>JAJJZI010000003.1:4982076-6227595 GCA_024321975.1 Alternaria sp. 'sect. Undifilum'
TATTCTGATGTCGGTGACGTCAAGGCCGCAAGCGGAAACAAGGAAACTATGTCAAGTTGCAGTAGTGTAATTACCGCGTGATAATCAGCGAGAACCCGTCGAGCCATTGTGCGCAGGAGCCGGACAGACCGCCGATGGTGTAGCCGCGAGGAGGAATGAGCGTGTGCCTGGACACGGTTAGCCAGTACTTTTGTTATGAGAATGATCTATACGTACCCGCTGCCGCCATTTGGGTTTCCGTACCACTCACTCTTCCTTCCCAAGCTTGTTAGTATCTGTAGGCCATCTATCCATAGTCCGGCGCGCAGAGAAAAGCCCAGTAACAGCTCTCCTTTTCGCGTATCTAGTGCAAACTCAGACACGCTGCCTCCTCGCTTGCCGAAGAGTTGGGTGTCCGTATCTTCGTATACGAACTCTAATCCATCCATGGCGAAGCCATGATACACTTTGATGCTGAGTAAAAGCTTGGTCTGGATGTGGACATAATCGAATATCACTTCCTGTGGCTGTGAACCCTCCATCTGCGAGTAGCCCAGCTTGCCGCCGCGGTAGCCCCATCGACCGTTTGAGATCTTGACACGGGCATTCTTCTGGTTAGAAAGCTGACTGAAATCCTCAACAACGTGCTTGCCTCCACCAGCGGAGTAAACCTCGAGCTTCAGGCGCGACTTTTGTTTCTCTTTGGGTAACAGGGAACGAAGCGTGCCTTCTTCCAATGTAACCTGTCGTGGATATTGGTTGTCCTGTTCAGGGAACTCTTTCCAGTGATGACAGACCTCCTCTCCTTCGGTGTACAGCTCGACCCAAGCAATACCCGATTTCGAGGTCGCGATGACGCCGCCTTGGCTAACATCCACCGTCCATACTTGCACACTGCCATCTCCGTTGATGTTTGGGTTATCGATGGGTATCCGGAAACAAGGATGGAACCGGAAACGTAGTACATCAAGCTTGTGCCACCTGCACTCATCGTTTGGCAGGACTAGCCGCTGACCAGGTGACTTGGTGCGTGTTGAGTAGGGCTCTCGGCAGGTGAAGGTGCGATTCAATGTAACGTAGTCGCGTAACATCACACCCGACTCCTGATGAGGACAACCAAAGAGATGCCCCGTCTCGTGGAGATGGGCACCAATCCCTATGTTAGCAGCTTCCCAGTTGCTTCCGGACTCGTTGCAGTCATTCGCGACGAATGTAGTATCGATTTTGGTGCAGTCCTGGAAAGCTTGGAAAACTTCTTCGATACTCGAAGGGTAGCTGTGGAGCGCATGGGAACCGAAGATGGCTAGCTGTAGATCTCCAGTTCCTCCGCCTAAGGCCGCGTGTCCTCGAACTGTCTTCTCTTGCGTGTCCCAATGTGTATCGAGGAATAGGCAGGAGACATAATGCTTTTGGCCTGGCGCCATAGGAAAGTAGTCTCTGCATGCCTCTATGGCAATGTCGAAAAGTTCGTTTTTCTTCGTTCCTGAACCGTACTGCTGGGCGCGTTCCAGATCGCGGATCTCTGCGACAGATTTTCTGGAGCGGATGACGTGAATCTTTGCTTGCGTCCGGTATTGGTTATGTTCCCAATCTTGATAGCTCAGCGTTCCAGGCTCCCAGGCGTCTTCGAAACGGAAACAGCGTCGGCCGAATCCATAGCGCTTCATCTGCTCGCCAGTGAAGGCCTGCCAAAGATATGCAGCCATGCGGAACTTCTTGGTCGCAATGTCTAGATTGTTTCCTTCTCGCTGGATGCGCTCGGGTGGGGCATCGTATGTACCTGGGGAGTCATGACCCAGTATGATTGCAAGCTGTAGGGGCGGCGAATGCGACAATGGGAGGTAATTGATGTTGATGAAGGAAGCATGAGCGGGTACGGAGGTGATTGGTGAAGAGACCTTGGGCGAGACGAAGTCGAGTCGGATCCTGTTCCAGCCAGGCTCCAGATGCACCAAGGCCTTGAAGTAGGAATCGTGTACCGGCCAGCAGCTAGATGGGAAGCGGCCCTGATGGTGATTAACCGTGAGTGTGCCGTCGAGCGGTTTGCCATGTGCCTCCCCGACCTGTCCGAATATTAGCAGTACCTGTTGGTGTACCCATGAGTTATCCGAGACGGATAGGACGCGCGGCGCGAGTAGCGAAGATCTATTAAACGAGCTGTTGGAGCCGGTCGAGGTTGGCGATGCTAAGCCATTGATACTGTAGCGTTTCACAAGGTCGACCGTCGGTCGCTGGGGTCGCGCAGGCGCAGGCGCAGGCGTAGGGCCATTGGTGAGGTCTTTGGTTTGCGTGTTGACTTCTTCCGTGGTAGAGGTGGCTGGGGTAGTAGAAGGCGTCGACGAGCCAACTTGGGACGAGTTCAGGGTAGAGGCGGAAACGCGGTGGGTCAAGCCATTGCGCTTGTGGCCCTCTGTACCGGTTGCTGGTCTGTCGCCGCTCTTGGATATGCGACTGGTCTTCCTACTAAGGTTTCTGAGGAAAGACGGCATTGTGGCACGGACAGCGCTGGTACGCGCCGAAAGCAGAGTCTAAAGGTGCTCGGGGTAAGTCGACAAGCCTGTCCGATTATGGAATCATGGGCGTAGGTAATGAGCGACAGTAACGAGCGACAAGGAGGGCGCGACTGTGGAGCTATGGGGAGCTGGGCGGGACGCGTAATACGGCGTGATAGTCACTGTAGGGTGGGAACAAGCGAACGGGAGGCTGTACTGGCAATAGCTATGCTACTATGGGGGAAGCGAGTGAAAGCAGAATATGCAGTATGGTGAGAGGGGCCAAAGAAAGTTGGTGTGTTGGAGAGAGCGTCGGCAATGTCGAGGTGGAGAGGGCGCCGACGTAGAGTGCTATGGCGATCCAAGTTGGAAGGACCGAACAGGCAGTTCTGCTGGTCGCGCTCGAGACATGCAAGCTGGACAGGAGGGTCGGTTGCACCAAGACGAGGGCATGGTGAGGGTTCGCGACGTCCCCGACTCAACAAATGACGTTGCGAAGGAAGGCCTGGCTAGGTACAGCCGTGCTCTAGCCGCTTTGGGACGGCAGTTCGCCCTCTGACACGTGCTGTCATCCATAGTTGCTTCTATCGTGGGCGTGAAAGGTGTCCATGGCATGGTAAGCTGGCCGCGACGGACATGCACACAGACACACACATACACAGACACACACACACACTCTCTCTCTCTCTCTCTCACACACGTGATGTACGCGGGCTGGGAGGGCAGATGCGGTGCCTCGGACGCATCTCAAGATTCTGCACGTCGTCGTGTGCGCATTCGTCTGGTGTCGCTGCAACATTGAACATTCCCACCTCTCGTTGGCTGCCTTAGTCAGCGGCGTTACCGCAGCCACCAGATGCACACCAGATGCACACCAGATGCACACCAGATGCACCAGATGCACCAGATGCACCACCCCTGCCGCTCGCCAAACCCCCTCAGCAGCTTAGGTTTTCTTTGTTGCAGGCGCACGCGGACAAGGCTCCAGCGTCACCCAGGCTTTTGTGCCGCTGGCGACTCCTCACACCTTGACTCCATCATCGCTCCCTCAGCGCCCTGACAAGCACGGGGCCTGTGCTGCCGCAGACTTTGAAGCTAGTCCACTTGCATCGCCAACTCCTCCCAGTCCTTGCCGACCGTCACCTCAGCTCCGCCCACATGCTGTTTCGCCTGTAGCAACTCTAGTGAGACGTCCAAAGGGCCATATCTTCTGCTTGCTTCCCCTGCACGCCTCTCCAGGCAATTGCTACACCATGGCTGAACAGGATCAAGTTGCGAGCAAGGTCCTGCGAAGGGCTCAGGTCTCAAAGGTCCGTCTCCCTACAGACCGCCCCTCGCCCTTGTTTGCTGACCTTGTGCTCTGTAGATGACTCGCACGCTGCAGAACCGCCTCGCTCTGGCCAACGTCAAGATGAAGAACGGCTGGGAGAGTCTCAGCCTGGATGCCATTGAACCTGTCCTCAATGGTGCTGAGCGCAAGCGCAAGCGCCCCGGCTCCAGCAACGAAGCCCTATCAGATGTATCGAGCGTCTCCGAGCGCTTCTATCAACCCAGCGTCCTCGACTCCTCCCCGCTCCAAGCCCCCATATTCTCAGACGATATTCGACGCTCCGTCAGTCGCGCCGTCAGCATCGGCAGCTACGTCCAAAACAAGCGTCCTCGCTACGAGCGAACAAAGTACCCAGCATCGAGCAACCATGCCCGTGTCAAAGTAAGAACAACCACCAGTGCTGCTACCTCGTGGAAGAACAACTTCCAGTTGCCCGAGTCTTCGCCCGTATGCCATCGCAGACATGCACGCTTCGGTCGGCAGCACGTTCCGAGCCTGTCCTTTGTCTCTGAAACCTCGACCGTTCCCGACCGGCATTCACCCCTACTCTCCGAAGACGACGACGAGGATCTGCCCATCACATCCTTCTCCCTCAACAGGTCGCACTTCCAATCATCCTTCCAACCGTCGCCGCCGAGAGCCCCACACACACCGCCCCCGGATGTTGCACGCTCAGCACGTCTTCGTCAACGTGGGTTCAATGCTGCCGGCGCAGCCCGGGAAGGCAAACAAGGGGATGACGATGCAAACCTCTTGATGTACCTCGCTACATCACCAACGCCGGTCCGACCCGGTCACCACAAGCCGCAAATGCTTGCCCCCTCGACTCCGCCGCCAAAAGCCACACCTCTTCCCTCGTCGATGATGTCTACACCAGGTGGTGGTGGTGGTGGCAGCGGCTCTCATTATACAGGTTTCGGCCTTGCGACGCCGTCAACGAACCTCAATTTTGCTGAATTCCTCAACATGTCGCCTAGTCCTGCCCAGGCCAACGCTTCGTCATGGAATCGCACACCTGTTGCCGCCCGAACACCCGCTGCTGTCCGGGAAGCACGACATCATCTCAACTTGGACAACCTCGTTCCATCTGGTGACGCTTCACACATGAGTGCCCACATGGGAAAAGTAGATAGCTTCGGCATGGACCTCGGCGGCGAACTTATCTCGTAAACTTTCATACTATTCACCACATTCAACCCAGCAAGCGTTTGGGCATGGGCACGACGCAACGACATCCTGGCGACATTGAGCACGTTCAGTGCACCGCATACCTACTATTTCATGCACTGCTGCTATCGAGTAGCTTCTCTTCTGTTCATCTGTATTCACTGATATGCATGGCGTTCACGGTGGCTGGGCCTCTTCCTGGATTATGGAAGGCATTATCGACACAACCCTTGCCTTTACTGCATACGTTTTCTACGTTATCTTTCGCATGGACCCGCCGACTATCCCTCGGCGGTAAAAATGGAGCAAGCCAGAACGCAAGCGTTTTGTATCACCCGTTAACACGTATTCCCACTTGCACACTTCTTTCAGCAATTGTATTCTAAGCTAATTTCCTGTTCCATTTGTTTGCTATCAGTTCAGCATAGCATAGTACAACAGCATCACATTATGCGATTTCGGTAGAATGGGACCGAAGGACAAGTCAGGCACCCATGAGATGCACCTGCAACCTGTGGTGTGGTCATATAGGCGAATAATAAACGCATTGAACGATAGAACCCGTGTAGACCTGTTTCCTAGTTCCGCTAATGTAGCCTAGCATACATTGCATTGTGGGAGTGCTGTGCTTGACAGCGAATCACTGCCACGCCACAATTTTACACCCACCCCATTTCCAACAACTACATGCCCTACAGCTACGCGACAGATGCAAACATGATCAACGGAGTTGCGGTAGGATGGAGTAAACTGGAGACCGCTCGTATGCACCCTTCATGAGCGGTAGCTCACCAAAGTTACCACCACCACCACCACCACCACGCCATCATGATCATCACACCACAAAGTATTACCTGCATCCCCACATGAAGAGTCATAAAGCTTTACAAGGAGCAGCCAGCCACACACCCAAACCCCCCTCCCTTCCTCCTCACCTCCGCATAACCTCTCAACCAATGAACGTTAACAGCAGCGACGCGCTCCATGGATTACCGACGCGTTTCGTGCCAACTTCGTGTCCCCCTTGAAAATACTGTGATTGGCTAGAGAAGGTCAAGAAGGCAAAGGCTCGCCCCTGGTCGCCAAGGGTAACCATTAGCTCCTAATCCGGAAGCGTGGTTGGTATTGAAACGTAATGATGTAAGAGTGGTTGGAAACTTAAGTGGATAGATGACGGCATGATCGCCGATTTAGTGCGTGTTAGATGGATGCTGGTGATTGGTTTAGGCATCGTCGGCTGGGTGATGGGACGGAAAGGGTACGGTGAAGCCTTCATCATCGTCCAAGACAACACTTACTCGGACAAAAGAAAAAAAGAAAAGAAAGGGGGTACAACACCCGCCCTTGCATGTTCAGGGCTGTTGGTGCAAAATAAAAACAATTCTGGTCATCATCTTCTTTGTTCTTTCCCGTAGTATTAGCCTCAGGTCCGCGGCTCCATCTCCGGGTAGAACAAAAAGGCCTGGGAATCTCCCTTTCCTTGGAAAAGTATCCATACTAAACTTACTTCCGGAGGTGCATGTCCATGTTCGTATTTTGCCCAAGCTGTGAAGGAAGTAGGCTTGGTGCTTATGACTGTATCTCTTAGCTTCCGCGGAGAGATGATAGAAGTGGAAATAGGAATGGGATGCAGGGTAAAGATGTAAAATGCAGGTAAACTCGCGGTGCTAGTCATCTCCGTATCCGTAATCCCCCGATTCCCACGGGAAAGATGAGCTGTATGCCCAGCGGATAGCTAGTAGCTAATAGGTGTCCCTGCCCTGAGTAATCCCACAGCATGGTGGCACTTGTTGAGGTAGGAATAGGTTCTAGTGATTATTATGTGGAACGTTTATATCGCTTATAGTCATTGTACAGCTACGACGATTAAATGACCCGTCGCCCCTGTTGCATATCCTTATCTCCTTCCATCCTATGCATCCCTTCGGTATCTCATAATGAAGAAAAGAAAAAGAACATTGGTATATCGCCGCTGCTACTGCTAAGAAACACGCAATAGAACCCTCTCATACATATACACATGACCCATTATCGGAGGCAGTAAAAGATAAAATAAAAGACACAAAGAAGTTGAACGAGAGTCCTCAGAAGTGAGCTAGATTAGCAGGTCCGAGCCGCCAGATCATCGAGCATATTGATTCGAGTTGACTTGGCTAGCCATGACCATCATCCAGACGAGGAATATGCTGCCGATGATCCAGAAAGCAAATTCGGCTTGCCAGCATTGACCTGCTCAACATTAGCCACAAGAATCTTCACACTTTCAGGCCACAACGTTGGTGTTGTGGAAGTTGAGAGAGCACTCACAAATATTCCTCTGTTGCAAGAACGCCAATGTATCCAAATTCGGTCCACTTGCATCATCGTTGAAGACGTATGTGTTGCACTGGTTGTTGATGTTGGGACCGGCGAAAAGTTGTATCGCAGTTCCGATTATTCCGGCGATGAAGAGGACTAGGAGGATGAAAGAGAGAAGCATCATCGTGCCTGGGAGGAGTTTTCGTTGCGCAATAAAGACGATTTCGATGATGATGAAGATTATAGCCAATGTGCCGACTGTGACGCCGTAGGGCATTATCCTATGAAGTTTGTTAGCATAGTGATCCCGTGATGTGTGCCTTCCTTTCTGGTTGTGTTGGCTACACAGGGAGCTGCGGGTTGGGCGTACCATGGTGTTCCTAGTCCCATTCGATCTTGTATTGCCATGAATTGCGCGTTGATTCCCAGTATTGTTCCGGCTGTTGCCAGCATGACAATTGTCCAGATGTTCAGTTGTAAGTCGGGCCAGTAGTACTTCTCTCGTACTACTATCGCTGAGCCTACGACTGTGCCTGAGTGTCCTGCACGCGCCATTGTGTATGTCTGTCGCGCCTCGGCGGCTACGTTGAGAGGGGTTTGGAGTATGCGATCGTGGTCGAGTTTGCGCTCGGAAGGTGCTGTTGTTGCGCTCGACGTGCGCAATGGTGGTAGTTCGCTGGTAGGGTGTTTCTTCGAGTCCAGACGTCTTGCGCTTCCAGACACAGAGCCTTATGTCCTTGATTTGCTATGCCGACTATCCGCAGATTGGGCTTGGGACTTGGCGCTGTCGCAATGTCTCCCTTCTCCTATACCACGAAAAGCCGATGCTTTTTTGCTCCCGGTCCTCGATTGCTTTTTGTCACAAAGGTATGCCAAGTCTTTGCACGCGCGGTTGTGAAGTGTGTCGGATGAAAATGACGTTACGAGTAACCTCAGCAACGTGCAAGTGTGTTGCGGGGCGGATGCGGAGGTCTCGGAGGTGCCTCAACAGCCAACACTTCCTTCAAAATGTTGTTATCGTGAATATGAGATCGAGGATGATGTTTGTAGAGCAGCGAAATGTGCAATGATGGGAATTGCAATTACAAGATGCTGAAATTGCGAAAGCCCCTGTTGTTGTGGTCCGAGGAACCATCATGCCAGCCTCCCGAGCTTGGATGGGGCTGGGAACGAGATTAATATTGGGCGCGGCAAAAACAGCCATTGTTAGAAACCTGGATTATTGATCATCTACGACGTGTCAGACATTTGACAATTGTGACGTCCGAATAATTGTTTGCAGTTCAACCTTTCAACCTTGCGAATAGTCGATCTGCGCATATTGTTGCTGTTGATAAGTCCAAGGTTGGCCATCGGACTCGCTGCTTCTCTACACAATCTGCACTCCGGTTCTGTAACAAAAAGACTGGCAATCCTCGAGATGGAATGTGCTACAGTACCCGGTCTGCTTTTTCGCAACCATTTGTAGCTTGCTTGACGGGTTCGACTTGCGTCGCCTTCTGAGCTTGCTCAGCACGGGCGCTATTGCAGAACTCAACTCTGGAGGACTCAGTCGCCCAAATGCATCGGGCAAGTTGAACTTCAGAGTAATTTGGCTAGAAAATATAACTCGTGCACCCTTCATAGAGTGTCCATAGCAAGGCGCCATGTCTAGACATGATACAGTGATCCCGTCAACTCCAAAACGCCTCAAATCATCATGGTATCGGTAGGTAGTCGTTGGATCGAGCCGAAACGGCAGCGCAAATGGTTGCGCAATGCCAGCGCATTCCGAAATAGGTGATTGCCGTCCAAGTCCGAGGCACTTAGTATCCTCCTCGTCCACGTCCACCAAAACCACCACCCCCGCGTCCGCCTCTTGAGAAACCACCACCGCCGCCACCGCGACTGCCAAATCCACTTCCTCCACGGCCGCCGAAACTGCCTCCACGTCCAGGGGGTCCGCCACGTCCTCGGGGGGCTCCACGACCGCGACCTCCAAAGCCGCGAGAGCCTCCTCGGGGGGCTCCGCGACCAGCGCCAGCGGGCCTCTTGGGCTTCGTTACACCACCAACGGGCTTGGGCTTGGGAAGGAATCTAATTTGATCAGCGCAAAAATCACCAACACCATCTAGACTGGCTTACCTGTCAAGAGGCAGCAACTTGTCGCCTCCAATATAGAATTTGTCGCCGGCCTTGAAAGACTTGGCCTGTATGCCCTCTTGAGGCTTGATGGTGAAGTAGACCTGGTTCAACGGGCCGAGGATCTCGTCGACTTTGCCAATGGGCGTCTGTAGCTGGGTCAGCCTATTTATTTTGACCTTTGCCGTCGCAGCGTAATACCTTGTTCTCCAGATAGATGGGCGCGTTGAAGTAGGGAATCTTGGTGTTTATCGATTCGCAGAACATCTCGTTTTCGCAGTCGTGAACGAACTTGCCCATTTCTAACGGAGCCATTAGCGGTTTTCTTCGCCGTTCGACCGCTATACGTACCGATAACAGTGTCTGGGGGTCCGAATGAAGCTCCCATACCACCGCGTCCTGTCGCGCATTAGCTGAGAAGTCGTGCGTAGCTCCGAGCATGCTACCCACCTCCACGAGGAGTGAACCCGCCACGTCCGCCGAAGCCGCCGCCGCCGCCGCGACCGCCACGAAGTGTACCGCGAAATGCCATGTTGTTCGTTGTGTTGAGTGTGGATCGGAGCGCGTAAGGTGAGCTTGGTCTAGAG
Organism: Alternaria sp. 'sect. Undifilum'; assembly: GCA_024321975.1. NCBI lineage: Eukaryota > Fungi > Ascomycota > Dothideomycetes > Pleosporales > Pleosporaceae > Alternaria > Alternaria sp. 'sect. Undifilum'. The sequence goes on from JAJJZI010000003.1 coordinate 4,992,051, forward strand.
CTTCGCGAAAAGTTCGAACTGAAAATGAAGTTGCACATAGCGCGACCAATCGGTACCACGTTTCGCCGGTGGCTCCTTCGGCCGCATGCAACCCCACCAAATGCGCCTGCTAAAGGCTAAGTGGGCTGTCGTGCGCGCGCTTCTTTTTGGCATTGTGATTGAGTCTGACGTGACTCTGCTCCTGGACTTGACTTTTCCGACAGAACTGGATTCATTGCAGCCTCGGCATCTACCACAGAGTCGCCCCTTCTCTATTGCGCTCCCGGGTTGCAATACCTCGCACACGACTGAGTCACAACTCACACAACCCCGCCGAACGCGCCTCAGACTCGACAACAACATCAACATGGTGGACGCAGTCAAAGATGCTGTCAGCTCGGCTGCCGAGGGTGTGAAGAACCTGTCCGTAGCTGCCGAGCAGAAAGTTCAGCACAAGGAAAACAAGGCCCCGAAACCCAAGAAAGAGAAGAAGGCCAAGGGAGATGCTGGTGATGGTCGCCCGTTGATGCTCGACCCTGCACCAGCCTTTATCGACCATCGCATTCACATCTTCGAGAAACTCAAGGCAAAGTACGACGAAGAGATTGCCCAGAAGCCCCGTGGTATGCTCACCACCCCATGCCGATAATCCTCCCCACAGTACTGATTCATCGCGCCTTGCAGAGAAGATCACCATCACACTCGAGGACGGCAAGAATATTGAAGGAGAGTCATGGGTCACCAGTCCCGCCGACATTGCGCGAAACATTGCGAAGAGCCTGTTCGAGCGCACCGTCGTCGCGCGTCTGGATAAGGGCACACCAGAGGAGACACTGTGGGATCTCGAGCGGCCTTTGGAGAAGAGCTGCAAGCTTGAGCTCCTGCCATTCGATGACCCAGAGGGCAAGAAGGTCTTCTGGCACTCGAGCGCACATATTCTGGGAGAGGCTTCGGAACGTAGATTCGGCTGTGACCTATGCATTGGCCCTCCAATTGAAGACGGCTTCTACTACGAGGTGAGTTCACTTCCACTACTCGATGAGCTCAGCTAACCTCACAACAGATGGCTCTTCCAGACAACGCTGCAGTCGACCCCGCCGACCACAAGCCGCTCGAGACCATCGTCAACTCCATAGTTAAGGAGAAGCAGCCGTTCCAGCGCCTGACTCTCTCCAAGGACGATCTGTAAGCTTAGTACGCAAAACATAAGCATCTGTTCTGACCTCGCCAGGCTCGAGATGTTCAAGTCGAACAAATATAAGCAGCACATCATCAAGGACAAAATCGCCGACGGCACCTTCACTACCGTATACCGCAATGGACCGCTGATCGATCTTTGCCGAGGACCACACGTACCACACACCGGACGGATAAAGCAGTTCAAGGTCATGAAGAACTCTGCATCATACTTTTTGGGTGATGCCAAGAACGACAGCTTACAACGCATCTATGGTGTGTCGTTCCCTGACAAAGATGCGATGCAAGCCCATCTCAAATTCCTCGAGGAGGCCGCTAAGCGAGATCATCGAAAGATTGCAAAGGAACAAGAACTGTTCTTCTTCCACGAGTTCAGCCCAGGTTCCTGCTTCTTCCTCCCACACGGTCAAATCATCTACAACACACTGCAGGCGTTCCTCCGCGAGGAGTACTGGAAACGTGGGTACCAGGAGGTGGCATCACCCAACATGTACAACTCAGCGCTTTGGAAGATCTCTGGTCACTGGCAGCATTATGCCGACGACATGTTCACCTTTGATGTCGAGAAGGAGAAGTGGGCGCTGAAGCCCATGAACTGCCCTGGCCACTGTCTGATATTCAAGCATCGCGAGCGAAGTTACAGGGAACTGCCTATACGCATGGCTGATTTTGGTATCTTACATCGAAACGAGGCTAGCGGTGCGCTCACGGGACTTACGCGAGTTCGCAGATTCCAGCAGGACGACACTCACGTATTCTGTACTCAAGACCAAATTACCGAGGAAATCTTTGCTCTTTTCGACTTCCTGAAGGCGGTGTATGGAAAGTTCGGCTTCACGTTCAAGCTGAAGCTGAGTACACGTCCAGAGGGCTTCCTTGGCGATATTGATACCTGGAACAAGGCAGAAGCCAAGCTGACCGACGCTTTGAACGAGTTCACAGCTGCTGGCGGTGGCGCTTGGGAGCTGAACCCTGGTGACGGTGCCTTCTACGGGCCCAAGATCGACATCACCATCTCTGACGCTTTGAAGCGGGATTTCCAGTGCGCCACTATTCAACTTGACTTCCAACTACCCAACCAGTTTGAGCTTGAATACATGACGTCTGAGGTCATTCCTACAAAATCCAAGGACCAACCACAGGAAGGCGAACATGTTGAGCAGAAGAAGGAGAAGCTGGAAGGCGCCGAGGTCACCATCCCCAAGAAGATCAAAGAACCGCAACCAGGCTACGCTCGTCCTGTTATGATTCATCGCGCCATCTATGGATCATTCGAGCGATTCATTGCGTAGGCTTAATTCCCTCTAGAACAACCAAGTGTCTTTGTTAACAAGAGCAGTATCATCATAGAGCACTTTGCCGGCCGATGGCCTTTCTGGCTCTCCCCCCGCCAAGTCATGGTCATTCCTGTTATGCCCGGCGCAAATGATTACGTCAAAGAAGTGCAAGCCGCCCTCCGCAAACAAAATCTCCACGCCGACATCGACATCAGCGGTAACACCATGCAAAAGAAAATCCGCACAGCGCAACTTGCCTTGTACAACTTCATCATGGTCGTTGGTGCCGAGGAACAGCAAGCCAGAGCTGTGAACTGGAGAAACCGTGACGACCAAGAGACTCAGCAGCGTGGTGTCATTGTGCCACTTGATGAGGCGATAGAGAAGCTGGTCAAGTTGAGAGATGAGCGCAGTATCGAGAACAAGGTCTAAGTTCCGAATGTGAAGAGATATCAGCTGGGTGCATGGAAGGCGTATGTGGTATGAGAATACGATTTGATGAGATGCAAGAGAGACACGGAGGGTTTGTGCGGCTTCAGTCTATGGCTGTATCGTTGCATCCACAATCTTGAAGAAGTATGCATAACCAACAGTAGCTCTCTGTGATGCGGATTATCTGAATAGCGTGATAAGTTAAAATGAACGCACAAATGTGTTTTTGTTTCCTTCTGCTGTCTCTGGTTGGTGCCCAATATGTCTGTACGTCTATTCAGAATGTTAGCATCGACACATTCACTACGTCATTGACGAACTCAAGTAGAGAGGTAAAGTGCTAAACCGAAAAGGTATTTATTTTTTAAGGTGTCAAAGGTGGTGGTTGTTGTTGTAGTCAAAATAGGGTTCTAAAAAAGTGAAAAGCAGCTACCCTCTACTAATCAATCGCAAAAGTCATAAAAAAAGATTATGTGTAGTTAACGAGATTCTAACGGTAAGTAGATAAGTTCTAGGAGGAAAGCTTAGACTACTAAGCGATAATTAGTGTTAAAAAAATTTGCTAAGGTACTAAAATACAACACTAGTTAAAACGTGTTTAACAGCAATTGCCAGCCTATAGCTAATAATAATATTACAGTAGGATTGCAATAGGATTGCAATATAATATAACAAAAAAGGGAAAAGACATGTACGTACTGCAGCAGGAGCCTACAATACTTTATAAAGCTAAAGCTGCTGCTTTTTACTTACTACTTTTTACCTTTTGAACAGCACTGCGTACAAACAATTCGCATATAATATACTATACTATAATATAGTGTATAACTTTTGCAATAAGTATCTCTTTAACCTTAACTTTTATTTAAAGACAGAAGCTTTTTTGCTGTACACTTAGCTTCTAAACAAGTTTAGCTTAAACTAATTATGTAAATACTTAAGTTTATTTAGCATTTATACACTTAGCTTCTTTAAGACTTTATGTGGGAGCTGAAAAGGAGCAATTGCTTGATTAGGAGGAGTGGAATGAGTGTATTGAACAACTAAGTGCCACAACAAAGTGGTCAATAACTACTTAAGAGGAATAAGACGATCTAGCCCGTATATATAGGCGCTAGCGCGATCGTCACGTGTTCAGCTTACCAGGATCACCTGCTCAACAGGGTGACCCGCATGTTGCGCATGTTAATACTCCAACACTTTATAATTATATTTTTTATAAATAACTTTAGAATCTGCAATATCTTTATATACAAAAAGAATATTAAGCCTTAACTTAGCTAGTTGTAGAAGGAATATAGGATTTACAAGGTATTTGCTAATACTAGCAAAGTACTTAAAATACTTTACTTTAGTATCTTTTTCTTCTTATCAATTGTGTATAAGCTAAGTAAAGAAACTATTAACTAGTTAGGCTAGCTGCTGCATAACGTCGAAATGGGGATAGAGAAGAAAGAGGCGGGAAAAGAGGAGTAGGCGTTCTATCGTCGCATGTATAGGTCAGAAAGCAAGGCGATGATGGTGCTGCTTCTTCAATACCGAAAAGGTATGACGATTCAAACAAGACAAACAATCTAGAAGTAGTATCTAGCGATCGCGGTGGAGGATGAAAGCATATTGCAAAGCCGTGCAAGTAGTATAGAGGGGTAACAAAAAGAAAGAGTAATTTTAAAAGTGATCATTTTTCAAGATATATAATTAAATAACTAGAAGAGCTAGAACTATAGTTTTTAGTGTTTTGAAAAAAGCAAATCTTCCGCTTGAAGTTAGGCTACTAGTAAACCTGCTTAGTAAGCATATAGAGGGTGATAAAAGGCACTAAAAACAGGTTAAAAAAAGCCCAGTTAAATCTAGTTACAAGTTCTTATTAAATGTGTAGAAATATCTAAAAAAAGATTATGTAATACAAGCTTTTATAAGTATTACGCAAGCAAGTTTTCAAAATTAGTTTATAATATAATTATTGTTTTTTTAAAGAAAGGATGCCAAAAAACAGCGCTACAATTACGTAAGCTTTTTTTTAGCGTTAGTTTATATCATAATTTTTTTTCTCATCTAAAATTTTCTCATCTCTTTTATCTCTCTATATTAGTTAAACATTTAAAGTTTAAATAAGAAGTTCACTCTTTATTTTTACAATAAAAGTCTATTAGTGCTATTAGTATTGTACTAAAAAAAGCTATTCAAATTTATTTATAATACTATACAACGTATTAAAAAGAAAAAAACTCACTTTTTTACCTCTTTTTTTAGCTTGAACTAGGCTGCTCTGCTAAGGTCTTTGAAAAAGCTATCTAAGTAGTTAATAGAGACTTAGAAAAAAGCTTTAAGAAAATAAATTAGCGTATTTTGGAAAAAAACTAGCTAATTTATTTTCTAGAAGCTTATAACGCTTATTAAAAGAAAATATATACTTTATTTCTACTACTTTAAAAAATGTAGCTTTTTGATAAGAAAATAGCTTCTGACTATAAGAAATACTTTAAAAAGACGATTAAGATATTAAAAAATATTAACTTTAGAAAAGTTATATTTTTAACAAGTCTTCTATTCAGCGTGGACACGGCGCTAGGCAAGAATACGTCCAAAAAAGGAGAAATAAGCAAGTTAGCAAGGAACAAGTGTCTACTACAAATACAAGTAAGTTTAAAATATTCTATTTAACTTCAAAATTTCTCTACAAAATCTAGTATTTTTCTACATAATATTTTAAATTATTTATACAGAGGGAGGACAAAAAAATAAACGAATCAAAAAAAGTTATAGTTTTCAATTGCTAACAACTAATTAACAGAATGAGCTATTTTAAGAAAAGTTAGTGATTTGAAAAGCCAAGAACTTCCTTTTGAAGTTGGGCTACTTAGTAAGCAGCTTAATCAGCCTCTTTCTGGCGGTTTATTGCAGTGAAACTGAGTACTCAAAAAATGATAGTTATAATTAACAATAGCATTTTATTGTCAGTATCAAAATAGCTATTAGTTTCTAATATTAAACTAGTAGTTTGAAGCCTGAACTTCTATTAGTTTAGTAATTCTCATATTATCGATTTAAAAGTTATAAAGTAAAGCATTTTTTTAAAGGTTTTTTTTTAATAAAAAAGCTTATATTGATTACTAGTACTTAGTATACCAGCCTTTAGCCTTTTTAACGTCTTCATAACGCCTAGGTAAAGATAAAATACTGTTATCTATCGCTTGTTGCGGTATTAGATCCCACTCTTCAAATATAGCCTCTATAAACTTCGCTATACTTTTTTTGTTATTACCTACGCCTAATGAGGAAGTAGGCCTTTTAGTTAAAGAGTTTTTTAACAAGGTCTAAACTTTTTCAATAGGATCTAAATCCGGACTATAAGAAGGATGCTCAAAAAGAGCCACCTTATTTCTAGTAAACTAAGATAAAACCTCTGGAGTTTTATGAATCTTAGCATTATCCTGCTAAAACATCTACTCTATATAATAGTTATTAAGGCCTTTAAATGTATTAAAAAAGATATTAAATATATCAATAATGTATAGCGTTATACAGAGGGGTGACAAAAAAAAAAGATGTCAAAAAAGTTATAGTTTTTAAAGCTTTATATTTCGACAACTAGAAGTACTATATGTTGCGGATTCGATCTCCAGGTATAGTTGCTTGTTCTACTATCAACTCAGAGGTAGAGGTCTCTGCCTTCTACTTGTTTGTAGTAGACTTAGAGGCAGCTTAATCTAGGCTTATAACCTGTTAGAGATTAAGGAGGAGGTGCGCAGCGTGAAGGATAAGGATAAGAGAATAAAATAATAGAGACTAGGGGAAGACAGTGTTGTAGAGAATAGCAATTGTATTGTCTTATCTCTCTATCTTAATTGTCTTGTCTTTATTCCTAACTATCTGCTAAACTACAGTCTATATATACCTGTAACTTGCATTCTAGAAAGATCTGTATTACGCAATAGCTTGCGTAGTAGATTGCGTAATCTCTTCTAAGTAATCCTTTTTAGTTAATTTAGTAGAATTAATTATTATTATTTCCTTGTAGTTTTATTAAACAAGAATTAATTAAATCCTAAGTGCCTATATATTATAGTTAGAGCTGCCTTTAAGCTTAGGCACTCTAAAAATACTACTATTAGCTATTTTAATCTACTAGCCTAAGCCTAGAATAATAGGCTAAGTAGATAATAAATTGTCTAGTATAGTTACAGTTACTGTCCTTACTATTCATTTTTTAAGGTATCAAAGGTGGTGGTTGTTGTTGTAGTCAAAATGGGTTTTCCAAAAAAGTGAAAAGCAGCTGCCCTCTACTAATCAGTCGCAAAAGTAAAAAAAAAGATTGTGTGTAGTCGACGAAATTCGAACGGTGAGTGGATGAGGTCCACGCGCTAAGCGCTCGGAGCAGAAAAGCTCAGACCACCGAGCGAAATCAGGGTCAAAAAATTTGCTGAAGGTACCAAAAAACGACACCAATTGAAACGTGTTCAACGGCGATTGCCAGCCTATGGCTGGCAACAAGATTGCGATGGAGGTGGAGGAGGGTAAGGACACGTACGTTACCGCAGCGGGAGCCTGCAATACTGTCCTTACTATAAAGAACTCTAGCTGCTAATTAAATTAATCTTCTATTACTAGCGTATTAGAGTTTCTTAGCTTATAGCTTTAGCTTACTCCTAACCTTTAAAAGCCTTTTATAGCAGGATTCTCCTTGCTACAAATTAATTATTATCTAGTTAGATTCTCTAACTAGCGTTGTTAAGTTATTGTGTTGTTATTACTCTAGCTCTTACTAAGAAACTAGACTAAAATAGTACTAGTTCTTACGTGTGCTCTTAATCTAGGCTAATAGAAATTTCTTAAATCCTTTTGTCCTATTGCGTAATCTTTATTAATTCTCTAGGCTTAAAATCTATTAAAGATTTGCTATTCTAGGCTTATAACTTATTGTAGATTTAATCTCTAGGTATAGTTACTTGTTCTACTATTAACTTAGAGGTGGAGGTCTCTGCCTTTTACTTGTTTGTAGTAGACTTAGAGGCAGCTTAATCTAGGCTTATAACCTGTTAGAGATTAAGGAGGAGGTGCGTAGCGTAAAGGATAAAGATAAAAGAATAAAATAATAGAGACTAGAGAAAGACAGTGTTGTAGAGGATAGCAATTGTATTGTCTTATCTCTCTGTCTTAATTGTCTTGTCTTTTTTCCTAACTATCTACTAAACTACAGTCTATATATACCTGTAACTTGCATTCTAGAAAGATCTGTATTACGTAATAGCTTGCGTAGTAGATTGCGTAATCTATAGTAGATTACGTAATCCTAAACGTTATTAATCACAACAATCAATTGATAACAATAATAAGAAATACTAGTAGCGTAATAGCTCCTGGTAATTAATTAATTGTAGGTTAATTGTAGATTCCAGGTATGATTTGAACACCTGGATTCTGTAGAGAAACAGCTGAGTAGCTTAATCTGCAACACTATACCCAAAAGAATTAGTGATTTGGAAAGCCAATATCTTCCTTTTTGAGTTGGGTGGCTTAGTAAGCTGCTTAGTAAGCACGGTTGTCCCTGTAATCTTGCTTGAAATGAGATGAAAAAAAAAGTAAAAATAGATTTCAGTATAACTTTTTTATAATTGTATAAAAACACGCTAAGAAGAAAATAAGTTTAATAAGCTTACATAAGTATAACGTAAGCGTATTTTGGAGGCTTATATCTTAATTCCTTAGAGTTTAATAAAAGGGTGAAAAATAGGGGTTGCTTACGTAAGCGCTAATTACGTAATAGCTTAGTAAGCTTTTAGTATATTAACTTCTCTTGTGTATCCTAACTTACTTTTTTTGTAATACCTCCTCTATGTCTCGCAATCTTTCTTAATTTGAGCAAGAAGTTTATACTTTATATTTATAAAACAAGCCTATTTCTTTAATTAGTAATATACTAGAAAAGCCCTCTAGAAGTAGTACCAATACTCTTTATTAAATAAAACAAAAAAAAGGCTCCTTTATCTACTTTTAGGCCTTAAAAGGGTCGTCCTACAAAGATCTTAAATAAAGCAAAAAGAGTGCTTAATAGAGACCTTACTAAAAGCCCTAAAAAGACAAATTAACGTCTTTTAAAAGAAAATAGTCTAGATCTTTCTATTAGAAGCTTATAACGCTTTTTGAAAAAGGAGAACTATTCTGTTAACATTTCTCGAAAAAAGACGCCTTTAGACGCTGAAAAGGCTTATAATTATTATATTTACGCTAAGCAATTACTTAAAAACCTTAAAAATATCAACTTTGATAAAGTTATATTTTTAGACGAGTCTGCTATGAAGCGAGGACACGGTGCTAAGACAGAATACTATTAAACATGGCAAAATAATAGGGTTAGAAGGAAAATAGTTTCTACAACTAACACAAGTAAGTTTAAAAAAACTCTATTTAACTAAAAAAAACTTTAATATATCTATTATTTTTCTATTATTCTAATCTATTGTTAACACGCTTACTAATTAAGTTATAGATCAAGATATTTCTATCTAAGTTTGGGGAGCGATTTGGATAGGTGGTAGATCCAAATTAGTAGTAATTAAAAGCCCTTTAATTACTACTCCTTTTAGGAGTTAAGACTATATTAAAAAGATCCTTATTCCTATAGTAAAACCTGCGATAAAAAAAGGTAAGTTATATATACTTCTTTTTCCTACTTAGAGAGTGTTTACTCTATATTTAAATTATAAAGTAGCAATCTTTTTTTATATAATTAAAGGACTTACTACTCTCTATATAGGCTGGAAGTTTCAACAGGATAACGCTAAGATTTATAAAACTCTAGAAGTTTTATCTTAGTTTTCTAGGAATAGGATATCGCTTTTTAAGCATCCTGCTTATAGTCCTGATCTAAATCCTATAGAAAACCTGTGGGCCTTGCTAAAAAACGCTTTAGCTAAAAGGCCTATTACTTCTTTAAGTATAAGAAAGAGTAAAAAAAGTATAGCAGCCTCAAAGGCTGCTATAAGGGAGGAATAGGATTAATTACCTTAAAAGGCGATTGATAATTGTATTCTATCTTTACTAAGGCGTTATTTGGACGTTAAGGAAGCTGAAGGCTGGTACACTAAGTATTAGTAAGCTTTCTTCGTTATTTATTTAGAAAAAACCCTAAAAACAAGCTCTTAATTACTACTTAATAGTTTTTTCTACAATTACCTTCAAACTTACACACAGATGAGTTTAACTAGTATTATTCAATATATATACTTTATAGCGATTTTTACACCTTCAAAAAAAAGTTATTTTGTTATTTATTCTTGAGTTTTTTTATCGTTATTTTCACTGCTGGAGTTGAGCGCAAAAGTGCTTACTAAGCAGCTTACTAAGTAGCTTAATTTAAAGAAGAAGATCCTGGCTTTCTAAATCATTAACCATTTTGGATATAGCCCTTCTGGTTGTAGAAATATAAAGCTTTGAAAACTATAACTTTTTTGACATCTTTTTTTTTGTCACCCCTCTGTAATACTAAGCTTGTTTGTTGTCTAGCTGTTTTTAAAAACTGCAATTACTTAGTCTTAAGGCAGGCTCTCTTTCTTGTACTAGGCAGAGAGGTAGTGCTTGCCTTAGAAGATAATAAAGAGTGGAATTGCTTACCTTATTGCGTTTATGCTTTAGATAGCTATAACCTACTCCTAGTTGCTCTGCTGCACTGTCTTTAGCTGTCCTCAACAGTCTGCTGCTGTAACTACTAAGCTAGTTAATATTATGCTTATTATTAAGCTTGTCTTATTAAAGTTGTACGTGTCTTTATTTTAGATGCTGTACTTAGCTTTTGTATTCTGTACTAGGCGGAACTAGCCTTGTATAACCTTAGGATCCTCGCAGAGGGCTCTACCATAGTTATATTTTTAATTAAACTTAACTTTAAACTTAGGGCAACACTTTACAAAGTTTGCAGCCTACTTTTTCTTAACTAGCTTCTAATTGCAGATTTTAAGTAAAGAATTAGCTATCTCTTTAACGTGAGTAAGCCTAGGCAGATATCCTTGCTCTTCTAGCTTAAGAATATGCCTAACAATTACTACCTCTTCAGATCTTTAAAGAGCTATTAAATTAGGCGCGTAATCGCGTTGTTAAGGTGTTCTAGCAAGTTGCCTTTGTAGTGTTGCTTTAGAGACGCTATAAATAGCTCTAGCGCATTGCGTTGTTAGTGTCGCGTCTCTTTAGATAGCCTGTATCGCAAGCTGTATATCTGCTTTGTTTAAGATTATTTTCACGCTGTTGCATTAAGGTATTACGACTTGATTGAAGTTTAGTAAGGTCTTGGCAAAAGTGCGTCACTCGCTTGGGTGCGTCACTCGCTTGCGAACCACGTTAGAAAGAGAAAACTATATAGAAAAGGATTAGTATCTATTTTAGACTAAATGCTTACCTAAGCAATCTCCTTTTTCCTCTATTGCTGATTAAACTTTAAGTAAGTAAGATACTATAGCTTAAAATTAGCTCACATAATTCTTCCATAAGCTAATTAAACTTAATCAATTTTTAGACATTTTGATACGCTTACTAATAAGAAACAGTTAGTTCTATTTTTACTTTTTTCCATCTCATTTCAAGCGAGATTACAGGCGCAAGCGTGCTAACTAAGCTGCTTACTAAGTAGCCTAACTTTAAAAGGAAGTTCTTGGCTTTTCAAATCATTAACTCTTTTTAGACTAGCTCATTTTGTTACATAGTTCTTAGCAATTGAAAACTATAACATTTTTGATTCGTTTTTCTTTTTGTCACCCCTCTGTAGCTAGCCTGATAACTAAGATATAGCCCGTGATATCACTTCCTCTGTTTGGGGAGCTATTTGGCTAGGTGGTAGATCTAAGTTACACATAATTAGGTTACTAAAAAATACTAGAACCTTTATAAATACTTAATATATAAAAGAAGTTTTAGATTCTATTGTTATACCTCTTTTTAAAAAAGGTAAGTAAAACCTCTCTTATTTTTTACTTCAAAAGGCTATTACTTAGTTATTACTTTATATTCTTAATATATTTCTTTATATTTATATAGCTAATAACTAATCTTATTTAGGCTGGAAATTTAAGCAGGATAACGCCAATATCCATAAAACGCTACTAGTTATTTGCCTAGTTTTCTAGAAATAGGATTCCCCTTTTCAAGCATCCTGCCTATAGCCCGGATTTAAATCCTATAGAAAACGTTTAGAGTCTACTTAAGAAGCGCTAGGAAAAAGGCCTATTGCCTCTTTAAGCATAGGTTAAAGCGGTAAAACAGTAGAATTGTTTGAAAAGGTAATTTTAGAGAAGTAAGACCTTATACCACAATAGGCAATTAACAATTATATTAATTCTTTACCTAGGCGTTAATTGGCTGTTAAAGCAGCTAAAGGTAAATATACTAAGTACTAGTTACTAGCTTTAGCTATTTTAATATACAAAAACTTTTACAAAATACCTTTTAATCTAACTTTTGCAATAATAACTAGACTAACTACTTAGTAAGATATATTCTAGATATTTTGTTAATATATAACACTTGTTATTTTTTGGCGAAAAAGATACTGTAGATAAAAAGTTGTAACTAGGTTTAACAAGGCTTTTTTTCACCTATTTTCACTGCCTTTTATCACGTTCTACACGCTTACTAAGCAGGCTTACTAGTAGCCTAACTTAAAGCGGAAGTTTTGCGCTTTTCAAAACACTAAAAATTAAAGTCCTAGCTTGTCTAGTCATTTAGTTATATATCTTTAAAAAAGATAACTTTTAAAATTACTCTTTCTTTTTGTCACCCTACTGTATAATGGAAACGCCCGGCGTAAAAAAACCCAAAAAAACGCAACCAGTAACTCCATCGTATAAACATTCATTTCCCAAATTCTTCTTCTTCTCTCCCCAAGCTCTGGGTTCGTAGACCATCAGCCCACGGTGTCTACATCCTCTACCACGCCGTCCATTGTATTGATCGATTACCATCCACCCCTGACCCTCCTAACTTTCTCTTTTCCGCCGACTCGACCGGCAGTGATACGACGGACCCATCGCCTGATTGCCCAGCCCCGAGCCAAGGCCTGGAAAGCCAAAACGTCGCTTTCAAGTTGCTTGCGTCGGGCATCTTGGATAGCCTTCCAACGTCTCTGAATCACAGTGGCAGCATCGACCATCTTCTGTCGAGCTTGTGCTACTACTGCACAGTCATGCGCCATCTTCATTGCTTGAATGCGAGTGCTGATCTGGCGGCGGAGTAGGAAACGGCGGAAAGCCGATTGAATACTAGAGGCAGCGCGATGTGTGCGTGCAAGCGGCAACAGACGACTGGCCAGAAAAGATAGAGTGAGAAGGGTAAAGTCTCGGCTTGGTATGGAACGAGTTTTGCTGTGCTGTGATGTGAAGAGCGCAACGAATGAAGTCGAGCAGCCGACAGCCTTGAGTTTTGCTGCTAGCCCCAATCGTTCATTCCCTTCAGCGGAGATGGTAAGATTCAATGGCAAGTAGGTATCGACGATGGCCTCCAAGACCTTCGGGTCTGCAAAGCTTGTTGTCAGATTTGCGACGCGCAGGCCATGGAGACGAGCAATGGAGCGGGACCAAGAAAGTAGGAGACGTTTGTGGTACGCCATGCCATCCAGCTCAGTAGTCTCGTCCTCTTCATTCTCGGAATCAAGGACTCGTCCCTCGTAACTATCCCGCGCCCTGTACCACTGATTGCGGAAGCGCTCCGTCTCTTTGACAAGCTGCGGCCAGTCAACAAGGCTTCCGAGACCACACTTGCCGACAAGAGACCAAAGAAGCGAGAGAGTCTTCTCGCGGTGTCCATCGACGATATCTTCGGCTCTAATACCGCTGACTGCTGCGACAGGCATGCCTGGGACATGACTCAATGCAGCCAGTGCGATCTGGACATTGTAGACCTTCTGCGGACGACCAATTGCTGGATATTTGAGGTGCTGGGAGAGGACCCGGGTGTCCTTCTGCGAAGAATCGTGGGAGCTATTAAGAAGCTCGCCGCTGGGTAGACTGAGAGTGATGGTGTCCTCCTGTTGTGTCGTGAGGGCGGTAGATGGGTAAAGTAGCAGCTCTACAAGACGAGTGAGTACGATGCCGTCACGGAGGTCGATGGCTATGTTATCAATCTGATATGTGTATTCCTGTAGTGGGTACTGAACATGTTCGACCTTGTAGTTGAGATGGTTCAGCGGTCGAGTGATGTCACCGTGTGAAGGGAGCAGCATCTTGGACAACTGATGCAGGACCTCAACAGAAGTTTTGTAGGGTGACGTCGTCTGGAACAGGCAACCTGGTAGAGCATCCGTCTTCTTCGCTTGGTCGAGGATCAGAATCAGCATCAGACTTCGCAACGCGGTACGGCGCCACGACCAGCCTTGGGAACCAAAGTCGTCGTCGCCGCGTGTAAGGCTAGCAATGCTGCCGCCTCCGGATTTGACGCGAACGGCATCCTCGTTCTTGATGAGAAAGGCGGACAGAAAGCTCTCAATAGCCCGGCGTTCTGCGCGATACTGACGAGAACCATCATCTGAGCATGTTGATCCTGTGGATAGTCGGCAGGGCGTTGTGATTTGGCGGCCAACAACAGTTTCAGCTGCAGCACGTAATGCGTTCAGGTCGTACGACTTGGTCCATAGGTTGAGGAATTTCTTGCGCAGGCCAACATCGTCCTTGAGCCTGAGTGTCTGAGCTAGGAGATCCTTCGGTATGCTCAACGCACCAAATTGAAGTGAAGCTTGTAGTCGCTTGTGGAGTGATGACATCGCGGGATCGTGATAAATGGCAAGCATCTTCTTGCGCATGTCCTCGGAGCTCTGTTCAGCATTCGGGTCTTTGCTCGCGGAGTCAAAGACTGAGTTCAGAAGCTGTGTGACGGCGACTTCCTGGTAGGTAAGCCAGTTGTCTTCGTACAACTCTGGCTGTGCCAGATCCTCCTGTAGTACTGGATACTTCTCCCGTGATTGCGGTCGCTGGCCCACTTCGTGTAGCATGGTGATGCTACTAGCTACACTTCCAGTCTTGTGACGGCGCAGTGCTGTGGGTGGAGATTTGTCGGTATAGAACGGCGAGGATGAAAGGGGTGCGCGCTTTGCCTTGGCCAGCTTTGCTCGTTCAGACTTGATGGTTGTTCTCAAAGATGCCCTGCTACTTGCGGCAGAAGCGGTGCCGTCGGCTCTTGCCTTGAGCGCTTTCGCTGGCGTATCGTCTTGAGCCACGTGTGATCGTGGTCGTTTCTGCGAGCCCTCTAGCCGTTTCTTGGTATGTAGTATCCGTTCAGGCTCTTTAGGAGCACTGAAGTGGACTTTGGGGGCCTTCGTGACAGGTTTCTTCGCATCTACCTTGGTGAAATTGATTTCGATGTGTGTACCGCTCTTCTTGTTCTCGACAGCCTCCATTCCTGGCGGTATGTTCTCTTTCCCACCCCCTGAGCCCACAATGTCGCCCGAGAAGGACGAGCTCTGTGATGATCGCGATGTTGTACCCAAAGGACCCCGCTTCGGTGGTGCAGCGAGAGACTTTCGGGGTGCCTTCTTCTCCCTCTTCAAAGCTGGCATCAGATTGTTTCCTTCTTCCTCGGATAATGTGACTAGATCCAGTCCAATGTCTGGCGACGTCTCCCGAACGCTGCGCGGCGCATGTGTAGGCTGGCCTGGGTGGATGGTGAAGACTGACGTGTCATCAGACGGAATGTAAATGGTCCTTCGTCGCAAGTCCTTCTTAGGGACCTGCTTCTTGAGCTCTTTCTTTTCCAGAACATCTTCCCGTAGCTGCACAGTCGCATTGACGTTTGTCGCATGTTTGTCGCTAGGTACCTGCGAGACACGTCTTCGGTGCAGCCTCTCATGTTGTGGTTCCTGGACAGGCGCAACCGACCTGGGTATTCTCTGTGCCGGATGCGCAAGGATAGTGCTCTTCTTCGTCCTGGCCGCTGTGGGAACTACGCTCGCTCGGCTCCTCCTCTTCACCTCAAACTCGGCTTGTTGCTGTTCTTCCTCCTGTGCGACATGCTCGAAGATGTCCAGCGACGGGTTGAAGGCAGGCTTGTGCGTGTTGCGCATGGGTCGTCGCGGCTTGGCCTGGCGAGTGGGTTTCAATTCGGTCGTGTATTCGAGGTTTGTGGTCGTGTTATTTTCGTCGTAATAGGTTGGCGCGTAGTGGCTGCCATAGCCGTTGTAATAGCTGCCGGTGGATGAATAGGGCGCTGGGCAGGGTGTGCCCGTCGTGTATCCGTACATGTTGACGGGTGGTTATTTCGAAATTGCTGGCGATGTTTGGAGCGCCGGCGCATAGGTAGGGTGTGAGGGATCCTCGTCCAAGGGAGTTGAGGATCAGTTGGGGTGGATTGACGCTTAGCCGGTTGTGGCGCAGGAGGTGGGTCCGGTTTACCAACATCGTCACCCGGGCAACAACCACACCAACAACAAGCACCCTTGGACACAACGAAACGACTTCCATCAACTTGACGTCACTCGGCATAAGGCACGTCTATAGCACACAGTACACCTAGGGAATACTTCGACTAGCTCTAATGGCTTTTGCCGCCTCAGACTGTGCGCTGTCCTCCGCATATCGCTGGTAGATCGACAGGTAATGCTGCCTCTCGCTCAGCGTTTCCTTGACACTCCTCTTATTCTCAACGGCAGATAGCCACTTCCTAAACTCTTTTCCAGGCCTCCTCATCCTCCCTGCCTTTGCCTATATTAGGGATACCCGAACCGCCTTTGAAGTGATCAAAGGTTTCTTGACATCTATACAATGTAGCAATAGGAGAAAAGACTAATGTCGTACATGACACTATTAACAAGGAACCTAAAGCCCATCATATTATGTTACGTGTTCTGGGAAGTAACCTATTGTTCCCAGATATGCAAGCATTCAAAGCTTCGATGAAGATCTACCACGATCTCAACACATTCCCATTACATCAACAGTGCTTGTGCTTATGTGCACTTACATGGACCGCGCCTTCTCCAAATCCGCCTCCTTGAGTTCCCTCAGCTTGCCTGTGTTTGCGACGCCACCTGTGAAGTTCGCACTGATGATCTCTTTCGCATAACCCAAAAGACCGACATCCGTCACGTAGTACGAGACGTACTTGCTCTTGATCTCAATCAGCGTCATACGGGGATCCTCAGGCCCACCAGTGTGCTTTCCGTCACCGAGGTCACCGAACCATGCGGCAGCTCCGCGACTCCATACCTCCTTGATGCGGGGGTCACTGTTGTCTGTTGTTGTGGCAGTGCCGGTGATGGAAGCCCATTCCTGGGTCTTGAGGTCTTGGAAGGAGATTTGGACTTCCTTGTTCTGGTCCAGGTCGTTGAACTTCTGCGAGTGTCCGTTGGCAAGGAAGAGGAAGTCGGGACCATCGCGGCGGGCGAGGGCCATAGAGCGGCCGACAGGGCCTGGAAGTGTTGGTTAGTTGTCATTTATGTTGGATGAAAGGGAAGGGCAACGTACCGACACCATTGCGGTATGTGTTAAGCATGCAGATCTTCTTGCCATCTACCATCTCAAAGAATTGCTTGATCTGCTGGTCCTTTGGTGTCTCGTTGTCATACTGCTTCGAAACGGAGGGGTCAGTCTTGGAGTTGACCTCGCTAGCTTTGAGTTGGTCTGGCATTCTGAAGGCGTGTGTAGTCGAGAAGTATCGAGGAGTAGTGGTTTTGATAGGTATTGCAACGCGAGTTGCAAGTTGGATTCTAGGTACAACAGTTCGTGCAGAGCGTACAAGTAGTCGATGGACAGAAGACATCTTGGTATAGGCTGCTCGTGTATGTACGTGGACGTAACGGTGAGATCAGATGGTCAAGTAACAGCGGATAGTCTACGCCAACGCGAGCACATATGACTCGTTGAGAGACGCCCCATAAGCAACATGACGTCGTTATCGAGCGCATTCAGTTGGCTGGTGTCACTTGGTGTGGAGGCGGAGGTATCTAGACATATGCATGACGACGTTGTTAATTCGCGTTAGGTGCGCGGCACGCTACGCACACACGCGATCGATCCTTCCAACAATCCGTCCTCTGGGGCCGGTATGCACGGAGTCCGAACAGATGCCTCCTATCTCTCACGTGCCTTGTTGGAAGATGCCGTCCCACCGATGATGTGAGGGTGGTTGTTGTGTGAGGTAGGTATGAAGGGGAGTGGGTCTCAGAAGCGGTCTCATTCCGCAGTACAACGACTGTGCCCTTGCGAAAGGGAAGCTCAATTACGAAAGTATACAACGTGACATGGCTCCCTGTTAGAAGGAGATCGGTTTTTTCTAAATTGCACCTTACAAATAGGTACCTTGAAGGTATCCGCTGTGACTTTATCAACATAATCACAGAATACGAGATGATGTACAACTTCAGGGGAAAAAAAAGCAAAAAAGGAAAGAAAGGGTGGAAAAAACTGCTCCTTCATAATAGACCGCGAGACGGAAATGTAACTGTTTTCATCTACGCGTCTATTTGACATAGCTCTTTGTCCTACCAACGGTAGACCTTGTATGTGTACTGAAGCCCTAAATCTGTAGAGTTCTAGCGAACGAACGGAGAAAACGTTTGATAGAGAGAGCACATGCGCTGAGAAGACACTGCGACAGATATCATGGAGACGACGGGCTCGTGAGGGAGAAAATCCGACCGGCATATGTAGGGTCCGGAGGAAGAGGAAGGTATAGAGGAAGGAGGAAGGGGACGAGGTGCCTGAAACTACTTCCAACAGCTGTTATATGACTTCGCTTGAACATCACGAGCAAGACTCTTGCAAACCGCCAAAGATAATGATCCAGTGCAGAAGCCGAAAACCATATCCAAATTAATCATACTACTCAGTAATCCAAAAGCATCCGCTATGTGCGGACATCGCTAACAAAAACAAGATATGGGTATATAGGTGCCGCCGTTAACAACCAAAAAGAAAAAGGGTATAACCTCGTCATGGTCGTTAAAGCGTGAAGAATCATAAGCGTAACCATCATTACCGGGCCCCCAGAGCCAGATGCCAAGAGAGGAGAGAGACAAAGTAACACAAACCAACGCCATACGTAAAACAGAGTAGAGAGTGAAACAAACCAGCATGAACACCAACACCTGTAAGCAATAAAAGATAGCAGACCCCTACAAAATACAACATGAAAAGAGATAAACAGTAAATATACAAACTTGAAGACAAAGGCTTAGGAGATGGTTCTCGTTAATCACATCGTCGCATGAAGCCAAAACGCTTCTTCTTCTTCGCGTCCTTGGCGTCCGCGGTCGGCGCATTCGGGTATCCAGTCAGAGCAGCCTCGGCATTAAGTCGGTCAGCTTCCTCGTAGTCAAACGGTTTGGTCCATTGTCTCTGTGGTATCTCTCCCAATCTTGTGCTGTCAGAAGCAAAGGTATAGCTCGATGGTGTGGCTTTGTCCAAGCGGCGGCGGAAGTGAAGAGTCGCTGGGGCCTGGTCGAGTAGTGGGGGAGGGGATAGGTAGGAGGGTTTGTTTGGGACTGGCGGCTTGGAAGAGACTGAGGGTTTGGAGTGAGCCGGAGACGATGAGCGGCGGGATGTAGGGGTAAAGGTAGGGAGTCTAGAGGTAGGCTCGTTGAAGTGCTTTGGCGAGGGCAATTTGCTAGTTGTGTAGGCAGCGTCTTGTGGCCATGGTTCGTGTGGGTCGTCGAAGGAATCAACGCGCTGTTTGACAGCACCACTTGTCTTTGTTGTACCGCCACCTAGTGTTCCTCTAATGACACCAGATGTCTCGAGCTCGAATGGCTCGACAGGTACGTACAAGGGTAGCTGTGGAGCCATTTGAATCTTCTTAGGCTCGGGAGACGCCAGTGGGGAAGAGCTGCGTGATGAGTTGGATGGTGATTTCACTGAACTAGATTTTTTACTCGACGAGCTGTCTTTGCGTGTGGTCTTAGGTCGCATGACGACGAGCCGTGGTTCATTTGAGCTCCAGCTCTTGATGGACATGCGCGTTACTACTGGGCCCGAGGAGCGTTGGCGAGAAGAGCTTGAGTGCTTTCTCTTCTCTTTCTCAGGACTGGTGCTCCGAGAAGAACAGTCGTGGTGTTTACTCGTGCCGCATCGCGGACATGGTGGTGCTCCAATGCTATGCAGTTGGAGTTGAGGTTGGCTTAGTCGCTGATACAATTGGGTAAGGCTTTGTAGTGCTTCCCGACGCGACGCATCGGAGAGGTGGGTCAGTGACTTGTAGTCTAGATCTAGATGGCCCTTTCCGCTTTTGTGCCCGTCATGATTTAGAAATGTTGCGATGATAGCAACAAGGCCTGTGTTTAACTTGATCAAAATCTCTGCAAGGGATGCGTGCGCAATAGCTATATTACGTTAGATCGACGAACAGGTCAGTTGAGCTTTCTACTTACAGTCACCCTTTGCGAATCGCGGCCCTATGCCGCTGTAGTAGCATTCAGTATACTTCTCGGCCACCTCCTCCGGCCCTCTGCGCAAGCTCTTTGAAAGTTGGTGCTCGGCAGTACTTGTTGAATCAGGCGCTTCGTTCTCTCTCTTTGATCTGCGCTTTCTTCTCCTCTCTCGCAACCTTTTGAAAATGTCCAATCCATTTGTGAAGGCTTCTATGATGCCCGAGACGCATGTAGATACCTCGGCTTCTCCAGTCCTACGCGCAACATACGCATGGTCTAACTTGACCGCCATCGCTAAAATGCAAGACAACCAACAAGGAAAATAGGCAATGGAGAACAGAACTGAAGAGAAAGGAAGAGAAAAGCACGATAGGTATACAAAATTGCAATAAACAAAAGTGCGGTCCAAGCATCCATTAGCGAGGGTGAATGAAGAGTCATCCAAAAAGCCAAATCACAACGTTAACCTCAAGTTGTGTTAAGTCGAGCCAAAGTCGCCCTTAACACGCTCGCCCAAGACGGGGGCCCTGACACTTATCCCGCTGGCATCCCGACCCATGTCTTTCCCACGCCCTCGATTGCTCGAAAGTGTGTAGCAGGGCTTGCGTTCCTGCAGCTGTTACTGGGTGCTACCCACCGTCCTCGCACCGCCGAGGCCACCGTTTCAACCTTGTGCTGTTTACCACCTGCAAGTAGCCGCCTCGATGTAGTGTCTTGGGAGGCAGCTGAAGTATAACTGGACACGTGTTTTACGCTAGTGACAAGCGACAACGGGATGAGGCAGGCTAGATTGGCATCGACAAGCTTTGTGGGTCTGGTGAGTGGAGGACTCGAGAGCGTGCATTTACATGTGCATATAAATGTGCATTGAACGTTCGTCCAGTGTCGTCTCGTGGGATACCTTGCTGCGACTCGGAGGGAGGATGCGTGCGGGGTGCGTATGGGATGAATGGACAGGAAGGCATGCTTCATTGCTTCGCCCGTTGACGGCGAAATGATCAAACATGAAATGCAGTGGAGCAACGACCGGTGAGTGAACTGTCATTCGCAGGGATTGCCTGTCGTGCTTCATTGGACAACTGCGACTCCCTGTCGGTCAAGAATATCCACACAAACCCAAACGCCTCGCTATGCTATACAGACCATAACAGTATCATCATCTATCTACTGCTCACTGTCTTCGACATCTTCTATGGTGACCGTCCGCCTCCTCGCGCTCTGGCTCTCCGAGTTGCTGGCAACAACCGCAGAGCTTGAGCCCCCAGTCTCGGTTCTCTCCCCTACGTTGCCGAAACTCCAGCTTGACTCAAGACTACTAGGCTCGGCATGCTTTGGCGACGAATTCGAAGGCTGATCGGAAGTAGTCGTGTTCGTCGCCGACGGAGTTGGCTGGTTTTGCGGAGTCACAGCAGCAGACGTTGAAGGCCCTGCTTCAGGTTCCGCTACTGGCTGTGTTGGTTGTGATGGGGCTTGTGTTGAGCCGCCCTCTTGCGCCAGATGTCCAGGTAGCGAGGACGGACGTGTCGCGATTTCTTGGCCAGTCTGTGGCGCTAGTGCCATCGGCCTCAATGTCCACCCTTCCGGTAGCGTCAATCCTTCAGGTACACCAGCATCGCCCTGACGCAAGACGGAACCTCTAGAGAAATAAGCTTGTGGCATGAATGAGTTCATGTTGGGTGGATTCAATGGCGCAATAGGTGGTAGCTCTTGCCCAGTTACGCCAGAAGCCTGCTGAAGCCGGTTGAGCTCAGCAAGAAGTCTGTGGACAACTTCGAGTTGCTCATGTTGTGCATTCAGATGCCGCATCGACTCGATGATGTTCTGTTGTATACGCAGGATGTCAGACTGGATATCTGACGGGTGAAGCGCGATAGCTCCGGGCATGGGGCCGGTAGGAAAGTTGGGAGTGACGCCTTGCGTGAAGGCTGTTTGGCCCTGTGCTTGGCTTTGCTGGTCTTGATTCTGCGCCACGTTATTTGCAGCGGCTTGTTGACGCAATTGCTGGATCGCATTCTGCACAGCAACGTTATCCTGCTGGCCCGGCGGGACACGTATATTCCCGAGAGCGATCCTAAATGGCCCGAAGTTGAACACGCGCATGTTGCCTGCTGGAGGATTTGCTTGTGCACCTTGCAGTGCAGCCTGTTGGCCCTGGCCTTGTTGCCCTCCGGCTGCACCTTGCTGCGCGTTTCCTCCAAACATTGCACGCAGTGCCTCCCGGTTCTGAAGATTTTGCTCCCCAGCGTTGGCTCGATTGTTGCGTTGTGTATTTTGTGGTATCGCCGATGCGAGTACTGGTCTTCGGCACGTGGGACACACCTGTTGTCTCTCGAGCCAACTACGAAGACAGCCAAAATGTAGGATGTGCCCGCATGGGAGTTTCTTCGGCCGTTGTCGCTCATCCATCCTTCGACCGGGCTGCGCACCATCCGCACCTGGTTGTGTCCATGGCCGCATCTCTTCGCGACAAACGATACATGTGTTCGCTCGTTCGAGTTCTTCTGCTGTCGCATCTGGATAGCGTGTATTCATGTCGCGGGTCGCGTTTCGGTATTGGATAAAGTCGTTGATTCGCTTAAGGAGGGATCGGATCGTCATGAATAGGTCTCGCATGATGTGAATCGGGATGCCGTAGAAAGTCATGAGAATGACGAAGAAGCCCACGTAGACAAGGGTTTTGACAAAGTCCGTCGCAAGGTCCAAGTAAAACACACAGCGACCCTTTTCCTCCCACCCGGGCACTTCGCCTTCATCTTCATCGTCCTCTATCTCAATGGGCGCTTCAGCTCCACCTGCAGCAGCCTGCTGACGAGCGTGTTCTCTTGCAATACTGCGAGCCTCCTCTCGTGCCTTCTCTTGGCGCTGTGTGATGAACAGTTCGACGAGCGATAGTATGTATCGTAGTAGAGTCGATATTGATGCAGTCGCTAGGAGGACGTATTCGAAGCCAAACATGACCATAACACCAGGCCGCGCCTCTGAGAGTATCGAATCGATGCAGTATTGCATCATGAATAGGTCGAAGGCAACAGAGAGTAGTAAGGAGCTCATTAGGCGCGTGTGGAAGAGCTTTGGGTTCGCGGGCGGCTGTTGCTCGAGAAACTCCACTCTCCCTTCCCCGATCCACTGCCAGACCTTGCCTGCGAGTAAGCAAAGGAACATGGCGAAGAACCACATGCCAATATCGTCTCTGAAGATGGTCATTGCTAGTAATGTCTCGCTCACAGCAAACCAAGCCTTGTCGTATAGCTGCTCGGTCTCGATGGGGCGGAGAGGGCCATAGAATAGTCGTTGGAGTCCATAACCAAAGCTCGCAGCGATTATGAGCATCAGGTTCACCAGGAACATGAGGGACCCGGTGCTCTGGGAGATGTAGACAGCGGCCGAGTAGAAGTTTGGACGCTCATAGTATGCGTGCATCAGCACGATGTTGGCCATAATGGCCGAGCCCTGTGGTTGTTAGCATTACACACGCACACATGCCACTTGCCGGTGATGAAGGAGTAATACCGCGACATAGAGTTTGAGTCGACTCATGGTGCTATAGGAAAGCTTCAAGACGACTAGGAAAGATCGCGTGTCCCCATCTGGGAGTGCTGACAACGAGTATAAGAATCACGTCGCGTTGCGGCAGTGCTCGTGTTGGTGAAGGGAAACGTGGTCGGAGTGAAGGCAGCCATGATTGGCCACGCCGCCGGCGATGACGTTCGCTCGCCAAGGTCTCACGACTTTCACCTCCAACTGTGCTTCACTTCACTTGCTTGTCGCATTTGCCTCTATTTGCTTCGAAGTGCGTCAATCGACAGAAATCCCTCCAGACGACAGACGCTATATTGCACTCCCAGATTCGAAAGCTCCAACATGCTGGGGAGTGTATGGGTACCCCAGATTCTGGCGCGCAATAGCGCATGATAGCGCATGAAGCAATCTTACCTCTATGATACTCCTACTCATGCAGACCATCTACATTGTAACTCATTGTGTTGCTTGAGTGTTCCTGCACACATCCTGAAGCTACTTCCCAAAAGTCCGAAGCGATCCGAACTCCTAGTCATGTTCTTGGTTATCCCCGCAGTAAGATTATCATAGTAGATATCGGAAAGATACTCGGTAGTATGACGCCCCATTTCGTACGAAGGACCGTTGTCGGTAATTGCCATGCAAGCCGAGTCACGTACACAAGAAAAGTCTTCTTCAACTTGGACTAGGCGCAGCCATCACGAGATTCATCGGAGGGTAATCCGGACTTCAAGGTTCGCTGCGTTTCCACAGCAGCCTAGCAGTTGTACAAGACATGACCGTGCGGCTTACACCAGCCTCTCTATGCATGTTCGAGAACGATACTTTCTTCTTTCCAGTGCCGATTGTGGGGAACTATGGGGCAGCTTGTGCCGAATTTGCGGGGGTCATCAACAGCCTACTACATCCCGGCTTCGGGATTGCGCCAGCCCAGAGCATAGGCTTGGGGCGCAAGATCTTGGATTTGAATATCCTGATCATAGACTATCTTGGCAGACCCCGTTTGTTTATTGCGGAAGAGTACTACATCCTGGCTTTGGGATTGCGCTAGCCTAGAGCATAGGCTTGGGGCGCAAGATCTTAGATTTGAATATTCTAATTATAGACTATCTTGGCAGACCCCGTTTGTTTATTGCAGAAGAGTACTACATCCCGTCTTCGGGATTGTGCCAGCCCAGAGCATAGGCTTGGGGCGCAAGATCTTGGATTTGAATATCCTGATCATAGACTATCTTGGCGGACCCCGTTTGTTTATTGCGGAAGAGTACATAAACCTCTCATGGCTGCTGTTCAGTTCAAGCATCGATCAGCGAACCCAACGTTCAGGTAAGCCTTTCCTACACCTACGGTATTTCTGGTCTGTGTATAGTTGTCAGTCTATATTGATTCAGGCTCGGAGGTTTCCCTGATGTTGAGAATCTTTCCTTGACCTGTGACTGAGCTGACCACGCATAGCATCGACAATAACCATCTTCGAACAAGATGTTTCGATCTCTTCCCCTTCTGAGCGTAGCGCTTGGAGGTCTCTCCGCTGTCGGCGCGCAGGAGTTGCCTGCAGTATTGACCGCTGATATCATTGAGGGCTTGGGCAACAACACTCTCTTTACGAGATGGCGCCCGACTTACCACTTCACTTCACCAGCAGGATGGCTGAACGACCCATGCGGTATGATGTACGATCCTACCACGGAGACTTATCATCTCCATTACCAGTGGAATCCTAACCATGTCAACTGGGGTAACATCAGTTGGGGCCATGCGACCTCCAAAGATATGATCACTTGGACAGATGTTGGAGGTTGGGAGGATGACCAGGCTCAGTCTGTCGGCACTGGACCCTACCCCGATTCCGACAACAGCAGCTACTATGGTCTTGGCATCTTTTCGGGTTCGGGGCAGCCCTATAATCTTCAAGGGCAGCAGGATGGTACCCTCATCAACTTCTACACCTCGGTTCAGCATCTGCCCACCAACTGGGCACTGCCATATATTCCAGGAACTGAGAGCCAGAGCATCGTCATTTCCAATGATGGTGGCAAGACCTGGGAGCAGTTCGCCGGTAACCCTATCATGACCGAGCCGCCGGCGGGCTGGAACATTACAGGATGGCGCGATCCCTTTGTCGAGGTATGATATCCGTTCGAGTTCTTTCTGAATCAACGGCTAATTTTAACAAGCCCTGGCCGGAGATGGATGCTCTTTTAGGACAAGAGGAGCCTCACTGGTACATGGTTCTCGGCTCCGGTATCAAGGGCGAAGTTGGAGGTGGCCGCATTCCCTTCTACAGTGCTCCTGCCAGCAACTTGACAGATTGGACCTTCCTTGGTGCCTTGTGGGAGCCCGATAAGAACGAGACTCTTGGTTCTCTGATTGAGACCGGAACCTACGGCTTCAACTTTGAAGTGTGAGTGTAAAGCCTTTTAAGTCTACGGCCCAAGTACTAACTTTTGCAGATCAAACTTCTTTTCTCTGAACGACAAGGACGATGATGTCCATTACTACGTCCTAATGGGTACCGAAGGTGGTAACCTTACATGGCATCCCCGTTCGCAGTGGGGTTTGTGGAACGAAGGCCAAGTCACCAGGAGGGAGAATGGCTCAGTCGAATTCACCCCTCTGTCTGGCGGCGCCATCGACTCTGGCCTACTCTACGCGGTGTCCAGTTTCTGGGACTCAAAGAACGATCGCCGCGTCCAGTGGGGTTGGGCAAACGAGGAGAACAACAACTTTGCTATCAACCAGCAAGGTTTCCAAGGTGCCATGGCTATTCCGCGAGAGATGTTCGTCATCAAGACCAACGATCTGGTCAACACCGATGCCGGTCTGACCACCAAGGGAAACACTCGCGTGGTAGAACACAGTGACGGTACCTTCACTGGATATACCCTAGGAGCTCGCCCTCTACCTGATCTTGTTGAAGGTCTGCATGGTGGAGCCGAGCCACAAGCCATTGTAACAACGAAGACCGCCTGCGTGTCCGGTGATGGATCCGGCAATGGTACCAGCCACATGCATCTCCAGGTTACGCTGTCCGACTTCACTGGACCTGCTGGTGTTGTGGTCGCTCAGTCGCCCGGGCACGAGGAGCAGACAATCGTCTGGTACAGCCCGGAGAACTACACCATCAACGTTGACCGCTCGCAGTCATCCTCTATCAAGCAGTTCGCAAACTACACCATGCTCGGATACTTCTACCCTTATACATTCTCCAACGGCACAACTGAGTCTCTGCATATGGACATTTTCGTTGATGGATCACTCGTCGAGGTACTTGTAAACGATCGCTTCTGGCTTACGACTCGCATCTACCCTGCTCGCACCGATAGCACTGGCTTCAGCATATGGACTGGCACCAACTCTACCGTCAAGGCTTCGGACTTGAAGGTCTGGAACATTGAGACCAACGCTTTCCCCGACAGGCCGGTGAACTCGAGCAGTAAGCTTGTCTTTGATACACCAGAGGAGACGAACAACTATATCTGGTGGAATGGAAACTAGGTGGGCTTGTATATGTGTGACGCGGTAACGATATGAAGGATGAAGGCGTTCTACGGCGGGAACTGATGACAGAGTAATCATCGTATGTAAATATATAATGTACAAATCAACCACCATGATTTCCCAAGTCCCATGAATGTGTCTTTCATAGTCAAATAAAAAATATCCATGGAGTTGTAGTGCATCCCACGTCCACAAGATTGGCCGCGGAGCAGCATCAGCACTCTTGCCCCGCCAGCTTCCCCGCAGCACATTCTCCGTACCTGGTGACGGCACGTGCGGCATCTCCAACATGCACATGGCTAATCATCCACCGGATAAATTCGTAATGTTGCCGTTAGCAGCAATACGCCTACCGTCGGTGGCATTAGAAATTGTATGCCGGCGGCGATGGGGCATTCATTGCCACACGCAAAACTCGGTTCTTCTGTTTCCAGTGCGACATAAGAGCTTGACCTTTACTCTAGTATTCCAAGGTCAAGTTTCTGCAGATTCGCTACTTTTAACTGGCAAGAGAAAGGCATCCTACAAGACATACGAGACTCGGGTACTGCTACAAGACAATATGGCGAATGCCGAGGAACAGTACAAGCTCTCGCAGGAGCAAATAGATTTCTTCTTAGAGAATGGGTGGTTGAAGTTGAGTGGTTGCTTCACGAGAGAGCAAGCAGAGGGACTGCAAGAAACGCTTTGGACGAGGTTGGGTATGGATCCTAACGACATGTCGACATGGTATGGCCTCTTACCCTACCTTGAATGGTGTATTCATCGCAACGAAATGGCACTGACACAACGAAAACAGGCATACTGAGCGAACAAACATGCCTTTCTTCAACGAGTTCTTTGTTGAGGAATTCGCACCAAAAGCCTGGGCAGGCATCTGCAGCCTCCTCGGTGGCAGCGATCGCGTTGATTCCAACGCGTCGACGTGGAAAGACGGCTTTATTGTCAACCTCGGAACGAATGAAGGCTACAACAAGGTTATTGGCCCACAGGAACAGACATTGTTGCTGGTGGCGGTGGGACGTTCATTTGCCCGGGCGCCATTCCAACTGTCGCGAAGCATTTATACGAGAATCCTGAAGGTGTCAGCCCAAGGATGACGCCACGGGCGCAGAACCCAGAGTTTGTGCAAGAGCAAGGGCTAAAGTGGTTCAACGATCTTGCGGCCAACATGCCCGATGAAGCTTTCGTAGAAGCTACGGGTGTAGTCGGCGATGTCTACCTTCTGCATCCGCTGATGCTGCACTCGGCTTCCAACAACCAACTTCGAAGAGTTCGCGTCATTACCAACCCACCGGTGTCGGTTACAGAGCCTTTTGTATTTGATCGCGCGGATGGGAATTACAGCGCAGTGGAGCGCAAGACTATGAAAGCGCTAGGTAGGGACAGGATCGAGGGGTTCAAGATTACTGGAAAGAGGCAACAAGTTATTCCTGAGCGAGTGAGAATCCAGGAGGAGATGAGGAGGAAGGAGGAAGAGAGGTTGCGTAAATTGAATGAAGCGGGGATGGATGGACGAAGCCAAGGAGGCGAGCGGTAGGGTCGCTACTGCAGCATAGACTTGTAGTCGTCAATTGACCAATGATGTGTTTGAAATCAGATGCATGCTATTACGCGCACCCTGTAGCGACAAGACGCTTGGGATTGGCTGTGGTTGCAACGAACATGGGTGTCGCGTTCAGTAATCGCAATGAGATTTGGATGAGATAGAGACGGAAGTTTTCCGCGGTGAGATGCTACAAGACCACGTTTCTTCTACTATAGTAGACACGCTTTCGGGTTGGACTGTGGGTATTCGGGAGTACCGGTAAGCCTGGGACGCGATGTGAGATCTTTTGCCACGCTGGGAACTTAAAGCCTGAGCTTCGGCGTGTACGTAGCTCGCACCAACCGAGGCCTGGTTGGAGACAGGATGAACACCTGTCCTTGGGCGCTGATACTCGCTTCAGTCGAATATGGCAAGTCAAGGTGAAGGGAACGACCACGGCAACATGAGCGAGAAGGAGAGGCGGTGCGGCGGTGCGGCGGTGCGGCGGTGCGGCGGTGCGGCGGATTGCGAAGCCAAGGTGGGTACAGGCGGTGCGGCGAGCAAGAGTAAGAGTAACGTGTTCTCAGAGTGGTGAAAGCCCGGTGCAGGGACGCTGTGGGCGCTAGGCTCGAGCATCCGTGCGCCTGCCTCCTACGGGAACTGGCAATGTGTTAACTTCACTGCTGACTGCCGCCACGGCCTCGACTTGGAATAAAAGCCCACCTCACCGCACTCCTCTGCTTCTACCCTTATCCGCCGTGCAGAGGACCATCAACCCACCCTTCCTCTACACACTTGAAGCTATATCCAGCCTCAGCAAAATGAAGTACTCTACTGTCTGCGCTGCTTTCTTTGCCGCCGTCGCCACTGCGTCTGATGTCAAGCAACTGAAGACGGACGACTTCAAGAGCTTCATTGAGGAGAACGACCTTGTCCTCGCAGAGTGTAAGTACCACTCTCATCTTCCGACCCCCCAGTAATACCCAGACCTAACAATTCCCAAGTCTTCGCGCCCTGGTGCGGCCACTGCAAGGCGCTTGCTCCCGAGTACGAGACGGCGGCTACCACACTTAAGGAGAAGGACATCGCCCTCGTCAAGGTCGACTGCACAGAGGAGCAGGATCTGTGCAAGGAGTACAGCGTTGAGGGCTACCCCACCCTCAAGGTCTTCCGCGGCCTCGAGAGTGTCTCGCCCTACGGCGGACAGCGCAAGGCCGATAGCTTGATCTCGTACATGACCAAGCAGGCCCTCCCCGCTGTCTCCGAAGTCACCAAGGATACTCTTGAGGAGTTCAAGACCGCTGATAAGGTCGTCCTCGTCGCCTACTTCGCCGCCGACGACAAGGCCTCCAACGAGACCTTCACCTCGGTCGCCAACGGTCTCCGCGACAACTTCCTCTTTGGCGCAACCAATGACGCTGCCCTGGCCAAGGCTGAGGGTGTCAAGCAGCCCGGTCTCGTCCTTTACAAGTCCTTCGACGATGGCAAGGACGTCTTCACCGAGACCTTCGATGCGGACGCCATCCGCGCCTTCGCCAAGGTGGCCTCTACCCCCCTCATTGGTGATGTTGGCCCCGAGACCTACGCCGACTACATGGCCGCTGGCATTCCTCTTGCATACATCTTCGCCGAGACTCCCGAGGAGCGCGAGGAGCTTGCCAAGGAGCTGAAGCCCCTCGCTCTTAAGCACAAGGGCGAGATCAACTTCGCTACCATCGATGCCAAGTCCTTCGGCCAGCACGCTGGCAACCTTAACCTCAAGGCCGACACCTGGCCCGCTTTCGCTATCCAGCGCACCGAGAAGAACGAGAAGTTCCCCTACGACCAGGAGGCCAAGATCACCGAGAAGGACATTGGCAAGTTCGTCGAGGACTTCCTCGCTGGCAAGATCGACCCCAGCATCAAGTCTGAGCCCATTCCCGAGTCCAACGACGGCCCAGTCACCACCATCGTTGCTCACAACTACAAGGAGGTCGTCCTCGACAACGACAAGGACGTTCTCGTTGAGTTCTACGCTCCCTGGTGCGGTCACTGCAAGGCTCTTGCTCCCAAGTACGAGGAGCTCGGCCAGCTCTACGCTTCTGATGAGCTTTCGAAGCTTGTGACCATCGCCAAGGTTGACGCGACTGCCAACGACGTTCCTGACGAGATCCAAGGTTTCCCCACCATCAAGCTTTTCCCCGCTGGCAAGAAGGATGCCCCAGTCGACTATTCTGGTTCCCGCACTGTTGAGGACCTGGTCAAGTTCATCCAAGAAAGCGGCTCACACAAGGCTGAAGCCACCATTGTTGAGGCTGCTGAAGGTACGACTGAGAAACTAGCTGAACAGGCCAAGGCCGCCTCCGAGGCCCCGGCTTCGGCTTCAAGCGACAAGGACGAGTTGTAAATGACTTGATTTCTGCGTTTTATTTGTTATGTTGGCGCTTTCATGTGTACCATTACCCCTTTCAGCATTTGATAGCTTTCATACATGCTGAGGTATATGCGTACAAACTAGTTATGATTACATGGGGGAATGAAACAGTTTTTCGTTTTCTCTCGTATGGGGGGCTTGGGTAGCAATTAGCTCATGGAGTTCCGGCTTCACTCTTCATCATTCACATTTGAATCTGCTTTTCGTGACTGGATGTGATGCTATGAACAAACGCAACTTTGTTGATATACTAACCAAACATCTTCCGCTTTACAAACATGCATCCATCTTCCGATACTAGACGTTGTTTTGGTGACGGATAATTCCCTCGTACTACCAAAGTCTCGTTACAGGGTGACATTGCTCAGTATATGTACTACGCATATCCCCTTTCTTGCTTCCACTAGCAAACCAAAGATATCATTTCAAATCACTCTTACGCAACTTCTCGCTCATTTGATCTGTCCTGTTATACTCCTGACCATGACGGCAGCTTCTCTCTCCCAACTCACAGCAACACCCTTGCTCGACAAAGCCCCAGGCAACTGACTGCCACGACTGACACATTCCCGAACCGAATCCCCAACTGCATTTTTATTACTCCTCAGCGTCCGCGCAGATACACCGCCTTTGTTCAAAAGCTCTTGGACCCTTGGTGACATGTTTGAGGCGAGGGTTCTCCAAAAGTAGCTGGGTAGAGAGGATGTATCGAGGGCTTGGAGAAGAGGTAGCAGAAAGTTGGTAAAAGCCGGGGTATGCGACGAGTCGAGTAGCGGATGCGTAGGTGGCTTGATGCTCTCAAGGAGGGACTGTAGCGCTACAATGTTTTGACACCGTGCGGATATCTCGAGCAGTGTGCGGTCCAACGTGGGAAGCTGGCCCAAGGCTCGCACAAGCGATGCGAGCGACGACTTCAACTGGGTCTGGAGATAGTCCTGTAGCGCATTGAGCATGAGTGTCGGGTCGAATGTGTCGGTCGTGGCTTTGGTCGACAACGGCGATAGAAGGTAGAGGGTGAGCAGTGCCGACGTCGTTCTCGACTTGGTGTCTTCGGTTTGCGCAAAAGTGGATGCCGACGTCTGACCTGACGAGGATAGTAACGAGGACATGGAGAATTCCTTGACTACCTGCTGAGCGCGCGACGATATGCTGCGCTCGCCCGGGTTGACGAGCTCGTTCTTGAGCGTATTCACCACAGTGATCCTGTCCAGGCCTTCTCCCTCTTCGCCTGACTTTGAGGCCGCAAGGATTTGGCGCAACGATAGTATCGTGTCTGCCGAGCGCACCATGGCCCTGTGATCCTCTCTCTTTGCGCTGCCAACACCGCCCAGCTCCGACATGCGCACTTCGAGCTGTCTTCCCAACATGAGACATCGCGCGACAGCTCGTCCAAGCTTTACAGTCTCGCAGAGTCTCTCTGCTGTTAACCGTACCTGCTCAGCGACCTCGTAGCGCTCAACGACCTCCTTCTCTAGTGTTTTGTACGACTCGGTCAGGCTGGCAACCTGTCCTTCCACCTCGTGCAGAATGCGTCCGCTCGATTCGGCATGGTCCCGTGTATGTTCTAGTAGCGGCAGCGCCGACTTGGTAGTCAAGGTATCGATATGTGTGTCGACTTCCTGGACATCGAAGAGGACGCGCGACAGTGGTGTTGACAGATCTAGCGGGGTGTCGGAGGGGTTGTTGGTTGAGAGAACGAGCGTGTTCGCGAATGACGTCGCCGAGAAGTCTGGATCGAGAAAGGCTTCATAGTCAATGTATGAAGGCTCATCATCTTTGGACATGGTGGGAGATTGCTCCAACCATGGCAATGCGCAATGCTTGGGTTGCTGCGTCCAAAGTCGCGACAGGGATCGTCATCTTAGCGCGACGTTGCATCCGCGAATTTCAGCACGGTCTGGAATCTCTGTAGAGACAGTATATTGGCCGATACAATACAATGAGTTCTCAACTGAGGTCACCTACCTATTTATTCAGGCCACACACACACACACACACACAGACATATTAACCGCTCCCTCTGACCTAGTACTTGGCGAACCCATGATTGAACCTAGACCAATATTCCAACACAGAACTGTAACTCGACTTGGTCGTTTAAGTGCCCCATCATCTGCTTGACGGTCCCGCTAATAGACATAGGCTGTTGGTCAGACTTGGCAGCTCATGAGTACTTCGACAACCTCATCTTTACCGTTACGCGGATTCAAGTCGCGGCCATGGATGAGGCGGGCGTTTGCTGCTATTGTTGGTTACAAAAGAGAATCGTGCCGAATGGACAGATTGATTGTTACTTTTGCTGATATCAAACGCATTGAGTGTTGTTCCGCGGTCCGCGGTCCGCGTCAACGGAGTGACGGAGATCAGACGGAAGGGGTGACTAAGCCCATCCCACTGAGATATTGTGTCTTTATCCCGATCGACAGTCGGCACTGCTTGCTGTCAAGCCAGCGCCTCAAGACACAATGTGTCACGCAGCTCGAGGGTACTTCTTAACAATCAATCCTGCTAGTTGGAAGGAGGCGAGTAACAAGACGTCACCAGGAAAACAAGGTTTGAGGGAAGCAGGTTTGCATTGAGAAGATCTGAGACTATTTTGACGTCAATTCAACACGATGCCAGAACAACGTCGCTTGACCAGTAGTGGTAGCCGCGGCAGTGAGAGTCGTACTCAAAGCAAATCGTGACTGCCGTTCATGACTTCGGCAACCATGCCCTCAAAAGCTTTTTTTCTTCTTTTCTTTGTTACGATGACATGATTTTGTTATTTCTTCTTACTGAGAAGTTCTCCCAATGCACGAAACCTTCAGAGTCGACGTCAGATCGTCACAAGTATGAACGATACGCCGTGTTGTCTTGAAGGTACGCCCGTAACTGCATTGGAAGCACGGACCCAGTCTAGTCTGGTCTTTTGCCTGTAGTACGAAGCAGAAGATGACCAGCGTTGAAAGGCGCTCAATGGTAGCGCCAGGTGAGTGCGGTGAACTAGGGAGGGAGGAGGGCCGCTGGAATTCCATAGCATAATAACATGCGCCGTGGTGCCGCAACGTATCGAGTAGGGAATGTAGTTGTGAGGCCGATGTCGGGTAAATGTTGTCGAAAGCCAGAGATGAGAGCGACATAGTGTCGCCAGAGGAGACGTAGGATAGCCCCGAGGGAGCTACGAATATTCAGTAGCGTCGTGAATAGGGTATAGTCGTACCAAAGAAGATCGTGCCCGATCGTGATCCTCTATTCAAGGAAGATTGGGCTTTGAAAAGACTATCTCTAAGAACCGCCGATGCTGTTGAGTAGAGAATGGAAGTGAGAACTAGAAAACTAGGAGCGCACAGAACTGTGGAGAATGTGCTCTACTATAGAGACAGAAGCCTCCAAGAACGCAAGTCGGGAAACCAGCCAACCGACACAAAGCAAAAACTAGACGTGATCCTGACAGACCTTGATATATAGTACACGGAGAGAGGTCCAGATCGTTGTAACCGTATTGTGCTGATGATTCGATTCGTTAAACCTCAAAGTAGAAATCCAGGTATCCCGTACCGCGTCGTCGGCAACTGAACGCATGATCGTAAAAAGGGGAAAAATCTAACAAACACATTTGGAGGTAGAGTACCAAATGCCATCGCAGGCTCTGGACAGATAGTTGTCGTGACATAGTAACGTGTGTTAGATGTCAAAGTCAACACAATGCGTAGAAAACCAGGACCCACCAGACTCTTTTATGAGGCAGGGGGCGGGCCGGTGGGTTGTGGTCTAGGGTTTCGCTGAGGGTTCTGGCCGTTTGGTTGACGGTTCTGTTGATTTTGTGGAGGACCTCGACGCTGTCCTTGGAACTGACCGCCACCACCGCGTCCACCACGGAAGCCACCTCGAGAGTTGGAGTTACCGCGTGCGGCACCGTCTTGTTCCTGTGACTGACCTTGGATTGGAGTGCGCTGGGCGTTGGACATTGGGCGGGGGATCGACTCGGGTGACTCGTAAACGTATAGGTTCTTCTCGATGACCTGGGGAATGGGCTGGATCTCGGTACCAAGCTCTTGTTCGATCCTGTAGAGGTTGAAGCGGTCTTCCCAATTGATCAGATTGATAGCCAGACCCAAATGTCCGAAGCGACCAGATCGACCGATCCTATGCAAGTACGTCTCGGCGTTCTTGGGGAAGTCAAAGTTGATTACAACGTTGACGGCCTGGATGTCGATACCACGAGTAAGCAAATCCGAACAGACAAGGTTTCTGCATACACCATTGCGGAAATCATGAAAGACGCGGTTACGGTTGTGCTGAAGCATGCGTGCATGCGAGTAGAAGCAGGAATATCCAAGCTCGGTGATCTTCTTCGCAAGAAGCTCGACACGGTTTGTGGAGTTACAGAAGATGATGGATTGGTTGATCTGCAGCTTGTTGAAGAGGGTGTTCAAGCAGTGTACCTTCTGCTTCTCCTCAACGAAGGCGTAATATTGCGTGATACCACGAAGTGTCAGCTCGTCCATGAGGTTAATCTCGTATGGAGAATTCATGTGCTTGTCCTGTACTGGTTTAGCAAGCTTGTTATAGTGTAGATGCTCGCTGGACATACCTTGAAGCTCTTGACCACGATAGGGAAGGTAGCGGAGAAGAGCATGACTTGTCTGTCTTTCGGATGGAAGCCAAGAAGCTGCTCTACAACCGGGGTGAATTCAGGAGACAGGAGCTTGTCAGCCTCGTCCATGACAAACGTTTGGCAAGCGGACAGGTCTGCTACGCCCTTTCCAGCCAGGTCCAGGATTCTGCCAGGTGTTCCAACGATGATATGAACCGGGTCGCTCAACCGTATAATGTCGTCCTTCAGTCCTGTACCACCGGTCGAGACCATGACATTGACACCAAGGTGCTGTCCCAGTTGCTTGCATACCTGGGATGTTTGTAATGCGAGTTCTCTGGTGGGTACGAGGATCAGAGCTTGCGTCTTGGGACTCTTTGGGTTTATCCGCTCGAGGGTAGGAATAACAAAGGCGGCAGTCTTTCCGGTTCCGTTCTTCGCTCGCGCAAGGATGTCCCGGCCAGTGAGGGCTACTGGGATCGTCTCTTCTTGAATAGGCGACGGCTTTTCAAAACCAGCCTCGAAAAT
Organism: Alternaria sp. 'sect. Undifilum'; assembly: GCA_024321975.1. Lineage (NCBI taxonomy): Eukaryota > Fungi > Ascomycota > Dothideomycetes > Pleosporales > Pleosporaceae > Alternaria > Alternaria sp. 'sect. Undifilum'. Next base: position 5,028,342 of record JAJJZI010000003.1, read on the forward strand.
GCCCATCATAAGCTCGCGCTTAATGAAGAAGTCTTCGAACTCGAGGCCCTTAGTCGCTGTAACATCCTGACCTAGCATTAGCACGTGCCCCAAAAAAAAACGATAACCCCGACGCTCGTAGCGTACCTCTGTTTGCGGCCGCGCATCCTTTGCCGGCGCATTCAGACCGGCTTTCCAGTTTGCCTCTCCTGACGGTGTAGCATCGCTGGAAGCATGTCAGCGCGTAGCTCTTGCTTCTTTGGACATTGACTCACCTCAGCTGCGTTGCTGCTAGTTGGTTGGTGATTTCTGAAGTCATTGCGTATGTGGGGTCCACCGAAGGTGGGGCTGCTGGTCGGGACGTCAAGATCTAGTAGTGTGGATAGAGGCGCAATTGGTGTGTGTGCAACGCTTGCGGCAGGGCAGAGCAGATGCAAAGTGAGGGGGTTTGGGCGTGGAAGGTCGTGTCGTGTTTCCCGAACAAAGTGGGGTTCGGTAAGCGTGGGATATGAGTGCTTCTTGTTTGATAGCACCTCAAATGTCGATTTCTCCTAGTCGTTTGCGTTGTCGAGGCAGCTGATTGAATCTCGAAAGAATCGCAATGTCCTTGTTTCGCCTTGTAAAGTCGTCTGCAAGTCGATGTTCGCGCGGGGTGTACTGTGAACAGTAAGAGTCAGTGGGAACCTCGGGAGGCTAAGCGCAGAGATGATGGTGTAATTTTGTGCAGTGGAGGGCGGGTTGTGTGGTGTTGTGGTAGCTGAGCGGGCCGCTTTATGCAGGTAGGACTCTGAAGCTGGTGGAGGGCAGGGCCCGTGCGTGCTTGTCACTAGCCCTGCTGACGTCGGTCCTTTCCTCTAAAAATGCTCATCTCGAGTTAGAGCCGTTCCACGTACCAAGGCCGCTCTTGGTGTATGTCGACATATCTTGTGTCTTGGGCAGATTGTGAGGGATCACAATTCTCATAGGTTATACTGGGCCGAAATCTCCCAACCAAGCTTTTCGGTCAATTGGTGGACTTACCTTTCGTCCCCCATCTACACGTCGCCACACGTGTCTTGTATGTAAACCCAGACATCGTCATGTCATCTCTTCTCCGCCTCTCAAGGGCCCTCCGCCCACTCAGGACACCAAAGACTACCAAAACAATGTCTTCCCACTTCTTCTCTCCCTCCCACACATCCCGACATGTCGGCCTACCACGACCACGTTTCTACTCCTCGGGCGGCTACGGTGGCTACCAAGCCCAAGTAACCATGAACGAGGCTGTCCTGTACGGACTCATGGGAACCAACATCGCCGTCTTCGGTTACGCATATTACCTCAAGGAGCAAGCTAGGCAGGGTTACCAAGGGCCCTTCATAAATTTCATGAACCGGATGACGTTGAACCTCACCGCATTTCAGCACGGAAACTACCTCTCGCTGCTCACTTCGGTTTTTACGCATGTAGATATTGGGCACATATTTTCGAATATGTTTACCGTTTACTTCCTGGGTTCGTTCTTGGCTTCGGCGCCTGCCATAACGCCGTTTCGCTACCTGACTATTGCTCTGGGCTCTGGGCTTGCGGGATCCATCGGCTACTTGTTCAACCGCTACTATCAGTTGCAGGCCGAAGGTCCTCGTGCCAGAGATAATACACGTGGCCTTGGCTTCTCCGGAGCGGTAATGGGTATCAGCAGTGTGGCGGCGTGTCTGGCGCCCCATTCTAAAGTGCTGATATATGGCATTGTGCCGATGCCACTTTGGGCTTTGGTTACGGGTTACGCAGTCTACGATGGATACTATGTCAACAGCACGAATTCGCATATAGGCCATGCGGGCCACCTGGGAGGGTTAGCGTTTGGACTTGTGTACTACTTCGCCAGGCTGAGGGGTTTGAGGTTCTGAGGCTCGCAGGATGGCTTGTATGTTCTCGGCGTGTTTTGAAGACGTAAAGGGCTTCCGTTGAGATTATTTGTGTTGTAAGACTGCCGCAGTGTCGACTCAACATCAAGTTGATAGTGTGCATACCTCGAGACTTTGTAATACAATGATCATTCAGTTTCGGAATACCATCATCTACTACCAGCTGCAGACGGGTCATACATACGCCCGATACATACGCCCGATACTATGCTTCTTCCTTCCTATCACATATGCAGTTCCAGAACGCCTAAAGCTCTATTCAAACACCGTCCTACAGTCCCATCCGAATATGCTACCCAGAAGAGTGACAGATGAAATACAGAAATCGCCTTGACTCTCAATTACGAAGCGTGTCTGCACTCAAAATATCAGCGTGCTTCTGGCCACTAGATGATCAAGACGTTGTAGCTTACCAGACTCCTCAACCCCATCTCAAACTGTCTTCCTGGACGGACTGGCAACCTCCAGCTCGTCATCAGTGCCGAGCTCTGAGTCGCCGTTCGCACCATTGTCGGCTTTAGACATATACTTTGGCAAGCCCTTTGGTGTGTAAGACTTGTTTGGAGTGTACTTGGGTGTCGTAGACTCCTCCACCTCCATCTCCTTTGCCTCCTCGTCATCGGAACTGTCGACGATGACCTCTTCAGACAAAGCGCTCTTGTGTGGAGGTGGTCGCTTCCGCTTGACCGCGTCCTTGTCTTCATCTGTCTCCTCATCGATGAGCTCTTCCGACCGACCGCTCTTCCTCGGTCTGCCCCGCTTCTTGGGGATTTGGCCTTTGGCCTTCATCCGCGCTGCCTTGGCAGCCGACTTTTTGGCAGCTAGAGAGAAATCTTCGTCCTCGTCAGAACCTTCCTTCTTCCATGCGCGACCTTTGCCCTTGAAGTGCTTAGGTCTGGCGGGCTCGGGCTCGGTTTCTTCTTGAAGCAGAGCCATCGCCTCTTCATCAAGTGAGGCTAGTAGTGCGTCGTCAATGTTTTTGCTAATCGACGCGACTGACACTCTCCTGCCCTGCGCAGCTAGTGATGTGATATTTGAATCCTGTGAATCTCTGTTGGTAGGCTCTACGTCCTCGAAGAGCTGCGAATCATGATAGTATGGCCTCTGCTGTGCAGGTTTTCTTGTGCGAAGTCCGCGCCGGGTGGAGCCTGCTGATGCGGTAGTCAGGTCTGGTGAAGCCGCAGCAGAGTTAGTATCTTGAGTCATCTTGCCATTGAATTTTGGTGTGACGTTCATATCAACAGTGATGTCTGGCTCGGCTACAGTCGCGACATTGCTAGGCTTAGCTTGAGTGAGAGCATCTACATCGCCAGCTCCGCCTTCAACGGCGGACTCCTCAGGCTTGACCACGTTAGCAAAACGTACCTGTGTATCGGGATCAATACTCACGACAGTCTTCTTCTTTGGTGTCTTCCTGGTGCTCAATTTCAGGATATGGCTCTTCTTCGGCGAGTCTGAAGTCGGTGCTAGGGCTGGCGATTTCGGAGCTGTGAAATGTTTAGCTTAATTACAAGAGATAACTCAGGCAAAATTTTGCTTCAAAAAGCATGAGGTTCCGGCACAGCAGGTTTCAGGCGAATGTGACGAAGCTACACAGGTCGGGTAATCAAGCCTCCAAATAGTTTCAAGAATCCACATACCAGATCGAACAGGAAGAGGGGATGCGATCGCAGATGCAGCAACCTCGTCGATATTAGTCTCCATCGGGTCCTCGAGTTCGTCCTCAGGCGAGATGGTTTCCTCCGACTGGACAGGTTAGCGTGTAGCAGAGTACGTGTGAATAGGCAAACTCACGATAGGCTTCTTCCTTGCCTTACGAGTCGAAGATTTGCGCTGACCATTGACGGTGATCATCGGTGCTGTGGGTGTCGCAGTCTCAGCCACGGGCGCTGATGGTCCAAGATCCTTGATGACTTCACCGCTGTCGCTCGCTGAAGCGACAACCTCCTCGGACTAAGCTGGTCAGTCAGTAGACCAGATTACACCGAAAGAACTTACGAGTGGCTTCTTACGCGCCTTACGCTTCTTTTTGCCAGTGGGACTAAAATCTTCTGAGTTGGCGACGGCAGACGATATCGCAGACTCAGCCGTGCGTGGCAGTCCGTTGCCGTTCGTACTCGCAGTCTTCTTTGGGCGGCTGACCTGAACACGAGCCTTGGTTGCTTGGGGTTTAGCCTTGACAGACGATGCTTCCTCGTCCTGGTGCATTTAGCAAAGGACAGATTTTAGCTCATCGTGACAACAACTTACAGTTGAATCAGACTCCTCGAACATGCGCAAGGCTGTGTAGTATAGCGAGAGACCACCCGACCTTTTTTGAGACTCGAGCCATTCCTCGTACGAAGGAAAAGGACCGTTCTGATTTGCTTCTTTCCAGTCCATGAACTCGCGGTGGCCATGCTTGTCCTCCCAGAAAACGGGCAAGCTATCGCTAGACTTGTGGACATCCCTCTTTCCAGACGCCTGGTGGCCGTTGGGAGCCATGATGAACCGAAAAAGTCTCAATGGTAGCCAAGGTTGAGCGGCCGTAAGAAGCGCACAAACAGATTAGAGAAATTGACGCGCGCTGATGTGGTTGACGAAAAAGTGCGCGACAGAAAATTGGCCCGACTACAAGCATGAAATGAAGTAGCGCGGGGAGATGCGCGCGAGGTTGACGAACGTCGTGAGGAAAGTCGGTGTCGTGAAGTGACAGGAGATCCAAGTCCATCCGAGATGATCCCACGTCTCGTGGCACGTTAGCTCAGAATCAGCAACGTCGCCAGTTGCGATAAAGCAGGCGGTGGCAAACTACTTACCGAAAATAAGAACTGACCTTGATTGAAGTCTGGGTCGAATTATGATGCAGACGTCGCTCCAAAGTGGAGGTGTGGAAAGTGGGAATGGAGAGGGTCCGCGCCGAAGGGAAAAGAGGTTGCGCTAATAACAAACTCCGATTTCAGCTCGACCACTTATCGAATTGAGGTATATCATCGGCTTCAGTTCCGATCCTCAACAGACATCGTAAAGCTGAGGGCTTGACTGCGCATCACTATATATTTGGATTTCTCACGTTCACCTACACCTTTTTTCCTGCACTTGTGTGTTTCAGGCAAGTGCTCTAGCAAGATGTTTACGACATCTTCTCTATCAACGTGAGTTTCTCATGAAGATGTAAACTTGCCCGATACCGCGAGAAGCTTGTAGTGCATCCAGAACTGATCGGAGAGGCTTGTATATAGCTTTCGAGATACCACGCGCCCAGAGACCTGCAAGCCGGCTACCTGTGTGTGTCTCTTATTCTTGCTATGGCTGCCATGATCGATCGTATTTGTCTGCGCTCGATCATCCTGTGGTATACTGTCCAATATCTGGGCGACTACACTGCAACCAATACGATGGCAATCGGTGCCATTTGAGAAGCGTCATTACATATCACATTGACAACCACTTTTCTACCTCATGTCTCAGAAGGAGGAGCTGTACCATCTCGCTAGCAACATGCTATACAAATCACAATCGAAACAAAGACTCGCAGCATGATCGAGTATATCCACGAGTCGCATTGAAATACTATAAGCGCCCCTTCAATGCCACGGCCACCTTCTCAAACCCAGGGACCTGGTATATACAAAGAGGAACGCATGAAGCTCAAAGCCCAGAGCCAGACCATCATGAGGCCAAGCCGACGTCGCAAACACGCGACCGTGAGAACACGCAAAAAGCCACCGCACAAAATGCAAGGTTGGGTATACAAGGATAGCCTCACCGCCTTCCCCACGTAGTAGTAAGACAAACGTGCTCCCACAAACAGATGGTGAGCGAAGGAAATGAAAAAAAATGACAAATACCGAAAGACTATTTTTATTCCGCGGAGGTAGAAAGATAACAATGTAGGCCTAGAGTAGTCGTGGAAAGCGCGAAGAAAATGAAGATACGTTGATGAATTAAACAATAACTGCGAAAGGCGTCCTCTTGTCACCTAGAATATGTGGCGAAAAGTCGGAATTATGGAAGGTGGCTGGCGTAGTATTCCCGTCGCGGTGATAAAACCAGACGTGTGTCCCTAGAAAGACTCGGGTGGGCTCGGCATTCCATGCGCGCTACCATCCTCCTTCTCCGGCTCTTGTACGCTGTGGTTTTCTCTCTGCACTGGCTCGAGTTTCAGCTTGCCAATGGGCTTGCTAATGCCCTTCATGAAGCCAGCTTGATCATTACCATTTTCGTCCTTCTCTTCATCCAGCTTGCGCTTCTTACGAGCCATTTGCTGCTGTTCTCTGAGAGGACGTTTCCGGGGGCTAGAGATCTTGCCTGTAGGTGGCAAGCGCGGCTTAGGGAACCGCTGCTTCGGAGGAAGATCGTCATCTTCAACAAGCGGCTGACTGTTGTTGTCATGAAGTTTACTGAGGAGCCAGTTCTGAAGGAGACCAATCTGGTTTTCAGCCGTCTGAATGGTGACAGGCTCGAACTTCGGCGGCTCAGGCATGATGACACCGGTGGTTGCGATATTGCTGTAAACGTTAGCAAGAAGCTCGTCGAAGTGTATCGCCTAACGTGCCTATTATCCTGTCTGGCATATGCATTGTGTACCCTGTTTTGCAGCAAATGCAATGGTACACTAGATGTGAGTCCGAATTCGATGTCAAGACCAAGCTCTTTAAAACCAAAAAAGTCTTCGCCAATATCTTCGGCGAAGTCTCCGCCTACGAACTGCTCGCTACCATCATTGAAGGCACCGGCACCGTCAGCACCAGCGTTGTCCATAGCTGGTCGCAGAAGTTCGGCGTAGTATGACCGCATCCTATCATGCATGCCACCAAGCTTTGTACCAAGCCTCTCGACATCATCCTTGACGTAACTTTCTAGAGACTCAAGATCGACGCCGTTAGCATGCAGAGAGTGGAGCACAGCTTCTTCCTGGGTAAAGCGTGGTGTCCAACTTGTAACCTGCCCGTTGGGAAGAGTAATCGGTATATCCGACTTCATCTTTGGCGTTTCGCGATAGATTCCAAGGCTTGCAACAAGATTCTGGAAGAACTTCGCCGCAATGTCAGTTACGGCGTCAAGAGCGGATGGCTGGAACTCTTCGAAACCAGCATGATAGAAGACCTTGCCGACGCTGCGCTGCAAGGCGGCACGACAGACATAAGGAGCCATGATTGGCCCATCCTCGGATGTAACTGTTGGCTCAATGTCTGCCTCATGGAAAGGCTGTGGTTCATATCTCTGGAACTGATTTTGGTACAACTACAGGGGTCAGCGGTCGCACTATTCCGCAACTCGGATAAAGACCTACCTGAGATTGAATCTGCATCTGTTTGACGATGCCAATCTTTGCGCAAATTTTCCTGGTTTCTTGCACTGTATGATTATTTTCATCGAACTTGTGCACCAGCGCACTATCCGGTGAAATAAACTGCCCTTTTGGCAAAATACGCATGTACTCTTCAGCCTGTGGAATAACGTAACCTTCGGCGTCTTCAACCCATTGCAGGCGCTCGGAAAGGTCAGGAATCGCGCACACAGGGTCGTAATAATCTGGAATCTGACGCTCTTCTTCCCCTTCGATACCTTCGGCGAGTGATTCGCCAGCTGTGGTCTGAACGCCGTCTTTACCGTCCGGCGCAGAGACAGCTCCGCCTGCAGACTCATCTTCGATAGCTTGCTTTCGGTGTCGTAACCATCTTCTCATGCCAGCTTTGGTGCGCAGAATGGCAGGCTCATCCGGTTGCAGGTGGTCGTCACGGAACAGTCTATGCCTTTCTGATGCAATGATTGCTCGGTCTTTCTTGGTCACTTGTTTCCATGTTTTGTATTCCAGGTCGTCGAGATCGGCATCCTCTTCTAAAGCATCACTGACCGAGACACCAGTGCCGTCAGCTTCTGATACGTCGGTTTGACTTCCATTCACACCATTCCGTGAGATGCTGTTTGGCCCTATTGGTGTCAACGTACCGGGTGGAGGAGGTGTTGAGAAACCGTTGACACTGCCTTCCATTTCGGAGTCCGCTCGCAGAAATTCGTTCTTCAGGTTCGATACCGCATTGTTGAGAGATGGAACTGGCGGCTTGGTCTCTGGGCCTGGCGTGTCTTCCAGACCAGCTGGATGGGCCTTCCTCGCTGTGCTTGAGCCTTTACCTCCTTTGCTTGGTGCTTTCCTCCCCCGTGAAGCCATAATCGGTTCCTCGTCTTCGCTGTCGTCGGCGCCGTCAGCATCAGCATCGCCATTACGCATTCTCCGCTCCTCGGCCTCGACTTCGGCCCGGTCACGAACAGTAATATCCGGGATAAGAGGTACGAGTTTTTCCGTCTCTTTCTTCATGTGTAGCGCCTTTTTGCGAAGAAAGTGGCTTGGGTCCGCATTGTATTTCAAGCAGTTTGACCATATGAGCATGAGATCTTCCACGAACTCCTTCTTGGATTTATATTGTAGCTGCTTGAGCTTCTTCATCATTGTGCCAATGTCCATGGGATGCTTGATTACGTTGTAGTAGTCCGGTGCCTCTCGTTTGTTGACGCGCTGAAGGAAGGGATGGGCATGCTCGTTCGCCTTGAGTTCCATGAGGACCTTCTCTGTACTCTCGTATAGCTCCTCCTGGCCGACACGATCTTCATTTGCCCATTTACTCCTGTTCTTGCGCACTTCGCTGATAAGGCTTCGCAGCTGTGCATCGGTCGCATGAACTCGGTCTCTTTGCGCATCGATGCGGGAGATGAGGTGCTTGAGGGTAAGACTAGACGCCCCAAGGTTAGTGGTGCTTAAGGTGCCTTGCTGGGGGGCGACGGCGGCGCTGTTAGGTGGTGTGATTGCAGGCGTTCCAGAGGTTTCTATCTCTACTTGACGATCGAGCTCGTCAAGCTTCTGCTGTTCTAGCATCGCGTCACGATCGCTCTCCAATGGATAGAACATGGTCTGGAAACTCCGCTTTGCAGCATCCTCGGCCGCCTTCTTGTCTTGTTGCAGCTTCTTGCGCACATCGTCTGATGTCTTTGTATGATCTGACGAAGGTGTCCCAGTCCGGTCGTGACCTGACTTGTTCGATATGGAGGGTACGCGGAGAAGGCTTGGCGTGCTAGGAGCGGCGGCGGCAGCGGCAGCAGTAGCAGCAGCAACGCCATTGGTTAACCCTTTCAAGTGTAACGGAGAGGTGCGGGTATCGTCGTCGTCTTCCTCATCTTCATCATCGCCATAGTCGTCCTCGTCGATTGTGCGGGTTAGCTTCTTCGGTGTGATCGCTGGTCGCGCGTCATGCGCCGGAGCATCACCGGATGACACCTCGAGGTCCAGGGCATCAACAGCATCGCCTTCGCATGTGCCGCCGAGTACTGAAGCTAGACGCGCTTCGGTGCGTAGATAGTGTTGGCGCCAACGCGCCGCCCGAGAAACTTCCTCCGCGGCGATGTCTCCCCCATCCCCGATGTTGTTCGCGTTGTGGTTTGACATGGCCTCATCGTTCAGCGCATTGGGAGTCCGCAAACGGGTCGCATTAGGCGGTTGATGAAGAAAGCGGGTGTGACTTGGGCGTTCTCGCGATGATGGCGGATATGGAGAGGCACTGAACGACATAGTCGTCGTCGTCGGTTGTGGGGGGGGGGGTCTTGGCGGTTCGCGGCCTCACGGAGATGGCCCGCCAGCAGGGCGACCGTCTTCCTGGTGTCGCAACGCGGTAAAATCAAGCATGTGAGAAGATTCTACGTCGTGCAAGTCGGTTTCTGATGACTGCGAGATGGAAAGGGGTGCTGTGGGCTCGCGTCTTGATGGCCAAAGATGCGGCCTGTGAGTTTGGTCGTTGGTTTAAAGTCGATTGTTGCAGGTTGACCTATCCCTTCTCCAGGTACGCCTTAGCGTTAGCACCTGGACTCCCGCAACGAACCCCCATGAACCACCCACATCCCGATATCAGAAGCCTTGACCCGAACGCCTACGTGTCGGTAGCATTTTCCAAGATGATAATTCAATACATTCGCGCCTGACATGTTCCGACCTGGCCCTCAGTGGCCTTGCACAAGCTGACATGGCGCCCATGGCATGGACTGTGCCCCCTGGGCGTACTTGGGTCACGTTTACGAAGAAGCTCATCTTTTCCAAGTCGTCATACCGTGTTGAAATCCCGAAGCCAACCTCGAAATGCAAGCCATCGAAAATAGCGTCAGGCACACTTGGAGCTGCAACCTGGGGTCTACCCGCAGTTTCCCAGGTTGCCGATTTTCACAGGTTCCACACGTGATCGACAGCGAGAGTTACCATAACCGAACTAGCGCCTTTCTGCAAACCAGTTCCGCCAGATGCCAGCTCGTGGCAGCATCGCAACGCTCGGTAGCTCCTGCCACCCGCTGACAGCAATTCTCCACGCCCAGGACCTGGACATGTTCCAGGAGCGCTTATAGCCACAGCCGAATTCTTCCACGATGCGTATCCGGAAACCGTTTGCTGGTAGGTAGCCCTTGCTCGTCGTTCCACACGTCAGAGAGCTTGAGGCATCGCGTTCAAGCAATCAGTGGGCACTCTACTCGGGCGTGCTCGCAGCTTCCATATAACACCAAGCTGACGTGTTTACAGGCGCCTTCGTAGCCCTGATCTTCATCAGCGCCGGCGCCGGTTTCTCCCCGCCCGACTACAAAATCCCCTCGTACAAGCAATCCGACAAAGCACTTCACTTTGTCGCTTTCTTCCTACTCACGCTATGCTTCTATTGGATACTAGAGACGAGCCGAAGGAAAGTCTTGCAACTCACCTTTACCGTGTGCTCGATTGGTCTCGGAGTTGCTAGTGAGGTTGTGCAAGGGTTGTTACCTGTCAGTCGATTCCGGATGGACATGGAAAGAGAGAGGAGAGCTAACAGACGTGTAGATACATCGCGACTTTGATTACTACGACGTTGTAGCCAACTTTCTCGGTTCGCTTCTCGCTCTTGGCCTATGCAACTGGTACCATAAGCGCATGCTCGAGCGAAAAAGAGCTGCACGTGGATACACAGCCGTCGCTGGAGACGAGGAACGAGACATTGAGCTGGGCGAGAATGTGGAGGGGCAGGAATCCGGTGTTGTTAGACCTACGGTGGACGAAGAGCTTGAAAGATGGGATGAGAATGCAGAAGATTGGGACACTACTGAACCGGAGCCGGTGAGTAGGAAGAAGAGTCTCGATGATGGAGGTGATTTGGGTGAGGGGAAGAAGCGGAATGACTAAGATGATGACACTGTATGATATGCGTGACGAAGGATGGACTTGGGTTGAGGAACCAAGCATTGCATGTCGCGGTTTTGTCCCATGTACGCAGTCAACATACATTGTTCATGTCATAGGCGAACAGAATGTAAGCCCCACCATGAGTCGGCTGTGCGACTAGTCAACATCCAACAACATCACCAAATTGGACGTAGGGGTGGTGCAAGTCGACTTGGATATTCGTTTACAAGTTCATAGCTAGCTCTCGGTGCTGCTCATGCAGGCATTCCCGAGCAAGCCTTATCTGGATTCATGCATTTTCCAGTATGACATTCCGAAAGAACCTTAATACCCCACACCAAGCGCCATGATCATTCCCTTTTCGAACCACACGCTGCTTAAGCAGTGGTAGTCTTAGCAGCGGCTTGGTTCGGGTTGATCTTCTTTCCATCCTTGTTGTACCTGACGCGTGGGGGAGGAGCACGGTTGCGGCGGCCTTCGCGCGAGCGGACACTGCAAATGTGTTAGAAATGAGCTCGTCCGAGTCGTCGTGCGGGCTGAACGTACCGGACGATCTTGCCGTGGATAGCGCAGGAGACGCAGTACTGGAGCTTCAGGTACATCTTGGGGACGGTGTACTCGGGAAAGACGGAGGCATCGGAGATATCACCTGTGTGCTGTTAGTCCTCAATGCCGTGAATTCGCCGCTTCGTTGTTTGTGGTATTCGCCGCGGTGCGAGAGCGTTCGTGAGACGTACGGATGGCGGCGGACTCGACCATGTTACGGATGGTGAATCTCTTGATTGCCTTGTCCTTGGGGGTGCATCGCGAGCAGTTGGAGCAGCGGATGGGCTTGACGTGGCCGCGACCCTTCTTGTTACGGCCGTTGGACGCTCGCTTCTTGACCATGGTTGCGGCTGATTCTATCGAGTTTTGTAAGCGGGAGATTGCGTTGACGAGGTACGGGAGTGCGTACTGAAGATGTGGTATCTAAAAGTCAGCAATGGGGTGGTTGTCGTTCTTCGAATTCGTGAGGTCGGCACGCACAACTATCGAAATTCCCATTAGCGAAGTGGCTGATCTAATCTTATCGCTTGGCACGCCGTGCGCTAGCCGTATATAGCCCAAGAGCAACTCTGGGAAGCCAGAACACAAGCTATTCTAAAATTTCAGACATCTTCTGACATTAGGGCGAGACCCATTTCGCCATGTTTATGTGCATCAATATCAGGGTACCCTATTTGCGAAAGAAAAAAACTATAATATTTTTCTGCACCCTTTTGTTTTTGTACTTCAAACTTATGTAGATGACATTACCTAAGTGATTGGGACATCTTATTCCTACGTTTCACGACAACACTGAAAGCCGAGTAAGATAGCGGACGTGTGCTCGTATTGCCACCAACATCAAACCACTTGATCAGCTGGCGGACACTAACAAATTTGGCTGATAAATCCACCCATTGATGATATACCAAGACGTTGATAGTTGTCTTCTGCGCATCATGTCTACACATAATATGAGAATAAAGTCAGGTTGGGGAATATTTACGGAAGCAAAATGCATTCAAATTGACTACCAAAACTGCTAGGAAACACCCAGGGATCTATGGGATATCAGGTTCTTACAAAGGAAACAATGCAATCTCGCTAATACTCCAACACACATTACCTAACGTCCACCAAAACTTACCGACTAGCGCGGCCAAGAACAAAAACACCGACGATAACGACGGCTAGTACACCGATAGCTCCAGGTAGAAGGAGATCATTTGGAACACCAGCAATAATCTCCGGCTGTTGCGAGAGAGGTACTGGTTGATTCCGGCCTCTGGATACAGGCTTATCCTCATCCTCATCGAAGAACTGTTTGCGCTCGCGTAGGGTGGACTCGGGCGGTGTAACAGGTTTGGGTAGCGCAGGTTGTGGGTTGACCTCGGCAGACATTGGAGCCTTCTCGGGGTGGTGTACGAAAAGATCGACCTTCTCGCGATGTGCCATACGGGATAGGCTGACAGCTTCGACGAGGTCGTCGTTGGTGGTGATGGAGATGGTGTCACCTTCGTTGTCCAGATAGCTTAGAGCGAAGCCAGCGTGGGAAATTTTGCCATGTTCAAAGCTCGGTATGCCTCCTATGGCTTCGACCTCGCTACCGAGCTTGTTGGCTACGTTCTGGATAAGTTCTTCGATACCTGCAGATACGACGACCTGTAGACGGTGAACGCGGCCACTTGGGGCCTTGAACTTGAAAGGGAACGGCATATCCTCCATATGAGAGGGGGGAATACTAGCGACAGCAGACGGATCTGGTGAGTCACCGCCGTGATGGGAAGCAGACTCGTTGGGCAGTACGCTGTCGCCACGATCCATGAGGCCAGGGCGGTCGTTGTGTGAGACGTATGAACGGTGGTCATGGACACGGCTTCCACCCTCACCTGACATCATCGACTCAGTCTCATTGTCCAGAGACAACCAGAACTTGTTCCACGCGGGACCTTCACTGTCCGTTGTGCTAATATTGTTGATCTTCAAAGAGTTAGCACACATACTTTTGACTGAACAACTGAACATACCTGATCAAGAGTGGCATAGGTCAACTTGAGAACATCGACCATGCCAACAATCTCTCCAGCATCACTCATGACAGGTAAATTGAGGTAGTGCCCGTCTGCGGAGCATTAGCGATTATGCAACTAGCCTTGGACTGTAATCACTCACCATGCATCTTGCGGAGAGCAGACTGGATGCTCATGTCCATGGGCGCAAAGTCAGGATGAGGAGTCATTACTCGTACAACACTACAAGTCATTGGGTCAAGCCCCGCGGCAATAACACGGAGGACAACATCCTTGCTGGTAAAGATGCCGGTGATGGATCCATTGTCCTGCACCAGGACGGCAGTGGTATGGTTCTCCTTCATCAGTGACGCAGCTTCCTTAACGGAGGTGCGCACAGATACGGTGGTGGGTGGGAGTCCTGTCAAGACAGACTCAAGTGTGGGCCCGGACATCTTCTGACGAATGGCCTCGACGTACTGGATAATCTGTTGCGGCTGGCTAGAGCCCATCTCGGCCTGCACACCCTCTAGAGCGTCGTAGAGCTTGCGCGAAGAGCTGTAGGCGCGCTCCAACTTCTCCATGGCGTCGTAGAAACATTTGGTGATGTCCAAGATACCAGAGATGTCGTGGTTCTCGTCCATGACAGGGAGATGACGGAAGCCCTTCCTGACCATGAGATCCAAAGCATCCGTCGCACTCGTGTCGGTCTTTGCGCAAAGGGGGTTTTTGGTCATGATTTCTTCAATGGTGACATCGCGAGCCTTGATTCCAGCACCGACGACACGGAAGGCCAGATCCTTGGCCGTGAAGATACCAGCAATACGGTCATCGGAGTCGGTAACCAGCACACAGTCCTCCCGCTTCGCTGCCATCAGTTGAGCAGCCTCGGCGACCGTGGTTGAGGGCTTGATCTGGAGCGCGGGGGAAGGCTTCAGAGCGAGGACAGTGCCAGGCGGGGCTTTCTTGGAGGGTCGCACTCGGCCGCTGGGGTTCTTCTTCTTGTTAAGGTCGGTTTCGATCTTTCGGCGAATGGCCTAAGCATGAGATGAGTATGTGGTTGTCCATGGCGAGCAGGGCAGCTTACGTCGTCGCGCTTCGACATCTTCGCGCGGCTGGCGCTGAGCGAAGAGCCGCCCGCTTCGCTCTGGGCAACGTGAGAGGCATGAGTCTCGAGAGCCGGTCGTGGGATCCCCGATGGGCTGTGGGGGAATTGCTGGGGCTGGTTGCGGTTTGTGGGCTTGGGTGTCCCCCGCATGGTACCGGTATGCGACATGGCGTAGGCTTACGAACCAAGTTCCTGGTCAAAAAGCAGTTTGCTTGCAGGTGGGGGGAAAGGAAATCGGATGTCGACGTGGTTGCCAGGGTACGAAAACAACGCGAAGGTGCAAGCGCCGGGGCCAGACCGCTACTCCCTCTTTGACAGCTAACATGGCAGGGAAGAGACTAAACAGGTTGATAATAGCACCATAGCATCTTGGCTGCACCAACCGTGCAGCTAACAAGTCGTGCGAGACAGTATGGCTCGATATAAACAATTAGGAGATGGCGACACCGAGAGCATACTGGCCCGCCCTAATCCCTCCAACGCACCAGCGCGCTCGCCGTCGTCGCTACCACCGCCACAAGCACCTCGATCAGTCCAGCTCCTGCCGACGACGTAAAACATCACACTCGAATAATATCAGACTCATCCAGGCCTCCACCTCATTCCGCCAAAGGCACAGACTCCTCCAAGATTAGACCTCCTGACTTCACCAAAAAGATCGTCGCTCCTTGCTGTGTGTGGAGTACCCAGCGTCTACGACAACACCATGGTTTCCATTGTCCTCCTAGCGCCACCGATGTTATCGAGAAATACGGTCTATTGCTGGACCTGACCCAAAAACCTCCCAGCTAACCGGATCATATCAAGATTTTCGCGGAGACAGTAACACTTGCAGTTCCCTATCGCACGTTCCTTGTCGAAGTCTCTCACCGTTGGCACCAAGACCATGGAGGTGAAACCCACCCCGCCGTTGTCATACTCGCAAGCAGCCTTGTCTGGCCGAAACTGCTGGAGCAACGTTGTCACAATACCGCCTTTAGATGTTCCTTTTTTGATCGCTACCGGATTCACACCAGGTCATACACGTTATCCTTCCCACATGGATACTCTGTATAGCCGTCCTCTGCAGCCTACCATACCATCAAGTCTTCGCGCGCGATTTATGGCACATGAAATGGTTCAGCTCTTACCTGGGATGCTTTCAAGAATTGAGCAGCTACTTGTGTTTCGGCATGGCACGATAAGCGCCAAAAGCGTCTGTATCCCTCCGACTGGCGATGGTACCTCGATTGTTTGCATCTGGCTGCATACGGATGATCTGTCTAGGGGAATACACTTTCTCTTCCCTAGATTACCGGATGTTAATACCTGCTCATGCAGTACAAATTGTTGTTGCTAGGTATGCGACCTACTTAAAGTACATTACGATAGCAATACAATGTCAGCTGATGAGATTTGTCATGGCACTGTGTGTCATCTATTGGGGAAAGGGATCTATAGCATCCACCATACTACAGACGCACGAATAATTGATTCGAACGACGACGGCTGAAATGGCAAAGTTGTAGGTACCCGCGAAACGAAGCGGGAGTGGGCCGACTAGTTCAAGGTTGGCCAGACCATATCAAACTGGAGAGTCACGAGAGGCTTTGGATGTGTCTAACATTAAGCGATGAACTCAAGCTGCGACTACGTCCACGTTGATAGTCGCGCTCGGCTTGCCAGGCTCCAGGTATGGAGTCAAGAGGGGCGCTCGCCTTGCCGGGTAGTGGCTTGTCGATGTAGGAAGTCACGACGAGTCCAATTCAGATGGCTTCGAAGATGAGAGGTGGCACCGTAGCTGAGTCTGTTTCCATGCATGACAAGATTACTGTTAGTGTTGTTGCATTGCACTCAGCCACGTACAGTCGGTGAAGAGAGCAGAATGGCCAATGACATGGTGGGGTTGCACTCTACACGCACCCTTGTTTTTTGGACAGGCGGACTCGCGAAGCCAGCCCCGCCAAAATAATTGAGGAATGAAATTATTTCTACGGCAACCCCCAAACCAAACCAAACCACCCAAAGCCCGCGATTCAGCCGCCGACCGACGTTTGTAATACAGCACACGCTGCTTCTGCATATTTTGACGGCAGTAGGGGCGCGACTCTAACCACCACGTCACACGCGCTCCGCAAGCACTACCGGCCACCCGACGGCAGTCACTTGCCTGCGAACAACAACACACCCACCGGGGCCGCTCCCCACGATACACACGACGAATACACGCGTACGACATGTCTGACCTCCCCGCCGAGGTCCACACGGCGCTGGCAACCCTGCTGCAGGGTCTCCAGTCGCCGGATAATGTTCAGCGTACGGCCGCCGAGCAGCAGTTGAACGATGAATGGGTTGCCCAGAGGCCCGAGGTGCTCTTGATGGGCCTCTCGGAGCAGATTGAGCTGGCGCAAGACACCTCAGTACGGCTCTCGTGTGGTAGAAATCGTACCGTTTTGCTTACATGCCATGTCAGACGCGGACGTTTGCCGCCGTCATCTTCAGGCGACAGTCGTCGAAACCGCGAAAGGCGCCCTCGGGTCAGACCGCCGACCTCTTCTTGACCCTCAACGCCCCCGAGCGAGAAGCCATACGCGCAAAGCTGCTCCAGTGCCTCGCCAATGAGACAGACAACTCTGTGCGCACCAAGGTTGGAGATGCAGTTGCCGAGCTCGCACGTCAGCACACAGACGAAGGTAAGAGGAGACGGTACATCTCACACAACCATGTCTAAAAATACCTAGGCGTTGCATGGCCGGAGCTCCTGGGCGCTTTGTTCCAGGCAAGCCAGTCCGCAGACTCCGCGCAGCGCGAGAACGCCTTCAGGATATTCTCGACAACCCCGCAGATCATCGAGAAGCAGCACGAAGATGTGGTCATGACTGCCTTCAAGGGCGGCTTTGCCGACAGTGAGACTTCGGTCGGTCTTCCACATGCACATGGAGACTCTCAACTCACATCGCACAGGTCCGAATCGCGTCCGTTGAAGCCTTCGCATCCTTCTTCCGCTCCATCACCAAGAAAGCCCAATCCAAGTACTACTCCCTCATCGGAGAGATCCTCAACATTCTGCCACCCATCAAGGACTCTGGCGATGCCGAGCTCCTCACCAAGGCCCTCATCTCACTCATCGATCTTGCTGAAGTCGCGCCCAAAATGTTCAAGCCTCTGTTCAACAGCCTCGTTCAGTTCAGCATCTCCGTTATCCAGGACAAGGATTTGGGAGAGACGGCCCGACAGAACGCTTTGGAGCTCATGGCTACGTTCGCCGACAATGCGCCAGTTCTTTGCAAGAAAGACCCCAACTTCACCAACGACATGGTCACCCAATGTCTGTCTTTGATGACCGATGTTGGAGCTGACGATGACGATGCTGAAGAATGGAATGTTTCCGAAGACTTGGACGAAGAGAGCGACTCCAACCACGTTGCCGGTGAGCAATGTATGGATCGCCTGGCAAACAAGCTCGGTGGACAAGCCATTCTACCCCCAACTTTTAACTGGCTACCTCGCATGATGACGTCTTCAGCTTGGCGCGACAGGCACGCAGCTCTCATGGCAATATCAGCCATCTCCGAGGGCTGTCGTGAGTTGATGGTTGGCGAGCTCGACAAGGTGCTGGATCTCGTCCTACCTGCGCTCCGAGACCCCCATCCACGTGTGCGATGGGCTGCCTGCAATGCTGTTGGTCAGATGTCGACTGACTTTGCTGGCACCATGCAGGAGAAGTACCATCACGTCGTCCTACCAAACATCATCCCGGTCCTGGAGTCTTCGGAGCCTCGTGTGCAAGCGCACGCTGCCGCCGCTCTGGTAAACTTCTGCGAGGAGGCTGAGAAGAACATTCTTGAACCATATCTTGACCAGCTGCTCAACCACTTGCTCATGCTCTTGCAGAGCCCCAAGCGCTTCGTGCAGGAGCAAGCCTTGTCTACCATTGCCACTGTTGCGGATTCTGCAGAGGCTGCCTTCTCCAAGTACTACGACACTCTCATGCCCCTTCTATTCAACGTCCTGCAAGAGGAGCAGTCCAAGGAATACCGACTTCTCCGCGCCAAGGCCATGGAGTGCGCAACGCTCATTGCTCTCGCTGTCGGAAAGGACCGCATGGGCCAGGACGCACTCAATCTTGTACAACTGCTCGGCCGGATTCAGAACAGCGTCTCCGAGGCTGATGACCCGCAGGCCTCTTATCTGCTTCACTGCTGGGGCCGCATGTGCCGTGTGCTAGGACGGGAGTTCGTTCCTTTCCTCGCTGGTGTCATTCCACCACTGACCGAGCTTGCTGGAGCCAAGGCTGACATCCAACTTCTTGATGACGAGGAACAAGTTGCTCAGATCCAGGATGAAGAAGGCTGGGAGTTGGTCCCACTCAAGGGTAAGGTTATTGGAATCAAGACCAGCATCCTCGACGACAAGCACATGGCGATCGAGCTCATCGTCATCTACGCCCAAGTCCTGGAGGATGCTTTCGAACCCTATGTGAACGACATTATGGAGAAGATTGCTCTTCCAGGTCTAGCTTTCTTCTTCCACGACCCTGTACGAGTCGCATCCGCCAAGTGTGTCCCAGCACTATTGAACGCGTACAAGAAGGCCCACGGTCCAGAGTCAACACAGCTCGGTGCACTGTGGGGACGTACTGTCGAGCGCGTCCTGGAAGTTCTCAGCACCGAGCCCGCTATTGACACTCTTGCCGAGATGTACCAGTGCTTCTACGAGTGTCTAGAGTGTATTGGCCGCAATTGCTTGACAGACGCACACATGACCACCTTCATTGAGTCCGCTAGAAGTGTACTTCAGGACTACAACATCCGCGTCAAAGAACGCCTAGAAGAGCAAGCCGAAAATGAAGATGGTGAGGAAGCCTCGGAAGATACGCTTTTTGCGATAGAGGATGATCAAAACCTCCTGTCGGACATGAATAAGGCGTTCCACAGCATTTTCAAGACCATGGGCACTAACTTCCTGCCTCATTGGGCAGGTTTGATCGAATTCTACAGTATGGCCGTTGTCAACCCTGATTCTACTCAACGCCAATGGGCAATTTGCATCTACGACGATGTGCTAGAGTTCTGCGGCCCAGAGTCTTGGCAATACAAAGATCAAATCATCCAACCCCTCATTGACGGTATGCAGGACGAGGTTCCTGCTAACCGCCAGGCAGCAGTATACGGTGTCGGTGTTGCAGCCCACAAGGGTGGAGAGAACTGGTCAGAATTTGTTGCTGCCTCCCTAGAGATGCTCTTCCAGGTCACACAGAGGCCCAATGCCCGCGCAGACGACGACATTTTCGCGACAGAGAACGCATCGGCTGCGATTGCTAAGATCCTACACTACAATGCAAGCAAGGTCGCGAATTGGGATAGCGTCGCCGCTGCCTGGATCGACACCCTGCCAATTACCAACGATGAGGAAGCTACGCCGTACGCATATGCCTTCTTAGCCCAGTTGATTGAACAGTAAGTTTACCTCGTGCCACACAGAATATGCAAGAGAGCCCCACTAATTGTGTTTCCAGGCAAAACCAAGCTGTATTCTCTCAACCCGCAAAGGTCTTCAATTACGTTGTGCAAGCTCTCGAGGCCGAGACGCTGCAAGGACAGACGGCGAACCGTGTTGTCGCATCCGTGAAGGCGCTCATCCAGGCGACTAGCACCGATCTAGGCCAAGCTGCCGCGACTCTGACACCGGAGCAGCAGCGTACCGCGCAAGCCTACTTTAGCTAGGGGCTGAGTAGGTCATTCTCGGACGATCAACTTTACGGACTTGTGGAAATGAATCCATATGGGACACGATGCATGAGCGGCGTTCGATTTGGAATTGTGACATGAGCACATGAGCATGAAGACACGATGCGAGGGCATGACGTGAGGGTCTCTGGGCTTCATCATGAATGACAATGCTGACGAAGCGTAGAGTGGCATTGTTTTTTTATTACGGCGGGATGTTTGTATTGGTTAGGTTAGGTGTCAGGTTCACACAGATTCCCCCTCCCCACCCCAACTGGTTCCCCTTCATCCCCTCACCCACTCCGATTGTGCTATGGATTAGACTCAGCTGGTCTGGCTTAGTGTAGAGAAACAAGTCATCATCACTCGACAGCCTTTACATTGTGTTGTGGTGACCCAATGCGGTATACTTTTGTTTTTTAAACGACACGTAAAACGAAGCTGGATTACAGTTTCGTAATAAGCAAATTGGTCAAGGAAGAAATGGGTCAAGTTAATCATGTGTTCGAAGCATCAACGCCGGCCGGTCCGTTTACGGCCTGGAATCGCTATGCTAGAAGGGGATATAAACACCAAAAGCGCCTCAAAGATATACAGCATCGTCTGAGATAGCGACAACCCGGTTACGCACCCTCGCTACCAAACTCCTTTGTCCACTCGGCACTGCGCTTCAGATCCTCACCACTAACAGTCGGTCTTGAAGCCTTGATCGCCTTGACAAAGTCTTTGACCTTGAGAGGAGGTTCGAGCAGCTGCTCGCCATCTAGATCTGTCCACGACTTCTCCTCCGCTTGTGGGTCGCCAGGTGAGCACGGTGTCCACTTTGTTTGGCCGTCTACTTCGACAGGCTTGTAGTGAGTCGCCGTCTGAATCAGTCGTACAGGCTGCATGAGCGCGTCTTGTACCGCGATCGAAATATCTGACCCGGAATATCCCTCACTGAGCTCTGCCAGCTTCTTGTAGTCGGCTTGGTTCAGCTCGCACGGAGTGTTGCCAACCGCGAGCTCGAACATTCTCATCCTGGCGGGGGTATCTGGCAGCGAAATGTGAACTCTTCGCTGGAATCGTCGCCGGATGGCAGAGTCGAGCTGCCATGGGATGTTGGTCGCGCCGAGAATGAGTACGCCCTTCGAATCCTTGCCTACACCGTCCATCTGTACTAGCAGTTCCGTCTTGATGCGTCGCGATGCTTCCGACTCTCCTTCACCTCGAGGTCCGCAGAGGGCGTCAATCTCGTCTATGAAGATAATTGAGGGCTTGTTCTCGCGAGCCATGCCGAAGAGCTGTTTTACGAGTCTGGTTACATGTCAGTTGTTGCGTCGCATAAAGGTGGGCAATCTCAACCTACCGTTCTGATTCACCCATCCACTTGCTGACCAGATCGGAACTGGAGACACTGAAGAATGTGCTGTTCGCCTCGGTAGCGACCGCCTTTGCCAGGTAGCTCTTACCGGTACCAGGTGGTCCATAGAGTAATATGCCCTTCCATGGCTGTCGCTTCCCAGTAAATAGGTGCGGAAACTTGATGGGTAATATGACGGCTTCCTTGAGTGCTTCTTTCGCCATCTCTAGACCTGCTACGTCTTCCCATCGAATGTTGGGCTTCTCAGAGAGAATGGCGCCTGCGAGTGCACCGCGGAGCTTTTTGGAGTCGGCGTCTTGTTCGCCTTCATCCTCATCACTGTCAGGAGTTACTGGTGAGATTTCAGTACTTTTTAGAGGATTGAGCTGGATGCGTACCCTCCTCCGGCTTTCCCACTTCCGCCTGCTGCTTTACCATTTGAGCCCATGGCTGCTGGCTTCTTGCGATTCGAAGCGTCACTTTGATTCAGATGTTGCTTGAGCTTCTCGGCGCGCTCCATGTACTCGGCTACCTTGCCGCGGATCATATCCTTGGACTTCTGGTTTTTCTCCCCTACTCGTTGTTAGCACGACTGCGGGCCCAAAAAAGACGGTCGTGGTACATTTAAGAGCGAGCATGAAGAGCTCAACTGCATGATAAATCAGTGTCCGACTCCGTACGGGCTATACTTTGGACTACTGACGAGCGCTATAGTACAGCTGATATGCCTTCTCATATTCCCCCGCTGTGTCCGTCTCAATCGCCTTTTTGACCGTTTCGATGGCCCGGCCAAGGAAGTCGGCGTTACTCATAGCTGAGATTGGAGGTCCGTGGAGGCTTCAGCAAGCGTGAATCTCGGGGCACGCGCCGCTTGGATTGTGAACGATCGATGTTTGAGCGGCGAAGGGCGATCGGAGTGGGGCACTCGTGTGTCGTTTGCGTGTAGTTTTGCGAGGTAGGAGCGACTGTATGAGGTAACGAAGGAGATGGTTGCTATAAGTGACGGTATTCGGGTAGGAATCACTCGAGATTGGCTTGTCGAAATTGGCTTTGCGGTCGTCCACAGAGCACTAGAAGTGACCGTCGTTCTAGGTACGGCCAAGGCACCTAGCCCCGCGTTGCTTCTAACCGCATTGAGAAAGTTCAGCATCCCACTCGCGACTTCCGACCAAGGCTGCACCGAACTCTCTGTAACGCGTTACTCAGCCCCATCGACGCCATGGCAGACGTGCAAAAGAAGCTTCAGGCACTGTCTGACAGTTACCAAGGCCTCCAGGCTGGTAAGCCACCCCCACAGCTTGGTAATTGTTAGCTAATCTCGGAATAGAGCTCGGAGCTGCAGTTGAAGCACGGCAGAAGCTCGAGTCGCAACAGCAGGAAAATAGTACGGTTAAGAAGGTAGAGACACAACATTCGCGTCCTCGGAGCCTGTACTTATCGGTACTATCGTAGGAGTTTGACATACTCGACGACGATGCGAACATCTACAAGCAAATCGGGCCAGTGTTGCTAAAGCAGGACAAGACGGAGGCTGTCATGTCGGTTAATGGCCGGCTCGAATTCATCGACAAGCAGATGTGAGTGGATTGGGTCAAATAGAAGCGTGTTTCGGCTAACCGGAAGTAGCAAGGACATGGAAAAGCAGATCCAGGGAATACAAGACAAGAGCGAGAAGATCAAGGGCGAGGTATGCTTTTCGAACGCGTTCTGTTGCGCATAGTGCTAATACGCAAGCCAGATTATCCAGATACAGTCGGCGGCACAGCAATCACAGCAAGCGGCAGCGTCATCGTGAGACTAGAGTACGGCAGAAGTAAAACAAAAAGATACCCATTACAACTAAGAGAGATTTGTATGCTTTGTGGCCCTATTCCTTCTATGGTGTGACCAATACATTTTGGCCGCAATGTCCTATACGCTGGGTACCTCTTACGAGATGGTTGCTCAAGAAGCGGAAAAGAAGCACAAGATTCCTGCGGCTGCCCATGTCTTCGGGGATGAGATCCTCCAAGTTGGCTTGAAGTAAAGCCTCAATCGAGGGACGATGCTTGTCATCATGCGAAGATCTACCATGAAAAGAAGAGAAAAGCAACTGCCACCACAGAGCATGCCTAGACGACAGGAAACAGGCGATGGAAGGTAGATTTGGTATACTGGCAAAACGAAAACAAAAACAAAAACAAGAATATGGATCCTTGAGAGTGGACTTTGGGCACAGAATGCTAGCAAGACTTGCAAAGTGGTTCGTTGATGTAGCGTTTGCAGTGTTTCCCAGGGCGTATGGCTTCTGCTGTTAGCGCATGTACCTGCCAAGCATCAGATGTCTAATCAGGCAATAAGCGGGCCCTCAGGCGTCGACGAGAGTCGTGCAATGAGAGAAGACGGCTTGAAGACGCACGACCTCTGTACCCGTGGCTCCGAACGACTAGCTTTAGCCACAGGCGCTGCCCGAACGCGTCTCGGCATAATTTCTTTTGTTTCTCGGAGCGTTTGACGGCGCGGCTCACCAATAAGGAGTAGGGCACGGCAGAGAAGCTGTTACAGAAACGAAGCGATACGTATGCGTGTCTTGCGTCTGCTCTGGCGGGAGTGGTGTGGTGCGGTGCATTGGTGCGGCATCAGAACACGGAGACTCGAAGGATTCACATCCAACCAGCGACAGCCCGCTTGAGCGTCGGACATGGCATTCAACGCCATCCAAGAAGACAGCTTGTCTGTCTGCACACCTGCGCTGTGCCCCAATTGACTGTAACAGGTAACAGGTGAGCACCAGCGCTAGAGCAGTCGAGCCGTTGCTTCAGCGCAGGGTTCCGTGATTGGCTGCGCGCTAGGGAACCATCACCTTTTCAACTTCACCTTCGTTCCCTCTCTGCCAGACTTCACCGTTCCCCCCTGGCAGTGAGCCTCCTCCATCGCTGGTTTCCCTTCTTTGTACCTTGGTATATTACCCTGGCTCTTCTTATTGCGCTGCTTGCCCGTGCATCACAGCAAAGCGCATCCCCCCCTGCCTCCATCAGCCCTCCCGCGAAACGGCTTCCTCTCCTGACAAGCGCACCTCGAGCTCCTTTGAGGCACAGGCTGGATCTGCAGGAGACACTCGTGTGCACACATTACTACCACCACCCGTGTACTCGGCTACCCACACTGTACGTTTGCCGGCATTCCATGTGCGAGTACTTGCATCCGCCCGGCCATGCTGACAATAAGGCCAGAATTTCAACCTTTTGACTGCAAACCACGCTTTACAACTCCCACCGCCACCATGTCTGCCAGCCACATAGCCGCGAACAGGAACAGCACCCCCGAGGGCTCCAGCTCGCTCCGCCCATCACAGGCCCGAACTTCCCTCGGCGCTAATCACCATCTCCGTGCCTCAGCTGATCTAGGCGGCTTCCCCTCTCCGCTTGCCAACCGTGGCATTCGTCCCGCCTCTGAGATCTACTTTGGCCGCAACAACACGCAGTCGGGCAACCCTGACGAGATGGAACGCGCTGCTCAGCAGTGGCTCGCCGACATCGACCAGTACGAAACCACTCTCGAGGAGATGGCGACTGCGACCCTCGACCAGGACTTCAAGGATGAGCTGAGCGCCATCGAGCAGTGGTTCCGCGTCCTCAGCGAGGCCGAGAGAACTGCTGCGCTCTATGCTCTGCTGCAGCAGACCACGCAGGTGCAGATTCGCTTCTTCATCCAAGTCTTGCAACAAATGTCCAAGAACGTGCCCATGTCCGGAGTTCTGTCACCTGCCAACTTTGGAGAAAAGGGTGAGTCAGATAGCCTCTACAGCCTGCTTGCCAACGCTGACATGCGCTAGATCCCATGACGCAGAAATTGAGCGACGCCATGAGCAAGCTCAGCACGGGTGAAAACCGCCATTCCATGGGTCTCGGTCGTCCTCCGCCATCCCCGGGTGCTGGAAAACGCAACTCGGGCTTGGAGACATCCCAGATCAACCGCATGTTCCCGGACGCCGCGGCTGCCATCGCCAAGCAGAAGGCTGAATTTACCGATGTAGTTGGTGTTGCGCCGGCGTCGAACCGCAATAGCACCGTCGGAGATCGCACCTCTCTAGCCGCTCCAACCATTTCCGCCCCCGAAGACAACAGCAAGAGGGAGAACAATGCTCCACCAGCATCACCATGGAATGAGGGTGCGAACCGCCCCAAGTCTTCGGGCCAGCAGCCACACCAGCAGCCGCCCATGGGCCAGTTCTCCCAACCTCCCCCATCCGCCGGTCTCCGCTCCCCCCGTCTCCCCCTCCAGAACGATAGCAACAATGTTCAGACCACCACACTGAACGCACTCGAGGCCAACTCTTCCAACATGCCACTCCTTTCGCCTTCTTACGCCCCAGGTGGAAGTTGGGCCTCTCAGTTGAGCACTCCCATGGTCGCCAACTTCCAACAGTCAAACAATCAGGCTGATATGGTAGCCAACGCCACTGCTATGAAACTGGCTGCCTTGTCTACTGTCAACAACCGCATCCAGCTAGACGATGTGCGCAAATTCCGCCGCGCCCGATCTTCGGATAATGGGCCCATGTCCCCCGGCATGCCTCAGATGGGCAATGGAAACATCCTTATGACCAACGAGCTGGGCCAAGTATTGACTCCACAGCAGGCGGCTGCTCTTCAGGCCCAGCAGTTGGCTGCCATTCAAGGCCGCCGATCTCGCCCTAGCTCCCCTGGCTTCGCAATGCAGGGTCAGGGCATGGGCGCCATGGGTAACTTTACTTCGCCTCAGGCCAACGGATTCTTGGCTGCTGACGGCGGCGGCGGTATGATGAATAATGGCATGGGCGCTCTGAACCTCGCTCAATTTGGTCTTGCTGGCGGCAGCAATGATGGCCACGGCTTCCTCGGTGACAACATTGATCGCGGTCGATCTCCCCGAGGCCGTCGTGGCAGCTCGAAGCCTCCGGAGGACCCTACCGACCCTGGACTGCTTTCGGACATTCCCAACTGGCTTCGGAGTCTCCGCCTGCACAAGTACACAGACAACCTGAAGGATCTCAAGTGGCAGGAGCTCATCGAGCTCGACGACGAAGGCTTGGAGAATCGTGGAGTCAATGCTCTGGGTGCGCGTAGAAAGATGCTCAAGGTATGCAACACCACTTCTGTGAGATTGCAAAGTTTAGACAGCTAACATTGGATTGCAGGTCTTTGAACAGGTCAAAGAGGCTCAGGATCATGGCAAGCTGTGTTAGGCTCGCAGCTTGTCCCCACTGCTTTACCGCCTTCGATTATAGATGTACGATGGAAAAGCGACAACCCCAGCTGGTACGGATATGCCCGTCAGGTCTGGAACGCATATGATTACACGTTTGGCATTGAGACCCGATTTGGATGTTGCTACGTTGGCCTGTCGTATCATGGAGGCTGCATGTGGACTTATTAGTGCGATTATTTCTAGTTTCTGGTAGGGTAGAAAAGGCTTGTGAATGTACGGGAATAAGGATAACACTATGCGTGTTACACAGCTGAAGACATTTCTTATGCCATATGTGGTTATACTTGTTAATCATGTCCAGCACATGTCAACCATTTGTGGTTTGTTGTACGCGAGACCGGCGCCCAAATTGCACGTCCGATTTTTTGGCCGACTCGGCAGGCGCGGCCTCGAGCTTGGAAGGTGCCGCGGTGTATATAACCAGTCAGATCAGCCCTAAGTATCGTGCCTACCTCTTTGTTTCTCTAGTATGAAACCTTGTATCTTGATGATTATGATCTCCTCGTCATCCCTTTCCGCGCACTGGAATCCAGACTACAATCGAGACTCTGTTGGAGCCTTCGCATCCTCATCAATGCCTAGGGGGGGAACCATCATCCGACATATAACATATCGTCCGAGTAGTGCTGCATGCGTACAATGTCGCGGCAGAAACGTAGAAACAAAAGATGCGACCCTACGCAACCAATTCGCAACAGATGCAGGCGTGACGGGAAAGAATGTGTCTACCAGAAGTCCAGAAGAGAAGGGTTGAATGAAGCTGCACTTATGGAGCGACGTTTGCAACTGCAGCAGGAGGCTAAGAACGCACAGCATTCTGTGAGTACCTGCATACTATCCCAAAGAGGTGACTACGCAAGCTTTTCTAGCACCTTTACCTTTCACACTTGCACTGAAAGCCGGACGGAACGCACATGTGTTCAAGGCAACAGCTTCACCATATGTATCACCTCAAGATTAGCAGCCGTACAAGTGTCCGCGTGCACCTTCATGGTAGACGGACATACGCTGTCGATAGCGCGAGATCGTGTCCGTCTGAGCATCGGCTTCCTGAACACAATGGCCGCTCTCTGGCCTCTCGGAAAAAATATGGCAAACGAAGTTCGGACTATCGCATGATCGAGTATTGCCAATACCTGCACACAGCATACTGTGGCCATGGATACCGGACCTGCTGTAGCTGGGATCGACCTACCACGCGATGAGTTGGTGTAGCCTGTTGATGCTTCAGCGCAGATCGACATCTACTCTGGTTTTGTACTCCCTATCGATTGGGATACAACACCTTTTAGTTATCCGTCGTTGACATTGTCTGGGCTGGTATGAGTGTGCCTATCTGCTTATGATTACAAATCCCCACTTGAATGGTTCAACCAGATGATGAGCGGGCATTGAGGAAGGTGTTTCCGGATCAGCGCTGATCTACACAGCAATATGTGATGTGATGCAATCACGGCTACAGGTTCTTGAAGAGCGATTGTTTGGTCGGACAGACAACTAAGGACTAATCGCATTGCCTAAGCGATGCACGACAGCGAACTAATGCGATGGATATGTCAAAGGAGGAAGAATGCTGTCCCCGCCACTTCACGCAAAGATCACACGAGCACCCCCATTTTTCGTGTGATATCTCCTCCAACCTTGAAACATTGGCAGACAACAAACCAGAGTATCGTTATCAGTTACCCAGTGGCCATATCTGTGTTGCAGGCAGGGTAGCCCGTCAACGTCATACCACAAACAGCTAGCTCTGTGTGCTCCATTGGTTCCAGTCCCCCCGCCATGGATCTGCCCTCCGGCATGTTCGTCCAGTAGTGGGCCCTTGCAGACTCGTCAGATGTCGAAGCCGACAAATTTAAAGCATGAGCATTTCCCTCTCGTGGCAAAAGGTTAGAGTACGACAGGATGACGAATCACACTTTTGGCCAGATGCAATAAAACACGGGACGCTGCCATCACACTTTCCTTCAGCACAATTTACGACTACAAAGTTCACGCGACAAGCCTTTCCTTCGCCTCGAGTCATCGATCATCATCGGTTTAAATCTCCGAGAAACTAGACGAGAACGTCTGACAACACCATGAGCGATGTCGAGAAACAATTCGATCCGGCAGTGCCAGATGCTGCGAAAGAGAGCGGTGAGATTGAAAGACAGTTGGAGGGGATTGGCCCGGTTTGCGAAGCCAAGATTGTGCGTAAGCTTGATCTTTTTGTGATTCCGGTGGTAATGCTGTTGTACTTGCTCAGTTTTCTGGATAGGTGAGTTTGGGTAATTATTTTGTTTGTTGAATTCCTTTTTTTCGATACGGGCATTGGTTTGAAGAAACACGGTTTCTGGTGGATTTGGAATTCGAAATTTGGAATTTAACCCCTCGCTCAAGAACCCCACTAACGCGATTGCAGAGTCAACATCGGCAATGCGCGTCTCTATGGTCTCCAGGAAGACCTTGATATGGACGATTCTCAGTTCCAGGTTGCGGTGTCGATTCTCTTTGTAACATACATTCTTTCCGAGGTCCCATCGAATCTGGTGTTGAAGAAACTCACGCCCTCGCGATGGATAGCGTTCATTACTGTCACGTGGGGTATCATTGCAACTTTGAGCGGTATTGTACAGAGCTACGGTGGCCTGATTGCATGTCGCTTGCTTCTCGGTGCCGTTGAAGGAGGTCTGTTTCCCGGAATGGCTGTTTACTTGACGTTTTTCTACACCAAACGCGAACTCGCCCTACGTATCGGATACCTGTTCGTCTCCGCTGCCCTTGCTGGAGCTTGCGGTGGTCTCCTCGCTTATGCAATCGGACACATGGAAGGTACGGCTGGCCTCCGCGGATGGCGCTGGATTATGATTTTAGAAGGGATTCCCACTTTTGTCCTAGGTATCGCAACCTGGTTCATTCTTCCAAACACGCCGGAAACGGCATACTTCTTCACCGCTGAGGAGAAAGCTTTCGCTGCAGCTCGTCTCAAGCGCCAAACTGGGTACACCAAGAAGGCAGCAGAATTCCACTGGGATGATGTGAGGAAGTGCGTCAAGGACTGGAAGGTCTGGGTGTTCTGCTTCGCGCAGTTTGGGAGTGATACTATGCTCTACGGTTACTCTACTTTCTTGCCGACAATCATCAGGTCGATTAACACTACCGCCAGCAGCGCGATGGTGCAGGTCCTCACCATTCCGTGTTACGCGCTCGGTGCGATCACCTATCTGATTGTTGCGCGCTTTTCAGACAAACAGCAGAAGCGCGGATTTTACAGCATCTTACTCGGTGTGGTTAGCATCGTCGGATACGCCATGCTGATCAGCGATGCTAGTTCTAGCGTCCATTACGCCGGCTGTTTTCTTGTTGCGATGGGCTTATATGTTTGCGTGGGTTTGCCGTTGGCTTGGTTGCCGACGAACTTGCCGCGATATGGAAAGAGGACGACCGCGACGGGGTTACAATTGAGCATTGGTAACTGTGCGGGTATTATGAGCGCTTTTGTAGGCTTCCTCTCGCTCGCTAGGCTACCCCATAATTCGCATACTAACAGAGATTAGATTTACCCCACAGCAGATCGACCCCGATTTATCCAGGGTCACGGTATTACCATGGCCATGGTAGGTTTCGCTTGTATATGTTATGCGGTCATGTGGTTCTACCTCGGACGTATCAACTCGAGACGTGAGAAGGGTGAAGAGGAGCATCTGGTCGAAGGGATGGCTGAGGAGGATGTTGCAGAGATGGGCGACGATAGCCCGAGGTTCAAATACACCATCTGAGGAAATGTAGGCGGTCACGAGTAGATGGTGACTGTAGTTAATGATACTCAACTTCATTTGTTGGATCCTATGATCTGGAACTAGTTGTAAAACGTGTACGTAAGAAGACGTGGGAAGTCATACAACGGGCACGATGTTACGTAAGAATCCGTATCTCCTGTGTTATTTCCCAACATATCAGTTTCGCACGTACCTCTGGTCATTGCTGACACACTCCAAGTCAACCTTTAATCCAGTTTTAGGGTTAGCCTTGTGCGTTGGCACGCAGTGAAGAACTGTGCTCTGGCTGCTCCAAGAGCGAGCGACTTCGACCGCATCAGGATCAAGGCATTCGTTGTACACTCTCAATAACTATACTGTATATAGAAAATATCGAGTACCGGCTGGTAGTCTGATCGGAATGCTCCGGGGCTTGACGCAAAGAGGAATTTCGGTAACGGAGTCGCAAGAGAGAACTCTAGTCCACTACACATGTGGATAAAAATGAGTTCTCTGTGCGGTGGCAATCTTGATGTATTAGGCCGCATAACCTTAAGGTTAAGCCCATGTTTTGCTACAGAGGGGTGACAAAAAGAAAGAGTAATTTGAAAAGTTATCCTTTTTAAAGATATGTAACTAGATAACTAGCTTCAGCCTTTTTAAGACAACCTTTTAATGTGACTACACATTTTGTAGACACCTTTTTAGTAGAAAAAAAGATTTATTGCTAACAATAGGTATCTAGGCTTATGTCCTCTTATTTAGCATTGCTAGCACGCAATTAGTGTGTCGCATGTTTAGATAAAAATAAAGAAAAGTAAGACAAAGACATAAATTACTTCTTAACTTAACACGCCTTATTCTGCTTATTCTTATTACTTTACTACTAGGCGCTCCTAGATAAAGTAAAGTAGTAATACTATTATTACCTTACTTACTAACTTATAGACGCGATAATAGAAAGCCTACTTCTCTTTTTCTACCTCTTTCTTCTCTATTACTAATTTAACGTCTTGCAATAGCTATTTAAGCTAAGTTTTAATCTCTATACTTAGCCGTTATATAATAAATAAGAAGAAGAAGATACTAAAGTAATAGATCTTAAGTACTACACTAGTATTAGTAAATACTCTAGAAATTGTGTATTCCTTGCACAACTAGCTAAATTAAGGCTTAATAATCTTTTTATATATAAAAATATTACAGATAAAAGACTTATTTAAGATTTTTATAAACTTAGAAGTCTAGCTAAGTAGTTAAGTTTTAAGATACTTAATAAATTTAGGTGTCAACATAAGCAGTTTAAGTTAGACTAAATTAGGTGCTAAGTAGATAGTAGCAAAAGATGCTTTTTTTTTAGAAAAAAGCCTAGAATAAAGAGATGCTTACTGCAGAAGTTACACGCTATTATAGTATATTATATGCAAATTGTTTGTATGCGGTGCTGTTTAAAAGGTAAGAAGCAGTAAGTAAGAAGTAGTAGCTTTAGCTTTATAAAGTATTATAAGCTCCTGCTGCAGTACGTACGTGTCCTTTCCCTCCTCTATTATATTATATTGCAATCCTATTGTAATCCTACTGTAATCATATTGCTAGCTATAGGCTGGCAATCGCTGTTAGACACGTTTTAACTAGTATCGTTTTTTAGTACCTTAGCAAATTTTTTCGACCTTAATTATTGCTTAGTAGTCTGAGCTTTCCTCCTAGAACTCATCTACCTACTGTTCGAATCTCGTTAACTACACACAATCTTTTTTTTGGCTTTTGCGACTAATTAGTAGAGGGTAGCTGCTTTTCACTTTTTTGGAAACCCCATATTGACTACAACAACAACCACCACCTTTGACACCTTAAAAATAAAAGTAACTAGATAACTAGAAGAGCTAGGACAATAATTTTTAGTGTTTTGAAAAGCGCAAAGCTTCCGCTTTCAGTTAGGCTATTAGTAAGCCTGCTTAGTAAGCATGTAGAAAATGATAAAAGGCACTAAAAACAGGTAAAAAAAACCCTAGTAAAATCTATGTGAAGATCGTCTGAAGATGATCTAGGTTAGTTCTTAGGAGGATGAACGAGTACTAAGGACACAGGGTGTACTAGCACGATTAGAAGATTAATGTAATAACACAGGGTTAAGAATTAAGTCTTAATCCTTAGATTAATTACTTAGTGGAACTCTTAGAAGTTAAACACACTTATCTATAAGGGTTTAGTGCCTAGTGCTATATATAAGGAGTGTTATGTTATCTTAGAAGTCCTACGTTGTCTTATGCGTAGGACTTTGTGGTACTTGTAATACATCGTAGGACGTACGTAACTTGTCCTATAAAAGCTTTCTACTAAGACTGTAAGATCACGTGCTTGCTGCGGAGTGGCGTCATCTGTTAGTAGACAAAGGCCTGCCCTTTGTCTAGGTTGTCTAGGGTCTCTTTCTGCCACTATCCTTCATACATAGTCAGTGTCCCTTCCTCCTCTAGGCACGTAACAATCTAGTTATAACTTTTTATTAAACGTATAAAAATGTCTAAAAAAACATTATGTAACACTAGCTTAAATAAGATTTACGTAAGCAAGTTTTTAAGATAAGTTAATAATATATTTTTTTTTAAAAAAACAACGCTGAGAAATAGCGATAACATTACGTAAGCTTTTTTTTAGCATTAGTTTATATAATAATCTCTTCATAATCTAAGATTTTCTCTTCTTTACTATTTCTTTACGTTAGTTAAACTTTTAAAGTTTAAAAAAAAGTTTACTCTCTATCTTTACAACAAAGGTCTATTGGTGCTATTAGTATTATACTAGAAAAGCCTTCTAAATCTATTCATAATACTATACAACGTATCCACCTTTGACACCTTAAAAAAATAAATACAACCTATTAAAAAGAAAAAAACCCTTTTTTTTACCTCTGTTTTAGTCTAAACTAGGCCGTCCTGCTAAGGTCTCTAAGAAAGCTATTCAAGTAGTTAATAGAGACCTACGAAGAAGCTCTAAAAAAATAAAGCGTATTTAAGAAGAAAATAGTTTATTTTTCTCTACTAGAAGCCTACAACACCTTTCAAAAGCTAAGAAATACTTTATTTCTACTGCTAAGAAAAAGCAGCTTTTAAACCAAAAAAAAGCTTTTAACTGCAAGAAATACGCTAGAAAGACTATTCAAATATTAAAAAATATTAACTTTAATAAAGTTATATTTTTTAACAAGTCTTCTATTCAGCGTGGACACGGCGCTAGGCAAGACTACGTCTAAAAAAGGAGAAATAAGCAAGTTGGCAAGGAACAGGTGTCTACTACAAACACAAGTAGGTTTAATAAAAATCTAGTATATTTCTAGAATTTTAAATTATTTTTACCTAGCTTACTAACTAAGATATAGCCCGCGATATTTCTATATCTGTTTAGGGAGCTATTTGGATAGTGTTGTAGGAGAGAGCATAGAAATAAATAGAAGATAATTATTAATTCTAAGAAGCACTGCAAAAGTACTACTATATATACACTACTTAGCAAGTAGTGCTTATTATCTTATGTTAGCTAACTGCACGGGTCACGTACTTTTATATTAGCTTAGCTTAAATAAGTTATTTGCTAGTAATAGCGTACATGTAGAGAGGTATTCTATAATACGCTCCTTATGTAATCCTTGCTAAAAGAATCACGTATATTTCAGCGCTGCGAACTTAGTATGCGCGATTTTTTTTATTACATGCTTTGCAAAGTATATATTATACTAAGCCTTTCTTTTATATATAAAGCACCTTGCTAAAACAAAACTTATTTAGTATTTTGCCTAACGCTTACTTTTTTTATAGTTTATTTGATATATACTTTGTAAACACTTTTTAAACTTTTAGCACTTGCGCTATACTAACTAAAGCAGTACTACTAATAGCGCTCTACTAATTATACTTACTAATAACACTTTTTTAGTCTGCTAATTCTAGTGCTTTATTTATTTTTAGGGTATCAAAGGTGGTGGTTGTTGTTGTAGTCAAAATGGGTTTTCCAAAAAAGTGAAAAGCAGCTGCCCTCTACTAATCAGTCGCAAAAGTCAAAAAAAGATTGTGTGTAGTCGACGAAATTCGAACGGTGAGTGGATGAGGTCCACGCGCTAAGCGCTCGGAGCAGAAAAGCTCAGACCACCGAGGTAAAAGGCTTATAAGTAAGTACTTCTAGACACTACGTAACTACTATTAACTTTAAACTACAGTTACTAGATTAAGCCTTCTTAGTAGTATACTAATTAAACTGTTAGATAACAACAAAAAAAAATTCTTTAAGCAATAGAATAGCAATAAATAAGTAACTTTACATACCTATATTAAGAAAGAAGGCTAGAAGGCTAGTACTAGTAAATTAGCTACTAATAAGTTAAGTAGATCCTACCCTAGCTTATTAGTTTTAGTATTAGTCAACCTAAAAGACCTTATTAAGGAAATTAGATTAAATATATTTAGCGTAGCCTTTACTCTTTATGCCCTGTCTCTCTACATAATTATAGATAGTGGGTTAGTAGTCTACTTAGTTAATACTATAGATTACATAGTACTAGGCACCTTTAGCAAATATGCTAAAGATAAGACTATTAAAGTAGGCACTTAAATTATACTAGTTGCTAGTATAAGAAACAGGCTGCTTAAGAACGTCTTACATAGCAAGGCTAGGCCTAAAACAGCTAATCTTCTGCTCACTAACGTTAAGGTTGTACTAGGTTTCTATATTAATATTGTATTAGAAGCACAGCTTAAGCACGCAGGCATTTAGTATTTAGGATATAATCATACCTTGTAATTTGGAATAATTAAGAAAAACGTTGTCTTAATTAACCTTAAGTATTACTTTAATCTCTTATTTATTAAATACAAGCAACTTACTTATTACTCTACTTAACTACTACTTGTAAACGCTGTAGCGTGATTAAGGAAACCTTAGTTGCGTACTAGTGATAAGGACTTATAGCATTAATAATTAGGATACCTAGGACAATAGGCTATTAAAGCCTTAGTCTACTTAGCGTAGAATGTTAAGATTACTAGTAAGAAGCTATTAGAATGTAAATACTGCATAATAGCTTATGCCTCGCAAGTAATCTTATAGTAACTGTCGCATATATGACGTACCATCCTCAAGGCCCAAGGCGCCCTTGGGCATTAGACCTAGGCGCCTGTCAGCTTACGCGCTAGGCTCGCGCTAGTTAACCGCATATTAGAGTTTTCACGCCGAGCTTAGGAGCTTACTCCTAAGCTCTACAGGATACGTAGCAAACTTAGAGGTAATCCCTCTAAGTTCTACAGCAGCCTTTCTAGGTTAGGACTATTTCCTTTGTATATAGTATATATAGCGCGTCTTAGACGCAGGTAGAAAGGCAGAATCAACTATCTAGTTCTCCTAAACTACTGTTACTAGCTCCTTATTCTCTATAGTTATAAGCCTAGCGCTTTAAATTGCAGTTTAGATTCTCCCTACGCAACCTATAGTACGCTAGTAGTAGTTTAGACCCTCTAATTTGTTTAAACACACCTCTTAATCTACTAACTAATTACATACATAATAATAGTAAGCAACTCCCTGCAAATTACTAACTTAGCGCGCCTCTTAGGCTACGCAAGCTAGACTTACTAGTACACCTAGCTAAAGTTTAATACTAAATTTAAAGAAGTCTAGGAATATATAAACCTAAAGGCTATTATAACTATTAATATATTAATAGGACCGCCTTTAAGGCCCTTAGCGCCTATAGAGAACTTCTCTAAGGAAAAACTTAACGCCTACAACAAAAAGCTTAACAAATATTACGTAAGGCACGTAGGCTAGGTAGTAAACACGCGCACTCTTTAGCATATTTAAGATTAAGTCTACGCAACTGTTAACAAATAGTTACTAGCTTTAATTATAATTAGACTTATAAACAGTGCTAGTTAAACTCTAAATAAGCTTATTAAATAATTAAAGATTAAACTAGCTCTTATAGACACTGTTAACTAAATAGTTATACACTAGGAGTACTGTGCAAGCCTTAAGAAGGCAAAGCTTAATACTATAGAACTATAAGCTTAGTACAACAAGTAGCAAATAAGCTAACTAAAAGCTAAGGGGCTAAAGATCCCTAAGGTAGACGGCGTGCTTGCTGTATTTAACTTTCTAAACGTAGTAAGAGCTAAATACGCTCCTAACTAGGCAAGCACTATAAAGACCCTTTACTAGCAATACTAAACACTTAGTATAGATTATCTAAACCTTAACTAAACTAGTTAGGTATTTTTAAAGATGCTCTACTAACGCTTAAATAACTTACTAAGCTTAGAAATAAGCTCTTTAGGAGTTTACGCTACTTTAAGAAACTTAAAATCTTATAAACTACAAAGCACTAAGAGCGCAGGCTAGAAACGTAGCTATAAGTACTTATCTCAAGATAACAAAGATAGTAAGCATTTCTAAGATCTTATAAAATACTATACGCTTCTAGTAGTAATTAAGGCTTACGTAAAAGTTAACTATAGTGTTAGTAAAGAGAAAGCTAAAAAGATTTAGGAACGCCTATATACTAAATAGTACAAAGAACTCTAAGACAAGCTAGTTAAAGTAGGATATAAGCTCCCTTAGAAGGAAAAGAGCAAGTTAAAGACTTTCTTAAGTAGTATAATTATATTTTTAATTAATCTAGCGCTTCTTAAAGAAAACAAAAGCCTAAGTGTATACTACACAAGCGACTTTAACGCTTATGTACTATTAAGGAGCACTATACTAGATAGTAGAGCCGCGTTGCACCTAGTAAACAGCAGGGAACTACTTGTACTAGGCTCCTTTATACCCGCAAGGGAGGTAGAGACAGTAGAGATAGGCACTTAGGCTTTCTTTA
The DNA here is from genome assembly GCA_024321975.1 of Alternaria sp. 'sect. Undifilum'. Classification (NCBI taxonomy): domain Eukaryota; kingdom Fungi; phylum Ascomycota; class Dothideomycetes; order Pleosporales; family Pleosporaceae; genus Alternaria; species Alternaria sp. 'sect. Undifilum'. The sequence goes on from JAJJZI010000003.1 coordinate 5,065,917, forward strand.
TTAGCAGCTAAAGCACTTATATCCTTTGCTAAGTTCTAAATAGAATATATAGCAAAAAGACTAAGGACTTTACGCTTATAAACATAGCAGTTGTTAAAGGTTTTTATTTAAATATAGTCTTAGAAGCTCGCCTGTATAGAAAAGGAGTCTAGTACTTAGGCCTAGACAATACTCTCTACTAAAGTATACTAGGCAAATACGTTGTACTAGCACAGCTTAAACGTTGTTTTAACCTCTTATTTTTTAAATATAAGCTTCTATCCTCTTATCTAAAGCTTATTATAAACGTAATACCTTTTATTAGAAGCTTATAGACTACCTATCTAAAAAGTAACTTAAAGGACCTTTAGCATGCCTGCGTAGGGCACCTAGGTCCTAAAGCACTAAAAGCACTTATTAATATAGCTTAAAGAGTTAGAATTAAAAATATAACACGTGCTAAGTGTAAGCACTACACTTTAACTTATATAAAATAAGTTATTTTACAAAGACTAAAGAAGTTCTCTCTATAACTATACTAGAGGATCTTATAGGACCTATTTAACATGCCTAAAGGACATTTAGGAGAGCAATAAATATCAGTAATAAAGGACGCCTTTAGTGGCAAGCTCTATGTGTATATCTAATAAGCAAAATCTATCTTAGAGATTATAAAATCCTTTTACTACTTTAAGGCACTCCTTAAAGCTCGCTATAAGCTTTAGATTATAAAAATTGCATAGAATAACAACTCCTTAACACTCCCTTAAAGAGAGACATTATAATACTAAATATAGTGTAAAAAGCGTAGTATTACTATTAAGCCTTCTCTACTAAATATATATAAACTAAATAGAGCTGCTAAATAAGTAGGCTAGGAGCTAATAACTAAGTTAATTAAGATAAGGATAAGTGTAAACCTGCCTAAGAAACTCTTGTTAGAAATAGTTAAGGCTATAGTATAGCTTTATAATATAAGTTTTTTTAAAGTGTATGGCTTGCGCTTACTAAACAAGCTCCTTAAGCAATAGAGTAAGAGATACTTTAAGTACTATAAGCCTAAGCCTCTTAAGAGCCTTATAGCTAATATAAAACTAAATTAGAGTAGTATATACGCTTATAGCTACCGCGCCTATTCCTTAAACAAGGATAGAGCGGCTAGGTAATACAAGAAAAGCTTTAAGACTCTTCTTAGGGGCTATATTAGTTACTTGGTAGGTTATAGAGCCTCTAACATATACTATATATAGGTCCTAGCGCTTAACTAAGTTATTACAACACGTAACATTATATTTAATAAGACACTATACTACTAGGAACAAGCTTATAAGCTGCCTAGGCAGGACGTAGTCTTTATAGTAAACACCCTAAATAAAAACAAAATTAGTAAGGCTAGAGAAGTACTTAAGTAGCTTACTAATATTAGTTAAGCATAAGTAACAACACAGGAGGCCTTACAGCTAATAAATAATTAGCTAGTAATAGAGACTATAGAAGGCTTGTTATAGTCTTTAATAGGTAGTACGCTAACAGCACGTAAAGAGTGTTAAGTTAACGCTTTTTAGAGAATTTATGTAGGGCAGAAAGGTCCTTTAGGACAGCTACTAATACCTAAGGCAACGCTAGCGCCTCTTTTACTAGGAGCATAAATGCTAGGGCAAGGCACCCTAGCTTAAAGGGCTATAAGTAGCAGTAATAAGCTGCTTAGCTCTTAGGAATTATAAACTACTAGTAGATTAAGCTTAATAAACGCGCTAAGACTCTTATAGTCTTAAGGGGGAGTGAAAATTACTTTTAAAGACGCCTAGCGCGGTGCTAAGAATTCTACAACACTAACTGGAGCCTCTTAAAATCTTCTAGTAAAAAGACTTTATAAAAAGAAAGTATAGAGACCTCCTACAAAGAGCTCTACAAGGCTAAAGGATAAAGACTAACGCAGTTCTAACGTAGAAAGTGTAGGCATATATTGCCTATTATATAACTCCTTAAAGATTCCTAAGCTTAAGGCACTACTCCCTTAGCCTTAGAACAATAAAGAGCTAATTATAGTTTACACTGTAATAGCAGTAGCTCTAAGAAAAGTTAATTAACTTTAAACGCATTTTAACAATCTCCTAAAGCTTCTAAATAAATAAAAGGTCTTCTATAATTACTAATATAGGACTCTATTTAGATAGGCTAGCTAAAAGGAGATTAATACTCTACTTTTAAAAGGTACCTAGATAGAAGAGGAGATTCTAAAGAACTCTAAGTCTTTCTCTCTTAAATAGGTATTTACCTATAAGCTTAATAAGAACAGCTACTTTTTTTAAATACAAAGCACGTCTTGTAGTAAGAGGAGACCTTTAAGTAAAGGACTTACTACACTTAACATACGTAGTAATACTAGCTATATAATCTTTTAGGCTTGTAATTGCAATTACAGCTAAGTTTAATATAAAGATATAGTAGCTTAATGTAGTAAGCGCGGTCCTTAATACTAATATTAGTAATAAAATAACAATTCTATGCAACCTACTAAATAGTTACAAGTACTTAGGCAAGTGCGTTAAGCTTAAGAGAGCCTTGTATAGCCTATAAGACTTACTATTATTATAGTATAACAAGTTCTTAAGTATACTAAAGAAGCTTAGCCTGCAGGCCTTAGCTAAGGAGCTGTGCCTTTTCTTTACTAAGAATCGCGCGCTTCTTCTAATATTTTATGTAGATAATATACTCTTTATATATTATTAAACTTACTAACCTAGAGCCTACAAGCTCCTTAAATCTATTAAAGACACCTACAAGGTTAAAGATAAAGAAGAGGCAAGCTAGTTTCTAGGGATAAGGATAATAAGAAATTATAAGAAGCATATAATATTACTACTACATAACACCTATATTAACAAAGTTACTAAAAAGTTTAATTTAAACGCCCTTAGCAAGTTCTCTTAAACTCCTTTGCCCTTAAAAGAGCTAGTTAAAAATCTAAAAAAGGCCTTAAAGCCTTAAATTAAGGCCTACTAAGAGCGCGTTAGTAGCGCGCTGTACACAGCTGTTATGCTGCGTTCTAACACTACTTACGCAGTCTCTAAGCTCTCTTACTTCCTTACTAACTTTTTAGAAGCTTATATAAAGGCTGTAGATTATCTTATACAATACTTCTATTATATAAGGTATAAGAGGATTACATATAGCAATAATAATAGTAAGGGGCTTACTATATATAGAGACGCGTCTTTTGTAGATAATTTAGAGCACGTTAATCTTCTTAAGGCTATATTATTATACTTTTTAGAAGTCTAATTATTTAGAAAGCAGCTTGTTAAGCTATAATAATAATCTTAACAACAAAAGCTAAGCTTCTTGTATTAAAGTATATAGCAAAAGAATCTATAGCGCTTAAGAGGCTATTTAAAGAGCTTAAGCTTGTAGTCTTAAGAGCCTAGAGGATCTTCTATAATAACTAGCAAATAATACGCCTAGTTGTTAGAGAGCAAGAAAGGATTACTACTAAGCTCTAATATATTAATATACAGAACATGTAGCTCTGCTAGAAGCACGCTAAAGGCTTATTTTAAATTAAGTATTTACTAATAGCTAAGATGCTAGCTAACAAACTTACTAAATACTTATTAAGGTAAAAGCGTAAGCACTTTAAAGAGCTTATAAATATAAGTTACATAGCTTATAAAGATTTATAAAAGAAAGAGAGCATAAAAAAGAAAGAGACAAGTGTTTAATTATTAGGGTAAATTAGCTCTCTACCCCTAGGGAACTTATAAAATTCTAAGAGGACAACCTCCTCCTAATAGGTATTTAGGTAACTAGGAGGTCTACTAGCTTATCTAATAGCTTTCTAACGCGTTAATAACGCGTAGGGAGACTGTTAACCTTACTAAAGGATCTCTCCTAGTTATTCTTACTAGCCTCCTCCTTACCACTAAGGCCCTCCCTAGACTTCTCCTCCTTAGCCGCTTCCTTTAAAAGAATGTAGACAGTAGCTTATAAGCTTTTTAGCCTACTTACCCTGTAATGTGTTAGTATAAGGAACTTAAAAAAAAAAGGCTTACGCTAGTAAATTCTTCTAGAGCTTAATAAGAAGCTTCTTAGCTAAAAAAATAGTGATTTAAAAGCTTTAATTGTTAGTAAAAGCTTAAATTTAAGGAGAAATTACATATAGAACCTTACAGGTCTTCTTATTAGAGTACTACTAGTAGCACGTCCTAAAGCTAGAGGCTTTATCTTAACAAGCTCTATTAGAGCTACTAGATAAAGCGCTCTTAACGCACTTAAGATAGGGCATGTTGTAATACGCACTAGGTGCGCTCTAGCGACTAAAAGTTGCTACTAAGGTCTTACCCCTACAGGCAGTTTTAACTAGGGTTTTAACTTTGCCTACACGCTCTCTAAATATGCGGGCTAGTGCCACACTTAAAGTAGCACTAGTTGACTTTACGCGAGAAGCATAAGGTGGGGGCGGCCGCGCCACTAGCGAGGGCGGCGACGGCGGCGGGGGCGAGGGCGGCAGCGCAGGCGGCGGTAGCTTTTTGTAGTTTTAACTTCTATATAGAGTTAGTAACTAAATAAAAAGAGTACTAAAATAAAGCTAAAAGCTGCGTAGAGGTAAGAAGTAGCGCGCGTAATAGCCTAAAAAACTACATAAGAGTATAGTTAAAACTGTATAAATAATTAGTATTGCTTTTAAAAGATTTAGGCAAGTTGCGAGGTAATACTTATAGTAGCTATAGTAGTGTTAGATACTAAGCCTAAGAGGCTTAAAAATTTGTTATTATTATTGTGTTTTATGCTAAGCTACACGTGCGCAGCGCGTTGTGTAGTACACTAGGACTATATAGAGCTCTATACAGGTAACTAAGGTCTTAGTTACTTAGGGGGTGTATTGCATATATAATGTACTATCCTTAAGGCCTAAGGCGTCTTTAGGTATTAGACCTAGGCGCCTGTTAGCTTACACGCTAGGCTCGCGCTAGTTAACCGCATATTAGAGTTTTTACGCTAAGCTTAGGAGCTTACTCCTAAGCTCTACAGGATACGTGGCAAACTTAGAGGTAATCCCTCTAAGTTCTATAGCAGCCTTTCTAGGTTAGGACTATTTCCTTTGTATATAGTATATATAGCGCGTCTCAGACGCAGGTAGAAAGGCAGAATCAACTATCTAGTTCTCCTAAACTACTGTTACCAGCTCCTTGTTCTCCACAGTAACTCAAAGAGAGATTACTACAACTTTTTTATAGGATCTTATAAGATCTGTTTAATTTCTTAACTAGTTAGCTACTTAAGAAATAGGCACTAATTATTAAGGAAGACTACTTAAGCAAGCTATATAATTATAATATCTTATTAAAGACACTAAACAATATTATACCTGTAATTAAAGGCTTTGCTGTAAGGATTAAGAGGAAATATTAGTAGAAGATTGTAGAGATCTATTAAGATAATAATACTGCTACACTGCCTTAGAGAGGGCAATTAAGATATAAGGAATAGGCTATAGAGAAAGAGATTGTGATTAAGACGCTACTGCTATATACTTATTTATTTTTTAAGGTGTTAAAGGTAGTGGTTGTTGTTGTAGTCAAAATAGGGTTCTAAAAAAGTGAAAAGCAGCTACCCTCTCCTAATCAATCGCAAAAGTCAAAAAAAGATTGTGTGTAGTTAACGAGATTCAAACAGTGGGTGGATAAGTTCTAGGAGGAAAGCTTAGACTACCGAGCGATAATTAGGGTCAAAATTTTTTGCTAAGGTACTAAAAAACAACACTAGTTGAAACGTGTCTAACAGCGATTGCTAGCCTATAGCTAGTAATAGGATTACAGTAGGATTGCAATAAGATTGCAACATAATACGATAGAGGGAAAGGACACGTACGTACTGTAGCAAGAGCTTGCAATACTTTATAAAGCTGCTACTTCTTACCTACTACTTCTTACCTTTTAAACAGCACTGTATACAAATAATACACATACAATATACTACACTGCAATATAGCGTGCAATCTTTACAGCGAGCATCTCCTTATTCTAGGCTCTCTTCTAAAAAAAGCATCTTTTGCTACTATCTACCTAGTACCTAATTTAGTCTAACTTAAACTGCTTATGTAGACACCTAAATTATTAAGTATCTTAAAACTTAACTACCTAGCTAGACTTCTAAGTTTATATATTTTTTAAATAAGTCCTTTATCTGTAATATCTCTATATACAAAAAGATTGTTAAGCCCTAATTTAGCTAGTTGTATAAGGAATACACAATATCTAGAGTATTTACTAATACTAGCGTAGTACTTAAGATTTATTGCTTTAGTATCCTCTTCTTCTTATTTGTCGTGCAAGAGCTAAGTATAAAGACTAGAACTTAGCTTAAACAGCTATTATAAGACGTTAAATTAGTAATAGAGAAGAAAGAGGTAAGAAAAGAAAAACAGGCTTTCTATTATCGCGTCTATAGTTTAGCAAGTAAGGCGATTATATTGTTACTACTTTACTTTATCTAGCAGCGCCTAGTAGTAAAGTAATAAGAATAGGCAAGATAAGGCGTGTTAAGTTAGGAGGCGATTTACGTCTTTATCTTGCTTTTCTTTGTTTCAGTCTAAACATGCGATACACTAATTGCGTGCTAGTAATGCTAAATAAGGAGGCATAAGCCCTAATACTTATTATTAGTAATAAATCTTTTTTTTTTACTAAAAAGGTGTCTCCAAAATGTGTGGTTACATCAAAAGGTTGTCTTAAAAGGCTGAAGCCAGCTATATACTTATAAGCCTAATAGCTTAGTAGAGAGAGCTAGTTAAGATCTAATTACAAAAGCTATTAAGATACGCATAAGCGCTAATCTACTAGCTAAGCTTTAGCTAGTAATTATAGATGCAGCAGCTTACCTACATAGAATAAGCTTTACTAAGATCTATAGCTACTAATCCCCTAACTAGGTGCTTAAAGAATAGTTTAGGAAATATTTCTAATATTATTAACTACCTAAGATTAGACACTAAACTACTAATCTACGCCTAGACTAGAGTAGAATCTATGCCTATAGCTGCTAAGCTTATCTTTAAAACAAGGAGAAAGCAGCTAGGCGTAATTATTAAGGATTTAAAGTTAATCTTTAAGGCTATATCAGTTATTTAGTTAGTTATTAAGTCTCTAACATATACTACATATTTTTTTTAAGGTGTCAAGGGTGGTGGTTGTTGTTGTAGTCAAAATGGGTTTCTAAAAAAGTGAAAAGCAGCTACCCTCTACTAATTAATCGCAAAAGTCAAAAAAAAAGATTGTGTGTAATTAACAAGATTTGAACGGTGGGTGGATAAGTTCTAGGAGGAAAGCTCAGACCACTAAGCAATAATTAGGGTTAAAAAATTTGCTAAGGTACTAAAAAACGACACTAGTTGAAACGTGTCCAACGGCGATTGCCAGCCTATAGCTGACAACAGGATTATAGTAGGATTGCAATAGGATTGCAACATAATGCGATAGAGGAGGGAAAGGACACGTACGTACCGCAGCGGGAGCCTATAATACTTTATAAAGCTGCTGCTTCTTACTTACTACTTCTTACCTTTTAAACAGCACTGCATACAAACAATTTACGTATAATACGCTATAATAGCGTGCAACCTCCGCGACAAGTATCTTCTTAACCTTAACTCTTATCTAAAAACAGGAAGCTTTCTTGTCGTACACCTAGCCCCTAAACTAGTCTAGCTTAAGCTAATTATGCGGACACCTAAGTTTATCAGGTATCTACAAACTTAGCCTCTTTAGGACTTTATAATTATATTCCTTATAAACAACTTTAGAATCTGCAATATCTCTATATACAAAAAGAATGTTAAGCCTTAACTTAGCTAGTTATAGAAGGAATACAAAATCTATAGGGTGTTTGCTAATACTAGCAAAATACTTAAAATGCTCTACTTTAGTATCTCTCTCTTCTTGTTAATTATGCATAGGCTAAGTAAAGAAACTATTAACTAGTTAGGCTAGCTGTTGCATAACGTTCAAATAGCGATAAAAAAGAAAGAGATAGGAAAGAAGGAGTAGGCGTTCTATTGTTGTATGTATAGGTTAGAAAGCAAGGCAATAATAGTGCTGCTTCTTTAATTTGTGTAAGAGTACCTAGAAGTAAAGCCTTAATATAAGTAGGCGGCATAGGCGGGATAAGGCGCGTTAAGTTAGGAGGTAATTCGCGTCTTTGTCTTGCTTTTCTTTGTTTCTGTCTAAATATGCTAGAGCGACACACTAATTGCGTGCCGGCAATACTAAACAAGGGGGCATAAGCCCTAATACCTGTTGTTAGCAATAAATCTTTTTTTTTACTAAAAAGGTGTCTACAAAATGTGTGGTTACATTAAAAGGTTGTCTTAAAAGGCTAAAGCTATATACTACATATAAGTACTAACACTTAATTAAATAATTACTACCTGTAATATAACTTTTAATAAATGTTAATTCTACAAAGGAAATTGTAAGGAAGAGCTACTAAGAGATTAAGTAATTAAGATTATAGAAATCCTTTAAAATAGCGAGCTAGTTAATCTAGGAGAGGATTTAGACCTCTTGTCTATTTAAAGAAGAGTAGATTAGGATACGCAGCTAACTACTAAAAACCTTAAAAGTAATCTATTTACTATCTTAAGTAGTAAGGAAGGCCTAACTACTAAAGACAAGAGTAGATTAAAAGACGCTATGAAAATAAAGCACAAGGCTAGTACACTATTAGAAACTTGCTTATATTAGTAGCAAAATACTAGTCTTACTACTCTAAAACTAACTCCTAAACTAGAGACCTTAAAGAGCGACGACGCGATTAATTATAAAGTTATTAATAGTTAAATAGCAGTGTGTATGCTAAAAGGAGCTAATCTATTAATACTTAGAAGTAGGGAGCCTTTTTTAAATAAGCTTAGTAACTTATTACTAGTCTAATAGTCTATGCTTAAAGACTCTAACGCGCTAGCTTATTGTGATAGAACACCTACTTAGGTAAGCAAGATAGCAGGTCGTAAATTATCTTAAGATTTAAGATCTTAGGCCTTAAATAGTAGACAAAGTAAGTAATTATAAGCTTAACTTCTACTTATAAGATGTAGTGCTAGGATTATAAGTAAAAGTCTAAATTAGCTTATAAATTATTATCTTCTACTGCGTAAGCTAGGTAGCGGGCGTAAGCGTAAGAACGTAACCTAAGATCCTAATAATTAACTAGAAGGTAGAAGCATAGGTAGTATTAATGTATTAATTGCAGATTATAAGGATCTATTATAAAATAATTTTTATAATACTTACCTGCTAGGTTTGTAAGTAACCTAGGAAGACTAAGTAAGCTATAAGACTTTTAATTACGTAGTTATAACAGCTTTGCTTACTAAGTATAAGCTAAGTAGAAATGCTTAACAGCATTGCGACAATCTACCTAAACTGCTAAGATTATAGAAGCAGCTACTTTAGTATCTTATAAGGGCCTTATTTAAGGATGCTTGCAGGAAGGAGATTAATTAGTTAAGTAAAAATAGAACTTAGACTAAGATATTAAGAGAAGAAGCAAATAATTTCTTAATACTTATAAAGTAAGTTTAGACCTACAAGTTTAATTAGGATAGTTTCTTTCTTAAATATAAGGCGCAGATTGTTGTAAGAGGTAATCTCTAAGAGAAGGACTTAATTAACTTAATATACGCTGCTATAATAGCAGCTAAGTTTTTCTAAGTAGTAATAGCTATTGCTGCTAAGAATAATCTAGAGATTAAGCAATATAATGTTGTAAGAGTATTCCTTAATATATTAATTATAGTAGACAACCTAGTAATCTGTAAGATGCTAGATAGCTTTATGAAGCCTAGAAAGTGTATACAGCTTAACTGCGTACTTTATAGATTACAAGACTCGCTACTATTATAGTATAAGGAGTTTTCAAGATTACTAAGAGAGATTAGATTAATTGCTTTACTAGAGGAGCCCTGCCTATTCTTTAATCAAGATAAGAAGATCTTAGTTTTATTTTATATAGATAATATCTTACTACTCTTCACGAAAGATTATAAGTAGAGGATAATAGATCTTTAGTTAAAGATTATAAGTAGAGGATAATAGATCTTTAGTTAAAGATTATAAATAAGTATAAAATACAAGAATAAGGATTAGTTAAATAGTTCTTTAGTATTAGAGTAATTAGAAATTATAAGAAGTAAATAATTACACTTGTATATAATACGTATATTAATAAGATTGCAAAGAAGTTTAAGCTAGAAGATAGTAGCTTTCCTAAGACCTTATTACTGTTAGAGGAGCTAATTAAGAACACTAGTAAAGTAACTAAGCAAGAGATTAAGGCCTACTAAGAAAGAGTTAGTTTAGTGCTATACACAGCTATTATACTATAACTAGATATTACTTACTTAATCTTAAAGCTCTCACACTTCTTTACAAACTCTAGTAATTAGCATATAAAAGCTATTAAACAGGTAATTATATACCTCTATTAGACAAGATAGGACGTAATCTAGTATAAGAACTATAATAGCCTAAACTTAATAATTGCAGGTAACGCTTCCTTTGTAGATAATTAAGAAACTTATTAATTATCTTATAGTTATATAGCTATCTTATTTATTTTTTAAGGTGTTAAGGGTGGTGGTTGTTGTTGTAGTTAAAATGGGGTTCCAAAAAAGTGAAAAGCAGCTACCCTCTACTAATCAATTGCATAAGTCAAAAAAAAAGATTGTGTGTAGTTAATGAGATTTGAACGGTGGGTGGATGAGTTCTAGGAGGAAAGCTCAGACTACCGAGCAATAATTAGGGTTAAAAAATTTGCTAAGGTACTAAAAAACGACACTAGTTGAAACGTATCCAACGGCGATTGCCAGCCTATAGCTGACAACAGGATTACAGTAGGATTGCAATAGGATTGCAACATAATGCGATAGAGGAGGGAAAGGACACGTACGTACCGCAGCGGGAGCCTATAATACTTTATAAAGCTAAAGCTGCTGCTTCTCACCTACTGCTTCTTACCTTTTGAACAGCACTGTATACAAACAATTCGCATACAATACGCTGTACTACAACATAGTATGCAACCTCTACAATAAGTATCTCCTTAACCTTAACTCTTATCTAAAGACAAGAAGCTTTCTTGTTGTACACTTAGCCCCTAAACTAGTCTAGCTTAAGCTAATTATGCAGACACCTAAGTTTATTAAGTATCTACAAACTTAGCCTCTTTAGGACTTTACAATTATATCCCTTATAAACAACTCTAGAATCCGCGATATCTCTATATATAAAAAGAATGTTAAGCCTTAACTTAGCTAGTTGTAGAAGGAATACAAGATCTACAGAGTGTTCGCTAATACTAGCAAAGTACTTAAAATACTCTGCTTTAGTATCCCTCTCTTCTTGTTAATCGTGCATAGGCTAAGTAAAGAAACTATTAACTAGTTAGGCTAGCTGTTGCATAACATTAAAATGGCGATAGAGAAGAAAGAGGCGGGAAAGGAGGAGTGGGCGTTCTATTGTTGTATGTATAGGTTAGAAAGCAAGGCGATAATAGTGCTGCTTCTTTAATTCGTCTAAGAGTACTTGAAAGTAAAGCCTTAATATAAGTAGGCAGCATAGGCGGGATAGGGCGCGTTAAGTTAGGAGGCGATTCGCGTCTTTGTCTTGCTTTTCTTCGTTTCCGTCTAAACATGCTGGAGCGACACACTAATTGCGTGCCGGCAATGCCGAACAAGGGGGCATGAGCCCGGATACCTGTTGTTAGCAATAAATCTTTTTTACCAAAATGGTGTCTACAAAATGTATGGTTACATCAAAAGGTTGTCTCAAAAGGCCGAAGCCAATAGCTATCTTATATAGTAGTCTAATATTTTAGAAGGTAGCTTAGTAGACTACAGTTACTATATTAACTACTAAGGCTAAGCTACTCGCCCTTAAGCACACTACTAAGGAGGCTATAGCCTTTAAGCACTTTTTCTGTAAGCTGTCTCTTAATCTAGGAGATATCTAGACAGTCTAGTGTAATAATTAATAAATAATTAAGCTTATAGTTAAGAAGAATAAGTAGATTAGCACTTAATTAAGGTATATAGATATACAAAACATGTAGCTGCAGCAGGAATATACTAAAAGATTATTTTAAGTTAAGTACTTAGAAACAGTAATTATGCTAGCTAATAGACTAACTAAGTTACTTACTTAACAACAGTTTAAGAAGTTTAAGTAGTTACTTAACTTTTAGTAAGTTAAGCACTTAATTAAAAGTAATAATAATTAATAAACAAAAGGAATTATATTTAGCAGCAACATCTATATACTAAGCTATGTCTTTTCTTAATAGCTTATTTTATTAAGCAGGAGAACATAAGCTAGACTATTAAACTAGGTCTAAGAACCTTATTACTAATTAGTATTAGACTTATTATACTCGCTAGACTCTATTATCGCATTACGCTTAGCCTACTTAGCTTTAGCTAGCTTAAGAGTAATTTAAGCTATCTAAGCTTAAATAGTAAGAGTCCTAAGGTAAGCAGCGTTGCAGCGTGATTCTAACTTATTACTTCTATATATAAAGTTGTTAAATAATTGCCTCTTTACTTTAGCGTAATAATTATGCTTATATAAATAATTTGTATAGCAATTAGGACAGCGAACTTAAGGGCAATTGTACAAAAAAGGTAGGAGAAGTATTTCTTAAGCATGCTGTTCTTAAAGAGATAATTACTAAAGAAGTTATTATTATTAAAGTTACTTATATTATTGCAGCTACTACTGTAGATAATAAGCTGTTATTTACAGCTTTTAAGCAGGTTACTAAGCAAGAGCAAACGTAGGAGCAGGAGCAAGAGTAGGAAGTTAAGTAGTAAAACTATAATACAACATTTCTTAAGTGCAACAATTATAGACAAGAGGCTTCTACATAGAAGGCTTTCTAGTAGATGTAATACTACTATTAATCTCTTTGCAGTAAGCAATAAAATTTTTAAGTAGTTAAGCTTTTGTAGCTTAGTACATCTTATTATTATTCTATTTCTAAAAATAAGTTAGTAAGCAGAGTAGAAAGCTTAAAAGATTAAAGACTTACTACTTTATCTTTGTACATAGCTATAAATTAATTAGCAAGATTAATATTAACTGTGTAGCAGGTGTACGATAAGCAACTGCTATAGCGTAAGCTACTCTAACTACTAGTCTAAACGCGATTAAAGCAGTATTTAGCGTATAAACTATCTAGTATCTTTTTTATACAGCGCTTACAAGGCAGAACGTAAGAGTATAATAAATTAGCAGCAATCTTTAAAGAGCTATTAGGCGCCTTTTTCTAAGTTGAAGAGGGCGCGTTGTGCCTAGTAGATAGCTTAATAGGCGTTTATAGGCTATTGTTGTCGTCTTGTTACTAATTACAGGACGCTACTTAAATAGGAAGCTACTAAGACTTTTATATTAGCTCTTAAGGAGCCTTACCTTTGCACTAGCTTAATTACTTAGTTAGACTCTTATGTAGATTAAAATTTAAGCAAAGACTTAACAGTAGACTTAATTTAGTAAGTAAAGTAACAAGCTTCTAAGTAAAGCTACTAGATGTCTTACAATAAGCGTATAGATCAAACAGTTAGCTTCGGCCTTTTAAGACAATCTTTTAATGTGGCCACACATTTTGTAGACACCATTTTGGTAAAAAAGATTTATTGCTAACAACAGGTATCCGGGCTTATGCCCCCTTGTTTAGTATTGCCGGCACGCAATTAGTGTGTCGCATGTTTAGACAGAAATAAAGAAAAGCAAGACAAAGACACGAATTGCCTCCTAACTTAACGCGCCTTATTCCGCCTATTCTTGTTGCTTTACTACTAGGCGCTCCTAGATAAAGTAAAGCAGTAACACTATTATTGCCTTGCTTGCTAACCTATAGACGCAATAATAGAAAGCCTACTCCTCCTTTTTTACTTCTTTCTTCTCTATTACTAATTTAACGTCTTGCAATAGCTGTTTAAGCTAAGTTCTAGTCTCTGTACTTAGCCCTTACACGACAAATAGGAAGAGGGGGATGCTAAAGCAATAGATTTTAAGTACCGCGCTAGTATTAGCAAATACCCTAGAGATTGTGTATTCCTTACACAACTAGCTAAATTAGGGCTTAATAATCTTTTTATATATAGAGATATTACAGATAAGGGTCTTATTTAAGATTTTTATAAACTTAGAAGTCTAGCTAGGTAGTTAAGTTTTAAGATACTTAATAAATTTAGGTGTCTACATAAGTAGTTTAAGTTAGACTAAATTAGGTGCTAGGTAGATAGTAGCAAAAGATGCTTTTTTTAGAAGAGAGCCTAGAATAAGGAGATGCTCGCCGCGGAGGTTGCATGCTATTGTAGTATATTATATGCAAATTGTTTATATGCGGTGCTGTTTAAAAGGTGAGAAGTAGTAGGTGAGAAGCAGCAGCTTTATGAAGTATTGCAGGCTCCCGCTGCAGTACGTACGTGTTCTTTCCCTCCTCTATCGTATTATGTTGCAATCCTATTGCAATCCTACTGTAATCCTGTTGTTAGCTATAGGCTGGCAATCGCTGTTAGACACGTTTTAACTAGTATCGTTTTTTAGTACCTTAGCAAATTTTTTAACCCTAATTATCGCTTGGTGGTCTAAGCTTTCCTCCTAGAACTCATCCACCTACTGTTCGAATCTCGTTAACTACACACAATCTTTTTTTTTGACTTTTGCGATTAATTAGTAGAAGGTAGCTGCTTTTCACTTTTTTGGAACCCTATTTTGACTACAACAACAACCACCACCTTTGACACCTTAAAAAATAAATAGATCAAACAGTAGTAGTAACTAACTCTTATAATTTTAAAGATTAGCTGCTTATTAAATCTTATTATTAAATAGGCTTTAACGCGCGTGATGCTTATGCTTAGCACTATTATTACGCTTATAACAGCAGCTTTCTAAACAACGCTCACGCTTATTGTTACTAGAGGCAGACTATACAAGATTAGCAGCTAATTAGTAAGAGAATAATAGAGTAACGCTACTTACTATGTTAGTAATAGTAGTCATGACAGTCCTAAAAAACTTAGTAATTAATATTAGAGTAAGGTTAAGGATAAAAGATTTAGAGAAGTAGTAGATATAATTAATATTGTTTTAAAGGCTGCGCACTAACTAATTACATAATATTTAGGGTCTATCTAATATTTTAATATTAGGACTACTAAGATTAATTAAAACATCAACAAGCAGCATCACTACGACAATAGAGGATTAGGCAGAAAAAGCTATAATTACAGAAGGACCTCTTAATTAACAACCTCAATTTATTACATTTACCTAGTTGCTTACAGCTTAGATTAATAGTATCTCACTAACCTAGGGGGTGTGTTAGAGTATTAACATGCGTAACATGCAGGTCACCCTGTTGAGCAGGTGATCCTGGTAAGCTGAACACGTGACGATCGCGCTAGCGCCTATATATACAGGCTAGATCGTCTTATTCCTCTTAAGTAGTTATTGACTACTTTGTTGTGGCACTTAGTTGTTCAATACACTCATTCCACTCCTCCTGATTAAGCAATTGCTCCTTTTCAGCTCCCACACATTCCTACTTATCTTAGTAATTCTTTAAAAGATGCTTCCTGTAGAAGTAGTACTATGTAAGCAACTAGCAACAGTTTGTAAGGTTTGTATTAGGTTCTTATATATTATTACTATCTATATATCTTAACTACTTAACTAAATATTTCTTGCTATTATTGTTAGTTTAGTATAAAAGAATTCTCTTAACTTTAAAAATATTGTCTTCCTCTATTTTGTAGTAAAAGGTTTTATGTAATAGTATTCTTAAGTCTACTAGTTCTAATATATTAACGTAGAATCTTAGGTAGATTTTTATATTAGGTAGAAGGTTAAGTGTATATATTACTAGTCCCTTCTAGTTAAGAATAAAAAACAGTCTAACTTTGACGTTGTTAAGCCCTTTACTAGGTTATTTAGCATGAAGATTCTTTGTAAGCAAGTATACTTTATCCTTTTTTTTAGCTAAAGTGCTATTTTTTGTTTCTAGTTAATATATAAAAGGCTTTAGTATTGGGCCTTTTTAAGTTTCTTCTTAAGTAACTTATATATTGTCTTTAGCTTATTAGCTGTTGCAATAACTACTTCTATTTTTAAACTTAGAAGTGAACGTATAAAGAGATTTAGGTGTCTCCTATAATTTATATAGAATAATGTCTATTCTATAGACTCTAAAAGCTTGTTGTTGTATACTATTTATGCTATAAGTAGTAATAATACCTAATTGTTCTACTATTAGTTAATATATATCCTTAGGTACACTTTTATAGTGTAGTTTATCTGTTCTATCTATCTATCTGTCTATAGATAGTATACTATTAATAGCTTTCTCTTAGTTCTTATTATAGTGAGTAGTGTTGTCTAAAAATTTAAGGTAAAGAGCTTATCTCTATTACTAATAATTAACTTTAGTATACTATAATATTTAAAAATTCAATTGTTAATAATATACGTAAGCTGTACTACTATAAAATCTTTTCTAAAGGTAATACACTCTACTTGTTTTGTAGATTAATTAACTACTATAAGAATTGTGTTGTAGGATACTTTTGTAACAAGGTCTCTTAAGGCTAGTAATCCTATAACAAAATCTATAGAGATATCTAACTATAGTGCGTTAGGTAGTTCTATTACTTATATTTCTCTATAAAGTACATGTGTGCTGTGCTTATTTTTCTAATAGTCTATATATTAGGCAATAAAAGTAGTAATCTTGTCTTTTATTTCTAGAAACTTGTCATTTCTTTTAATAAGTTCTATAGTTCTTATAATACTTAGGTAACTATATACTCAGTTGTTGTAGTGTTGTTTAATAATTACCTCTTGCAATTCTTCTAGTACTTTATACGTAATACGTATTAGTAGATTAAGTGTCTACGCTAGTTCTAATAATCTATTGTTATTAACTTATAATATTACAGAGTTAGTTATCTTTTTTATTCTTATAATGTTATGTCTGTAGCTAAGAATATCTACTCTTTTATTATCTTTTTTTAGTATATACACAATCTTAAACTTATACTATTTTAGTTCTTCTAACTATTAAACCTAGCGTTAGTTAAGTCTTTTAGTAGTTATAAAAGTAACTAAGTTTTTGTAATTTATAAATATAATAAGTTCTAAGTAGCTTTTAGCGTATACTCTCTAATAACTTAAATAAGTTATAATAGCTAACAGCTCTTTATTATAAATATTATACTATTTCTCTAGTTCTAAAAACTTACAAGAATAATAGGCGATTAAGTACTATTAACTTTTATATAGTTAGCTAGTATATTTTCTAAGTATAAGGTCTAATGCGTCTATTTTAAATTATAGTAGCTGTCCTACTTAGAATATATAAAAGCATAGTAGTTCTATGCTTATATTTTTAAGTATTTAAAAAGCGTTCTCTACTTCTCTACTTTACTTAAAGAGTATTTCCTTCCTTATAAGTCTTATTAATAGAATAGTAATCTTAGAGTAATCTTTAATGAACTATTAATCAAAGTTTAGAAATTCTAAAAAGGATTATATTTCCTTAACTATTATTAGTTGTAGCTATTCTTTAATTACTTGTATCTTTTCTTTACTTATCTATACTCTTTATGCTTCTATAATATATCTTAGAGAGGTAACTTTGTTCTTATAAAACTTGCATTTCTTAAGCTTTAGTTATAGGTTAAACTAATCTAGGCAATTTAGTACTATATAGACATGTTTAATATAATCCCTTAAGTTCTTAGAGTAGATAAAGATATTATCTAAGTATATAATAATAAAAATGTCTAAGTATACTTTTAACATATTATTAACAAGTTTCTAAAATATTACTAGGGCGTTTATTAACTTAAACAGTATAATAGTATATTCGTAGTATCTATATCTTATTCTCAATACTATCTTCTATTCTTTACTTTTCTTAATTTTAATAAGGTAGTATCTATCTTATAAGTCTAGTACTATAAAGACTTTAGTATAAGATAATTAATTCTTAAGTTCTATAATATTTAGTAGTAAGTATTAATTCTTTACTATAATATTGTTTAACTTCTAATAGTTAATATATATCCTTAGTAGCCTGTTCTTCTTTAGTATAAAGAGTATAGAGAATCTTACTAGTAATATTAAAAATCTTATATAGCCTTTTACTAAATCCTTGTCCAGCTTTTCTCTTAATGTCTTAAATTCTATCTCTAATAGTTAGTAAATTAGTCTAAAAAGTAGGGTCTTCTCTTCTTCTAGGATAATCTTATAATTTTAAAGTTAGTATTTTAGTAAAGCTTTACTATCTACTACTTTTAAAAAGAGGTACTAAAATTCTTTATACTTTTTTAAAATATCTTAAGTTATATATATCTCTAAAACTCTAATTTTGTTATCTAGGAGAGCTCTTCTAGTATCTATTAAGTTAAACTCTCTTATCTTAAGGCTGTTCTTAGTTAAGGTTTACTATCTCTTAGTAATATTATTAATCTTCCTCTTATCCACTATCTTAGTTATTAGATATATAAGCTAGCTTATAGTTATATCAAGTCTATAGTACCTAAATAAGAACTTCTTTAACTTCTAGTTAATCTATAAGTTATATTCTTATAACTAAGAAAGTCCTATTATAATATTATAGGTAGCTAGTCTAAAGACGTCTAGGTCTATCTCTTCTTAGTGTTCTTAGATGCAGAGCATTACTTAAGTAACCTTATAAGTAATTATTATCTCGCCTAGTATAGGCTAAATATTAGCTACGTATAGTAGATAAAGTTCTTATTTCTTTAGTAGTTGTAGACCTGCTACTAGCACTGCTTAAGTAGAAATATAGTTAGCTTATATACTAGAGTCTACTAGTACCTATATCTAGTATTTATTAAGCTTGACTGTAAGCTTAAGGAGGCTTAGAAGATTTATTACATTATTCTTTTTAGTAGTTTTAAGTATCTAGGGCGTCTGTCTAAAAAAGACTATATACTAAATGTATAGAGCTTCTTTGCAATAAAGTATTTATTATATTTAATATTAAAGTATATGTGTTATAAGAGTTAGTTACACTCTTATATACTAGTTCTTGTTGGAGATTAAGCTACTCAGCTGTTTCTCCACAGAATTCAGGTGCTCAAAATCACACCTGAAATCTACAATCAATTGATTACTAGAAGCTATTACGCTACTAGTATTACTTATCATTGTTATCAATTGATTGTTATCATCAATGACGTTCAAGATTACGCAATCTACTACGCAAGCTATTGCGTAATACAGATCTTTCTAGAATGCAAGTTACAGGTATATATAGACTGTAGTTTAGCAGATAGTTAGGAATCAAGACAATAAGACAAGACAATTAAGACATTAAGATAAGCCTACAATTACTATCTTCTACAACACTGTCTTCCCCTAGTCTCTATTATTTTATTCTCTTATCCTTCACCCTGCGCACCTCCTCCTCAATCTCTAATAGGTTATAAGCCTAGATTAGGCTGCCTCTGAGTCTACTACAAACAAGTAGAAGGCAGAGACCTCTACCTCTGAGTTGATAGTAGAACAAGCAACTATACCTGGAGATTAAATTCGCTACAGGTTATGAGCCTAGAATAGCGAATCCGCAACAGTTCTATTCTTATAATTCCTCTACTATATTATATGCATCTATAGGGTTTCTTCTAGATTATTATATCTATAAAAGTATAGGCTATGTCTCTTATCTTATATATGTACTGCGCATATGTTATTAGGGCAATTATACTATCAGTATTTATATCTAGGCTTTCTCTTTAGTCTCTTAATAAATTATCTTAATCTACTTTTGTTAGAATAATAGGTTGTATAGTTGTTATGTACATATACAGTCTATAAATACTTTATATATTCTAGGTTACGCAAGTCTATCTAATAGTATATATTTTTAGTATAGCTATTATCTTAATCTTTACGCTGTTATTATGTTACCTTAAGTTTATTGTAAATCCCCTTTTTCTCTTTATCTAAGAGCTAGCGTGTTAGTTTATCTTAAGAAGCCTTAGTTTCTTTAATATCTTTCTATATAAAATCATTATGTATAGTTTTATTAATAGTTACTACTAGAGTAAGTCCTTTTTTCTGCAGTTCTTCTAGTAAATTAGTATACTAGCTATAGTCTAAGAATATTCTTCTACAGGGTTCTATAAAGATTTCCTTAAGTTATTTAAGTTGCCTAAGTAGGGCGTTAGTCTTCTCTGCTAGATCTATAAAGCATCTAGTCTTTATAAGTAGTAGTACTTATATGCTAATATTATATTTGTTTTCTATAGTGTAGGTAAGGAGTTTCCTTATATACGTAGAAATCGTCTCTTTATTATATGCTACTAGCTCTTCTTATATAATTAGTGTAGCTAGTTAATAGCTTTCTTAAAGCTTAGCTATCTTGCTATATTTAGTTTCTTTTACTAGGGTTACTTCTATATCTTTGTCTAGCACTATCTTAGAAATGTTGTTATCTAAGGCTTTCTCTAGAGTAATTAAAATTAGGTTATCTAGTCTATTAATACTTACCTAGTCCTATTCTTAAATCGTAATAGTAGGTTATATAACAATATTCTATTTATTATCTAGATTGTTATTAAGTTACTTTGCTATAGCTTGAGTAGTCCTGTTTTATATAATTTTCTTTACTATATTTATAATAAGTAACTTTCCCCTGATTATCGCTCGGTGGTCTGAGCTTTCCTCCCAGAACTCATCCACCCACCGTTCGAATCTCGTTGACTACACACAATCTTTTTTTTGACTTTTGCGACTGATTAGTAGAGGGTAGCTGCTTTTCACTTTTTTGGAACCCCATTTTGACTACAACAACAACCACCACCCTTGACACCTTAAAAAATAAATTACTTAAAGTTAAATACACTAAACTATAGAGGTTTAATGCCTAAGACTATATACTAGTAAGTAGATATCTTATAATCTCTGTGCTCTGCCTACTCTGTAATTTTAATAAGATTAGTAAGAGTGCTGCTACTCTCTTACTCTACCTGCTTTATAAGATTAATAAGATTAATAAGAGCGCCAAGACTTCCTTGCTCTGCGGGTCTTCTTGTTAGAGTAAGATCAACCCCTATCTGAGTTGTGGCTATAGTGGGGCTAGGCAGCGATAGTCGTAACACAAAGTAACAAAAATAATAAAAGTAGCTATACTTAACTATGTGCCTTTGTCTTAAGTAGTAATGCAGAACTATATTATTATCTTAGTACACTAGGCTTATAACTGTTGCAAGAGAAAGCATAAAAATAGAATAAAAAATAATTATTAATCTTAAGAAGCACTGCAAAAGTGCTGCTATATATATACTACTTAGTAAGCAGTGCTTATTATTTTATGTTAGCTAATTGCACAGGTCACGTGCTCTTATGTTAGCTTAGCTCAAATAGGTTATTTGCTAGTAGTAGCGTAGCATGTAGGGCAGTGCTCTGCGACAAGAGGTATAGAGAAGTACGCTAAAATAATCCCTGTCTTTTTGTTTTTACTTAATAACTCCCCACATACATTAGCTAGAGCCTAAGTATTTGATAACTAGTTGTTAGAGTATTGACATGCGCAACATGCGGATCACTCTATTAATTAGGTGATCCTGGTAAGCTGAAAACGTGACGACCGCGCTAGCGCCGAAATATACAGGTCAGATCATCTTATTCCTCTTTAGTAGTTATTGGTCACTTTGTTGTAGCACTTAGTTAATTAATACACTCATTCTACTCCTCCTAATTAAGCAATTGCTCCTTTTCAGCTCCTACAGTTATAAGCCCGGCTGCTTTATTATAGTTTTAATTCCTACTGCGCAATTAGCAAGCTGTAAAATTAACTGTTTGATTAGTACTTTACTCTCCTCTATTCTCCTACAGCACAGCCAGCAGATTGCTGCTGCTGCTGTACCTTTCTTATTAATTATACAATTAACCTCTTTCCAATCTAAGCTACTTAGCTACCTACTAACTAAGTAATTAATTTGTTGTTACCTTAATAATAACCTACGTCGTAATCCTACATAGCATCTTAAGATAGACCTTACTAATACAATGCTTGTTGCCTTAGGGGTGATTTTTAAGGCTTGATTAGACTGGCTAACTTAGTTTGCTTTATTAAGGCTACACTGCTTAGAGAAAGGCATCTAGGATTAGATTAATCCTAATCTCCTAGACGTATCCTTGATAGATTACCAGGAGCTACAGTATCTAGAACTGCTTAAAAATAATAAGCAGCTAGTTGCTCTATTACTTAGCACTAGCGCACAAATACAAGAGGACTATAAAATTACTTAACACAAATATAAGGCTTAAGTTCTTAATGCTAAGTACAAGAAGAATAATTACAACAAGCTAGTTAATAGGTATAAAGTACAAGCTACTTAATAGACAAAGAAAGTTACTAAGATTACTAATGTTAAGGACTAGATTAGCAAGACTATCTATCTAGACCTGCTTTTAAACGCCTTAATAAGCATAATTACTTAGAACCTTACTAGCTTTTAAGCCTTAGTAAAGATTCTAAAGGAGGATCTCGCACGTACAGATTAGAATACTTAGTATTTAATTAGGGCGCAATATAAATCTTACCTAGATAAGGCTCGCTAGAGACAAATAGGTCTTAAGCAATAGTTTACTAAGTAGTAGCTGCTGTTTTAACAAGCAACAATCTACTTGCTCTTTAAAATTGTTAGGCTATTAGCAGGTACTAATTTTTTAAACGCTTTAAGCACTAAATTTACACTAAACTAGTTGCGTAAAAAGCGCAATAAGCTAGTATAAGTAATAGCACTTAGTAAAGCTTAATCAACTTTTAATAATTTTAGTAAGATTTTTAGTGTTGTGTTGTAGAATTAGTTAATTACTTTTTTAAAAAGAAAAAGACACGCAGTGTTCTAAACTAGATTTAAATTAAAAACAGCTTAACAATTTATAAACACTAACAACTTAAAGTTGAATAAAAGTAGTAAGTAATTACACCTTTGTCCCAATAAGGCTAGTAAAGAGCCTGTAAGTAAGCACTTTCCAATCCGGCGTAACTGCTATTAACTTTAAACTGCAGTTACTAGATTAAGCTCTCCTAGTAGTATACTAATTGAGCTGTTAGACAACAACAAAAAGAAAATTTTTAAGTAATAAAATAGCAACAAATTGGCAACAGTATGCACCTAAATTAAGGGAAAAAAGCTAGAAAGCTAGCACTAGCAGATTAGCTACTTAAAAGTTAAGTAGATTCTACTCTAGCTTATTGATTTTAGTATAAATTAACTTAAAGGACTTTATTAAGAAAATTAGACTAAATATGTTTAGCGCAGCTTTTACTTTTTATGCCTTGTCCTTTTGCATAATTATAGATAGTAAAGTAGCAGTCTACTTAGTTAATACAGTAGATTACCTAGTACTAGGCACCTTTAGCAAATATACTAAGAATAAGACTATTAAGACAGGTACTTAATTTATTCTAGTTACTAGAATAAAAAACAAGCTACTTAAGAACTTCCTGTATAGCAAGGCTAGCCCTAAGACAGCTAATCTTCTACTTACCAATGTTAAGGTTGTACTAGGTTTCTATGTTAATATCATATTAGAAGCATAGCTTAAGCAGGCAGGTATTTAGCATTCAAGATATAATCATACTTTGCAATTTAAAATAATTAAGAAAAATGTTGTTTTAATTAACCTTAAGTGTTACTTTAATCTCTTAATTATTAAATACAAGCAACTTTCTTGTCACTCTACTTAACTACTGCTTGTAAACGCTGTAGCGTAATTAAGAAAACCTTAGGTACGCACTACCAATAAGGACTTATCGCATTAATAATTAAAATACTTAGGATAACAAGCTATTAAAGCCTTAATCTGCTTAGCGCAAAACGTTAGAATTACTAGTAAGAAGCTATTAGAATATAATTACTGCGCAACAGCTTATGCTTTGTAAGTAATTTTACAGCAACTAAGAGAAAAATTACTATACCTTTTTTATAAAATTTTATAAAATCTATTTAATTTCTTAACTAATTAGCTGCTTAAAAAAAGGTACTAAATATTAAGTAGATTACTTAGGCAAGCTGTATAAGTATAATATCTAGTTAAAGACACTAAACAATATTAAACTTATAATTTAAGGCTTTGCTACAAGAATTTAAAGAAAATATTAGTAGAAAATTATAAAGATTTATTAAAAAATAATACTGCTACACTGCCTTAGAAAGGGCAATTAAGATACAAGGAATAAGCAATAGAGAAAAGTATTATTATAATTAAAACGCTATTGCTATATACTTATAAGCCTAACAGCTCAGCGGAGAGAGCTAGTTAAGAGCTAATTATAAAGGCTGTTAAGATGCGTATAAGCGCTAATTTACTAGCTAAGCTTTAGCTAGTAATTATAGATGCGGCGGATTACTTACATAGCATAAGCTCTACTAAGATTTATAGCTACTAATCCCTTAACTAGGTGCTTAAAGAATAGTTTAAGAAATATTTCTAATACTATTAACTACCTAAGATTAGATACTAGACTGCTAATCTACGCCTAGACTAAAGTAAAATCTATGCCTATAGCTGCCGAGCTTATCTTTTAAACAAGGAGAAGGCAGCTAGGCACGATTATTAAGAATCTAAGGTTAATTCTTGCAGCTATATTAGTTATTTAGTTAGTTATTAAGCCTCTAACATATATTACATATAAGTACTAACACTTAATTAAGTAACTACTACCTGTAATATAACCTTTAATAAATATCAATTCTATAAAGAAAATTACAAGGAAAAGCTACTAAAATATTAAGCAATAAAGATTATAGGAATCCTTTATAATAGCAAGCTAGTTAATCTAAAAAAGGACTTAGACCTCTTGCCTGTTTAAGGAAGAGCAAATTAGGATATGCAGCTAACTACTAAAGACCTTAAGAGTAATTTATCTACTATCTTAAGCAGTAAAGAAGGCCTACCTACTAAAGATAAGAGTAGATTAGAAGACGCTAAGCAAATAAAGCACAAGGCTAGTACACTATTAAGAACTTGCTTAAATTAGCAGCAAAATACTAGTGTTGCTACCTTAAAACTAACTCCTAAACTAAAAACTTTAAGAAGCAACAATGCAATTAATTGCAGAGTTATTAACAGTTAAACAGCAGTGAGCTTACTAATAAAAGCTAATCTATTAATACTTAAAAGTAAAGAGCCTCTTTTAAATAAGCTTAATAACTTATTACTAGTCTAACAGTCTGTGCCTAAAGACTCTAACACGCTAGCTTGTTAAGATAAAACACCTGCTTAAGTAAGTAGAATAGCAAGGCATAGATTATTTTATAAGTTAAAATTTTAGGCCTTAAACAGTAGAAAGAGTAAGTAATTATAAGCTAAACCTTTGTTTACAAAGCATAGTGCGCAGATTACAGGCAAAAGTTTAAATTAGTTTATAAATTGTTATTTTTTATTGCACAAGCTAAGTAGTAAGTATAAGCATAAAAACGCAACTTAAAATCTTAACAATTAACTAAAGTGTAAAAGCATAGGTAGTATTAATGCATTAATTACAGATTATAAAAATCTATTATAAAGCAACTTTTGTAATACTTATCTGCTAAGTTTACAAGTAACTTAAAAAGACTAAGCAAGCTACAAAACTTTTAATTACGTAGTTATAGCAGCTTTGCTTACTAAGTATATGCTAAGTAAAAATGCTTAACTACATCGCAACAATCTACTTAAATTGCTAGAATTATAAAAGTAATTGCTTTAGCATCTTATAAAGGCCTTGTTTAAGAATACCTGCAGGAAATAAATTAATTAGTTAAGTAAATATAAGACTAAGACTAAGATATTAAGAGAAAAAGCAAATAATTGCCTAATACTTATAAAGTAAGTTTAGCCCTACAAGTTTAATTAAAACAGCTTCTTTTTTAAATATAAGGCACAGATTGTTGTAAAAAGTAATAATTAAAAAAAGAACTTAATCAATCTAATATATGCTGCTATATCAGCAGCTAAGTCCTTCAAAGTAGCAATAGCTATTGCCGCTAAGAATAATTTAAATATTAAAAATATAATATTGTAAGAGCATTCTTTAATGTGTTAATTACAACAGATAACTTAGTAATTTGTAAAATGCTAGATAGCTTTAAATAGCCTAAAAAGTGCGTATAGCTTAACTGCGCACTTTATAAATTACAAGACTTGCTACTGTTGTAGGATAAAGAGTTTTTAGGATTACTAAAAGAAATTAGACTAATTGCCTTACTAGAAGAGCTCTGCCTATTCTTTATATAAGATAAAAAGATCTTAGTTTTGTTTTATATAAATAATATCTTACTGCTCTTTGCAAAAGATTATAAGCAGAAAGTAATAAATCTTTAGTTAAAAAATTTCAGCAAGTACAAGATACAAGAACAAAGATTAGCTAAATAGTTCTTTAGTATTTAGGTAATTAGAAATTGTAAAAAGCAAACAATTACGCTTATACATAATATATACATTAACAAGATTGCAAAGAAGTTTACGCTAAAAAATAGTAGTTTTCTTAAAACTCTATTGCTGTTAAAAGAGCTAATTAAGAACACTAGCAAAACAACTAAGCAAGAAATTAAGGCTTCCTTAAAGAGAGTTAAATTAGTGCAATACACAGCTATAATGCTGCGTCTAAATTTTGCTTACTAAATCTTAAAACTTTTACACTTTCTTATAAACTTAAGTAATTAGTATATAAAAACTATAAAATAGATAATTATGTACCTTTATTAGACAAGATAGAACGCGATCTATCACAGGAACTACAATAGCCTAGACTTAATAATTGCAGGCAATGCTTCTTTTGAAGATAATTAAGAAACTTGCTAATTGTCCTATAGTTATATAGCTATCTTATATAATAGTCTAATATTTTAGAAGGCAGCTTAGCAGACTACAGTTACTACATTAATAACTAAAGCTAAGTTGCTTAGCCTTAAGTACACTACGAAGAAGGCTATAGCCCTTAAGCGCTTCTTTTGCAAGCTGTCTCTTAATCTAAAAAACGTCTAGACAGTTTAGTGTAATAACTAACAAACAATTAGGCTTGTAGTTAGAAAAAACAAGCAGATTAGCACTTGATTAAGGCATATAAATATACAAAATATGTGCTTCGGCCTCTTAAGACAACCTTTTAATGTAACCATACATTTTGTAGACATCTTTTTAGTAAAAAAAAAAGATTTATTGCTAACAACAGGTATCTAGGCTTACACCTCCTTGTTTAGTATTGCTAGCACGCAATTAGTGTGTCGCATGTTTAGACAAAAACAAAAAAACAAGTCAAAGACATAAAATGCCTCCTAACTTAACGCGCCTTATTCTGCCTATTCTTGTTACTTTATTGCTAGGCGTTTCTAAATAAAGTAAAGCAGTAATACTATTATTATCTTGCTTACTAACTTATAAACGTAATAATAAAAAGCTTACTTCTTTTTTCTTACTTTTTTCTTCTTTATTGCTGATTTAACATCTTACAATAGCTGTTTAAGCTAAGTTTTAGTCTTTATACTTAGCTTTTGCATAATAATTAGAAAGAAAGGAATACTAAAGCAATAAATTTTAAGTACCGCGCTAGTAATAGTAAGTACCTTTGAAATTATGTATTCCTTACACAACTAGCTAAATTAGAGCTTAATAATTTTTTTATATATTAAGATATTGTAGATAAAAAACTTGTTAAAATTTTTAATAGACTTAGAAGTTCAGCTAGGTAGTTAAGTTTGAAAATACTTAATAAATTTAGGTGTCTATATAAGCAGTTTAAGTTAGACTAAATTAAATACTAAGTAGATAGTAGCAAAAGATGCTTTTTTTAAAAGACAGCCTAGAATAAGAAGATGCTTACTGCAAAGGTTGTATGCTATATTACAGTATAGTGTATTTATTTTTAAGGTATCAAAGGTGGTGGTTGTTGTTGTAGTCAAAATGGGTTTTCCAAAAAAAGTAAAAAGCAGCTGCCCTCAACTAATTAGTTGCAAAAGTCAAAAAAAGATTGTGTGTAGTTAACAAGATTTAAATAGTAAGTGGATAAGGTCTACGCACTAAGCGCTCAGAGCAGAAAAGCTTAGACTACTAAGCAAAATTAGGGTTAAAAAATTTGCTAAAGGTTCTAAAAAACAACACTAATTAAAACGTGTTTAACAGCAATTGCTAGCCTATAGCTAGCAACAAGATTGCGATGGAGGTGGAGGAGGTAGAGGTAGAGGAGGGTAAGGACACGTACGTTACCGCAGCAGGAGCCTATAATACTTTATAAAAGCTTTTTGCCTACTGCTTCTTACCTTTAGGATTTCTTACACCACACAGTACTATATACAAACAATATAATGCTTAGACTATTCTTCTCTCTATTTAACACAAAGACTAATAGCTTATATTAAGTAAAGCTAGACCTTACTAAGTTACTATACAAGAAGCTATAGTAGTAGATTACAAAGCCTATGTTTACCTTTATTAAGCGGCCTCTCTAGTTAGTTAAAGAGGAGCTGTTAGCGGTAGCTCCTATAGTAATTAGGTAGACGTAGAGGTTAAATTCTGTTATTTATTAACACCTTATTAATGCGTTTAGTATTATAGATGTTAAGGTTACAATAGAAGTTGTGAAAGGCTTATTTAGTAGCAAGTCTATTAAATATGTTGCGCATGTTAATAGTCTAGGTGCAGTAATAGTATGTTATTTTACTAATCTCCTCCTGCGCGAATACAACCTTAGTAAAGAGACCTTATAGTAGCTCTACAAGGAGCAAGAGCGTGTTAAAACAGCTATTAAGTAGCTAGGACAAACTAACAAGTAGGAGGATTTTATAAGTTACCTCTAGGGATAGGAGAGCTGTGCTTAGATAGTAATGCTGTTGTTGTATGTTTATATCTAAGTATAGGCGCCAGAAACACCGCGACTACAACACTGCTAGGATAGCAACAGAGACAATAGAAGTTGCAGTCAGCGGTAAATAGTTATTAGTAAATAGTTATTAGTTAAGAGGGTTAGTTAGAGGGATATCGCGCATCTTTGTTTCTATCTAAACATGCGACACACTAATTGCGTGCCAGCAATGCTAAACAAGGGGGCATAAGCCCTAATACCTGTTGTTAGCAATAAATCTTTTTTTTACTAAAAAGGTGTCTACAAAATGTGTGGTCACATCAAAAGGTTGTCTTAAAAGGCCGAAGCCAATAGTGTATTGTGTACAAATTGTTTGTATACAGTGCTGTTTAAAAAGTAAAAAGCAGTAAGTAAAAAGCAGCAGCTTTATAAAGTATTATAGGCTCCTGCTGCAGTACGTACGTGTCCTTTCCCTCTATCGTATTATGTTGCAATTCTATTGCAATCTTACTGTAATTCTATTGCTAGCTATAAGCTGGCAATCGCCGTTAGACACGTTTCAACTAGTGTCGTTTTTTAGTACCTTAGCAAATTTTTCAACCCTGATTATTACTCAGTAGTCTAAGCTTTCTTTCTAGAACTTATCCACCTACTGTTTAAATCTCGTTAACTACACACAATCTTTTTTTTTACTTTTGCGATTGATTAGTAGAGGGTAGCTGCTTTTCACTTTTTTAGAAACCCCATATTAACTACAACAACAACTACTACCTTTAACACCTTAAAAATAAATACAAAACATGTAGCTACAGCAGGAATATGCTAAAGAATTATTTTAGGTTAAGTACCTAGAAACAGCAATTATGCTAGCTAATAGACTAATTAAGTTGCTTACTTAACAACATTTTAAGAAGTTTAAGCAGTTACTTAACTTTTAGCAAGTTAAGCACTTAATTAAGAGCAATAATAATTAATAAGCAAAAGAATTTGTATTAAGCAGCAACATTTATATACTAGGCTAAGTCTCCTCTTAGTAGCTCAGGATAAGCAGGAGAACATAAGCTAGACAAGCAGGAAAACTGCAAAATAAAACAAAGATTACTAGTAAGCATTAAATCTTTATAATTGCTTAACTCTATTATTAGATTATACTTAGCTTTTTTAGCTTTAGCGAGCTTAAGAGCATCTTAAGCTAACTTAGCCCGAGCAGCAAGAGTTTAGAAGTAAGCAGCATAACAGCCTAAATCTAATTTATTACTTCTATAAATAGAATTGTAAGATAATCGCCAGCTTACCTTAGTATAATAATTACGCCTATATATATAGGTTGTATAGCAATTAGGACAGCAAACTTAAGAGCAATTATATAGAACAGGTAAAGGCAGTATTTCTTAAGCATGCTGTTCTTAAAGAGATAATTGCTAGAAAAGTTGTTGTTGTTAAGGCTGCTGCTGTTACTGCTATTGTTAATTATACGCCGACTGTTAAGCCGGCTGCTACGCAGGTTAACCTAGAACGTATGCAGCATAAGGCTGCATATTATAAGGCTCTTGTTTATATAAACAACTTTAATTTAAACCTATAGCCTACTAAGCAGGCTGTGTCTAGGGCAAATAATTCTTAGCAGTGTACCTTAGATTAAAAACACTTATAAGAGCGGGAGCAGGCAGTAAAAGTTAAGCGCGGCAATAATTAACAAAAGGCTTCTGTACAGAAGGCTTTCTAGTTAACGTAACACTGCTATTAATTTTTTTGCAATACGTAATAATGTTCTTAAGCAGTTAAGGTTTTAAAGCTTAGTACAGCTTACTATTGTTTTATTTCTAAAAATAAGTTAGTAGCCTAAGCAAGGAGCTCAAAGAATTAAAAACATACCTTTTTATCTTTGTACATAGCTATAAATTAATTAGCAAAATTAATGTTAACTATGTAGCAGGTATACAATAAACAACTACTGCAGCGTAAGCTGCTCTAACTGCTAGTCCAAACGCAATTAAAGTAATATGCAGCATATAAACTATTTAGCATCTTTTTTATACAGCACTTACAAAGCAGAACGCAAAAGTACAATTAATTAGCAGCAATTTTTAAAGAGCTATTAGGCGCCTTCTTCTAAGTAGAAAAAGGCGCATTGTGCTTAGTAAACAGCTTAATAGGCGTTTATAGGCTATTGCTGTTGTCCTGTTGCTGTTTATAGAACGCTGCTTAAGCAGTAAACTGCTAAGACTTTTATATTAGCTCTTAAAGAGCCTTGCCCTTTCGCTAGCTTAATTACTTAGTAAGACTTTTGTGTAGATTAAGACTTTTATGTAGAATAAAATTTAAGCAAGAACTTAATAGCAGACTTAAATTAGCAAGTTAAGTAATTAGGTTCTAAGCAGAGCTACTAAATATTTTGCAATAAGTGTATAGATTAACAAGCAGCAGTAACTAATTCTTATTATTATAAAGATTAGCTGCTTGTTAAATTTTGTTGTTAAACAGGCTTTAACGCGCGAAACGCTTAAACTTAGCGCTGTTCTTACAATCTTGTTAACAGCTTTTTAAGCAACAATTACGCTTTTATTAACAGCTTTCTAAGCAATGTTAGCACTTATTATTGCTAGAGACAGACGACACTAGAAAGATTAGCAGCTAATTAGTACAATAAGGTAATGCTGCTTACTATGTTAGTAATAGTGGTCAGGACAGTCTAGAGAAGCTCAGTAATTAATATTAGAGTAAAGTTAAAAACAAAAAGTTTTAGAAAGGCAGTAGACGCAATTAATATTATTGTAGAGGCTATGCACTAACTAATTACGCAATATTTAGGGTCTATTTAATGTTTTAATATTAGAGCTGCTAGATTAATTAAAACATTAACAAGCAGCATTACTACAACAATAGAAAATTAGGCAAAGAAGCTATAATTACAGAGAGACCTCTTAATTAACAACCTTGATTTATTACAATTGCCTGGTTGCTTACAGCTTAGATTAATAGTATCTCACTAACCTAGGGGGTGTGTTAGAGTATTAACATGCGCAACATGCGGATCACCCTGTTAATTAGGTAATCCTAGTAAGCTAAACACGTAACGACCGCGCTAGCGCCGAAATATACGGGTTAGATTGTCTTATTCCTCTTCAGTAGTTATTGGTCACTTTGTTGTGGCACTTAGTTAATCAATACACTCATTCCACTCCTCCTGATCAAGCAATTGCTCCTTTTCAGCTCCCACACTAGTATAATTATATACGTGCAGCCTACGAGTAAAAATTTTAGATAATTTAAGCTAGAAGTTCTAGAGTTATTAAGATGCGAAAAATGAAGTTTTTGGTGTATTTTCAGCTGCGCAGCTCGCTTGCCGCTCACGTTAGTTATATTAATATTTAGCTGGGGCAGGTTTTGACCGTTGCGCCAACAAAGCAGCCAGCATAATCTTGGTAAACTATCAACATGCCCACCCCTAAACCCCTCCTTAATGTCAAAATTACCCTAGCTCTCGTCCAACGATGAAATCCAATCATTCACAAGCAGCTTCCGCATTTGAAAGTTGGCCGTGGTGCCTTTGTACACATCACCCACCAGGTCGCACCTTGAGAAAAGATGTCCGTTAACTAAACAGTTCATGAAAATTTTGATGACAGCATTTTGAAAGGTGAAATCCACCATTCTCACCCCTTTGAGATACTATCCTGCCAGATCGCCAGTGCGAGGATATTAAATCAGGAATCCTCAGTGTGCACCAGACATGCAACCCTTCTGAACAGCAGAATGACATTGCGAACACAAGTGATCAGCCCGAACTGCTTAAGACTTGAAATTGGGAATGTCAAAGAAATAACCGCGCTTAGAATAAAGGCGTGTATGAACATTGAATGGAGCAGTAACTAGACATGGGTTGGGTTGGAGGACTTCAACATGTGAGACGCGTTCGTGAATTTGGGTGCAGTTCGTGCACCAAACGCTGACTTCACAGACAGCCATCTACCAAAAGAACCACGCACCCTTCGCTTTAACATTGATCACCGGAGCATGAGCAAGATTACCACGCTTCGGTAATGGTGCAATATCATCCCGCTTCTGCGCAGCATCCTTTTGAAACCACTTCAACCCAGCTACCTCCCAGTACGCCTCCTTGTAGACCTCTGGGTTATCGCGAACATACTCATTACAAGTAGCGACTCCAGTTTTCTTAGCACACGACTTGTCCCACTCAGCGCCTGCCCATTCACCGCAGAAAGCAGTATTGAAGAAGATCTTTAGATCCTTGAATCGCTCAGAAAAGTCGCAACCAGACCCGCCAAAGTGCGCTATAGGTTTGCCCCACATGGACGGGTTTGGGGCTGTGGTGTTTGAAGAGAAGTTTTCGGCGAAGCCTGGGGAGTCGCGAGGGAAAAAACAGACTGAGATGCCGGTGCTGGTCCACTCCATGGCGTAGACACCACCCAGAGCTTTGTTGAATTCCGTGCCGTACGAGGGGAGGGGCACACTACCGCCGCTGCTGTCAGTATTACCACTACCACCAGTTTGGATACCAGACATGGCGTCGGGAGCGTGAATGGAACAACCTATAATGTTGGTGTACAGAGTCAGTGTATGCATCACATGCAGTTCGTACATGGGAGTTCTTACCAACATTCTTGAGTTGGCCTGGTGCAGCGACATCACAGTCATCCGTGCTCACAAGGCCCGTGAATGGTGTATTGGTATCACCTTCAGCACCGTATCCTACTCCAGCTGAAGTTGAGTTGTCAATCGTGCAACCCTTAGTTGTATGTAAAGTAACAGAGTTGGTTTCGTAGTCGTTAACACCCTCGAGGATATCAACTGCACCGCCTTGAGGCCACTCCGCCGAAGAGGACAGAAGCCACATGGCGGGCCAAGAGTCACAATCTGAACCCGGCATGTGACGAATATCGGCGACTAGCAGCCCTTGGTTCCAGCTTTTCTTACTCTCAAGGCGAACGGAAGCACGGCCAGCAGTGTCTTTGGTTGTGTAATCTACACCCATGAACACGGATTTTGTGTCCTCATGGTAGCCAACTAGGCCCTGCTTGGTCGCATATTCCTGGTTTTGGTATTTGACGAAACCTTTGGTCGGATCCGGGCCGGAGAAGAAGTTAAAGGCAGAGAAGAAGTTCTTGTAAGTTAGGTCATCAGTTAGTTTGTACTGCCCACCTTCAATTGGGGGATCTTCGTGGGCGTTACCCAGGGTAGTGAGAGCGGCCAGCACCGTAGTAACGAGTGCTGTTGATCGCATGTTTGTGCGTCTGTATTGCAGTAGCGGATAATAATGATCGGAATATGCGTAGAAGAAAGGATTAATGTGGTTCTCGTTACAAGAGAGATTATATCCAGAACAACAATATGATACTGCGTTGTAGGAAGAGGGATGTGAAGTAGAAGGACTGGTTTAGGATTGATCTGAAGGGGGCATTGTGATGGGACAATGTAATGATGGTGTAGTTATTCGACCCATAGTCGCACAATAGTGTAGTGATCTCTTAGCTTTTCAATGGTATCCTTACTGTAATTTTACGCGAACAACAGCAGCATATTTTTGGTTTACATTTTTTACATTCAAGAGATGCCGCAGTCATTGGCAGAAGTGAAGGTGAATGTGAAACGACATCGCTGGCAGACATGGTGTGACAGCTGCGCGTGGAAGCGCTGGTGTGTTTGATACGCAAGAGGAAAGAAACTGGATAACAAGTCGGTTGATGTCTAAAACTCTCCAAAGTCGCAACTGCGACCTACGTCATTCAGTTAATTCTTAAGACACCAATGAGGTACTCAAATGATACCTACACATCTTGTTCACTCACCCCCTGATCATACTGCTACACTCTCTCCACCATCCTTTTTACTCTTGGGTACAATCTTCAAGCTGAAGTCCACGTGTGGTACTCCTTGGTGGATGCTGCTCGTACTCACAATATCAATATCCCCACAGACATACTTTTCCACGTTGTGTTCCGTAAGCCCACCGCTCACCTCAACAAGGAAATGTTTCCTATCTCCGGTCCCCCGCCCCCACTTGTCTTTTAAGTCTTTGGCAGCGACCTGAACACCCTCAGGAGTGAAGTTGTCTAACATGACGATATCAGCACCAGCAGCGATAGCCTCATCGGCTTCATCGAATGATTGGCATTCGACTTCGACTTTGATTGCAAAACCACCTGCCGCTTTGGCAGCTCGCACAGCATTAGTAATGCTTCCTGCGGCGACGATGTGGTTGTCTTTCAGCATCGTCATCGCGCTCAGATCAACTCGATGCGCGTCCACGCCACCCACTAACATGCCATACTTCTCCACGAGTCGGAAACCCGGTGTAGTTTTCCTGGTACCTGCGAGGATATTCGGGTAGCCGGCTCCACGTAGAAGAGTAAGTAGGCGGTTGGACTTGGTGGCGATGCCAGAACAGCGGGCGAGAGTGTTGAGAGCAACCCGCTCACCAAGGAGGAGGTGGCGTACAGGGCCACGTACAGTGGCACAGTGGGCTATGGGTTGGAAGGACGTGCCTTCTTTCACGTGCCATTCTACGCTAGTGAATGTCAATACCAGGCTCGACGATATGGGTTACTGCAATAGACGCACGTGCAGCCCAGTTGTCGGAATACTTCATCGAAGAAGGGGACGCCTGCTACTATGCCCTGTCAACGTTAGCCACAATCGAAGCAAGAAGACTGAAACCCACTTCACTTTTCCCAAGTAGTTTCGCCTCAGACATCTCCTCGCCCACGACGAAGCCACCATAATCGAAGCTCGGTGTGTCCTCTTCCAGCCATTCTGAGACTGATCGCTTGTATGTTTGTGGTAGGAGGTGAGCTACGGCGCCGTGTGCCGGCGCGCCTTCGACTTTGGCCATATTGATTAGAAGTGCACACAGGGTCTGTTGTGAGCCGGACAAGATGTAATCTGAATGGCACAGTGTCAGTGTCAGGCAGTTGCGGGAATGGTGAGCTCATCGGAATCTCCGTCGGAACTTATCGATAGGAGCCGGCGCTAAGCGATCGTGCCTCGGATTGATCGCTTCCTACATGCTTCCTTGCACGCCCATGTTGCTTGCTACTTGTAACCTGTACTACGGCAAGTTACCTCTGCTACATCTCCGCCTAATTCTTAGCAATAGATATCGTCAACCGGACCCTAGCATCCTCCTCCCAGATATGACTCTGAGCTCCCTCTCCGGTTACCCGCCGCTTTCCCTGCCTCGGCACCCTTCGTAACATGTCTCGTCAAACACTTCGCCCTGTATAGCGCCCCTACCGTATAATCTTCGATTTCGAGAGTCGTTGTCAACACACCGCATAATCCTTCTACGCATTCGTAAAGTCACGACTCGAGCCACCTGCAGAGGTGATACCTAGCGTCATAAAAGGCGTCTAAACGAAAGCTCCATCGCCCACATAGACGAAGTCAATACTCGCGCCGTGAACAGCGACAATGAGAACTTCGGTCCAAGCGGAAAAGATGACGCAGAGGACACAACGGCGATAGACGCGGTGTTCATGGCGCAGTCTTGAGGCTTTCAACACATTGCAAAAGGGGAAGGTAAGTCTCATGGGCTTGAGATAGGCATAACAGCGTATGCAACCATAGTGCTGTAATAATTGGTGAGACTTGAAGAGGTTGTGAAAATACGTAGACTGGGCTTTGCAAGACTGCAGCATTGACACCTGGCTCATCTTGCAGTCATACAAGAACTTCACCCAAGCCGCCATATCCATATGAATCCAAGAATTGGGAGCGCTCAGGCATGCTTTAGTCCACCGGTACTGAGATGCGCAGATAACAGACAATAGCAATGATGGTGATAACATGGTAGACTGAGTTTGTACGAGTGAAATTCGAATATGAGTTTCGAACCATAGAATCAGATGCTTTATTTATATCGCTCGTAGCCTTTCATGAACAATATTTGCTCACAGCGACATTCGCTTGTGGGCATGATGTTGAAGATGTTTGGGATAAGACACCCATTCGACAAGTGAGAAGAATTGCACACAATGCCAAGAGCAGGAAGAGACTAATTGCAATGAAGCATACGCGCGATTAACCAAAGCTCATGCTGCCGAGACCCAAACTGCAAGAATCTAGAGAGCAAACAGAGGAGATAGGGTATGTCTGGCTGGAGCTCGGGGGTCTGAGACGGGAGAGGGATGAGCCGGCAGAGAGATTTGATATGGTTGAGGGCGAAGTTGCAGCGGATATAACAGGGTTACTATTAGATGGCCAAGAACAAAGCGAGGGTATCGATGCCCAGCTCAATATCCTGGCTGTACAACAGACTGAGTTGAGGAGAGAAATGGATGAACAAAATGCAGCTACGAATAACGCACTCTTGCAATGATTTTCAGGAATGAAACCGCATTCGCAGGGACTGATCTAGCGGGTCCCGAAAGTAAAGCCGGGGAAGCCACCAGAGCACATACAACTATCGTCGGCTTCGGGTGGAAATGTAGGTGACACACCGGTTAGACCGGATGAGCTTACTATAGTAGAGACGTGAAGAAAGAATTGGCGGATACGAGATGGAGACTGCGGAAGTAGTGCTGCTGAGAAAGGATATTCCTCCCGGTGTCCGGCGGTGGAGCTTAATGGGGTTGTGAGGGGTAGCGGGTGTCGTTGCGATGAATCTGTGGAGTTGTGGGTCGTGGACACGGCATGTCAATGAGAAGAGACTCTGCAAACCGACCGGGAATTTGTATGGTGTTGATATAAAATATCATATTCATATCTGAAGTGGTCGAACGTTTATAGTTTGGTAGCTCATACTTTGCCCTGAGGGATTCATGGACACGTTTCTAAAACTTCGTTTTCCATCAATGTAGAAGACTGGTCAAAAGCTGCGGACTACACGTTTGAACCGAGACGGAACAAATAAGTTCTGGGGTCCTGACTGGCTTAGCACACGCATTGGTGTCGCGCGAAATTGTGTTGCTCGCGAAAAGACAATTAAACCGACATACAACACAAGCAAGCTGTCAACGGATTCGGGTGAATTCCGAGGTAGCAGGGGCCTTGCTATCCATGCGCATTAGCAGATTATGACTTGTGGTAGAAGATAGCCAACTGCATCTCTGGAAGTCTCCAATTACTGTACCAAAATAAACAAAATACTTAAATAAAATACACTGCATGCAATGCTACTGCGCAGATGTGCAGAAGATACTGTTTCATTCGTTCGGCTTAGCAGGGGAAATTCGCCCATGGGCATCTTGTTCAGAAAAGCCTGTGGGTAAACTCCTCCTACACAGTACGCCCGAAAAGTGACCGCAGTCCGCCACCGTCGAAACTGGACTGCCTCAAGGAAGCTTTCCACAACAGCCATGTCTTAGCAAGGCCAAGAAGCTTCAAGACGACAAACAGAACTGCCGAAACTCGTTGTAAGCTGCTAGCAGCGCCAGAGTTCTCGTCCCACATCGCCAAGCACGGCGTTTCAACATGACCAAAACGAATGCATCTTCCCGTCACGCTCCATGAGTCGACCCATGTCGGCCAAGAGAGGACCCCGCAACACACCAGCCAAAGAGGAGGCTGTTGACAATTGTGCGGCGTTGGGGAGGGCTCCTGTGTCGACTCGGTAAAATTTCCGCACCGACTTCGCTCCCTGTTCAATCCAGCTGCCAGCTTGAACAGGATAAGAGTGCGATGGAGCGGATATCGAGCTAGACAAGGCGCCATGTTCCTTTCCTCTGGAGGCTGCGAAGTAACTGCCGATGCTTTCTTCCTGGCTCTCGACTCGCGCCCCCATAAACGGCTTGTGCGACAAATAAGCTCATCGGATACCCGGACGCATCTTGCGTCTTTATATGGGCTGTGCTCTTCCCCAGATTTCACTCCCCAGACTTACGGAACTTGTGGGGCCACTGCACAAAGACGAAGAGATTCTGCCTCGCTGATTCTGAATGTCGACCTCGGAATCCAATTTCGTTAAAATGGCACAGATAGGACAGGCATCGATGGGGACAGGCCTGGATCGCACCCCTGCTGAGATAGAGAAAGGAGACAACGTTCTCTGTACGGTATTCATTACTAGTCTTGCTTTGATCATATGTTAACGGGTTTGGTAGTTGAAGAGGCCAACGGAAGCGACCGGTCTACTGAAGGCGAATTCACATGGACACCT
Organism: Alternaria sp. 'sect. Undifilum'; assembly: GCA_024321975.1. Taxonomy (NCBI): domain Eukaryota; kingdom Fungi; phylum Ascomycota; class Dothideomycetes; order Pleosporales; family Pleosporaceae; genus Alternaria; species Alternaria sp. 'sect. Undifilum'. The sequence goes on from JAJJZI010000003.1 coordinate 5,104,897, forward strand.
GAGGAAGAGAAGAAGGTCCGACACAAACTGGACCGAGTGATTGTGCCGCTCACTACCTTCCTATACCTGCTCTGTTTCCTCGATCGGTAAGGACCATATTCCTACACATGTAGCTGTTTGCTGACCACCTCCATAGAGTGAACGTCGGAAATGCACGTATCCAGGGCATGGCTGTGGATCTAGATCTTAATAGGGATCATCGCTTCAACTGGGTTACTTCGATATTTTACATTGTCTACATGTTCGTCGAAGTTCCCAGCAACATCCTTCTAAAGAAAATCGGTCCAAAGTACTACTTGCCGCTTCTTGTGTCTGGATTCGGCCTTGTATCACTTTGCAGCGCCTTTGTGCAAAGCTTTGGGGGATTGATGGCTGCAAGAGCCTTCCTGGGCGTGTTTGAGGGTGGTGTAATGCCGTGAGTACTTTCTAGTGCTCTCCGTGAAATTTGCTAACGAAAACTGTACAGTGGTCTTGCATTCTTCATCACCTGCTTCTACAAGCGCAACGAACTCCTGCTCCGTATCGGTATCTACGTCTCTGCAGCCTCCATGGCTGGAGCCTTCGGTGGGTTGCTCGCCACTGTGTAAGTTTGTCGCATGTTTTAGATCATATATGGAAGTCTAACTTAATAACAGGCTCGCACGCATTCCACCATGGGGAGCTTCGAGCATGATCATCCACACTTGGCGTAATATATTTTTCTTTGAGGGGCTTGTCACCATAATTGTCGGTCTTGCAGCTCCGTTCCTCATGCCTCGCAGCCCAGAAGAATGCTGGTTTTTGAACGAACGCGAGCGAATGATAGCTACCCAGCGACTTGTGCTAAGAGGTGGAGCCGATGAGAACGAGAAGACTGAGCTACACCATGTGAAGAGGGCTGTGCTGAACATCACAAACTACTTTTGCGCCTTTGGTTTCTTCTTCATCAACATCACTGTACAGGGTATCTCTTTATTCATGGTAAGCCAAGGCTCTTCCCGGAAACTTTTATGTACTAACAAACGCTACCAGCCTACTATCCTCAGCGATCTTGGTTGGACAGCTACGAAATCGCAACTTTACTCCGTGCCTCCCTACGTATGCGCGTGCTTCATCGCTATTGCAGTAGCCTTCTTCTCGGACAAAACCAACCGCCGTGGTCTCTACCTCGCCATTTTTACGCTCCCGGCTCTCGCGGGCTTCTCCATCATGCGGTGGGCGACCGACCCAAATGTCAGGTATGGTGGTATCTTCCTGATCACCATTGGCGCATTCCCAGGTGGTCCTGGCTTCCTTACGTGGGCGGCAAACAATGCAGCAGGTCCTGCTATCCGCTCGATCTCGACGGCTTACGTGGTCACACTTGGTACTGCTGGAGGTATTCTTGCGACTTGGTACGTTTCATGACTTGAAGGTTACGACCGAGTTCTAGAGCTAACATATTGCAGGACGTACACCACCTCGGACGCGCCAAGATATCCGACTGGTCACACCATCAACTTGGCCGGTCAGATCTGTGTGTTCCTCCTCTCAACTTTTGGTATACTTTACTGTAAGTGGGAGAACAAGCAGCGAGACCTGGGCAAGCGAGACCATCGTCTGGTTGGTAAAACCGCAGCTCAGATCAAGGACCTCGGATACAGAAACCCAGAGTTCCGCTACATGCACTAGACGTGGATATTTACAATTCGATACGACCTCAACACTTCGTTCGTTTTTACCTTGCTCGACGTTAGTGTAGTGGCATGGCTAGTGCCACATGGGAATTCAACTTTTCCTTACAACTTGCCCAATATCCAATGGGTATCCCAAACTGTCCATATCTTCGCATTCTGATCGTGAATTCTGGTGTTGGGCTTGTGACGCTCTACGATTTAGTCATGCTCTCATGCCATGTCGGCAGATACTGGACTGTGGCACATGACTCATATCAGCATGTCGTGCCTGGGGCTGCAGCAGCGGAGCATACATAAGAGCTTGAGGCGAGAACAGAAGTGTGAAGTATGTGCATGCGGAACAGGCGATTCATAGGAGTAACAATCTGGGTCCAGCTGTTTGGCATGGTTAAGCCACAAGTGTACTGTGTCGACGTGAGGGGCATGGCGGGGCAGCGAGAGGGTAAACGAAGTCCACGGCCAAACAATGGCAACAAGCAATTGAGTTGCGAGATTGCACTGCGCTTGAGCTGCCAAGTCACTCCTCATCGCTGTAAGCGCATCTGAACCAGCTTGCCCGTTGCGCTCTCACTCGAGGCGCTGTTTGCGACGTCCAACGGCGCAAATATTTTTTAATTGCACTTTGTGACTAACTCGGCCAAGTCCGCTTCTCCATGGGCAGTTGAAAACCCACCTGCGGCCCCATCCACTCCCCCCTCTTTGTCCCTCGTCCTCACGATGTCCACTACCGTTGTCCTCGGCGCCCAATGGGGCGACGAAGGCAAGGGCAAGCTCGCCGACATTCTCGCCCACGAATCGCAAATCTGCTGCCGCGCTCAGGGCGGTAACAACGCCGGACACACCATCGTCGCGAACGGCGTGACGTACGATTTCCACATCCTCCCCAGTGGCCTTGTCAACCCCGGCTGCATCAACGTTATTGGAAGTGGCTGCGTCGTGCACGTCCCGAGCTTCTTCAAGGAGCTGGAGGCGCTGGAGAAGCATGGGCTGAAGACTGAGGGAAGGATATTCATCTCGGACAGAGCACACGTCGTGTTTGATGTGCACCAGAAGGTCGATGGGCTGGAAGAGGTGGAACTAGGTGGTGGCATGATTGGTGAGGAATCCACGCGCCTGGCATGGGATACAAGTGCTGATTGTGGGATACAGGCACAACCAAGAAGGGTATCGGCCCAACATACAGTACCAAGATGACCAGGAGCGGTCTCCGCATGTGCGACCTTTTCGATGAGCAGGTCTTCGAGACGAAGCTCAGGAGACTAGCCACAGGATTCCAGAAGCGATACGGTGATCTGCTCAAGTACGACGTGGATGAGGAGATTGCGCAGTACCAGGTTAGTCATGGAGGTTTATACCGTGCAAAGACTAACACTGCGACAAGACGCTGCGTGAGAAGCTCGCTCCCTACATTGTCGACCAGATCCCACTCCTCGCATCAGCCAAGGAGAGCAAGGCCAAGATTCTGGTAGAAGGCGCGAATGCGCTGATGCTGGATATCGACTACGGAACATACCCCTTCGTCACATCATCCAATACTGGTCTTGGAGGTGTCATCACAGGCCTCAACTTGGGATGGCGGTCACTGAAGGAGGTTATTGGTGTGGTGAAGGCCTATACAACCCGTGTCGGATCGTGAGTTTACATTGTACTGGAAGATCGAGAATTGGAGTCTGACGTGTGACAGCGGGCCCTTCCCCACCGAGCAGCTGAACGAGCTGGGCGAGAAGCTTCAATCAGTAGGCCACGAAGTCGGCGTAACAACCGGCCGCAAGCGCCGCTGCGGCTGGCTCGACCTCGTCGTAGTCAAGCACTCACACGCGTGCAACGACTACACCGCCATCAACCTTACCAAGCTCGACGTGCTAGACGACTTTGACGAGCTTAAAGTTGCGACATCCTACACGTACAATGGCGAAGTACTCGAAGGCTTCCCCGCAAACCCCGAGATACTCGCCCAAGTCGAAGTACAGTACGACACGCTGCCTGGCTGGAACAAGCCTACGACTGGTGCAACGAGCTATTACGACCTGCCCGTCCAGGCGAGGAGTTACATTGAATACATCGAGAAGTTTGTCGGAGTGAAGGTCAAGTGGATTGGTGTCGGCCCTGCGCGAGACCACATGATCACCAGATCATAGGACTGGTGATGGGCCTGCCGCTAAAAGGGTCGAGATGGGAAGCATTGGATGAAACATAGCTTCAAAAACATAGAGCATAGAAGAATTGCAGGCACACTTTATCCATGCGTGGCTTGATTGAAGGAATTGTGCGCGCATAGAGGGCGGCCTGCCGCCTGAGTAGCTATGGGCGTTCTGCCGGCTCCCGTCGCTTTGATCACCAACTACACGAGCACGTGTGGCGACTAAGACAACGACACATGCTTGTACCCCTGCGAACATGATGAAAATGCGCCTCCGTGCAGCTTTCCATTGCTCCGACCAAAGGTGCAACGGCTCGTGAGCACAAGGCGACCAGCGCGGTCATTAGAGTAACCCCGGCTACCCCATGAACACGGGCCCCTCAGGCAGCCAAATCAGACATGTGCCGAGGCCGGCCCTTGACCAAGTCTTGGTACATGTCATGAGTGTCACTTTGGGTACTTGGAATTAGGCCCTTTGCTACGAAGCAAATACCAAACTCCCGCAGGTCCAAGATAAGCTATCAAAGAAGCAGCGTGCGCACCTTGTTTTTCTCGAATCACCGAGTGACTACTGCGTCACATACCAACACACCAACGACAACAACAACACCGACAAACATGTTCACCAAGACCATCCTGGGCGCTACTGCGCTGCTTGCGGGTGTTGCGACGGCGGCTACGGCACCTGGGTTTCCCATTGAGGTTTCTCAGAACTTGACGGTTATCTATGGGAATAATACCGTGTCGCCTGATGGACAGCTGATTCCTCGTCCTGGTACGCTTTATTCTCCATCGTCGCGGCGCAGTCGAGACGAGTTGGACTAAATCACGGCAACACCAACTAACACTGACTACCAGAAACTGCACAACGCCCAACAATCGCTTCCCCAGTATGGTTCACCGACGAGCGAGGCCCCGGTCAATGCGTCCTCCTCATGGTCGACCTCGACGTACCCCGGAACAACTCGCGCGTCCAGCTCGTCCACTGGATCGCCACCAATGTTACACGCTCCGTCCCCATTTCCGCCAACACAACAGGATCGCCGCTTGTGATCCCTTCTGATAATCCCGTCCCGTACCTCCAGCCCTCTCCTCCTGTAGGCGATATCCCACACAGCTACACGTTCATCCTGATGGCACAGCCACGCAACTTCAGTATACCCTCCATTTATGAGGATTTGGCGGACAACAGGGTGAATTTCAACGTCACACAGTTTGCGGCCCATACGAATCTGACGAATGGAATCGCGGCGAGCTGGATTACTGTACAGAACCTTACTGAGACGCCAACAAACACAAGCTTTCCGCCCCCGCGGCCGAGCCCTACGGGAGATGGTCAGGATTCTGGTGGTCCTGCTTTGAGTGAGGCGAGTGGCCTGATGATTGGCGGTAGGACCTTCTGGGCGGCGATCAGCACTACAGCGGTAGCTGTCGTATTTGCTATCTCTTTGTAAAGAGTTGTTTGAGGATTAGGAGGTGAGCATAACAAGAGGATATTGAAAGAAAAAGTGATAAGACAACGTTAATACACGACGATTATACGAGATTCTCACGAAGGAAGGATAGTTTAATACATATTCGCACACAAGAGTACAACTATATACTGTTGAACGATAATCAGCTCTACTGACTAACTCTAATCCCAGGCAGCAAGTAGCCGAACGACAAGACTCCTGTCCATGTCCGTTCAAGCCCATGTTGCTTTGGCTTTCATCGACTCCTAGACGGCGAGGCAGGAATGCGTACTCCACACAGCAAACGAAAGGCATGTCCCTTCTATCGCGTTCACACAAAGGGCACAGAAAACTGACGTATCGTTTCCTCATCGTAGCGTCAAGCGCAAATCTGCTGACTGTTTCTACCCACTACGACCTGCGTGTCGAGTCTCAGCTTTCATTTTCCACACCTTTCGCGTTGATTGCTTGTGCTGGGATTTCGGTTCTGCGTCAATTACCAGCCAGAACCAGGTCTCCATCTCCACAGCAGATATGAAAGCTAGTGACTCTACGAATATGGATCGAGCGGGAAGTAGAGACTCATGTGAGACACAGATTGCTAGTGCTCGTTCTATGGAGCGGAAGAAGAAGAAGGAGGAGGAGGGAGAAGAGCGTGAGGATGCAGAGGAGAAGAAGGGTGGCTGTCTAGGGTTTTTGGATGAGTGAGATGGTATGGAGGGGCTTTGGCTTCTCAGCTTCATGCTACAAGTATGGAAGTAAGGTCGGCGCTAGGACTTGTGTGTGTGTGTGTGTGTGCAATGGTGGAGGAACGATAGGGGGTTGTGTCGTAGCAGCTCTTTGATAGTTGTGACGGAGAGGCAATGTTTCCATCTCGAGTACATGAGACATCATATTCGAACTGCTTATTTTTTAGACCTTTCGTTTGTGTGTCCTGCTATTTATTTGTTTAATATACCATCTAAGCCACGAAGCCAGTCACGCACCCTAGTTCATGTTTGAGAAGAGTCGTATTGTCATCATTCATACAAAAAGAAGAGAATCGTGCCTGGAACCGTACCACATAATCTATACCTTTTCAATTGGCTTCGGCCTTTTAAGACAACCTTTTGATGTGACCACACATTTTGTAGACACCTTTTTAGTAACAAAAAAGATTTATTACTAATAATAGGTATTAGGGCTTATGCCCCCTTGTTTAGCATTGCTGGCACGCAATTAGTGTGTCGCTCTAGCATATTTAGACAGAAACAAAGAAAAGCAAGACAAAAACATAAATCGTCTCTTAACTTAATGCGCTTTATCTTGCCTATTCTTGTTACTTTACTACTAGGCGCTCTTAGATAAAGTAAAGTAGTAACACTATTATTACTTTGCTTACTAACTTATAGACGCGACGATAGAAAGCCTACTTCTTTTTCCCTACCTCTTTCTTCTCTATTACTAATTTAACGTCTTGTAATAGCTGTTTAAGCTAAGTTCTAGTCTCTATACTTAGCTCTTACATAATAAACAAGAAGAGAGAGATACTAAAGTAATAAATTTTAAGTACTGCGCTAGTATTAGCAAATACTCTAAAGATTATGTATTCCTTCTATAACTAGCTAAATTAGGGCTTAATAATTTTTTTGTATATAAAAATATTATAAATAAAAGACTTATTTAAAATTTTATAAACTTAGAAGTCTAGCTAAGTAGTTAAGTTTTAAGATACTTAATAAATTTAGGTGTCTATATAAGTAGTTTAAGTTAGACTAAATTAGGTGCTAGGTAGACAGTAGCAAAAGATGCTTTTTTTAGAAGAGAGCTTAGAATAAGGAGATACTTACTATAGAGGTTGTATACTATATTGTAGTACAGTGTATTATATGCGAATTATTTATATACAGTGCTGTTTAAAAGATGAGAAGTAGTAGGTAAGAAGCAGCGGCTTTATAAAGTATTATAGGCTCCTGCTACAGAACGTACGTGTCCTTTCCCTCTATCGCATTATGTTGCAATCCTATTACAATCCTACTGTAATCCTATTACTAGCTATAGGCTAGTAATTGCTGTTAAATACGTTTTAACTAGTGTTGTTTTTTAGTACCTTAGCAATTTTTTTCGACCCTAATTATCGCTCGGTGGTCTGAGCTTTCCTCTTAGAACTCATCCACCCACCGTTCGAATCTCGTTAACTACACATAATCTTTTTTTTGACTTTTGCGACTGATTAGTAGAGGGTAGCTGCTTTTCACTTTTTTGGAAACCCCATATTGACTACTACAACAACCACCACCTTTGACACCTTAAAAATAAATACCTTTTCAATACACAATCCACTACTTGTAGTCCCTTCCTCCACCATCTACTCCGCACTAGAATTCGTCCTAGCAGCCGCCGCAGCAACCGCCTTTAGCGCAGCCGGCGCATCATCCCACGGCATGACCAACTCGACAAACCGCATCTTCAGCGTCTCGCCACTGGAGAACTCTTCGTCTTGGAACAGCTTCTCCACTTCCTCCCTGGTCTGCACTCGGTATGTAAGTACACTGCCTTCTTCGGCGCCGAAGACACGGGGAATGTCCTTGTAGTTCCATTCCTGAACGTCGTTGTAGGGGTCCTCCCGCCCGTGAATGAGCCTCTCGATCGTGTAGCCCTTGTTGCATATGACGAATATGATGGGAGCCAGCTTGTTCCGGATCATGGTTGAGACTTCTTGTGCGGTAAGTTGGAAGGAGCCGTCACCGGTGAAGAGGATAGTGCGCTTGATGTTCAGTTCCTTGGCGGCGAGGGCAGCGCCTTGGCAGGAGCCAGTTGCGTATCCGATGGAACCCCAGAGGACTTGAGAAATTGCGTTGACGCCTGTTGGGAAGCGGGTTTCCCAGATGCCGAAGTTGGAGGTACCAGTCTCGGTGATGAGGATGTCGTCCTTCTTTAGCCATTGTCCAAGCTTTGGCCATAACCAGGCATGCTTGATGGTTGATTCGGCAGATGCCATCTCCTTCTCTGGAACATTGTTGTTTGGGTTGGGTCCGGATTCGATATTGAGCTTTCCAAGCTTGGCTGCCACTTTGGAAAGAACGCCATTCATCCTTACACCGGGGTATTCCGAGTATCGTACTTTGCATCCGAAGCTGTGTAGGTCGATAGTGGTGAGCTGCGACATGCGGATGGTGAAGCCTGCAGTGTTGAAGTCGGATTTGATAGCACCGATGCTAAGAACGAGATCAGACGACTCAACGCGTTCGCGTACACCGGCATTTGAGCCGTCGCCGGCGTATACACCACCGTAGTTTGGGAGGGTCTCATCGACCGCGCCCTTTCCCATCGGTGCGACAAACGTGGGGATGCCCGATCTCTTGATGAGCTCGTGGGTTTCCTTGAGCGCTCGGTGGCGGATAGCGCATGCATCTACAAGAATGACAGGGTTCTTTGCCGCGTGCAGATACTTCAACACCACATCTACAACATAGTCTTCGGCTTCTTGGTCGTTCTGAGGGTATTCCAGATCCAGTGGTGTGTTGAGGCGATCGCCATCGATTTTCTTCGTCACCATGTCGCTCGGCAAGGAGATGTAGACGGGCCTCGACTTTAGGTAACATTCCCGAATGGCATTGTCGATCAGCACGGCGGCTTCGTGTTGGCTGTCAAGCATCGAAACAGCACATGAAATTTCCTTGGACATTCTCGAGAAAACGGTAAAGTCGCCATTTCCAAGAGTGTGGTGCAACAGCGCTCCATTTCTCTGGGATATAGTCGATGGGTAGCCGACGATGTGGACAATTGGTACATATTCGGAGTAAGCGCCAGCGATGGCGTTGACTGCAGAAAGCTCTCCCACTCCGAAAGTAGTGACCAGGGCGCCGATTCCCTTGACTCTTGCATAGCCATCTGCCGCGTACCCTATAGTAGTTGTCAGTATCTATAGCATGAGGCGGACGGATCGACTTCGGTCGCTCCCGCAAGCGAGCCGCGGGTAGCCCCACCCAACCCAAGAAGGAGCTTCGCATACCAGCATTGAGCTCATTGCAGTTGCCGACCCATTTCAGGCCGGCCTTTGGGATGTAGTCGAGTGCGACGAGATTGTAGTCTCCTGGAACGCCATGCACTGACTCGACTCCAACCTGTCGTAGACGGCGGAAGAGATACTGCAGGTCGCGATCAGATTAGCGCGATTTGACATGCGTGGAGAGTCGACACAACAACTCACTTCTGCCACGTCAATTGGGTTTTTGATACCCTGGGAGCGAAGATCCTGTGCCATGTTGTCAAAGTGTCAGAAGAGTGAAATTGTGAGGCCAAAGAAGTAGTTTGTTTGGTGTGGTGGTGACTGTTGGGCACAGCTACCTTTTTTAAGCGTCTACGAAGTTTGTAGCCATGAGGTCATGTCCGGTCTTTACCGGCCAGCGCCACTGTTGGGCGTGTCTTGTGCGAGTGCATTGGGGTGAGGGTGGGATGCTGCACCATAGTAACGCGACGACGTGCTGCATACACGCTGTTTGTCAGCCCAGGTGGCGTGAGCTGTGGGCTAGAACGCGTTCACGCTCACGCTCACGAAATTCTTCAGCAGGGCACGGTCGTCGCAGCATGAAAACGTTTGTATCAAGTACCATGTCGACGGACTGAGCGAAATGAAATCAGGACATGTGAAAGCGGGCTTCATCAACGTGTACTCGGCCTCGATCCATGACCACCCGTCTGCCCACTAGCCGCTTGCCCCGCCAGAACAAGGTACATAGTACGGCAGAAGGGGACGTGGGAACGGCAGAAGGGGACGTGGGAACGGCAGAAGGGGACGTGGGAACGGCAGAAGGGGACGTGGGAACGGCAGAAGGGGACGTGGGAACGGCAGAAGGGGACGTGGGAACGGCAGAAGGGGACGTGGGAACGGAAGACATGGATTGAGAGTACTAGAGCAGTGCGGCAGAGTGCGTCTTCAGTCTTGTCTGTGGCGGTGTAGAGGCAGCACCGCCACGTGCTCGTGTGACATGAAACACGGCATCTCTCCGCTGGGCTGCATGACGGTCCAGGCGCACTCAAAGTCGCAGCGTGAAAGCGACGGGTCGAGAAGCGCGCAACCGTCAACGGCTGACAGGGTGAGAGGTGCAAGGGCGCAGCCGGCAAATCATCTTGCACGCTTCACCCGTGGTCCGTGCCCGCGCCGCACACGCTCACCACCGCCGGCCTCCTCAGCCAGCTCTGGACGCATGCGCATTCGGTCGCTCTGTCGCTGCCCCTTCGCCCCTTCGCCCCAACGGCTCCGCGATTCGTGTCTCGTATCAAAGCCGTCCGCTTGGCATTGGGAGTGCCGACAAAGGAGCCCAAGGAGCTCACCACGTCTGGTAGCTGGACGACGTTACCGCTGCAGCGCCATGTCGTGATGCGACGGCCCGTCTCCTCTGACCCATCCGAGGAGCCTCTCTTGCCCAGTCCCGCCGTGGTCAAGACATGCCCCTGGAACCTCGACAGCGCTCCGCGTCCAACATCTCGAATCCCTCGGACCCTTCTGCCCGTCGCGCGCCCCGCCCGAATCCCATCCCGCCCAGCAACCTTCGGCTGCCCGAAATCCACAGCGTCACCTCGTCGCCCTCGTCGCCCTCGTCGCCCCTCCAGCCACTGGGACTGAGACTGAGCAACCTCGGCTCGCCATATCCCTCCTTCTCGCCCGGAGGAGCAGCCGCACCCTCTACGAGCCCACGTGCGAGGGCGCATACCGTTGCCGATCCACTCGCCACGCAGCGGCAGCAGCCGTACCTCGAGGGTCCAGCTATGCATCAATACATTCCTCCTCCGCCGCCCCAGCCCTCGAGCACGCCCGCCGGCCACATGGCCCTCCCCCCGCCGCCTCCACGACCCACCAACTACGCCAATCTGGGCGGCGTGCCCATCCCGCCGCCCCCGCATGTGAACAACTGGGGCCCCCCGAGGCCCCAGTACCAGCAGCAAGGCTACGACCCGGGCCAGTACCGCAACTACCCTCACAACATCCCCCCTCCTCCAGGGCCTCCGCCTCAGCAAATCCAGCATGAGCGTGAGCCTCCTCTGACGTCCGCCACATACATCCCCGGCGGCGAGTCGTTCGGCCCTGGTGTAGGCATACCTCCTCTGCACACCTCGAGAGGCTACCCTGAACCCTACTACCGCGACGACAATTACTCGGCCAACACCGACACTTCAGCCCACGGCTTCTCCAGCACTCTGCTCGAAAGCGTGCAGAGCGTGCAATACGGCTCCAACAACGGCTTCAACGTTGCCCAGACGCCCAGCAGTCGCAATCACCTCAACATACCCACCGAACGAGCCCAGGTCTACGACTCACCTGGTCCACCAACCGCCACGCTACAGAACCCCATGGTCCAGAACCATGGCAGCGTCTACCACCGCTCCGAAAGCAACGGCACGACCCCGATATCACCACACGACCACTCCATGTACTGGCCCGCCGAACGTGTACAACACTGGCTAGCGAGCAACAACTTCTCGCGGGACTGGCAAGAAACTTTCAGGACGTTGGGTCTAGAAGGCTCAAAGTTCTTGGACATTGGCCGCGGCCATGGTAGCAAAGGCAATGTAGCCATGATGCACCAGGTCATCTTTCCGCAGCTGGCCAAGCAATGCACTGCAAGCGGGACGGGATGGGATCAGAATAGAGAGCGAGACGAGGGCCGCAAGCTTCGCAGGCTTGTACGCTCCATAGTTGAGACTGGCACCACCGCCAACCCCCGAGCAGCACCCCAGCGATCCGATACTGGTATGACGAGTGCCGGAACAGAGGGCACTGTCGAAAATTCACCCTACATTGGCACACGGGGCATGGACTTTGGATCGACGCCAACCACTGCCGGCAATGGCGAAGAGAGTCCCGGTCGCCAAATGCTCTTGCATTCGCCTGGCGGCAGCACAAACCCTCCCAGACGCATCTCTACACAGCAACGCAATTTTACCGTTCCAGGACTTGGTCCAACTCCAGACTTTTCAGAAGGTCCTGCGCGCAGTCCCTATTCAAGAGAAGTTCTCCAGGGCCTCGACCCAAAGTCTGTACGACATAGCCCAAATGCAACCTCGGATTTCGCGCCGTCTTCACTGGGTGCGACCAACTACCACCAAGCAAGTCCGCAGCAAAGTCCAGCTCTGCCATCAGCCCGTCTTGCGACTAACGGAGGGCAGCTCAGCGCGGGGTTAAACAACAACGGATCCCGCTACTACTCTCCTCACAACCGCGTCAACAGTACTGAATCGATCAATTCCACTTTTGCAAATACCGGCTCGGGCCCACCTTCTGGCAGGTCCTTCGAGAACCGCTCTGATAGTCGCAACGAAAATCGGAAGAACGGCTACGAAGGCCCCCGGCCGGGCACCGGATTAGCAAGATACGATATGGAGGTGCCAAGCAGCGCCAAGGATCACGACAAGGGATTCTTCAAGAAGATCATGGGGGGACGAAAGAAGGAAACCCACCCATCTCCTGATGACACCAGTCTTGATTCACCCACTAGTCCGGCAAGTCATCGCACGTATCCAAGTGGATCTCTGTTTGGCAAGTCTGGCATGAACTCCAGTGAGACGTCCTTGAACGAGCGGCCCCCTTCGAGACCATCGGCTCAGACAGACTCCGACAACCGAGCAGCGGGTCGCGCGCGCGCGTCTGGGAGAGAAGACCGCAAATACGCTTTTGTCACACCAGATGGCTGGAATTACCGGCTCGTTGACATCACCAATGTAGATTCAGCACCATCACTACGGGCTGTGTGCTGTGAAGAGTTGAGTCAGGGCTTGAGTCAGATTCCTGGTGTAGAATTGCACCTTACACTTCCCGGGCAGCAAGAGCACGATCGCCCTCTGTCCGACTCCAAGCTGTTGAAGGCCCGGTCACAGTACGGGAATCGAGTCGGCGAGCTCAAAATCTTTGTCAAAATACCCCAAGAGGGGACCGTACCTCCCTCTACCGGACTAGGAGTCTCGCTCCCCCAAATAGCTACCAGATCCATCGATGAGGATGCATACTCTCGGCTCAATGCCGACTCTCAACTAGACTCTCCAGGCGGAAAGTCAGGAGAGTCCACGCTACTCGCCGATAGAAGTGCGGCTCTTCGTAAGATGGCCGAGAAAACTGAGCATACGGCCGACAGGCCTGTAGAGTCGGCTTGGGAGCCGCGTGACGACCTGGCTGAGGAGGAACGGCGGAAGCTGCTCGAAGCCGCTGCTGAAGAGCATCGGAAGGAAACCAAGCGGAAACAGGACGAATACCTGAGGAGTCGTTTCCAGAAGGTCAACGGACACAGTCCTGATCTGAACGCTACTTCGAGCGACAACCTCGGCTACCGAAGTCAGCGCATTGTTGACTTTGATGAACCCCGCGCTTCTCCTTACGAGGACGTGAAGAAACAATTCGATGGGAAAACCAAGCAACTAGTTCCTCTGAGAGAACCACCTCCAGTACCAGCCGATACCAGTACGCTGTTGAAGGCGAATTCGTTGTCAAGGGCCAAAAACCGCGGCTCTTGGCCCGAAAGTGATGATGGTCAGGCTAAGCGAAAATCAACAGATTCGCAATCAGAAAAGCGCAAAGCCATTCCACAGGGCGCAAGCGGATTAGGAGGCATTGCCGCTGCCATAATCGGCGCTGGTAATCTTGGGGCAGGAATAGGAGCAGCGAACCGAGCACCGCCAAAGGGTCCGCAACCGCCGTCAAAGGACGAAAGCTCGCCCGAAAGCATTCGGCCATCGCAACAGATACTGCAAGATAATGGATTTGCAGCTAGATCCGGCTCTGGCAGGAATAGTCCAGGTGGGTCACCTCGCAGTCCCGGCGATTTTACGATGAGCAAGGGCAACATACCTTTCAGAATACCCGACTATGAGGAAGCTTTCGGAGACGATACGTCAAACGAGAGGCCAGACCTCACCCTCGCAATGCCCGATCAGGCAGTAACGCGACCGAGAGACGAACGATCTCGCTCACCAAATCGAAGTCCTCACACAGCGAAAGCTCCAGAGTCGACACTGAGCAGAGAACCATCAAGGGTGTCGATATACGGCCCCACTCACGATTTCGAGGAAGCGCGAGTGCCGTTCATTACCAAGTCGCTAAACCTCGAACCTATGGATTCCGAGGACGATGATTCTGACGATGGCTTATTCGCTGCGCCGCTCGCAGGACGAGCTGGCCCGCCCACACCTGTAAAGAGCACACCTATCACCCGAACCAACTCCCGTAGCCAACGGCCAAACCTGACACTCAAAACACAAGGATCAAAGAACTCGCTAGCGCAGGTCATGGAAAAGTCTGCCGAGCAAAGCGCAGCTGGTGACCGTGATCGCGACTCACAACCAAGCGACTTTCTCCCTGAATCGGCTGCATCTGCAACTTGGACCGACTCTCCGAACGACACCAACAAGTTTTCGCGCCGCGAATCATTTGCTAGCGATGTTTGGGCAAATCGTCCGCCAGCCGAAGCCCTTGTGGAACACCTTGATGAGCTTTTCCCGAATGTCAATCTCGACCAACCGATGCTTGAAGAAGAGGAAGCGGATGGTGCCCCGGAGTCTGTCAGCGACGCCCAGCCCGCACCCGCCGAGCCTACTCCCGTCAATCAATCTCTCACTCGTGGTGGTGCTGGACTGCAGAGCATTGCGCAACGCAATATGAGGAAGTCAGGCGCTGGATTGGGCCGTACAAAGTCTATCCGTGAAGTAGTAAAGTCACAATACCAGCCACTTGACAAGAGACCACTCCCAGGTCAGGCACATGCTGGTGCTGGTCCATCACGAGTTGCTACATTACGCAATGGCGGTGACATTGTCCGGCGAAAGTCGACAAAAATGTTCAACGCCAGGACCGAGCAAGTACGACCTCAACGTGGCTCTCGCCTCGTCATGGAGACTATACCTCAAGATCATCTGCCAAGTGTTCCGTCGCGACAGCCAACATTCAAATGGATGAAGGGTCAACTCATCGGTAAAGGCACATTCGGTCGCGTCTACCTCGGTATGAACATCACCACCGGAGAGCTCATCGCCGTCAAACAAGTCGAAGTCAACGCCAAAGCCGCTGGTTCCGACAAAGACAAGATCAAGGAACTCGTCAAGAGTCTGGATCAAGAGATCGACACCATGCAGCATCTCGACCACCCAAACATTGTGCAGTACCTCGGATGCGAGCGCAAAGAATACAGCATCTCCATCTTCCTCGAGTATATTTCTGGTGGCAGCGTCGGATCCTGCATCCGCAAACATGGCAAGTTTGAAGAGTCTGTCGTCTCTTCGCTCACACGCCAGACGTTGCTCGGTCTCTCGTACCTGCATCGTGAAGGCATTCTACACCGTGATCTCAAAGCGGACAATATCTTACTTGACCTGGACGGCACATGCAAAATTTCCGACTTTGGCATCTCCAAGAAGAGTGATAACATTTACGGCAACGACGTAACAAACAGCATGCAAGGCTCCGTCTTCTGGATGGCTCCCGAAGTGATTCGCTCCCAAGGCCAAGGTTATTCGGCCAAAGTCGACATCTGGTCTCTGGGTTGCGTTGTTCTCGAAATGTTTGCAGGTAAACGCCCTTGGTCCAAGGAAGAAGCTATCGGCGCCATTTACAAGCTCGGCAGCCTGAACCAGGCGCCTCCCATCCCTGAAGATGTGTCGAGGGTGATTGGAGTAGAGGGCTTGAGTTTCATGTACGACTGCTTTACGATTGATCCTATGGAACGTCCTACGGCCGAGACGCTGCTGCGAGCGCCTTTTTGCTTCAGCGACCCAAATTACAACTTCCTCGACACTGAGCTTTATGCTAAGATTAGGGGAGCTTTCCAGTAGCTGCGCATGTTCGGGATCGGGGTTGCAACGTTGCAACCAGGGCAGGTTAAGGAGGGATGACGACGATGAGGAATGGATTGGTTGCTACAGCATTGTATGTATATTGGTTATATACCCACTTTCTTCGTTTTTAAGCCAATGTTGTGTGTTTTGTAGCTGCCTTGTCGAGAATGTGGATTGGACACGTGGTATGCTATGGGCGGATGGCTTTCGCCAGCGATTGGGACTTAGTTGGCTCCGGCGTGCTTGTAACGTTAGGAGTAGATACATGTGGAGTCCTACCGACTCCTGTTAAATGCTGTATCATAGTTTGGCCAGCCACCAAGCGTGCATCAAAAGAAGTAGTTTTCATTATTTTTTTAAGGTGTCAAAGGTGGTGCTTGTTGTTGTAGTCAAAATGGGTTTTCCAAAAAAGTGAAAAGCAGCTACCCTCTACTAATCAGTCGCAAAAGTCAAAAAAAAAAAGATTGTGTGTAATTAACGAGATTCGAACGGTGAGTGGATGAGGTCCACGCGCTAAGCGCTCGGAGCAGAAAAGCTCAGACCACCAAGCGAAAATTAAGGTTGAAAAAATTTGCTAAAGGTACTAAAAACGACACTAATTGAAACGTGTTCAACGGCAATTGCTAGCCTATGGCTGGCAACAAGATTGCGATGGAGATGGAGGAGGAGGGTAAGGACACGTACGTTACCGCAGCGGGAGCTTGCAATACTTCTTCATAAGTAGTTTTCATTATTATTGTTATTTTTTTTTTCCCATCAGATGGACATTTCGAACAGTTACCATCAGTGACTGCGCTTCTTCCATGCTCGAGTTGTCGTGCTCCTCGTCAGTCTTAAAATAGAGACCTACCTCGTCATTTGATTTGAATAGGGAGGAGCTGCGGCGAGTTATCCTCTGATTGTCCGCTGTCCTCTCGGCGCTTTTCGGGATCCATATTACGGATCCTTGTATAAGCACTTATAACTGCGTTGGGGTAATAATATGGTTCTGTAGATTGTTTCTGACTAGTTTTGCGCCTGTTTCTTCGATGCTACACTGCCATGGGAAAAAGCTTTCGAATACGTTTCCCAGGTCAAACTCGCGATACTGCCGTGACAGTCGGCTGTAGTTGGTCGCTAGTCTTTAGCGAAACGCTGCGCCTTCTGTCAGCATAAGCCGCGCCATAGTCCTGCTTCATTAGCTACGATGCAGGTCACGGTCCGATACATCAACGAACATGTGAAGGTCGAAGTTGTGTACGTAAGAAAAGAAAAGAAAAGAAGAGAAGAGAAGAGAAAAGGCTGCCAGTATCTGGTGATGGATACGGGCTGTCGAACGAAAACCAGAGAGAGTTTTTGCGATGGAAATGTAGTGCAATCGGCATGCTCAATGAGAGCTCTAGCCATGATTCTCCGGTGATTGGGGTAGGCGAACAGAAATAGAAGAGGATTTTCATGTTCAGGGAAGAACGATGTCGTCATACAGAGGGGTGACAACAAGAAAGAGTAATTTTAGAAGTTACCTTATTTAAAAGATATGTAACGATATAACTAGAAGAGCTAGGACTAGAGTTTTAAGTGTTTTAAAAAGTGCAAAACTTCCGCTTTGAGTTAGGCTACTAGTAAGCCTGCTTAGTAAGCATGTAGAACGTGATAAAAGGCAGTAAAAATAGGTAATAACATGCCTAGTTATCTATTTACTTTTATTTTTTAAGATGTCAAAGGTGGTGGTTGTTGTTGTAGTCAAAATAGGGTTCTAAAAAAGTGAAAAGCAGCTACCCTCTACTAATTAATCGCAAAAGTCAAAAAAAAAGATTGTGTGTAGTTAACAAGATTTAAACGGTAGGTAGATAAGTTTTAGGAGGAAAGCTTAGACTACTAAGCGATAATTAGGGTTAAAAAATTTGCTAAGGTACTAAAAAACAACACTAGTTAAAACGTGTCTAACAGTAATTGCCAGCCTATAGCTAACAATAGGATAATAGTAAGATTGTAATAGGATTGCAACATAATGCGATAGAGGAAAGAAAGGACACGTACGTACTGCAGCAGGAGCCTGTAATACTTTATAAAGCTACTACTTCTTACCTACTACTTCTTACCTACTACTTCTTACCTACTACTTCTTACCTACTACTTCTTACCTACTACTTCTTACCTACTACTTCTTACCTACTACTTCTTACCTTTTAAACAGCACTGTATACAAACAATTCGTATATAATATACTACACTATAATATAGCATACAATCTCTGCAGCGAGCATCTCCTTATTCTAGGCTCTTTTCTAAAAAAAAGTATTCTTTGCTACTATCTACTTAGCACCTAATTTAGTCTAACTTAAACTACTTATGTAGACACCTAAATTTATAAAGTATCTTAAAACTTAACTACTTAGCTAGACTTCTAAGTTTATAAAAATTTTAAGCAAGTCTTTTATCTACAATATCTTTATATACAAAAAGATTATTAAGCCCTAATTTAGCTAGTTATGTAAGGAATATATAATCTCTAGGGTATTTACTAATACTAGCGCGGTACTTAAGATCTATTACTTTAGTATCTCCCTCTTCTTATTTATTATATAAAGGCTAAGTATAAAGACTAAAACTTAGCTTAAATAGCTATTGTAAGACGTTAAATTAGCAATAGAGAAGAAAGAGGTAAGAAAGAAGGAGTAGGCTTTCTATTGTCGCGTCTATAGGTTAGCAAGCAAGGCAATAATAGTATTACTACTTTACTTTATCTAGGAGCGCCTAGTAGTAAAGTAATAAAAATAGGTAAGATAAGGCGCGTTAAGTTAGAAGGCAATTTGCGTCTTTATCTTGCTTTTCTTTATTTTTGTCTAAATATGCGACATACTAATTGCGTGCCAGCAATGCTAAATAAGAGGGCATAAGCCTAGATACGTATTGTTAGCAATAAATCTTTTTTACTAAAATGGTGTCTACAAAATGTGTGGTTACATTAAAAGGTTGTTTTAAAAGGCTGAAGCTAGTTATCTATTTACAACTTTTTATTAAACGTAAAAAAATAGTTAAAAGAAAATTATATAATACTAGCTTGTATATGTATCACGTAAGCAAGTTTTTAAAATTAGTTAATAATATATTTATCTGTTAAATAAAAAATTCAAAGCAAGGCTACAAAAAGACGCAGAAATTACGTAAGCTTTTTTTAGCGTAAGTCTATTTATTTTCAAGGTATTAAAGGTAGTTATTGTTGTAGTTAAAATAGGTTTTCTGGCTTCGGCCTTTTGAGACAACCTTTTGATGTGACCACACATTTTGTAGACACCTTTTTGGTAAAAAAAAAGATTTATTGCCCTATTGCAATCCTACTGTAATCCTGTTGTCAGTCATAGGCTGGCAATCGCCGTTGGACACGTTTCAACTGGTGTCGTTTTTTGGTACCTTAGCAAATTTTTTTGACCCTAATTATCGCTCGGTGGTCTGAGCTTTCCTCCTAGAACTCATCCACCCACCGTTCGAATCTCGTTGACTACACACAATCTTTTTTTTTGACTTTTGCGATTGATTAGTAGAGGGTAGCTGCTTTTCACTTTTTTGGAATCCTATTTTGACTATAACAACAACCACCACCTTTGACACCTTAAAAAATAAACTAAAATAGGTTTTCTAAAAAAGTAAAAAGTAGCTACCCTCTACTAATGTAAGGACATAGCTCTAGACTACTACGCTATAACAGCTCCGACAAAAGAGGATTAATAACTAAAATAGTTATCTTAGTCTAGAATAGTATATATACTAGCACGAATCTCTATAACCTCTAGCTTAGAGCTAGGGACTAGCCTATAGCTTAGCTCTAGATAAACCTAGTTCTTACAACTAATTAGTTGCAAAAGTAAAAAACAAGATTATATGTAGTTAACAAAATTTAAACAATAAGTAGATAAGGTCTACGCGCTAAGCGCTTAGAGTAGAAAAGCTTAAACTATTAAGCAAAATTAGGGTTAAAAAATTTGCTAAAAGTACAAAAAACAGCACTAATTAAAACGTGTTTAACAGCAATTGCTAGCCTATAGCTTAGGCTAGTAAATAGGTATAGATTGGGTTGTGGTTGTGGTCTGACGTAAGCTAACCCATCTCTAACCCAACTACAACCCACGTTTTTCACGCTAAAGTTAGGTATAGGTTAGGTTAGGGTCACATAGACTAGTAGTTGTAGTTATAGTTAGGTTGCATAGACTAGTGGTTGTGGTTGTAGTTATACACTAGCTTCGGCCTTTTAAGACAACCTTTTGATGTGACTATACATTTTGTAGACACTATTTTGGTAAAAAAGATTTATTGCTAACAATAGGTATCTAGGCTTATGCCCCCTTATTTAGTATTGCTAGCACACAATTAGTGTGTCGCATGTTTAGACAGAAACAAAGAAAAGCAAGACAAAGACATAAATTACTTCTTAACTTAACACGCTTTATCCTGCCTATTCTTATTACTTTACTGCTAGGCGCTCCTAGATAAAGTAAAGTAGTAATACTATTATTACCTTGCTTGCTAACCTATAGACGCGACAATAGAAAGCCTACTTCTCCTTTCTTGCCTCTTTCTTCTTTATCGCTAATTTAACGTCTTGCAATAGCTGTTTAAGCTAAGTTCTAGTCTCTATACTTAGCCCTTGTATAACAAATAAGAAGAGGGGGATGCTAAAGCAATAAATTTTAAGTACCGCGCTAGTATTAGTAAATACTCTAGAGATTATGTATTCCTTGCACAACTAGCTAAATTAGAGCTTAACAATCTTTTTGTATATAAAGATATCGCAGATAAAGAACTTGTTTAAAATTTTTATAAACTTAGAAGTCTAGCTAGGTAGTTAAGTTTTAAGATACTTAATAAATTTAGGTGTCCGCATAAGCAGTTTAAGTTAGACTAAATTAGGTGCTAGGTAGATAGTAGCAAAGGATGCTTTTTTTAGAAGAGAGCCTAGAATAAGGAGATGCTTACTGCAGAGGTTATACGCTATTGTAGTGTATTGTATGTAAATCGTTCGTATGCAGTGCTGTTCAAAAGGTAAGAAGCAGTAAGTAAGAAGTAGTAGCTTTAGCTTTATAAAGTATTGCAGGCTCCCGCTGCGGTACGTACGTGTCCTTTCCCTCCTCCATCGCATTATGTTGCAATCCTATTATAATCCTACTATAATTCTGTTGTTAGCTATAGGCTAGCAATCGCCGTTGGACACGTTTCAACTAGTGTTGTTTTTTAGTACCTTAGCAAATTTTTTGACCCTAATTATTGCTTAGTGGTCTAAGCTTTCCTCCTAGAACTTATCCACCCACTGTTCAAATCTCGTTAACTACACACAATTTTTTTTTGACTTTTGCGATTGATTAGTAGAGGGTAGCTGCTTTTCACTTTTTTAGAACCCCATTTTGACTACAACAACAACCACCACCTTTGACACCTTAAAAAATAAAAGTAGTTATACACACAGACTGTAGATATAAGTTAAGTTGTAGTTAAGCTATAGAGAGAAGTAGTTAGGTTGTAGTTACGTGCTTTCTATAGTAATAAATAGCTGTAATAATTAGATAAAATAGGCTAAGATAAGATTACCTTAGCTAAGTAAGCACTAATTAACCCTTATCTATAACCCGTAGGTTACCTAACTACAACCTAACCACAACTACTAGTCTGTGTAACCTAACTACAACTACAACTACTAGTCTGTGCAACCTAACTACAACTACAACTACTAGTCCGTGCGACTTAACTATAACCACAACCACTAGTCTGTGCGATCCTAACCCAACCACAACCACTAGTCCGTGCGACCCCAACCCAACCTATACCTAAGCGTGGGTACCCACGACCCATTTACTAGCCTACTATAGCTAGCAATAGGATTATAGTAGAATTGTAATAAGATTACAATATAATGCAATAAAGAAAGGAAAAGACACGTACGTACTACAGCGGGAGTCTATAATACTTTATAAAGCTAAAGCTACTGCTTTTTACCTACTACTTTTTACTTTTTAAACAGCACTACATACAAACAATTTACATATAATATACTATACTATAATATAGCGTGTAACCTTTGTAGCAAGCATCTTCTTTTTCTAAGCTCTTTTCTAAAAAAGTATCCTTTGCTACTTTCTACCTAGTACCTAATTTAGTCTAACTTAAACTAGTTATGTAGACACTTAAATTTATTATGCATTTTAAAACTTAACTACCTAGCTAGACTTCTAAGTTTATAGATTTTTTTACCTCCACCTCCATCGCAATCTTGTTGCCAGCCATAGGCTGGCAATCGCCGTGGAACACGTTTCAATTGGTGTCGTTTTTTAGTACCTTTAGCAAATTTTTTGACCCTGATTTCGCTCGGTGGTCTAAGCTTTTCTGCTCCGAGAGCTCAGCGCGTGGACCTCATCCACTCACTGTTCGAATTTCGTCGACTACACACAATCCTTTTTTGACTTTTGCGACTGATTAGTAGAGGGTAGCTGCTTTTCACTTTTTTGGACAACCCATTTTGACTACAACAACCACCACCACCTTTGATACCTTAAAAATAAAAAAATTACTCTTTCTTTTTGTCACCCTACTGTAAGAAACCAAGTGGATTGAATTGCGCGTTGCCTGGAGCCGCTTACTCTCGGCGACGCGAGGGCACATCTTACCGTGGGTCTGTGAAGTTAGCACATGTACTTTAGTAGGCCCAGCTGTTGCCGCGCCGCTGCAAGACCTGGGCATGTAATTAGTGCACCGACCGAACGAACCGAAGCAACACACAGCAAGCTAGACTCGTCGATAATTGGAATTCCGCGCTCTGAATTTGGGGGCGCGACTAGTCGGCAGGAAAAGCCCTTGGTGAGGGAGGACGTGGACAAAGCATCTCGACAGACGAAAAGCTTGATTCGACTCAAGCACATGTGGACTAGGGCGCTAGACATGTGGGCAAGGATGCATGGTCGGGTGAAACACGGGCTAGCGTGTACCTGCATAAGGTTGGCCAGCAAGCGAGCAGCCGAGAAGGGCAGCAAGCGAAGACGCTCAGGAGGCATAACGCGATTGCTGCATACTGCATGGTAGCAGGCCCTACGCGCACACGGACAGTAAGCGGTGCTGCAAGATGAGGATATGCGCTGATAAGGCCGTAGTGAGGTTGCTGCACCGCAATGGTGAAAGTACTTCTAGCGGTCCTCGGAGCCCACACAGCCGAAATGCGTGCTTTTTGCCGCTCCGACGAACGGCTCGTTCATCGGCGGCATTTGCTGTGGCCCACATTTGTAGGCCCGCCGTCGTAATTCTAGTGGTAGCGACACAGCGTGAGACAGCTGAGAGGCGCTCGTCGGCCGCCAGTCGGCTGCTGAATCGTTAGCCTACACCTGCAGCGGCCCCTGCGCGCGACGTCTTCAACCGCATCCAGCCAAGTCAGGGGATGACGGCGCGCATCAGTGCTTCACCTCCCCACTGCTCCCACGCCGCCGACTTGCCCCCCCCCTCCCCCCGGCCCAGCCAACTAACAGCCTGGCTTTGGACTAGGTTGAGCATGGCCTGGCCATAGCACCCTACAATACACAGTATATGACCCTGCCGCTTGCCCGCCCCTGCTCGTTACGCCGCATTTCTGCTTCCTCCTTCCCTGCCGTCGGCGTCTCCACAGCACAACGCTTTCTTTCCAGATCTCCTGGGCTTGATCCAAAGGTCGTTACGCTCTTTACCATCGGGTTCTAGTATTTCTTCATTCTTCGGCTTCATCGAGTCGACTTCCGTTCCAGACAATTGGCCCTTCCGGTCCTTGAACCCATACTATACACACACAAAAGCATCCGCTGCTTTCTTCGACATGGCCAACTTCAGCAAACCCGCCAGCATCATGGCCATGCTCGTCGCCCTCCTGTCCCTTCTCCAGTTTACCGTCGCTTTCCAGCATGGCTCACACCACCACGCCAACCCTGCTCGCGCCGCAGACGCTGAGGCCCGCATGAACGAGATCGAGGCTGAACTTCGCAAGCGTCAGTCCCAGCAAGGCTATGTTGCCGTCACTGGTGTGTGCAGCTCCGGTTGGGCATCCAACGGCCAGTGCAATCCTGGCAGGACTCCTTCCC
The DNA here is from genome assembly GCA_024321975.1 of Alternaria sp. 'sect. Undifilum'. NCBI lineage: Eukaryota > Fungi > Ascomycota > Dothideomycetes > Pleosporales > Pleosporaceae > Alternaria > Alternaria sp. 'sect. Undifilum'. The sequence goes on from JAJJZI010000003.1 coordinate 5,129,012, forward strand.
CCCGTCTCGAGATCCGTACATTGGCGCAAGACCCCGACCAGTGGAACTTGTACATTCTAGGTATGGAGAGGTTCATGGCCAAGGACAGGAACGACACGCTCTCGTACTACAGCATCTGTGGTATCCACGGTACTCCTTTCAAATCCTACAACCACGTCCCTCTAGTGAACCGGGCAGGTTACGCCCCTCACGCGATGAATTTATTCACTTCCTGGCACAGGGCTTATCAAGCTCTCTTCGAGGTATGTAACTCGGAATGGACGCTGAAGCGTAGACTGACAGTTCGCAGCAAGCATTGTACCTGAGCATCCTGGAGGTCATCAATACTTTCCCTGCTGACAAGCAGCAGCGATTGAGGGACGTCGCGGCCAAGTTCCGTTCACCTTACTGGGACCCGGCTATGATTCTAGAACAAGGCCGCCCAACCGTCCCAACCCAGCTTCGCGACCGGACCGTCACTGTTACCAAGCCTGGGGGGCCTGCCACTATCCCCAACCCGCTGTACAAGCACAGATTCGGCGACTCGCTCCCAGCTGAGATGGGTCCAGGCCTTTTTAACAGCTTCCCCGAGACGCTCCGTCACCCGGTTACTAACCCTATCCGCAGCAACAACAACGCGATGGAAGCCCGCTTCACCGCTGGACGCCCCTCTCTCACTGACCGTGTCTTTGCTTTGTTCGCCAGCAAGGCTGACTTTGGCGCTGTTAGCACTACCGCCATCGGTGCTCGCACTTCCGTGGCCAGTGTTGACAGCTTCGAGTCAATTCACGATGATTGCCACAACAAGGTTGGTGGTGAAAACGGGGGACACATGTACTTCCTCGAATGGTCGGCATTCGACCCCATGTTCTGGGTCCTCCACCCCAATATGGACCGTCTGTTAGCCATGTACCAACTCATCACTCCCAACACCTACATCATCAACGGTAACGTCGCCCGTCCCATGGCTCAGTGGAAACAGGGTGAGCCCAAGAATCAGTACTCTCCTCTTAAGCCCTTTGCCAAGGACAATGCGGGTAACTTCCTCACCTCAGTTGATGTTAGAGACACACTCTCCTTAGGATACTACTACCCCGAGACCAGCGACCGTACCTACCAACAGGTGGCTCGTGCCGTCACCCAGCTTTATGGTGCCGGTCAGAGGACTCTTACCAAGCGTGGTGACAATAAATCAGAGACTGGCCAGTACCTTGGACGTCCTATTAAAGAGGGTGACTACCACACTGTTCTTTCTGTCATCGCCGACAAGTTCGCGCTTCGGGGATCTTACACCATTTACTGCTTCGTCGGCAAGCCCAGCAACAACTCGGCCTCGGACTCTACTGCGCCTTACCCGGTTGCCAACTCCACGGCCGATGCCGCTGTTCCTGTTAGCACTGGTACGCCTCCTTACGGCAACTCCACGGCCGATGCCGACTATGACCCATCCACCGACCCCACCCAGGACCCCAGCTACGTTGGTTCCTTTTCCATCCTCAGCAGCGGTATGAAAGGTGGTACCAACTCTTCCCAACCCGTTATGACCGAGGGTTCTCTTCCCCTGACTACCTGTCTCCAAGGAAAGGAAGCCGCTGGCGAGCTTGAGTCGCTCCGTCCCGAACACGTCGAGCCCTACCTCAAGGAGCACCTCTACTACAAGGTTGTCGGTCTTGACGGCGAGCTCAACGCTGACGAGATCCCCAACTTGCATATCAGCGTCAAGTGTAACAAGGCCAAGCCTGCTGCGTCTGACGATGAGCTTCCTGACTTGAGCGCCCCTTACCAGGTCCTCGAGAACGCCACGGCTCACCTTCCTGCTGGAAAGCCCTTCAAGTACATTCCCACCGCGATCGACATCCCGCTACCCGATGGTGATGAGTACAACGAGCCCAGCCGCGACGGATCCATGCCCAAGAGCCCCACCAACGGTGTCTTTTCCTACCCATCCATGCCATGGGAGGAGGAGGGCTATTGTTTCACCAAGCAGACCATCGAGTACGTTGACAAGGCGGGTAACTTCCTGTACTCTGAGACGCCAAGTGGTTGATATGTTGATTGTTATAGCGGGAGAGTGACGGGGCTGAGGGAGAATGTGCGTGCATGCTTGCGTATGAAGGATCGTTTTTCACATAATACCTTTTGAATGTACATTGGACATGAAAGTTTGTTTGTTTGATTTTTTCCTTACAAAATGTCAATTGATATCCATCCAGCAAAGGTTCTTCCCAATCGGGGGGGGGTTTGTAGAAATGCCATCGTCTCCTTGGAATGTCCATATCCATAGCGTCGGCGTCAGTGCAGCGCTTTGTAAATGACAATATTTCAGCAGGTTCTGGTGTCGAGTTTGCGCATATACCTGCTATCCACTGTGGTGAAGTGGTGAAAGCCAACATACGCAACTCGAACAATACGTCAGATAACGCGTACAGGTTGGTCGGCCGAGGATGACGGCGCTAGAGATTCGCTGGGCACCAAGAGGCGCTAGTGGGGCATTCGCTGATCTCGCTGGGCACGCACCGCGAGCACCACATCACGGCAGTATCTCTCATCCTGCTTGACCGTTCCTAGAGCCCCCTCAGGCACCCAGGCACTTGTTCCGTAAGTCCTACACCCAACATCGCCATTACGTACCGAGTTCTATATGTTTGTGCTTCACCAGAATGGCGCCCGAGTCGCGCCGTCGCGAGGACATTCCGCTTCCAATGTGGACGAGGGATCAATATGCCATTCTCGCAATACTGATTTCTCATTAGACACAGCCAACCAAATATAGTCCGCCCGCCATGCCTGCCATGCTAGATGACCCTACTGCGCCGGGTATATATAGAACCTCTGGCGACGTATCATATCCTCCGCCTGGTGGCCCGTTACCCGTAGGCATCGCACCCTGTCAAGTCATCCTGCGCGACCGTGTGACTACCGCAACCATCATACCCTTCTCTGCGCCGAACCAAGTACCCCTCACATTACTGGCCTATCTATGTGATCAACTAGGTCGCGAGATCGAAAAGGGCGATACCTACCCCATGGTTGAGCCGCTGACCCTCGAAGCCTTTGGTCCATATTGGTTCGGTGTCTTTGGTGCGATCATGCTTCTGGGTGAAATCCAGGATGGCCGAGAACTACACGAGATGGCGCGGAGAGGCTGCGACTGGGAGAGGGAATGTCTGGGTAGTTTCTACATCAAACCCAACTACCCAGGACGTTCAAGCCATGTCTGCAACGGTGGGTTTCTCGTCACAGATGCGTCGCGGAACCGAGGTGTCGGTCGCTTGATGGGCGAGACGTACCTGGATTGGGCCCCAAAGCTCGTGAGGCCCTCGACAGAAGGTTGGGTAGCATGTTGCTAACATTATCAGGGCTACACATACTCCGTCTTCAACCTTGTGTACGAAACCAACGTCGCATCCTGTCGCATATGGGACGCCCTCGGCTTTAAGCGCATCGGTCGCGTAAAAGGTTGCGGTAACCTCAAGTCATATCCTGGCGAGCTAGTCGACGCCATCATATACGGTCGGGATCTGGGTCAAGAGGACGAGTTTGTGTCTGAGGAGCGCTTCGACAAGATTCGCTTCTATCTCAAGAACGGAAAGTACCCAAACGGTGCTGATCGAGCAGAAAAGAGCCGTCTGCGTAGTGCAGCGACGCACTACAAGCTTACGCCTGGGGAGGGCGATGAGCCTGAGAAGCTGTGGCTCAAGGGCAAGGAGGTCATTGCGGACACCAAGCAGCAGTACGACATCGCTCGCGAGATCCATCACAAGCACCACGGGGGCATCAACAAGACTACAGCAGCGATTGCGGAACTCTACCATTGGGTTCGCATCAAGGAGACGGTGAGCCAGGTCATTCGCAACTGTCCAGAGTGCAGCGAGATGAACAAAGGCCTATCGGCTATGCGCCAGGGTCAGAACCAAGCGCGGGCAGAGGCAAGATCAGGATCTGGTTTCCTATCGTCAAGCGCTACGCAGCCAACCCTAACACCCACTCCACCCAGCATGTTTTCACCAACGCAACCGCCACCTCCTTCAGTCTCGCCGAGCAGCCAGCTACAGCTCGAAGCCGCACAGCAACAGGGTGCAATCTATCCGCAATACTCTCAAGACAATGGCTATACCTTGCCTGTTGATCCCGCACTGATGCAAGGTATGCAGCCTGTCTCCAATCTCGCTGATCTCCCGCCATCACCGTTTCTCGCAGCTCAAGCCTCGAATGGCGTAGGAAACGCAGGTGAAGTTGACCATCAGCGCATGAGCCTTGACCCAAGTTTAGGTGAGCGGGCACCTACTGCAGGTGAGGAGATGCGAAGAAGGTTGAATCGCCTGAGTCAATACGAGTGAGTAAATGTAGTGAGTGTGCGCAAGTGTGAAGTGTCAGACGTGATAGTGTGTATGACGCGGGTTACTATGGTGATGATACCATACATTCGGCCTCAAAGCGATTGGCCATGGACGTCAACCTGTTTTATAGCGACAAATGCAGACGTGGGGGGAATGAGAACTTGGCTGTTTCCGGAAAGGAGGAAAACCACGGGCTGTGGGAGTATACAAGGAGGATCATACCCAGCGGTAGCGGCATTTTCAGATCTCTCTAGAGCATAACAATGGGAGCATTTCCACACACACACACAATACTAGTTCTGTTAACAAACTCATAATGCGAGTTGGTCTAATGAACTTTTTTTTTCACCCTCCCCTCTCACTTTGTCCTATTCCTCCCACCTTCCGTCGTGCTCCTTGGCGTTACTTTAATGCTGCTTGATCTCCTCCCATGTCTACCCATCTTCACCTCAGCCGCCCCCCAACCTTACACCTCCGTTCTAACCTTGAAAAAGCCCCCATTCCTTTACCTGAAAACTGTCCAGTACCTTCTCCTTCACCGCCTTGCTATCCCTCATCAACTGCGTTTCTCCACCCTGCTGCTGTGCAGGCGTGTATTCGCCAGGGTAGTGCGGGATGTTGATTGAAATCATAATCTTGGAAGGAAGGGAAAAAAATATTTAGTTAGTGTGTGTGTGTGTGTGGATTTGGGGGGATGTTTTTGTCAGGGAAAGGAACGTAAGCGCAATGGAGTGGATATTTTTTTTTTAAAAAAATAAATAAATAAAAAACGGAGGCAGCGAAAGAGGGTAAGGGCAAGGGGAGAGGAACTTACATCTGTGCTTTGCTCCCTGAGTCGCAGAAGAATTAAATGAATGTACGTGAACTCGGGAGTCTTGCGGTTTGGGCGAGGGTTGGGTGATGGTGAGGTTTGGATGAAGGATAATGTTAAGACGGGGTTGTCGCTGTAGTTGTAGTTAGCTATGTTACTTGTAGTATTTTGACACATTCTACCCTGTCCCCCTCTGGGTTCTTTTCTGGGGGAGGGGGGATGGGCGATACTGGATATCTACGTACGGCAAGGATTTGATGACAGCACGGTCTTGCAAAAGGATTGTAGTTTCATCACCCGTTCCTTGGACTAGATCCCCGAGATGATACTGCAGTGCTTCCTCATCGTTGTTCTTCTCTACATACTCTAGTATCTCGACGACGATACTGGAGTAGCCGTTGTTGTCGAGGTAGACTTCTTGGTGGTCGGGGATTTGGCGGATCTGACTGTTGGGTTTCTTTTATCAGTATGGAAGAAGCCCAGAGTCTAAGATGGTGTTGGTGGAAGGGGGTGTGAAGCGTTGGACGACTGTGTATTTTGGGCGTGGGGTTGATGGTGGCGCAAAGCGAAGGCGCGGGATGTGGGGGGCACGTAGGGGTTGAGAAGGAGAGGCAGAACTTACGATGCGTCGGCGAAGTTGGAGGGGAGGTCGAGGGTTATCGCGCCGCCGTAGAGAGTGGTGTTGGCGAATGTCATATTCTATCCTGGGGGTTATACCGAGTGATTTTGCGACTTGGAGCACGATCTTACAGAAGCTTGGTGTGGTTTTGATGCTGCGACTTTGATGTTGGTGATGGCGAGGGCACCCAGGTAGCGACCAGGCAACTTCAGGCGGCAAGGAATACCGCTACCTACGGATATCTTTGACAACATGCCAGTAGCTCTTGTGACCAGGTTTGCTGTGGAGGACTCTGTACGAACAAATTGGTACACTGACTGCGCTCGTATTCGATCAAGGTTATATTTTTTGTTTCCACTCCAAAATACGGGCATAACACAGTAGCAGAAAAACACGTAAACTCAAGCAGCATTGCACAACAGTCACGATTACGAAGGAGTGTAGCATCTGTGAGAACTCAAGCGTTTCAATCTGAAATGTAGGGTATCGTCTGAGCTTTTTGGCTCCTCTATATGTTCCATATCCCAGTTTTGAACGCCGTACAATGCATGTTTCTTCTTCCAAGGCCTAACATCATCCTGGGAATGCGCGTTGGCGATTCTCTCTCTAGACACCTACGCCTTGCGACCGTTTACCAAGAACGCGACTCCCAGTTGGCGAAGTCGTCGTCGTCGTCGTTGTAGCACTCAGCCTGATGCTGCCACCTGGTCGACTTCCATCGGTGCTGTCGCGGTCGTGGTGCGCGTTCCGTTGTTGGTGGTAAGGCCTATAGCCGCCTCTGCTTCTTTCTGGGAGTAGGGTTCTTCGCGAAGTTGCTTGACTCTGCAGGCCTGTTAGAACCTGTTCTCAGAAACCGCATAGACAAAATCCCTACCTCCGCTTATGGACCTTGCCTTTCTGATGGGCAGCGAAGTTTCCATGGCTTTCGAAAAACTTTGCGCACTCCTTGCAGTACCATCGGCCCAGTCCGGGCAGGTCTTCTATGGGCTTCGCATCCTTGAATTCCGCCAGATGCTTCTCGTCGCGCAGGTCGGCGTGGATCTGGTCGAGGTCGCGCGTGTGTCGACGTGTCTTCTTCTTCGAGTCTTGTCCGCGTATGGCAGGCATGGTGGGCAGTATCCGCGGCCGTCGGTTATCCGTGTGGAATCGTGATGGCCGGCTGCAAAGAGAGTTGCAGGGTGGAGACGCCTGCCGAGGGGGGGCCCGTGCGGGTGTCTGCAGGTCAAAAAGACTGGTGGAGCTAGGCCGCATCGGGCTCTGGTAGATGCTACTGTTGCTCCAGAAGCCGAAATTTGCCCTGTCTGCAGGCCTGCACGCTGACCCGGCACACAACTGTTGGGTCGGAAAAGGGCGCGCAGGCGTCGGGGGAGCTCTTGGGCAGTGTGCGTGAGCGTGTGCGTGTGCTATCGCAGAAACGCCAATCGCCTCCAAAAGGAACGGGCGCGGGGTCGGTGAGCAGCTGCCGGGTATGACGTCTGGGTGAACGCCCACAGCTCCCAAGCACCGGTCGCGTCTCCCCCAAGACTCGACTTGAAATACCCGCTGGGCACCAGTTCGCACACAGGCACAGCTCACAACCACCCCCTCCATAATTGCGTCGCCATTACACCGCTCTTGCACGTGAAGCGGGCCAGCGGGACTGCGCTGCCCACCTGTTTTGGTTCTGGCGCCGAGGCATTCCGCACGCTGCTGGGCTAGACGAGCCAATCACACGCCTCGCGATCCTCATTAGTTATCGCCCAACCTGAGCCAGCTTCTGACCTTCTTTTCCTCCGCTCCCTCCATCACTCTTCTCTGCACCCCATCCTCCCCCAATCCTCACCATGCAGAAGTTCTCGAGGCTTGGCCGCCTGGGCCAGAGCCTTGCTTCGCGCAGGCAATTGGCCACCGTCAGCGATGCTCCCCTCTCCCACAAGGTCGAGATGACCAACTGGGAGAAGGGCCACTACATCAACTACCAGAAGATGAACGAGAACCTCGACATTGTTCGCGGTCGCCTGAACCGCCCGCTCACCTTCGCCGAGAAGATCCTCTACTCCCATTTGGACGACCCCCACGGTCAAGAGATTGAGCGCGGCTCCAGCTACCTCAAGCTCCGCCCCGACCGTGTAGCTTGCCAGGATGCCACCGCCCAGATGGCCATTCTCCAGTTCATGTCGGCCGGCCTGCCCTCCGTTGCCACCCCCACCACCGTCCACTGCGACCATCTCATCGAGGCTCAGGTGGGTGGTGAGAAGGATTTGGAGCGCGCCAACGAGATCAACAAGGAGGTCTACAACTTCCTGTCCACCTCTTGCGCAAAATACAACATCGGTTTCTGGAAGCCCGGCTCTGGCATTATTCACCAAATCGTGCTTGAGAACTACGCTTTCCCTGGTGGTCTCCTCATCGGTACCGACTCGCACACTCCCAACGCCGGTGGTCTGGGTATGGCCGCTATTGGTGTTGGTGGTGCCGACGCCGTCGATGTCATGGCTGGTCTTCCCTGGGAACTAAAGGCTCCCAAGGTGATTGGTGTTAAGCTTACTGGCAAGCTTTCCGGCTGGACTGCTCCCAAGGGTATGTTGTTGAAATATTGGTTTTCGAAAGTGGGGCAAACACGCTAACAACGCCTGCAGACATCATCCTCAAGGTCGCTGGTATCCTCACCGTCAAGGGTGGAACGGGTGCTATCGTCGAATACCACGGACCTGGAACCGAGAGCCTCTCCTGCACTGGTATGGCTACCATCTGCAACATGGGTGCTGAGATTGGTGCCACCACCTCGCTCTTCCCCTTCAACGACCGCATGTACGACTACCTTGCCGCCACCAAGCGCCGTGACATTGGTGACTTCTCTCGCGAGTACGCTGCCCAGCTCCGTGAGGACGAGGGTGCCGAATACGACGAGCTCATCGAGATCAACCTTGACGAGCTCGAGCCCCACATCAACGGTCCCTTCACTCCTGATCTAGCTACACCCATCAGCAAGTTCAAGGATGCTGTCAAGGCTAACAAGTGGCCCGAGGAGCTCAAGGTCGGTCTCATCGGCTCTTGCACCAACTCCTCGTACGAGGACATGACCCGTGCCGCCTCCATCGCTGAGGACGCCATGGCCCACGGCATCAAGGCCAAGTCTCTCTTCACTGTTACCCCTGGTTCCGAGCAGATTCGCGCCACTATTGAGCGTGATGGTCAGCTCAAGACCTTCGAGGAGTTTGGCGGCATGGTCCTTGCTAACGCTTGCGGGTAAGTCACTCTTGTATCCTCACGTCCAAACACTAGGCTAACTTCCTCTTAGTCCTTGCATTGGTATGTGCCCTATTTTCTCTCTCTCTCTCTCTCTCTCTCGCATAGTATAGCCTGGATGTCTTTGCGTATTTCTCCAGATGTTTTCGCATTTGTAGAGTGTCGCGAGGTACTTCAGGCTATACTTTGACACCTTCTTCCCCCAAATGTGCCTCAAGGTTTGTATTTAAAGGTTTGTAAGCATCTGAAGCACCGTGATCACCATCTGAACCCACCTGGATTTACTTGGATTCATCTGGACTTACCTTGACTCACCTGGACTTATCTGGACTTACCTGGACTTATCTGGGTCTTCGAATTCAACATCTGACACGATGTAATAAGAGCTCCCCTCTTCTAGAGTTTCACATACCTGAATCTCCGGTCATCGATACAGGCGACCAAACCGCCAGTGTTGATTTAGTGCTCAATTGGTATGTCTGCTGAACTCAAGTCCTATAAAAACAAAGCTGACCTGAAGTAGTAGCCACATAATTGTTATTCTCGATTTTCTTCACCAAGTGTTGCTACGCCACTCAATGCGCTTTTGCTGTGGTTACATACCATGAGCATACCCAGAAAGGCCAGAAAGGCGTTCCTGGAAGGACCATATACCTCACCAGCCCACAATACAGGGTATATTCGTTCGCTGCGTACCTCGGGCTTGCTGCAAAAGTCTTCCTCGGTCACTCCATATGGAAGTTACCGAATCAACACCCTCGATTCCCATCACTTAGTGCTGTGACACTATATTCCCTTCGTTGAAGGAGTCATACGCGCCAAATCGGACGCTGTCCAAAAGAAAATTCCTTGATGCAACGACTACTACGATCTCAAGGGATAATTAATTGATCAAGGACGGGATTGCGAACGTGAATACTGGGCTATCCTCTATGAGCGCAACCCCGCCCGAGCGAAAGCACTCCATGACGCCAATCTGGCCAAGGCCAAGACGAACAAGATCTACTATTGCGCGCCATGCGACTCGGCTTGCGGCAAGAAATCTGACCTCTCTACCCACCTGAGGAGGCCAGAACATGTCAAGAAGGCGAATGGTATTTTTAAACTCGTCTTCGCTGCAATGATACATCAGAGGAGCAGCCGAGCCAAGGTCAAGAGAGAGAGAAGAAGTGGTGGTGTGGTATGTGCGGCTATACTGGTGGGATCTAGAGTCGGACTCAATGACAAGCACCTCCCTTTCATGGCTCACAAACGCAAAGCTGCAGCGGCGAGAATTGCCAATGACGATTTGGTCTCTGCTGGCTCTTGCGTCACCCCCCGCTCTATCATCTACTCACGATGATCCTATCGAGCTCCATGATAATGATGACGACGACAACATCCTCAATGCAAGCTCTATTCCAGGCCTGGATGGTGCCCACGATGACGTCGACACATAGTCTGACACGTTAGACGTCGTCCAAACCACCACCATTCTGGACGACCTGGCGACTACCCTGGCGACTACCCTGGCCTCTCTCGATCAATGGTGCTTCAGATGCTTGCGAATCTATTCAGACTCTACTTCCAGATTCACATGTTGATAGGTCACTCGCTAACATCCTCGCAGGTCAGGTATGTCATCCAGGCTACATTCACTCCTTCACTCCCTTCTCTTCACCCCTCTCTCTAGAACTATTGTACTGACTTGAATTTTAGTGGGATCGCAAAGATGTAAAGAAGGGCGAGACCAACTCCATCATCTCGTCGTACAACCGTAACTTCACTGGTCGTAACGATGCTAACCCCGCCACCCACTCTTTCGTCACCTCCCCCGACCTTGTTGTTGCCTTGACCATCGCTGGAACCCTCAACTTCAACCCTCTTGTCGACGAGCTAACTGCGGCCGACGGATCGAAGTTCAAGCTCAAGGAGCCTACCGGTTTGGGTCTTCCTACTAACGGCTACGACCCAGGCCAGGATACCTACCAGGCTCCCCCTGAGGACCGTTCATCCGTCTCTGTTGCCGTCTCACCCACCTCCGACCGTCTTCAACTATTGGAGCCGTTCAGTAAGCAATGTCCCTACACGAATTGCATGTAAGACGTACTGACTTTGCTAGGCGCATGGAACGGTCAGGATGCGAAGAACCTCCCTATCCTCATCAAGTGCCAGGGCAAGACCACCACCGATCACATCTCCATGGCTGGTCCCTGGTTGAAGTACCGTGGACACTTGGACAACATCTCCAACAACATGTTGATTGGTGCCATCAATGCTGAGAACGGCGAGGCCAACAAGGTCAAGAACGCTCTCACCGGCGAGTACGGTGCCGTACCTGACGTTGCCCGTGACTACAAGAAGAACGGCGTTCCGTGGGTTGTTATGTAAGTATACATCGTCACGCAGTTCGTACATAGACACGTACTAATTCCGTCGTTAGCGGAGACTGGAACTACGGCGAGGGTTCCTCCCGTGAGCATGCTGCGCTCGAGCCCAGGCACTTGGGTGGCGCAGCCATCATCACCCGCTCCTTCGCTCGTATCCACGAGACCAACTTGAAGAAGCAGGGTATGCTTCCTCTTACCTTCTCCGACCCTGCCGACTACGACAAGATTGGCCCCAACGACAGGGTTGACTTGGCCTCCACTGAGCTCGCCCCCGGCAAGCCTTTGACCATGACCGTTCACCCTGCCGACGGCAGCAAGGACTTCCAGGTCAAGCTTTCGCACACCTTCAACGAGGGTCAAATCGAGTGGTTCAAGAACGGCAGCGCTCTTAACACAATGGCCAAGAAAGCTAAGCAGTAAATGCACACGAGAGAAAACGGATAAAGAAAATCACCGCATGGGATGTAAATACAGAAGGATGGAATACCCCGCATATGCTTCATGATTGGGGATGAGGAGATTCACATATGGGGTGGATCGGACAGGTGATCAGAGACAGAGCTGGGCGCCCGTAGATGGGCACAATAGTGACAGCTTTTGTGAAAGTCTATCTGGCTCAATGCGGTTAGGTTTGCTTGTATTTCTGGTAGGTAGCATGCAATGTATGACAGATTTTTCCTTGTCAAAACTGAAACATGCTGTGGCGAGAGTGTTGAAAATGGTTGAGCTGCCAGGCCTCAAAGCACTCGGACCATGCCCACCAACAATACTATCAAGAACAACATGGTACTCTGGACAGCATCGCAACATTCTACACGCTATGACTCAGGTGTGTGCGCCGGCTGAAGCACGCTGCAATTTACATGGCCCTGAAAACGTGCGAGGTGATCCCGGCAACCGTTCCCGCTAGTCGCCCGGACAACGGTCGACAACAAACAGGGTCGGAAACAGCCTGGTGCGAACAACATTCTTGGAACCAATTGCGCGCACAACGGCTTGAATATCCCTACATACTAAACTATTGATTAACATATCTCGCGAATATGGCGCGTCTACGAAAACCAAGCCCAAATGAGCCGACTATCTTTATGCCACCGTCCCAGACGAGAGCAAGCCGATCAAGGCCCGGGAAAGCCACACTGCGATATGCATCATCGGAAGAAGAAACCAGCTCAACCCTGGTTCCAAAGAGTTGGAGACGCACGGCGCGGGACATTAGCATATCACAAGACACACAGCAGTCGTTCCGCATACCGAAGACGGCGACGCCCAAAGATGCGATTACCCCGCGAAAGCAACGTGTACTACGACCGGTCGAAAGTAATAGTCGACTGCTTCGGAAACTGAGCGACGAAAGTCTGGCAAGTCCAGAGAAGAAACAAAGAGAGAGAAGAGTGCGTAGCGGGACAACAGACACAGATGTGGGAAAGAGGAATGGCCTGCTGTACGCGAAAAGCCTGGCTAGAAGCGTGGTCAGCAAGCAGGCGCAGAAGGGAAAGATTAACGTTGTAGGAGAACAGGAGGCACAAGAGGCTACTCGACGGCCACGAAGCGGAGATCTGGGGGGCAGAGAAGAGGTGGGGGAAGACGAGGCCGATGCAGAGGCCGAAACAAGTCTGTGGTGTGGTGATGAGGAAGCAGAGACGCAAGAAGATGTCGCTGAACCAGTGGTAGACATTAGCGAGGAAGACGAAGATGACGAGCCCGTTGTGAAGCCGAGGAATAACCAGCGACAACCGCGCACACGACGCATAGTGTCTGACAGCGAGGAGGAGGAGAGTGAGATAAGCGCACCACGACCTACCAAGCAGTCTCAACAACCGATATTCAAGATCCCCAACCTCAAACCAGTACAGATGTCGACCCAGCCCCAGGCCGATTTGACTTCCATGCGACCGCCACATAGAAAGGGTCATACTACGATATCGAATTGGGCGCAAGAGGTCATCGATCTTACGGAATCGCCGGAGGTCCCAGCATCTTTTCTTCTCCCTGAACGCACTCACGCCCGATCGAGTTCTTTCGCAGCATCGTCTCGTCCTACTAGCTCAGCATCAAACGGTGCGCTCGCAATTCTTACATATTCGCCAACACCTACTAAGCAACGCTCGCCTCGTAAAGCTCCACCTGTTTCGCGACCCGCGACGCCTCCACTGGCTCCTCCTAGTCCAACTAAACTTGTATCGCCTTCGAAGAAGAAGCCTGTTATCCCCAAGGCAGCCGATATAGACGGAAGACCAAGCCTTGACGCTTTCTGGAATCCTGCAGTTGTGAATGATTGGACCGACCGTCATTCGCCAGCTAAAACGCTCGTATCGCCCAAGAAGCAGAAATGGCGGGAAGACATAATCAAGATGATGGAAGGTGATGCTCTAGAAGATAGCAGTGATGAGGGTTACGAAAGCCCTATAGAAAGCCCCAAAAAGAAGAAGCCCACCGGTCGCAAGCCAGCTGAGGAGAAAACGCCAGAGATTGAACCGACCTCGAGTTTAAAGCAGATTCGCGAACAACGCAAAGCCTTCGCTGAACGCAAGCACGCCATGGCCGAAGCCTTCCTCGTCGATATCGATGTCAAAATCTCCTCAGGTCGTATCAACGAGCTCTCAAAACCTACAGGCGGAATAAAACTCGTCTGGTCCAAGACACTCAAAACGACAGCCGGTCGTGCGAATTGGCGTAGAGAGCAAATACGCATCCGAACCGGCCCCCTTCCTACAGACACGCGCGTTGAAATCCGACACCACTGCTCCATTGAACTCGCCGAGAAAGTCATCGACGATGAAGAGAGGCTCTACAACGTACTCGCGCATGAGTTCTGCCATCTGACCACATTCATGATCAGCGAAGTGCGCAACAACCCCCACGGAGCAGAGTTCAAGTCCTGGGGCCGCAAAGCTACCATCGCATTCGCCAACAAAGGCGTTGAAGTCACCACCAAACACTCCTACCAAATTGATTACAAGTACGTCTGGGAATGCATCTCCTGCGGTTACGAATTCAAGCGTCATTCCAAATCCGTCGACCCTGCGCGCCACTCGTGTGGCAAGTGCAAGGGCAAGCTCGCGCAGACAAAGCCTACACCTAGGGGCGTTGGCGCTGGTGTTGCTGTGGGCAAAGATGGGAAGAGAGAAAAGAGCGAATACCAAGTGTTCGTCAAGGCCAACTTCGCGCGCGTCAAGAAGGAGCTAGAGGCCAAGGGCAAAGATACGCAGATGGGCAAGGTGATGGAGACCGTGGCGAAGGAGTATAGGGAGAGAAAAGGTGCGGTGGGTGGTAAAGGGAAGGAGATTGTTGATCTAGAGGCCGCACTAGATGGCATGAAGCTTTAGATTTGAGATCGGATTAATGAAGTATATGACTATCTTTAGTCTTGCGGTCGTACTTCGTGGCATTTTCAAATGTTGAGCACATGTGAAGACGCGATGCGGCTCTAACTAGCGGTACCGGTACCGAGGTGGACGGGCCAACGCGCAGGACGGGCCAACGCGCGGTTTGAACACCAAAACCACCACCAAACTTAAGGCTGTAGAGCCTCCCACAATAGCTACTATCGCGAGATTTTTTAGTAGTAAGATCTAGAGGGCTTAAATAATATATATAGCTATAGAAATCGAGTTAGAGTTTTAATCGCGCGCCCTGTGCGCGAGATAGACGCTAGTTGAGCTGTAACACTACCTTAAGGCTCTCTACTACTTGTAGGCCTCGCGATAGGCTTCTTTTTTTAAGTAGCCTTTTTAAGAGCCTTAAGGCTGCTCCTCTTACCCTTTTAAGAAGTTTTTATAGATTGTTAGAGTCGTTTTACAGTCCTGCGAGCAGCTGCCCTAGAGGCCTGTTTAGCAGCCCTCTTAGCCTTCTCCTTCTCCCTTACTAATTAAGCTGCAGCCCTCGCCTATTACCTTATTTCTTTCTCCTTCGCTTTTACCTGCCTTTTCTCCTTACAATGCCTATTTATCTTAGCTTTTTAGTGTTGTACCTGCTCCTCCTCGCGCTTCTAGAGCTGCTAGTAATTACGTGCCTCCTTTACCTTCCTTAGAGACTAGACTATAGCTCTACCTTAGTACTCCTTAGGCTCTTAGAGTAGGAGAGGCTTGCCTTGTTTCTTGCGCGTCTTTTTATTAATTAGAGCCTTGTGTAGGCCCTTAACTTTATGCTTAAGAAAAGTCTTTTAAGTTAAAATTTAGTAATAAGCCTAGCTTAGCTTTTAAGCTTGTTTATTACTTTAATCTTTAACTACTTTACGTAGAAGGCGTTTAACTTTCTTCTAATTTAAGGTACTTAAGCCTAAAAACTTACTATTATTGCTTAAAGGGCTCTTAATACTAAACTTTTTTAATATAATCTTAAGATTAAAAGGTAAGAGGCCTGTAGCCTTAAAGGCCTTTAAGATTATTATTTCCTTAAAGGAGGCCTGCTAAGCTTAGTAGAAAAGGGGAAAGAAATCCCTCTTGCTTATTAAGGTGAGGCCTTAGTTCCTCTCTAGATATCTAGATATCTTAGCCTAGTAAGCTAATAAGAGAGGCTTAAATAGAGCAATATTAAGAGACTACAGCGTGTAGGTTAAATAAGGAGAATAGACTGTAAGGAGAATCCTGTTCTAATTATAGTACTTAATAAAATCTATCGTAAGGTAAGATCTATAGCTGTCTAGAATAAGTAATTAATAGGAGGCTTAAGCCTTTACCTTAGTATCGCGATTAAACACCTGTTTAAGCTATGCAAGACTAATATTATTATTTATCTAGCTAGAGGGCGATAAGTAGATTTAAACCTAATAAGTCTTAAAATTAAAGGCTTATAACTAGGTATCCTGTATTAATCCTAAGGTTAATTAATATATAAGAGTAGGCGCTAAGTAAGATCTATTAGCGTAGATATAGGCTAACAGTGTTATCTACTCTCGCAAGCTATCTTAAATAGTACTCCTCCTTTTTCTCTGCTCGTATAAGGGCTTACTAAAGATCCTCTTTAATTTTCCTAGGATACTAAGGAGGAAGCCTTTCTTATCTATATTATATATGTAAGACGCCTTAACGTAATACTGCTCTATTTTCTCGCGTAGGAGATTAAAGTAGAGGCTGTACTTTCTCTTTAAATTAGCCTTGTAGCAATTGTTATTAATGCCTATTGTCTATTTTAAAATAAGCTTATTAGGGTACTAGTAGATAAAGTAATTAATCTAGTGTAATCTAACCTCTCTCTTTACAATCTGTAAGGCGAAATTTCGTATTATAGCTTATGTAGGTGGAAGGCCTTGCCTAGTAAGCTGTTTAATATCCTGTAGGAGCTCTAGCTCCTGTTGCAGGTAGAGGGCCTGTTAATTTTAAGACTTAAGGTTGCGTAAGGTTAAAACACCTTAGTGTCTTTAAGAGAGCGTAGATTGTACTACACTATACTTTTCTACAAACTTTGTATATACAAAAGATGCGCCTAGTGCGCGCGAATTAATTTCATCAATTGCTTCCTAGATTGGATCCATATTAGTGGAGTTATCGGGTGTTAAAAGGTGGTGTTATTTTAGTGGGGTGAGCGTTAGCCCGTCCTGCGCGTTGGCCCGTCCACCTCGGTACAGTGCCTGTGCGCCATGTGAGCCAGGTCAGCATATGAGCCACCCCAACAACAAGTCGCGATCAAGAAGATAAGGCTGTAGAGCCCCTTACAAAAGCTATTATCGCAAGATTTCCTAGCGTATTACTATATTACGGCTTGCGCATTTTTTGTGCTATTTAAATTTTGCTAGTGTCTTAATTTGGCGTCCGCGCGCGCTAGTTTTAAGTGGAGGAGACACAGCTAGAGGACTAGCGTTAATACAACTTGCTGCAGCTACAACATAACAACGCTTTATTAGATTTTAACTAGCTTTATATAAAGCTTTTTATTTAGCTTTTTTGCTTATATTATAAGATCTTTGTCAAGTTGCAGCGTTGCGTTCCTGCTTTTTAAGCACTTAGCATACAGCTAGTTCTTTAGCGTTTACTTTTTGCGTACAATTACGCTTCTCTTTAGCACGTTATTAAGCTACTACAGCCTCTTCTACCTGCTAGTTTTTATATAAGGTTGCGGCTGCTTTTAAGTCTTTAGTATAATGTTTTTAAAGTTATAGCTACTTAGCTTTATCCTATTTTGTTGCCTTACGCGCGTAGGCTGCGTAGAGCTTCCTAAGACTCTAAAAAACTACGTTGCTGTAGTACTTATTGCTGTCTTCTGTAGCTAGTATTGTACGCTTTATCTAGCGCTTCTATTTAGCGTTAAGCTTGTGCTAGAGGCCCTTATTTTAGTTATAAAGTAGCTTGTTATTTACTTATCCACTCACCGTTCGAATTTCGTCGACTACACAAAATCTTTTTTTTTTGACTTTTGCGACTGATTAGTAGAGGGCAGCTGCTTTTCACTTTTTTAGAAAACCCATTTTGAGTACAACAACAACCACCACCTTTGCTACCTTAAAAATAAATTATTCACTTATAGCAAGTGTATACTTTGCAATAGCTATTTAGCTTTAACTTTTGCCTTATTAGTAACTATAGCGTTAAAATTTTTTATAGCTAAATTTAGCTATTACTATTACTATACTGCTTAAGTTCTAAAGCCTTATCTTGCTCTAAAGTAGTAGTGTTAAAGCGTTTTAGTACAACCTCTGTACTTATTAGCTATACGCCTATAGCTTAAAAACTCTTTAAAATAGTATTTTGCCTTATTATAGAGCTTTGGGCTGCCTAAATTTTATAAAAAAAGTTGCGTTTGATAACTTATATAATGCCCTATAGTTACTATGTACAGTAGTTAAGCTATATTGTATAGTTTTACAAAAGCAGTAAAAATAGTACTATATTAAGCGGCTAAAGACTGTAAGTTAAGTAATGTAAAAAAAGAACTAATAAGATTCAATTAGTGTTACAAAAATTCATAAAATTAGTAGTAAGGTAGCTACTATAGCTATTCAGAATTAATAGTTACAATTTATGTTGCGTTTTTGCCTTTACATAGCATTTAAACACCTGTTTAAGCTAGGCAAGGCTAAGATTATTATTTATCTATCCTAAAAGCAAGTAAAAGACAAAAATCTAGTATTGTTTAGCTAGAATATTGTTAACCTAGCTTAATTAAATCCTAGCGGTGCCCTAGTAGATAAGAGCAGGCAGTAATGCCTTGCTAAAAGTGTATACGCAGGCTAGTAGTATTATCTATTTTTATTGCTATCTTGTATTGCTGCGGTGCGCTCTTTTCAAGTTTAAAAAAGCCTTACTAAAGACTCTTTTTAAGCGAGTTGTGCGGCTAACAAAAAAGCCCCTTTTATTTATAGTATATGTATTTTGCTGGTTAATGCTATACTCTTGCATTTTTGCGTAAAGAAAGTTAAAGTAAAGCTTATATTTAATGCTGTTGTTAGCTTTATACTAGTTGCAATTAATTCCTACGCTCTATTTAGTACCGAGGCTCACCGCCTGACGCGCACCACCTCGTAACGCGCGGCCGGCAAAATAACACCTCAACTTCAACACGCGATAACTCTACCAAAATAGATAGGATTAAGGCTGCGCTTGCATCTATAAATGCGCTATTACTTAGAGAAAATATTAATTATGCTTAGATTTTAAAAGAGTATAGTTTTGTGCAATCTACTTTTATCTAAAGATACTAAGGCGGATGTACCTCACGTAGCCGTAAGTATTAAAATAAACAAGCTATCTACCTATAGTAAGAAGAGGAGCTTTTACACTATATTAAATAGCTTACTAGGCAAGGCCTCCTACCTATATAAGCTATAATTAGGAATCTTACTTTATAAATTGCTTAGAGAGAGCTTAAAGTTAACTAAGTTAATTACTTTATCTAGTAATACCTAGACAATCTTATCTTAAAATAGATAACAAGAACTAACAACAATTGCTACAAAACTAAATTAGAAAAAAAAGTATAGCTTTTACTTTAGCTTTTTATATAATAAATTAAATAGTATTATGTTAAGCTTTGTTACACGTACAATATAAATTAGAAGAGCTTTCTTCTTAGTGTCCTAGATGAATTAAAGAAGATCTTTGATAGGCTCTTATATAAAGAAGAAAGTAGAAAGAGTATAATATAAAATAAATCTTGCAAGTAAATAACACTACTAGCCCACATCTTCGCTAATAAATCTTATTTTAAGCTTGCCTTTATTTACTAGTTAACTTTAAAATTAATTTAAGACTTCTAGCTTTAAAGCTTTAATTCTATTCTCTATTAGGCTTAGATATCCTTCTTACCTTTAGGCTAGAAAAATAAACAAATTAGCTTTATATAGCTTAAACAGGTGTTTAATTATAGTATAAAAGCAAAAGCTTAATTAAGCTATGAATTACTTATTTTTAATAGCTATAAATCATACCTTACAGTAAATCTTATTAAGTTTTATAATTAAAATAAGATCCTCCTTGTGGTATATCTCTTTTATATAACTTATACGCTATAGCCTCTAGATGTAAGCCTGTTTAAGTCAGTTTTTTCCGCCTATTAAGCAAAAATATCCTTCTTTATAGAGAAGAGCTAAGGCCTTGTTTCTATAAGCAAAAGGGACTTCTTCCTGCTATTTTATTAAGCCTACAAGGCCTCCTTTAAAAAGGATACTATCCTAAAGGCTTTTGAGGCTATAGGCCTCTTACTTTTTGATTTAAATAAAATCTTCTACTGCTTTTCCTTACCTAATCCCTTAAGTAATAGCGACTCTTTAGCTCTTAGCGCCTTTGATTAGAGGAGGATAGAGCGCCTGCTACGTCGTGTAGTAGCTAATTAGGGCGATAGACAGGTAAAAAGGCTAAGCTAGGTTACTATCACAAGCTCTGCTTAGAACAGCCTCCTTAAGAATAAGGTAACAAGGCTAAGGGAGGCTCTAATTAATAAGAGAGCGCGTGGAAAGCGAGGCAAGCCTCTCCTCCTTTAGGAGCATAAGGAGTACCGAGGTTGACGGGCCAACGCGCGGTTTAAACACCAAAACCACCACTAAACTTAAGGCTGTAGACTATCGCAAGATTTTTTAGTAGTAAGATCTACAAGGCTTAAATAATATATACAGCGATAGAAGTTAAGTTAAAGCTGAAATTACGCGCCCTGTGCGCAAGGTAGACACTTGTAACGAAGTAGATGCTCTTACTTGCCTATATATATTGTACTACGCAACAATAATCTGTTTAGATTATTGTTATGCTTATCTTTTAGTAAGCTGGCCACGTGGCCTAGTTGTTTGTCACGTAGTGCTGACTTAGTGGGCGATCGGTGCCTACCTCGATTACAACACTAGTTAAGCTGTAACACTACCTTAAGGCTCTCTACTACTTGTAAGGCTTACGATAGGCCTTTTTTTTAAGTAGCCTTTTTGCAAGCCTTAAGGCTGCTCCTTTTACCCTTTTAAGAAGTTTTTATAGATTGTTAGAGTTATTTTGTAGCCTTGCGAGCAGCTGCCTTAGAGGCCTATTTAGCAGCCCTCTTGGCCTTCTCCTTCTCCTTTACTAATTAAGCTGCAGCTCTCGCCTATTGCCTTATTTTCTTCTTCTTTGCCTTTGCCTGCCTTATTTTCTTATAATGCTTATTTATTTTAGCTTTTTAGTGTTGTACCTGCTTCTCTTTGCGCTTCTAGAGTCATTAGTAATTACGTGCTTCCTTTACCTTCTTTAAAGACTAAACTACAGCTCTACCTTAGTATTCCTTAGGCTTCTAAAGTAGAAGAGGCTTACTTTATTTTCTGCGCATTTTTTTATCAATTTAAGCCTTGCGTAGACCCTTAACTTTATGCTAAAAAAAGGTTATTTAAGTTGAAATTTAGTAATAAACCTAGCGTAGCCTTAAAGCTTACTAATTACTTTAATCTTCTACTACCTTGCGTAGTAGGTGTTTGAATTTCCTTTAGTTTAAGGCACTTAAGCCTAAGGGCTTACTACTACTACTTAAAGGGCACTTAATACTAAATATTTGTGGGAGCTGAGAAGGAGCAATTGCTTGATTACCTAAGTGGAAAATGAGTGTATTAATCAACTAAGTGCCACGACAAAGTGTCTAATAACTACTGAAGAGGCTTGAGACGATCTGGCCTGTATATATAGGCGCTAGCGTAGTCGTCACGTGTTCAGCTTACTAGGATCACCTGATCACTAGGGTGATCCGTATGTCAATACTCTAACACACCCCCTAGGTTAGTAAGATATTATTGATTCAAGTTGTAAGCAACTAGGTAATTATAGCAAATAAAGGCTGTTAATTAAAGGGGCTCTCTATAGTTAAGCTCCTTCTCTTAATTATCTATTATTGTAGTAATACTGCTTGTTTTTAATTAAGCTAGCAGCCCTTAGAAATATTAAAACATTAAATAGACCCTAAATATTACGTAATTAGTTAGTGCGCAGTTACTACAATATTAATTACGTCTGCTGCCCCTCTAAAACCTTTGTCCTTAGCCTTACTTAATATTAATTACTAAGCCTTCTTAATCTTTACTACACCACTACTACTAACATAGTAAATAGTATTGCCTTATTATTCTTTAACTATTTAGCTGCTAATCTTTCTAGTGTAGTCCGCCCCTAATAGCAATAAGCGTGAGCATCGCTTAGAGAGTTATTATTAAGAGCGTAATTATTGCTTAAAAAGCCTACGCTAGCAACGTAAGAACAGTGCTAAGTATAAGCATTACGCGCGCTAAAGCCTATTTAATAACAAAATTCAACAAGCAGCTAATCTCTAAAATAATAAAAGTAAGTTGCCTTTACCTTTTAATCTATATACTTATTACAAAACTTCTAGTAGCTTTACTTAAAGACTAATTAACTTATCTATTAAATTAAGCTTGCTGTTAAGCCCTTATTTAAATTTTAATCTAAATAAGAGCTTAATTGAGTAATTAACTTAGCGTAAAGGCAAAACTTCTTAAAAGCTAAAGCAAAATTTATAGTAGCTTACTACTTAAGCAGCATTGCGTAAACAGCAATATAGTAACAGCAATAAGCTATATACGCCTATTAAGCTATCTACTAAGCGCAACGCGCCTTTATCTACTTAAAAGAAGGCGCCTACTAGCTTTTTAAAAATTGCTACTAATCTATTATAACTTTACGTTCTACTTTATAAGCGCTGCATAAAAAAGATACTAAATAGTTTATATACTAAGTATTGCTTTAATTACGTTTAGACTAGTAGTTAAGGTAGCACTTACTATAGTAGTTGTTTGTCTTACACCTGCTATGCTATTAATAACAATCTTGCTAATTACTTTATAGCTATGTATAGAGATAAAGAAGTAAGTTTTTAATTTTTTAAGCTTCTTGCTTAGCCTGCTAACTAGTTATTAGGGATAGAACAATAATAGGTACTGTGTTAACAGGTATAATCTGCTTAGCAATATTATTACTTGCTGTAAAAAGATTAATAGCAGCGTTACGTCTACTAGAAAGCCTTTTACGTAGAAGCTTTTTATTAAAGATTGCTGTACTCAAGAGATATTGTCTTACAGTCTTACTACTTAGCTCCTGCTGCCTGCTCTTACTCCTACTCTAGTAAGCATTTTTAATTTAAAATATAGTACTAAAAATTATTTACGCTAAACACAGCTTACTTAGCAAGCTATAAGTTTAAATTAAAGTTGTTCTTTTTAACAGAAGCCTTATAATGCACAGTTTTATACTACTTATACTTCTAGTTAACCTGCGTAGCAGCTTACTTAATAGCTAGCTTATAATTAATAATAGCTGTAGCAACAGTAGCGTCCTCTGCGTTAATTAACCTAATAAGAATAGCATGCTCGCGAAATGCTACTCTCTTCTAGTCTATATTGCCGCACTCCTTTTGCTTATCGCCCTGATTGCTATACAACTTAATTATTAGGCATAAGTATACTAAAGTAAGCTAACAATTATCTTACAACTCTATATATAAGAGTAATAAATTAGATTTGCATTTTTATGCTACTTGCCTCTAGACCTTTACTATCTAAGCGAAGATAGCTAATAATGCACTTAAGCTTGCTAAAGCTTAAAAAGCTAAGTAAGACTTACTAATAGAATTTAGTAAGTATAATAATTTTAATACTTACTAGTAAGCTTGTTTTTAGTTCTAGTTTTTCTACTTATATAGCTTTTAATCTCCTACTTATCCTAAGCATTTAAAAGAAAACTTAGCCTAGTATATAAATATTACTATTTAATACAAATTCTTTGCTTAATTATTATTGTTTTCTTTAATTAAGTACTTAACTTACTAAAAGTTAAGCAACTACTTAAACTTCTTAAACTATTGTTAAGTAAGCAACCTAGTTAGTCTATTAGCTAGCATAATTACTATTTCTAGGTACTTAACCTAAAATAATCTTTTAGCATATTCTTGCTATAGTTATATATTTTAATTAAGTGCTAATCTGCTTGTTCTTTCTAACTACAAGCCTAATTGTTTATTAGTTATTACACTAGACTATCTAAACGTCTCCTAGATTAAGAGATAGCTTATAAAAAAAGCGCTTAAAAGCTATAGCTTTCTTAGTAGTATACTTAAGAGCGAGCAGCTTAGCCTTAGTAGTTAACGTAGCTACTATAGTCTACTAAGCCACCTTCTAAAATATTAGACTACTATATAAGATAGCTATATATTTATAAGACAATTAACAAGTTTCCTGATTATCTACAAAAGAAGCGTTGCCTACAATTATTAGGGCTAGGCTATTAAAGTTCTTATATTAGATCGCATCTTATTTGATCTAATAGAAGTATATAATTACTTATTTAATAGCTTTTGTATACTAATTACTAGAGTTTAAAAGGAAATGTAAGAGCTTCAAAATTAAGTAAGCAACATCTAGTCACAGCATAATAGCTATGTATAGCACTAATCTAACTCTTTCTTAGTAAGCTTTAATCTCTTACTTAGTTGCTTTGCTAGTGTTTTTAATTAGCTTCTCTAACAGCAGTAAAGTCTTAAAGAAGCTACTATTCTTTAGCTTAAACTTCTTTGTAACCTTATTAATATATATATGATATACAAGTGTAATTGTTTACTTCTTATAATCTCGAATTACTTAGATACTAAGGGCCTATTTGACTGATTCTTGTTCTTGTATCTTGTACTTGTTTATAATCTTTAACTAAAGATTTATTACCTTTTACATATAATTTTTTGCAAAGAGCAGTAGGATATTATCTACATAGAACAACACTAAGATCCTCTTTTTTTAATTAAAGAATAGGTAGGGCTTCTCTAGTAAGGTGATTAGTTTAATCTCTTTTAGTAATCCTAAGAACTCCTTATACTATAATAATAGCGAGTCTTGCAATTTATGTAGTGCGCAGTTAAGCTGTATATACTTTCTAGGCTTTTTAAAGCTATTTAGTATCTTATAAATTACTAAGTTATCTACTGTAATTAACATATTAAGAAATGCTTCTACAACATTATATTGTTTAATCTCTAGATTGTTTTTAGTAGCAATAGCTATTGCTGCTTAGAAAAACTTAGCTGCTAATATAGTAGTATATATTAAGTTAATTAAGTTCTTTTTCTAGAAATTACTTCTTACAACAATCCGCGCTTTGCATTTAAAAAAAAGCTATCATAATTAAACTTATAGGTCTAGGCCTACTGTATAAGTATTCGACAATTATTTACTTCTTTTTTAAATATCTTAGTCTAAGTCTTATTCTTACTTAACTAATTAATCTCTTTTCTATAGGTATTCTTAAACAAGGCCCTTATAAAATGCTAGAGCAATTGCTTTTATAATCTTAGCAGTTTAGGTAGATTATTGCAATATAGCTAAGTATTTTTTATATTTAGTTTATACTTAGTAAGTAAAGCTGCTATAACTACCTAATTCAGAGTCTTATAGCTTACTTAGTCTTCCTAAGTTACTTGTAAACCTAGCAGGTAAGTATTATAAAAATTACTTTATAATAGATCTTTATAATCTATATTTAATACGTTAACACTACTTATACTTCAACTTTTGAGTTAATTGTTAAGATCTTAAGTTGCATCTTTACGCTTACGCCTGCTACCTAGCTTACGTAGTAGAAGATAACAATTTATAAGCTAATTTAGACTTTTGCTAGCAATCTAAGCACTATATCTTCTAAGTAGAAGTTTAGCTTATAATTACTAACCTTGTCTACTGTTTAAGGCCTAAGATCTTGCTACGTAAAATAATCCACGCTTTACAACTTGCTTATTTAAAACAAGAGTTCTATTTTAGTTAGCTAGCGCGTTAGAGTTTTTAGGCACAGACTATTAGACTAGTAATAAGTTATTAGGCGTATTTAAAAGAGGCTCCCTACTTTTAAGTATTAATAAGTTAGCTTCTCTAAGCGAGCGCACTACTGTTTAACTATTAAATACTTTGTAATTAATTGCGTTGTGTTACGACCCAAGGGCTAGAGTGGGGCACCACCACCTCAAGTACCGACCACCGATGGCACGGACCCAGGGATCAAGCGACAAGAAGATCACGTGGCTAGTCCTAGAGTCCTAGGATCTTAGAAAGTCCTAGCTAGGCTTTAGGACCCTTAAGACTACAGATATCCTAGAATCTTAGAAAGTCCTAGATAGACTTTAAAATAGTTAGGACTATAGTATAGTATAGGATCTCTAGAACTCCTTATATATATAGTAGTAGGCAATATGCCCCAATAGCATATTATGTTTAACTTAGAGTTTTACCTTAGTAATTAATCTAAAGATTAAGACTTATTTCTAAACTCTTATATTATTATATTAATCTTCTAATTGTGCTAACACACCTTATACTATTATATTAATTTTCTAATTATGCTAGTACACCTTGTGTCTTTAGTACTTATTTATTTCTTAAGAACTAATTTAGATTATCTTTAGATAATCTTTATACTTTGAATACTCTTAAAAATAAGTAATACTGCTATAGACACACCTATTAATTCCCTTACTAGGAGGACTATAAGCTGCGCTAATAAGCCTAAGACTTATTATAGTAATTATAGTAAGCTTAACACTTAGCTCCTCTAAGTTAATCGATACTTCTACATTAAAAGAGACAGGATTAATAATAATAATAAGGTAGTCTTAGCCTCTACGTATCTTTAAGAAGATATAAAGAAGTAGGCTAACTTAATCTTTTAACACTATATAAATAGTGCTATAATAGACACTAATATTACAGCTTTAGTTAAAGACTAGAATACCTTTAAAGCTAAGATAAAAGAAGTTTTCTTACTTTTTAAAGAATCTGTAGTTGTAAAGTAGAAGATTTAAAGAATATAATAAACTAAGTCTACTGCTAACTATATAAATAAATTCTAATAGTATAAGATAGCTATTAAATAAGATAACAACGCTTTAATGTAGATATACTAATAAGGTTTTAAACCTACTATACAACAGGAACTTATAAGAAGCAAGGCTAGCCTTAAAACGCTTAACAAACTTATAGCTAAAGCTATTAGAATTAATAACAAACTTTATAAGCTTATATTAGAAGAATAGCTATCTATACTAGAGAATTACGCACCTAGGAACACAGATACTTAAATACGTTAAACATTTTAACGCCTATACCCTAACTAAGGACGTTAGTAAAACTATATACTTAGGACTCTAGAGCATTATGCAACTAATAGCTATAAGCTAATACACCTTAACAACATTAATAAAGGACTAGAAAAGAAGAAGTTTACGCATAACAATAGTAACAAGAAAGTTACTTATTATAAATATAGTAAGGAAGGTTATATAAAACAGGACTACTAAAGCTAAAGCAAAGTAACTTAATAACTTAATATTATTTACTGTGCAGAACCTAATAATAATCTAGATAATTAGTAGAATGTTATTATATAACCTACTATTACGATTTAAGGACAAGACTAAGTAAGTATTAATAGACTAGACAACCTAATTATAATTAGACTAGAAGAAACCTTAGATAATAATATTTCTAAGATAGTGCTAGACAAAGATATAGAAATAACCTTAGTAGAAGAAACTAAATATAGCAAGATAGCTAAATTTTAAGAAAGCTATTAACTAGCTACGCTAATTACATAGGAAGAGCTAGTAACATATAATAAGGAGATAGTTCCTACGTATATATAAAAACTCTTTACCTACACTATAGACAACAGACATAATGTTAGTATATAAGTACTACTACTTATAGAGACTAGATGCTTCGGCCTTTTGAGACAACCTTTTGATGTGACCACACATTTTGTAGACACCATTTTAGTAAAAAAGATTTATTGCTAACAACAGGTATCTAGGCTTATGCCCCCTTATTTGGCATTGCCGGCACGCAATTAGTGTGTCGCATGTTTAGACAGAAACAAAGAAAAGTAAGACAAAGACGTAAATCACCTCCTAACTTAACGCGCCTTATCCCGCCTATTCTTGTTGCTTTACTGCTAGGCGCTCCTAAATAAAGTAAAGCAGTAACACTATTATTGCCTTACTTACTAACTTATAGACGCGACGATAGAAAGCCCACTCCTCCTTTTCTGCCTCTTTCTTCTCTATTGCTAATTTAACGTCTTGCAATAGCTATTTAAGCTAGGTTCTAGTCTCTGTACTTAGCTCTTACATAATAAACAGGAAGAAGAGGATGCTAAAGCAATAGATCTTAAGTACTGCGCTAGTATTAGTAAATACTCTAGAGATCGTGTATTTCTTGCACAACTAGCTAAATTAGGGCTTAACAATCTTTTTGTATATAAAGATATTATAGATAAAAGACTTATTTAAGATTTTTATAAACTTAGAAGTCTAGCTAGGTAGTTAAGTTTTAAGATACTTAATAAATTTAGGTGTCTGTATAAGCAGATTAAGTTAGACTAAATTAAGTGCTAGGTAGATAGTAGCAAAGGATGCTTTTTTAGAAGAGAGCCTAGAATAAGGAGATGCTTGCCGCGGAGGTTGCACGCTATTACAGTGTATTGTATACAAATTGTTTGTATGTAGTGCTGTTTAAAAGGTAAGAAGTAGTAGGTGAGAAGCAGCAGCTTTATGAAGTATTGCAGGCTCCCGCTGCAGTACGTACGTGTCCTTTCCCTCCTCTATCGTATTATGTTGCAATCCTATTGCAATCCTACTGTAATCCTGTTGTTAGCTATAGGATGGCAATCGCTGTTAGACACGTTTTAACTATTGTCGTTTTTTAGTACCTTAGCAAATTTTTTGACCCTAATTATTGCTTAGTGGTCTAAGCTTTCCTCTTAGAACTCATCCACCTACTGTTTAAATCTCGTTAACTACACACAATCTTTTTTTTGACTTTTGCGAGTAATTAGTAGAGGGTAGCTGCTTTTCACTTTTTTGGAACCCCATTTTGACTACAACAACAACCACCACCTTTGACACCTTAAAAAAATAAATAGAGACTAGATGCTTTATAGATCTAGTAGAGAAGATTAATACCTTACTTAAGCAACTTAGATGACTTAAAGAGATCTTTATAGAACTCTATAGAAGAACATTTCTAGACTATGGCTAGTATACTAATTTACTAGAGGAACTATAGAAAAAAGAACTTACTCTAGTAGTAACTATTAATAAAGCTATATATAATAATTTTGTATAAAAATAGACTAAAGAAACTAAAGCTTCTTAAAATAAACTAGCACGCTAACTCTTAGACAAAGAGAAGAAAGAGATTTATAATAAACTTAAAGTAATATAATAATAGTTACGTTAAGGATATATACTACTAGATAAATCTACGTAACCTAGAACATATAAAGTATCCATAGACTATATAAAGTATCCATAGACTATATATATACATAATAACTATATAATCTTTTATTCTAACAAAAGTAGATTAAAATAGTTTCCTAAGAGATTAAAGAGAATGCCTAAATATAAATACTAATAGTATAATTGCTCTAATAACAAATGCGCAGTATATATTTAAGATGAGAGACACAGCTTATAATTTTATAAACATAATAATCTAGAAGAAGCCCTATAGATGTATAGAATATAGTAGAAGGATTATAAGGATAAAACTAGTGCATAAGAGTGTAACTAACTTTTATAATACAAGTGCTTTAATATTAAATACAACTAATATATTATTGTAAAGAAGTTTTATAGATTTAGTATATAATCTTTTTTAGATAGACGCCCTAGACACCTAGAACCACTAGAGAGATTAACGTAATAAATTCTCTAAGCCTCTTTAAGCTTATAGTAAAGCTAAACAAACACTAGATAAAGGCACTAGTAGATTCTAGCGTATAAGCTAACTTTATTTCTACTTAAGCAATGTTAGTAGCAAGTCTATAAGTATTAAAGAAACATGAACTTTGATTACTACACGTAGCTAATAGTTAGCCTATAATAGGCAAGATATAATTATTTATAAGGTTACCTAAGTAACGCTTTGTATCTAGGAACACTAGGAAGAGATAGACCTAGACGTTTTTAGACTAGCTACCTACAATATGATATTAAGACTTCTTTAGTTATAAGAATATAACTTATAAATTAACTAGAAGTTAAGGAAGTTCTTATTTAAGTACTATAAACTTAACGTAACTATAAGCTAGCCTATATATCTAATAACTAAGATAGTAGATAAGAGGAAGATTAATAATATCACTAAAGGACGGCAAACCTTAACTAAGAATAGCCTTAAGATAAGAGAGTTTAACTTAATAGATACTAGAAGAGCTCTCCCAGATTATAAAGTTAGAGTTTTAGAGATACACGTAACTCTAGATATCTTAAAAGAGTATAAAGAATTTTAGTACTTCTTTATAAAAGTAGTAGATAGTAAAGCTTTACTAAGACACTAGCTCTAGGATTATAAGATTATCCTAAAAGAAGGAAAGACTCTACTCTTTAGACTAATTTATTAATTATTAAAGATAGAACTTAAGATATTAAGAGAAAAACTAGACAAGGATTTAGCAAAAAGCTATATAAGACTTTTAATATTACTAGTAGGATTCTCTATACTCTTTGTACTAAAGAAAAATAAGCTACTAAGAATATGCGTTAACTATTAGAAGTTAAACAATATTATAGTAAAGAATTAATATCTACTATTTAATATTATAGAACTTAGAGATTAACTATCTTATACTAAAGTCTTTATAGTACTAGACTTATAAGATAGATACTACTTTATTAGAATTAAGAAAGGTAAAGAATAGAAGACAGCATTTGAAATAAGATATAGATACTACAAATATACTATTATACTATTTAAGTTAACAAACGCTCTAGTAACATTTAAAGAACTTATTAACAAT
The DNA here is from genome assembly GCA_024321975.1 of Alternaria sp. 'sect. Undifilum'. NCBI lineage: Eukaryota > Fungi > Ascomycota > Dothideomycetes > Pleosporales > Pleosporaceae > Alternaria > Alternaria sp. 'sect. Undifilum'. The sequence goes on from JAJJZI010000003.1 coordinate 5,159,590, forward strand.
ATATTAAGAGTACACCTAGATATCTTTGTTATTATATACTTAGATAATATTTTTATCTTCTCTAAGAACTTAAAAGATTATGTTAAATATGTCTATATAGTACTAAAGTGCCTAGACTAGTTTAACTTATAATTAAAATCTAAGAAATGTAAGTTTTACAAGAACAAAGTTGCCTTTCTAAGATATATTATAGAGGCACAAGGAGTATAAATAAGTAAAGAGAAAATATAAGTATTTAGAGAATAGCTATAACTAATAATAGTTAAAGAAGTATAATTTTTTTTTAGAATTTCTAAACTTTAAATAATAGTTTATCAAGGATTACTCTAAGATTGCTATTCTATTAATAAGACTTACAAGGAAGGAAATACTCTTCAAGTAGAGTAGAGAAGTAGAGAATACCTTCTAAACGCTTAAAAATATAAGTATAGAACTACTATGCTTTTATATATTCTAAGCAGGACAGCTACTATAATTTAAAACAAACGTATTAGACTTTACACTTAGAGAATACGCTAGCTTACTACATAAAAGTAAATAGTACCTAATAACTTATTATTCTTGTAAGTTTTTAAGACTAGAGGAATAATATAATATTTATAATAAGAAGCTATTAGCTATTATTAACTGCTTAAGATATTAGAGAGTATATGCTAAAAGCTGTTTAGAACTTACAATATTTATAAATTATAAGAACTTAGTTAATTTTATAACTACTAAACTGGTGTCGTTTTTTGGTACCTTAGCAAATTTTTTGACCCTGATTATCGCTCGGTGGTCTGAGCTTTCCTCCCAGAACTCATCCACCCACCGTTCGAATCTCGTTGACTACACACAATCTTTTTTTTTTGACTTTTGCGATTGATTAGTAGAGGGTAGCTGCTTTTCACTTTTTTGGAACCCCATTTTGACTACAACAACAACCACCACCCTTGACACCTTAAAAAATAAATAACTACTAAAAGACTTAACTAACGCTAGGTTTAATAGTTAGAAGAACTAGGATAATATAAGTTTAAGATTATATATATGCTAAAAAAAGACAATAGAAGAGCAGATGCTCTTAGCTAAAGACACAACATGACAAGAATAAAAAAGATAACTAACTCTGTAATATTATAAGTTAATAACAACAAATTATTAGGACTAGTATAGATACTTAATCTACTTATGCGTATTACGCACGACGTACTAGAAGAATTACAAGAAGTAATTATTAGACAACACTACAACAACCTAGTATATAGTTATCTAGGTATTATAAGAATAATAGAACTTATTAAGAGGAACTATAAGTTTCTAAGAATAAAAGACAAGGTTACTATCTTTATTGCTAGATATGTAGACTGTTAGAAGAACAAGTATAATACACACGCACTTTATAAAGAAATATAAGCAATAGAACTACTTAACCTACTATAGTTAGACATCTTTATAAACTTTATTACAGGACTACTAGTCTTAAAAGACCTTATTATAAAATTATCTTACAATATAATTCTTATAGTAGTTAACTAATTTTTAAAATAAGCTAAGTACATTGACTTTAAGAAAGATTTTACAGCAGTACAGCTTACACATACTATTAACAATTAAGTTATTAGATATGATAGTATACTAAAGTTAATTATTAGTAATAAAGACAAGCTCTTAACCTTAAATTTTTAGATAACACTACTTGCTGTAATTAGAACTAAGAGAAAGCTTTTAACAGCATACAATCTGCAAATAGATAGATAAACAGAATAAATAAATTGCATAATAAAAGCATACCTTAGGATATATATTAATTAACAGCAGAATAATTAGGTATTATTACTACTTATAGCACAGATAGCATACAACAACAAACTTTTAGAGTCTATAAGATAGACTTTATTTTATATAAATTACAAGAGATACTTAAATCTCTTTATACATACACTTTTAAGTTTAAAGATAAAAGTAGCTATTATAATAGCTAATAAGCTAAAATTAGTACATAAATTATTTAAGAAGACACTTAAGAAGGCTTAATGCTAAAGCCTTTTATATGTTAACTAGAAACAAAAAACAGCACCTTAGCTAAAGAAGGGGGAAAAAGTATATTTGCTTACAAAAAATCTACGCACTAAATAACTAAGTAAAGGACTTAATAATGTTAAAGTTAGACTATTTTTAATTTTAGACTAGAAGGGACTAGTTATATATACACTTAACCTCCTAGCAGACGTAAAGATCTACCTAAGATTCTATATTAATATATTAGAACTAGTAGACCTAGGAATGCTACTCTAGAAAACCTTCTATTATAAAGTAGAAGAAGAAAACAAATTCAAAGTTAAGAGAATCTTTGTACACTAGAACAACAATAATAGCAAGGAATACTTAGTTAAATAGTTAAGCTACCTAAACAGCGATAATACATAGGAACTAGACATAAAACTAACTAACTACTAACAATTATTGCAAAAATACAACAACTACACTAAGAATAAAACTAAAGATGTTAGCATACACACACTAGCTAAAAAATAACCTACTTAATTATTACTACCAGACTACTAGGGTAATAATTAAGTAGTAAGAATAAAATAGACAACGTACCTTATACACTACTACTAGCTTTAGGCACAGTATTATTAATACCCTAGAACAGAGACTAATCTATAATAGTAGCACCTAATGTAGCCTTAAATTTATTAAAAAAACTATAAAGTTTAGTTCTTTACAAGCTTTAAGAGCCTCTAACTCCTTAATAGAATTTAATTTTTTATTAAATAACTCTTACTCTTTTTAATATAGAAGTTTCTTTTATTTTTAAAGCTTTGCTAGCTTCTTATGCGCTAGACACGCACGCAATAAAGCTGCCTTAGTAACATCTTCTTCTACACGCAGACGTGCTTTTTCTTTATCTTATATCTTTTCTAAAAATTTATCTCCTTATTAATATAGGAGTAGTTAGGCAAAGGAATCGCCTTTAGCTTATAAGACTAGACGCTAAAATAAATATAATTTCTACACTTCTTGTGTAGAGAAGATAGCTTGAAGGGCAACTGTTGTTTTATGCAGTAAGTACAAGTAACTATTATAAAAATACCTATAGCTTTTATGCAATTAGCTTAATAATAACAGAATTTAATAGAACAAGATAATAATAGATAGCTTATAAGGATATTAAGCTTAGAGAGGGGAAATAGTGTTATAACCTAAGGGCTAGAGTAGGGCACTACTACCTTAAGTACTAACTACTAATAGCACAGACTTAGGGATTAAGTAACAAGAAGATTACGTAGCTAGTCCTAGAGTCCTAGGATCCTAGAAAGTCCTAGCTAGGCTTTAGGACCCTTAAGACTGCAGATATCCTAGAATCTTAGAAATTCCTAAATAGACTTTAAGATAGTTAGGACTATAGTACAGTATAGGATCTCTAGAACTCCTTATGTATATAGCAGTAGGCAATATGCCTCTATAGCATATTGTGTTTAACTTAGAGTTTTACCTTAGTAATTAATCTAAGGATTACGACTTGTTTTTTAACTTTTATATTATTATATTAATCTTCTAATTGTGCTAACATACCCTGTACTATTACATTAATCTTCTAATCGTGCTAGTACACCCCGTGTCCTTAGTACTCGTTCATTTCCCGAGAACTAACCTAGATCATCTTCGGACGATCTTCACACGTTGTCGCTCTCTCAAGTCTCTAGTTCAGGAGTTAGTTTTAGAGTAGCAAGATTAGTATTTTACTACTAATGTAAGCAATTTCTAATAGTGCACTTGCCTTATACTCTATTTGCTTAACGTCTTCTGATTTACTTTTATATTTAGTAGGTAGGCCTTTCTTACTACTTAAGATAGTTGATAAATTACTTTTAAAACTTTTAGTAGTTAGCTACGTGTTCTAATTCGCACTTCCTTAAATAAGTGGGACTTCTAAGTTCTTTTTAGAATTAACTACAGTAGGGTGACATCGAAAAAGAGACTTTTGAAAAGTTATACTTTTTCAAGCTCTATATATAATCAACTAGAGGTGCTAGAACTATCATTTTTGAAATTTTGAAAAGCAAAGAACTTCCTTTTTAAGTTAGGCTATTAGTAAGCCTGATTAGTAAGCCTAATAGGAAAGATAAAAAGCAGTAAAAACAGCTAATAAAAAAAGCCTTAATAAATGTAGCTACAACTTTTTATTCGCGGTATATTTTTAGCTAAAAGTCAGAAGTATTATATAATAGTGTAAGATCTCTAATGTATCCATATTAATAATTATTCTAATTATTACTAGAATAGTTAGATAAGAGAGTTATTTTTTAAGGTTTTTTTATATTAAAGTAGCTAAAGCTAGTAACTAGTACTTAGTATACCAACCTTTAGCAGCTTTAACAGCTAAATAACGCCTAGGTAAAGAATTAATACAATTATCAATCGCCTGTTGTAGTATAAAGTCCCACTCTTCTAAAATTGCCTTTTTAAACAATTCTACTGCTTTAACGCTTTTACCTATGCCTAAAGAGGCAATAGGCCTTTTTCTTAGCGCGTTTTTAAGTAGACTCCAAACGTTTTCTATAGGACTTAAATCTAGGCTATAGGCAGGATGCTCAAAAAGGGGAATCCTATTTCTAGAAAACTAGGCGATAACTTGTGGCGTTTTATAGATCTTGGCGTTATCCTGCTGAAATTCCCAGCCTAAATACAATTAGCTGTAAGCTTTTTAAATATAAAATTATATTCAAAAAATATAAAGTAATAACAAAGTTATAGCCTTTTCAAGTAAAAAATAAGAGAGTTTGTACTTACCTCTTTTAAAAAGAGGTTTAACAATAGGATTTCAAACTTCTTCTAAATATTAAGTATTTGAAAAGGTTGTAGTATCTTTTAGTAATCTAGTTATATGTAACTTAGATCTACTATCTAGCCAAATAGCTCCCCAAACAGAGATAGAAATATCGCAAGCTATATCTTAGTTAGCAGGCTAGCTATAAATAATTTAAAATACTAGAAAATTACTAGATTTTTTAGTAAAATTCTAAGATTAATTAAAATATTTTTAAACTCACTTGTATTTGTAGTAGACACCTGTTCCTTGCTAAGTCGCTTATGTCTCCTTTTTCGGACGTATTCTTACCTAGCGCCGTGTCCACGCTAAATAGAAGACTTGTTAGAAAATATAACTTTTCTAAAGATAATATCTTTTAATATTTTCATAGTCTTCATAGCGTATTTCTAGTAATTCAAAGCTCTTTTCTTATTTAAAAGCTGTTTTTTCTTAGTAGTAGAAATAGCGTATTTCTCTACTTTGAATAAGCGTTGTAAGCTTCTAGTAGAAAAAGATAAACTATTTTCTTCTAGAATACGCTTATTTGTTTTCTCAGAACTTCTTTCTAGGTCTCTATTAACTACTCGCGTAGCTCTTTTAGAGACCTTTGTAGGCAGGCGCTGTTTAGGCGTAGAAAGTAGTAAAAAAGGATTTTTTCTTCTTTTTAATACGTTGTAAAGTATTATAAATAGATTTGTAAGATTTTTCTAGTATAGTACTAATAGTACTAGTAGATTTTTGTTGTAAAGATAAAGTATAGACTTGTTTTTCAAACTTAGAAAGTTTAACCGACATAGAGAGAAAATAAAGAAGTGAAAATCTCAGGTTAGAAAGAGGTTATTATATAGACTAACGCTAAAAAAAGCTTACGTAATTTTAGCGTACTTTTTTAGCGTACTTTTTTTTAGATTTTTATTTCTATACTTATTAAATGAGAAACTTGTGCTAAGACTTTGCTTAGGTAATGCTTATATGATCTAGTATTACATGTCTTAATTTTAGCGATTTTGATATGCTCATTAAAAAGTTGTAGCTAGATTTATCTAGCCATTTTTTTTCACCTGTTTTTACTGCTCTTTATCTCCTCTATTATGCTTACTAAGCAGGCGTACTAATAGCCTAACTTGAAATGGAAGTTCTTGGCTTTTCAAAACTTTAACAATCATAGTCCTAACCCCTCTAGTTAACTATATAAAAAGCTTTAAAATGTATAACTTTTTAAATGTCTCTTTTTCGATGTCACCCCTCTGTAGCTTATCTTTATAAAGAATTTCTATAATTTTAATTACATAATTTTTTAGCATCTCTTTTTTGCAATTTCTCTTATAGAACTAACGTTTATTAAAAGTTATATTATAGGTAGTAATTACCCAATTAAGGGTTAGTACCTATATATAGTATATATTAGAGGCTTAATAACTAACTAAATACCTAATATAGCCGCAAGAATTAACTTTAATTTTTAATAATTATACCTAGCTGCCTTCTCCTTGTTTAAAGGGTAGGCTTAGTAGCTGTAAGCAAAGATTCTACTTTAATTTAGATATAAATTAGCATTCTAGCGTCTAATCTTAAGTAGTTAATAGTATGAGTAATATTTCCTAAACCATTCTTTAAGCACCTAGTTTAGGGATTAGTAGCTATAAATCTTAGTAGAGCTTATTTTATGTAGGTAAGCTGCTGTATCTATAATTACTAGCTAAAGCTTAGCTAGTAGGTTAGTGCTTATGCGCATCTTAATAGCCTTTATAATTAGCTCTTAGCTAGCTCTCTCCGCCAAGCTGTTAGGCTTATAAGTATATAGCAGTAGCGCTTTAATTATTATCTTTTTCTCTATTGCCTATTCCTTATATCTTGATTGCCCTCTCTAAGGCAGCGTAGCAGTGTCGTTATTTTAATAGATTTCTACAATCTTTTGCTAATATTTTCTCTTAATTCTTGTAGGAAAGCCTTTAATTACTAGCATGATATTATTTAATGTCTTTAATTATATATATGTGGGAGCTGAAAAGGAGCAATTGCTTGATCAGGAGGAGTGGAATGAGTGTATTGATCAACTAAGTGCCACAACAAAGTGACCAATAACTACTAAAGAGGAATGAGACGATTTAGCCCGTATATATAGGCGCTAGCGCGATCGTCACGTGTTCAGCTTACTAGGATCACCTGTTCAACAGGGTGATCCACATGTTGCGCACGCCAATACTCTAACACCCCCCCCCAGGTTAGTGAGATACTATCAATCTAAGCTGTAAGCAACCAGGTAATCGTTAAATCGAGGTCGTTGACCAAGAGGTCCCTCCGTAATGATAGCTCCTCTGCCTAATCCTCCGTTGTCGTAATAATGCTGCTTGTTAATGTTTTAATTAATCTAGCAGTCCTAATATCTAAACATTAGATAGACCCTAAATATCACGTAATCAGTCAGTGCGCAGCGTCTACAACAATATTAATGACGTCTACTACCCCTCTAAAAAAATTTGTCTTTAACCTTACTCGAATATTAATTACTAAGCTTTTCTAGACTGTCTCAACTACCATTACTAATATAGTAAGCAGCGTTGCCTTATTGTTCTCTTACTAATCAGCTGCTAATCTTTCTGTGTAGTCTGCCTCTAGCAACAACAAGCGCGAGCGTTAATTAGCAAGCCGCCGTCATAAGCGTAGAAATCGCTTAGATAGCAGTCGTCAGTAACATAAAAACAGTGCTGAGTATAAGCATTACGCGCGCCAAAGCTTGTTTAACAATAAGATTTAGCAGGTAGCTAATCTTCAAAATAATAAGAGTTAGTTGCCACTGCCTCCTAATCTATACGCTTACTGCAAGACATCTAGTAGCTCTACTTAGAGGCTAATTACCTTACCTACTAAATCAAGTCTGCTGTCAAGTCCTTAATTAAATTTTAATCTACATAAGAGTCTAACTAAGTAATTAAGCTAGCGTAAAGGCAAGGCTCCTTAGGAGCTAATGCAAAAGTCTTAGCAGCTTACTACTTAAGCAGCAACGCGCGAGCCGCAACATAGCAACAGCAATAGGCTAAAAACGCCTACTAATTTGTCTACTAAGCGCACCGCGCCTCCCTCTACTTAGAAGAAGGCGCCTACTAGCTCTTTAAAGATTGCTGCTAATCTATTACGTCCTCGCGTTCCGCCTTATAAGCGCTACATAAAAAAGATGCTAAATAGTTTATACGCTAAACATTGCTTTAATTGCGTTTAGACTAGCAGTTAGAGCAGCTTACGCTGTAGCGGTTACTCGTCTTACACTTGCTATACAGTTAATATCAATCTCACTAATTAATTTATAGCTATGTATAGAGATAAAGAGGTAAGTCTTTAACCTATTAACCTTCTTGCTTAGCTTGCTAACTAGTTTTTAAGGATAGAACAACAATAAGCTGTACTAAGCTTTAAAAGCTTAACTGCTTAAAGACATGATTGCTTGCCGCAAAGAGATTAATAGCGGCCTTATAACTACTAAGCCTTCCGCGCAGAAAGCTCCTGCTAATAATTATTAAGCCTAAGAAATGTCTTATCACAGTTATGCTGCTTAACGTCTTGCTCCTGCTCCTGCTCCCGCGTTCGCTCCCGCGTTCGCTCCTGCTCCTGCTTAGTAACCCGCACACTAGCCGCTACAGTCAGCTTATTATCCTCAGCAGCAACAGCAGCAACATTAATAATGATATAAGTAGCCTCAGCAGTAACCTGCTTAAAAGTTGCTGCTTCAAGATTAAGCTGCCTGCGGAATGTTGCCGCCTTCTGTTCTATACAGTCGCCCTCAAATACACCGTCCTAATTAATATATAAATTACTTATATAACAGCAATTATTACGCTAGTATAAAGAGACAATTATCTAATAGCTCTATGTATAGAAGTAATAGATTAGAATTAAGACGTAACACTACTTACCTTAAGACTCTTGCTGTTTAAGCTTATATAGCTTAAATCGCTCTTAAGCTAGCTAAAGCTGAGCAGGCTAAGCGTAATGCAATAATAGCGTCTAATAAGTATAATAAGTTTAATGCTAATTAGTAATATAGTTCCTAGTCCTAGTTTAATCGTCTAGCTCACGTTCTACCGCTCAATAAAATAAGCTATTAAGAGGAGACTTAGCCTAGTATATAGATATTGCTACTTGATACAAATCCTTTGCTTGTTAATTATTATTTCTTTTAATTAAATGCTTAACTTGCTAAAAGTTAAGTAGCTACTTAAACTTTTTAAACTGTTGTTAGGTAAGCGACTTAGTCTATTAGCTAGCATAATTGCTGTTTCTAGGTATTTAACTTAAAATAATCTTTTAGCAAATTCCTGCTGCAGCTATATATTTTGTATATCTACATCTCTTAATTAAGTGCTAATCTGCTTATTCTTCCTAACTATAAGCCTATTTGTTTGTTAGTTGTTACACTACACTATCTAGACGTCTCCTAGATCTAGTAACAGCTCACAAAAGAAGCGCTTAAGGGCTATAGCTTCTTTAGTAGTGTGCTTAAGAGCAAGCAGCTTAGCCTTAGTAGTTAACGTAGTTACTGTAGTTTGCTAAGCTACCTTCTAAAATATTAGACTATTATATAGGATAGCTAGGTATTCTATAGGATAATTAGCGAGTTTCCTAATTATCTGCAAAAGAAGCGTCGCCTGCAATTATTAGGTCTAGGCTATTATAGTTCCTATACTAGATTATATCCTATCTTGTCTAATAGAAGTACATAATTACTTATTTAACAGCTTTTATATACTAATTACTAGAGTTTGTAAGGAAGTATAAGAGCTTTAAGATTGCGTAAGCAATATCTAGTTGCAGCATAATAGCTGTATATAGTACTAATCTAACCCTTTCTTAGTAGGCCTTAATCTCCTGCTTAGTTGCTTTGTTAGTGTTCTTAATTAGCTCCTCTAACAGTAATAGAGTCTTAGGAAAGCTACTATCTTCTAGCTTAAATTTCGTTGCGACCTTGTTAATATATATATTATGTATAAGCGTAATTATTTGCTTTTTGTAATCTCTAATTATCTAGATACTAAAGAACTATTTAACTAATCCTTGTTCCTGTATCTTGTATTTGTCTATAATCTTTAACTAAAGATCTATCGCCCTTTGCTTATAACCTTTCGCAAAGAGCAGTAAGATATTATCTATATAAAATAATACTAGGATTCTTCTTTCTTAATTAAAGAATTGGCAAGGCTTCTCTAGTAAGATAATTAATCTAATTTCTTTTAGTAACCTTAAGAACTTCTTATACTATAACAGTAGTAAGTCTTATAATCTATATAGTGCGCAGTTAAGCTATACACACTTCTCTAGCTTCTTAAAGCTATCTAGCATCTTGCAGATTACTAAGTTATCTGCTATAATCAACGCATTAAGGAATACTCTTACAACATTATATTGCTTAATCTCTAAGTTATTCTTAGCAGTAATAGCTATTGCTACTTAAAAGGACTTAGCTGCTAAAGTAGCAGCGTAAGTTAAATTAATTAAATCTTTTTTCTAGAGATTACTTTTTACAACAATCTACGCCTTACATTTAAAGAAGAAGCTGTCTTAATTGAACTTGTAGGTCTAAACCTACTTTATAAGTATCAGGCAATTAATTACTTCTTCTCTTAATATCTTAGTCTAAGTGTTTATCTTACTTAACTAATTAATCTCTCTCCTGTAGGCATCTTTAAACAAGGCTCTTATAAGATGCTAGAGTAATTAATTTTATAATCCTAGTAGTTTAGGTAGATTGTTGCAATGTAGTTAAGTATTTCCCTTTAGTTTGAACTTTGTAAGCGAAGCTGCTATAACTATGTAATTAAAAGTCTTATAGCTTACTTAGTCTTCCTAGGTTGCTTGCAAACCTAGCAGGTAAGTATTATAAAAATTATTTTATAATAAATCTTTATAATCTGCAATTAATGCGTTAACACTACCTGTGCTTCTACCTCCTAGTTAAATATTAAGATCTTAAGTTACATCTTTACGCTTACGCCTGCTACCTAGCTTACGCAGTAGAAGATAACAATTTATAAGCTAATTTAGGCTTCCGCTAGTAATATAAGCACTACGCCTTATAAGTAGAGGTTTAGCTTATAATTGCTTACCTCTTCTACTGTTTAAGGCCTAAGATCTTAACCTGTAAGATAATTTACGCTCTGCTATCTTGCTTAACTAAGCAAGTGTTCTATTACAACAAGCTAGCGCGTTAGAGTTTTTAGGCATAAACTATTAGACTAGTAATAAGTTGTTAGGCTTATAAAAAACAGGCTCTCTATCTCTAGGTATTAACAAATTAGCTCTTTTTAGCAAGTGTACTACTATTTAACTATTAATAACTTTGCAATTAATCGCGTTGTCGCTCTCTAAAGTCTCTAGTTTAGGAGTTAGTTCTAGGGTAGCAAGACTAGTAATCTACTACTAATCTAAGCGAATTCTTAATAGCGCACTAGCCTTATGCTCTATTCGCCTAGCGTCTTCTAATCTACTCTTATCTTTAGTAGGTAGGCCTTCCTTACTACTTAAGCTAGTAGATAGATTACTCTTAAGGTTTTTAGTAGTTAGCTGCGTATCTTAATCTGCCCTTCCTTAAATAGGCGAGAGGATCTCTAAGTCGTCTCTAGGATTAACTAGCTTGCTATTATAAAAGATCTCTATAATCTTAATTACTTAATCCCTTAGTAACTCTTCCTCGCAATCTTCTTTATAGAATAACTATTTATTAAAGGTTATATTACAGGTAGTGATTACCTAATTAAGTGTTAGTACTTATATATAGTATATATTAGAGGCTTAATAACTAACTAAATAACTAATATAGCCGCGAGGATTAACCTTAAATCCTTAATAATTATACCTAGCTGCCTTATCCTTATTTAAAGGATAAGCTTAGCAGCTATAAGCATATATTCTACTCTAGTCTAGGCGTAGATTAGCAGTCTAATGTCTAATCTTAGGTAGTTAATAATATTACAAATATTTCTTAAACTATTCTTCGAGTACCTAGTTAGGGGATTAGTAGCTATAGATCTTAGTAGAGCTTATTTTATATAAGTAAGCTGCCGTATCTATAATTACTAGCTAAAGCTTAGCTAGTAGATTAGCGCTTGTGCGCATCTTAATAGCCTTTGTAATTAGCTCTTGTCTAGCTCTCTCTGCTAAGCTATTAGGCTTATAAGTATATAGCAGTAGCGTTTTAATCACAATCTCTTTCTCTATTACCTATTCTTTATATCTTAATTGCCCTCTCTAAGGTAGTGTAGCAGTATTGTTATCTTAATAGATCTCTACAATCTTCTGCTAATATTTCCTCTTAATCCTTACAGCAAAGCCTTTAATTACAGGTATAATATTACTTAGTGTCTTTAACTAGATATTGCAATTGTACAGCTTGCCTAAGTAATCCTCTTTAATAATTAATGCCTATTTCTTAAGCAGCTAACTAGTTAAGAAATTAAACAAATTCTATAAGATCTTATAAAAAGGTTGTAGTAATCTTTCCCTTAGTTGCTACAAGACTACTTGTAAGGCATAAGCTATTGCGCAGTAATTACATTTAGATAGCTTCTTACTAGTAATTTTGATATTCTGCGCTAAGCAAACTAAGGCTTTAATAGCTTATTATCCTAGGTGTCCTAATTATTAATGCTATAGGTCCCTATTACTAGTACGCAGCTAAGATTTCCTTAATTACGCTACAGCGTTTACAAGCAGTAGTTAAGCTAAGTAATAAGAGAGTTGCTTATATTAAATAAAGAAGAGATTAAAGTAAAGCTTAAAGTTGATCAGGACAACATTCTTCTTAATTGTTTTAAATCTTAAAGTATAATTATATCCTAAATACTAAATGCCTGCCTAGTTAAGCTGCTCTTCTAACACAATATTAGTATAGAAGCCTAGTATAAGCTTAACGTTAGTAAGCAGTAGATTAGCTGTCTTAAAGCCTGCTTTGCTATGCAGGACGTTCTTGAGCAGCCTGTTTCTTACCCTAGCAACTCGGATAAATTAAGTGCCTGCTAAAACAGGCTCGTCCTTAGTGCATTCGCTAAAGGTGCCTAGTACTAGGTAATCTATAGTATTAACTATGGCTTCGGCCTTTTGAGACAACCTTTTGATGTGACTACACATTTTGTAGACACCTTTTTGGTATTAAAAAAAGATTTATTGCTAACAACAGGTATTGGGGCTCATGCCCCCTTGTTTAGTATTGCCAGCACGCAATTAGTGTGTTGCATGTTTAGACAGAAACAAAGATGCGTAATATCCCTCTAACTAACCTTCTTAACTAATAACTATTTACTAATAACTATTTACTGCTAACCGCAACTTCTGTTGTCTCTGTTGCTATCCCGGCGGTGTTGCAGTTGCGGCGTTTCTAGCGCCTATACTTAGATGTAAATATACAACAACAGCGTTACTATCTAAGCACAGCTCTCCTATCTCTAAAAGCAACTTACAAAATCCTCCTGCTTGTTAGTTTATCCTAGCTACTTAATAGCTGTTTTAATACGCTCTTACTCCTCGTAGAGCTACTGTAAGGTCTCTCTACTAAGGTTGCATTCGCGTAGGAGGAGATTAGTAAAATAACACACTTTTACTGTACCTCGACTATTAACATGCGCAACGTATTTAATAGACTTACTATTAAATAAGCCTTTTACAACCTCTATTGTAACCTTAACATTTATAATACTAGACGCATTAATAAGGTGTTAATAAATAACAAAATTTAACCTCTACGTTTACCTAATTACTATAAGAGCTACTGCTAACAGCTCCTCTTTAACTAACTAGGGAGGCTACTTAATAAAGATAAACGCGGGCTTTGTAATCTACTACTATAGCTTCTTATATAGTAACCTAGTAAGGTCTAACTTTACTTAATATAAGCTATTAGTCTTTGTGATAAACAGGGAGAAGAATAGTCTAAGCATTGTATTATTTATATGCAGTACTATATAGTGTAGGAAATCCTAAAGGTAAGAAGTAGTAAGCAAGGAGCTTTTATAAAGTATTACAGGCTCCCGCTGCAGTAACGTACGTGTCCTTACCCTCCTCTACCTCTACCTCCTCTACCTCTATCGCAATTTTGTTGCCAGCTATAGGCAAGCAATCGCTATTGAACACGTTTTAATTAGTGTCGTTTTTTAGTACCTTTAGCAAATTTTTTAACCCTAATTTTGCTTAGTAGTCTAAGCTTTTCTGCTCTAAGCGCTTAGCGCGTGGACCTCATCCACTCACCGTTCAAATTTCGTCAACTACACACAATCTTTTTTGACTTTTGCGACTAATTAGTAGAGGGCAGCTGCTTTTCACTTTTTTAGAAAACCTATTTTGACTACAACAACAACCACCACCTTTGATACCTTAAAAATAAATAGTATTAACTAAGTAGACTGCTGCTCTACTATCCAGGATTATGCAGAGGGACAGGGTATAAGGGGTAAAGGCTGTACTAAATATATTTAGTCTAATTTCCTTAATAAGGTCTTTTAGGTTAATTAATGTTAAAACTGATAAGCTAGGGTAAGATCTACTTAACTTATTAGTAGCTAATCTGCTAGTGCTAGCCTTCTACCCTTCCTTCTCTATCTAGGTGCGTAAGGTTGCCTATTTATTGCTGTTCTATTGCTTAAGGATCTTCTTTTTGTTATGGTTTAACAGCTTAATTAGTATACTACTAAGAGGGCTTAATCTAGTAACTGTAGTTTAAAGTTAATAGCAGTTGCGCAGTATCTAGAAGTGCTTATGTTGGAGTACTAACCTGCGGATCACTCCTTTGACAACCGGATCACCCGGGTTTTCAGGTGATCCTAATGGGATATCACGTGATAGCGCTAGTAGCGCGCATATAAACGAGCCGGATCGTCCGAAGTCTTTTCGGTAGTTATTAGACACTTTGTTGTGGCACTTAGTTGATCAATATACTTATTCCCCTCCACTAATCATTCAATTACTCCTTCCTAGCTCCCACAGTTATAAGCCCAGCCGCTTAATTGTAGTTTTAATTCCCACTGCGCAATTAGCAAGCTAGAAGATTATTTGTTTAATTAGATTTTACTCTCCTCTTTTATCTCCTACAGCACTAGCCAGCAGATTGCTGCTGCTGCTGTACCTCTCTCACTTATTAATCATACGATCAACCTCTTTCTAATACAAGCTACCTAGCTACCTACTAACTAACTAATAAATTTGTTGTCACCTTAACAATAACCCACGTCGCGATCCTACACGTAGCATCTTATCTTAAGATAGACCTCACTAATACACCGCTTGTCGCCTCAGGGGTAATCTTTAAGGCTTAATTAGACTAGCTAACCTAGTTTGCTCTATTAAGGCTACACTGCTTAGAGAAAGGCATCTAGGATTAGGTTAATCCTAATCTCCTGGATGTACCCTCAATAGATCACTAGGAGCCATAGTATCTAGAACTGCCTAAGGATATTAAGCAGCTAGTTGCTCTATCACCTAGCGCTAGCGCTTAAATACAAGAGGACTATAAGATTGCTTAGCGCAAATACGAGGCTTAATTACTTAATACTAAGTACAAGAAGGATAATCACAACAAGCTAGTTAACAGGTATAAGGTACAAGCTGCTTAATAAACAAGAAAAGTCGCTAAGATTACTAATGTTAAGGACTAGATTAGTAAAACTGTCTATCTAGACCTGCTCTTAAACGCCTTAATAAGCATAATTACTTAGAACCTTACTAGCCTTTAAGCCTTAGTAAAGATCCTTAAGGAGGATCTCGCACCTACTAATTAGAATACTTAGTATTTAATTAGGGCGCAGTACTAATCCCACCTAGATAAGGCTCGCTAGGGACAAATAGGTCCTAAGTAATAGTTTACAGAGTAGTAGCTACTGTATTAACAAGCAATAATCTACTCGCTTCCTAAGGTTATTAGGCTGTTAGTAATTACTAATTTTTTAGACGCCTTAGGCACTAAGATTGCACTAGACTAGTTACACGAGAAGCGCAATAAGCTAGCGCAAGTAATAGCGCTTAGTAAAGCTTAGTTAACCCTTAATAATCTAGGAAAGATCTTTAGCGTTTTGTTGCAGGATTAGTTAATTACTTCTTTAAAAGAAAAAGGACACGCAGTATTCTAAACTAGATCTAGATTAGTGTTAGCTTAACAATCTACTAGTGCTAACAACTTAAAGTTAAACAAAGGCGGTAAGCAACCCTACTCTTGTCCCTGCAAGGCTAGTAAAGGGCTTATTAGCAAGCACTTCTAGACACTACGCAACTATTATTAACTTTAGACTATAATTAATAGATTATGCTCTACTAGCAATATACTAATTAAACTGTTAGATAATAAGAAGAAGAAGATTATTAAGTAATAGAACAGCAACACTTAGGCATCTCTACGCACTTAGATTAAGAAGGAAGGCTAGAAGGCTAGCACTAGCGGATTAGCTACTAATAAGCTAAGTAGATCCTACCCTAGATTATTAGTTTCAGCACTAATTAACTTAAATAATTTTATTAATAAAATTAGGCTAAACGTTTTTAGTATAGCCTTTACTCCTTATGCCTTATCCCTTTGTACAATCCTAGATAGTAGAGCAGCAGTCTACTTAGTTAATACTATAGATTACCTAGTACTAGGCACCTTTAGCGAATGCACTAAGGACGAGACAGTCTTAGCAGGCACTTAATCGATTCTAGTTACTAAGATAGGAAACAGGCTGCTTAAGAACGTCCTGCATAGCGAAACAGGCCTAAAGACAGCTAATCTACTACTTACTAACGTTAAGCTTGTACTAGGTTTCTATACTAATATCGTGTTAGAAGAGCGGCTCAACTAGTTAGGCATTTAGTATTTAAGATATAATTACACTATGCAATTTAGGACGCTAGAGAAGAACGTTGTCTTAATTAATCTTAAGTGTTATTTTAATTTTTAATTTATTAAATATAAGCAAGTCTCTTGTTACTCTACTTAACTAACACTGCTTGTGAACGCTGTAGCGCGATTAAGGATACTAAAGTTGCGCACTAGTGATAAGGACCTGTAGCACTAACAATTAGGTCACCTAGGACAACAGGCTATTAAAGCCTTAGTCCGCTTAGCGCAGAACGTTAAGATTACTAGCAAGAAGCTATTAGAATGTAATTACTGCGTAACAGCTTATACCTCGCAAGTAATCTCGCAGCAACTAAGAGAAAGATTACTACAACCTTTTTATAGGATCTTATAGGATCTGTTTAATTTCTTAACAGGTTAATTGCTTAAGAAATAGGCACTAATTATTAAGGAAGACTACTTAGGCAAGCTTTACAATTACAATATCTAGTTAAAGACACTAAACAATATTATGCTTGTAATTAAAGGTTTTACTAAAAGGATTAAGAGAAAATATTAGCAAAGGATTGTAGAAATCTATTAGGATAACAATACTGCTACACTGCCTTAGAGAGGGCAATCAAGATATAAAGAATAGGCAATAGAGAAAGGGATCGTGATTAAGACGCCACTGCTATATACTTATAAGCCTAATAGCTTGGCAGAGAGAGCTAGCTAAGAGCTAATTATAAAGGCTATTAAGATGCGCACGAGTGCTAATCTACTAGCTAAGCTTTAGCTAGTGATTATAGATGCGGCTGCTTACCTACATAGCATAAGCCCTACTAAGATCTATAGCTACTAATCCCCTAACTAGGTGCTTAAAGAATGGTTTAGGAAATATTTCTAATACTATTAACTACCTAAGATTAGACATTAGACTGCTAATCTACGCCTAGACTAGAGTAGAATATATGCCTATAGCTGCTAAGCCTATCTTTTAGATAAAGATAAGGCAGCTAAGCGTAATTATTAAGGATTTAAGGTTAATCCTCGCGGCTATATTAGTTATTTAGTTAGTTATTAAGCCTCTAACATATACTATATATAAGTACTAATACTTAATTAGGTGATTACTACCTGTAATATAACCTTTAATAAACAGTTGTTCTACAAAGGAAATTACAAGGAAGAGCTACTAAGGGATTAAGCAATTAAAATTGTAGAGATCCTTTATAATAGCGAGCTAGTTAATCCTAGAGACGACTTAGAGGTCCTCTCGCCTGTTTAAGGAAGGGCGGATTAAGATACGCAGCTAACTACTAATAACTTTAAGAGTAATCTATCTACTATCTTAAGCAGTAAGGAAGGCCTACCTACTAAAAATAAGAGTAGATTAGAAGACGCTAGGCGAATAGAGCACAAGGCTAGTGCGCTATTAGGAATTTGCTTAGATTAGCAACAGATTACTAGTCTTGCTACCCTAGAACCTACTTCTAAACTAGAGACCCTAGGGAACGACAATTTAATTAATTATATAGTTATTAACAGTTAAATAGCAGTGCAACTACTTAAAGGAGCTAATCTGTTAAAACTTGTAGGTAGAATACCTTATTTACTAGTCTAACAGTCTATGCCTGTAGACTCTAACGCGCTAGCTAATTGTAATAGAATACCTGCTCGTGTAAGCAGGATAGCGGGGCGTAAATTATCTCGCAAGTTAAGATCTTAGGCAACGAACAGCAGACAGGGTAAGCAATTATAAGCTAAACCTCTGCTTACAAGGTGTAGTGCTTGTATTACTAGCAAAAGCCTAGATTAGCCTACAAATTAATATCTTCTACTACGTAAGCTAGGTAGCGGGCGTAAGCGTAAGAACGCAACCTAAGATCCTAACAATTAACTAGGGGGGTAGAAGCATAGGTAGTATTAACGCATTAATTACAGATTATAAGGATCTATTATAGAACAACTTTTATAATACTTACCTGCTAGGTTTGCAAGTAACCTAGGAAGACTAAGTAAGCTACAAAACTCTTAATTACGTAGTTATAGCAGCTTTGCTTACTAAGCATAAACTAAGTATAGGAAATGCTTAACCGCATTGCGACAATCTACCTAAACTACTAAGATTATAGAAGTAGTTGCTTTAGCATCCTATAAGGGCCTTGTTTAAGGATGCCTGCAGGAGAGAGATTAATTAGTTAAGTAAGACAAAGACTTAGACTAAGATATTAAGAGAAGAAGTAATTAATCGCCTAATACCTATAAAGTAGGTTTAGACTTATAAGTTTAATTAGGATAGCTTCTTTCTTAAATGCAAGGCGCAGATTATTGTAAAAGATAATCTCTAAAAAAAGGATTTAATTAATTTAACTTACGCTGCTACCTTAGCAGCTAAGTCCTTCTAAGCAGCAATAGCTATTGCCGCTAAGAATAACTTAGAGATTAAGCAATATAATGTTGTAGGAGTATTCCTTAATACGTTAATTATAGCAGACAACCTAGTAATCTATAAGATGCTAGATAGCTTTAAGAAGCTAGGGAAGTGCGTACAGCTTAACTGCGCACTATATAGAATGTAAGACTCGCTACTATTGTAGTATAAGGAGTTCTTAGGGTTACTAAGGGAGATTAGACTAATCGCCTTACTAGAGGAGCCCTGCCTTTTCTTTAATTAAGAAAGGAGGATCCTAGTGCTATTTTATGTAGATAATATCCTACTACTCTTCGCGAAAAGTTATAAGCAGAGGGCAATAGATCTTTAGTTAAAGATTATAAATAAGTATAAAATACAAGAACAAGGATTAGTTAAATAGTTCCTTAGTATCTAAATAATTAGAGATTGTAAGAAGCAAATAATCACGCTTGTGTATAATACGTATATTAATAAGATCGCGAAGAAGTTTAAGCTAGAGGATAGTAGCTTTCTAAAGACTCTATTGCTGTTAGAGGAGCTAATTAAGAACACTAGTAAAGTAACTAAGCAAGAGATTAAGGCCTACTAAGAAAAGGTTAGATTAGTACTGTACACAGCTATTATATTATAACTAGATGTTGCCTACTTAATCTTAAAGCTCTTACACTTCCTTATAAACCCTAGCAATTAGCATATAAAAGCTGTTAAACGGGTAATTATATACCTCTATTAAACAAGATAGGATGCGATCTAATATAGGAACTACAATAGCCTAGACCTAATAATTGCAGACGATGCTTCCTTTGCAGATAATTAGGAAACTCGTTAATTATCCTATAGATACATAGCTATCTTATATAGTAGTCTAATATTTTGGAAGGCAGCTTAGTAGACTACAGTAACTACGTTAACTACTAAGGCTAAGCTGCTCGCCCTTAAGCGCACGACTAAGGAGGCTATAGCCCTTAAGCGCTTCTTTTGTAAGCTATTTCTTAATCTAAGAGACGTTTAGACAGTTTAGTGTAACAATTAACAAATAATTAGGCTTGTAGTTAGGAAGAACAAGCGGATTAGCACTTAATTAAGACATGTAGATATATAAAACATGTAGCTGCGGCAGGAACTTGCTAAAAGATTATTTTAGGTTAAATACCTAGAAACAGCGATTATGCTAGCTAATAGACTAACTAAGTCGCTTACCTAACAACAGTTTAAAAAGTTTAAGTAGTTACTTAACCTTTAGCAAGTCAAGCATTTAATTAAAGGAAATAATAATTAATAAGCAAAAGATTTGTATTAAGCAGCGACATCTATATACTAGGCTAAGTCTCCTCTTAATTGCTTACAATAAGCGGGAGAACGTAAGCTAGACTATTAAACTAAAACTAGGAACCTTATTACTAATAAGCATTAGACTTATTATACTTGCTAGACTCTATTATTGCATTACGCTTAGCCTGCTCAGCTTTAGCTAGCTTAAGAGCAATTTAAGCAATTTAAGCTTAAACAGTAAGAGTTCTAAGGTAAACAGCGTTACGTCTTAATTCTAATTTATTACTTCTATACAAAGAATTGTTAGATAATTGCCTTTTTACTCTAGCGTAATAATCACGCTTATATAAATAAGTTATATAGTAATTAGGACGACAAACAGAAGGATGATTGTATAGAGTAGTAGGGGGCAATATTCTACAGGCAGCCTGCTCTTAAAGCAGTAACCTTTAAGCAGGTTACTACTAAGGCTGCTTATGTTGCTGCTGTTGCTGCTAAGAATAATAAGCTAACTATTGCGGCTGGTGTGTAGGTTGCTACGCAGGAGTAGGAGCGAACGCAGGTATAGGAGCAGGAGTAGGAGTAGGAGGTTAAGCGGTAAAACCGCAATACAACATTTCTTAAGCGCGACAATTATAGACAGGAGGCTTCTGTAAAGAAGGCTTTCTAGTAAACGTAATGCCGCTCTTAATCTCTTTACAGCGAGCAATAATGTCCTTAAGTAGTTAAGCTTTTAAAGCTTAGTACATCTTATTATTATTCTATCCCTAAACACTAGTTAGTAAGCTAAGCAAGAAGGTTAACAGGTTAGAGACTTACCTCTTTATCTCTATACATAGCTATAAATTAATTAGCGAGATTAATATTAACTATATAGCAGGTGTAAGACAAGCAACTGCTACAGCGTAAGCTACTCTAACTACTAGTCTAAACGCGATTAAAGCAGCGTTTAGCGTATAAACTATCTAGCATCTTCTTTATGCAGCACTTATAAGGCAGAATATGAAGGCGTAATAAATTAGCAGCGATCTTTAAAGAGCTATTAGGCGCTTTTTTCTAAGTTAAGGGGGGCGCTATGCGCTTAGTGGACGGATTAGTAGGCGTTTTTAGTCTATTACTATCGCTATGTTGCTGTTCACGCGTTGCTGCTTAAGTAGTTATCTACTATAACTTTTGCTTTAGCTCTTAAGGAGCCTTGCCCTTACGCTAGCTTAATTGCTTAGTTAGACTCTTATATAGATTAAAATTTAAGCGAGGACTTAACAGTAGACTTAATTTAGCAGGTAAGGCAATTAGCTTCTAAGCAGAGCCACTAGATGTCTTGCAATAAGCGTACAGATTAAAAGGCAAAGGCAACTAACTCTTATTGTTTTAGAGATTAGCTGCTTACTAAATCTTACTATTAAATAGGTTTTAGCGCGCGTAACGCTTATGCTTAACACTGTTCTTACGTTACTAATAGCTTTCTAAGCGTTAATTACGTTAACAATAGCTCTTAAAGCTGCGCTTGTTGTTGCTTAGGGCAGACTACACTAGAAAGATTAGCAGCTAATTAGTAAGGGAGCAATAAGACAATCTTGCTTACTATGTTAGTGATAGTAGTTAAGACAGGATTAGAAAGACTTAGTAATCAGATTAATTAAGGTTAAGGACAAAAGTTTTAGAGGGGCAATAAACGTGATTAATTTTGTTGTAGTAATTGCGCACTAACTATTTACGCGATATTTAGGGTCCATCTAATGTTTTAATATTACTTAGAGCTGCTAGATTAATTAAAGCAACAACACGTAGCATTACTACAACAACAGAGGATTACGCAGAGGAGCTATAATTACAGAGGCCCTCTTAATTAACAACTTAGATATATTATAATTATCTAGATGCTTACAGCTTAGATTAATAGTATCTCACTAACTTGGGGGGTATGTTGGAGTACTAACCTGCGGATCACTCCTTTGACAACCAGATCACCCGGGTTTTCAGGTGATCCTAATAGGATATCACGTGATGGCGCTAGTAACGCGTATATAAACGAGCCGGATCGTCCAAAGTCTTTTCAGTAGTTATTGGACACTTTGTTGTGGCACTTAGTTGATTAATATACTCATTCCCCTCCACTGATCATTCAATTACTCCTTCCCAGCTCCCACAGCTTATTTATAGGCCCTTTACTAGCCTTGCAAGGGCAAAAGTGCAATTGCTTACTACTTTTATTTAACTTATTAGCGCTAGTAGACTATTAAGCTAACGCTAATCTAGATCTAGTTTAAAATACTACGTGTCCTTTTCCTTTTAAAGAAGTAATTAACTAATCTTATAACGAAACACTAAAAATCTTTCTTAGATTATTAAAAGTTAATTAAGCTTTTCTAAGCGCTAGTACTTATGCTAGCTTATTGCGCTTCTTACGCAACTAGTCTAGTGCAATTTAAGTGCCTAAGGCGTCTAAAAAATTAGTAACTGCTAGCAGCCTAACAACTTTAGGAAGCGAGTAGATTGTTGCTTGTTAATACAGTAGCTGCCACTTAGTAAACTATCTCTTAAGGCCTATTTATCTCTAGCAAGCCTTATCTAGGTGTAATCTGTACTACGCCCTAATTAAATACTGAGTATTCTAATCTGTAGGTGCAAGATCCTCCTTTAGGATCTTTACTAAGGCTTAAAAGCTAGTAAGGTTATAAGTAATTATGCTTATTAAGGCGTTTAAAAGTAGGTCTAGATAGACAGTCTTACTAATCTAGTCCTTAACATTAGTAATCTTAGCAACTTTTCTTATCTATTAAGCAGCTTATACCTTGTAGCTGTTGACTAGCTCGTTGTAATTATCCTTCTTATACTTAGTATTAAGTATTTAAGCCTCGTATTTGCGTTAAGCAATCTTATAGTCCTCTTATATTTATGCGCTAGCGCTAGGTAATAGAGTAGCTAGCTACTTAACATCCTTAGGCAGTTCTAGATACTGTGGCTCCTAGTGATCTATTGAGGGTACGTCTAGGAGATCAGGATCAACCTGATCCTAGATGCCTTTCTCTAAGTAGTGTAGCCTTAATAGAGCAAACTAGGTTGGCTAGTCTGATTGAGCCTTAAAGATCACCCCCAAGGCGACAAGCGGTGTATTAATGAGGTCTATCTTGAGATGAGATGCTTCGTGTAGGATCACGACGTGGGTTATTGTTAAGGTAACAACAGATCAATTAGTAGGTAGCTGTGTCAACGATAACAGTAGGCTGTAGGATAGATCGGTAAGAGGTTGATCGTATAATCAATAGGTGAGAGAGGTACAGCAGTAGCAGCAATCTGCTAGCTGTGCTGTAGGAGAATAGAGGAGAGTAAAAGTAATTAATAATCAAACAGTTGACCTTACAGCTTGCTAATTGCGCAGTGGGAATCGAAACTACGATCAAGCGGCCGGGCTCATAACTGTGGGAGCTAAAAAGGAGCAATTGCTTGATCAGGAGGAGTAGAATGAGTGTATTGATCAACTAAGTGCCACAACAAGGTGACCAATAACTACTAAAGAGGAATGAGACGATCTGGCCCGTATATATAGGCGCAAGCGCGATCGTCACGTGTTCAGCTTACCAGGATCACCTGTTCAACAGGGTGATCCACATGTTGCGCACGTCAATACTCCAACAATATTGTAATTGTACAGCTTGCCTAAGTAGTTTTTCTAAATAATTAGTGCTTATTTCTTAAGCAGCTGACTAGTTAAAAAATTAAATAAATTTTATAAGATTCTATAAAAAGTTTATAGTAATTATTTTTTTAGTTATTATGAAATTACTTGCAAAGCATAAGCTGTTGCGCAGTAATTATATTTTAATAGCTTCTTACTAGTAATCTTAATATTCTACGCTAAGCAGACTAGAGCTTTAATAGCTTGTTGTCCTAAATAGCCTAATTGTTAATGCTATAGATCTTTATTACTAGTGCACAACTAAGGTTTCCTTAATTATACTATAGCGTTTACAAGTGGTCTTAAGTAGTGTAATAAGTAAATCGCTTATATCTACCAAATAAGAAATTAAAGTAACACTTTAAGTTAATTAAGACAACATTCTTTTTAAATATTCTAAATTGTATAGTATAATTATATTCTAAATACTAAATGCCTGCTTATTTAAGCCGTACTTCTAAGACAATATTAACGTAGAAACCTAGTACAACCTTAACATTAGTAAGCAAAAGATTAGCTATATCAAGGCTAGCCTTACTATGCAGGACGTTTTTAAGCAGCTTATTTTCTATTCTAGCAACTAGAATAGATTAAGTACTTGCCTTAACAGTCTTGTCCTTAGTACATTTGCTAAAGGTGCCTAGTACTAGGTAATCCTTACTATTAACTAAGTAGACTGCTACTCTACTATTTATACTTGTACAAAGAGACAAAGCATCAAGCGTAAAAGCTATACTAAACACGTTTAGACTAAAATCCTTAATAAAGTCTATTAAGTTAATTAGTGCTAAAACTAATAAGCTAAGGTATAATTTACTAGACTTATTAGTAGCTAATCTGCTAGTGCTAGCCTTCTAGCCTTCTTTTTTAATCTAGGTACGTAGCGTTGCCTATTTGTTGCTGTTCTATTAATTAAGGATCTTCTTTTTGTCTTTGTCTGTTAGTTTAATTAGTATGTTGCTAGGAGGGTATAATCTAGTAACTGCAGTTTAAAGTTAATAGCAGTTGCGCGGTATCTAGAAGTACTTGCTTATAAATCCTTTACGTAGCTTACATAGACAAAAGTATAATTACTTACTACTCTTATTTAATTTTAAGTTATTAGCGCTTGTAGATTATTAAGCTGTCCTTGATCTAGATCTAGTTTAGAACACTACGTGTCCTTTTTTGTTAAGGAAGTAATTAACTAATCTTGTAATAAAACACTAAAGATCTTTTCTAGATTATTGAAAGTTAATTAGGCTCTACTAAGCGCTATTACTTATGCTAGCTTATTATACTTTTTGTGTAACTAGTTTAGTGCAATCTTTGTGTCTAAGGCGTCTAAGAAATTAGTAACTGCTAGTAGTCTAACAACCTTAGAGAGCGCGTAGATCGTTGCTTATTAATATAGAAGCTGCTATTTAGTAAACTATTGCTTGAGGCCTATTTATCTTGAGTATGCCTTGTCTAGGTAGGATCTGTACTGCGCCCTAATTAAATACTAAGTATTCTAATCTATAGGTGCAAGATCCTCCTTTAGGATCTTTACTAAAGCTTAAAGGCTAGTAAGGTTTTAAGTAAATATGCTCATTAAGGCGTTTAACAGCAGATCTAAATATATAGTTTAACTGATCTAGTCCTTAATATTAGTAATCTTAGTTACCTTTCTTGTTTACTAAGTAGTATGTAGCTTATACTAGGCTGGTAAATAGGTATAGGTTGGGTTGTGGTTGGGTCAGATCCGCACGGACCAGAACACCAAAATCTCAACCTTTACTTCTAGATAACTCGCTTAATACTAGGTATATTCTAATGCAACTCTAATAGAAGGTGCATTAGTATTGGAAGAC
The DNA here is from genome assembly GCA_024321975.1 of Alternaria sp. 'sect. Undifilum'. Taxonomy (NCBI): domain Eukaryota; kingdom Fungi; phylum Ascomycota; class Dothideomycetes; order Pleosporales; family Pleosporaceae; genus Alternaria; species Alternaria sp. 'sect. Undifilum'. The sequence continues at coordinate 5,185,378 of JAJJZI010000003.1, forward strand.
ACTTGCGTTAAATTTTTAAGGAATTTTATGTATTTTAGCCTTAGATATCAAGCTTTAAATGCTTCGATACTACATAACTAAGTTAAATGTTAACGGAATCTTATAAAAATTTAATGTATCTATCTTCTAGTACTAATGCACCCTCTACCAAGATTGCATTAAGATATACCTAGTATTAAGTGAGTTATTTATTTTTTAAGGTGTCAAGGGTGGTGGTTGTTGTTGTAGTCAAAATAGGGTTCTAAAAAAGTAAAAAGCAGCTACCCTCTACTAATTAATCGCAAAAGTCAAAAAAAAAGATTGTGTGTAGTTAACAAGATTCTAACGGTAGGTGGATGAGTTCTAGGAGGAAAGCTCAGACTACTAAGCGATAATTAGGGTTAAAAAATCCGCTAAGGTACTAAAAAACGACACTAGTTAAAACGTGTCAAACGGCGATTACTAGCCTATAGCTAACAACAGGATTACAGTAGGATTGCAATAGGATTACAACATAATGTAATAGAGGAGGGAAAGGACACGTACGTACCGTAGCAGGAGCCTGTAATACTTTATAAAGCTAAAGCTACTACTTCTCACCTACTACTTCTCACCTTTTAAATAGCACTGTATATAAATAATTTGCATACAATACGCTATAATAGCGTACAACCTCCGCAACAAGCATCTCTTTAACCTTAACTCTTATCTAAAGATAGGAAGCTTTCCTGTTGTACACCTAGCCCCTAAACTAGTCTAGCTTAAGCTAATTATGTAGATACCTAAGTTTATTAAGCATTTACAAACTTAGCCTCTTTAAGACTTTATAATTATATCCCTTATAAACAACTCTAGAATCTGCAATATCTCTATATATAAAAAGAATATTAAGCCTTAACTTAGCTAGTTGTAGAAGGAATACAAGATCTATAGGGTGTTTACTAATACTAGCAAAGTACTTAAAATACTCTACTTTAGTATCTCTCTCTTCTTATTAATTATGTATAAGCTAAGTAAAGAAACTATGAACTAGTTAAGCTAGCTGTTGTATAACGTTAAAATAGTAATAGAGAAGAAAGAGGTAAGAAAGAAGGAGTAGGCGTTCTATCGTTGTATGTATAGGTTAGAAAGCAAGGCAATAATAGTGCTGCTTCTTTAATTTGTCTAAGAGTACCTAGAAGTAAAGCCTTAACATAAGTAGGCAGTATAGGCAGGATAGGGCACATTAAGTTAGGAGGCGATTCGCGTCTTTGTCTTGCTTTTCTTCGTTTCTATCTAAACATGCGACACACTAATTACGTTCTAGCAATGCCGAACAAGGGGGTATAAGCCCTGATACCTATTGTTAGCAATAAATCTTTTTTTTACCAAAAAGGTGTCTACAAAATGTATAGTCACATCAAAAGGTTGTCTTAAAAGGCCGAAGCCATTCGGTGAGTTATTTAGAAGTAAAGGTTGAGATTTTGGTGTTCTGGTCCGTGCGGATCTGACCTAACCACAACCTAACCTATACCTATTTACTAGCCTAGCTTGTACCTATTAACTAGCTTGTTATAATTATCTTTCTTATACTTAGCGTTAATTATATAAGCCTTATATTTATATTAATTAGTTTTATAGTCCTCTTGTATTTGTGTACTAGCGCTAGGTAATAAAGCAACTAGTTGCTTAATATTTTTAGGCAGCTCTAGTTACTATAGCTCCTAGTAATCTATTAAGGGCACGTCTAGGAGATTAGGATTAACTTAATTCTAGATACCTTTCTCTAAGCAGTGCAGTCTTAATAGAGCAAACTAGGTTAGCTAGTCTAATTAAGCTTTAAAAATTACTCTTAAGGCGACAAGTAGTATATTAGTAAAGTCTATTTTAGTAAGATGCTTTGTAGGATTACAACGTAGGTTATTATTAAAGTAAGCGCGGGTTAATTAGTTATTTAGTAGGTAGCTGTGTTAATAATAATAGTAGCCTGTAGGTTGTAGGATGAATTAGTAGGAGGTTAATTGTATAATTAAGTAAGTAAGAGGTACAGCAACTGCAGCAATCTGCTAGCCGTGCTGTAGAAGAAAAAGAGGAGAGTAAAGTAATAATTAAACAGTTAACCTTCTAGCTTGCTGATTGTGCAGTAGGAATTAAAACTACAATTAAGTAGCTAGGCTTATAACTATAGGAGCTAAGAAGAAGTAATTGCTTAATTACCTAAGTGGAAAATAAGTGTATTAATTAACTAAGTGCTACGACAAAGTGTCTAATAACTACTAAAGAGGCTTGAGACGATCTGGCCTGTATATATAGGCGCTAGCGTGGTCGTCACGTGTTCAGCTTACTAGGATCACCTGATCACCAGGGTGATCCGTATGTCAATACTCCAACAATATTTCTAATATAACTTTAGAATTAAAAGGTAAGAAGCTTATAGCCTTAAAAGCCTTTAAGATTGTTATTATCGTAAAGAAGGCCTGCTAGGCTTAGTAAAAGAGGGGAAAGAAATTCTTTTTGCTTATTAAGGTAAGGCCCTGGTTCCTCTCTAGAAATCTAGATATCTTAGCCTAGTAAGCTAATAAAAGAGGCTTAAACAGGGCTGCAACGGCGCAGGCAAGACTTACGGATCAGTATCGGCAGAAGAGATCACGGCAGAGGCATATAGGAGTGCGTGGTGATCTACAAATAAGCCTTAATTCTAATAAAATACTTTTAGGCCTTGTATAAAAGGATATAAAAAATCTGTAGAGCAACTATAGATCCTAAGCTATCTTTATACCTGCGATCTGGGCTAAGACTAAGGTAGGTCTAATACTAGTAAGAGTTAGCCTAAGTAAGATAATAGTAAAAACAAAAGAGTTGTAACATATTTATTATATTACCTCCCTTTCTAGTAGACAGCTAGTCCTGTAGCTATATATTTTTAATATGTTTATTTGTTAACTTTATAACATCTTCTGTGGCTTCGGCCTTTTGAGACAACCTTTTGATGTGACCACACATTTTGTAGACACCATTTTGGTAAAAAAGATTTATTGCTAACAACAGGTATTGGGGCTCATGCCCCCTTGTTTGGTATTGCTGGCACGCAATTAGTGTGTCGCATGTTTAGACAGAAACGAAGATACGCAATATCCCTCTAACTAACCCTCTTAACTAATAACTATTTACTAATAACAATTTACTGCTAACTGCAACTTCTATTGTCTCTATTACTATCCTAGCGGTGTTGCAGTTGCGGCGTTTCTAGCGCCTATACTTAGATGTAAATATACAACAACAGCGTTACTATCTAAGCACAGCTCTCTTATCTCTAGAGGCAACTTACAAAATCCTCCTACTTATTAGTTTATCTTAGCTACTTAATAGCTGTTTTAACACGCTTTTGCTCTTTATAGAGCTACTATAAGGTCTCTCTACTAAGGTTGTATTTGCGCAGGAGGAGATTAGTAAGATAACATACTATTACTATACTTAGACTATTAACATGTACAACATATTTAATAGACTTACTGCTAAATAAGCCTTTTACAACTTCTATTGTAACTTTAATACCTATAATACTAGACGTATTAATAAGGTTTTAATAAATAATAAAATTTAACCTCTGCGTCTACCTAATTACTATAGGAGCTACTACTAACAGCTCCTCTTTAACTAACTAGGGAGGCTACTTAACAAAGGTAAACGCGGGCTTTGTAATCTACTACTATAGCTTCTTGTATAGTAACTTAGTAAGGTCTAACTTTACTTAATATAAGCTATTAGTCTTTGTGTTAAATAAGGAGAAGAATAGTCTAAGCATTATATTGTTTATATACAGTACTGTGTAGTGTAGGAAATCCTAAAGATAAGAAGCAGCAGGCAGGGAGCTTTTATAAAGTATTACAGGCTCCTGCTGCGGTAACGTACGTGTTCTTACCCTCCTCTACCTCTACCTCCTCCACCTCCATCGCAATCTTGTTGCTAGCTATAGGCTAGCAATTGCTGTTAAATACGTTTTAATTAGTGTTTTTTTTTAGTACCTTTAGCAAATTTTTTAACCCTAGTTTTGCTTAGTAGTCTAAGCTTTTCTACTCTAAGCGCTTAGCGCGTAGACCTTATCTACTTACCGTTTAAATTTTGTTAACTACACACAATCTTTTTTTGACTTTTGCGACTAATTAGTAGAGGGCAGCTGCTTTTTAGTTTTTTAGAAAACCTATTTTAACTACAAGAACAACCACCACCTTTAATACCTTAAAAATAAATAACATCTTCTGTTATTGTAGACTTCTAATAGGTAGTTACTACAACTTTAACTTAAAGTAGTGTAAGGCTAGCCTTAAGCGTTTGCTTTGTTTATACTATAACAACAATATATATATAACTTTTCTGCTCCTTCAATCTTAACACATGCACACACACACCTACACACATATATATATATATATATATACATACTATGCTGCTATGCTACCCCTTTAGGGCGTTACTAGAGGCGTATCGCCTTATTTGTCTACGCTTAGTGCGCGCCTTCGCGCAAGGCGTTTTTAAAGTTAAATATTAGTTTAACTTCAAAATATCTAGAAAATGCGCTTATTATACATCGTAAACAGAGAGGTGCTTTTTTATAAGTTTAATATGACTTATTTTTTTTAAACTAAAATTTACATAGATAAGTGCTAAAGTATATTACAGAGGGGTGACAAAAATAAAAAGATGTCATAAAAGTTATTATTTTTAAAGCTTTATATTTCTATGACTAGAAAGGCTATACCGAAAAGGGTTAGTGATTTGAAAGGCCAAGAACTTCCTCTTTGAGATGGGTTGCTTAGTAAGCTGCTTAGTCAGCATGATTGCGCCTGTAATCTTGTTTGAAATAAGAGAAAAAAATCAAAAAACTTAATTCTAGTATTACTTTTTTTTTGAAGGTGTAAAAATTGCTAATAAAAATCTTAGATTAAGTAGCTTACGTAAGCATGATGTGAGCAAAATTTAGAGGCCTATATCTTAGTTACTTAGAGTCTAATTGAAGGATGAAAAAAAAGAGTTTACTTACGTAATCATTAATTACGTAATAGCTTAGTAATCTTATAGTATATTTACTCTTTTAATTTTTCAAAACTCACTTTTTCGAAAGTATTATTCTTATAGCTTGAAATTCTTGTTTTTCTAAATACTAAATTCTTTCTTTCTAATTATAAAATAAGCCTTTTTCCTTATGTGGTAATATACCAAGAATGTTTTCTACAAGTATTACTAATACTTTTTATTGAATAAAATGCAAAAAACAGCGTTCTTAACTACTTTTAGGCCTAAACTAGGCCGTCTTACTAAGATCTTTTTGAAAGTTTCAAAAATACTTAATGAAAACCTAACTAAAAAACTTAAAAAGGGAATTTTGAACTGATAAAATAAAATAGTTATCTTTTCTTTATTGAAAGCTTACAAAACTTCCTAAAAAATAACTTCTATTTTATTATAATCTTTAAGAAAATGCTGCCTTTAAACTCAAGAAAAAGTTCATTATTATTACATTTATATCAAGCAAAGACGTGTGAAACTTTATAATTTGAACTCAAATTAAGTTTGATAGTAAAATAAGTTTTCTATAAAATAGTGTTATAGTATAAAAATCATACCCTGTTTAACATAATGAAATTATAGTATTACAAACAGGTTAATTTTTACAAAAAGCAGTTAACAGTAGTACCTTTTTATAGTTAAAGTGCTACTTAGCTAATAATGAAGCTACGGGCTAGTCAACTAAGTATTAGTAAGCTATTTTATATAATTATTTCAGAAAAACTCAACAACAAGCTTTTTACTATTAACTAATAATCTATTATGCAATGACTTTGAAACTTTCACACAAAATAGTGTTGAAAATATATTTTTTATATTAATAATTCTTAGCAACTTTTACAAGTTTGGAAAAAAGTTATTTCAAAACGAATTTTTATTATTGTTTTTCGTCTTATTTCAAGCAAGATTGCAGGCGCGATCGTGCTGACTAAGCAGCTTACTAAGCAGCCTATCTCAAAGAGGACGTTCTTGACCTTTTAAATCACTAACCCTTTTCGGTATAGCCTTTCTAGTCATAGAAATATAAAGCTTTAAAAATAATAACTTTTATGACATCTTTTTATTTTTGTCACCCCTCTGTAAGAAGAAGTTCTTTAAACACTTTTTTACTATAAACTATCTTACTACTGTAGAGCACAAATAGAATCTAGCAAAGGACTGCCTCCCTACTAAAAAGTAAATATAGGCGGCAGCCCTTGTCCTAGCCTAAAGAGTTTAAGTAACTGTTACGACCTAGTTACGAACCCAAGTCTTACAGAGAGTTACCGCAACTAGCAAACTAAGATCTAGACAGCTAACCTACAAAGCTACCGCAGCGAGTAGTTACGTGATTAATCACTACGCCAAGGACTATTAATAGGAGGTTACGCACACTATCGCTAGGAGCGATTACAACTACTACAACTATCGCTAGTAGCAATTACAACTATTAAGGCTATCGCCTAGTATATAGTAATAGATGTTGGAGTATTGACATACGGATCACCCTGGCAATCAGGTGATCCTAATAAGCTAAACACGTGACGACCACGCTAGCGCCTATATATACAGGCTAGATTATCTTAAGTCTCCTAGGTAGTGATTGTACACTTTGTTGTGGCACTTAGTTGCTTAATACACTTATTTTCCACTTAGGTAATCAAGCAATTGCTCCTTCTTAGCTCCTATAGTTATAAGCCCGGCCGCTTAATTATAGTTTCAATTCCTACTACGCAATTAGCAAGCTAGAAGGTTAACTATTTAATTATTATCTTACTCTTCCTAATTTTTTTATAGCATAGCCAGCAGATCGATACAGCTGCTGTACCTTTATTACTTAATTATACAATTAACCTCCTACTAATCTATCCTACAACCTATAGGCTACTGTTATTATTAACACAGCTACCTACTAAATAATTAATTAACCCGCGCTTACTTTAATAATAACCTACGTTGTAATCCTACAACATATTTTACTAAGATAGACTTTACTAATAAACTGCTTGTTGCCTTAGAGGTAATCCTTAAGGCTTAATTAGACTAGCTAACTTAGTTTACTTTATTAAGACTACACTGCTTAGAGAAAGGCATCTAAGATTAAACTAATTCTAATCTCCTAGACGTGCCCTTAATAGATTACTAGAAGCTACAGTATCTAAAACTGCCTAAAGATACTAAGCAACTAGTTACTTTATTACTTAGCGCTAGCGCTTAAATATAAGAGGACTATAAAATTATCTAATATAAATATAAAGCTTAAATACTTAATGCTAAGTATAAAAAGAATAATTATAACAAGCTAGTTAGTATGTATAAAGTATAGACTACTTAGTAAACAAAGAAGGTTGCTAAAATTACTAATATTAAAGACTAGATTAGCAAGACTATATATCTAGACCTGCTGTTAAACGTCTTAATAAGTATAATTACTTAAAACCTTACTAGCCTTTAAGTCTTAGTAAAGATCTTAAAAAAGAATCTTGCGCCTATAGATTAGAACACTTAGTATTTAATTAGGGCGTAATATAAATCCTACTTAAATAAGGCTTACTAAAGACAAATAAGCTTTAAGTAATGGTTTACTAAGTAGTAGCTCCTATATTAATAAGTAATAATCTACTTACTTTTTAATGTTGTTAGGCTATTAGTAGTTACTAATTTCTTAGACGCTTTAGGCACAAAAATTGCACTAAATTAGTTACACAAGAAGTGCAATAAGCTAGCATAAGTAATAGTGCTTAGTAGAGCTCAATTAATTTTTAATAATTCAAGAAAAATCTTTTGTGTTTTGTTACAAAATTAGTTAATTACTTCCTTGAAAGGAAAAAGACACGTAGTATTTTAAACTAGATCTAAATTAAGAATCGCATAGTAATTATTAATTAACTTAAAGTTAAATAAAAGTAGTAAGTAATTACACCCTTGCTTTTGTAAGCTAAGTAAAAAATCGATAAATAAGTACTTTTAGATACTGCGTAACTACTTTTAACTTTTAACTATAATTACTAGATTATACTTTCTCAGCAATATACTAATTAAGCTATTAGACAACAAGAAAAAGAATTTTTTTAATTATTAGAATAGCAACAAATAGATAACGCTACACACCTAGAATTAAAAAGAAAGCTAAAAGGCTAGCACTACCAGATTAGTTGCTAATAAGTTTAATAGATTATACTTTAGCTTATTAGTTCTAGCACTAATTAACTTAAAAGACTTTATTAAGGAATTTAGGCTAAACGTGTTTAGCATATTTCTTACTTCTTATGCTTTGTCCCTTTGTATAATTATAGATAGCGGAGTAGTAGTCTATTTAGTTAATAGTATAGATTACTTAGTACTAGGCACCTTTAGTAAATGTATTAAGTACGAGACTATTAAAGCAGGCACTTAATCTATTTTAGTTACTAGAATAAGAAATAGGCTGCTTAAGAACGCCTTGTATAGCAAGGCTAGCTTTAATACAGCTAATCTTTTGCTTACTAATATGAAAGTTGTACTAGGTTTCTACGTTAATATTATCTTAGAAGCACAGCTTAAGTAGGCAGGCATTTAGTATTTAAGAAATAATTACACTATGTAATTTAAAACAATTAAGAAGAACGTTATTTTAATTAACTTAGAGTGTTACTTTAATCTTCGATTTATGATATATAAGCAACTTACTTATTATACTACTTAAGACTACTTGTAAACGCTGTAGCATAATTAGGGAAACCTTAGTTGTGCACTAGTAATAAAGATCTATAGCATTAACAATTAGGCTATTTAGGACAATAAGCTATTAAAGCTCTAATCTACTTAGCGCAGAACGTAGAAATTACTAGTAAGAAGCTGTTAAAACATAATTACTGCGCAACAGCTTATACCTTTTAAGTAATTTTATAACAACTAAAGAAGAGATTACTACAACTTTTTAATAAGATTTTATAAGATTTATTTATTTTTTAACTAGTTGCCTGCTTAAAAAATAGGCACTAATTATTAAATTGAACTACTTAAGCAAGCTGTAAAATTACAATATCTAGTTAAAGACACTGTATAACATTATACTAGTAATCAAAAGCTTTACTATAAAAATTAAAAGGAAATATTAGCAAAAGATTATTAAGATTTATTAGGATAACAACACTACTACATACGCTGGTAAATGGGTTAGGTTTAGGTCGTGGTTGGGTCAGCTTACGTTAGACCACAACCCAACCCAACCACAACCTAATTGTTTCAAGCTAAAACTAGGTTGTAGTTAGGTTGTGGTCGCACGGACGTGGGTTGTGGTTAGGTCGCATAGACGCGTGGTTGTAGTTGTAGTTAGGTTATAGCGCACAGACTATAGGTTGTGGTTAGGTTGTAGTTGTTAACACAGTTAGTTATCACAGTATAAAAGGTATTAAAGAGAGTATATTTATATGATTATACATAGAAAAAACCCTAACTACCTACTATATAATCTTTTTATAGAAAGCTAGTAGAACGTAAAGTTAGTACTAAACTTCTTATAGTATCTAATAGCTATCTTTAAATCTTTAGCTTAAATAGTAACCTCCTTAGCATAAATAGCATTAAGGTTATGGTCTATATTTATTAGTTAGTATATAATCTAAAGATAACAAAAGTAGTTAAAATACCTTTAAAGTAGCTAACTAGGAACGCTTTAGCGAACTTTTAAACAGCATAAATTGCCTTTGACTAAAAGTATAAATTAGAGTTATAAGTGTGCATAATTTTGTAAACAAGACAGCTAAATAAGAGTTTGCGTAGTAATAATTTAGTTAACTTTTACTACTTCTTAATCTCTTTTAGCGCAATATCTATACGCTATTAGTGTTTAACTATAATAATAGACTATTATAACTTACTACCTAGCTTAAATCAATAATTTCTCTTTAAAGCTCTAGACTTTATAAGTTCTATAGGCGCTTTTTAACTAGCCTTTGTATGCAAACTCTTTATAGGCGCCTTGCTACTAGTCAAAGCTTACGCGGTTTACTTAGTACGCGCTACTATTGTAGTTATAAGGTTATTAAAGTTTATAGTAAGCATATAGAATTATTATTATTCTATTTGCAGCAGTAAGGTGCGTAAGTAAACATAATAAATAGCTAGTATAATGCGACGTGCTGGGGTGTATTATAAGTAGGTAGTTAGTTAGTTGGGTGTGTCTAAAAATAGAAAAAATCCACTTTTTGGTTAGCTTTAGTAGGGCGCACGGACTACACTAGCTATAATACAGCAATATTTCTAAATCTCTACTTACTATTTAACTACTACAACTAAAATTAACTAATTACAGTTAATTATTACGTTTATTGTAATAACAACAATTAAAAAAGAGCTAAGTATTAGTCTTAAGGGCCTAGTTCCGCGCATTTTAATTTTAGTGCTACTAGGTTTTGAACGCGATAAGTAGGAGAAGCTTATAAAGGTATTTAACACAGCTATTAATTACAGCGTATACTAATTTGTAAAAGGTTACAAATGCAAAGAAGACAAAATTAACAAAACACTTACGTAACGCGGCTAAGGCAATATAAAGAAAGGTTGCTTTACAAATTTAGAAGTCTTATTTAAGAAATTGTTAAGCTTTAGTTCTTAAGCTATTGCGCAAAGAAGTTAAGCAGCTTAACTTAATTTGAAAATAATAGTCTTATAAGACGCATATGCAGCTAATTGCGCTGCTATATACAAATTAAAAAAAATAGAAAGCAAAGAACAATATAAGAATATAAGTAAAGAGAGGCGTAAAGAAATAATAAAGGTAGCGCAAAAAGTACTTGACTAAAAGTAATATAACGCTAAGAAGAGTAGTAAGTTAACATAGTTATTTATCATAGATTTATGCTTATATATATAGGTAAGTAGTTACAAACAACTTTAATTAAATTTATAAAAAATAGAAAAACACATACTACAAAGTCAATATAAAGCAGCACGCAAGAATTCTAGACAAGGCTACGCAGGCAATAGAGAGCTTAAACAAGATTAGCTAGAGTCGCATATATACTTAGATTTATAGCTTTAGTAGTGGTCTTAAAAAGATTATGCGTTGCACTTATAATAATAGATTTAAAAAGCTTTGCGCCAATATATTTAAAAGTAAACAGGCCAAAGAAGAATAGCAAGACTTTGTTAAAAATATAAGTTTAGAGGAGTTAGCTATTACTACTAATAAGGATTAGAAGTAAGTTTTAACATATTCTTTTATTACGTATACTTACTAACTAGTATAGACTATTCAAGCCTCTGCTGGTGTACAAGTCCTTAGGACTTAGCGACAATACTATTCTACGCAGTGACAAGCTATATATTAAGGGACAAAATAGCAATAAATGCAAGGAAGAGGTTAACAAGAATTTTAATATTAGTACATACTATAATTAATGTAAAAATAAGTATAAGACTAAGGAGCAGTAGTAGAAACTATAAGCTAAAGTTAAGAATCAAGATAAGGATAAAAATATAGATTTTAGCAATTCTACAAACTTTAAAGGCTTTTTAGATTAATTATAGTAGTATTCTTGCACAAAGTAATTAGCATGAGTTAGCGCTTATAACAGCTAATTAACACAATTTCTATAATGTAAAAAATATTGTATAATCTAAAAACTATACTGCTTTTATTATAACATACTTTAAACTAATAAAGTCTAATTAATAAGCACCTAACATAGTACGTAATTAAAGTAAGAAGTTAATTCTAATTTAGTTGTACACGTTTTTACTAAAGGCCCATAGCCTATATTGTGTTAAAGTTGTAGAGTAGACATTTGTACGCTATACGTTAGCAATTACAACAATTTATTATAGCTATTTATTCTATTTTTAAACTAAACGCTGTTAATATACTCTTTATTATAGCTAAGTAAGTCTACAATCTTTTACAAACCCTTTACAAATTTAAAATAAGTAGACACTAAGTACTTCTAGAAAAGGAGAATAAGAAAATAAATTTATTCATATACCTATTCTAAGAAGTTAAACCAGAGGAAGGAGAAGACAAGATTTTATCTATTTAGCATAAGTAGTAGAGTATAGCTAGCTAAGCTTAAAATCTAGACAGCAATTCTCTTTACTAGAACTCTACTATCTACACTAGTAGAGTTTAGCTAAAGTTTAGAGAAGCCGCGCATATTATAACTAGCTGCCTTTATATATTCTGTTTGAATTGTGGAATAATCCTGCAACACCTAAAGCTAACTAGAATAGAGACTAAACGCTTTATTAACTATATTAATACGCTTGTTTATAAAAGGACTTTAACTCTAGTTTACAACAGTTTACGCCCGCTAAACTCTCTATATACTTAACTTTAACCTTCAGCAAATTTTTTGACCCTGATTTCGCTCGGTGGTCTGAGCTTTTCTGCTCCGAGCGCTTAGCGCGTGGACCTCATCCACTCACCGTTCGAATTTCGTCGACTACACACAATCTTTTTTTGACTTTTGCGACTGATTAGTAGAGGGCAGCTGCTTTTCACTTTTTTGGAAAACCCATTTTGACTACAACAACAACCACCACCTTTGATACCTTAATAATAAATAAGGTCACCTAAGTAACGCTCCGCATCTAGGAACACTAAGAAGAGATAGACTTAAACGTTTTTAGACTAGCTACCTATAATATTATATTAAGACTTCCTTATTTATAAGAATATAACCTACAGATTAACTAAAAGTTAAAGAAGTTCTTATTTAAGTGCTGTAGACTTAATATAACTATAAGCTAGCCTATATATCTAATAACTAAGATAGTAAATAAGAGGAAGATTAACAATATTACTAAAAGATAGTAAACCTTAACTAAGAATAGTCTTAAAACAAGAGGGTTTAACTTAACAGATACTAGAAAGGCTCTCTTAAATAATAAAGTTAGAGTTTTAAAGATATACGTAACTCTAGATATTCTAAAAGAGTTTAAAGAATTTTAGCATCTCTTTATAGAAGTAGTAGATAATAAAGCCTTACTAAGACACTAATCTAAGACTATAAAATTATTCTAGAAGAAGAAAAGACTCTACTTTTTAAACTAATTTATTAACTATTAGAGATAGAACTTAAGATACTAAGAGAAAAGCTAGACAAAGATTTAGTAAAAAGCTATATAAGACTTTTAATATTACTAGTAGGATTCTTTATACTCTTTATACTAAAGAAGAATAAGCTACTAAAGATATGTATTAACTATTAGAAGTTAAAAAATATTATGGTGAAGAATTAATATCTACTACTTAATATTTTAAAACTTAGGGATTAATTATTTTACGCTAAAGTCTTTACAGCACTGGACCTTAAAAATAAATACTACCTTATTAAGATTAAGAAAAGTAAAGAATAGAAGATAGTATTTTAAATAAGATATAGATACTATAAATACACTATTATGCTATTTAAGTTAAAAAATGCTCTAGTAACATTTTAAGAACTTATTAATCATATATTAAAAATATACCTAGATATCTTTGTTATTATATACTTAGATAATATCCTTATCTATTCTAAGAACTTAAGGGATTATGTTAAACATGTCTATATAGTACTAAGGTGCCTAGACTAGTTTAACTTACAACTAAAACTTAAGAAATATAAGTTTTATAAGAATAAAGTTGCCTTTCTAAGATATATTATTTATTTTTAAGGTATCAAAGGTGGTGGTTGTTGTTGTAGTCAAAATGGGTTTTCCAAAAAAGTGAAAAGCAGCTGCTCTCTACTAATTAGTCGCAAAAGTCAAAAAAAGATTGTGTGTAGTTGACGAAATTTGAACAGTGAGTGGATGAGGTCCACGCACTAAGCGCTTAGAGCAGAAAAGCTTAGACTACTAAGCAAAATTAGGGTTAAAAAATTCGCTAAAGGTACTAAAAAACGACACTAATTAAAACGTGTTCAACGGCGATTGCTAGCCTATAGCTGGCAACAAGATTGCGATGGAGGGAGAGGAGGTAGAGGTAGAGGAGGGTAAGGATACGTACGTTACCGCAGCGGGAGCCTGTAATACTTTATAAAAGCTCCCTGCCTACTACTTCTTACCTTTAGGATTTCTTACACCACACAGTACTATATACAAACAATATAATACTTAGACTATTTTTCTCCTTATTTAACACGAAGACTAATAGCTTATATTAAGTAAAGTTAGACCTTACTAGGTCACTATATAAAAAGCTATGGTAGTAAATTACAAAGCCCGCGTTTACCTTTATTAAGCGGCCTCCTTAGTTAGTTAAAGAGGAGCTGTTAGTAGTAGCTCCTATAGTAATTAGGTAGACGCAGAGGTTATATTCTATTATTTATTAACACCTTATTAATGCGTCTAGTATTATAAATGTTAAGGTTATAATCAAGATTGTGAAAGGCTTATTTAGTAATAAGTCTATTAAATACGTTGCGCATATTAATAGTCTAGGTATAGTAATAGTGTGTTATCTTACAAATCTCCTCCTACGCGAATGCAACCTTAGTAAAGAGACCTTATAGTAGCTCTATAAGGAGCAAGAGCGTGTTAAAACAGCTATTAAGTAGCTAAGATAAACTAATAAGTAGGAGGATTTTGTAAGTCGCCTCTAGAGATAAGAGAGCTGTGCTTAGATAGTAACGCTATTGTTGTATATTTACATCTAAGTATAGGCGCTAGAAACACCGCAACTACAACACCGCTAAGATAGCGATAGAGACAACAGAAGTTGCGGTTAGCAGTAAATAGTTATTAGTAAATAGTTATTAGTTAAGAGGGTTAGTTAGAGAGATATTGCGCATCTTCGTTTCTGTCTGAACATGCGACACACTAATTGCGTGCCGGCAATGCTAAACAAGGGGGCATGAGCCTCGATACCTATTGTTAGTACTAAATCTTTTTTTTTACCAAAAAGGTGTCTACAAAATGTATAGTCACATCAAAAGGTTGTCTCAAAAGGCCGAAGCCTAAGATATATTATAAAAGCACCAGGAGTATAAATAAGGAAAGAGAAAATATAAGTAATTAGAGAATAGCTACAACTAACAATAGTTAAGAAAGTGTAATTTTTCTTAGAATTTCTAAACTTTAACTAATAGTTTATTCAAAATTACTCTAAGATTGCTATTCTATTAACAAAACTTATAAGGTAGGAAATACTCTTTAAGTAAAGTAGAGAAGTAGAGAACGCTTTCTAAATGCTTAAGAATATAAGTATAGAATTACTATGCTTTTACATATTCTAAGCAGGATAGCTACTACAATTTAAAATAAATGTATTAGACCTTGCACTTAGAAGATGCGCTAGCTAACTATATAAAAGTAAATAGCACTTAATTACCTATTCTTCTTGCAAAGTTTTAGGACTAGAGGAATAATAATATATTTACAATAAAGAGCTATTAGCTATTATTAACTACTTAAGATACTAAAGATTATACGCTAAAAGCTACTTGAAACTTATAATATTTATAAATTATAAAAACTTAGTTAATTTTATAACTACTAAAAGACTTAACTAACGTTAAGTTTAATAGTTGGAGAAACTAAGACAGCACAAGTTTAAGATTATATATATACTAAGAAAGAATAATAAAAGAATAGACACTTTTAGCTGTAGACATAATATTATAGAAACAAAAGAGTTAAATAACTCTGTAATACTATAAGTTGATAATAACAGATTATTAGAACTAGCATAGATACTTAATCTACTTATACGTATTACGCATAACGTACTAGAAGAATTACAAGAAGTAATTATTAGATAACACTATAATAACCTAGTACACAGTTACTTAGGTATTATAAGAATAATAGAACTTATTAAAAGGAACTACAAGTTTCTAGAAATAAAAGATAAGGTTACTACCTTTATTGCTAAATATATAGACTATGAAAAGAATAAACATAGTACACACGTACCTTATAAAGAAATATAAGTAATAGAACTACTTAACGTACTATAGTTAGATATCTCTATAGACTTTATTATAAGACTACTAGTCCTAAGAGACCTTATTACAAAAGTATCTTACAACGCAATTCTTATAGTAGTTAATTAATTTAAAAAACAAGTAGAGTACATTGCCTTTAAGAAAGATTTTACAGTAGTACAGCTTACGTATACTATTAATAATTAAGTTATTTAATATTATAGTATACTAAAGTTAATTATTAGTAATAAAGACAAGCTCTTTACCTTAAATTTTCAGACAACATTACTTGCTGTAATTAGAACTAAAAAAAGCTATTAACAGCGTATTATCTGCAGATAGATAGACAAATAAATAAACAAACTATATAATAAAAGTATATTTTGAAACATATGTAAATTTACAATAAAACAATTAGGTATTATTACTACTTATAGCATAGATAATATACAACAATAAACTTTTAGAGTCTATAGGATAGACTCTATTTTACGTAAATTATAGAAGACACTTAAATCTCTTTACACGTACACTTCTAAGTTTAAAGATGGAAGTAGCTATTATAACAGCTAATAAGCTAAAATTAGTACATAAGTTACTTAAGAAGACACTTAAGAAGGCTTAACACTAAAGCCTTTTATATGTTAACTAGAAATAAAAATCAGCACCTTAGCTAAAAAATGAGGATAAAATATATTTGCTTACAAAGAATCTACGCACTAAATAACTAAGCAAAGGACTTAACAATGTTAAAGTTAGACTGTTTTTAATTCCAGACTAAAAGGGACTAGTTATATATACACTTAACCTCCTAGTAGACATAAAGATCTACCTAAGATTCTATGTTAACATGTTAGAACTAGCAGACCTAGGAACGCTACTCTAGAAAACCTTCTAGTACAAGATAGAAGAAGAAAACAAATTTAAAGTTAAGAGAATCCTTGCACACTAAGACAATAGCAAGGAATACCTAGTTAAATAGTTAGGCTACCTAGACAGCGATAATACATAGGAACTAGACATAAACCTAACTAACTACTAATAATTATTACAAAAATACAACAACTGCACTAGGAATTAAACTAAAGACATTAGCGCACACATACTAGCTAAAAAATAACCTACTTAATTATTATTACTAGACTACTAGGGTAATAATTAAGCGGTAAGAATAAAACAGAAAACGTACCTTATACACTACTGCTAGCTTTAGGCATAGTGTTATTAACACCCTAGAACAGAGACTAATTTATAATAGTAGCACTTAATGCAGCCTTAGGATTTACTAAAAGAACTATAGAATTTAGTTCTTTACAAGCCTTAAAAGCCTCTAACTTTTTAACAGAATCTATTCTTTTATTGAATAACTTTTACTCTTTTTAACGCAGAAGTTTCTTTTATTTTTAAAGCCTTGCTAGCTTCTTACGCGCTAGACGCGCACGTAATAAAGCTGCCTTAGTAATATCTTCTTCTACACACAGACGCGCTTCTTCTTTATCCTTTACCTTTTCTAGATAACTTATTTCCCTATTAATGCAGGAGTAGTTAGGCAATAGAACTACCTCTAGCTTATAGGACTAAACGCTAAAATAAATACAATTTCTATACTTCTTATATAAAGAGGATAGCTTATAAGGCAACTATTACTCTGCATAGTAAACATAAATAACTATTATAAAAATACTTATAGCTTTTATGCAATTAGCTTAATAATAATAAAACTTAGTAGAACAAGATAATAGTAGATAGCTTATAAAGATATTAAGCTTAGAGAGAGGAAATAGTGTTACAACCTAGGGCCTAGAGTAGGGCACTACTACCTTAAGTACTAACAACTAATAGCACAGACTTAGAGATTAGGTAATAAGAAGATTACGTAGCTAGTCCTAGAGTCCTAGAATCCTAGAAGGTCTTAGCTAGGCTTTAGGATCCTTAAAACTGTAGACATCCTAGAATCTTAGGAAGTCTTAGGTAGACTTTAGAATTACTAAGACTATAGTATACTATAGAATCTCTAGAACTCTTTATGTATATAGCAGTAGGCAATATATCTTTATAGCATATTGTGTTTAACTCAGAGTTTTAACTTAGTAATTAATCTAAAGATTAAGGCTTGTTTCTTAACCTTTATGTTATTATATTAATCTTCTAATTGTGCTAACACACCCTGTACTATTACAATAATCTTCTAATCGTGCTAGTACACCCTGTGTCCTTAGTACTCGTTTATTTCCCGAGAACTAACCTAGATCATCTTCAGACGATCTTCACACTAGCCTACTACTACACTGCCTTAGAGAGGGCAATTAAAATATAAGGAATAAGCAATAAAGAAAAAGATTGTAATTAAAGCGCTACTGCTATATATATATAAGCCTAATAGCTTAGCAAAAAGAGCTAGCTAAGAGCTAATTATAAAGGCTATTAAAATACGCATAAGCACTAATCTACTAGTTAAGCTTTAGCTAGTAATTATAGATGCTGCGGCTTATCTGCATAGTATAAGCCCTACTAAAATCTATAGCTACTAATCCCTTAACTAGGTGCTTGAAGAATAGTTTAGAAAAGATTTCTAATACTATTAACTACTTAAAATTAGACGCTGGACTGCTAATCTACGCCTAGACTAGAGTAGAATCTATGCCTATAGCTGCCAAGCCTATCTATTCAATAGAGAGACAGTAGCTAAGCGTAATTATTCAAGATTTAAAGTTAATTCTTGCGGCTATATTAGTGATTTAGTTAGTTATTAAGCCATTAATATATACTTTATATACGTACTAACTCTTAATTAGGTAATTACTACCTGTAATATAAATTTTAATCAGCAATATTTCTATAAAGAATATTATAAGAAAAGGCTACTCAAAAATCAAGTAATTAAGATCATAGAGTTTTTTATAAAAGTAAGCTAGTTAATTTTAAAATTAACTTAGAAGTTCTCTTGCCTGTTAAAAGAAGGGCAAATCAAGATACGCAGCTAACTACTAAAAGACTTAAAAGTAATCTATCTACTATCTTAAGTAGTAAGGAAGGCCTGCCTACTAAAGATAAGAGTAAATTAGAAGATACTAAGCAAATAAAGCACAAGGCTAGTGCACTATTAAGAATTTATTTAAATTAGCAGTAAAGTATTAGTCTTACTACTCTAGCACTCACTTCTAAACTAGAGACTTTAGAGAGCAACAACTTAATTAAATGCAAGGTATTCAACAGTTAAATAGTAGTACGCTTACTTAGAAAAGCTAACCTATTAATGCCTAGAAGGATAGAGCCTTATTTAAATAAGCCTAACAACTTATTACTAGTCTAACAGTTTATGCCTAAAGACTTTAACGCGCTAGCTAATTATAATAAGACCCTTACTTAGAGTAAGTAAGTTGTAGAGCGTAGATTATCTTGCCGGACAAGATCCTAGGCCTTAAACAGCAGACAGAGTAGGCAATTTTAAGCTAAACCTTTGGCTTCGGCCTTTTGAGACAACCTTTTGATGTAACCACACATTTTGTAGACACCATTTTAGTAAAAAAGATTTATTACTAACAACAGGTATCTAGGCTTATGCCCCCTTATTTGGCATTGCCGGCACGCAATTGGTGTGTCGCTCTAGCATGTTTAGACAGAAACAAAGAAAAGCAAGACAAAGACGCGAATCGCCTCCTAACTTAACGCACTTTATCCTGCCTATTCTTGTTACTTTACTGCTAGGCGCTCTTAGATAAAGTAAAGTAGTAACACTATTATTGCCTTGCTTGCTAACCTATAGACGCGACGATAGAAAGCCTACTCCTTCTTTCCTGCCTCTTTCTTCTTTATTACTAATTTAACGTCTTGCAATAGCTATCTAAGCTAAGTTCTAGTCTCTATACTTAGCTCTTATATAATAAATAATAAGAGGGAGATACTAAAGTAATAGATCTTAAGTACTATGCTAGTATTAGCAAATACTCTAGAGATTGTATATTCCCTGCATAACTAGCTAAATTAGGGCTTAATACTCTTTTTATATATAGAGATATTGCGGATAAAAAGACTTATTTAAAAATTTTATAAACTTAGAAGTCTAGCTAAGTAGTTAAGTTTGAAGATACTTAATAAATTTAGGTGTCTGCATAAGTAGTTTAAGTTAGACTAAATTAGGTGCTAGGTAAATAGTAGCAAAGGATGCTTTTTTTAGAAGAGAGCCTAGAATAAAGAGATGCTTGCCGCGGAGGTTACACGTTATTGTAGTGTATTATATGCGAATTATTCATATACAGTACTGTTTAAAAGGTGAGAAATAGTAGGTAAGAAGCAGTAGCTTTAGCTTTATAAAGTATTGCAGGCTCCCGCTACGGTACGTACGTGTTCTTTCCCTCCTCTATTATATTATGTTGCAATCCTATTGCAATCCTACTGTAATCCTGTTGTTAGCTACAGGCTAGCAATCACCGTTGGACACGTTTTAACTAGTGTTGTTTTTTGGTACCTTAGCAAATTTTTTGACTCTGATTATCGCTCGGTGGTCTGAGCTTTCCTCCCAGAACTCATTCACCCACCGTTCGAATCTCGTTAACTACACACAATCTTTTTTTTGACTTTTGCAATTGATTAGTAGAGGGTAGCTGCTTTTCACTTTTTTAGAATCCCATTTTAACTACAACAACAATCACCACCTTTGACACCTTAAAAAATAAATAAGCTAAACCTTTACTTATAAAATGTAGTGCTTAGATTGCTAGCAAAAAGCTAAATTAGCTTATAAATTGTTATCTTCTACTACGTAAGCTAGAAGGCGGGCGTAAGCATAAGAACATAACCTAAAATTTTAATAATTTACTAGAAGTAGAAGTATAATTAGTGTTAATACATTAGTTGTAGATTATAAAAATTTATTATAAAGCAACTTTTATAATACCTACCTGCTAGGCTTGTAAGCAACTTAGAAAGACTAAGTAAGCTACAAGACTCTTAATTATGTAGTTATAGTAGCTTTGCTTACTAAGTATAAACTAAATATAGAAAATACTTAACTATATTGTAATAATCTACTTAAGCTACTAAGATTATAAAAGTAATACCTCTAGTATTTTACAAGGGCCTTGTTTAAAGATACCTACAGGAAAGAGATTTATTAGTTAAGTAAGAATAAGACTTAGACTAAGATATTAAAAGAAAAAGCAAATAATTGCTTAATACTAATGAAGTAGACATAAACCTATAAGTTTAATTAGGATAGCTTCTTTTTTAAATACAAGGCGCTAAATGCTGTAAGAAGTAATTTTTTTCAGAAAAAAAACTTAATTAATTTAATATATGCTACTACATTAGTAGCCAAGTTCTTCTAAGCAGCAATAGTAATTGCTGCTAAAAATAATTTAGAGATTAAACAATATAATATTTTAGAATTATTTCTTAATGCGCTAATTACAGTAAATAACCTAGTAATTTATAAAATACTAAATAGCTTTAAGAAGCCTAGAAAGTGCGTACAGCTTAACTACGCACTATATAAATTACAGGACTTGCTACTATTATAGTATAAGGAGTTCTTAGAATTACTAAGAAAGATTAGACTAATTACCTTACTAAAGGAGCACTGCCTATTCTTTAATTAAAAAAAGAAGATTCTAGTTTTATTTTATGTAGATAATATCCTACTGCTCTTCGCGAAAGATTATAAGTAGAGAGCAATAGACCTTTAGTTAAAGATTATGAACAAGTATAAAATATAAAAGCAATAATTAGTTAAATAGTTCCTTAGTATCTAAGTAATTAGAGATTTTAAGGAGGAAATAATTACGCTTGTGTATAATATATATATATTGATAAAATAATAAACAAAGTCTAAGCTAAAGGATAGCAGCTTTTCTAAGACTCTACTACTATTAAAGGAACTAATTAAGTACACAGGCAAAGTGACTAAGTAAGAGATTAAGGCCTACTAAGAAAAAGTTAGATTAGTGCTATATATAGCTATTATACTACAACTAGACATTGCTTACTTAATCTTAAAGCTCTTACACTTCCTTACAAACCCTAGTTATTAACATATAAAAGCTGTTAAATAGGTAATTATATACCTTAATTATACAAGATAGAATGCGATCTAATATAGAAACTATAATAGCCTAGACCTAACAATCGCAAGTAACGCTTTCTTTATAGATAATTAAGAAACTTATTAATTATCTTATAAATATATAGCAATCCTATATTGTAGTCTAATATTTTAGACGGTAGCTTAGCAGACTACAGTAACTATGTTAACTACTAAGGCTAAGCTACTTGCCCTTAAACATACTACTAAGGAAGCTATAGCTCTTAAGCGCTTTTTTTGTAAGCTGTCTCTTAATTTAGAAAACATCTAGACAGTCTAGTGCAATAACTAACAAACAATTAGGCTTATAGTTAGAAAAAATAAGCAAATTAGCACTTAATTAAAACATATAGATATATAAAATATATAGCTACAGCAGAAATATGCTAAAAGATTATTTTAGGTTAAGTACCTAAAAACAGTAATTATACTAGCTAATAGACTAACTAAGTTGCTTACCTAACAGCAGTTTTATAAGTTTAAGCAACTACTTAACTTCTAGTAAGTTAAGCACTTAATTAAAAGTAATAATAATAAATAAGCAAAAGATTTGTATTAAGTAGTAATATTTATATACTAGGCTAAGTCTCTTCTTAATTGCTTAGAATAAGCGGGAGATTAAAAGCTAGACAAGTAGAAAAACTAGAACTTGGAACAAGCTTACTAATAAGTATTAGAATTATTATACTTACTAGACTCTATTAGCAGATCTTACTTAGCTTTTTAAGCTTTAGCAAGCTTAAGCGTATTATTAGCTATTTTAGCTTTAATAGTAAGGGCTTTAAAGTAAGTACTATAAAGGCGCGAATCTAATCTATCGCTTCAATACATAAAGTCGTGAGACGATCGCCTACTTACACTAGTAGACACCCCGCGACTATATAGATAAGTTGTATAGCAATTAGAACAGTGCATGCAAGGGCAATTATATAGACTAAAAGAAAGTAGTATTTTGTAAGTATGCTGTTCTTAAATAGCTAACTAACGCAGAGAACGCTGCTATTACTACTAATACTACTACTACTACTATTGCTGTAGCTATTATTAATTATAAGCTAGCTGTTAAGCAGGCTACTACATAAGTTAACTAGAAGTATAAGTAGTATAAAGCTATGTATTATAAAGCTCTTGTTTAAAAAACAACTTTGATTTAGACTTATAGCTTGCTAAGCAGGCTATATTTGGCGCGAATAATTCTTAGCATTATACTCTAGATTAAGGACGCTTACTAGAGTAGACGCGGGTAGCAGGAGCTAAGCGGCAAGACCGCAAGATAATATTTTTTAAGTACAGCAATTATTAATAAGAGGCTTCTGCGTAGAAGGCTTTTTAGTAAATATAACACTGCTATTAATTTTTTTATAGCAAGTAATAATATTGCTAAGCAACTAGTGCTTATTAACATAGTACTTATTATTATTCTATCCTTAAAAATTAGTTAGTAGATTAATCAAGAAGCTTAAATAGGCGAAGACTTATTTCTTAATTATTATATATAGCTATAAATTAAGAAGAAAAATTATTGTTAATAGTATAGTATGAGTAAGACAAACAACTACTACAGTAGATGCTACCCTAACTACTAGTCCAAAAATAATTAAAATAATGCTTAGTATATAAACTGATTAGTATTTTTTTTATACAGCGCTTATAAAGTAGAATATAAAGTTATAGTAAATTAGCAGCAATGTTGAAAGAGCTAGTAGACGCCTTTTTTTAAGTAAATGAAGGCGCGTTGCGCTTAGTAGATAGTTTAATAGGCGTATGTAGCTTATTAGTATTACTATATTGCTATTTACGCGTTGCTGCTTAAGCAGTAAGCTGCTATAACTTTTACTTTAGCTTTTAAGAAGTCTTGCCTTTACGCTAAGTTAATTACATAGTTAGGCTTTTATTTAGATTTAAATTGAAACAAAGGCTTAATAGCAGGCTTAATTTAATAGGCAAGTTAATAGTTTTTAAGTAAAGCTACTAGAAGTCTTGCAATAAGTATACAGATGAAAAAGCAAAAGTAACTAACCTTTATTATTTTAGAGATTAGCTACTTACTAAATTTTATTATTTAATAAGCTTTAGCGCGCATAATACTTATACTAAGTATTATTTTTACGTGGCTAGCGTAGGCTTTCTAAGCAACAATTACGCTTTTAATAATAGCTTTTTAATTAACGCTTACGCTTGTTGCTGTTAGGAGCAGACTACACTAGAAAAATTAGCAGCTAATTAGTAAGAGAATAATAAGGCAACACTGCTTACTATGTTAGTAGTAGTAGTGTAGTAAGGATTGAGAAGGCTTAGTAATTAATATTAAGTAAGGCTAAGAACAAAGGTTTTAGAGAGGTAGCAAACGCAATTAATATTGTTTTAGTAACTGCGCACTAACTAATTACGCAATATTCAGGGTTTATCTAATGTTTTAATATTGCTAAAGGCTACTAGCTTAATTAAAACAAGCAGTATCACTACAACAACAGATACTTAAGAGAAGGAGCTATAATTATGAAGAGCCCCCTTAATTAACAGCCTTAATTTATTACAATTACCTAGTTGCTCACAGCCTAGATTAATAGTATCTTACTAACCTGGGGGGTGTATTGGAGTATTAACATACGGATCACCCTGGTGATCAGGTGATCCTGGTAAGCTGAACACGTGACGACCACGCTAGCGCCTATATATACAGGCCAGATCGTCTTAAGTCTCTTAGGTGGTGATTGTACACTTTGTTGTGGCACTTAGTTGCTCAATACACTCATTTTCCACTCAGGTGATCAAGCAATTGCTCCTTCTCAGCTCCCACAATAGACAATATGCCTTTATAGCTTGTTGTGTTTAACTTTGTACAATTTATGTAGTAGTTTAAGGATTACTTAATTCTTAACCCTCTTGTGTTATTTACATCATTCTACTAAACGTGCTAATACAACCCCGTACTATTATATCGATCTACTAATCGTGCTAGTACACCCCACCGTCCATCGCACTCACTCATTCCACAAGAACCAACCCTAGATTATCCTCAGACGATCTTCACAGTCGCAGGGTGTAAAAAAAACATTAAGCTTTTCTAGCTTTAGCAAGCTTCTAGGGACAGGATTAATAGTAGAAAATCTTATAAATAGCTTTATTCTATGTGCTAAAGCTAATAGACGTTGCTAGAGGCTCTTCCTACTACAAGCCGAAACTAAACTATAAGTTATAGTAGTAAGACGTATAAAAGATATTAGACGCTAACGCACATCGCACGCAACTTCTAGTTAATTTATTTTAGTATACTTTTGCAAAAAAACCTAATTTAGTCTATTACAAAAATAGAGTTTTTACAAGATTAGCGTACGCTAGTTAAACTTAACAATAAGTATCAAGAAGAGGTGCATAACTACCTACTGCTAGTAGAACTTTATAAAGAAAAGAATGTTTATAAGCATAAGTTATATAGCTAAGGCTTTTAGCTACTTATTTAGGCTTAAGAAACTTTGCTTTACACAGACTACAAGTTAAATAACTATAGAATTAGCAACACTACTAAAAAGTTGCGTTGAGAGCGTCTAAAAAAGACAATCTAAAAGTTTTATAACTTAATTAATGCTATTAAGATAGAGAAGTAGCTTAGCAGGAAGCCTGCAACTAAGATCCTTACTTTACTAACGCTAGAATTTAAACTCTAAAAGCGTGCTACTATAGCTAACATGCTCTCTAAGCCTTTTAAGAACAACTAAGCTTGCGTCTTACACATTTATACGCTAGCTTAATTATGCTACTTTTAAGAAACTCCTCGCCTAAAGGCCTGCAAACAAAAAGTAAATTATATAAAGAACTTAACGTTATTTTGAAAAGTAGATAACCCCTAAACTAAGCGCACAAGGTTAGAGATTAAGTTTAAGAGAGGTAAGCCTACCGCATTAAAAGGTAAAGAAGACACTAATGCTCTTTATTATCTATACCTAATAATCCCCCTACACCCTGTATATCTTCTTTATATAAGTTAAGGCTCGTACAAATAGCGCATGCGCCCTATACTGCAAAAAGACGTCCTTAAGAAGCACATTAAGGTACATTTCAAGGACCCTTAGTATCAGCGTGAGTTTGAATGTCGTTACCTTTCTTGTTCTAAGAAGTTGGACGGGATAGGACATTTTATGAGGCATGTACTAGATGTACACAGGGTGTGTTATTGATACAGCAGTGAGATAGTTGCTACTGTAGACTCTAACAGTCGCCAATATCCACCAACGCCAATTTCTCTTGTTACCTTTTGCTCGTCATGCGACTGTGACAAGGTCCACGGTATATCGCGTTCGTTGCGAGGACACTTCACCGTCATCGAGTCGATGGTCGAGTCGTCCGAAATGTCGGAGCCTGTGCGCTCGGCGGGCTGAACAGCGCCCGCAGAGGCGACTCCATTGTGTGAAGCCTCGCGGTCGCCGTTAGATGTAAGTTGCCCACAAGGCTCGTCTTCGCAACCCCTTCTTGTTCACTCGGGCTGCAGATCGCTCGTCCCGTCACGCGTCCCTTTCTTAGTCCATAGCACGTTGACATAGATAGCTCAGCGAGCACATCTTGCTACACGCCTACCTTAATTGCGACACGTACTAAATAACCTGCTATTAACAGCCTAGTGGCTTCAACAATGTCTCTACGCGGCAGAGCCTTAGCGCATCCCCCTTAACAACGCCAAATTAGATGCCTTAAAGTAGTATGCTTAGCAAGCGGGCAGATTATTAAAATAGCTAAAAGATAAATACAACTTAAGCCTAGAAACAAGATCTAGAAGCTTGTTAAATCTTAGAAAAGAATCTTAGAATAAGAGCTTACAATAACACGTAAGGCCTTCTTCTAAACTTATAGTCTAGTGCGTTTTAAGCTACAGCACAGTACACAAGCAACGCAATTACTATAAAGAATTACTAATTACTATAATTAAATGTTTAGAATTGCAAGACAGTGTTTAATTGCGCCTCTAATCCACACATAACTTTACTCTACTTATTCTATCTACCCTTCGCCTCTACGACCGTTATATCCTTATAGTCGCATCGTAATTACTATAGGGAATAAATTATCACCTCTCGCAAGGCACCGCACCTCCTAGTCATGTTTAGCAAGATAGACTAAGTTACAACAACAGCCGAAGTTGCTGAGTACTACTACTATTTCCTTTTTAACCATGCGATAGTCTGAATCGTCCAATAATCACCACCTGCTACACGCCTGCCCCGATCGTGATGGACATCTGTTACCGCCCAATCATTTGCCATCAACAACTCAATAGCGCTGACAACATCTCTCCGCAGTGGAGCCTCGACGAACCCCTTGACAACGCCAAAACGGGCGCCATCCCGAAGCGCGCGCTTTCTGGTGGGAATGGAGGAAATCGTCTATGCTCAGCTCCTTGACCCTTCTCAAGAGCAGGCGACGTCTTTGGATACATTGGCTATTCATCATCCTCACAAGCACAAGACCCCGCTCGCGTCACCACTGCCTTTGTCTGTTCCATTTACAGCAGGCGTCATCGATCCCAAATAGATAGCTTCATCACCCTGTTTTCCGGTGGATGTGACGTCTCGCCTTGGCGATCCTAGTAGCTCATCGACTCCAGCGTCACTACTCTCTTCATGAAAAGGAGGGAGCAGCTCATACAGGGTGGAATGAAGCAGATTGTGATCATAACGATCTGGGCCAAAGATTTGCGTAACATCTACGACGCAAGCGAGGTGGCTGAATGTTTGGGATACAAGAACGATGGAAATTGTAGAATCACGATGATGAATACCTTGTCTACGGGGTTATCCCGGTAGATGAATACAGATTGCTGGTCGTATTCGACGGACAACAGGAGAAGGAGGTTACACTAGGCATACCTGGTCTTGTTGGATCGACCATCGTTCCAGCTACGTTTCTAACCAGCACACCTAGGGCGACTTCACAGGAGAAACTACAAAATATGATCTATATGCACACTGGGGTCAAAGGGGAGAGTGCGCAATCGTGGTATCTCATAGGATCTAAGATTAGAGCCTTCGGGTTGCCCTGGATCTCGTTGTGATTGAAGGACTACATACAATTTGAGTCTTCGACGAGCGCTCATTGAGGAACCGAGCTGAAGAAAGGGGACAGAGGAGGACTCGGAATGGATCGAGGTGGTGTCTCAATTGCTATGCTATCTCCATAGCCGCAACAAGAAGTATCTTGCTCGAGTTCAAGATGGGATTTAGTGAAGCAGGCTGAGTTCTTCACAAATGCCATCCAATTTGCGTTTGGACCTCGTCCAAACTTGTCTTGGAACGCTTCGCGAAGGTCGCTCTTCTTTAGTACTTGCGTTTCTCCCTTTTTCAGCAGAGTGTGCGACAGGTCGAAGAGATTCCGTGCCTGAGAGCCCATTTGAGTGATCTTGGTGAGTCTTTCCTGGTCGAAGCTGCACAAGAGTCAGTAGATGCCGATATTACTTTCAAACACTGGCTGTACAAACCTTGGAGATGCTTTTCGTTTCCTAGGGATCTGATGGCCTCTATTCTTCGGGTAGACTGCGATTGGGGAATCCTCTGCAATGAGACTCTCTGCATAATGTTCTGAACGATGTCGCTCCTCCGAGCGACAGTCTGTGACAAGATGATCTGACACCTCAACATTGCTAGCATCGACTTCGACGACTGTAGTCTGTGGGGTTTCCGTATGGGCAGGGTTTTGCCAACGCGGTTAGTCTGCACATCTGGCCGTCAGACAGCATAGAGACGACAGGTGCGTAGATCGCAGCTATTAATGCGAAGAATACGCTCTCTATCATTATATTATCACAACACACACCGCCTTAGCTGAAGCAGACGCGACAGGACCTGATTACTAAGAGCGCGTACTGCGTACATAATAGAGGAGGTTCTAGACGCTAGATGTAACGCTACTTAGTGTTAGTGCTAAGCTAAACCTTGCTATGTAGGCTAAGGTGTGTATCGTTAGCTTCCTGTGCCAGCGCTTGTTCGAGGCTCAGTCAATCCAGTATTAGACACGCTAGGAGAGAATACACTCCAACGCGAAATCTATGTAAGTATGAAATTTAAACAATGTCCCAAAAAATGCAGCGTGACCTCGGCTAAAGCCGTATATACAAGACGAAGAAAACGTCCCATCGCGAAGCTCCCCGCGCTCGTCCCTCAAGATGGTTACACAAGATGCCTAGCACGCCTAGACCAAAATCTCCCTCTAAAGACTCGCGGATGGTTAGATATCAAGACTAGAATTTTTGCAGTTTCTAATCATATCTTCTCTAGTGATATCGCAAACCCTAAGGTTAAACAGACATAAACTTTAAGGATCAAGCGGCAGAGCTAAGCTAAATAGGTTGGCAAGCTGCTTCTTATTCTAATCAAAGCATTTCGTTGGGTTCACCAGCATAAAGTTCTTAGTAAAGCTGTACTTGTCAGCCAAGGTCTGTGCGAGATCGTCCTGGGGGTTTATATTCTCGTGGCGGTCCAATTTGATGAGTGAGCGCCTAGTAATAAGCCCGTTGTCGTGGTCCTCGCAAAAAGAAGTAGGTCCAACGTCAGGTTTAGTATGCTACGGGACATTAAAATCATCAGGACTAGAACATTTGTTAAGCCGGTCCATCGTGCCAAGATTGTTCTAATTAGCTATCAGCGCAGAGAACGTCTTTATGGCTCCCAGATACACATACAGCAAGATTCCCACACCCGTTACTCTTTATTATAAACTTGGCAGCTAGATTTATGAACTATAACAACGTAGCTAAAGTCTAAAAGTAGCGTAGCATGCTGCACGCTTGCATTGTAGGCAAGCAAAGCACAGCTTGCTGCATCCCTTTGCAGATATCTGCAGGCCTAAACACCTTCAATACTTGCTGTGTGCGTTGATTCGAATGCATGGCTATGCGCTGATAGTGGCCGGATGCCACTTGCATTCATCAGCAGAATTGATTAGCTTTCGCATTCCGCATTTCCAAGCGCTGATCGGTCACGGAAAGTTCTGCAGGCCTGCATAAAGTAAAGCAACGCCTAAGTCTTGCGGGATACAGCATGTAGGGACCAGTCGTTCATTAGGCAAGCTCTCCATTGCTTAGGACATGTATCTAAAGTTACAATACTTAAGATTTATTGGGTAGGCACGAGGTTAACTATACAAACCAGAGATTCATAAGCAATTCAAAATCAGTATCGTTGCACAGTATTGCCAATAGCGGGTACTTACAAGATACCCTTGGTATCATCAAGTCAACATTAATGAGACGAGGCTCCAACCTTTACAGTACTGCCAGGGTCGCAACACATTCTCCTGGCTTATCGCTCGGCTCGAATACACCAGGCTTGTGAGGTCGCACTATACCATCGTTAAATTGCGAACACCCCATGTCGTCGCAAGGAGCCCAAGGGTTGCCTCTGCACTTGGGACAGCAGTTTCGTGTTTTGTCGTAGATAAGATTCGCATCGCAATGTACGCACAGCATTATATACTGAACCGACTAAGCCTCGTTAGCATCGTAGTTTGAACAGTTCAGCTATTCAATATGATGTACTTGTCCTTCGAGGCCTGGCATTAGAAAGTGGGTAAGAAGCGTCTGTGTCTTAAAGATCACCTCACGGTGAAATATGAGTACTATTAATGCCCCCTTGTGCCTCCTGCAATGCATGCCGTGTCCATTTGTGGCTTGGGCCACGCTGGCTGGGGGTCTCACGAGCGGCTCGACGCTACAGTGGTTGGTCATCGAGTGTTAATGGGACCACTTTCTAAATATGACATTCACGAACGTCTGTCTTGATTTCGCAGAAGGGGAAAAAGATAGCTACTCTGCAAGGAGTTGACCGTAAGTAACTGGGCGGCAGCTGACGCGCATCACGTGTTGTCTCGTTGCCTGTAACTTCCCTGGATACGTTTGGCGGGCTTCGGTTCTCGAAGCCTACGTCTCAGCGAGTGGATTTAACCGAGCGTTACAAGTAGGAACTCCTCGTCGCAGTGTAACGTTAACTAGGTTTTAACGATACAGCTGTCGCACTATCATTAAACTAAGGGCTCTCTACATGAGCATTATGATCGTTGAGGCCGTAGGTATGTGCTTTAATACCATTCACGTAGACGTACCATCAGTCTGTCGCTTTGTTTGCCGTTCCTTTCATTAGAATCTGTAAGCTACAGCGGCATGTAACCATTTTCATACTCCAATTGTATCCGAATTCAATACATACATCATAGTGTTGTTTGCAGTCATTCTATTGCCCTGCACATGGCCACCGCAGCTTCCCAAGCACTCACTCACTAGGCAGTCGTCTTCATTATCGATTACTATCCTAGGGATAAAGGCAGATGCCTCCAAGGCTGTGTCTAGGATGCGAAAGATGTTAGCCATTACCTAAAGGAGGCTGTAGGAGGATTGCTAGATTTCGAGGTCCTTACCGCCTCGACGCCTTGACGCCTCCAGTCAACGGCGATCTTCCTGTAGAAGAATAGAAAGTCTGGCCGACGTATGAGAGGATCATGGGTCTTCTGGACCGAATTATCAACGACGCTAAGCGCAGATACCGTGTCTATATTCACTACTCTGGCCATGGGACGCGCATACCAATCTCACAACGCGATAGCCACTTTGCATGTACATTGGTTCTTCTCAAACGCAATGGCTGAGAGAGAAGATATCTAAGGGCCGGAATCCTGGTTAGTAATCCTTCCATCGCTCGCGCATGTAGACATACCCACGACGCTATGCGACTGCTATACACGACAAGCGACGAGAAGTTTAGATAGACTAAGAACTATACCAGTAATAAGGATATTCCGGACTATACGATCCTCTCGCACACCTAGAAGGATGAACAGGAGGTGAATCTCGACGATTTGAAGAGCATCGACAACACAGAAGAAATTAATAGTTAGCGCGCCGAAGGGTATCGGAAGCTTCTCTTCTGCGCACAGCAGGCTATGCTCTAAAATGATTCTGGGTCGACACCTGCTACATCGACAAGGCGAACAACACAGAGCTGTTGGAAGCGATTAACTCTATGTTCTGCTAGTACCAGAACGCAGAGAGGTGCTACGTCTACCTTTTAGACGTCGAGCAGGATACTCTAGATAGAGATGGTGAGTCAGCCTTCAGGCAGAGCAGGTGGTTTACCTGAGGCTAGACGCTCCAGGAGCTCCTGGCTCCAAAATCAGTTGAGTTCTTCTCTAGTAAGGGAAGGCGACTGAGTGGAACGCTTTTCAGAAAATCGCCTTCAGAGAATTACTCGTCAGTGATCGAGTGCCCAGTAACGTTAGCAGGCCTTCTGCCCATCGTGGAGTGTCGGTTTACGTCCTGGAGCCCGGCGGCCGTACCTAGCTTCGTACATAATTTTTTCGTAATCGTGAGAGGCCTAGGTAGGTCTAGATGGGAGAAATCTTTGTTAGCAAAATTGCCTGCCAGCTCTGTTTTTCATGGGTCTCCTTATTCTGGGCGGCAACAGCAATTACCGCCTTTTTCTGAGCCTTAGAAAACACTAAGCTCTTAATGCCACGACCTATCTCTGTCTTGTAGACGTAGGGGTCCTATAGAGGCAGCTGAGACGTCTCTGTGCGCTCCTTTGAGCGCTTTAGAAGCTTACTAAGGGCTCCCTAGGTTGCAGGAAGTTATTTGGCTAAGGAGTACTGTGATGCACCTGTGATTATGGCTTCTACTGCGTACACTTTCTCTACTAGCAAAAGCTTACGCTGTGACGTCTTAGGGATATATGATTTTTCGGGGATCTTCTTGCGGGGCTTTCTGCGCGTTCTAGGCATGTTGAATTCTGAAAATAAGGCTTGATTTGGTGGAGTAACGGCATCGTGAAGTTGGTGTGGAGGTAAACAATGGTGTTAAGTGGGGCGGGCGGGGTCTGAGCTTTACGCTATTCCTCAAGGAAAACGAGCTCCTTATATGAGCCTGGCACAGCTCACGTAAGAGTTAGCGGCCTGCGGTGTACACTGTTAACGTCTTGGCTCTACGATACATGGTTGTGTGGAGCGGCGTAGCGCTGATAGCGGCGGCTTAGACAGAGACTAAGCACCGTGACTATATCCTGCTCTGCTGTAGCTAGATAATCCTGCTTCTAGGATAGCGATTACTATTAATTATAATATATTACTAGCTTAGAAGCGAGCTCTTTAAGAAGCGGCTACTGCAGTAAGTTAACGTTACTAACTTAAGGTTGCTGAATGATTCTGTTAGCATGATGAACAATTACATAAGAATATAAAAGCTAAAATTGAATATGCTGATTACTATAAATGTGTGATGTGCCGCCCTGGTGCATGATTTTGCTGTTGTAGTTATGCTAGGTGTTCGTTGCCCTTGCCTAGCGGCTATTAGGTTTAGAATGAGAATGTTATTAAGGCACACACTTACATTAGATTTCTTCAAAACTTCTAACATAGCAGCATAGAGGTCCTAGTCTTGGGATGCAGCAATACTATTAAGGATAGGAAGCATTAAATTGTTTCTAATTTCTGAAACCTCTTTCTTGTAGAGATCTTTTTGTACTTCCTGTACTGCGGGAAAGTTTTTAACAAGGTGGTCAACTAACTTAATAATGCTTGCAATTAACTGTTTAAAGTATTTCTTTTTATACAGTGCCCATCTTACCTTCTGTTGCAAGAAGGTGTTATTCTTTCTTTTAATAGACAACTCGCGCATTTTCTTATGTAGAGTCTAACAGTTAGGATTAACGTCCGCTTGTACATTAACAATAAGCAGGCTGGAGTCGCCGACAGCTACCTAACGCTTAAACTTTCTAGACATCCCTTTATTATCTCTAAACAACCTCAACACCTGTTTTAGCAATTCCTCTGCCTTTAGTATATCCTCTGTAGACAACATTGTCGATTTTAGAGATTAGACGTTCGCGACCTAGCCACTAAGACCGGCGGCCTTACCGTGTCCGTGCGCGCAATGCCCGTGTTCGCGCAATGCCCACCCCAACACAACAACCACCTACACAAATCGCGTCATAACTCCACTAATATAGATCTAATTTAGGAAGCAATTAAAGAAATCAAATCGCGCGCACTAGGCGCATTTTTTTCGTATACAAGATTTGTAGCAAAGTATAGTATTAATTGTTAAACGCTTGCTTAAAGACACTAGGGCTAAACTTAACTACGCTAACTTGCCTACTAACTCCTTTACCTACACTAAGAAACTAAGCTCCTATAGTATATTACTACGCTTACTAAACAACGAACACTACCTACATAAGTAATAATACGCAACTTTGCCTTATCTTTAGCTATTAGAGAGATTTTAGAAAGCTAGGTTACTTGCTTTATTAATAGGAATCCTACCTATCTTATCTTACGCTAGTAGGCAGGAATAGATCACAATTGCTACAAAGCTAATTTAGAGACTAAATATAGCCTCTACTTTAAGCTACTACATAAGAAGATAAGGCAATATAATATAAGGCCTTCTTAAATCTTTAATATAGATAAAAAAGGCTTTATAATTAGAATAACTAGAAGATTAAAAAGAGTGTTTAACAAGAAGATATATAATTAAAAAGAAGTAATAGCTGTAATTTAGGATAGTCCTAAAGAGTAAGCAACTATTCTAGCCTGTGTTTGTTTAGATAGTACAGCTCTATTTTTAGCTTTTGTTTTTTAGTTAGCTGTTAGAGCTCTAAAATTAAGCTAGGTTAAGAATATTAATAATAAAAAGTACTTAGTATTTGTTAGCTTATCTCCTTCTAGCTAGACTAATAATAATATAGGTCTAGCCTAGCTTAAGGAGGTTTTTAAGAGAGACTAGATAAAAGCTTATTTAGAATACTAATTACTCCTCCTTAATAGCTATAGATCTTTACTTAACTATAAGTTTTATTAATTTACTGTAACAACTATAAGATCCTATTAGCTTTTATATTTCTCCTTTATTTAACTTATACGCTTTTAAAGGAGACTATTAGAATATTTAAGCCTCTCTTAACTACCTACTTAACTAAGCTTTTATTTTACCTTTATAAAAGCTAAAGGCTCCTACTAATAGTAAAAAGAGACTTCTTTCTCCTTCTTTAGAGAGCCTAGGGTACTGCTTTTAAAAAGGAGACTATTAGAAAGTCTTTCTAGGTAACTAGAGTCTACCTACTTAATCCTAAGGTTATCCTTTAAAGATTCTGCAAAGAGGCCTCTAGTTTAAATAAATTCTTAACTTTTATACTTAGTAGAAATAATTAGCTTAAAATAAAGACTTTTATACGCTGTTTAGTGCAAAATTAGAGCACTAAAGAGGTAAAAAGGATTTGTTAAAGCTTCTACTATATCTTAGCTTAAAATAGTATTCTTTATAAAGAAATTTAAGGCTTAAAGGAGGCTTTTTTAGTTAAAAAGAGATACTAAAAGAAGAGCTATACTCTCTAACTTAACAATCCTTAGAAGTACTATAGTAGTGCTGTTTTCTAGTTACTTAGGAAGGTCTGTTAGGCTTAGGACGATAAGGTAGTTTAATAATATAAACAACAACTACTATAACTCTAAAAAGCTAAGAGGGCTTACTTAAAAGAGTAAGCTTAATTATATAAGGCTTAACAAGCTAAGAAGAGGCGTATTAAAAAGAAGAGGCTTAAGAAGGTGAGGTAGAAAGAGAAGGCTAAAAAGGTAGCTAAAAAAAAGTATTAGAAATTAGCTTATAACGTTTTAAAAGCTATATAACTATCTTAAAAAAGTAAGCGTAAGGCCTTATAAGCCTCTACTTAAAAGTAGAAGTATTAAAAATATATTATTATTAATTTATCTTAGGTTAAAACTAAGGTAGCTGCACTAGCTGCCGTAGCGCGCACTACCCGCCGCGGGCGTAACGTTAACTTACTAAGTAAATACAAGTAGCACAAATTAATTGCAATAATATATTTACTACAACTGTACAAAATCTTGCACTACTCGCTATTAGTAGTGGCTCTATAGCCTTATTTTTCTACAATCTTTTTTTGTTGGGGTGGGCATTGCGCGAACACGGGCATTACGCGCACGGACACGGTACCTATCTTAAAAGCCGGAGCCCTGCATTGTTAAGCTTACCGTGTCTGTGCGCGTTTTGCGCATGGTCGAGTTTTGCGCACCCCAACAACATAAAGATTTTAGAAAAATAAGGCTGTAGAGCTACTACTAATAGCTAGTATTGCGAGATTTTGTAGAGTTGTAGTATATATAGTATTGCGATTAATTTGTACTACTTATATTTACTTAGTAAGGTGACGTTGCGCCCGCGGCAGGTGGTGCGCGCTACGGCAGGTGGTGCGCGCTACGGCAGCTAGTGCAGCTACCTTAGTTTTAACCTAAGATAAATTAATAATAATATATTTTTAATACTTCTACTTTTAAGTAGAGGCTTATAAGGCCTTACGCTTACTTTTTTAAGATAGTTATATAGCTTTTAAAACGTTATAAGCTAATTTCTAATACTTTTTTTTAGCTACCTTTTTAGCCTTCTCTTTCTACCTCACCTTCTTAAGCCTCTTCTTTTTAATACGCCTCTTCTTAGCTTGTTAAGCCTTATATAATTAAGCTTACTCTTTTAAGTAAGCCCTCTTAGCTTTTAGAGTTATAGTAGTTGTTGTTTATATTATTAAACTACCTTATCGTCTAAGCCTAACAGACCTTCCTAAGTAACTAGAAAACAGCACTACTATAGTACTTCTAAGGATTGTTAAGTTAGAGAGTATAGCTCTTCTTTTAGTATCTCTTTTTAACTAAAAAAGCCTCCTTTAAGCCTTAAATTTCTTTATAAAGAATACTATTTTAAGCTAAGATATAGTAGAAGCTTTAACAAATCCTTTTTACCTCTTTAGTGCTCTAATTTTGCACTAAACAGCGTATAAAAGTCTTTATTTTAAGCTAATTATTTCTACTAAGTATAAAAGTTAAGAATTTATTTAAACTAGAGGCCTCTTTGCAGAATCTTTAAAGGATAACCTTAGGATTAAGTAGGTAGACTCTAGTTACCTAGAAAGACTTTCTAATAGTCTCCTTTTTAAAAGCAGTACCCTAGGCTCTCTAAAGAAGGAGAAAGAAGTCTCTTTTTACTATTAGTAGGAGCCTTTAGCTTTTATAAAGGTAAAATAAAAGCTTAGTTAAGTAGGTAGTTAAGAGAGGCTTAAATAATCTAATATTAAATAGTTAAAGCGTATAAGTTAAATAAAGGAGAAATATAGCTAATAGGATCTTATAGTTGTTACAGTAATTAATAAAACTTATAGTTAAGTAAGATCTATAGCTATTAAGGAGGAGTAATTAGTATTCTAAATAAGCTTTTTATCTAGTCTCTCTCTTAAAAACCTCCTTAAGCTAGGCTAGACCTATATTATTATTAGTCTAGCTAGAAGGAGATAAGCTAACAAATACTAAGTACTTTTTATTATTAATATTCTTAACCTAGCTTAATTTTAGAGCTCTAACAGCTAACTAAAAAATAAGAGCTAGAGATAGAGCTATACTATCTAAACAAACATAGGCTAGGATAGTTACCTACTCTCCAGAACTATCCTAAGCTGTAGCTGTTACTTCTTTTTAATTGTATATTCTCTTATTAAATACCCTTTTTAACCTTCTAGTTACTTTAATTATAAAGCCTTTCTTATCTATATTAAAGATTTAAGAAGGCCTTATATTATATTCCCTTATCTTCTTATGTAGTAGCTTAAAGTAGAGGCTATATTTAGCCTCTAAATTAGCTTTGTGGCGATTGTGATCTATTCCTACCTGCTAGCGTAAGATGAGATAGGTAGGATTCCTGTTAATAAAGCGAGTAACCTAGCTTTCTAAAACCTTTCTACTAGCTAAAAATAAGATAAAGTTGCGTATTATTACTTGTGTAGGTGGTTTACGTTGTTTAGTAAGCATAGTAATATACTGTAGGAGCTTAGTTTCTTAGTGTAGGTAAAGGAGTTAGTAGGCGAGTTAGTGTAGTTAGTTTTGCCCTTAGTGCCTTCGCGTTAAGGTTAAGCGTACTACACTATACTTTTCTGTAAACTTTGTATATAAGAAAGATACGCCTAGTGCGCGCGAATCGATTTCATTAATTGCTTCCTGGATTAGATCCATATTAGTGGAGTTATCAGGTGTTAAAAAGGTAGTGTTGTTTTAGTGGGGTGCGCAAATCTCGACCATGCGCAAAACGCGCACAGACACGGTAAGTAAGTCAGTCTAAAAGTCTTTGCTAATATTACGGCTGAGTTAGACGAATTTGAAGCAGTCCACAGCGTTGTTGAAGAGGCTAGCAAGGGCGACAATGCTGACAGCAAGGCCACCAGCTTCTATGTTCGCGGCTAGTGTATATTAGTAAAGATAAGAATAGACGTATAGTTTAAACGAACGGTCTACTAAGGATAGGGCTAATTTCAGAAGCTCGCTGGGAGGTGCGGAAGTGTTATAGAAAAGTTGATGCCTATAGAGAAGTTGATGCCTACCCGATTTGGATTTCTTTTTTTACTGCAGCCGCGTGACGACACGTTTCAGCTACGGGGTTGTGGCGGCCGTCCCTCAGCGCAGCCTTGCCGAGTGCCCTCGCACTGCCTTTGCTATGCCTTATCTTGACTGCTATGCGCACATCTGCTACCTAGAGGGCGCTGTGCCTCTTGTGCCAGTGTCGCAGCGTGCTGGAGGGCCATTCAGGAGGGGTTAGGGCGGTGGTGTTCTCGCCTTGTTTACATCTAGCTTTAACGCTTCTAAGCGGCTAGCATGAGCTCTTTAACCTTTAATAACGACAGATGCCGTATCAGCATCTAGGCAGGTCAATACATCGTGCAGTAGGTCCAGTCGCAGCTTAGGAAACATGCAAACTAATTGCTAACAGAATAGACATGCTCGAGACCCCCTCGCCTAGCTGCCCCACGCTACTGACGCGCCCTTCAACTCGTTGACGAGACAGCACGAGCGGATCTGCCTTGCCGACACGCGCGTCGACCTCCTTGACGAGATACAAGGCTGGGTGGATGGACAAGACGAGCGATGCATCTTCTGGCTGCGCGGCCTAGCGGGCACGGGCAAATTGACGATCGCGCGGACCGTCGCGCGCCGGTACTACGACAGGCAGCGGCTCGCCGCCAGCTTCTTCTTCTCGCGCGGCGGCGGCGACGTCAGCCATGCTGGCAAGTTTGTTACAAGCATCGCGGTGCAGCTTGCGCGCAGTGTGCTAGCACTGCAAGAGCATGTCTATAACACCGTGAAAGAGCGCGGCGACATCGCTAGCTAGTTGTTGCGCAATTAGTGGCAGCACCTCGTTCTTAGTCCACTGTCAAAGCTGTCTGAAGCAGGACTATACATCGTGGTCGTCGATGCTCTTGACGAGTACGACAACGACGACAACATCCAGATTATTATACGGCTGCTAGCTGAGGGTCAGTCGCTGCAGAGGGTACGACTACGCGTGTTCCTGACGAGCTGGCCAGAAGTGCCAATTAGACACGCATTTAGGCAAATAGCGGATGCAGAGCACAGGGACTTTGTGCTGCATGACATATTGCCCCCGATATTCGACCACGATATAGCTACGTTTCTTAAGCACCATCTTAGGATTATTGCCGAAGAGTGTTTTTAGGCGGGCGACTGGCCTGGTACAGAGGCTATCAGACTCCTAGTGCAGAGTGCAAGCGGCCTGT
This sequence comes from Alternaria sp. 'sect. Undifilum', assembly GCA_024321975.1. Classification (NCBI taxonomy): domain Eukaryota; kingdom Fungi; phylum Ascomycota; class Dothideomycetes; order Pleosporales; family Pleosporaceae; genus Alternaria; species Alternaria sp. 'sect. Undifilum'. The sequence continues at coordinate 5,224,947 of JAJJZI010000003.1, forward strand.
TTATCTAGGCTAACACTGCTTGTTGCTTTATCTAAGAAGGTAGGCTATTTATAGCCAACTGACTGCGCGCTATTCTTAAGGACACCTCCTTTACAGATAGCTCGCTAAGTAACAGCTCTTCTAGCGAGGACTCTTACACAGACGAACTTTCTGAGATCCTACCTAAAAGGCGCTTAGACAATATATACCTTACTGTCCTCAAGAGCCCTGTTCGCAGATACAGAAAACAAGAAAGAAAGAAATAGTATACATTAATAAGAGAGATAGTAGGGGCCATCGTAGTTCTACAATTGCTACTTTCTGTCTCCTCTTTAGCCCTGCTACTACACGTCCCTGCAGAGGATGTGCATTGAACGCTGTTTAAACTACACTCTATCCTTAGCATCTTAGAAGATCCCGCCCAGCCACTTTGTCTACACTATCCTTCGTTCCGCGACTTCTTGCTTAACAGGCAGAGGTGCAACGATAGCAATTTCTAGGTTAATAAGAGGAGCACATACGAGAAGCTAGCAGCTCGCTGCCTAGAGCTTATGTCCGCTCCGCATGGTCTTTGACGAGACATCTGCGATCTTTCTGAGCCTGGGATGCGCAGAAGTGAGATTGACGAGAGCAGAATCATAGCCAGCCTACCCCCTGAGCTGCGATATGCGTGTCGCTACTGGGTGGATCATCTAGCGCGCAGCCAGTGCGGTATTAAGAATAGAGACGCCACGCACTGCTTCCTTAAGAAACATTTTCTCTACTAGCTTAAAGCTATAAGCTTAATTAATAAGATAGGTCTCTGTGTGCGATTAGTAGCGAGGCTATAAGCGCTAGTAATGGTAGGGCTTTCTTAGTAAACTACTAATTATATTTAGTGCTAATTTATATATAGCCATGAAATAGTATTATTACAAGTTTCCTCTATAACGCAAGCCGATTTGTGCTCTAATTTGTACTAGTGCTTATAGAAGCACCCCTATAGATATACTTATTAGCTCTTCTTTTCTTGCCTAAGGCTAGCATTGTGCGAAAGGCATTTATAGAAGAGGCGCTACAAGCAGTAAGAGTGCTTTCTAAGAAAGATGCAGAGTGGGACGCGTGTCGCAGCGTGCTAGAGGGCTATTCTAGCGAGGTTAGCGCGGTAGTGTTCTCGCCAGACAGGCAGCTAGTCGCCTTAGCATCCGACAACAGCACAGTGCGGGTGTAAGAGGCAGTAACAGGCTAGTGTTGCAGCGTGCTGTAGGGCTATTTAAATTATGTCAACGTAGTAGTATTTTTGCTAAATAGGCAGCTAGTTACTTTAGCATCCCGCAACAGCACAGTGCAGGTATAAGAGATAGCAACAAGCTAGTATTGCAGCGTACTGCAGGGCTATTTAGTCTATATTAATATAGTAGTATTCTTGCTAAATAGACAGCTAGTTGCCTTAGCATCTGTAGACAAGACAGTACAGGTGTAAAAAGCAGCAATAGGCTAGTTTCGCAGCGTGCTGCAGGGCTATTTAGACTATATTAGCGCAGTAGTATTCTTACTAAATAGGCAGCTAGTTGCCTTAGCATCTTAGGACAAGACAGTGCGGGTGTAAGAGGTAGTAATAGGCTAGTGTTACAGCGTGCTAGAAGACTGTTTAAAAAATGTTACTAGAGTAGTATTCTTGCTAGATAGACAGCTAGTCGCCTTAGCATCTATAGATAAGACAGTATAGGTGTAGAAGATAGTAACAGACTAGTGTTGTAGCGTTCTAGAGAGCTATTTAGACTGTGTTAGCGCAGTAGCGTTCTTACTAGATAAGTAGCTAGTTGCCTTAATATCTAGAGATAGTATAGTGTAGGTGTAAAAGACAGCAACAAGCTAGTGTTACAGCGTGCTAGAGGACTATTTAAACTAAGTTAGCATAGTAGTATTCTTGCTAGACAGGCAGCTAGTTACCTTAGTATCTAGAGACAGCATAGTGCAGGTGTTAAAAGTAGTAACAAGCTAGTATTATAGCGTGCTAGACGGCTATTTAAGAGAAGTTAAAGCAGTAGTATTTTTACTAAATAAATAACTAGTTGCTTTAGCATTTGTAGGCAAGACAGTACAAGTTTTTAATTTTTAAAGTAATAAAGGTAGTGGTTGTTGTTGTAGTCAAAATAGGTTTTCTAAAAAAAGTAAAAAGCAGCTACCCTCTACTAATTAGTCGCAAAAGTCAAAAAAAATTATATGTAGTTAACAAGATCTAAACAGTAGGTAGATAAGGTCTACGCGCCAAACGCTTAGAGCAGAAAAGCTTAGACTACTAAGCGAAAATTAAAGTTAAAAAAATTTGCTAAAGGTACTAAAAACAACACTAATTAAAACGTGTTTAACAGTAATTACTAGCTTATAGCTAGCAACAAGATTGCGATAAAGATAAAAGAGGAGAGTAAAGACATATACATTACTGCAGCAAGAGCCTACAATACTTTTTTATAAAAGCTTTTTTGGCTTCGGCCTTTTGAGACAACCTTTTGATGTGACCACACATTTTGTAGACACCATTTTAGTAAAAAAGATTTATTGCTAACAACAGGTATCCAGGCTTATGCCCCCTTATTCAGTATTGCCGGCACGCAATTAGTGTGTCGCATGTTTAGACAGAAACAAAGATGCGCAATATCCCTCTAACTAACCTTCTTAACTAATAACTATTTACTAATAACTATTTACTGCTAACTGCAACTTCTGTTGTCTCTGTTACTATCCTGGCGGTGTTACAGTCGCGGCGTTTCTAGCGCCTATACTTAGATGTGAATATACAACAACAGCGTTACTATCTAAGTATAGCTCTCCTATCCCTAGAGGCGACTTATAAAATCCTCCTACTTATTAGTTTATCTTAGCTACTTAATAGCTGTTTTAACACGCTCTTGCTCCTTATAGAGCTACTACAAGATCTCTCTACTAAGGTTATATTTACGCAAAAGTAGATTAGTAAGATAATATACTATTACTACACCTAAACTATTAACATGCGTAACGTATTTGATAGACTTACTACTAAATAAGCCTTTTACAACTTTTATTATAGCTTTAATATTTATAATACTAGACGTATTAATAAGGTGTTAATAAATAACAGAATTTAACTGCTGCGTTTACCTAATTACTATAAAAGCTACTACTAATAGCTCCTCTTTAACTAACTAGAGAGGCCGCTTAATAAAGGTAAACATAGGCTTTGTAATCTACTACTATAGCTTCTTGTATAGTAACCTAGTAAGGTCTAAGTTTACTTAATATAAGCTATTAGTCTTTATATTAAATAGGAAGAAGAATAGTCTAAGCATTGTATTGTTTGTATGTAGTACTGTGTAGTGTAAGAAATCTTAAAGGTGAGAAGTAGTGGGCAGGGAGCTTTTATAAAGTATTACAGGCTCCTGCTGCGGTAACGTACGTGTCCTTACCCTCCTCTACCTCTACCTCTTCTACCTCTATTACAATCTTGTTGCTAGCTATAGGCTAGCAATCGCTGTTAAACACGTTTTAATTAGTGTCGTTTTTTAGTTTCTTTAGCAAATTTTTTAACCCTAATTTTGCTTAGTAGTCTAAGCTTTTCTGCTCTAAGCGCTTAGCGCGTAGACCTTATCTACTTACTGTTTAAATTTTGTTAACTACACACAATCTTTTTTTGACTTTTGCGACTAATTAGTAGAGGGCAGCTGCTTTTCACTTTTTTAAAAAACCCATTTTAACTGCAATAACAACCACCACCTTTGATACCTTAAAAATAAATAAAAGCTTTCTACCTACTGCTTTTTACTTTTAGGATTTCCTACACTACATAGTACTACATATAAACAACTTATATATAAACAATATAATATTTAGACTGTTTTTCTCCCTATCTAACATAAAGACTAATAGCTTATATTAAGTAAAGTTAGACTTTACTAAGCTACTATACTAGAAGCTATAGTAGTAGATCACGAAGCTAGCGTTTACTATTATTAAGCAGCTACCTATGTTAGTTAAAAAGGAGCTAGCAGCAATAGTCCTTATAGTAGTTAAGTTAGTGCAGAGGTTAGAATATAACTATAGTTAAAACATCTTTAATGCGTCTATTATTATAAATGTTCAAGTTATAACAAGGACTGTAAAAGGCTAGTTTAGCTAGTACACTATATACACTACATATGTTAATAGTCTAAGTATAGTAAAAGTGTATTACTTTAGTAATCTTCTTCTACGCAAATATGACTTTAGTAAAGAGACTTAAAAGTAGCTTTATAAGAAGTAAAAGCGTGTTAAAATAGCTATTAAGTAGCTAGAACAAACTAACAAGCAGGAGGATTTTATAAGTTGCCTTTAGAGATAGAAGAGCTATATATAGATAGTAATACTGTTGTTGTTTATTTATATCTAAGAATAGGCGCTAGAAACGCTACAACTGCAACACCGCTAAGATAGCAATAGAGACAATAGAAGTTACGGTTAGTAGTAAATAGTTATTAGTAAATAGTTATTAGTTAAGAAAGTTAGTTAGAAAGATATTGCGCATTTTTATTTTTGTCTAAACATACAACAAACTAATTGCGTACTAGCTAAATAAGAGAGCGTAAGCCCTAATACCTATTGTTAGCAATAAATTTTTTTTTACTAAAAAGGTGTCTACAAAATGTGTAGTTACTTTAAAAGGTTGTCTTAAAAGGCCGAAGCTAGACAGTATAAGTATAAAAAGTAGTAATAAGCTAGTTTACAGCATAATACAAGGCTATTTAAACTATATTAATATAGTAGTGTTCTTACTAAATAGGCAGCTAGTTGCCTTAGTATCTAATAATAGCACAGTGCAGGTGTAGAAGACAGTAACAGGCTAGTGTCGCAGCGTGCTACAGGGCTATTTAGACAAGGTTAAGGCAGTAGTATTCTCGCTAGATAGACAGCTAGTCGCCTCAGCATCTAACAACAGAACAGTGCGGGTGTAGGAGACAGCAACAGTGTCCTGTTGCTGCGTCTTTGAAGATCAGCCTTCGCCCATCTATCGCATTGCATTCTTGCCAGATGGCCAAACACTCCGCACTAACAAAGGCGACATCTCTCTGCTAGTGGACATTATTACTGTTCTACCTATTCTTCAAATCCAAGAATTACCTTATACTATAGTAGATAGTAAGTAGATATTGCGTCAAACGCAGCAATTTTTGTAGCTTCCTCCTAAGTACCGTAGCAGCACTGCAGCAGTAGATAGGCACACAGTGTGTCTAGGATGTAGCTTAGGACGTATAGCGATACTTATTATCCTGTAACTCGTACTTTAGAAGCGAGTCGGTCACCTACCATGCCCGTGCGCGCAGTGCGCCAGGTCGCGTAACGCGCCACCCCAACATAATTACACGTAACTGCGACGCCCCATAACTCCGCCAATATGGATCTGATTCAGGAAGCGATTAAAGAAATAGAATTGCGTGAAGCTAGAGATGATTTTAGCTACCGCTAAATCGCAAAAAAGTATAGTGTTGTACAGTCTACACTGCAACGCCGCCACTGAGATTAAATGCGCACCCGCACTAATTCCTATCTCCTCCTTAACCCACAACGCGAAACCAAGCTCGTATAGTATATTGAAACCTTAACTAAGAGGCGTACACCCCCTACGAGAGAGATAATACGCGGCTTTGCGTCTACTTTAGCTAGTAGAGAGGTTTTAGAAAGCTAGGTTACCCGCTTCCTCCGCAGAAACCTAAGCTATCTTATTTTACGCTGGCAGAGAGGGATAGACCGGGATTGCTACAAAGCTAATTCTAAAGCTAAGTACAGCTTGTACTTTAATCTTCTGCATAATAAGATAAAGGAGTATAAGGTAGAAGCTCAGCAAACATACAATATAGATAAAAAGGGCTTTATAATTAGGGTGACAGGACGCTTAAAAAGAGTGTTTAATAAAAGACTATATAAGCAAAAAGCAGTAAAAGCAGCTATTTAAGATAGTAATAGAGAGTAAGTAACAGTAATAGCTTGTGTTTGTTTAGATAGAGAAGCTTTATCGCCAAGCATTATATTTAAATTAGCTAACAACACTATACAATTAAGCTAGGTAGCCTCTATTAAACAAGAACAACACTTAGTCTTTGTTAGCTTATCTCCTTCTAGCTAGTCTAACAATAATATAGGGCTAGCTTAGCTTAAGGAGGTGTTTAATTAAGAGACAAGACAGAAAGCTCGCTTAAGTTACTAGTTACTTATCCTTAATAGCTATAAATCTTATGTAATAATAGATTTTATTAAATACTGCAACAACAACAAGATCTTACTAGCTGTCTTTTCTCCTTATTTAACCTATACGCTTTAGCCACTAGATATGGCGTTGTTTAAGCCTCTATTAGACGCCTACTTAAAAGAGCTCTCATCCCACCTTTAGAGGAGTTAGGGGCTTCTCCTAGTACACAAAGGAGACTTTTTCCCGTTGTTTTAAGCTGCCTAGGGCAAGGCTTTTATCCCTAAGACTATTAAAAAGAGCTTTAAAGCTACTAGTATAGTACCACCTAACTAGGACGTTATACTTAAAAGATTTACTAAGAAAGCTTTAAGTTTAGATAAAAGCTTAACGTTAGTACTTAGTAGAGAGGATTAGCTTAAAATAGAGTCTCTTATACGCTAATTAACTTAAGATAAAAGCTCAAAGGAGTCTAAAAAGCTCCGCCAATCGCTCTACCACATCTTAGTACAAAATAAGCTCCTTTACTATAAGATCTAGGGCCAAAAGGAGGCTCTTTTGGTAAAAAAGAAGCACAAAAAGAAGAGCTATACTCTACAACTCAACCGCTAAGAGGAGTACTACAGAGGAGCTCACTTTTAGAGCCCTTGTAAGGTCTAACAGGCTTAGGATAATAACGTAATACAAGAGCAAGAGAAACAATAATAACAACTATAAAAAGCTAAGAGATCTTACCTAAAGGAGCAAGCTTAATTATATAAGCTTTAACAGGCTAAGGAGAGGCGTGTTGAGAGAGAGAGACTTAAGGAAGTGCGGGAGAAGGAGAAAGCCGCCAAGGTGGCTGAAAAGGAGGCCTAAAAGAGAGCTAACGACGCTTAAAAAGCTATACAATTGTCCTAAAAGGGTAAGCGCAAAGCCTCACAGGGCTCCTCTTAAAAGCAGAAGCGTTAGAAACGTGTTATTGTTAATTTATCTCATGTTCAAGCTAAGGTGGCTGCACTGGCCGTCCCGACTTGGACCACCCGCCACGGCCGTACCACCAAGCTACCAAGTAAATACAAGTAGCCTATTATAATCGCAATGCTATAATTACTACAACACTATGTAATCTCGTGATAATAGCGACTGTGGGTGGCTGTACAGCCTCATTTTCTTGTTCATCTCATGTTGTTGGGGTGGCGCGTTACGCGACCTGGCGCACTGCGCGCACGGGCATGGTAGGCGAGTTAGTCACTTTGCCAAGACCCCACCAAAATCTGTACTATACGCGATAATACATGACAACTATATGCAACAAAGCGCTCTGCTTTAAGAACATAGAAATCCTGAAGGTTCGCCATTTGAAGGATCGTGAGAGGAGCACTATCGTAGCAAATGTGAACTTAGAGCATATCAAGAACAAGGAAAAGGATAGAGAATCGTATGTTCTACTCACTAAGAGACTCTTTCGCCTTGCTAACTTAAGCTTAGGAAGAAGTTTACGTTTCGCTTAGAAGGGATAGCTGCGTTCTACATCATTTCACATCTATTAGGCATCGGGTATAGACAAGATACCTTCAGAGAAGGCTTTACATCTATCCAACAAATATTCGACCTTGTTATACCAGCAGAACGTAACTTGCTTCGCATTAAGTGGAAAGAGGATGCTCTAAACAAACCCTTCTTTTGCCACATCTGTTATACAGCTAAGGGTGCTCAAGTGCTGGAGGGAAAGGCCCTTAGCTATTAGAAGTACCGCAATACCTTCGTACGCCTCGGCCGTGTCGCCGGTTTTGAAGACCGTTTAGAGCTATACCAGCTGGGACGGGTTTCCAGAAGCAACATCAACAGTAAGTGCGACTTAGCGCGCTCTCCGCCGCGTGAGCTTACAACATGCACTAGGCGCTCTTGACCTAGTGACCCGGAACAAAACCATGGGCCACGCACATCGCTCGCGACTTCCAAGCTATTTACTTTAGGAGCCCTTCCGAAGAAGAACTGATCCAATCTGTCGCAAGGATAGGTCTATCACGAGATTAACGTGCACCCACAGGGCTTAACGCAGAGCAACGGGCTCAGATACAGGATAACCCTATGCTTGCAGCGCTTCGTCAGGATTGGGAAAATTACAAACAGCAGCTCTACGATCAAGGCTTTTATCCGCTCTCTACGGCTGAAGGGACTCCACTACACAAGAACTATAAGCAAGTAAAGCGAAAAATCAGCAGTACCTATCAGAGATTACAACATGTACGTCTCAATAAGGCGATTCGCGCATTCCGCGATTCTGTGGACACAGAGGAGGTAGCCAGGCAGCTTAGTGGGAAGCCAGCTATAGAAGTTCTCACGTTGCCGTCTGTCGAGTTTAAGCTCTTAGAGCGAGCAACCATAGCAAGCATGCTCTTTAAGCCTGGCGAACGTGACCAAAATTAAGTCAACTTTATACATAGCCTAGCTCGTTTGTGCAAGCAGCAGGAGACACGTCAACCGTTCGCGCTTAAACAAAAAGAGATAGACTTTATCCCACTTACAAACCTCAAAGCACATGCAACAAAGAAACGAAAGAAGGCTGTTATAGACTTAAAAGAGCACGCGCACGCGCAGACCTAAAGCAGTGTGCTTACTAAGCAGAGACCTAATAGTCTAATAGACCAGGAAATCAGCAAGGCTACGCCACAACCTTCGTACCCTCTACTACTGCCGCATCTAGTGTGTCTTATCTGTATAGGCAACAAGGAATTCTTGTATGAATAAAGAATAGCGTCCAAGCCGCGGAAAGACGTACTAAACAAGCATGTGCAGAGGCACTTCTCCGCGCCTAAGTATTAAAAGGGGTTTAAATGCCGTTATCCAGGCTGTTCCACCATGCTCAAAAGTTTGATGCATTTCAAAAGGCATGCACTTAAAGTGCATAGAGTGTGTTATTAACGCACAAAGATTCTTCCCCTTAGTAGCAAGTAATTGCTTAATCAACTTACTTAAAGTAGATGCTCAAAATGCTAAAGAAAATACAGGCGGCCTTGTTGAATAGCTAGTGTCCACAAAACGGCATTAAGTGCTAGTAACATTAAGGTGACCTTGGCTCTCTGATACTTCTAGGTAGAGATAGATGTGCAAGAGCTTCTCCACAATTAGCTGTTCTGCATTATAGGCTGTTCTAATAGCAAGCAGTTTATCTAAGGCTAGTTTAAGCAAATCTAGTATATAGGATAATCTGATTTTGTTAACGCACTGCAAGATTCTAAGCCATCTAGCCCGTTTTAGTCCCGTAGGCCTCTTGAGAAAAGCGCTGCAGAGGGCATTTATGTCAAAATGCTCTATGTCAGGGATCAGAAGCTCGTTAGCAGCTGCAGGCAGGTCCAGCTGTGCTGTCATAACACAAGTATCGTGTCGATCTAAGAGTGCTAAACTGCGTAGGATTACAAAACGTTCAAGGGCGCAGTCACGTTTATAGGGCGCTAACAGCTCTGCCAGATAGCGCAGCCGTAGATTGTAAGAGAAAGGAACTTTAGCTACAGGCAAAAGATTTCAGAGGCAAGCCTCAGCTAGAAAGACTGAGAGCAGCGTGCTCTTAATGCGTGGCTTAATAAGGTAGGGCTACAGGTTAGCAAGAAGAGGAATAGGAGGAAGACTAGGTTCTTACATTAATGTATTCTTCTTGCTAGTCTAGGAGTAGCAACTAGAAGGTTTCTAGCGCTGGCGTACCTGCAGATCTATTTGCTAGAATATGTAACACCTTTGCTGTAGATTCTCCTAGAAGAAGCAGGGTCATACTCTCCTTAGATCTTGGTAGGATCGCTACAAACCTTTCAACCAATTCTTCTAACTAAGGAAAATTATTGTAACTTGGCGTGGAACACAGTTTAAAAATGCGTAATAGTCTAGGGAGTATTGTATACAGTAGTCTGTAGAGGAGGCTTGTATTAAGAGGCTTCTCTTTAAGGAGCGGTAAGAGGCGTTCTTACACGCTCGTCTTATCCGTGGCCCCTGCATGTTCCTGCGGAAGGTAGAAGCCTATTTAACAGGCCAGCTTAAGATAGGGCAGGAAGTTAGGATCGTTCGCAAAATTCTAAGGCGGATGTTCTAGCTCTATTACATTAAACGCTAGTAAATGTACTGCGGTCCTGTGTTTGTTACTAAATCACTCTTAGAACGCTTTGTTGAAGTATTGTAGAGAGTTAACAAGCAATTCTGTTATAAGTTAATTCCTATCAGCAAAGCGTCCCGTTTCATTAAGTGCTATAGAAGACTAATGCTGCTATTGCATGCGGTGTTAGGCGATGTTAGGACTACTTGCTTGTTTAATAGCTTCCCTGTTGCTATTTTCTCTGTTAAATTGTTCTGCAACTGCCTTAACTTCCTCGTTTAAATTTTCCTACCTAAAAGGCTGCGGCGCATGTACCGTAGGAAGGTCGGCTTCTGGGCTTAAAAATCCTACACTTTGCTCTCCACCACTGCCCTGCTCTCCATCCATTAGATGCTCCCACACAGATTCAGCCAGCTCCCGCACTAGTTCATCTAACTCCTACTCTAGTTTATTTGGCTCCCACATAAACTTATTCAGCTCGCTTCTCTCTATTAATTGTGTCTATTTAGCTGTTCTATTGTATATTTTGTTGAAAAACTGCGAAGAGCTTTCTGTTTAGAATTGGGTCGGCGTCCCTCTATGTCTCACTGGAGAGACATGGCTCTCCTGCCTGTAGTCTATTTCTCCAGCTTAATTGGAATAAGAGTCTAGTTCATTCTTATTAACAAACAATGAATTTGACTAAAAACGCGCCCTTTTCATGTTAAATGCGCGTCCCCTCGCCGTCTCGTTGCGCCCCCGTTTTGATAGCCAGAGATTTATGTTTCTACTCCTTAGCATGCGGGTAGGAACATGCGGCCCTCTTTCCGCCTCTGTATTATATTAGAGTTTCTAGCATGCATAGCTCTTCAGCAGGTCTAGTACGTCTATTAATCCTGCTAGTTTACTAACATTAGGGCTAATATCTCCGCTTAACTAAGTCTCTATCACTCGCTAGGAAAGGTTAGCGTGTCCAAACTCAGCGGCTAGATCGAGATAGTGCGTACTTAAATTAAAGTTAGAGCCGAAGACAACGTAGCGCTAGGGGCTCCCATTTCCGCGCAGACAGTTTCTGGCATGCTATTTATATTGTCTAAATAAGCGAATCTGCGCGGAATAGGGCGGAATTTAATAGAAGCAGATAGGTGCGCTTGCTCTGTTAGGCTAGCGTGAAGGAGACGGCGCTTGTAAGGCAGGAGACATTTTTCCTCTCGTGCCTGTTAGGAACTAGTACTATCTTAGAAGGGTTACATATATTAATTTAAGTAAGATAACCTAGAGGTGCTTTTTTTTATCTATCGTAGGCGCTGTAAGTATGTTAGGCCGTGAAGTGCAAACAGCAATGGACAGCCTGTCAACAGACCTTGACTTCAACAACTCGTTCGCTAAAGCTTAGCAGCTTAGCGGCGTAACCTTGAGCTTCTTCTTAGCAACTCTGTCTACATCACTCGCTCTATTCGCCTTGGAAGTTATGGTATTCTTCGCGATACGTGGACGGTTCCCTGAGATCTAGTATGATTGGAATCCTCGAGCCATCTCGTAGACTGACCTTGGTAGCGCCTCTACCCCGGAAACGCCTACAAATAAACCGACTAAGTTGATAGCGACCTGGTATACAGATTTTGTACGTTTCGAGCGCGACCGTGGACACCTCGACAGATACTTTTTTCAACGTTACGTACGGACGCTGCTCCTGATTTTCCTCCCCACTGCGCTCCTGATCACGCCCGTCCTTCTTCCCACAAACTACATCAACGGAAAAGCCGCCAAACTAGGAGTCAGCGGAATTAATACGCTTGGATAGTCCAATGTGGGTCTCAGCTATTCCGACCGGTATTGGGTACAGTAAATATAATGCTGGACACTAACTATCCCGTTCCTGGTTTTCCGTACAACTGCAGGATTTCATTGATTGTCCTTAAATAAATGCCCGTAAATATGTAACGTAAAAAGTATATAATCCTGCTTATTTGAATTATGTCTGTTAGAAATGTAAAAAATAAGTTTTAGTATTTTTTTAAGTCTATATTTTTCTTTTGTTGTAAGTGCTCACGTCTTCATAGGCAATCCCGCTCCTCTACAATAGAACATCGAAATCAACAAGCTAGTAATGCCGATAAACGGTGACCTAAATCACCTAGCACCAGTATAGGGACAGCAACTATTTCCCTGCAAAGGCCATCATTATACTACTTCCTATGCCCAGCCCCAAACAACCTAGCATACAGGAACTAATGTAACTTTCTAGTAAGTTCTCTTTTATTCTTAGAGGATAGCTTCTAATCTATCTAAAGACTCTTTAACTCGACTAATACAACGGGTGCCAGTATGTTCAGTCCTGGTGCCGCTCATTCAGGAGGCTCTTGCCAGATATCCTTCTCGTATAATAACAGAAAAACCTAGATTATTGTTTAAAGCTAGGAGGGAAATTGCCCCTGCGTTTAGAAGGGCACTAAAGGACAATTAACAATCGTTTACGACACGAATTAGGATTACTTGTTCCATATTCCAGCAAGTCTTCTACTAGCTAATAGAGTTCTCGTTGCATAGTAAGCTATAAGCTTTTTATTTAGCTAGCCATAAAGCTAATATTATAGGACATAGATAAACGCCTTAGAGAACCGCAAATTCTACCTGTCCTACTTGTCCGTTAGAATACAAGGGTTGCACGCATCATACAAGCCCTCTTCTTTTAATTCGCCTATACTAGTTACGAATCTACGAGCTAACCCAGCAATTTTAGAATTATAGGACTAGATCTAGTCACGGTGTAAAGTACCTCATAGAGTCTAGATTCGCTATTCAGAAAAGTATAGAAGAATAAATCCCCTAATTGTAGCGCAATCTCCTTTAAATAGTAGTGCTATTAAGTTTCTAGAATTTAAAGATCCTAGTAGTTTCTGCAGATCAAATAATAAGGTGCTTGTCCAGGCTCTTAAGCACCTTCCTAGGTAACGTCCGGCAGGAGGCACGGTGTTAGGGGACGCTTTTTACTTCAGATCTTTGCAATTTCTTACACTAAAGGCTATTAACATAACAGCAAGCATCTTAATAGAGTCTAGAAAGTTAAATATAATGTTAAAAATTCTGTTTCTAAGCGCTAAAGGGTATCTTAACTTCGCAAAGATGTAGTCTAAGAATTTCGCCGGCTAGGAACAAAGATCCTGCTTGCATCTAATACAAGATATAGGAAGTTACAGCTAGCTATTAAGTACTGCTATCACACTGCCGAGCAGTCGCTAGATACGTGGGTATTCTAGGTGCGCGCTAGCCACACTACCTGGCTTGAGCAGAGCTTCCGGGAGGTAGTAGACCACGTTAAGATTCGTGGTTAGAAGAACGCATAAGCAGATGTGTTTAAGCTAGTATTCTTTATCTAAAAATATAGTGTATTGTCTTAGTATTAACAACCTCTTAAAGTAGCATATTAAAGTTCCCCTATTTACTACTATTATATTTTTAATTGTTAATTAGATGGTGGTCTATCTTTGGGGTGCTGCCACCGCTAGAGTGCTTCCACCTCTAGGGTGCTGCCACCTCTTAGGTGCTGCCACTGCTTAGGTGCTGCTACCGCTCGGGTGCTGCCACCTCTAGGATGCTGCTACCTCTAGAGTGCTGCCATCTCTTAGGTGCTACTACCTCTAGTTAGCAGAGTTACTAGCAATTAATTATGCTATTACTATTAAGACTAATTAACTTAAGCTGTAACTAGCAGTATTGTCTATATACTCAAAGATATAATAAAAGCTACAATAAGAGGCTAGAAACCTCTATAATATACTAGAAAGTCGCGCTGTTTTAGACGTATTAATATAGTTTAAGCTTCTACTTCTAATATTTTCTTAGAAACTATCTTTTACTATTTTTACTTTTTATATATACTTCTTAAAACTATAGTTAGCGTGTAAAGAGTAGAAGCTAATTGCAGAAAATGCTCTAGCCCTAGTAAAATATAATGCTAATAGAAGAAGATAGTAAGGCTCTATACTAGCATAAAATAGCTAGTAGTAAGAAAGAAGTCTAACAAAGAGCTTTTAAAAAGTCTAGAAATAGACTAAACTACTATAAAACTGTATTTAGCCACTATTGTACTATATAGATACAATATTTTACAACAAAGCAGGTCCTTTGCGTAAGAGTCTGTATATAGTATTTATTAATTGTTTTAGCCTTATGCTAGCGCGGCTAATAACTTACTTTAAGTTAACTAGCTAGCGTATTACTTCCTCTGTCTGCAAATACTAGCAAATAAGAATAGCTTATCTATTAATAGCAAAAGCAAAATAACCTAATACTTAGTGTTTCTGCAAAAGCCTAATCTTCCTAAACACGCATAGTAAGTAGTTCTCCTAGCACTAGCAATAGTAACGGCGACAACAGTAACAACGCCTTAAGTAATAAAAATAAAGTGTGTAAAGAAGACTATATTGCTTATACACGCGCACTATAGTTACGCGTTAGTTTCTAAGAGTTAAGTTCTTCTTAGGCTAAGCAATAACTACTTTTAGCTTAACTAATGTTAGATAATTCTTAAAGTAACCTACTAGCAAGTAAACGTCTAAGAATTAGTCTTGCGTAGTAAATAGGTTATATAACAGCTTTTTAAGTAAGTCTATTATAGCAAGCTATTAGTAGCTTGTGCTAAGTACTATAGAATATACGCTGCCTTACTATATAGCGCACATAAACTAGCATCTTTACTAGCAATAATATGCATTTAAAGCTCTACAAGACTTATCAAGGCCTTATTTGTTCTTATTGTTACTTGTTGTAATACAGCTGCACTACTACTCCTTAGCTGCCTAGTAATGTAACTGCCTAGTTATAAAGAATAGGCGGCTAAATTATAACAGCTTATAAACTAATTAATATAGACCCTTGCCTATAGGCCCTCGCTCTTTTATCCGCAGCCTTTCTTTAATCTTAATGTTAATATTAATAAGCCTTTTGCTATTTAAGCTGCTGCGTCTTTGCTATAAGATATAGCTAGTATCACCTTGTTACGCCTTTGTAGCAACTACATAGCTAGCAGTGTCTGCGCGCTTGCGTTTACCTCGCTTTACTAGCGCTTCTGCAATAGGGAAGTCTCTATATTATTAACGCCTAAGTGTGCTAGATATATGCTAGGGCAGTATTGCTGGCAGCGCGGGGTTCATCGTATGCCGTAGGTGTTCTAGTCTAGTAGCGGCATTCAATGCTGCCTGTTCAGTAACAATTAGCGTAAGACGGAGGCGCGCTTTGTAAACTATATAAACCTAACGTTAAGACGCAAACTAAATAAAAAGGACACAATAGTAGCAGGATTATTAGGAACATATACAAGAAGGAAGTATAAGGCAGTAATGCTTATATAGAGGGGGTTTAGAAAAAGGCCTTGCTTTAGATAACTATTTTATCTTACTAGTTAGACGCTCCGCCAAGGCTCTAAGTCTAGAACCAATCAGAGGTTAAAATACGGCCGCGAAGCTATAGCGGAGCGTCTAAGGGACAGTTGAACTGAATTTGGTGCGAGATTAATAGTAGCTGTTATTAGAATGCTGATTTTCGCGATAAATTATTAGATACCTTAACACTACTACCCTTAGCTATACCTACTGTAAATCTATTTTAGAGATATCATCCTGCTCTATTTTACTAGCTACTCTTTAACTGCTAAAAAGAAGGCCCTAGTGACAAAGTACAGGGTTGAACATTCTCCTATTAAACAGCTCTAATCGCTTAAGCACTTACCTAATCTATCTCCATTAAATTGATCTATCTCTATCAAATCAAGCCATCAAATCGATCGATTAAATCTATCAATTAAATCCAGCGATCAAATTGATCTATCTCTATCAAATTAAGCTATTAATTGAGCGATCAAATTGACCTATTAAAACAACCCCTCCCTATCAAATTAAGCTATTAGATAGATTAATTTGATCGCTCAATTTGATATATTGATTTGATTAATCGATCTAATAGACATAGATTGATTTTAATCGCTCAGTTTAATGGGGATAGGTCGATTTAATGGGTCGATTTGATCACTCAATTTGATAGCTCGATTTGATAGAGATAGATCGATTTGATCGATAGATTTAATATATTGATTTAATTGATTAATTTGATGGCTCGATTTAATAGAGATAGATTAATAGGCTTATCGGCACTATCTAGGAAGACTCTATATCAATTGTAAAATCAATAGATTGCGGTAGCGTATGCAATTCGATTGCACGTAGCAATAGTAGGTGTAGAGGTCGTGGTAGTAACAAGATACAGTGTTGAAGTTTTAAACGCGTCCTCACACAACGCTTATCAAGAACGCACTAAAACTAGTTTAACTATCCCTCAGACGCTCTAGGGAGCTGAGCTAAGTAGCCTCCTAAACTAACGCTAACCTAAAAGTAGAATCGCTAGCTTAGCGGCATTAGCTCTCTAGTCGTCTAACCTGTAAGATAATAACTATTTAATAATCGCGTTTGCTTATGTAAGAGGGAAACCCCACTATAAACTGCTGCTAAGAAGCGAAGCTTCATTTTGAATAAGTTTAAGACTTCGTCAGAAGCTAGTAAAAACATAGTCCTTTAGGGTAAGGATAAATGCTTAGTTATTGTACATTGCACTGTTCTTAACATTGACGTAGTTTACACAGAAGACTCCTCCGCCGTTGCGTTAACTTATGCCTACCTACCTAGAGCGAATCTACGTCGCTATAGACCCCGACCTAGAGAAGTAGGAAGCAACTCACGAGTTGGAGTACAACGCGTCGAAAGCTTTCAGGCTAAAAACTTGTAAAGCAAAAACCTATAAGCTTCTAGATAGTTTCAAGATACTTAGGAAGTATGTAAAGTTAAATTAAGCTTTATATAGCTTAGAAGACTTACTACTAGTTTAGTATAAAGAGTTCTTAAGCTTATTATAAGCATAAGGATTAATATCTTTAGGAGAGAAACCTTATCTATTCTATATAAAGAATTAGAGGATCTTAGTTACTTACGCAGCAGGTTCTTAATCTTCGCTAAATTAAAGCCTAAATATAACTCCTAACGTCGCAATACTAAATTCTTTCTATAGCATATTCTATAATAGTTACCTTAGACTGTTGCTCTTCTATGTTCTTGCAGCTAAAAAATCCTTGTTGTACAAGGTGCAGTAGAAAACCAGTAGTATAAGGAGACTCTTCTAGCCTTAATCTACTTTTTTCTTGCGTCAGCTAAATAAGCAAGCATACACTAACGTTATAAAGAGAACTAACTAACGCGTTGTCTAGCCACGCTTTCTTTACTATTATAAGCTAGCTATTGTACTAACAAGCTATTCTAAATAACTTTTTAGATTCTAAGATTCCCTACGCCTGTATAGTCTCGGATCTCTAACAGCAACAGCTAGATTGTTCTACTAAAGCTTATAGTAACAATCGACAACCTCTGCCTTAAACATCAAGGATTAAAGATAGTTAATTACTATCTAAATAGTAATTTTCTGTATTGTAGTTTTAAATATTTATTAGCTTAGGCCCCCTGTTTTCCTTATAATATAATAAGCTTTTTAGACAACTATCTACAACACTATATTCTAATAAATTAGAACAATACGCATTTACTGTGTGTTAGTTACTACCCTTCTTTTACAACATCCCCTTTACACGCTAACCTAGAACACCCTATACTTCTAGTGTAAGCTTCGCAACACCAGAGCTCTATGCAGATGCATTATAACGAACATAAAAGAATTAGGGAAGAGAAAAGTTAAGGTTCTAAATTTAATGCATTCTAGTTAGATAACGTTTAAAGTTTAACGTATTTCTTCTAAATGCGTTTTTAACAGCAGCTTTAACAGGCTTAAAGAAGATTGTAGAAGCATCTACAGCAGCTAGTGAAAGAAGTCACAATATTATAGGCAGCAAAACAGGCATGTTCTTATTTAATTAAGCTTTATTACACAATATAAACCTAAACCGCTATACTCTACTTAACTAAGGCAGTATTCTCCGTAGCCCTTACACACTATCAGCATCCTACCTAGAGCTAATAAAGCTGCTAACGGGCATGAATAGATTCTTAATAAAGAGCCCTTTTCATCTCTAGGTAGCCGGATATTAGTTATCTAAATTATAGTCGACAGCCTCCTTGTTGCTACCTTTATTCTCTTCGTTGTTGGGTTATTGCTTAGCACTACAGTTACATACTATAACTATACAGCTATTAAAAAAGTTAAAGGCGCTATAAAATAGCAACAATAAAGTCTTGTTTGTTCAGATGTTGTCTAAGTTGGTTTCTTCTTGTTCGTGTAAAGGGCTGAAGCCTTGATGTCCTCTAGTACTCGGCCTGTGGCCTTCGTTGGCTTTTCTTACCTCAGCACTAGCACCTCAGTACTAGCACCTCAGCACTGGCTGCTGACTATCAGCCGCACTAGTTACGCTAACTGTCAGCTGACCCGGCGACCTCTGATAACCTCAGTTAGTCCTAATCTTGGTTAGTCCTAACTATCCGGGTTGGATATAAAAAACCCACGTAGTCTCTCTATAGTTCTGTATCTAATTCATTCACCTTCTACTGTTACCTTGCATCTTTGGTTAACCCAACGCACCCTTACAGTTCGGGATCGCATCTATTATCTAACACCGCCCTAACTAGGTAGAGCTAGACATTACCTAGGCTTTATAGTATATAGCATGCACTAATGTTAGATTTTAAATAGCTCCTTTTAGCAGCTCTAACAATACAGTCTACACGGCTTCTCTAAGCTATCTTCTTAGATACTTAGTAGCCGCTTGTAGTGTACACCGCGCTAGTGCTATCTGTTGTACTTAATAGCATAATACATTTTAATATATAAGCACGCGTTTAACTTTAGCTACCCTTACTAACAACTACAGACATAGAGATGCACTAGCAATATACAAATTAGCGCTTCTTGTTATAATATATACAGGATTAGTGTGAATATCGTCCGAAGATGATCTAGGTTGGTTCTCGGGAAATGAACGAGTACTAAGGACACGGGGTGTACTAGCATGATTAGAAGATTGATGTAATAGTACAGGGTGTGTTAGCATAATTAGAAGATTAATGTAATAATACAAGAGTTAAGAAATAAGTCTTAATCCTTAGATTAATTACTAAGGTAAAACTCTAAGTTAAACACAACATACTATAAGGGTATATTACCTACTACTATATACTAATAAGTGTAGCGCTTGTGTACGAGCGTGCGCTTGTAGACAATTGCGCTTGTTAATAATTAGTTACGTAGTTGCGCTTGTAGATAAGCGCTTGTTAGTAAGCAGTTACGTAGTTACACTCGTGAATAAGCGCTTGTTAGTAAGTAGTTACGTGACGGCGTCGTAGTTGCCTAGCTGTAATTATCTGCCTATATTGCATAGTTCCTACAGGGTTGTCCCCTCGTCCCTTAGTCTAGATTGTAACACTATCCTCCTCCTCTAAAGATTCATCTTTAAATTACGTTGTTTAGGTTTTTGTAGTTTTTATTTAATAAGTAAGGCTTGCCTTGTGTTATAAGTTAGGTAGTTATTATATCCTCCTCTTATTAACGTTGCCTACGTCTTAGTTCTAAAATCGTTTGTGTTAACTATCCTACTAAAGCTCCTTATAATTGTTGTTTCTTAGAAGGCCTTGTTTATTTTGTTATACTTAATTCTCGTCTAAAGTATGCTAAGCATACGCAGTTAGGTTAAGCATATATAAATATATCTTAAGAGTCTCTAGATTATACTTATAATCAGTATTAAAAGAAAGAGAATAATAATAAAAAGTTACTTATAACAGTAATTTCGCGTTTACTGCAGAATAGAAAAAATCTAAAACAGGCTAAAGAGCGTGCTTATAAGAAGGCGTTGTGCCTTGCTTTAGATATAGAGATTGCTAGTGAGCTTAAAATAGCGCAAGAAACTAATTGTCCTATAGCGTCTATTAGCATAGCCCTTTCGCCTACAATGCAGGCTACTATAAATTTAATTAATACTTCTATTGCTAAGCTTAGTGTTGCCGTGTTAGAAGCTGACAGTAGTTTATAAGGTACGTTATTTATTTTGTCTTTACTACTTAATTGTTGCTCCAGTAGTCTAGTAGTGACAATCTAGTAGGTTATATTTTTTAGCTAGTATGTATACTAACGTCTTTAGTTTAATTCCTAGTACGGTTGTTGTATTTTTGTAATAGTTGTTAGTAGTTAGTTAGGTTTGTGTCTAGTTCCTATGTATTGTTGCTGTCTAGGTAGCCTAACTATTTAACTAGATTTTCCTTGCTATTGTCCTTATCTTAGTGTGTGAGGATTCTCTTAACTTTAAATTTGTTTTCTTCTTCTGTCTTATACTGGAAGGTTTTCTAGAGTAGCGTTCCTAGGTCTACTAGTTCTAACTTGTTAATATAGAATCTTAGGTAGATCTTTACGTCTGCTAGGAGGTCGAGTGTATATATAACTAGTCCCTTCTAGTCTAGAATTAAAAATGGTCTAACTTCAACATTGTTAAGTCCTTTACTTAGTTATTTAGTGCGAAGATTCTTTGTAAGCAAATATACTTTATTCCTCTTCTTTAGCTAAGGTGCTGTTTTTTATTTCCAGTTAATATATAAAAAGCTTTAGCGTTAAGCCTTCTTAAGTGTCTTTTTAAGTTACTTATGTACTAATTTTAGCTTGTTAGCTATTATAATAGCTACTTCTGTCTTTAAACTTAAAAGTATACATGTAAAGAGATTTAGGTGTCTCTTATAATTTGCGTAGAATAAAGTCTATCTTATAGACTTTAAAAGTTTGTTGTTGTATGTTGTTTATGCTATAAGTAATAATAATACCTAATTATTCTATTATTAATTAATATATATCTTAAAGTATGCATTTATTGTATAGTTTGTTTACTCTATTTGTCTGTCTGTTTACAGATAATACGTTATTAATAGCTTTCTTTTAGTTCTAATTACGGCAAGTAATGTTGTCTAAAAATTTAAGGTAAAGAGCTTATCTCTGTTACTAATAATAAACTTTAGTATACTATAATATCTAATAACTTAATTGTTAATAATATGCGTAAGCTGTACTGCTGTAAAAAAAATTCTAAAGGTAATATACTCTGCTTGTTTTATAAATTAATTAACCACCACAAGAATTACGTTGTAAGATACTTTTATAATAGGGTCTCTTGAGACTAGTAGTCCTGTAAGAAAGTCTATAGAGATGTCTAACTATAGTGCATTAAGTAGTTCTATTACTTATATTTCTTTGTAAGGTACGTGTGTACTATATTTATTCTTCTAATAGTCTGTGCACTTAGTAATAAAAGTAGTAACTTTGTCCTTTATTCCTAGAAACTTGTAATTTCTTTTAATAAGTTTTATAGTTCTTATGATACTAGGGTAACTGTGTACTAAGTTGTTGTAGTGTTGTTTAATAATTACTTTCTGTAATTCTTCTAGTACGTCGTGCGTAATACGTATAAGTAGATTAAGTGTCTATACTAGTCTTAATAATCTATTATTATCAACCTGTAATATTGTAGAGTTAGTTATCTCTTTTATTCCTATAATATTGTGTCTACAGCTAAAAGTGTCTACTCTTCTATTATTTTTTCTTAGCGTGTACACAATTTTAAACTTATATTGTCCTAGTTCCTCTAACTATTAAACTTAGCGTTAGTTAAGTCTTTTAGTAGTTGTAAAATTAACTAAGTTCTTATAATCTATAAATATTGTAAGTTCTAAGGAGCTTTTAGCGTATACTCTCTAATGTCTTAAGTAGTTAATAATAGCTAGTAGCTCCTTATTGTAAATATTATATTACTCTCTAGTCCTAAAAACTTGTAAGAATAATAAGCAATTAGGTGCTATTTACCTTTATGTAGTTAGCTAGCGTATCTTCTAAGTGCAAGGTCTAATACATCTGTTTTAAATTGTAGTAGCTGTCCTACTTAGAATATATAAAAGTATAGTAGTTCTATACTTATATTCCTAAGTATTTAGAAGGCGTTCTCTACTTTTTTACTTTACTTAAAAGATATTTCTTTCCTTGTAAGTCTTGTTAATAGAATAGCAATCTTAGAGTAATCCTTAATATACTATTAGTTAAAGTTTAGAAATTTTAAAAAAGATTATACTTCTTTAATTATTATTAGTAGTAGCTATTCTCTAATTATTTATATCTTTTTTTACTTATTTATACTCCTTGTGCCTTTATAATATATCCTAGAAAGGTAACTTTGTTCTTATAAAACTTGTATTTCTTAAGTTTTAGTTATAAGTTAAACTAGTCTAGGCACCTTAGTACTATGTAGACATATTTAACATAATCTCTTAGGTTCTTAAAGTAGATCAAGATATTATCTAAGTATATAATAACAAAGATGTCTAAGTGTACTCTTAATATATTATTAATAAGTTCTTAAAATGTTGCTAGAGCATTTATTAACCTAAATAGTATAATAGTATATTTATAGTGTCTATATCTTGTTTAAAATACTATCTTCTATTCTTTACTTTTCTTAATTCCAATAAAGTAGTATCTATCTTATAAGTCTAGTACTGTAAAGACTTTAGCATAAGACAATTAATCCCTAAGTTCTATAATATTAAGTAGTAAATATTAATTCTTGACTGTAATATTGTTTAACTTCTAATAGTTAACGCATATACTTAGTAGCTTATTCTTTTTTAGTATAAAGAGTATAAAGAATCCTACTAGTAATATTAAAGGCCTTAAATAGCCTTTTACTAAATCCTTATCTAGCTTTTCTTTTAGTATCTTAAGTTCTATCTTTAATAGTTAATAAATTAGTTTAAAGAGTAGAGTCTTCTCTTCTTCTAAGATAATCTTATAATCTTAAAGTTAGTGTTTTAGTAAGGCTTTGCTATCTACTACTTCTACAAAGAGGTACTAAAATTCTTTATACTCTTTTAGAATATTTAAAGTTATGTATATCTCTAAAACTCTAACCTTATAATCTAGGAGAGCTCTTCTAGTATCTATTAAGTTAAACTCTTTTATCTTAAAGCTATTCTTAGTTAAGGTTTGCCGTCCTTTAGTAATATTATTAATCTTCCTCTTATCTACTATCTTATTTATTAGATATATAGGCTAGCTTATAGTTACGTTAAGTTTATAGCACTTAAATAAGAACTTCTTTAACTTTTAGTTTTTCTGTAGGTTATATTCTTGTAACTAAAGAAGTCTTAATATAATGTTATAAGTGACTAGTCTAAAAACATCTAGGTCTATCTTTTCCTAGTATTCCTAAATGCGGAGCGTTACTTAGGTAACCTAATAAGTAATTATCGTCTTGCCTAGCATAAGCTAACTATTAGCTATATATAGTAGGTAGAGTTCTTGTTTCTCTAATACTTGTAGACCTACTACTAATATTACTTAAGTAAAAACAAAGTTAGCGTATACGCTAGAATCTACTAATACTTTTATTTAGTATCTATTAAGCTTTACTGTAAGCTTAAAGAGGCTTAAAAGATTTATTATATTAATCTCTCTAGCAGTTCTAGGTGTCTAGGGCGTTTATCTAAAAAAGACTATATACTAAATCTATAGAACTTCTTTACAATAATATATTAGTTGTATTTAATATTAAAGCATGTGTGTTATAAAAGTTAGTCATACTCTTATGTATTAGTTCTGTCTTTATAATCCTTCTACTACGTTATATACATTAATAAAGCTTCTTCTAGATTATTATGTCTGTAAAAGTATAGGCTATTTCTCTTATCCTATATATATACTGCGCATTTGTTGTTAAAGTAATTATACTATTAATATTTATATCTAGGCATTCCCTTTAATCTCTTAGGAAACTATCCTAATCTACTTTTATTAGAATAATAGATTACATAGTTATTGTGTATACATGCAGTCTATAAATACTTTATATATTCTAGGTTACGTAGATCTATCTAGTAGTACATATCCTTAGCGTAGCTATTATCTTAAGCTTTACGCTGTTATTATGTCACCTTAAGTTTATTATAAATTTCCTTCTTCTTTTTGTCTAAGAGTTAGCGTGCTAGTTTATTCTAGGAAGCTTTAGCTTCTTTAGTCTATTTTTATATAAAATTATTATGTATAGCTTTGTTAATAGTTGTTACTAGTGTAAGTCTTTTCTTCTGTAGTTCCTCTAGTAAATTAGCATACTAGCTATAGTTTAGGAATATTCTTCTATAAAGTTCTATAAAGATTTCTTTAAGTTATCTAAGTTACTTAAGTAGGGCGTTAATCTTCTCTGCTAGATTTAAAAAGCATCTAGTCTCTGTAAGTAGTAGTACTTATATGCTAACATTATATCTATCATCTATAGTGTAGGTAAAGAGTTTCTATATATACGTAGGAACTGTCTCTTTGTTATATGCTACTAGCTCTTCCTATATAATTAGCGTAGCTAGTTAATAGCTTTCTTAAAACTTAGCTATCTTGCCGTGTTTAGTTTCTTCTACTAGAGTTACTTCTAGATCTTTGTCTAGCACTATTTTAAGAATTTTATTGTCTAAAGTTTCTTCTAGTCTAATTATAATCAGGTCGTCTAGTATATTAATACTTACCTAGTTCTGTCCTTAAATTATAATAGTAAGTTGTGTAATAATATTCTACTTGTTATCTAGATTGTTATTAAGTTCTATATAGTAAATAATATTAAGTTATTAAGTTACTTTGCTTTAGCTGTAGTAGTCCTATGTTATATAACCTTCCTTGCTATATCTATAACAAGTAACTTTCTTATTACTTTTATTATACGTAAACTTCTTCTTTCCTAGTCTCTTATTAATATTATTAAGGTGTATTAGCTTATAGCTGTTAGTAGTATAATCCCCTAGGGTCCTAAGTACATAGTTTTGCTAACGTCCTTAGTTAGAGTATAGGCGTTAAAATGTTTAATATATTTAAGCGTCTGTGTTCCTAAGTGCGCAATTCCTTAGCGTAGATAGCTGTTCTTCTAATATAAGCTTATAAAGTTTGTTGTTAACTCTAATAGCTTTAGCTATAAGTTTAATAAGCGTGTTAAGGCTAGCTCTGCTTCTTATAAGCTCTTATTGTATAGTAGGTTTAAGACCTTGTTAGTATATCTATTTATTTTTTAAGGTGTCAAAGGTGGTGGTTGTTGTTGTAGTCAAAATGGGGTTCCAAAAAAGTGAAAAGCAGCTACCCTCTACTAATTAATCGCAAAAGTCAAAAAAAAGATTATATGTAGTTAACGAGATTCGAACGGTAGGTAGATAAGTTCTAGGAGGAAAGCTCAGACTACTAAGCAATAATTAGGGTCAAAAAATTTGCTAAGGTACTAAAAAACGACACCAGTTAAAACGTGTCCAACGGCGATTACTAGCCTATAGCTAACAACAGGATTACAGTAGGATTGCAATAGGATTGCAACATAATGCGATAGAGGAGGGAAAGGACACGTACGTACTGCAGCGGGAGCCTGCAATACTTTATAAAGCTGCTACTTCTTACCTACTGCTTCTTACCTTTTAAACAGCACTGCATACAAATAATTTGTATATAATACACTGTAATAGCATGTAACCTCTACAGCAAGCATCTCCTTATTTTAGGCTCTCTTCTAAAAAAAGTATCCTTTGCTACTGTCTACCTAGCACCTAATTTAGTCTAACTTGAACTACTTATATAGACACCTAAATTTATTAAGTATCTTAAAACTTAACTACTTAGCTAGACTTCTAAGTTTATAAAAATCTTATATAAGTCCTTTATCTGTAATATCTCTATATACAAAAAAATTATTAAGCCCTAATTTAGCTAGTTGTGTAAGGAATACACAATCTCTAAAGTATTTACTAATACTAGCGCAGTACTTAAGATCTATTACTTTAGTATCCCCCTCTTCCTGTTCGTCGTGTAAGAGCTAAGTATAGAGACTAGAACTTAGCTTAAATAGCTATTGCAAGACGTTAAATTAGTGATAGAAAAGAAAGAGGTAAGAAAGGAGGAGTAGGCTTTCTATTATTGCGTCTATAGGTTAGCAAGCAAGGCGATAATAGTGTTACTACTTTACTTTATCTAGAAGCGTCTAGCAGTAAAGCAATAAGAATAGGCAGGATAAGGCGCGTTAAGTTAGAAGACGATTCGCGTTTTTGTCTTGCTTTTCTTTGTTTCTATCTAAATATGCTGGAGCGACACACTAATTGCGTGCCGGCAATGCTAAATAAGGGGGCATGAGCCCGGATACCTGTTGTTAGCAATAAATCTTTTTTACTAAAATAGTGTCTACAAAATGTGTGGTCACATCAAAAGGTTGTCTTAAAAGGCCGAAGCCAATTAGAACTATATAAGAGGCCGCTAACAGCACGCTAAAGGCTGTATATGTTTTAGCGTTAGATAAGGGTTTCTTGTTAGCTTAACCTTTCTACAAGTAGCCTTATATATAGGCGCACAGGCTGTGGATGTTATGTAATTATTTAAGGATTAATTATGTAATACGCGGCTTATATACCCTGCAGGACTCTATGCACCTTCCCTTATACTTAGTCACTTATCTAAAGCATCTCACTACAGTAGCTAGATGCCTGCTCGTCCTAAAATACCCTTACTTTGTCTACTATTTCTAGAAATCCCTCTAAGGCCTTGCTATTATGCGCCTTGTCCTCTGTTAATGCAAAAACGCCGCTAAAGTAAGCAGCGGTTCACTGTCTTGTGCCCCTGCTATAAATTAGGTGGGCTAGATAAGGCATAAATGTTACACTAGAACTAGATAGCAGAGGTATTGCTAGCATTACTCTAACCTATTAATAGCTAGAGACATAGCTTAAGTTCTACTACCGCTAAAGCTACTGCTTAGCCGTCACAGCTTACAGGCTTAGGACTTATGCGCGCTGTTCTAAAGCGGGCTTAAAGTACCTTACAAATAGACAGAAGCCTATATCTTAACTATCTACAAAGCCTTCATTAGTTACCTTGCACTACTAGCCGCGCTTTCCACTTCTGCCACTAGTAGTGTCTATTAAACTTATATGTATATACCTACATGCAGTTAAGAATCTAGTAACTTACTGCTTTTTCTATTAATGCAGCTACCTCGCTCTAGGATTTCATTTCCTAGTAGCTCTGTAGGTGCAATTTCTTAGCTTCCTTCTATTCTTAGTAAAGTAGGTGCTCCTCTAGTATCTCTCTACATAAGGGTAGCTCTAGTAGTGTGCTCCTATACGGCTTCTTACCTATCACAATTATGCGTCTAAGTTAAGCCTTATTAAGTAGTCTTCTATTATGTGTGCCCGTACTAGCTGCTTTAGTGCCTGCCATAAAGGCGGCTGCTTAAGGTACTATTTATAGTGTTAACAAAGGTAATAATTAATCCTTTAAAGTTATTAGTTGCGCGAGTAGCGCTACTAGTGGCGGCGTCGCTAGAGGTGTAGGGTAAACAGCCTTCTAGTGCTATTAGCTACTGCTAGCTACTGTTAGCTACTAGCTAGACGCCTTATTAGCTACTATATTATCTTTAAAGAATAACTTAGTCTCTAGTTCTTATACCTCAGGCAGTAGTTCTACTAATCTTACCTAGGCTGTAATTTCTTCTAGGGTATAGTGTATAAGGTTGTCTATTAGATCTTTAGTCTTACTAGTAAACAGAGATTCCTTATTAAAGATTACATTGCAGGTGCTAATTACCTTCGCGAGTAAGGGGATCTAGATACTCTAGATGTTTGTTAATTAATAGCTAACTAGGTATCTAATCTATGCCTTTAGGTCTAGGCGCTGTAGCTTACTTTTACTACATCTAGTATTATTAGTTATTATTAATGCTTTACAGCTATATAATTTTAAGTAAGCTAGAAATAGCTTGCGTGGCTAAGTAACTATTCCGTTCTAGAGTACAACAATAGTAAAGAACACCTTATATAGAGTTCTCTCTGCGTCCACCTGATTACCATAGGAGCTACCGCCGACAGCT
Organism: Alternaria sp. 'sect. Undifilum'; assembly: GCA_024321975.1. Classification (NCBI taxonomy): domain Eukaryota; kingdom Fungi; phylum Ascomycota; class Dothideomycetes; order Pleosporales; family Pleosporaceae; genus Alternaria; species Alternaria sp. 'sect. Undifilum'. The sequence goes on from JAJJZI010000003.1 coordinate 5,253,048, forward strand.
CCTCTTCGACCGACCGGGGAGGCCGCTCAACGAAGGTGAACGCGGGCTTCGTGATCCACCACCATAGCTTCTTGTATAGTGACCTAGTGAGGTCTAACTTCACTTAATGTGAGCTATTAGTCTTCGTGTTAAACAGGGAGAAGAATAGTCTAAGTATTGTATTATTCGTATGCGGTACTGTGTGGTGTAGGAAATCCTAAAGGTAAGAAGCAGCAGGTAGGGAGCTTTTATAAAGTATTACAGGCTCCCGCTACGGTAACGTACGTGTCCTTACCCTCCTCCACCTCCACCTCCTCCACCTCTATCGCAATCTTGTTGCTAGCTATAGGCTAGCAATCGCTGTTAAACACGTTTTAATTAGTGTCGTTTTTTAGTACCTTTAGCAAATTTTTTAACCCTGATTCCGCTTAGTAGTCTAAGCTTTTCTGCTCTAAGCGCTTAGCGCGTGGACCTTATCCACTTACTGTTCAAATTTCATTAACTACACACAATTTTTTTTTTGACTTTTGCGACTAATTAGTAGAGGGCAGCTGCTTTTCACTTTTTTAGAAAACCCATTTTGACTACAACAACAACCACCACCTTTGATACCTTAAAAAATAAATATAGAGTTCTCTACTAGTTAGTGTAGTTTAGCGTTTAGTTTAGTAGGTAGACTGCCGCCCTAGTAATCTCTAGTTGCATTTACTATAGTAGGTTAGAGTTAAGTCGCATTACGCGCACTTTCTCCTTTACTACACCCCCTAAGCGTTTAGCTACTCCGTTCTAGGCCTGTATTTTAGCTACTAAAGGCTTAATTTTAATACCTTACGCTAAGCACCACCTCTCTACGTTGGGTTTAACAGAGAAGATCTTATTGTCTAATTTATTTACTTTAATAGTAACGTTAAACTGTACTTTAAGGAATAGTATAAATATACTTAGTGTCTTTATAATTAATCGCGCTAGTCTATTATCCTAGAAGTAGAAGTCCTATGTAAATCTAGAGAATTAATTTTTTATTAGCATCTAGCTTCTCTTCTTTGTAGAGCTGTTAATCTCGTAGTTATAGAAGTTAATTACAATTCTCTCGCCTAGTCCTTCTGTAGGTGCTTACAGGTTTCTTTAGATCTAGCGCTTAAGCTTTACTTATCTATATGCATTGCACTAAGTAGTAGTAGGTCCTTTAATCCTTACCCCCTTAGATTAGTGTATAAGGTGCTCTAGAGCCTAAAGATCTAGGTAACCTATACAATAATGCTATATGCGAGTGTTAGCCTTCTGCGGAGCTCGCTTTGTGCAGTTATTTACTTTATGTGCTGCTAGAGCTACTATAGTGTTACTAGTTATATTTAGGTAATATTCTAGAACCTATTAACTATAGAGCTTTTGCAGTTTAGCGAGTAGAGTATTATATCTCCTCCTAAGGGTTGTTGGGTCTGCCTTTATATCCTACTAGATGCTTTACCTCTAGAGTAGTTAGAAAAAGACTAGGTTGCACAGTAGATTTAGGTAGTAGGCTATGTTATTAAGTTGTAGGCTGTAGTTTCCGCTAGAGCTCTACATACTAATATGTACGCTGCTATATCCCTTAACCTAGATCTGTGTATTACCTGCCTATATGTAATCTCCTAGCTCTAGTGGCCGCAGTAAGACGAACTAATTAATATTATTGTATATATAGCAGGTAGTGCCTAAATTAAGGATTAATAATTGTTTTAGCAGATAGTCGTGGCTGCTAGTAGCTACTATAGGCTGCCGTTAGCTGCCCTTACTATAGTAAAGCTTAAAGATATTATATTAATCTTGCGTCTATCTAATTATTAATTATTAGCATTAGTAATTTAAGTTAGGATTAGAGTGTAAGAGGTCTTAAATAATAAAGTCTTAGTTCTTAGCTAACTCTAGGCTTTTAGAAGACTCTAGAGCTTAACATTATATTCTCTTTTTAAGGCAACGTAGTTAGCCGTTCTTAGGTTTAGTTCCTACTAATCTAGTGCCTTTTTAGGGTATAGATAGTAGCACTCTCTAATAAGGTGTTTTATATTGCATGCTAGGCATTTAATAGGTTTATTAGTGCCTAATTTATTAGGTCTACCACAGTTGGCGTCCGTCTTCGCGAAGTTACTAGAGGCGCTTAGCTTAGTAAAGTTACCTTACCCTCTTAGAAGGTTTAATTTGCCTAGAGATAGACGATTATTATCCTTTAGCGTACGTGAATATTAGGGTCTACCCTGTTTAGTACTATAAGAGTTTGTTTCTACATATTAGGGATCCCCTTACATGCTCTAGGCAGCTTAGCTACTTTTAGTAAGATATAAGGAGTTATTAGTTATAAACGCTGCCTTTCAGCTTTTATTTTAAGTTACTAGGTAATTTCACATTATATATTCTTTAAAACGTCTTATTATGCCCTTACAATCTATATTAGGATAATCCTTTCTATTTAGCTAGAAGATTGCAGTTTACACTAACGCTATCTTATTTACCATTACTATAAAGTTAATAGCAACAGAGTTAAATTATGTAGTATTAGACACGCTAAATGTCTTAGCCTCTGTTATCGCGTAGTTATATTTGATAAGCTACGTGTCCTAGCTGTTTACTAAGCAGGGAGCCTGCAATAAGCTATAGTATTACTATCGCGCTTACTCCTACTTATGCTTTAAGGTAACTCCTACTTTAGATTTTAGGTTAGTAATCTATTCTTTAATAGTCTTATCTAGGGAGCAGTAGGTACGTTAAAGATGCAGCGCTATAGATTGTTAGATAAATACAATAATCTATTAAAGACCTACTTTCTCTACTTTATATTCGCTAATTTGTAGTTTATATCTCTCTATTTAGAGCTTATAGACCTCTAGGTCCTCCTTATATTTCTTTACTCCTGTTACTAATAGGTCTAAGAGCTATTCTAGGGTTGTATCCTTACTAAAGCTTACGAGTAGCGTATAGGTCGTAATTTCTGGAAATAGTAGTTCTGTTAGTTTTAGTAGAAGCGTCTCTTTTAATTAAGGATTAACTTTCTTCTATATATTATAGGCGGCGCATCGTAATTGCAGCTAGCTAAGCTAGGTACGATAGTTAGTATCGTCGCGTAGGATAACTATAACATCGTTCTTGTTGTATAGTGCTATAGTGTTAGGTTAAGGCAGTAAGACTCTTAATTATTAGATATTCTAATAAATAGATAATCACGTTTAATAAATAGGTAATCGCGTTAATAGGTTTTAAGATAGGTGTAGGTAATTAATTGTGTGTTATTCTAGCTATAGCGTGGATCTTGTTACGATCTCTCTGCCAAGCCTCTAGCTAGGCGGGCCAATCACACAGTACACAGATTACCCGTATGCTGTCCAATTAGATGCCGAGGGCTACTATTAGCTGCCATAAGCTGCTATTAGCTGCCTTAGTATTTGACATATAGGCTAAAGTTAGTACTAACAGAGGTTTTTTCTGCTAACAAACGTCACTTAAATCACACCGTGATTGATAACGTTTCGATTATAATCGTACCGAACAGGTCCATGATCGAATCCCCAGGATGTCCTAAAGTGGTAAGGTGTCAATTACTGATTACTGATTACGCCCGCACCGAACAGACCCTAAACAATAGTCATGCAAGCCAGTCACATACCTAGTTACACAACAGAATCCCGCGCAGTATACCCGGATACATCACGTGCACAGCTACTAGCAATAACCTAGTTGCAATCTTAACTATAGTTTACAGCCACCTAACACGTTTTGCGTGACATAAATCTACGATTTAATACCGCAGTTCTTAACATAACTTTAGACACAGCCCCAAGCACCGTGTAAGTTGTGTGCGTAATACAAGCTATATTTAATAAAGGGGTTTAAATCTGTTTGCTATGTATGCTACGCAACGCTATAATCAGGGTATATTATATATGCTTGTCGTTTAAACCAGCCAGACACCGTGCATTTAGGAAAAGAAACATTACCGCTTACAAACTTGCAGACACGCAGACGAAATAGTGTTAAACTCTAGCTCTAATTCCCTCTCTACTGCTATAACTTTTCTTTCTACACGTAGAGCTTGCACTGGAAGGCAAAAGGAGATTAGTACACAATCCTCTCCTCCTAGATTAGTGCCTCCCTCGCCTTACCCTCGTCAACTCCAAGCTAGGACACCTTATTCTTCTTATTAAAAACAGCCTGATTATCCGTAATCTTAAGCCCAGGCACCTCCTTCTTTGTATTGCGCACCTCCCTCGCCGAAATATCTATCTTGTCGCGCACGATCTAGAGAATAGGGGTAGGCGAGATTACAGCCGGGTGAAAGTACGCGCGCTTGGCGTTCTCGACGGGCAGCGGCTCCTGCGGTTGGTGATAAAATTGGTCGAGCTTGGCAGAGAGCGCGGGGGTCAAGTTGCTCTCCGGGTTGATAAGTTTGAGGAGGAAGGAAGGGATCTTGGTGGGCTTGAGGATGGCGACGGCGGAAGATCCGGCGGCGGCAGACTTCTCCTAAGTGGCGGCGGCGAGACCGTGTTCGAGCTTGGTGGTCACGGGCGTGAAGTCGGTGTAGGCGACGCGGGCTTCGTGTTGGGTGAGTGCGGAGCGGAGGGAGAGGTGGCCAATGATAGTAAGGGCGAGGAGGAGGCATTCAATGGCAAGCGGACTAGCGGCCATTTTGTTGTCACCTGTTGCAATAGCAAACAGGCCAATCAGGCAGCCTTCGGAGAGATACACGCCGGTGACAAGCTGGCAGATGGCACGCTGATAGGCCTTGCCTTGAGTGTCGATGTTAATTTCGTAACAGTAAAGGAAGTTGTAGCGGAAGGCAATGTAGATGAGAAAAAAGCCGACAGTGGCGAAACCGAGGACGAGAGGAGCAATGCTAGAGTAGGAGAGCGCAATCACACCTAAGTTAGTCCACTTAGGGAACTCAAAACCCCACATAGGTGCGGAGAAGTTGACGAGCTTCTGCTAGACCTTGCAAGGAGTCTTGCCAGGAAGAATGCGGCCGAGCAGCACAATGCCAACAAATCCACCTACGTTAAGAAGAGTACTAGCGGCGGAGGGGAGTCTAAAAAGGATAAAGTAGCTTATGTAGATGTTGGAAGCCTTCAGTAAGGTAGTAGACAGCAAGGTGAGGACTTGGCCGGGATTTTTACGGACGCTTTAGATGACAGCAGAGGCAGCGGAAGAACATGTCGTGATAAGAAAGACTTGTATAACTTAAAAAGCGAAGTACTAAGACTAAGTCTGTAACTTAACTTAGCTTAATGTTGCCTAACTAGTAAGTTTAGCTATTACTGTACATGTTAGTTTTGATAGGCATAAATAATATGCTGTAGCGAGACTTACATTAGTAGATAATAGGTACTAGGGCTATTAACACTGCAAGCATAATAACTAGGAGAAGACTTGTTACTATACTAAAGATTATGCTAGGAATGTTGTTGATCCACTTAAGCTAGGTGAAGGTCTTGGTGAGATAGTTGAGGTTGGAGATAACACTAATGATGGCGACGGGGATCGCAAATAAGATGATTCTGACAGTGATAAATGCTGTTGCAGCAATCTACCTAATTTAGTGTTCAGCAGTGCCAATGCGCAAGTTGTTCCAAACCACCTCTTGTGGGAGAACACTAAGTTAGCGGGCAGACATCTTTGAGTTAGGCTTGGTCTTAGTCTTCTATATTAATATCTAGGCATCCTGCGCTGACTGCTGCGTGTTGAATTCTAAGAAGACTGCACCAACTAGGTTAGCCTTGCCCTGCCAGTGCTTATCTTGCTCAGCCTCGATCTTGGGGATGAGCTCGGCCAAGTGCTGACGTCTATAGGTGATGGTGTCAACCTTCTTGCCAATGAGGAATTTAAGGCGGTGGGTAGGGCGGTCCTTGGGGTTACAGAAGTGATCAAGGCCCTCTCCAGCCTTGTACGCCTTCTTGCCCTTCTTTGATACGGTTCTGGTTAGCATCGCGGGACAGCTGAATCTCGGCAGCCTCGAGCTTCAATGCCGTATCGTCCCGATCCTCAACGAGCTCCTGCAGCTCCTTGCAATCAGACGCAACCCACGCGTGCTGGACGCCAGAGAACATCTCGAACAAGGTGGCCTGGGTGATGTTTTTGGGGACATTGGTGAAGAGGATGGTCTCGCAATTAAACAAGGCTCGCACTCACTGGCAGACGCAGTCGTCCAGCCCAGGCGGCCCCACGTCATGGCAGCGCCCGAAACGGCAAAGCGCGGCCACAGTACGGCCGCCGCCAGAGCGAAATACAAATAGTGTTGCTGGGCGCGTCCTATGTATCTACGCCTTTCAGCTCTGCGCGGCGCCTCGCCAGCCTCCAAGCAACGCCCTCGGCCAGCTCAGTCAACTCGGTCATCCCAGTCGACCCGCTCAGCTTGGTTCGCAAGTCACAGCTCACTGTCCCGCCATGTGCCACGGCAAACCACGCATGACCTTGATCACAATCGCTGCATGTTCCTTGTCGCGTACAAGGGGGGAACATGAGCTGATTAGCGCCCCACCTGCCGAAGCTCGAGCCATCGAAGCTGATCAATTATACAGCAAATTACTAGCTTCGGCCTTTTAAGATAACCTTTTAATGTAACTATACATTTTGTAGACACCTTTTTAGTAAAAAAAAGATTTATTGCTAACAATAGGTATTAGGGCTTATGCCCCCTTATTTAGCATTGCCGGTACGCAATTAGTGTGTCGCTCTAGCATATTTAGATAGAAACAAAGAAAAGCAAGACAAAGACGCAAATTACCTTCTAACTTAACGCGCCTTATCCTGCCTATTCTTGTTACTTTACTGCTAGGCGCTTCTAAATAAAGTAAAGTAGTAATACTATTATTGCCTTGCTTACTAACTTATAGACGCGATAATAGAAAGCCTACTCTTTTTTTCCTACTTCTTTCTTCTTTATTGCTAATTTAACGTCTTATAATAGCTATTTAAGCTAAGTTCTAGTCTCTATACTTAGCCTTTGTACAACAAATAAAAAAAGGGAGATATTAAAGTAATAGATCTTAAGTACTGCGCTAGTATTAGTAAATACTTTAGAGATTATATATTCCTTGTACAACTAGCTAAATTAGGGCTTAATAATCTTTTTGTATATAGAGATATTGCAGATAAAGAACTTATTTAAGATTTTTATAAACTTAGAAGTCTAGCTAGGTAGTTAAGTTTTAAGATACTTAATAAATTTAGGTGTCTGTATAAGTAGTTTAAGTTAGACTAAATTAGGTGCTAGGTAGATAGTAGCAAAGAATGCTTTTTTAGAAGAGAGCCTAGAATAAGGAGATGCTTGCTGTAGAGGTTGCACACTATTGTAGTATATTATATATAAATTGTTTGTATACAGTGCTGTTTTAATAGTAAGAAGTAGTAAGTAAGCAGCAGCGGCTTTAGCTTTATAAAGTATTGCAGGCTCCCGCTACAGTACGTACGTGTCCTTTCTCTTCTCTATCGCATTATGTTGCAATCCTATTGTAATCCTACTATAATCCTATTGTTAGCTATAGGCTGGCAATTGCTGTTAGACACGTTTTAACTAGTGTCGTTTTTTAGTACCTTAGCAAATTTTTTTAAACCTAATTATCGCTTAGTAGTCTAAGCTTTCCTCCTAGAACTTATCTACCTACCGTTTAAATCTCGTTAACTACATACAATCTTTTTTTTTAACTTTTGCGATTAATTAGTAGAGGGTAGCTGCTTTTCACTTTTTTAGAACCCCATTTTAACTACAACAACAACCACCACCTTTGACACCTTAAAAAATAAATACAGCAAATTACAGGCAGGGAGCTTTTATGAAGAAGTATTGCAGGCTCCCGCTGCGGTAACGTACGTGTCCTTACCCTCCTCCACCTCCATCGCAATCTTTTTTTTTGACTTTTGCGACTGATTAGTAGAGGGTAGCTGCTTTTCACTTTTTTGGACAACCCATTTTGACTACAACAACAACCACCACCTTTGACACCTTAAAAATAAATACAGCAAATTACTACACAGAAAAATGACCCAGAATATTTATTGCCCTTATCTACATCAACTACTATGTACTATTGGCCGTCTTCGCAATAACTATTTTGAACTAGAATGGAGCTGATCGCATCATTTAAGCCTGCAGCTAAAAGCTCGTTGTAGTCGAGCTTGTTCGGTGATGCGACAGCTCCCTTGCAACCCCGGTCGCTATGAGGATTCAGCGTTAGCTTTTCAATACCTGAATACAATATACTTACGCATATACGCTGATCTCTCCTGGTCCTGTGGTCTTGTATGAAGAAATAGCGTCGTTAAGGTAAGCCAGACTCGCGGCTAGATTAACTACGTAATGTTAGTTTGGGTTGCACCAGCAGTGCCTAGGTGTGTACATACTGCAGCGGGGGTCACCCTGATCTCCCAATTTCATATTAATAACTGTACATGAAGTGTAGCCTGGGTCTTTGCACAGACTCATAGGAACGATACAATCACGGCGCTTTCTTAAACTGCTCAAAGGTACTGAAGCAACTAAAGGGGCAAAGATAAGAGGTAAAAATAAGAACATTTTTAAGAGTGAGGGAGTCTAGAGCAGCGATGTCGTGCAGGAATTCTGGTTACTTCATAATAGTCGTACTAGTAGAGAGACTAGTTTAGCTAGTTTCCTATTTACTCTAAGCTTGCATAAAGGGCACTCCTCCAATAACAGATCTAATCTCGGCCATTAATGCCTCTATCTCTACCCGCCCTGAGGCCATGCATTAGATTGGTGTTTCAGCTCGACGTCTAGATTTTCATCTCGAAACTGTCCAACACGAACCAACGCAGTCCTCCGCGAATGATGTACACAGTATGTACACAGTACGCACAGCCGCCCGTCCCCGTGTACATGGATATGTAATTTTCCAACATCGCCTAGATCAATGCATGGCTTGAAAGAAGGCTCAACACAACCCTCCCACCGCATGTGACTAGAAACACCGCGCCCGAGAACAACCGTTGCAAACCTTAATTGCCGTCAACATGGTCTAGACTCCACACGTGAGGGCTGAGTCGTCGCTTGGGCAGGTTTGAATGCGGTGCGGTACGGACCTGGCAGCATACCGACTGCGTGTGATCTGGCAAAGGCACTACGATTGAGATGAACATTTTGAAATCACAATCGCTATTAGATTGCACATACGTACGGGATCGAGCTTTCTGCTTGCATAGCTGTACTAGACAGTCTATTGCCACCCCTACACAACTCCTCATCCTCCCCACACGCCATCCCACACTCCCCCTCCCCAACTCTCGTACTATTCTCCAACATCTCCCCACAATAACACTCAGCTCCATACTCGGTCCCAAACCACGCGTACCCCTTACACGTCGCCGCGCACATCTCCACCGTCATGCCCGCATCCGCGACATACACATTGCTCAGCACGCGGGCCGCGACGCTATCCGTGAAGCAGCCCGCGTACGTGTAGTGCGCTATCGCAGAGTTAACGACAGGCAGGCAGGGGGCCGTCGTGTTAAGGTAGAGCGAGAGGCAGGAGGGGCCGCCGCAGTAGGTGTTAGAGCTGCCAGTGCAGAGCATAGAGCAGTCAGATAAAGGCTGCAGGGTGCTAGAGTACTAGAGGACAGCGCCGCAGTAGCATTCCCTAATGCGTCTCTGTGTTAGCGGTGGTAAAAATGCGAGAAGGGAGAGCAGAGATCTAAGGACTTACTCGCCGTACTCAACGCCAAAGTACGTCGCGCCATAGCACAGCTGCGCGCAGTACTCTACAGTTATATTCGCTACAACAAAACTACGCCCTAGCAGCGCGCGCGTGGTGTTGCCCTCGCTATAGCACTCTTTATACTCGTACCCCGGGACCGTAGAGTTAACGGGCGCGGAATACTTGTTGTTAGCATAGAGACTAATGCGGGATAGTCTACCGCATACCGTGTCCGTGCGCGCAATGCCCGTGTTCGCGCAACAACCACCTACACAAATCGCGTCATAACTCCACTAATATAGATCTAATCTAGGAAGCAATTAAAGAAATTAAATCGCGCGCACTAGGCGCATCTTTTTCGTATACAAGATTTGCAGCAAAGTATAGTATTAATTATTAAACGCTCGCTTAAAGATACTAGGGCTAAACTTAACTACGCCAACTCGCCTACTAACTCCTTTACCTACACTAAGAAACTAAGCTCCTACAGTATATTACTATGCTTACTAAACAACGTAAACCACCTACACAAGTAATAATACGCAACTTTATCTTATTTTTAGCTAGTAGAAAGGTTTTAGAAAGCTAGGTTACTCGCTTTATTAACAGGAATCCTACCTATCTCATCTTACGCTAGCAGGTAGGAATAGATCACAATCGCCACAAAGCTAATTTAGAGGCTAAATATAGCCTCTACTTTAAGCTACTACATAAGAAGATAAGGGAATATAATATAAGGCCTTCTTAAATCTTTAATATAGATAAGAAAGGCTTTATAATTAGAGTAACTAGAAGGTTAAAAAGGGTATTTAATAAGAGGATATACGATTAAAAAGGAGTAATAGCTACAACTTAGGATAGTTTTAGAGAGTAAGTAACTATCCTAGCCTACGTTTATTTAGATAGCATAGCTCTATCTCTAGCTCTTATCTTTTAGTTAGCTGTTAGAGCTCTAAAATTAAGCTAGGTTAAGAATATTAATAACAAAAAGCACTTCATATTTATTAGCTTATCTCTTTCTAGCTAGACTAATAATAATATAGGTCTAGCCTAGCTTAAGGAGGTTTTTAAGAGAGAAACTAGACAGAAAGCTTATTTAGGATACTAATTACTCCTCCTTAATAGCTATAGATCTTATCTAACTATAGATTTTATTACTTACTGTAACAACTATAAGATCCTATTAGCTGTATTTCCTCCTTATTTAACTTATATGCTTTAACTGCTTAATATTAGATTATTTAAGCCTCTCTTAACTGCCTACTTAACTAAGCTTTTATTCTACCTTTATAAAAGCTAAGGGCTCCTACTAATAGTAAAAGGAGACTTCTTTCTTCTCCTTTAGAGGGCCTAGGGTACTGCTTTTAAGAAAGAGACTATTAGAAAGTCTTTCTAGGTAACTAGAGTCTACCTACCTAATTCTAAGGTTATCCTTTAAAGATTCTGCAAGGAGGCCTTTAGTTTAGATAAATTCTTAGCTTCTATACTTAGTAGAGATAATTAGCTTAGAATAATAACTCTTATACGCTGTTTAGTGCGAGATTAGAGCACTAAAGAGGTAAAAAAGATTTGTTAAAGCCTCTACTACATCTTAGCTTAAAATAGTATCCTCTATAGAAAGATTTAAGGCTTAAAGGAGGCTCTTTTAGTTAAAAAGAGATACTAAAAGAAGAGCTATACTCTCTAACTTAACAATCCTTAGAAGTACTATAGTAGTGCTGTTTTCTAGTTACCTAGGAAGGTCTGTTAGGCTTAGAACAATAAGGTAGTTTAATAATATAAATAACAACTACTACAACTCTAAAAAGCTAAGAGGTCTTACTTAAAAGAGTAAGCTTAATTATATAAGGCTTAACAAGCTAAAGAGAGGCGTGTTAAGAGAGAGAGGCTTAAGGAGGTAAGGTAGAAAGAGAAGGCTAAAAAGGCAGCTAAAAAAGAGCGTTATAAATTAGCTCGTGACGCTTAAAAAGCTATATAACTGTCCTAATTAGGTAAGCGTAAGGCCTTATAAGCCTCTACTTAAAAGCAAAAGCGTTAAAAACGTGTTGTTGTTAATTTATCTTATGTTAAAGCTAAGGTAGCTGCACCAGCTGCCCCAGCGCGCACTACCCGCCGCGGGCGTAACGTCAACTTACTAAGTAAATACAAGTAGCACAAATTAATCGCAATAATATATTTACTACAACTGTACAAAATCTCGCGATACTAGCTATTAGTGGTGGCTCTACAGCCTCATTTTTCTACAATCTTTTTTTGTTAGGGTAGGCATTGCGCGAACACGGGCATTGCGCGCACGGACACGGTACCGAGGTAGACGGCGTACCGAGGTGGACGGGCCAACGCGCGGTTTGAACACTAAAACTACCACTAAACTTAAGGCTGTAGAGCCTCACACAATAGCTACTATCGCGAGATTTTTTAGTGGTAAGATCTATAGGGCTTAAATAATATATATAGCTATAGAAATTAAGTTAGAGTTTTAATCGCGCGCCCTGTGCGCGAGGTAGACGCTAGTTAAGCTGTAACACTACTTTAAGGCTCTCTACTACTTGTAGGGCTTGCGATAGGCCTCTTTTTTTAAGTAACCTTTTTAAGAGCCTTAAGGCTGCTCTTCTTACCCTTTTAAGAAGTTTTTATAGATTGTTAGAGTTGTTTTGCAGCCCTGCGAGCAGCTGCTCTAGAGGCCTGTTTAGCAGCTCTAGAGGCCTTCTTCTTCTCCCTTACTAATTAAGCTGTAGCCCTCGCCTGTTACCTTATTTTCGTCTCCTTCCTCTTTGCCTGCCTTATCTCCTCATAATGCCTATTTATCTTAGCTTTTTAGTGTTGTACCTGCTCCTCCTTGCGCTCCTAGAGTTATTAGTAATTATATGCCTCTTTTACCTTCCTTAGAGACTAGACTATAGCTCTACCTTAGTACTCCTTAGGCTCTTAAAGTAGGAGAGGCTTCCCTTGTGTCCTATGCGTCTTTTTATTGATTAGAGCCTCGTGTAGGCCTTTAACTTTATGCTTAAAGAAGGTTTTTTAAGTTAAGATTTAGTAATAAACCTAGCTTAGCCTTTAAGCTTATTTATTACCTTAATCTTTTACTACCTCGCGTAGTAGGCGTTTAACTTTCCTCTAGTTTAAGGCACTTAAGCCTAAGGACTTACTACTACTACTTAAAGGGCTCTTAATACTAAATCTTTTTAATATAACCTTAGGATTAAAGGGTAAGAGGCCTGTAGCCTTAAAGGCCTTTAGAATTGTTATTTCCTTAAAGGAGGCCTGCTAGGCTTAGTAGAAGAGGGGGAAGAAATTCCTCTTGCTTATTAAGGTGAGGCCCTAGTTCCTCTCTAGAAATCTAGATATCTTAGCCTAGTAAGCTAATAAGAGAGGCTTAAACAAAGTAATATTAAGAGGCTACAGCGTGTAAGTTAAATAAGAAGGATAAACTATAAGGAGAATCTTGTTCTAATTACAGTACTTAATAAAATTTATAGTAAGGTAAGATTTATAGCTGTTTAGGATAAGTAATTAATAAGAGGCTTAATCCTTTACCTTAGTATCGCGATTAAACACCTGTTTAAGCTATGTAAGACTAATATTATTGTTTATCTAGCTAGAAAGTAATAAGTAGATTTAAACCTAATAAGTCTTAGGATTAATGGCTTATAACTAGGTATCCTATATTAATCCTAAGGTTAATTAATATATAAGGGTAGGCGCTAGGTAAGATCTATTAGCATAGATATAGGCTAGGAGTGTTATCTACTCTTATAAGCTATTCTAAATAGTACTCCTCTTTTTTCCTTGCTTGTATAAAGGCTTACTAAAGATCCTCTTTAATCTTCCTAAAATACTAAGGAGGAAGCCCTTCTTATCTATATTATATATGTAACGCGCCTTAATATAGTACTACTTAATTTTCTTGCGTAGAAGATTAAAGTATAGGCTGTACTTCCTCCTAGAATTAGCCTTATAGCAATTGTTATCTATGCCTGTTATCTACCTTAAAATAAGCTTATTAAGGTACTAGTAGACAAAGCAATTAACTTAGTGTACTTTAACCTCTCTCTTTGCAATCTATAAGGCGAAATTTTGTATTATAACTTATGTAGGTGCAAGGCCTCGCCTAGTAAGCTGTTTAATATACTATAGGAGCTCTAGCTCCTGTTGTAGATAGAGAGCCTGTTAATTTTAAGCCTTAAGGTTACGCAAGGTTAAAACACCTTAGTGTCTTTAAGAGAGCGTAGATTATACTATACTATACTTTTCTGCAAACTTTGTATATAAGAAAGATGCGCCTAGTGCGCGCGAATTAATTTCATTAGTTGCTTCCTAAATCAGATCCATATTGGTGGAGTTATTGGATGTTGAAAGGTAGTGTTGTTTTGGTGGGGGTGCGCGTTACGCCGTCATGCGCGTTACGCCGTCCACCTCGGTACTTGACCGGCGAAGTTCTCATCAACAACCTCGTTAAGCCGGATCAGCCAATGTTGCATCTCAATACCAAGTGGTCTGGCGTTACCTTTGATCAACTAAATGAAGCTGTAAGAAAAAGGACTACGCTCAAGGGGAAGGCTGGCGCGAGGAAACTGCTGTGGCAATTCGTGGGTCCACACACAGTCCTTGTTGGACATAGCGTTCATAATGATCTCAATGCACTGAGGTGGATACATACAAGGGTTGCCGACTCCTACGTGGTAGAGCACAAGATCATCTAGGAGAAGAAGGCAATCGAAGCGAAGGAGAAGGAAGCAAAAGAACCGGCGGCAAGAAGGGTGGAAGAACGCCCTGTAGAGATCACAGGGCTAACCGATGGTTACAGGCCTGCCCTACTGACCGATAATCAGACGATGGGGAATTTAACTATCCCCACCGAAGGTGAACCCAAGAAGAGAAAGCCCAAAGGCACAGGCGATTTGGCGTTGAAGACACTGCTGAAGAAGTACCTTGACGCTGATATACAGACAAGAGGCAACGAAGGTCATGATAGCTTAGAAGATGCGACTGCAGCAAGGGATCTGGTTCATTGGATGGTTATGCGCAGACTACAGGAGCAGTATGGCGAGATGGTTTAGCTGAGATGGCTATGTGCCAAGTACGATGGCGACTGGTTTTACGCCTATGGGTGTTGAAAATCGGGTGTATATCAAGTTTTGTGGAAGATGTCCTGGGGTGAAAGAAGATTGCTGGGCGTATACGGCAGTGGACGGGTTGATGGTGGCTTGCCGAATGCACCGGTTGAGGAATACGAGCCGACCTAAAGGGAGAAGAATAGCCGCTTCTTTGCTGCCCAAAAAGAGCATTGGACGTCTTGTTCAAGACTGTACAAGTCTAGGTAGAGTGCTGTGAAGACCCTCTGCCTTCAATTCTTGTTCGTTCGCTACTCGATTGCCGTACTAATATATACGTCAACCGCCCCCCCCCTCTTTCCTGACCACTCATCAATCCCAGCTGCTTACTATAGTCTTCTGACCTCTACATTGACATACCATACTGCCCCAGAAAACCCTTCACCATCCTCATCCTTACTTCAGCATCTTCCAGTAACCCCCGATAGTCTTCCGGACCATAGCTACTCACGCACTCCTTTACACCTCCGCCTTTCCTCCGCTCCTGCAAACCCAGATCTCTCAGTAATGTGTCGAAGTAAGGCAGAGTATCAAAGACAAGGTCAGGTAGTGTATGCCCGTAGCTCATTGCGCCTCGGATTACCAGACTTGCCAACAATCAAGCCAATCAAGCTGAGGCCTCCAGCTTGGCTTAGCTTGACGATTTGGAGTAGTATAGCTTGATTGATGAGATTGATAAGCAAAAACTAATGGGCTTGATTGGCTTGATTGATGAGATTGACAACCGTGCGTAAGGCTGTACCTACAGGTAGGTGAGGTTAGCTATATCGTGACTATTTCTAGTGTTAAGTCTCTTAATTGTCATACACAAAGATTATGAAGCTTTTATGTATGTATATATATATACTTATACTTATAACGCGTTGTAGCGTTGCAACGAATTTTTTTATATATTATTGCGAACCTCAACTCTAAAAAAGTATCGTGAGATCGCTCCTACCACCACAACAACAACAGCCTTACGCACGGTTGTCAATATCATCAATCTCATCAATCAATCTAGCTTCTCGCAGCTTGATTGACACGAAAATTTATAGGGACTGGATTGGCTTGGTTGATCTATATATTTTGTCCAGCTTGATTGATGAGCTTGATCTGGATTGATTGTTGGCAAGTCTGCGGATTACACGGTATTGCGTATTACGGTATGTTTCTTCCAGTGTCTTGGTAGGTGACGAGGGGAGGGATAGGGTACCTTCAAAATAAGCGGTAATCCAAAGACTTTGGATGTATGTGTTGGGGAAGGTGCCAAGACAGAGGAGTGCACCCGCGAATGCGATGTTGCGGTCTCCCATAGCTTTCGGTGGGACCATGAAGCGGTGGAGGCGGTACGGTTGGACGTCTGTAGAGGGCTGTTGGGCGTAGCGAAGGGAAGGGAAGGGATGGTAGACACGACTTGTGTCCCTCTCTTTCAGGTACGGGATCTCGGTGTATAGAGTCTCTTCTGATCTCTCTATGAGAGCTGCTTCTTCCGGCGTCGGTGGAAAGGTAGTTGGTAAGCCAAGCTCTTTCTCCAGATGTCGAGGCTCGAAATGGAACGTGTATCCTTTCTGCCACCCGGTTGCGTATACCACCGCATCCGTCTCCAATACTTGTTCTGACTTCAGTACGACCTGTCGCTCTCCGTACAAACTGGCAATCTCGCCCGCGATAATCTTGATCCTCCCTTCTTTGACCATCTCAAAGAAGCTGGTTGGGTAGTTGTGAATTGATAGTGCATTGCCGACTTCAAAAGCGCCCCTCCACGGCCGTAATTTCTTGGTCTCAGGATGCTTATCCATCCCATTTAGCGCGATAGCGTCTTCCCCAAGTATGTTCCAGAAAGCACCGACGATCTTTCTTCCGAGCCACGTACGATGGAAGAAAGAGCGCATCCAGCCTTCGATGCCCGTCGTAGGCGCCCACGGACAAGGAGACATGAAGCCAAAGAAGCGTGTATGTACCAGCTTCTCCAGCCACAATCCCAATGGTGTAACGTGACTAGGTGTCATCCATACGGGGCCGTTGCCACCAGGACGGATAAGCATGGTTGCTGTTGCAGAAGGCTGACTAGCGCACGCATATGCTACATCCCATGCGGACTTTCCAGATCCCACAATGACGGTATGCTTGCCCGGCTTCGCGATGACCGGATAATGTTCCGGGAAGTCTGCAGTATGAATGACCAATGGTCGGAACTTTGTCGACGTTTGATAATCCGGTAGTAACGGCTTGTTCGTGTTGCCTATCGCGATAACCAATTTTTTTGCTTTGACCTCAATCTCCTTCTCATCTAGCACAATTGGTGCACATCGTAGTACCCATCCTTCCCCATCTTTATCCTTCTCGATGACATCAACAACTGTTCGGCTCCTGAAGAACTGTTCTATGTCGGCCCATTTTACGAATGCACAAAGGTAGTCGAACATCCTCGCGGCAGGTACATGTTCTCCCCTCAACACCTTAAACCTCTTCTCACCCATAGGGAAGTCGGGATGTTCGTACATGCCCCACAAATTGTTAGTCTGGAGACCAGGAAAAACGCGATGTGGTGCCCATGGTCCGCCGATGGAGGGTGCAGAGTCAAGAATAAGAATTTTGGCCGAGGGGTGCAAGCGGTGGTAGGTATGGGCAGTTGTAAGACCGTGGATACCTGCGCCTATGATTACAAGATCTGCTTGTTCCATTGCGATAATGTGGGATGGCTCTTAGGTCCTTGAGGTAGTCGTGATTAGATTATGTCTGGCTATATTGACCGAGGTCCATGGGTAAAGAGCACAAGGCAACTGTCACAGATAAAGTAGACCCTATCCGTACTGTCAAGTGAGCTGCGACAGGGATAAACGGGAGGCCTTACGGTTCTGGACAAGCGAGACCTGTACCACCTTTGTCGTCCTTCCAGCAATGACTATCAGCCCTCCACTTGTGAAGTACTGGTTGGGTTCGAGAGATCCTTCATGGCACTAGCTCCGGTTGCTCACATGTATAACCGTGGCTCGTAAGACGGTCATGGTCTTCTTCTTCAACAATAATCAGTTCTCATTAACACTGCATCACGAGGTAAGATAGGGCGAAACAGGCGCAGGAAAGTCCAGCGAGATTCGCAAAAACTGACATGACAACATCATACCCGTTAGCATCATAGCTTTGCCTTCACGGAGCCTACACCAGCCTTGATTTGCACAGCGCCTGACGCATCGGTATCGACCATGACCACAACACCCTCCGAAGCGGTATCATCTGACTTCAATACTATCTCCTGGCAGTCTTCGTTGTCAACTTCATTCGCAAATTGTACGACCACAAAGTCAATTGGTCGGTCTCCGATAACGATCATCGGCGCATGCCATGTCCCAGCCCCGTATGTTACTGCTTGACTTCCGTTTGCCACGAAGGCACGAAGATTCTTGAGGTCTGGCAAGCCAGGACCCTTTGGACGTGCTGACGGATGAAGTCGCGAGAACTGGCTCTGGGGAGGCGCGGTTTCGTTTGAATACGGGCTCGGTCTCGCTCGTGCAAAAATGTCCATGACACTTCTCTTTCGTTCGATTTGCGGTGTAGGGTATGGCGGCGCTCTGCCCGTGTGTCGTCTTGACGCGCTTGCCGGTAGTGTAGGAGCAACTATGACAAGATACTGCGTGTGTCTTTCCTGCTGCGACAGGCCCATGGGTATGAATGTTTGCGTGGTGAATGGATGCCTTTCGAGAATGGTAACGTCGAGTAGCTGCCTATGAAAGTCTTCACACCCTTGCTCGTCCTCGTCCTCATCCAAGTCCAAATCTCCCCACGAGCTGGGCATGCTCATGCTCGGTTCATGTGGCCGGAGGTTCCGCGGAGAACAAACAAACATGTTCATTACCGCCTTCGCAGGTTTCTTGCTTGGCGCAAGGCTATACAGGTTCGACATGTGCGTGACATCGAGGTACTTGGTAGCCGACCCCTGATTGGCCGCGACAGCGTCGGGTGGTGGCAGGCGATTGGGGATGGGCAGCTTCGCTGACGGTGATGTGGTTGGGTTCTCGACGACAGTACCGAATTGCGAGAAGGCGGTTGGAGTCAGAAGTTGATTGGTTCTCGACCGAATCAACGCAGATGGCCGAGAGTGGAACGAGACATTGTTTGCCCCTGATCCTAACAAGGTGCAGTTCACGATGCTCATCTGAAGCTGCAGCTGCTGGCTAGGCAAAGCTGGTTGCAGATGATTGAATCATGAATCCTTCTGCGCAGACGGTACAGTCAGAAAAAAAGCTTTCGACGAACACGCCCGAGCACTGAAGACTTCACAGCCGTTCCAATTCATTCTCCTGTCCGACCATGTGCTGGTGGTGAGGCTGATGTCACAGCCAGCCAACGCCAGCGGCCCGCATTTTCCCCGAGCACTAGCGCGCGTGCCCACGGCTTTCTTTCTCGACGCTCTCCGTCGCCCTCACTACGCTCGTCACACGGTCACCCTTCAATTCTCTGGCGCGTGTTCCTCCTTCCCTCCACGATCCGCCCGTTGCCGCTGCGTGCGCCTAAAGTCTGCCCTTGGCCTATAAAGTCTCAGAAATTACGTCACACTCGAACCCATACCCACACACCCGACGTGTTCCTGTCTTAGCCTTACTCATCGCCAACCCACAAAACCGAGCTCAGCAGTTGAGCCAGACTTCGCGACCACCAGCACCTTGCCCCACGCCCACTTGTACAACTTCCTGTGACTTTGACTAGTTATCATGGCTGTTCCCACACAGTTGGCTTGTATGCTCGCTCCAGACAGTCGCCATTGTTGAAGCACGCTAACAATATTCGCAGACCGTTCCGCCAAGGGCATCGGGATCTTCAACGCTGCCCCAGTGTATGAGGCTCTTCCAGGATTCGTTCGGTGAGTGTTTCCATTATGCCACGAACTCTCGCGCATCTCCAACCCGAGTTCTAACGCCAACCTGCGCAATAGACCCGAAGGCAACCTTCGCTGCTGCTGTTACTCGCCTGACAGCAAGTACTTCGCATGGGCAACACCTGAACAGGTTTCGGTGATTGACGCCTCAGTCGGCCACGTCATTACTACGCTCCCTACACCCAACGTCTACGAGCTCGGCTTCTCCCCACTCGGTACATACCTTATAACATGGCAGCGCCCGTCCAAGGATGAAGACGGAAATGCAGTGAAGAACCTCCGGGTTTGGAAGACGCTCTCCGACGATGCTGAAGATGACGGATCGCGGGCAGTCATTGGCGAATACGTCCAGAAGAACCAGAGTGGCTGGAACCTGCAGTACACGTCCGATGAGATGTATTGTGCTCGCGTTGTAACAAACGAGGTGCAATTCTTCCAGTCGAGCGATTTGCGCAACCCTTGGAACAAGCTCCGTGTCGAGGGAGTGACCGACATGATGCTCGCTCCAGGCAAGAACCATTCAGTTGCCGTTTTTGTACCGGAGCGCAAGGGCATGCCCGCTGCTGTCAAGGTCTTCCAGGTACCTCAGTTCAGCCAGCCGGTATCCCAAAAGACGTTCTTCAAGGGCGACAAGGTCCAGCTGAAGTGGAATGACCTCGGTACCAGCTTGATCGTCCTAGCCCAGACCGAGGTGGACAAGTCGAACAAGAGCTACTACGGCGAGACGAACATGTACATCCTCAGCGCCAACGGCACCTTCGATTCGCGCATCCAGCTAGACAAAGAGGGCCCTATTCACGACGTCTCCTGGTCGCCAAACTCGAAGGAGTTTGGTGTCACCTATGGTTACATGCCCGCGAAGACTACTATCTTCAACCAGCGGGCAGTCGCACAACACAGCTTCGACCTAGGCCCGCGCAACACTATTCTTTTCAGCCCACACGGTCGTTTCGTCATCGTTGCCGGTTTTGGTAATCTAGCTGGAGACATGGACATCTACGATCTTGAGAAGAACTTCGCCAAGGTCTGCCACGTCAAGACCTCCAATTCTACTTATTGCGAGTGGAGCCCGGATGGGCAACATATTCTTACTGCAACCACAAGCCCGCGTCTTCGCGTCGACAACGGTATTCGCATCTACCATGTCAGCGGTGGTCTCATGTACAACGAAGACATGGCTGAACTCTATCATGTCGTTTGGCGCCCTCAGCCAACTTCGATGCACCCACTAACTGACCCCTTGACTACCGTCCCGACGCCGCATCCGTCCGCACTCGCCTACCTGAGCACCCAAAAGACACCATCAAAACCTGCAGGTGCTTACCGCCCTCCTGGCGCGCGCGGAACCGCCACTCCCCTACACTTCAAGCGTGAAGATGAAGGGGGCGCAGCCTATGCCAATACCGGAATCTCTTCGACAAATGTTGGCTTCGCCAATGGATTCGGTAAGCCGCGCCGGCGCGAGGTACCAGGAGCGGAGGCTGTGGATAGTCTTCCACCCGGTGCTGCGCCTGGCGGTGGTGTTAGCCTTGTCGGCGCCCAGGATGGCGACGGAGAGCTCTCCAAGGCAGCTTTGAAAAACAAGAAGAAGCGAGAGGCTAAGAAGGCTCGTGAAGCGACTGACAAGGCTGCTGGGCTCGGTGCCGACGGTATCAACGCATCCAATGGAGCTGGACGTAGCCCGGAACGTCGCCAGCGTAGCCGCAGCAAGAGCGGATATGAGCAGCAGGGACGAAGCGCCAGTCAGCATCGCAACTTCGGCAACAGTCCAAATCGCCAGGCTCGTCAGGACGGAAATCAGCGGCAGAACCCGGTCCAGCAGCGTCAGCAAGCCCCAGTCCAGGCTCAGGCCCCTCCTCCGATCCAGACAGAGAGCCAGGGTCCTCCCCCAGACCTCACTGTCACCAGCCCCGGTGACGGTAACCTTCAAGACAAGAAGATCAGGGGGTTGCTGAAGAAGATGCGCGCCATCGATGAGCTGAAGATGCGTCAGGCTGGTGGAGAGAAGCTAGAGGACACTCAGGTCAAGAAGATTAGCACCGAGAGGCAGATCAAGAAGGAACTTGATGCCTTGGGCTATAGCGGTTAGAAAATACCTCAACGGTCTGCGAGCCATTTCAGGCATGACCTTCACAATCTTGTCGTACATTAAACCGAATGAACACTGAAGTCAATAATTTCCTTTTGCATTCATTCATGGTCTCGTGATTTGGCTTATGGCCCAGCATGGTAATACCCTAATGTCCGAAACCCAGTGAAAGATGGATAGGCACATGATCCATGTTGCTTCTAGTGCGAGGCATGTCCGCCCTGTGTGCCCAACTCGGAAGCAAGCTCACTACCCTTCTTGAATGTACCGTCGGGGTTGCGCTACAGGCAAAAACGTCAGTCATGGACTAAACTTGCGTTCATCAAAACAACTTACGCCGCTCTCGTTGGTCGCAGTCTGGGCGTCGGAGTCGTTGGATGAGCCGTGAGAAGCATGTCCGCCCTGAGCACCAAGCTTGCTAGCAACTTCTGAGCCCTTGGTGAATGTGCCATCTGGGTTACGGCCGGGCTCGCTGCTGTTGGAGGCGGTGTTGGAGGCGGTGTTGGTAGCACCGTGGGAGGCATGACCACCTTGGGCGCCAAGCTCCTTTGCGAGGTCAGAGCTCTTGGTGAAGGTGCCGTCAGGGTTACGGTCAGTGCTGCCGCTGCCAGTAGAGGTGGACTTGGCGGAAGTCAGTCAATATACATGAGCGTGGAGGTATCTAATGCAGCTTACGTTGTTGTTGTTGTTGTTGCCAGAGCCGTGAGAAGCATGACCACCCTTTGCGGCAATCTCCTTCAGCTCATCCTTGGGCAAGTTCGCAAAGTTTGAAGGGTTGGAAGAAGCCATTGTTGATGTCAGTGACTGAGTGAGGTTGGTTCGGGGACGTATAGATTGAGTTACTGTGAGGACGAGTAGGTTTCGTGGCGAAGTGGAGAATAAGAAACAGATGAAGCACGTCTGTTTATATCCCTCTCACTTGCACGCGCTCTTGTTTGCCTCCCCTAGGCCACACGTCACAAACGCGGGCAGGACGTAAGCCCGCACAAGGCTACAGCCCCCACCTCGAGCCAAATTGGTGCAGATCAAACACCCGCTGACGTCTGATTTGGCTGGAAAACGGTCATGATGATGGGGAAGCCACTGCAGCCTGCTTGTATCCTTGTGCGGCGCAGCAGATTATCGTCAGAGTGAAATGTGAGGTCATATCACGTGACCATTCGCGTCACGCGAAATCACGTGCGGCTGAAGCACGCGACAGCCAATCATGAAGAACCAATGGAAATGACCCAGTCGTGTTCGACGTCACGTCCCGACGCGAATGTCGCGGGCTGGGAGGGTCCTTGCTCTCTTGCTATCGCCGCCGCTACTCCACGCGTCTCCTCTGACCCCATATTCTACATCGATTGACATCGCAAAAATGAGTTTAAAACGCAAAGCGGTGACAGCAGCCACGGACGCGTCCAAAAAGCCCAAGCAGAATGGCAGCATTACCGCCTTCTTTGGCGCGCCGAAGCCCAACCCCAATGCGCCAGCCAAACAACCCGCAGCAGCTGCAAAGTTTGACAAGGACGCATGGGTTGCCAAACTCTCTGATGAGCAGAAAGAGCTGTTGCAACTTGAGCTAGACACGCTACACGAGAGCTGGCTGCCACATGTCAAGGATGTGCTGCTTACTCCGCAATTTCTCGACTTGAAAAGGTTCTTGAAGAAGGAGCTGGATAGTGGGCAGACCATATACCCACCGATGCAGGATGTGTACTCATGGTGCGACCTCTCATGTCTTCTAGGTTAATGCTTGAGAAGGAGACTAATACTGAACAGGTCGCGACTTACACCCCTCAATACCGTCAAAGTTGTCATCATAGGCCAAGACCCATACCATGGCCCTAATCAAGCCCACGGCCTTTGTTTCTCCATCCGTCCACCGAATCCTGCGCCCCCGTCACTCCAGAACATCTACAAAGCCCTGAAGAAGGAGTACCCGGACTACAAGCCACCCCCAAATAGGGGCGGTCTTCTGACGCCATGGGCTGAACGTGGTGTTCTACTCATCAACACTTGTCTCACCGTCCGTCGCGGCAATGCAAACTCACACTCAGGCAAAGGCTGGGAACTGCTCATGCAAAGGGTCATTGATACTGTCGCGAAGGTACGGACGAATGGTGTTGTCTTCCTGGCTTGGGGAACGCCGGCGCAACAGAGGACCAAGGGAATTCCGGTTGACAAGCATCTCGTATTGAAGAGCGTGCATCCCAGCCCGTTGAGTGCCGCGAGAGGCTTCGTAAGTTTTGCTGTTCGCCTTGACGTGACTACAGTACTAACGAGAATGCAGTTCGATGCTGGTCATTTCAAGAAGTGCAATGAATGGCTGGAGCAACGTTATGGCAAAGATGGCGGCATTGACTGGGACCTAAACGTGGATGCCGAGAAAGACTGAGCTGTAGCTGGTTTGGTTTTCGTGTTCGAGCTTCTCGGGGTCTTGGATCTGGCGTATGGCGTTGTTTGATAACCTCTGCTTTGACATGTCTTTTTCCAAGTTGGGCAATGCAAGAGCAGACATGGGAACGTGACTAAGTTTACTGTAAAGATGTCAACCAGGTGGAAGATAATTTCGATTTGTGTATACCCTCGCCTGAACCTTCTGCTCTAACCGCAGCCCAAAGCATCCCCCTCTTCACTTGTCCTACAAACCAACTGTCCTCGTACGCTTCATCGAAATGCCCCAGCGCCGTGAAGAACACCCTTCCACCATCGAATTCCTGACACCATACCAATGGATAATCATCTCCATGTCTTCCCCCGCTGAACGTCTTCAAGTCTCCCCTCAGCGAGATCTGCAGGTTCTTGTTCTTCCTAAGATGCGTGTGGAAATTATACCATTCGTCCTTCCAGCCCTTGCGCCCACCGCAGCATTTCATGACTTGAGAGGATTTCTCAGGATGGATAGTGCCGGCTTGAGGGTCAGGATGCATATCGAAACTCGCACCGATCAATTTCGTATAGTACTCGTTTCCTTGCATGGCCGCGGCCGCACCGTGAATGGCTGCTATACCGCCCCCATTTTGCACCCAGGTCCTCAAGGCATCTAGTTGGTAGGGAGTGAAGATGTCGTCGCCGATGTTTTGGAGAAGGACGATGACTTGGTATTGGGCTAGTTAGGAGGATGTAAATAGCGAGGCATCTTCACTAGCTGTGACATGGAAGAGTTTCGCATCGTTGGCCAGATCTTGGAACATGCGCATCCTAGCTGGAATGGAATCGTGGCGCTAGCCGGTAGTCTTACTGAAGACGAGGACGTTGAGGGGCGTAGTGCTCTCCGTGTTGATAGCGCTGTTTCGGCACATTCGCGGTCATCAGCTTGTGATTTTTGTTTGCTTATCTTGGAGAGTTGTACTGGAGTAAAAGCAAGCGATAGTATTTACTGGCGAACATAAATACTACCAGAGCAAGCGTACTGAATTAGGCTGATTGGCGATTAAACCCGGTACATGACGTTATGTAAACCAACACTCTTGTGATAGCATTTAGACGAAAGTCGTACTGCTTATTGCGTAATATGTAATTTTGTGGATTTGGACTTCTCCAGTGACTCTGAAATTAAACTCTTGTTCAGGACCTTGTCTGGGACCATGCAATCTCGTTGCAGCAAACAAGAGACCGGAAACACTGGGAAGAAACTTCATCTTTGAAGCTTCTACCATTCCCATATCTTTAAGCAATGATTGCCAACATTGCTCTTAGCTCTTCTGTTTAAGTCAATAGAAAGCGAACATGGTCGTTCAAACTCTGCGAGATGCCTACACCCGATCGTTTGGACTATATTCTCTTCGAATGCGGACATCCTGAACCATGTTAACTTCTTTGAAGACGTGCTGCTGTCCTCTGTGATGACCCTTCTGGTTACCGATACGTTGCAGCCAGGTTACAGGTTCTTGAGCTCGTATACAGCTCCTTCACCAGAAATACCAGACTTGAACTTGAATTCTTGTGCTACTACTAGTGTATTCGATTTTTGCGATTGGTTTCTGTGGAGAAGATAGAAGAAATGATACCCATATGAAGAGACGAGAGGAAATAGCGAAGCGTTAGCACTTTTTTCAATCTTCATGTTGGAATGCGGTCAAGGCAAGCTGTGGTGTCGTGAACAGCTGGCCAACGCTGCAGTATGGTAAATCGTAAACGTCGCTGGTGCAGTATTCGAGTGGCGACGCACTAAAGCACGTCGAGATTTAATTGACGGGCGTTATCCGTGCGTGTGTCTAATGATACTGTGTATGCTGGGTCTCAACTTTGTGGAATGCGAGCAGCCGTGTCAGCTGGGAGAAAGAGATGCGATGCTGTTTCCAAGTTTCGCCCATCTCTCGAAGACCAGGGCAGGTACACCTAGTTCAGTCCCTTTAACGGTAAGTACCGCCGTAGGGGAGAGTTTCCTGCCACCACCTATTCTTAATAAACCTACTTCTGTTTAATTACAGTTTGCAGTGCTTTGCGAAACTTTATAGACCTTTAGAACTTTATATTAGTGTCCAATTTCTTCGTAATTGCCTTCGAATGATCTATAATTTGCATGCCTCCCTACATAACATACTACTTATGCCTCTCTCTACATAAAAGCCCCTTTGTTCAAAAAACCACGTAAGCACAGCAGAGACGAAAGAGGGGTAGATCTCCACTGCGAGGGAAGGTCCGTAAGACCTAACAAGCGGACGAATGCAGGGGCCAGCTTGCAATTAACGGCCCGATAGGCTCGCAAATCGCACCCACGACCGTAATATAACCGGAAACTTAAAATCGACAAAGAACTTGGGAGATTACGTCATCTGCAATAGTCAGGAGCAGATCTGTTCGCCATTTTCCGATGACTAAATGGGCAGTGTGCATAATAGGCATTGTATGGCTCTTTGTTCAGAATTTATATCCTACTAAAGCCATAGGAAAATAGCCCGGGAGTAACCGTAGGCAAAAACTAAAGGGAAGAAGCTCGTTCCTTAACGGCAGCAGATAGCTCCTAAAGTCGTCTGCCCAAAATTCTCGGGATTTTCTTCTTATTTAATCTCCATGCCACAAGGAGATCACCAACGTTGCCAAGGAAAACTAGCCACTAACAGCCGTAATCGCCATATCACGTCGGGGAAGGGAAAAATCGAACACCCACCCAGCCAAGCACGGGCCACAACACCCAGGCACGGGCCACAAACGTCATATCCACGCCCAATACCTGCCTCAACCTCAACCTTTCCACCCACACAACCCACCTACACCACCTATATACTTAATTTTTTTGCGCGGAAATGCCTTGATAACAACCTTCTAACTACTCAGTATAAAACTATATGTCTACACCTTGTTAGGTGCGCTTTTTTAAAGCTTTTAAGCACAAAAGTAAGCGAATAGCCTATAAATTTTTTAACAACTTTAATATCGCTTTTAGCACTAGCTATAAACTCTTTTATAATTATTTATACTATAAAAACTTTGCTAACTATTGTAATAAGTTTAAAAAGCACAAGCAAGCGCTGCGCGAAACTTAGTAAAGTCTACAGCTGAAAGTATTTAAAAAACAGCTTAATATATTGATTACAGCTTCTTAGCCTGTATAACGCTGTTATCTAGAAGTTTAAGCAGCTAAAATACAGAGGGGTGACATCGAAAAAGAGACTTTTAGAAAGTTATACTTTTTAAAGCTTTTTATATAGTTAACTAGAGGTGCTAGGACTATAATTGTTAAAGTTTTGAAAAGCCAAGAACTTCTATTTCAAGTTAGGCTATTAGTACGCCTGCTTAGTAAGCATAATAGAGGAGATAAAAAGCAGTAAAAACAGGTAAAAAAAATGGCTAGATAAATCTAGCTACAACTTTTTAATGAGCGTATCAAAATCGCTAAAATCAAGACATGTAATACGAGATTATATAAGCATTACGTAAGCATAGTCTTGGCACAAGTTTATAATATAATAAGTTTAGAAATAAAAATATAAAAAAAAAGTACGCTAAAAAAGTACGCTAAAATTACGTTAGCTTTTTTTAGCGTTAGTCTATATAATAATCTCTTTCTAACCTAAGATTTTCTCTTCTTTATTATCTCTCTATATCGGTCAAACTTTCTAAGTTTGAAAAACAAGTCTATACTTTATCTTTACAACAAAAATCTACTAGTACTATTAGTACTATACTAGAAAAATCTTACAAATCTATTTATAATACTTTACAACGTATTAAAAAGAAGAAAAATACTTTTTTACCACTTTCTACGCCTAAACAGCGCCTGCCTACAAAGGTCTCTAAAAGAGCTACGCCAGTAGTCAATAGAGACTTAGAAAGAAGTTTTAAGAAAACAAATAAGCGTATTCTAGAAGAGAATAGTTTATCTTTTTCTACTAGAAGCTTACAACGCTTATTAAAAGCTGAGAAAGACTCTATTTCTACTGCTAAGAAAAAACAGCTTTTAAATGAGAAAAGAGCTTTAAATTGCAAGAAATACGCTAAGAAGACTATAAAAATGTTGAAAGATATTAACTTTA
Organism: Alternaria sp. 'sect. Undifilum'; assembly: GCA_024321975.1. Classification (NCBI taxonomy): domain Eukaryota; kingdom Fungi; phylum Ascomycota; class Dothideomycetes; order Pleosporales; family Pleosporaceae; genus Alternaria; species Alternaria sp. 'sect. Undifilum'. The sequence continues at coordinate 5,281,223 of JAJJZI010000003.1, forward strand.
GAAAAGTTATATTTTCTGACGAGTCTTCTATTTAGCGTGGACACAGCGCTAGGCAAGAATACGTCCGAAAAAGGAGAAATAAGCGACTTGGCAAGGAACAGGTGTCTACTACAAATACAAGTGAGTTTAAAAATATTTCAATTAACCTTAGAATTTCACTAGAAAATCTAGTATTTTTCTAGTATTTTGAATTATTTATAGCTAGCCTGCTGACTAAGATATAGCTCGCGATATTTCTATCTCTGTTTGGGGAGCTATTTAGCTAGGTGGTAGATCTAAGTTACATATAAATAGATCACTAAAATATACTACAACCTTTTCAAATACTCGATATTTGAAAGAAGTTTTAAATCCTATTATTAAACCTTTTTTTAAAAGAGGTAAATACAAACTCTCTTATTTTTTACTTTAAAAGGTTATAACTTTGTTATTACTTTATATTTTCTAAATATTATTTTATATTTAAAAAGCTTATAGCTAATTCTATTTAGGCTGAAAATTTCAGCAGGATAACGCCAAGATCCATAAAACGCTACAAGTTATCGCCTGGTTTTCTAGAAATAGGATTCCCCTTTTCGAGCATCCTGCCTATAGCCCGGATTTAAATCCTATAGAAAACGTTTGGAGTCTACTTAGAAACGCGCTAGGAAAAAGACCTATTGCCTCTTTAGGCACAGGTAAAAGTGTTAAAGCAGTAGAATTGTTTGAAAAGGCAATTTTAGAAGAGTGGGACCTTATACCACAACAGGCGATTGATAATTGTATTAATTCTTTACCTAGGCGTTATTTAGCTGTTAAAGCTGCTAAAGGTTGGTATACTAAGTACTAGTTACTAGCTTTAGCTACTTCAATATAAAAAAACCATAAAAAATAACTCTCTCATCTAACTTTTCTAGTAATAATTAGAATAATTTTTAATATAGATACATTATAGATCTTACACTATTATATAACACTTATAACTTTGAGCTAAAAAGATACTGTAAATAAAAAGTTGTAGCTACATTTATTAAGGCTTATTTTATTAGCTGTTTTTACTGCTCTTTATATTTCCCATTAGGCTTACTAAGCAGGCTTACTAATAGCCTAACTTAAAAAGGAAGTTCTTGGCTTTTCAAAACTCTAAAAATTATAGTCCTAGCACCTCTAGTTGATTATATATAGAGCTTTAAAAAGTATAACTTTTCAAAAGTCTCTTTTTCGATGTCACCCTACTGTAAGTGTTTCTGTTTTTTAAAGGACTGTTTAGAAGGCTCTGCAAAAGCCCGTAAATACTTAAAAGTTTAAAGCAGCTAGATAGTTAGCAATTACACTTACACAAGCTAAACAACAATGTAACTACACTAATAATTCAATTAGCAAACTTATAAAAGGTTTTTAGAATAGAGTTGTATTTACTAACAAAGTTTATATAGCGCTTAATAACTTTTTAGATAATTAGATTTTTTAAGTGTATAGCAAATAATACCTGCACAAAAATATTGCTTTAAAACTTTGTCACAACTATAAGGTTATATACTTTGCTGCTTAGGTAAATTACTATAAGAAGGCGAGTTAATTAACCTTTTACAACAACAAATATTATGATGTTAAGCCTGTTAAACCTTTTTTAAAACCTTGACAATGCCTAACCTATAAAACTAAAGAGCAATACAACGATTGGGTGAGGCATTAAGAAGCTAAAAAAGCTCGTTATCTAATTGTGAAAAAGCTAGGTAACTTTATAAGGGCTTTTTACTACACAGAAAAAATCTTACTTAACTACGACTTCGCGATACGACTGTTATGGGGTGAAAGAAATATTGTCCAGTTTTATATCCCGCTGCCTAAACAAGATGATTGGTTTCTTGTTGAGGATAAAAATCTATCTTATAGTACATAAAATCCTGATTCACTCCTAGCTGTCTATAAAGCTTAACATGGAATACGTTGTTTATAACACCTAGCTAATTTACCTGACCTTAACCTAATTAAGAGTATATAGAATGTTATTAAGCAGCGAGCCAGACAGCAGCTTTATAACATTAATTTTATCAACAAGCTTAAGGAACAGCTACAATATAAATGGCGTTAAGTATTGATTAAGATGATAAGGCATTGTATCAACGAGATGCCTAATCAGGTTGTCTAGGTCTGGCACTGGCCAGATTCATGAGTGAAAACACGCTTGTAGTAACTACAACAACGAGATTTGAGTCTGTATAGCACCTACAGTACAAATAGAAAGCTTCAAAAACTATTAATAGTGATATCGCAACGTTTGCATAACGTTTGCACACCTCTACGATGCAAAAACGGCTGGTTTTCCATACAAAATCGGCGATCCGGGAATACCTCGGCTATGCAGGGGGGGGTGTTCGATTTTTCCCTTCCCCCGCGTGATATTACCTCCTAGGGCCGGAGACACTAGGATACGCTCTCTATGGTAATTTGAAATGTTTCCGATATTAGTATAAAAATGCGATCTTCAGGTGTTTCATAATTATGCAGCTTATAAATAAACTATTTGATAAATAAATTGGGCAATGATTCCCTGCTAAGGGCTCTTGCTCTGGTTACTATCTTGTTAAAAGGCCGCTATGCACCCGCAGAAGAGGGTAGCTATACTAATCATTGCTCAATTTAATCTTTTTCTTTCTACATGCGGAAGGACCCTTGACTTTCCCCTATTATAGTAGTCCTTGGACTACAGGATGACAGGGTAGCAAGTTAGTGCACATCCCTAAAACTAAGTTAGAGGCAAGTAGAATAAGTTAACTGTTCAACTATAAACAAGAGGCGGTTCTCTTCTCGCTCTTAGGACAATATCTATCAACCCTCTTTCGCTGTAGTCTCGTTATCGCTTTCTAGCTAGATTTATTCAAGATGCAGATCAAAGCTCTTATCCCCCTCCTCGTGATCCCCGCTGTAGTACTATCAGCATCTGTCCCTCAGGATCACGCTAACATCCCTAACTCGGATACTGTCATTGAGAAGAGAATTGTTGGTGGACAAGAGGCTGGGGATGGCGAGTTCACCTACGCCACCTCCATATTCCAAGATAATGTCTTCACTTGTGGTGGATCATATCTCGACGAGTATACTGTCGTCACAAGCGCCACGTGCGTGGATAAAAACGCCTCACGGCTTCTTGTTCACGTTGGCAGTAATGTAAGAAACCACGTTCTAGTTATTTTCAGCATGCTGCACATTTCCACTCCGAGATTGGAATGTAGTTTAAGCAATTCAAGTTCTCGCGAAGTTATAAAAAAAACACAATACTTAGGCTAACAAGCTGAAATTAGGAACTTAGAGAAGGCGGTAAATTCACCGACGTCGCCTCTGTAATTTTCCATCCCAAGAACACGGACGAAAGTCTTGAATACAACGTTGCTATTTTAAAGATTCGCCACCCTATGCCAAAGAATATTAACGTAAAGTACCCTCAGCTCCCCAACATAAAATCCGACCCCTCTCCCGGAACCCTTCTGACTGTTGCTGGCTGGTAAGTTTGACAACCCTTTTTTTAAGACTACAACACAAACACCTTTCACACCCTAAAAAAACTACAAGATTTGTCTACATGCAAATGTTTTCTTTAAAAGCAAGTCTTTTCCGCAGACGCATAGCTGACCTCTACTTAGGGGTTCAAGTTCACCAAAAGGCGAAGTCTCCCAAAAGCTTATGAAGATCGACGTCTCTGTCGTTTCTCGTAAATCCTGCCAAGACTCGTACCCAAAAGCTTATGTCTCTAATCAAATGTTTTGCGCTGGTTCAAAAAATGATAAGAAGGGTACTTGCCCCGGTGACGGTGGTACCCCTATCGTCGATGAGAATAAGAATGTCATTATGGGTCATGCTTCTTGGGCTATTGACTGCGCTCAATCCAAGCGACCTACTGTCTTCACCAACTATGGTGATGAGAGTATTCATAACTTCTTGACTGAAAATCTGAAGTGATCAATACTTATCAAGTTCACGGTAGGAGGGAGACTGGAAATGGTGGGAATAATTGGAACGGGATTGTATTAATTGCTCGTGTCGTACTTGTACAGCTATTCTAAAACTAGATAAGACACCACATCATTTGCCAGACTTCCTTCGTTGTTTTGCTCCCATCTAACAAAATTGCGTCTATACTATTCATCTTTTTTAGGCGGAAATAGATGGAAGAGAAGCTGCCAAAGAGTCTACAGGTGTGCTCACAATAAGGTCTGAAGTAATTATGTCAAGGAGATGCAGGCAGGATTCCACGGTGTGTACTTTGGCCGACACTACGCAAGCGAATGCGACGAAGTCTTCGCTTGAGTTGGGAAAACAAAATCCTGGGTACCTATCGTCGTCTCAAGTTCGCGAGGCTATTTGCATAAAAATTTGATAACCATGTGTACAAGAGATGTCCGCATGGAAACCAGCCTGGAAGAGGTGAGACCCAATCAATGGATTCATGATCCTGTCGAGCGGGAAAAGCACCGAGGCCAGCCCCAACTAACCTAGTCCTTGGAATGACAGACGTCATCATCTCTCCCCCCATCTACTTTATGCGCCTTTATCCCTGATAACTACATTGTAAGGTCCCAAATTTGTGACACGATGGCTTCGCGACTTCTCGAACTTCCACGGGAGATCCGAGATTTTATCTATAATCACGTCCTTGTTGAGGATGTGATTTCGATCCAGTGTGCAGCCGTCCTATTGGAGGCTACAGCTAGCCGCAGTCCCGGAATATGTAGACAGCTCGACAAGAAATACCCGTTGAGACGCATGCGCGCCAATCGTCGCATCTGGTACATACCTCGCTTCGACATTAATCTGACCTCCGCGGCGAACGACTCAGGGGAACTGAGGAACATCCAAATGACGTACCAACTTGCAATGCCACCAGATACACCGTCCAGCCACAACATCGAAATTCGGCTGTTGCAAACATGCCGACAGATCTATCACGAAGCTAGGAAGCTCTTCTACACCAAAAATCTTTTCAGCTTTACAGCAGACTTTGGCATCCCGACTGCGTTCGCATTTCTGTGCGATAGGCCTGCTGAATCCCTCAAGCTTATCTCGTCTATGGAGCTTGGTTTAGTGGAAGCGAGCAATTTGAGGGGCACCATCGGAGCTCATTATCCTGTGACTCGCAGGTCAACAGACTTGCTTGTGCTGCAATTCGCTTACAACCACTTCACGGACCTTTGTACTCTGCTATCCACCTCGCGCATGGATTTGCGGCGGCTACATCTGAAGATTAGCAGTTTGCATCAACGATATGACATAGCTCCTTCTTTGGTGGAAGAGTGCTTATATTGGGAAGCACACAAGACTACGGGGCCCTGGATCGCTTCCTGGGTTGACCCCTTGACGAAAGTGGAGAGTCTCGAACACGTCAACGTACATTGGACCTTTGATCGACCAAGGCTTTGCAGAGTGGCAGAGACAATTTCACACATGCGGCGCCACATGCTTGCAGACACTCGAAGCAAGCTAGCTGATCGACCAGGTGCACCGGACGGTTCCAGACTTGACTACCATGTGCACTACCGAGTCGCCGTGCAAAATGACATATCCATCAGCCGTCAAATATCTAGGAAAGACTTGTGCAGCTACAGGTCGGCTGATGATGAAGTTGCATCGAGCGGGAATGATTTGATGACTGCGTGGCGGCGGCAAGTCCGAGAGATTTTCGAAGCTTCCGGGTGTCTATAGCCTTGGTCGATGTGTCTCAGCAAATTATGAATGAGGGGAGTTGGTCATTTCGCGGTAGCCCGTACGGAAGGAAAGCGTCTCTAAAGACGTGCAGCTTTTGGTTGTTGCGCAAGGGTGTTCTCAGCCCACTTGGTGCATGCAAGGCAACGACCCCTGCAAGCTGACGGTTCGTAGGCGGCACTAGAATATCTGTACGAGGCTCGGCGTGAGAGCGGCGTGGTTTGCTGCATCAACTACGCCGCAAGACAATGGCCATTTATAAACCTTCAGATCCAGTGGATCGTCTCACTATTTGTCTGTAGCTATCACCGTTGTGCTGGCTCTTAGGGCGCCTCTTCCAATGTTCAGCTTTTCAGCGTCCAGCCCTCCGCTGCTCAGCCTTTCATTGTTTGAACCAGTTCCCCATTGCTCAAATGCCTCTCTCGACCCTTCCTTACCCTGTTCAAAGGCTATCATGACATACAACTTTATTGATCTTGTGCAAAGCAAGACACTGATCGCGCTGCTAGCACTGGTCACTCACTATGTCCTCCATCGTGGCCATTGGGACAACACCTTCCACCTAGTCATTGGCGCCTGGGCAGTCGCCTTTGGGGGAATTGTGGCTTGTGAACTTGCGGCTGGCACACGTACCAAGAGTCTGGGTATTGCGATCCAGCTCGCAGCAAGTACAGCTTCAATCTATTTCGCCATCTTCGTGGTTAGCATATTACTACATAGAGGATTGTTTCACCGCTTACGGAAGGCAAGCGTAAGAAAGCATGGGCCAAGTCTATCGTGCTAACATCATGAAGATTCCCGGGCCCTTCTTTGCACGATTCTCAAAGTCATACGCCATTTTTGCTGGTGTTCTTTCCACCAACTTCCAATATTTCAAATGGCTGGATTCTCTACACAAACAATATAGGGTGGACACCGTCCGAACTGGTCCTCGAGGTAAGTCTGGGAAGTATTAAATATTTGTGAGGCGTACAATGACTTCACATCTTCACCTTTTTAGATGTTACCGTTTATTGTGTAGATACTATTGTTCTAGTTCATGGGCCCACTTCTAGGTGCAGGAAAAGTACCATATACTCAACAACTGGGGAAATTGCAGGCCGCCCTCTCCACTTCACAACAGACAAGGATGAACATCGACAGAGGCGCAAGATCTGGGACCGTGCATTCAATGCGAAAGCCCTACGCGAGTATGAGCCTCGTTTAAATCGACATGCACTTGCTCTCACATCGAAGCTCAAAGAACAAGTCAAATCGCCGTCAGTGCGGATTACAAACTGGGTCAACTTTACAGCTTCGACGTAATGGGCGACATCGGCTTTAACCGCAGCTTTGGTATGGTAGAATCGGGCGAAGAAGCAAATATCATCAAGCTGTTGCATGATAGTCAGGCACCATTGAGTGTGCTTGTACACACAAGTTGGGCTATGCGCCTCATTGCACGAACACCGATTGGGTCCCAGCCTCTTTTCGAACACATGGATTGGAGTGCTAAGGTTCTCGAAGAGCGAAAGAAGGTAGAGAGCTCCAGGGTGACACTTCTACTTCGATAAGATTTGCTCACAAATGACAGAACGCTCCTAAAGAAAAAGACGTCTTCTCTTGCTTGCTGAACCCAAATGACGACCGGATAACGCCTGAAATGAACGCTGATTCGCGTCTTCTGATAATAGCTGGCAGGTAGGTAACCTCGCGACGTGCTTGCCGCAGGGCCCCGTAGGATTCTTTGGCTTGGTCACGGTAATGCACATGGAGTTGCCACAACCTCCTGGTGAATTTATTTTACTTAATAATACTAACACAACCACCAGTGATACTGTCGCCGCGACATTGTCATACCTCTTGTACGAGCTGTGCAAAAATCTCAAAATCCAAATCCAACTTCGCACTGTTCTTGATGCGATCAAACCGGGGAAAGCCCACCTTGACATCGAAGACATTACCGAATGTCGATTCTTAGACGGGGTCATCAACGAAACGTTACGCCTACACCCAGCTGTACGTAGCTTGACGGAGTATTCTCATAAACATCGTTAACACGTTCCAGACCCCTTCTGGCCCCCAGCGTGAGACGCCACCCGAAGGCCTAACTCTACCCGACGGCACGTACATACCTGGCGAGGTCAACGTCTGGATTCCTATCTACAGTCTGCAACGCGATTCACGATACTGGGAGGAGCCTCTTTCCTTCATGCCCGAGCGATGGACCGACGAGAGGCCCAATGCTATAATAGAGAAGCGCGCTTTTCTGCCCTTTAGTACTGGACCTTACAACTGTATTGGCCAGAAGTTAGCAATGATGGAGCTGCGTAGTGTTACGGCCAACTTGATTCGATCATTCGAAGTCACTAGCGTGTGGAGAGGTTGTGACGACTCCGCCGATATCGGGCTCAAAACAGACGGTGTAGCAGGCGCTGCATTCAGCGATGATAGCATCGGGTGTCGGTATGGGAGGGCGTTTGATGTGGCCAAGCCGCCGGCTGTGCGGACCGCTTCGATGACCGGTGGAGAAACCGTTCTGGGCATTTGCGTTGAAGTCTGGTAGATAGAGGCAGTGGGGAGATGTTGATATCAGGACTAAAGATGGTGCAAATTTTAAGTGAAGGTCGGATGAAATCCATGCCTACGTACCCTTTGTCGCAATCATATCTCCTGGCTCATTCACTTATACTTACATGGATGTAGAATTTAATATGCGTCTAACCTTCAATCTCGCGGTTTTCTGTTGTTTTTGCAAGCAGCGATACGAGTTCTACGTCACTGATGTTGTTCGCGCATATCCGTGGTAGAGACCCACTAGCGTTACATGTCCAATTCTATACATTTCGCGATTACCCCTTCCGTCTCCAAATTTCTTCCTGATCAAATACGATTTCCTCCCAAAAATGACAGAACCCGAGGATCGCGACTCGCTAGCTAAAGCCAACGAAGCCTCCAACAATCTTTCAGTAATCAACATCAGCAATGCCGCATACTCCGACAATATGATTATCGAGCATCCTTGTCGCAATTCATGCAAGGAAAAAGAGTCGTTGGAAATTGTTTCAGTATCTCTCGCGGTTTCTAGTCCTTCTGGAGCTGGTAAAGGCAAAGGACGATCAGACAGTCTGGTCAACGACACCCAAACTGCAGAAAATATCGGCGAATTCTCGACTGCCAAACCCAATATTCTGCCCTCATCTGCCAAACACTACACTCAGCCGACCTTTGGTCCGTTCCCGTACTTCCAATTTAACTTTTTCAACTTCAACCCCCACATCATCGACATCAACAAGATCGGCATTATTTACGAGTACGACGACCATTACTTCGTCGCAGTCCAGTTACCACACCCTAAAACTAGAAAACCGATTTCCCAATACAGGTTTTTGAACCGCGGATTCGTTGGAAGATATCTCATCCTCGAATGGGAATCACTCGTGAAGGAACAGGTCGGGAATTGTGGGATCGCTGTTTGTAATGATGATGGGAGGTGGAATGTCCACAGTGGCATGTTGCAGTATATGCGGTACCTCTGTGGTCAAGTGGCAAAGGCCCTTGAGCATCAGATTTCACTGAATGCGCAGAAGCAGGGTGCGAAGCTGGACGTAGAGATAGTGAAAGCGCAACTGTCGGAGAGGTTCATGATGGTGTTGGTGAGGTTAGAGTTGAATGTGAAGACGGCAGAGAAAGAAGCGGCAAAGGAGGCGGACAAGTTTATGGAGGAGTTTATGGTGTTTGGGAAATGAGGACGTGCAGCACAGGCGTGGAGTGGGTTACATGTAGGACTTTGGTTCGTTCAGTATAGAGTAGACTTTCACGCGGATCACAAGTATGAAGTTAGTCATATTGGTAGTGGTGGGTTCCTGTGCTAAGGGACTGCTACATACGTTGGGCCAAAAGCACTTCACTCTAGCTTTCGTCTTTGCCCGTGCATTCTTTTGCTCTACTTGCACCGTGATATAGGTTGTAGTGCCGTTAACAGTATAGTGAATGTCCGTGACTTAGCTATTACCAGTTCAATGGCGCGCCTATGCAAGCACCACTTACGATGCACCTCCGCTCTCCTCTTCAAATGTATACAATATCATTGCGTCTCTCAATAAACCATAACACCACTGAATTCTAGAATCAACCGTTCGACCCTAATAAGCCGATTAATACCTCATTTGAACATGGACGCCGAACCTCACCGTCAACCCCTTGCACCCAATCTCCCCAAAGAGATTCGTCGCTGGAACTACGAGGAGGAAAACGAACTCATATACCTTATCAAAGTAGAAAAGAAAACCTACAAGGAAGCAGCTATCGCCCTCAACCGCTCGACGAAATCTGTACAGCACCGTTATTCTACCATCCGGCAAAGAGACGAAAGTGCTGCCATTATCTGGACTTCTGAACTCGATGCTGCGATAATCGATGGACGACGCCGCATGCTGACCACCAAACAAATCGCCCAGGAGATCAATATGCCCGATAAGGCCATCCTGTCCCGGTGGCAAGCTCTTCAGGCCATGAAGAGAGTGCCCGAAGACGTGCTCGCCAGCTGGCGACACAAAGAACTGCGTGAGTTTACTCCCCAGGAAGACGAAGCCATTCTTCGTTTGTATGTAGAAGGCAAAAACGATAAGGAGATAGCGCTGAAAATAAAGATAATAGGGAAAAGTCAGACAGATATTTTGAAAAGGAGACGAAAGTTGGTGGCTGAGAGTTCGCCAATCTATAGGAGGTTGATGGGAATGTGGCATGAGACATGGACGATGATGGGACTAAAGAAGAGATAGGTGCGCTGGGAATGGCGGTAGGTAGAGCGAAGTATGAGTGGATGAATGAAGGAGATAGTGGGGGTGATACAGCGTTGGACTAAACGGTTTTACATGGGCTGCGGTTTGTGTAGCTCTAGAGCTGATCGGTGCAATGCGGCGCTGATCCGATTTCAGGCATCACAGACGCTCGCGTTGTTGTCCTGAACCAGATTTTCGACTCCATGATAGATTGTCGCCTTCTCCATGATTTACCAAACGCCTTAGGCTCCACCCATCCCTTTACTCTTACTACTACTGCCCTTGATCTCGTCATCAGCGTCTTGCGGAAACTGCACGCCCATCGCCCTCATCATGTTGCCTGCTGGACCCGCCATGCCAGCTTGACCCTTGAAAGCCTTCAGCATGTTATCAGCGAGGTTGTAGTCTTCGTCCAGGAGATCATCGTCTCCATCGTCCTCATCTTCTTCAGCAACATCCCGGAGCTTTCCTTTGCCTTTTCTGGTACTATCGGATAGAAGATCTGTTCCTGGCTTGCGTTCGGACTTGGGATTGACGTTTAATGCGCCGTGGCTGAAGAGCTCAGCTTCCATCATTTCGGTGAGTTTATGGATTTCTTCGTCTTCTTCCTTCTCAGCGTCTTGTTCGAGAGCTAGTGCACGAGCTTCATCAGTAAGGATAGCTTTCTCTGCTGCAGGCAACATCATGAACTTTTCGAAAGTTTGCTCGTATTCAGCGTACTCCGCATCAGCTTCTGCGTCACCCTCCTCGTCTGTATCGTCTTCATCTTCGCTAGTCCTGGTCTTCGCCTTGCCTTTACCCTTGCTCTTGCTACCGTTCTTGGCTGGGGAGTCACTATCTTCAGGGTCCCCCCATCTTCTGCCGCCAGCGTCGGAGTCGTTGTCTACATCCATGGGGTCCAGGCCTCCATCAGCACCCTCTGCACCCGCTTCGTTGTCCGCTAGAAAGTCGTTAAAGCGTGCAACCATCTTCTTCAAATTGTCCTCCGCGTTCTTGTCACCAAATGTGTCTTTTGCACCGCTTCCCTTACCCTCCAGCTCTTTCTCAAACTCAGAAAAGTCGATGTTCAGCCATCCCTCACCGTCCTCACGTTTGGGCCAATCCGCAATTTCTGTGTCGGTGGGAAGCGCGTCGTCACCGTTCTCCAAGTCTTCTAGCAGAAGGGCAATCTCACGCGTCGGTTTGCGAGACGCGTATAAGGAGTGTGATAGGAGCATCTGCATGCCTGCTGTGACCTTGATACCGATTTCCGCTTTCTCGATCGGTCTACCAGACTTGGCGAGCTGCTCCAGTGCTGCATCCCAGGGCGCTGGGGGTTCCCAGTGCTGGCCTAGAAGCTGAGCGTAAAGAACCTTTGTGAAGCGAACGCTGACGTCGACAAAATCTTCTGGCGGGAATGTGAGAGGGGTTCTGGATTTTTCGGGTTGTATGAGCCGGATGGAGATGGGATCTCGAAGATAAAAGGCTTCGACCACTGGCGCAATATATGACGGATTGATGTGGAGGATGTGTGCAACCTTCCTTGGCAGTGGAAGTGTCGCATGATGCTGATTTTCAGATATCGCAGCGGGATATCCAGCCAAGCGATGAAAAACTTCCTTCTCGACTTTGACGTACTGCTGTGGCCGTGCCGGTGTCGCTTCAATGATCTGCAAAGCCTGCGCTTGCGTCAAGGGGGCAGGCTCTTCTTCCTTTCCCAATGGTATTATTAGTAGGCGATGACTGTTAATCCAGACTCTGTTCTCGGCAACCTCAGGATTCAACCATTTCGGTAGCGCATTCGCAGCCTCGATTAGGAGGAACTCTCCATCGCTGTCATAGATGCGTATCCACGCATCTTTGAACTCTTTGCTCAACTCACGCAGGATGTAGACGATAAGCCATTCGTCTGCCACGCTATCGCCGTAATTAGATCGTCCTCTCAACAGCCACCGCTGTTCTTCGCGAACTAAATCAAGCTTCAGAGAGTCACGCTGCCATATGTACTCCTTGAGAAATTTCTTTTCCAAGATATTCAGAGCGCGCTGAAAAGCTTGTAGTCTTTGCCTCGTCTGGATGTCCGAAAGTTTAGAGTCGATGATGAAGACCATGTATTCCACGACATCATCAGGCAATTTCTTGGGAAAGCCGTCGAACCCTTCGCCAAACCATTTGAGGTCGTCCTGGGGGCCGTCCATTTTCCGATTTTTGCAGTCCGGGTAGTAGAATATCCAGTTCTCCAAGTCAGTCAATCTCAGATTTGCACTGGCTTCGTTGTGATTCGTTCTTCAGGCGTTTGTGAAGGTGGGCTTGATCCGATAGACCTGGAGTTTGGACCTGCATGTAAGGTGCTTTCTAAAAGACGATATAGGTCTACTTGAAGCAAGGAAATGACAATGCCTACATGGAAATTTCTGGAGTAGACGGCAAGGAGGTAACGTGACTGCATGGGGAAGACACGCTTTTCGGCATCTTGCTTGCACCGGCTAGCGCGGGCTGTATCCCTGTCATGGTCCAAGCGCCCCAAACAAACAACATGTGTAGTACCATGAAGTGGAACATGATGCACACGCACGACTGAGGTGCGCTCAAAAGGATCTCCCTATTTCTTTCACTTATGCGCTACTAGAGTACATTACATATCATGGCGCATCTACCGGATACGCCTCGCACAGAGGTTGGCGATACGACGCGCTTCACGGTCAACGAGCCCTCATTCAGCATGGAAGAGACGTTCCATGCGCCAACAGACCGCGACAACCTCTTCAAACAGATGAGCGGCGCCCGAACACCGCGACAGCCGCTTGCTGCCCGACGCCAACTGAACGCGAGGAACGAATTCACCCCCATGTTGAAGAGCGCAACCGCGAATCGGACGCGCGAGGTCAACGGACTGCTCGACGGCAAGATTACGACGCCTGCCGAGATGAAGCCAGGCTTCCAAGTTAGCAACACCCCGCTGCCCGAGGCGAGCACATTCGACATCCAATCGAGTTCCTTCGCAGATTCCGTCGATGGCCGAACGCAGCTGCCAGATCCCAGCTCGAGTGCTATGAGCACACCCACAGCCCTACCGAGAAGGGCAGAAGGCGAAATGGACAACGGAAATGGCAATGTGCTCACTTTACGGGAGCAGGAGGCTGTACGTAAACCCTGGCTTAGCCACCCACAACAACTGGGAAAGTCCTAACACAGCTGCAGCGTCTGGAGCAAATAGACAAGGAAAACTTCGGACTCAAGCTTAAGATCCACTTCCTCGAGGAAAATCTTAAAAAGATGGGCCCTGAGTTCAATCGACAAGCCATGGAAGAGAACATTAACCTTAAGTCGGAGAAGGTTACGATGGCGCGCGACATAAAGAACTACTCGAAGGATCTCAAAGCGGCCGGGAAGGAGCTAGACACGTACAGACAGCAGTTACGGGAATACGCCGAGAAAGTCAAGCGAAGGCACGTCGATGAAGGCATGCGCGAAGAAATGGACGAGCTCCGAAGACTAGCCGACGAACGCGCAGAGGAGGTGGAGCGTCTTGAAAGGAAGTTGGAAGAAGAGAGGGGTGCTGACAAAGAGCTGGAGAAGGTCAAAGCAGATTTGGAACACACAAAATCGGAGCTCACGAGAAGAGACGAGTTGCTAGACGAGCAGGACGAGCAGATGAGAGACTTGGAGGAGCAGCTGAAGAACGCGCAAAATTCTCAGTCTGCTGGTGACGAAGAGAAGGATCGCCAACTCAAGGAACAGGCCGAGCGCATCGCCGACCTAGAAGAACAGCTGCAATCGGCCAAGCAGTCACAGGAAGATCATGTGGCAGAGAAGGAGCGTCAAATGGCTGATCAAAGCGAGAAGATTGAGGATCTACAAGAGCAGCTTCGAGTAGTCGAGCGTGAAAAGGATACCGAGATCAACGCCCTAAGGTCTCAGCTTGATAACTCTACTGCTGGCAAGGACCAGGAAATTCGCGAATTGAACGAAAGCCTTGATGAAGCTGAAAATGATCTCGAAGCCGCAGAGGAGCAAAAACGGCATGAGCTTTCTATCGTTGAGGAGCGCCTACGTTCGATAGAGCGCGAGAAGGATGCCGAAATACGGGAGCTGCAGCGACGCCTCCAGACCATTCAAAACGAAAAGGAGGCCGAGATGGATGCGATACGCGAGCGCTTGGAGCTTGCAGAATCTCAGGGTGACAACCAGGTCCAACTGGCGCAACAATCCGCCAACGATGCCAGGCAGAAAGTGGTTGAGATCACTCGTGAAAAGGGCGTTGAGATCGAACTACTGCAGTCGAGAGTTGACGCTGCTGAATCAAGAGCCGACGAGCTGGACGACTTCCGCAAGCAGCATCAAGACGCGATGCAGCAAATCGCGCACCTACAACGAGAGGCCTCTGCGTACGAACAGCAGTTGCAGCAGCTTCGACGCGATCTTAATCAGAAAGACCGTGAGCTTGATGGGTTGGATAGGCTACGACGTGAACGCGATGATGCGACGCAAGAACTTACCGGCCTTCGATCAAATCTGAACAGTAAAGATGCTCAGGTGCAGGCTCTCAACAACACCATACGAGAACGCGACAACCTATCGCGCGAACTCTCGAATCTTCGTCGCGAGCGCGACAACCTGGTCTCGAAGATGTCGAGCAAAGATGAGCAGGTTGAGGTCTTGCGAAGAGGCAACAACGACCGCGATACCTTAGTAGCTACCCTTCGGCAAGAGCGTAAAGACATCGAAAGCGAAATGCGCAACCTGCAGTCCGCTGTGTCTGGTAAGGACACACAGATCGAGGCACTTCAGAAGACTACACGCGAACGAGATGCGCTGTCTCGAGACTTGTCAAACTTGCAATCAACGTTGCAAGCCCGTGAGCGTGATATGACCAGTCTGCAAAAGAAGATTGAAGCACAAGAAACAACACTCAAAGAGCTTAAGCAGCTCAGGAATGACCTCAGTGATAGATCACGGGAGCTGGACACGGCGCGACGAACGATCTCCGACCGCGAGGCTGAGCTTGATGCATTACGAAGCCACGCCGACGAGCCCGATACCCAGATCGACGTCATGCAAGACCTAGTACGCAAGCGTGATGATGAGCTGGAAAACTTACGCGAAGAGTTGAACGAGCAGAGGAGTCAAGTCGATGCTTTACAACGATTGGCAGAAGAGCGCCTGGAAGCACTAGAAGAGCTCAGGGAGAACGCCCGTCGGGAGAAGGACGACTTCGAAGCCGAGATAGAAGTTCTGCAAGAAGACGCCGACGAGGTTGCTGAGGAGAAGGCCTCACTCGAAGAGAAGATAACCGTTCTGGAATCCATGATCCGCGAAAAGGAGAGCCAGAATGGAGCACTACAATCTGAGTCCCGTGCAGCACAACGCGACCAGAAGACCGCTCTTGAGAACAAGATTCGCGATCTTGAATCACGAATCCGCGACAAGGACGCTCAACAACGCAAGCTCCTATCTGAAGCCAAGTCAACAGCACGCGACCAGCAGTCCGCCCTGGAGCGTCAATTACGAGACTTGCAGTCTCATCTTCGCGAGAAGGAATCACAGCTTCGTCTCATGCAGGCTTCGTCAAAGGCTATCCAACAAAAGGCCAACCAGGATGCGATTGATCTCGACGAACAGGCGGAAAATCTTACAAAATGCCACATCAAAGAGATCAACGGTCTCGCCAAGCAAATCCAATTTCTCCGCGCACGATGCTCGCGAGCAGAGGCGTTCCGTGAAGCCCTCGGGTATCAAAAGAAGTTCTTTTTGATGCAGATCCAAACCTACAATGAATGGTATGTCACGACTTTTCCGCTCCATTCTTCCTGCTGTACAGCCACTAACACTTCACAGTAATCAAGAAGATCTCAATCTCATCTCTCAAATGGGCATTACGCCGGACGTCACCGTGCACGACCGTCGACCTAAGCTCAAGTCTGCAGCTATTGCTGTTATTGCTGCGATCCGCATGCAGAAGTTGGCTGATGGATGGGCGCAAAACAGAAAGATCCATGAGCAGCTCAAAGCCAAGCTAGAGGGTATGAGGCGGAATAGTGGAAGGGGCACGTGTGTGCCAACCAGCGCTAGAAAGAGCCTGGGAGGTTCACATTTGAGGCTTGCGAGGTAGGATTCGCAGTATCCGTAGAAGAAGGGAATGTGAAGGAGTTCCGGTTATTACTATGCATAGCTTGGTGTTGATCATCATGGGACGGGTGTTGTGGTTGGCCTCTGTCGATTTAAGTGAGTCATTGTTGCTAAGAATGAAGTTATGACATTGAGACTTGATCTTTTTGAAACATTGTTGTATGTTGTAAATTTTATACAAGTACAAAGGAATGGGGTATCATAATCGTTCCATCATTGCCACAGTGACGGATCTCCCGTGCTCATACCAAACCTTTCTTCACAATCCTTCGTTGCAGGTTATCAACCTTGTTTCTTCCTCGCCGTTCCGCAGACGCCGCACACACCTGCATCTCCAGCGTTGATGTACTGACTTGCTTTACAAGCAGCGCTTTTGCATCTCCAGTTATCTGGTACAAATTCCTCATTCAATACGTTTGCGCAGGCACTACAAGTCAATGAGCCCACATCATTCTCAAGGGAACATATTGGGCAGTCTGAGCTTTGTGGTGGCCTGGATTGTGAGGCAGGGATGTTGGGTTTATGGCGAGGTTTGTAGATCTCAGGGGGAGGAATGTTGGACCCCGATGGTGGCTTTGAGGCATTCGTTGATGCTGGTTTGGTCTTTGTCGACTTCGATGCGGGTGCCTTGCTCGAGGCTCTGGACGATGCCAATTGAGCCGCAGTTTTGGGCTGCGGTACGAATCCTTGTATCTCATCCAACTCCCTCCTTGCATCGCCGTATTTATCGTCGTCGTCTTCGCAGATCTTGATGAGGGCGCGACCTTTGTCGTCGAACATGCTCTTGCCATCTACGTCTACCGCTGCACCATCCTGATCGCCCTCGACAAATTCGTCGTCTGTTTCGCTGTCTGATAAAGGTTCCTCTTTCTTTATCGTGGCGTCCTCTTTCTTGACTGGATCGAAGCGTGCTAATGCCGCTGCTGCTCTGAGATCGCGTCCTCGTGCACTACCGGCAACTCTCGGCTTGCTTTTCTTTGGTATACCCTTCTCTAGCTTGGCTTTCGTATCGTCGTCAGCGCCTAGTGCCTGTCCTCCGGCCCCGAATTTCTTCAGTATTCTCCGTTGCTTCCTCTCTGCATAGCTCAGAATGAGCTTTTCCTTTCCACCTCTCTTCCTCTTATTTCCCTTCCGTCCATATGTGCCACCACACAGATGTTCAGGCACATCCATAACCTCACCATCACTCGCCTGCAAAATCCCTGTGTCCAGGTCTCTACCCCTACCCCATAGCCCTTCACCAGTGTACCCTTTTGCCCAAAGCGCCCTCAATTCCAGTGCATATGCATCCCTAACCTTCCAAAACGCCTTTGAGTGATTCATCTGTTTGCAATGCGCTAGTTCATGAACCATGACCATCTCCACCATCCTCTGCGGTAACCATCTTCCACTCCGGTCCCGGAGGACTAGTTGTATAACCTCGCCAGCATTGAAGTTACGGCCAACAAACTCGGTGTTGTAAGGAAACTCTTCCAGAGCTTGGACGAGGATCATGTGCAATTTCATAAAGGGGTAACATATGGCCGCGACACGATTTAGTATGTTTTCTGCGATGGAGGATGTCGGACCGGGCAGTGTGCGTATGAAGTTTATGTGCGCGTTCGGACGCTGGGTGCGCTCGTTTATACGTTCGAAGCCGAGGACCATTGTAGGTTTCGCGCATACAGCGCCAGTCAGTTTATGTGAAGAGTCGAGAGATAGGTAGGGACTGGTGGGGCGAAGGTTAGGCCGGGCGTTCCAGTGATTGTCCCTGAAGCTTCAGCGGAGATAAGCGTGGCGCGGCGTTAAGCGACGCGACGCGACTCGACTAGGGCACGCTGCTCATCATTCACGACACTTTCAGGCGTTCGCTCAGATCCTCCTCTTGTTAGCCCCCTTCTTCGCGATATCGTCGATTTTCTTGTTGAGAGCAGATTTTGAAGGTATTGCACGTGGCACTATGTCAAATTAGTATACGTGAGATTTACAATACGCTCGAAAGTAGCTATAAGAAGGTCCCCAAGTTAACGTGCACAGCCTTGACCTGAGCATATGCCCACAACGCATACCTCCAAGCTTCCTGCCGATGCCGCTCTGCTCGTAACCACCGAATGGAATAACGAAATGCGAATCCTGCGAACCGTTGACATGTAACACGGTAGTACTTGCTATATCGCGAAAAAACGAGAATGGAATCTCGCGGACATGTCTTACCCAGACCATACCTTCCTCGATTGCATCCGCGACACGGCGTCCCCTCATAATATCCTTGGTGAACACAGCTGCGCCCAGACCATACAATTGGCAAACACGGTCGGCTCAACGAAGTATCCCTTCTCTGGAATGCCGCCTTGCTTGCTGCCATTGATGAGCTCGGCGCCATCCGACTTCGCTGTATCGATGTAGGAAAGTATCTTTTATTGAGCAGCTTTGCTGAATTGAGGTCCATGATGGGTGTCAGCGTCGAATTGCGAGCCAAACTTAGTGTTCTCTTTTGTTTGTTTCTTGAAAGCTTCGAGAAACTTGTCGTAGATGGTGTCTTGGACATGAAGAAATAGAGATGAGAACGTACCCATGATGCCCATATGCGACCACCTCACAGCCTGGTCAAGATCGCAGTCATCGAAAACGAGGAGAGGACTCTTGCCGCCAGTCTTAAATGTAGATATTCTTCAGGCTGTTGGCGGTAGCCTTCATGGTTCTTTGGCTGGTAATGGTGCTTCCAGTGAATGCAATCCTGTCATCATCTGGGTGCTCGGAAACTCGCGAGCCAGCGCTCTTGCCGTAGCCGTCGACGATGTTGACTACACCTGGAGGAAAGCCAGCCTATTTGATCAGAGTGGCAAGGAATAAGGCACTAAGAGATGTCTGCTCTGCCAGCTTGAGCACAACAGTGTCACCACAACCCAGTGCTGGCCCGAGTTTTCAGGCAGCCATGAGATCCGGAAGTGCCCCAGAAGACTCAACGGATGCGTGTACCTTGACTGGAAAATTCCACAGGATAATTTGTCCACAGCTACCAAGAGGCTCATGCTTCGTATAAGCCAACTTCGCGTTACTCGTCTCAATTGTCTGTCCGTAAGCATTTACTCCACTAAAGTCATGTGCGTACGCTTTACACGCAAAGCCTGGGGCCCCGGGTAACGACCAGAGGCCTGTCATCTCTCCTAACAGAGGCGTGGCTGCGCGTTCAACATCGATTATATCGAAGCGATCTTATGACGAGTCATTAGGGATGCAATCAGTACAGGCTTAAGCTGGAAAGGAGGCACGTCAGTCTGGGGTACAGAGACTACATGGACGATACTCCCTATTGGCGGGGTAGGCATTATCATATCTTATTATTACGAATGCCACATTGTTAGGCACAGATGCGCTGGGAATGTGCGGCAAGAGTTGGAACTGCCCGTAACGGCTATATTCGACCACTTCGTGGAGACGTTCCACATCCCATTCTTTCTACTCATTTGACTTCGAAATTGGGTCCTTTTACATCATGTCAGCGTCTACCAGTGAGAAGAACCTCGGTAATCATATGGGTCCGGTGACTGCCCGTGAGGAAGGCGTGGTTGAGTACGTCCACTTGGGATACAATGCTCAGCTTACAATAAAACGATCACTAATCTCTGTTTTGGGAATGTGCCTTGCCAGCATGCCAGTACCCTATGGTATTGGCGGTCCTTTGATGAGCGCTATTTATGGTGGTTGCCGACTCTCGATTCTCGCCGGTATTTTGATTGTCCTCTTTTTCAATAGCGCTGTTGCCATCTCGCTCGCGGAGCTAGCATCACGGTATCCGACCTCGTCTGGTGTATACTACTGGTCGTATCAACTATGCGGCCAACGCAAAAGGACACGCAAGATGGCGTACTTGTTATTATTGACCTCGGTTCCAGTAGCGCTTTCACTGCCTTCGCGTCCGTAGGTGTTATTGCGCTCGCCATTGGATACCTCGTCCCTATCGCCATCTCTCTCTTTACCGGCAGGAAAGAATTCGCTCACGCAAAATGGAACGTCGGTAGCTTTGTCGGTACTGCGGCAAATATTGGTGCTGTGGCGTGGATTCTCTTTGAGCTGGTGCTGTTTAGCTTGTTGACTGCGCTTCCTGTTACGGAGGCTTCTATGAACTATGCTAGTGCTGTGTTGGTTGGTTTTGCGTGTTTGAGCGCGCTGTCGTATGCGGTTTCTGGTAGGGATAGTAAGTCTCCACATCTTAGTACGTGATGAATAATGGCTAGACATCGTACTGACAACGTTTAGATTTGAAGGGTCCGCTCGATCAAGTCTACGATGTTTACGAAGGCGTGACGTATCTCACTGGCCTCGCTATCTGATGGTCTATTTGGCTTGCAGCTCTTATGATTGCAATCTCACGACTACCCCTGGCGGTGTAAATTTGCAGCATTTAATGACAAAGCGCTACCGGTAGTCGATACATCTATTCGCCATACTCGTGGAGAGCATACCAGCTGTCTACTTCGAAGCATGATCATACGTCTCCCTAGTTTCAAATATTTTTGGATTTATTATTTTGATTTTGATTTTTTGCTTATTCTGTGAACACCTTGTCGTCTGACTTGATGTACGCCTAAGGTCTTAACAGCGATATCCTGCTTACTGTAGCTGTCTTTAGTGACATAGAGCACGGCACGGTATTGAGATATTTTTCCATCTAGCAATCTGCTATTTTGGACCGAGTTATAGGCTGCTTGCGTATTTCTGTTTAACTGAGCGCTGGGCGCTTGTCGAAGAGGACACAATCGTTAATAGTATGAACAATTAAATTGGCAAAAAAGGCCTGTAGTGTGCAACGACGTATATTTTCCTGCGAAGTTCCCAACGAGAAACATCCGCACTTAGAAGGGAAATTCACCTTCCGGTTTCTCTAACACCCCACTGTCAACCTGCTTTCTATGCTCTCCATCTAAATACGGGAATAATAGCCCTTCCCAGTGTTCTCTTCCTTTGTAGTAACTGACTGTCTCGTCCCAAC
Organism: Alternaria sp. 'sect. Undifilum'; assembly: GCA_024321975.1. Taxonomy (NCBI): domain Eukaryota; kingdom Fungi; phylum Ascomycota; class Dothideomycetes; order Pleosporales; family Pleosporaceae; genus Alternaria; species Alternaria sp. 'sect. Undifilum'. Next base: position 5,302,745 of record JAJJZI010000003.1, read on the forward strand.
TCCTAATCGCCTCCGCCAGTCTTCCTGGCACATGCGGCTCCTTTGCGATGGTGGTTACCGGCTCAAAGTACGTTCGGATGGTGAATAGCAAAGCATTGGACTTTGGAAGACGTCGAAGTGATTGCCGTTCAGAGCGAAAGTGTATGTCTTCGATGCGGAGACCTTGCGAGTTGGCGGTCGCCCAGGAGGCGACTGTGTTTGAATTCTGGTCGCCCATGCGGTGGGACCACGCTAGACCGTCATCTAATTGGATAAAGAACTACTGTTGATCAGCACTGGCTGCTCGCCAGGTGTAGCTAATCTGTTGCTACTTACGTTGTTTCGAATGACTGGCTTTTCACATGTCATGTTGGCAAAGAAACGGTTCATGGCTTTTTGCAATTTCTCCTGATAGTGCGGTACACCGGCTTCAATATGGAGTTCGTCGAGCGACATGCGGTATTTTTCGGACAAGCGCCAGAAGCCAGGTAGACAGACTGCTCCGGCATCAATGTGGTAGTGACCATCGTCATTTAGTACCATGATTACAAGATCGTCCTGGACAAGCTTTGCTGCCGTGACCATGGCTTCCGTTGGGTTCGGTGCCGGATACTGGAACCCTTCGGCGGTAACTGTATTACGAAGGATGTTGCCGTGTAGTTGGAATACTTCTGGGTAGCGGTGCGTAAGATACTGTGTCAACTCGTCCAGCACCTCAAAGCAGGCCAGTCGCGTGACATCGTTGTCGACATATTGTACGCGAGATTTAACATCCTTCTCTAGCTCGCGAACCTTGGCGTCGTGATAAGGGATGAAGTTCGAATCCATTTCAATCCATTCGTTCCAGTCCATCTGAATAAGTGAGTAGTTGTGCCTCTATTGATCATACTCCATATAGAAGCAGGTACGTACCTTCCGGATGCCCATAGTAACAAAGTTTGGCCCATGGCGAAACGGTCGATAGAGCTTAGGGTCTGTAAGCTCCAACTTGTAGCCTTCGGCTGGCTTAGGTAATGGTGTTTTGAACGGTAGGGATTGAACTTGAGATAGTTAGTGCCATTCTATATAACAGACCATTGAATAACTGCACCATTTAGCTTCTCGTTGTGAGCTTGAGGGAGTGTGCTGCGCTTATTTCTTTTTTCACGCCACAGTAGTGAGAGCGCAAGTATTATCACAGCTACGAAGCCTAGAGGCGTAAACACAATTTCCGTTGAAAACATATCCGTCGTGTGGTAGTGATTTGTCCGCACACCGGTTTCGACAATGCTGTGAGCAGACGAAAGGACAAGTTAGATGCTAGAGCATTGTGTGAATAAACATCGACAATGGCGAATGACACCGCTGGTGGTTATTCACACATTTAGCGCAGGACTGCCTATATGGGTTTGCAAAAAGAAAAGTGGGTCGAGAGAGCTGGCCGCTGTACTTGCCAGACGCAGTATAGCCCGAGCTGCAAAATACCGATACGCTAAACCCCCGGTCCATATGTCGTGGCAAAAATGACGCCTTGCAACCTGCCATGTTGGGAGCTTCATCGTTCCTGTGAAATCATTCGCATCGGTGATGGGAGCTTATTTGCTTGTTTCGGATATAGTTTGTCGGAATGCTCCACCCAAGATATTAAAGACGGTGGTCAAAAGCGATAATGAATTCGCCTAGACGAGAGCAAGGCAAGTCATATAGCGGAAGCATGCCTATACGTTGCAAAGCCATATAGAAGATGCCGACTGCCGAGTCGTATTGGACACTTCGTCAGATCTACATTACACTAGAAATTATTCTACCAATTTCTTTTTCATTTGTGTTCAACCCAATCATGTCTTCGATATCAAGATCTTGAATATGCTTGCAACCTTTGGAAACTACGGAGGTACAGAATCGAAATCGAAAGCTTTCCATTATTCGCGAGCTGCCAGAGTATGAAACAACGTGCGGATATCGGGCCAGGGTGGTTGGGATGCAGAAGGAAGGGTAAGCCCGGATGCTTCAAAGCAGGTAGAGCTAGCACTCGAGAATATCAAGAAGGCTCTACAATCTGTCGAAAAGAGCCTGTCCTGGAAGAACGTCTACGTTATTTGATCGTACCACACAAACATTGACGAGTCTGCGGATATGTGCATCGAAGGTTGGCGGCGCGCCATGCCTGATCACCGGCCAGTGTGTACATGTGTCGAGATTACCAAACTCGGTATCGAAGGCATGCACATCGAAACTGAGGTGGAAGCTTTCGTCGAGTAAAAATGTGGAGCCGACCTTCCAAGAAGCCAGGGAACAGAGACCAACCAGTTCAACATATCATAGGTAGTCATTCTCTGGGCGTGCTTTCGTCGCATCCCAATGGGCATACATCCAGGATGAGTTATCGCATTCTTCTGCAACAGGGGAGAACAAGGGCATTCAGTTCATATAACCAGTGTACACATGGCACTGTTCTTGAAACTTCCGCTCCACGTAGTAGGGCTACGAGAAGGCTCCCATAGTGCCTCCAAATTTGCTCGGATAGATAGGACGGACTCGAAGCGCAGGTTGTTGTGAATGTTTTCAAGCGTTTTCATGACACGGTTTCGGTGTGCTTCTGAAAGTGAATGTGCGCCAGCTACATAGAGTGGAAAAAGAGTACAGTCCTGCGCTCTAGATCTTGTATCCATGCTTTGTATGCACTCTAGACATGCATGCACATGTTGTTGCAGGAGATAGTGTTTAGTCGGAAATTCGTGGATGGCGCTGTAAAGGTATATCAGGCCCGCGTGCTGAAAACAACGGACAAGGGACAACGATGCAGTTGCGATAGGGTGCAAGAGGTCTTGCCCTGCGTCTCCATTGGGACATGCTAGCATGGAGTATGTGGGTTGAAGCGTGCGCTCAAACGCTTGCGCTTTTTCGACACAAACTTCGATGCCGTCTTGAAGCTCGTGGCGATAGAGGCTCATCTCAGTCAAGGTAGACAGGACAGATCCAAGCGATTGAGTGCCGGGGACGGATTCCCACCACACTGATCCCGACTCCATATGTTCCCAAACAGTATTTGGGAATGAAGGCTTTCTGTCTTGAAGCAAAGCATCAGTCAGATCAGTAGATGCTAGCTCCGAGAGCAACATTCTGGTGATCCTGTCCGACGATGACCACGCTGACTGGAAACCACCCATTGCGTTAATAATTGCAATCGCTCCCGCAAGGTGACAGCGCGTCGAAGCATCATCCGACGTGCAGTTTACATAGCCTTCTAGGAAGTACAATAGCAGCACAGCAACTAGAAGTGCGGAGAGCGAAGCGCCCTCGGGATGCTCGCTACTCAGTTGAACGCGGATGATTGACAAACAATGTAGGCGTCTCCTTTCGAGAGTCTGTTTTGAAGATGCTCGTTCTTGCAGGGCTCGGTGTTCCTCGGCAAACACACATAGGGCCTGTAGGACTGGCTGAGAGCGCATGGCGAGTGCGACTGGTGGCGGGACTGGCTCGTGGAGAGTTGAGAAGAGTGGCCATAAGCGTGCTTTGAAGTAATCCAAAGCTCTTCGCTCATTGACTGCCAGGCGGGTGCTATTGAGAGAAGGCTCTATGGATAGCTGTGGTGGACATCCGGGCACCGTTCTGGCAGGCCGCTTCTTCCATCTAAGCAGTAATTTGTCGTAGCTGCAGTCTTCTGCTCTGGAGACGAGGCATCGGCGGCACGTGGGTTTCTGCAGATCGCATTTAACTCGTCTTTGCTTGCAAGGCCAGCACGATCCTTCAACCGTACGCCGACGCTTTGGCGGACTGTTGCCAGAGGATTCCAGGTGCGACATCTGGGTGCATGACGTGATAGTAGTTGCGAGCTCAGAGCGGGAGTGGCAAAATCGCGACAGGAGGGTGCCAGTATATGTCAATGGCGTTTGTTTTGGTGGTGCGCGCGAAAAAGCCCACAATGTTGATGCATTATTATGGTGAAGATCGAAAAGGGAAAAGGGCGAGACGCATCTCGGCCTCCGCGTATCGGCATCTCCGTATGCCGCATGCCAAGGCCGTTATTCCCGCCAGTCACAGCATCGTCGCCCATTGTTGACTCCAGCGCTTGGCCTGGGTCAAGCACCGAACAGACAAACAGACAAAAAACAGCCTGTCGATGCGCATCCTTTGGCGGGCCGAGAGAGGCAATGAGAAGGGTACGCAAAGTCCCACAGAGTCATTTCTCTCATCTCTACACGCCCAACCGCCGGATCAGCCTACACTTTGGTTCCGAGCTGTAGTGCCAGGCGGCGCCTACAAATCATCAGCATGTTTTCTTGCTACCGTCCAGCCCGTTGGCACCTGTAGTGGTACCTGCAGCAAAGCAAAAGTGCATGCCGTCAGCACATGGACCTGCAGGCCCCTCGCTCTTAACTCTTTTTACACACGCATTAAGGCGCGTTCCAGCTTACATCACTCTCAACATGGACGTCGCGAGCAGTATTGGAAACATGAGCTGACGCCAAGGCTGGTAGGTACCAAGATCAATTATCCTGATGCTGCCGAACAAAGTTCAAAAAGTCCCTCGTGATGGCTCCGGCTCTCCATGGCAGTGGCGTACGACTAGGTAGCTAGTGTAGTCGATCCCTCTGTTCAGCTCTTCCACGTTTGGTCAAGTGATTGCAGGCTCAGTAGATTCTCCTCGATCGCCACCATCACTCTTTCTTGGGGTGCAACCGTCAACAGCTCCCCATGCCGCTTGCTTGAGGCAATGTCAAAAGACAGTCCGATACCGCGTTGCTTTTCAGGGCCACGACACATGGAACGTGAAGCCCGTCCCAGCTGAAGGTTCTAGCCCCACTAGCTGAAGCACGAAACTACCACTTAGACCTTGCACGAACTTAAGTATATGGTAAGGCAAGTGGCGTTTTTGTTCTTCGCACGTGGTTGGACTCAGGTCCCGCATCTTCATGCGGAAAGTATTGAGTTTTAACATGCCCAGCGAACACGCGAGATCTGGACAAGCCACCATGCGACTTCTCGGGCAGATATGAAACTATCGCTGCTTCGTGGAATTCTGGATAACAAGTGCCGGGGCTAACAGTAGGTACCGGCGAAGGGCGAAGCTGTATCCTGCTTCCGCAGTCGCGTATTGGCGCCATCCGCGCATTGTGCGGCGAACGTGGGCTTTCCATCTTCTCGCTATGGCCTGTGCTTGCTTGTCGGATGGCGAATGCTTCGAATCATAGTCGTTGAGTAAAAGTCAGTATCTGCAAAAGCTAGACTGTTTTTCAACGCGCCCCTTCGCAGGCTTGGCAATCTCCTTCTTGGACTGTGCGGCGACTGTTGGACCGCCATCACTTCTCACCAGGAGTCGGAATCTACTTGTCTCGAAAGGGTCACTGGTCTAGGCTCGGCCCTGCATATCGTAATCATGACCATCCGCTGGTAGCTGTTTGGTCAACCGCATCGCCTTGAAGGGGCTGGCTTGGCTCAAGGCTGCAGGGGTAGATTCCTATTTTGAGGACCGAGCTATATCTTTCTAGTCGACGTGGCTTGCCGTGGCCCCGACTACGCTGCGTCTTGCTGTCTTGCTAGGCTTGATCGACGAGACTGAAGCCATTAGGGTTGGTACCCGACCGCTGTAGTAGACAGTTGTGGGATATAAAGATGTTCCAAACACCGTATCTTTTCGTTCTTAACCAGCTCGTCTGTCGTTGGCTCGCCCAGTAGTCGTTCGTTCTCTTGTCATTTGTTACATATTTCAGCTTTCATCATGGTCCCAAGTAAATCCCTGACACTGCCCCTCCTCGCTTTGTGTTCCATAGCATCGTCAACTCCATTCGGACAGCGTGAGGCTGCACCACGTCTCATCGATAACATCCTTACCGGAGCTCTCACTAGAACCGAACAGCTCATCGCTGATGTTCTGTCTGGTAAAAAATCTCCCATCGACAACACCAAGACGAACAAGCCGGCAACGTGCTCATTGCTCAGCGTTGACAAATGTTGCGTTTGTCAGTGATTACAAGCCTCTCTTACTTACATCAAAGTCCTGACATGTTACAGGGTATGATGTCTCTGCCGAACTCACCGAGCTATTTGTCGGAGACGACAAACAATGCAACGACAACGCTCGTGCCGCGGTCCGTATGGGATTCCACGATGCTGGGTCTTGGGACAAAAATGCTCCCAATGGTGGTGCCGATGGATCACTACTGATGGATTTTGGCGAAGAGAAACGATCAGAGAACAACGGCATGCAGAACATCCGCACAATACTTCGTGGTGTCCAGGCCAAGCACAAGGTCGGGTACGCTGATCTCGTCCAATATGCGCATAATCACGCCACCGTCTCGTGCCCGAAGGGTCCCCGCATACTCACATTCGTTGGCCGCAAGGATGCGACCAAGGCCGCACCCACTGGTCTCTTGCCAGATGTTCGTGACAGTGCCGACAAGATGATCGACCTCTTCAAAGCCAAAGGCTTTTCAGCACACGACCTCGCAGCACTCGTAGGCGCACACGCAACAGCCAAACAACGCTTCGTCGACACCAACAATGATATCGCCGGTAAACCCCTCGATACAACCCCTGGTGTCTGGGACGTCGAATTTTACAATGACACGCTTAATAACCCCTCGGGTGGATCCAAAGACCGAAAGGTCTTCGTACTTCCGAGTGACAAGGTGCTTTCGACACATCCCAAGATCAAAGATGAGTGGAAGGCGTTTGTTGGTGACCAAATTCATTGGAACTTGGACTACGCGAAGGCGTACATCAGGATGAGTTTGTTGGGTGTAGAGAAGAAAGACCTGCTCAAGTTGACAGAGTGTTCGAGGACTCTGCCCGCAACTAGACCTTCCTTTCCTTAGTGTACATACTTCTTCATACCCCTTTACACGTATATCGATATATCTAATGGTTACTATTGGGATATCTTTTTCCATGTGGTTTGCATGTCGTGGAGTCTGCCTCCACCTCCTTCTCACGTATGAACGTGTTGGATGTACCCACGGCTGACTCTGAGGGTGCCCGCATCCCACTTCGTGACCCACAGAGCCTCTCGAATGAAGCTGGGTTGCGGTAATGCTCGTGAACCCAGCCTCGACTTAAATGTTACGACGCGAGAGCGCAACCGAGACGAACCTTGTCCGTACAACTAATAGCTATAACGCTTAATCAATGCTCTTTCTGGTGTTGAGAGACACAGTCCATAAATCGCCACGAAGAATATAGTCCACCTAATAAGGACAGGTGGGGCGGCTGACATAAGCACCAGACAGGCAAGGGTCCAGGTCAGGCGAGTCGAGCTTGCTTGTTTGTGGTGCGGAGAGTAGCTCACAAACGTCACGGCCGGCACACGAGCCTCACCACCACCACGCTCTACCCACGCACTCACAGACTAAGACTCGGTTCCGAACCACGATACGAGCAAACTAGAACATAGCGAAGCACGCAATGGCATCTCAGTTCTTGAGGGCAGCGGCTCGCGCCGGGGTTCGATCGCCCATGGTTGCTTCCCGCGGATTCCAGACAAGCGCTGTACTGAGGCAGGATGCAGTTGTTGCGCCGGTCAGGAAGCCTGTTGGCGCTTTTAGGGGAGGGTGAGTGGCCATTCCGCAGTAACGTTCGCAAATGTCGGATTAGGTGGGGATAGCCATCCAAACGTGGTTGGGAGCTTGTCACATGCCACAAGGAAAGCACGAGGGCAACGAAGCAGACATCCAAATGGCGAATACAATGGGAAGGGGCATGGTTAACACACCGACAGATTGTTGGGCTTCCTTCTGGGTGCGACGACATCCGGCGCAGGCATGTACTACTATGTCATTGACGAGTACCGCGTATCGAACCAGCTCTTGACCGAAGACATCTATGTACGTCATCCAAACATACATCCTCTACGCATAGTTTCGAATGGCAGAAACATACAAGGGGGAGTGTTCAAATGGGACGGGCAATGGCTAACAAGAGTAGGCTCTCCAATCCGCAGTCCAACGGATAGAAGGCTACGTCCGCACCCTCGAGGACAAGGTCGATGCGAAGAAGCGGTAAAGAACCTACCTACCTACCTACCTACCTACCTACCTACCGAGCGACACATATGCGAAGAATCTGAAAAAGGCGCTGAGGAGGACGTGTACGGGCGGGGCAGGCAGTACCGCGTGATGGGCCAGCGGCATGGGATGCACATGTACATTACGAGATTGGTCTCTGCTCGTTCATTACCAAAGCGGGTATCTGTCGAGTATATTTCTTATACCAAACACATTTCATGCTATTCCTGCTAACATGTTGCGCATGAGTGATGATGTTACGACAAACAGGTATCGCATTTGCACGCCAAACTATACGTGTGTAATTCGACTGGAGTTCCGGCATCATTGTCCTGCAATGCGAGAGCTGACCTCACTGTTCAGGGTAATCGTGCTTTCTTTAAAGAGACGTCATGGCAAATGCTAAACTGCGTGTGCTTCCATCTGCGTTCTATTCCATCAGCTGCACATATCCCTGCGTGAATATCACTTCCCAACCCAAATCAGACCCAACGCCTACCATGCCAAAAAAGACGCCAGATGCACCCAGATATCTAGCCTGCACTGTTTTTTATATTACAGCGCAAGTGGCACGATCCATTCACACTTCGGAGGGGTGACTGGAATATCCTCGTCATCATTGAACCGCCCTAGTTGCGACACGCGCTTGTAGATCTCCTCTAGAATCCTACCCTGCTCTCCCTCATACTCCTCTGGTTTACCCTCCTTGTAACGGTCCTTCGGGTCAATGGCCTTGCCATCTGGTGTGACGCCCTCGACATGGGGACGCGCTGCCGAGGTAGACTGCGCTATCGAGGGCAGCTGAGAGGCAGCCTGAGCAGGGGCGGGTGCATTGTTGGGTTGATTCTGGGGTTGGGTGGTGAACGGAGAGGGAGAAGGTGTGGAATTTGCTGGGGCTGTAGATGTCTGTGTCTTAAGGAAGGGATTGGCGGCCGCTGGCTGCGTAGCGCTGTTTTGCGGCTGTTGGGTGCCGAAAGGTGAGGGTTTGCTTGTTTGGCCGAATGCTGGGGCTTGGGACGATGCGACACCGCCAAAGGGATTTGCCTGTGCAGGTGCTTGTGAGGGTGCTTGCTGAGGTTGACCGAATGGATTTGGCTTCTGTGCTTGCTGGCCAGGCTGACCAAATGGTGAAGGTTGAGGTGATTGCTGGGCAGTTTGACCGAACGGTGAAGATTGACTTGCCTGCTGCGCTTGTTGGCCGAAGGGGGATAGACCTGACGAAGCTTGTTGACCGAAAGGGGAAGAAGCGTTGGCGCCTGGCTGGGACGTTTGACCAAATCCACTTTGTCCGAATCCTGGCTTACTGAACGGGGTTGGCTTTTGTCCTAGAGCGTTTGCCTGTCCAAATCCAGACGCTGCACCTGGTGCCGATGGCTGACCAAAGGCCGACCCTTGGGCCGTACTGCTGCTGGTCTGCCCGAATGCGCTCCCTGCGCCCGGCATCGACGGCTGACCAAAACCAGGGGCTCCAAACGCAGGCTTTCCAAACGCACTACCAGCACCTCCCAGCGAAGAAGGCTGCCCAAAAGGTGATGGCTTCTGACCTAGAGCAGAAGCCGTACCAAAGGGCGAAGCTGACTGGCCTGGAGTTGACGCCTGCCCAAACGCTGAAGTAGTCTGGCCCGGGTTTGGCACCTGACCGAAGGCTGAAGTAGTGCGACCTGGGTTTGAAGGTTGACCAAATGCGGAGGTAGTTTGTGCTGGATTTGATGGTTGACCGAAGGCTGGCTTGCCAAATCCCGGTGCTGAAGCCTGTCCGAATGCAGAGGGTTGCGAGGACGCTGCTGCCGTCTGAAATGGGTTCGAAGGGGCTTTCATAAAAGGATTTGTGGCGGTATTAGACGATCCAGTCGTGTTGCTCGTCGATCCGCTCGCTGAAGCAGTACCCTTGGCGATGTCGATGCGATTCGGGTGAATGTCGGTACCTGCCTGGACATAATTGATAGCCCCTGTAACGTCATCCAAGATGGCTTTTACCTGCTGTTGCATCTTTTCGTTCAACGCACCCTCTTCTTGTTGCTGCAGCCTGTTAGTTTTGAGGAAACCAGAGTCAGACTCGGTACTTACTGCTGTAGGCTCGTTGCCGGCTGCTCGTAACGTGTAGTACCGGAAGCGAAGCTCCTCGGGACTAATCTCGACAGGCCCTTCAATGAGCTGACGCGGAGCATTTTTCCCTGGACCATAACATGAAAGCGGATAAGTTGGGCGCTCCTTACTAAGATCGGCCTGGATGCCGTCCTTGTCTAAGCTGAAAGTCGACGCTTTTGAGTCACGGCTGCCTCCGAATGAATTCGATCCGCTGTTATCACTAGGACGGTAGCGGTCGCCATTGAAAGCACCAAATCGGTTGTTGTTGGAGCCTCCGCCAAAGCCGCCTCCGCCTCGGGCTGCATCTCGCGCACTTCCAGGGTGCTCGAATTTGCAGGAATCTGCTTTGCATTAAAACGACGCCCGTGAACCACATCTGATCGCTTACCTCCGAACTTGCAAGCGTTCCGTTGATAGAAGGTGCAGACAGTCATGTCGCCTCGGTAACCGTTATGTTCTCCTTGTTCGGATTTGAGAGTTGCGACTCCGAATTTCCTGGGCGAATTAGTAAGGCTAAGTGAACTGCTTGGGTTGGAGAATTGGACGAAAGAGGACAGAATGTCTGGCTGGAGGTTGCGACTGGAGTGAACGGAAACTTCAGGCGAACGGACGACGCGACGCGCTAACAATCTTACGCGCTTCAGGCAGCAGTGAATTGTGCTGTACGAATCGCATTATCTGTACGTTACCCATCTCGATTGATGCATGTTGAATGCTAGCCCGTCGCTCGCAGACGGCATGAAAGTACAGTAAAGGAGATGAGCGAAAAGGAAGGCAGTACCTATGATAGCACGATAATGTCTATATTGCAGGTCACTTGTCGACAAATGTGACTTTTCTTGTGCTTTGTCGGTGCTGAAGCTTGCCTCCGGGATGGTGTTCAACGTTGTCGAAGAAGGAGCGTGGTGAGCTAGACTGCATCCAGCATTAGCGCGGCATGCCGAACATTCGGACCTTCCATCATACTATGTCTACGCATCGCTCGATAATGCATCTTGCGCTATGTACGTCCAAGCGCACTACTTCATACCGCTGTCCAATTCACAGACTCAAAAGTCAAGACTCATCGCAGACATACGGGCCCCAATACGTGGTTGCTAGTCCAGAGCACGCTTCCGACACATTGCTTGGCACGACGGTGTAGATGCACGCTTTCTCTATTCTTACCATCGGAATCTTCGTCGCAGGATACTCGACTGCGCGTTGGGATCTTGTAACGCGCGTCTACGAGCTAGCAATATTTGCCTGGCACCACGGAGTGGTGACAAGGACTGCAAAGGGCTTCGCTTTGCTCTCGCTGCTGTTCTTCCTCTTCATACTGCCAATTGTGCGCATCGCCACCCAGGAGACGGATCTGGTCAGTACGGGCCAATGTCGGACTTGCAAGGCTTTCGTTGACTGAACCAAACAGCATCCGCGGCTTGCAGGCACCGGCATTTCTGCGCGCGAGCAGCTCAAACGACGCGGTTCCTTCTAGCGGGGTAGCAGGATGAGGACATGGTCACACACCATGGGTTGATGCGCGTATTTTGGCCATCAGACGCTCCCAAAGACTCTGCGCCGGGTGTTCTGGTGGGGTTCCGCAACTCGAAATCAGACGTCCTTGTGGTCGCTGTATTGCAAGACGTGGAGTTGCGCCAGGTCGAAAATGCACTGCTTGTAGGAACCTTGCTGCGACACAGCCCGCACGATATCCAAGAACTACTGCAACGATGCGGACACTCTTCCATGTGCGCATTGGGTTCCGTCAACCCTAAGAAGCCAACCGACCAGTCTGGCACCGACCTTCTCACAGTCCATACCGATCCCTCGCTCCGCTTTCCGCGCCTTCATTACCCCGACGATGCGCTTATGACCATGCAAGTCATCGTATACGACCGGCCACACCCAACGCGCATGCAATACCTCTCACTCAAGCCCATCACGCTCGCCTTGGGGGACAGAACAAGGGTCGCAGGATGGGACATGGCTTTTGAAGAGCTTGAGCGAGCAGAAGAGAGCGAACGTAAGAGGAAGGCACATCTTGTCGAAAAGCTGAAGTTACACAGTGTGATTGCACATGCTCCCACACAAAAAGAGTTGGCGTTGCCCATGATCATCGAGCAGGTGAATTGTTCGCACGAGCTCAACGCCCTGCTGCAGAAGAATATTGGTATGATTGGCAGACGCATGAAGCGCGCTTTGAGTGTCAGTGAGCGGGTCGTCGAGTCGGCGAATGATCTCTGGGACTACATTTGGCTTGTACTCCATCATGTATTCAGAGTCTGGATATGGCCCATTGCTGCGCAGCTGTTCATCCTTGGACTTATCACGCATCGTATAGTGGGAGAGGCAGTTCTTCAGGTTCTTCATTGGCGGCCAGGCTCTTCCGACTCGCCAGCCTTGAAGGACATATCCGCAACAGCACAGCAAATCGACATCAGATTGCAACAGTCCTGCTACTGGCCCATTCAGTATCTCACCTTGCGCAGGAGGAAGGTCAACTGGGAAAGCATTACCAATAGCCACCCAGAATACATCAGATTCTACAACAGCCTATGGCTGGTTGCGAATGATGTCATAATGGGCATCGCTGTCGGGACGTTCATCGTCGAGAACGCTTCGTTCGTAGCGGCTCAAGTCGACACCATCTTTAGCAGCTGGTCGGTCGACGGTTTGCGGCGCATGATATCATGGCTCATGGGATGGCCCGGAGGCTTGAAATTGAACACTGAGTTGGCTGCGTTTCTTGGTGACCTGTTTCTCTGGGTCATCGACTACTGGGCTGGTATGTCCATTATACTGATAGGCACGAGCTGTCACTGACTAGACTTTACAGGCTGCATATCGCTCCTGCGACCACATCTGCCTGCCCTCATCCAGATCATCGGCTTCTCAGCTTTTGCTGGCGCCACTATGCCCATTTCAATCTTCTCAGATCTCGTCTCACTGCTGACGCTGCACATCTACTCATTCTATGTCGCGTCTGCCCGCATCTTTCATTGGCAGCTCATGATCATTATATCGCTCTTTCAACTCTTCCGTGGAAAGAAGCGCAACATTCTCCGCAATCGAATCGACTCATGCGACTACGACTTGGATCAACTGTTGCTTGGCACAATTCTCTTCACATTGCAATTCTTTCTACTGCCGACCGTCTTTGTCTTCTACTTGACGTTTGCTAGCGCACGTATTGCGGTCATCGGACTGAAGGCCACGCTGGAGATGGGTCTCGCATGTCTAAATCATTTTCCTCTCTTCGCGGTCATGCTACGGCTTAAGGATCCCGGACGACTGCCTGGAGGAATTTGTTTCGAGCTACAAAACACAACCGAAGCCAGTTTTAATACGACAAGCACGACAAAGTCACCACCTACCGCCTACGTGCTACTAAAGGTAAGTGAATGCGCTCGAAGCTACGCTGGATATGAACTCACAGCACGCAGTCCATCCCATTATCGCTTCGCGCAATGTTCCAACCCTACTTTGACCTCGGCGATCGCATACGCAAGCACTACTTCTCGCCCAGTGTCTTGCTATGTCTGGTGTCGGGACAGTTTGTCCCACCCATTCACCGCCGCAATCTATATAGCTTACAATATAGCATGCTACCTGCAAACAGGGCAAGCATAGGCGAATTGTGGAGGAAGTTGACTGAACGGAATGCAAGACCAATGCACGTGTCAAACAGGTATGCTGCAATGCCACTAAGGAAAGACATAATAAACGGTAAAAGTAGAAGAATCACATGAAATGTAGAGTTATCCGCATCTGTCACATGTCTCTGTTTATATTTATTCCTACGTGTCTTCTGTTCTCATCTTTTGCCCTTTCTTTGAAAGCAAGCTCGCTTTATTTCGACACACACACGTCAGCAACTCTCATGTGCTAATTCTAACTTGACGTCTTAACCAAAACCAAAACTAAAACTTAGTATCCTTTGCCCAGGGTATTTCTTTTTCCTCAACATCATATCAAACCGAGAAGGATTGCTGCCACCCTGCAGCGTGACAAGGTGGTGGGAGACAACAACCCCTTTGACCTACACAGTCCTCCTCCTCCTCATTGTTACAAGTTTTCTCCTCACTGATGTCTTTCGGCACGGGATGGATGGTACCTGTTAGGCCGATCCTCAATCGTGGCATTGAACCGAGGGTGGTAGAAGACGAAGAGACATGTAGCTTCACGTAGTTCCACAAATTCGCATGGGAGTCGTGTGAAGAATTCCATAATCATCCATGTCTGCATGTAAGCTGGCATTATGTGTTGCAGTCCCAAACACCTCATCCACCGTAAAAGCGCAGTCTGACCCGTGAATCCAACGCTTTCAGGCAACGCCAAAAGCTTTTGATTTTGACAAAAGGCCACCCTAATGATATGCAAAGAATAGCAGATTACCTCCTCATTATTCCTGAGCAAACGCATCATGGCTCCCAGTGATTTAAATAGCCCTAAACGCCAGATCCTCAATCTCTTCGATTCCACCAATCCTCTGTCACGGGGTCGGCCTGGTTTAATCATCGTTAAACACGATTGGGATGAACCATCGTTTACTATGTCTCAGCACACCTCCCTATCCAATGACAGGTTCAAACAAACTTATGCCTTTTCCAAGCAGGAGCGAGATCATTCATCGACACTAAGAGCCAGCCGTAATATGTATCAACCTGCTGATTTACGCATCCTCAGAATCTCGTGTTGACCAACAAGCAGAGTCGGAGTCAGGGGGCTGCGGCCAGTGGTACGGTTTCGGTATGGTGCTGGCGGGTTCGTCGTCGTAAGGTTTCCGACCCCATACTACGTAGCTACTCAACGTTAGAATGGGTTTCGTATCTCGCGTCTTATCATAGATCCAACTTACAAGTTGTAGAAGGCGTGTACGCTCTCGTCCACAATCGCGTTTCTTAAATGCGCGAGGTAGACCTCGACCTCGGCGGGTGTGTAGCCCAGCCCTGTGACAAAGTATTCAATCGACCACCCATGCACACCCAACAGCATATTCCAGCAACAAAACTTGCCTAGCAACTTCTCGCGGTCGCCCCTCGGCCATGCATTGACGGGTATAGCGAAGACCTCCTCGTGTATGTCCACGAAACCAGCTTCTTTGTACCATCTCTTCAGCTTGTCCGCGATACGTAACGGCCGGCCCAGATTATGTGCTGCCTTGTCTTGTAGTTCCGACCACTTGAGGAGCGGGTAATCAGCTGACATGTCAACAGCACACTGCACTTTTGAGTAAACTTCCTGTGATTCCATCCATCCACCAGGCCTCAGGTTGTTGTAACCCTTTTGTATAATTTCTCGGAAATCGTTGAAGATGCCTAGGGACATGCGCGTGTGGATGTAATCGTACATGGTTTCCGGTTTGGGTACCCACCACGAAGGGCTGAGGATATCTTCCATGTAAAAGTCGATGTTTTTGTAGGATACGGCTGGTTGGATCGGGGATAAGTCCATGCCTTCAACCTGCTGTTGGATCAGACTAGTAGGGGAGAAAGGGTTGAATCGCGTACCTGACAAGTTGGAAATTCGGCAGCTACTCATACGTCAGTGGTGTTTCTCCGGGGAAAAGCAAACAGGGCACACACCCATCTCAAAGCACCATTTTCCGGTTCCACAGCCAATGTCGAGCATTCTCTTTGGCTTCTTTGGCTTCAGCGGTGCGAAGTAGTTCTTGTTGTGCAGTAGACATTTCACAAGGTAGTGCTGCATGTCCAAGCGGACTTTCTCTGGCTGTAGACGTGCGCGTCAGCGACGGGCCGATTGATCGAAGATGTGTGTGTCCAAGCAGCGCGTACCTACCTCGTCGTTGGGGAATGGGTAGGCTAGAGTGAATTAGCTGCAGCCTTGCGAAAAGTTCCTCCCAGTCAATGCGTACCTCCGGCGTGGTAGCTATGGTAGGTCCGGCCGTACTTCTTCTCATTCTCGTACATGCTCGGCGAGAGGCTTTGCACTTCGCTGAGACGGGTGAGCGCGCCGGGTGTATGAGGGAGGGAGGAGGGAGGAGGGAGGTACAATTCGTCATATTCTCCATCGGACTGTAGTTCCGACTATGTGTTTCCATTAGCCTGGTGTCCCTGCTGGGCGTGCGGAGGCGAGCGTGTGCGGCGTACCTCTGGCTCGACCGTCGAGTGTGTGAAGTCGGTGAGATTGGTGGCGCTGGACAGCGGCCGCAGCTTGTCCTTGCGCACAGGGTCCGAGGTCGAGGTAGTCATGAGGTGTTGCTGGTGCGCTATCATGCGCTATACGACAAGGCCCCGAGTCGTGTCGAGGGGGAGGCGAAACCCAGCGGGATGGCTGATGTCGTTCCCAAGACCCTGGCCTTGGGGGCCGTCACGCCGATTGCGCTAAAACCCCGCGGTCCGACCAACCTCCACCGCCTGTCCGTTGCCAGCTGTCCCAGAGACCCACAGCCAACACCACCACGTCGAATGACAGCTACAGCCTGACGCCTCATGTTACCAGCGCCGTGTGAGTGGCTTTGCACATGCGGCGGCCCTTCCGAGAGATTGGGTCTTCTAACCGGTGCCTTTCGGAACTCCAAGCGGCTCCTGCTATTGTCTCAATAGAGGTTATCGTCATCCATGCAAGCCACTCGCAGCTCGGCCTTTTCGGCGCCTTGGCCGAGTAGGCTCCAGTCGAAGGATTCCGCCGGGCCTATCAACCGATGTATCGGGTCCGGGGGTCGTATTTGAGTCTCAATTCCACGTGAGGTCTGCTGAATTTGTCAGAGAGCTGAAGTGGCAAGCGACTACGATGACAGTGACGAAGACTCGATGACTGGTTACAGCGGGAACGAACGTGTCCGCTGTGCCGCCTGGCCTGGCCAGCACCACAGGAGCCAAGTGCCGAGTTGGTAGACGATACACTGTTGAGTCCTACGGCCCATGTGCGACAATTCGCGGGATACATGCAGTGGTTGTATACTGGTATCATCCCAAACAGTGAATTTTCTTGTCGACCTCGCACAGAAGCTGCTATCATCTCGGCTAGTTGAAGGAATGGACATGAGACAAGCGCTGGCTGAGTGGCTGGTCAGCGAGGAAACACAAGAGGAAGGCGCAGCAGACTGAGCTTAATGCATTTGGTCTTTCCTCTCATAAAAAAAAGCAGCTGAGGAGTGGCAAAAAGGGGCAAAAGTAATAGTAAAGACTGAACACAGAGGATGCAAGAAGCTGGTGCATGGGTACGATGACAACCGTGCATAAGTGATTCAGAAGACCATGTTCCCTCTAGACTGGATGAATCCAATAGCACGAGAAAGAAGCTGGAGAACAAAAGATAATGCAAATCACATGGCATAGAGGTGGTTGACCCACCTATGCCCCGCTGATAATGTACAGGTACTCGTGCCAGAGAAGCTTTTGATAACGCATTATTTACCTGCCCTTCTTGACCCAGCCCTCCAAGTTCTCCCGTGTATCGGCCAGCTTGCCCTCGACCATACCAACAGTTCCTTGCGCGTGTGCCTTTCCCGTCTCGATGAATTGAGAAATCCTGTTCTTCATTCGTAGATGCGTGTCTGCGAGGACGGGGTATCTCTCCTCGTAGGTCCAGATAAGGTCTCCGACGTTCTTGGTGGTGATCGGCAGCACAAAGTTGGCCGTGGTGATGCCGACAGCGACGGGGACGGAGGCTCGCAGCAGAATGTTCCGGTTGCGCGTGATGATGGAACCTGCCATGGAGGAGACGAGGACGTAGAGTGCGCCAGGGAGGACTTTTTCGCCAGATTCCCTTGGTGGGGCTAATGAGCGCATGGTGCTTGTGAAGGAGTGCTCGAGGCGGAGCGTCTCGGTCAGGGCGTTATCGACGGCCTTTTCACCGCGCACAGCTTGCGCGTACAGAGCCATGCGCGCACGACCAATCTGCACTGCCAGGCGATCGGTCGGTGTTGGGCGGTAGGTGGACTCTGGGGTCCAAGACGAGTCTGATGGTTCTGCTAGGGAGGGAGCGGTAGGAGCAGTGGTGTCGATGGGCATGTCATCGTAGATAGGTTTGCGGTCCTGTCTTGACATTAGTCTTGTGATCCAATAGGAAACCAGAGCCACCCCCCAAAAAAGTTCCTTTGAGGGCCTGAGGGTGTCCCAACATACAAAGTGGTCCGCAGCGCGCTCCTCTGCGTATACGGTTCCTGGTGCGAAGATTGCTGCGGCGGAGAGGGCGGCCATGGCGGGGACAGCGGCGCGCTACAGGAGGTCAATACACAGTACTCCGTCTTTTCAGGCCTACTCACCTGCCGTAACAGCGGTCTAAAAGCCATCTCGAGCGTGGGGCAGGCGCAATGGGTCGAGGTTGGTAACGTCCAACTGGTGATGTTGAGCTCAGAAGACGTGGAAACGGCCGTGCGAGCGCCGCAAGATTCCCGCCTGTCCTCGGCTTAGGTAGCTATGACATGGTTCGTCTCGTCTTCTTTCTGCCAGGCCACCCTTCACCCGTGCTACCCAATATGCTTAAGCGCCTCGCTCGCACAAAGCAGTCGCCATGGGTCTGCCAACAATGTCTCCAACAATCCCAGCGCCAACGACGCTTCAACGCCACATTCGCCGCCGCTGCCAAAGCACGCGATACTGCGCCACCGAACCCTCTCTACGGCCTGTCTGCCAGCGGAAAGACAGATGACGACGCCCTCCGTAAAGTCTTTGACAATGCTTCTTTCTGGGATGACTTCAGGCGCGCATCCCAGACGGGGCAACCAACAGGAATAATACGCAATAAATACCTTACCCATCCTCAGGGTTTCGTCGACTTCGTCACAGTAACGATACAACGCTGCAATGCCGTGGTGCAAAAGGTGGCGGCAGCGCAGTCGGTAGAGGACTTGAAGCATATGGTTAAAGATCTGGATAAGCTCAGCGATCTACTATGTCGGGTAATAGACTTGGCCGACTTCGTAAGAGGCACGCATCCGGATCGCAAGTTCCAAATCATGGCGATGAAGGCCTACCAAACGGTGTTCCAGTACATGAATCAGCTGAACACCACACCAGTACTACACGACCAGCTAAAGAAGGCGTCGGACATATCCGAGGTATACGAGGCATGGACCGAGGAGGAGCGCATTGTGGCGAGGATACTAATGGAGGACTTTTCAAGATTTGGCATTGGCCTAGACGACAAGACAAGAGAGCGGCTAGTAGACTTGAGCGGCGAGATTGCGGACGTCGGAAATGAATTTGTGGAAGGCATGGCACCAGAGAAACTGAACTTGAAGTTCAAGTCGTCAAGGCTGCGAGGGCTGGACCCAAACCTCGCAAAGGCACTGACGAAATGGGGCGAGACCAAGATCTCCACCATGCACCACGAGTCGCAAGCGGTGTTACGATTCGTAGATGATGCCGATGTACGGCAAGAAACCTACCAAGCTGTTCGGACAGCAAATAAACCAAGCATCGCGCGTCTAGAAAAGCTGTTGAAACTGCGAGTGGAGTTGGCGCAAACATCAGGCTACGAGACCTTTGCACACATGACGCTAGAGAACAAGATGGCGCGAACACCAGAAGCCGTCAATACATTCCTGAAAGCGCTCTATGAAGACAGCCGACCAGCTGTCCTCGCTGATCTAGAGGAATTGATGGAGCTGAAGAGAGGTGATGCTCACCAAGATAACTTCCCAGACCGCATCAACGCTTGGGACAAATTCTACTACATACAGAAGATGCTGGCGACAATGGAGGGTCACTACAGACAGCGTACGCCCGACTCTCTGTCTGCATACTTCTCCGTAGGCACCGTACTACAGGGCATTTCGCGACTCTTTGACCGTCTCTACGGTGTTCGCTTCGTCCCCAAAGAAACCCAGCCAGGTGAAGTATGGGAAGATGGCGTGCGCCGATTAGACGTCATCTCCGATACTGAAGGTCACATTGCAGTGCTATACTGCGATTTGTACTCGCGACCTGGCAAAACTCCCAACCCGGCACATTTCACCCTCCGATGCAGCCGCGAGATCCTACCTTCAGAGATAGAAGAAATGTCACACATGCAGCATCGTTTCTCCTCGCCCATCGAGGCCGCCACAGATGGCATGCCCGTCTCGTACAACGCAGAACGCAACAGCTACTTCCAGTTACCTACAATAGCACTAATCTGTGACTTCAGCAAAGCCTCGCACTCGCGACCAACACTCCTCAACATCCACGACGTGCACACCCTCTTCCACGAAATGGGACACGCACTCCACTCCATCCTCGGCCGCACAGCCCTCCAAAACGTCTCCGGCACCCGCTGCGCAACCGACATCGCCGAGCTACCCTCGGTCCTAATGGAGCACTTTGCTTTCTGTCCCCATGTCCTAGGCTTATACGCCCGACACTGGGAAACCGATGCCCCGCTCCCCATGGCAGCCCTGGAATCCCGCCTCGCCATCGACAACCGAAACCAATACTCTGAACTCGAAAGCCAAATCCTCCTCTGCATGCTCGACCAAGCCTACCACTCCCCCATCGCCGCAGACCCAAACTTCAATTCAACCAAAGTCTACCATGACGTCTACAATAAATACGCATCTGTTCCTGAACCTGCTGGTACCGCTTGGCAGGGGTTCTTCGGCCATTTGTTTGGTTACGGGGCTACGTATTACTCCTACCTCTTTGACCGCGCACTAGCAGCCAAGATCTGGAAGGATATTTTCCAGCACAACGGCCAAGCAGGCAGTTTGGATAGGGAGAATGGCGAGCTGTACAAAAACGAGGTGCTAAAGTGGGGGGGAGGGAGAGATGGCTGGCAGTGTTTAGCTGGCGTTTTGAAAGATGACAAGTTGGCCCAGGGTGGGGAGGAGGCCATGGCCGAAGTAGGGAAGTGGGGAATTAGAGAGGCAAGGGGGAAGTAGTAGAGGTTGGAGGGAGGTTGTTTTCTCTTGTCATGTCTGGACGAATGCATAGATGACGTGTACATGATTAGAAGGTGGACACTGTGCCGAAGAATGCGTGGAACATGTGCCATAGACGTGGATTCCTGGTATCAAGCGGATCGCCTGCCCTGGCTGCTAGAATCCCCAACAATTCAAATGTGGAAATCGAATTCATACTCTTCACTACATGCCACTCTATCACCCCTTTCTCATCCCTTTTTGCCTTCACATCGACCCCCATACGCCACCACGTCTTGCATTCCCACTACCCGCCCCCCTCCCCCTATCCATAACCCCCGCTTTGATCCTCTCCACAACCTCTCTACCCAACCACCTCAATTGCCCATTCTGCCGACTCGCCGCATCTGCCCAC
Source organism: Alternaria sp. 'sect. Undifilum' (assembly GCA_024321975.1). NCBI lineage: Eukaryota > Fungi > Ascomycota > Dothideomycetes > Pleosporales > Pleosporaceae > Alternaria > Alternaria sp. 'sect. Undifilum'. Next base: position 5,323,998 of record JAJJZI010000003.1, read on the forward strand.
TCAAAAACGCCCTTCAACTCTCTCAATTCCTCCACCTTCCAGCTCTTTGCTAAACTTCCCAGCACCAACCTAGACTCCACGACCGTAGCACCGGGATCCAGCCAACTCTTACTATACTGATCGAGCGGCAAGATGAGTCCCGCGTCGCTGGCGGAGATAAATTGCGACAGCGCGGGGAGCGTGAAGATCCAGTGGAAGACGAGGTTTGCAGTCTTTGACGATTGGGCGTCGTTGAGCGCGACGAGAGTAGCACTGAAGGATGTAGCGTAGGTATCGTGAGCGGAGCGACGACGAACGTTTAAGGTTTGGTTGCGCTCGAAAGACTTGAGGTGGAGTGGGTTATGCACGAAGTCTAGAGTTGTGGGCCAGTAGGTTTGATCTGCTGTTTCAAGCCGACTTATCAGATGAATTTCAGGAAGGAGACAGGGTGCTACTAGTGTCTTTGTTTGCGTCCGCTCATCGCCTGCTTGCGTGTTCTTGAAGACGACGGTGATGGGCATGGATATCGCACGTCCTGTGTCCACGTCTCGCACGACCAGACATCTCGGCTCAGCAGCGAGTACCCAAAAGTGGCGGAAAGCTTGTAGATGCGCCCTTGAGTCTTGCACATCCGAGGGGAACAACGGGTAGAAGGCGCACATTAGACTCGCAATGGCCTTGTTGCTTCGACTAAAAGTCTGCGTGCCGCCTGCGATGAACAGAGTACCGAACGCCATGTGAGCAGCGAGGTGAGAGCCATAGGGGATATCAGGGCCGATACGTCCGTGGAGGCCGCGCAGACGACGGAAGACATCGAGGTCGCCTGTTCCTGCCATTACAGTAGCGGCGGCTAGGGCGATGAGATCTTGACAGTTGCGTACTGTGTTCTTGGAGAGCTTCGAGTCGTAACGTACAGCGGGAAGCTTGTTGATGCGTATCAATTGATCGAGATATTTGATTAGGAAGTCTCGAACTTGGGTATCCCCTGTACCAGCATGCTTGAGACTTACGGCCCACAGCAGACCTGCGAGGATGTTGTAAAACGGCATCTGCTCGCTGCGGAGTCGTGTGATGCCTTTGAGATCCCATGCTTCACGATAATCGTAAGGCAGGTTTTTGATGATCCATGAATCTGAGGCTTCAATGTCATCCCACATGATGAGGTGTTTGGCGAGAGTGCGGAGGAGGAAAATGTCCGGGCGGACGTAGTCGAACTGAGGAAGCGTGTCCGGGATATCAATCTTACGCGCGACAGTTTGGTCGTGAGTCTTCATGAAAATGAGGGTAATTGCGATGACTGCTCCAGCCGTGGCTTGGTCGAGGATGTGAACGACGTTGACGGGCTTAGGCGCCACAGCCACCGTCATTAGACGCTCAACGATACGCATATCGTGGAGGCCTCGAAGGTCTTTACCCTTGCCCAAATTGATAAAGCCGAGCGCAAAGCCCGCAGCTAGCCTATAAGCTTCATCTCGCAAACTATCTGGCGGCTCTGATGGATCTGGGATTTCAACGTACTCCATTTCTGAGAGCATAACCTCGCTCATGCGACGGTGCTGAGTGTTATAGTAAAGTAGACCAATGCCCATCAACCCCGTAGTCTGCGTGTAAGGAGAGAGGTTTAGCTCAGCTGCCCCTTGCGGTAGCATTCTTGTGACATGTACCGATAGTAGTCTTGTCACGAGTGTATCCATGGTGCCCATGAATGAAGCGGCTAAGCCTAATAGTAAGCCTACCGAAGTCATTGTATGTTTCGGAGTGAGGTATTTGAATGACAGCCATTTCGCTATTGTCCTCAAATGGCCATTCAGGCCTAGTCCAAGTAAAAGCCCGGCATGCTTATTTGTCAGTTCCGCAGGTTTGTTGTACATGATCCATGAAGTATCGATACCCTGAGCGTCGCGCGATATGCTCAGACCAGCTGCAGCACCAGCGTTGAAGAAAGCCCAGAAGTACTTCTCCTCAGAGTAGTTCTGTCGCTCGGCAGTAACAACATTACCCATTGGCTTCATGAGACATGATGTGGAAAAGCCGTATAGAGGGTATTTCTCTGTTAGCAAAGGCTTCTTGCTGCTGAACTTGATCATTGAACTGCCCAGCGGCAGGGAGAATGTGCGAACCATGACCCATTGCATAAGTGCCTTTTGCCCCTCGAGCATTGCTGCGTCGTCTTGCCGATTGTCAGCTTTGTATTCCGCAACAGTTTGTCGCAAAGGTTCCAGCAGCGTATACGCCTCCATAAATCGCCGATCCTCGCGGAAGACGAGTCGTGTGATATAGTGCCGGTCAACTTCGGATGTTGATTGGATTGGTTCCATTCGATCAGCGCCTTGGCATATAGTGTGGACGTCTCGCGTCGTCCCTACTGCATTAAGCGCTCCGCCCTGTGCGTTCAGGTGGGCATCGTGAGCAATTTCTGCTACTGGAGTAAGGCTAAGATCCAAATCTTCGCGCTGAACGAGTTTGAGCAGTGAGCTTGACCATGTGGTAGGTGGGTTCGCCTGGCATCTCGTAATCGCTTCCATGAGTGGTGCTTTGGCGGCTTCCGGTAGTGTCGCTAGCATCTCAGGAGTGATATTACACGTCTTGATCAGCTCCACTACCTTCCTGGGGCTCGAGGTAGGGTCTATATCTCGGAAGAATCTGTGTAATGCTACAGTTCTGGGCGTGACCCCTGCAATGATCTCATCGATATTGATAGACGAGTGCGGAGAGGCTTTAGATTTCCGTATGAGCATTGCTAGTGTAGGAAATGGAGCATAATGTTGAGATCCTATGACAGTGCCGAGCCATTCCAAGATTGAAGGGGGTGCATCCCATGGCTGTGCACGTAATCGTACTTTACTGGTCAGCGTGGTCTCGTCATATGCCCAATCCTGGCCTGAGCCACCATCAAGGTCGAAAAAGCCACCTTGTCTCCAATCCCACGCCTCCCAACGTAACCAATGACTGATCTGTGCTAACACTGGTGCGAGGTTACCAGGTTGCTTATCAGCAAAATCTTGACACAAAGTGTCCAGCTTGCGTTCTTCACGGAAAAGATGTAGCGACACCACGATCTCAGACAAAGACGAAATGCGGAGATCTTGCTTTTCAGAAGGAGAGAGCCGCCTCCAATGATCATTGGTAGCTTGGCCGATTGGCGACTGGACGTACTGACGAGCAAGGTCAAGGCAAGTAGGTATCATGTTGTCCTTGACGCTGATCTGCTGTACGATTGTTGGTAGCTGGTGTTGCGTTGAGTCGCGTTTCGCTGGTGAACTCATTGTGGTCGATTTTGATCTTGAATGTAAAGCCCAAGCCCAGGGAGACAATCCCCAGCTGTTTGGCTGTGCTGTTGAAATTTGACGACTGCACATGAGACGCCATGCTGAGTCCTCATCGTCAATGAGCTCATCTGGCTTGGCTTGGCTTGCAGGACGCCCTGAACTCCTTCGCTGGGTTGATTTCGCACGAGTGTTGGCCTTCCCTTTCTTTTCATCGATGAATGGTACTGCGAGAGTAAGCAAAGTCGCCACGAAAGCTGTCCAGTCCGCGGTAATCTGCTCGGCTCCCTCATCCGATAATGACTTGTGAATATTCCACCATATCTCCAGGAGGAAATCGCCTGCGTAATTTGGCAGTGCCGTTGATAGCACTCGAAAAAGCTCGGCCACATAGCGATTCGATGGTGACAGGCGTAACACCATCCGATGACGACGCAGCTCGCCATCGGATAAATTTAGCTTCCCATTTGTTCCTGATGGAGACAAACTGTGCAATGACTGGCTCAATATCATAGTGCGTCTTGAGCCAGCAGTTACTCTACTCTGATCATGTTGAATGATGGCATACTGATCGAACAACTTCATAGGACCCAGGCTGAACTTCACTGGTAGGTGGCTGCCCCATCCCGCAGTTAACGATATACAAGACTCTTGAGGACTCCTCGAAGTGAGTTGAGCTATGCGTTCAAAATAGCCGTCACGGATTTTCACAAGATCCAATGTATTGTCTAGCTGCCGCGAGCCAACGAATTTGGGTACACATGCATAACGAGGAGCTGCACTAATCGATCCGGACTGGGTCGCTGATGCTGACGGTGATAGTCTTTTTCGCGTGACCGCTAGCTCGCATTCGAGAGGAAGTTGCAATGATGGGTGTGATATGTACAAGTACAACTTCCTCTCGTGAAGCGTCGCCGAATTGAAAGGTGCATTCAACGTAAGCACCTTTGGTTCATGCCAATCCTATTCAGGTGTCAGTAACAGGGCATCCATGGGAGGATGTTGACTCACCGGAGTATTCAAAGGGTTTCCCAAGGCAAAGAGGCCACTCTTCAGGTGCTGTGTAATCGGGATCTCCGCAATGACACTGATGACCAGCTCCTTGTGGAGTCCATCCCCAGGCCGTGGTCCGTCTTTGGCATCAGGCGGTGCAAACAAATCGTCGAGCTCATCATAGTCGTCTATAGTGTCGAATGTATCCTCATCCATAACATGGTCCAAGGTGTCATCTATCGATACGGCGCCTAGGCTCATTCGGGATGTGACACTACCAGGGGTGGAGGCTCGGTTTCGAGATTGTGAGAAACCACCGAAACTCGTGCGATCTTGACCCAGTGAGTGCCGACTTCGTTGGCTTGCATTAAAACTTGCGTTGAAGCTACCACCGATGCTATTGCGAGATGTTGCAAGGTCCTGGAATGCGCTTTTGTCGAAGCTCGTGGAAAGCTCAGCTCGTGAAAGCAACGAGCTCACCCGTCTGGACTCTTTCGGCTGACGAGTTATGTCAGAGTCAGGGTTAAGCTGTGAAGCAAGAGCGTCGTCCACTGCCTGGTCAGAGAGACGTTCTTTGGTCGTGATCTTGAAGGATGGGGGTTGAGTCTTGCTGCGTGGAGCTGCACCAAAACTTTCTCTCAATCTGTCAGCTCCACGGATTGCTGGTGTAGTTGCCCCTGTTCCTGGTGCAGTGCCACCGTATGAGCTTCGACGCCGAGACTTGCTTATTGGCAGGGGAATGTGTTGTTTGCGAGAAGTTGATATTGATTTTGGCTCAAGGTAGGCTGCAGAGCAGATGGTAAATACTTTCGTCTCGTGATTCGCTGTGACTACTAGCAGAAGAGGCTTGTCGTTTCCACTGCGATCGAAAAGAAGCTCATTTCGCGGAGAGACGTAGATGATCTCCTCAGCTTTGTCAATGGCCTCCAGTCTCCGATGACCAGAGCCGAGGGTGGTCAACAGGCTACTGCGGTCACCACCCGCGACAACATTGACCACCAACCCCAACTCGGACAGCGGATCTGTGAAGGAATACAACCTGGGTATCGATTCTGGGTTTACAGGCGCAGACGGATTGATCAAGTCATCAAGAAACGTGCTCGCACCGGACAGGCGAGATTTGCCATGCCGCTCGGCGCCGATAGAAGAGCCATGCCTACGATAGGGCTTGGAGAAGCTCTGGGAGACTGAGAACTGTTGTGAGAGGAAGGACTGGTTTGTGGTGAGAAAGGAATTTGGTGGAGCTGACGGCAACTGTGGACTCGTGGGCACAGGGTTGAGAGGAGCAAGTTTCCTTTGCACAACAACACCGCGTGCTGCAGGAAAGGCCTTATCCACCTCGAATGGGAGATTTACAATGTGTGTAGTGCCCGAGAGAAAGAAGACATGTGCTTGCGACTTCAAGAAGACGACAAGGGCACGCGACAGAGTATCTGCTGCGGGCGGTGTAGCGTTGATGGGCGCAGTGGGATCGGTAGCCGGTTGTGTCCCTTGGGTCAGGAAGCTTTTTGAAGGGGCGGTCGCGTTGTGTTCTATCGAGTTGTCGGTGGCCTCGTTGGCGCCATGTGAGGGCTCGTCTACCAGGAACCATGTCAAGAGTGCTTGTTTAACTTGCTCTTTCTCAATCTCGAAGTTGAAGACCTTGCGTATGACGCCGGCCCGCGACCAGATGACGTGGTACTCGGTGGTGACAAGCTCGTCGGTATGGCCTTCGGGGCCGTCGTCCATGTAGGTGTCCCAGACATAGTCGCGGTCGGTGCTATCGTGGGGGAGAATGGATTCTTGGACCAGATACTGCAGAGCGGAGGGCTTGTGAAGCCCGATTGAGCGAAGGGAGGCCATGCGGAGGCTCGTTGCGCAACATGAGGGAGGTGTGGGTGGGTATCGTGTGGGCGTTGGGGTGAAATGGGCGTTGGGGTGATATGGGCGGTTTGTTTGCCGCAGCACCTCCGACCTCCCTTCACCCTCGCACATGGAAGCCGCGCACCATCTGCAGCCCTCAGACAACTAATGCGACGATAACCATAACACGTTGAAAACGCCCAAGGACGATTGCACGTAAAGCAGAAGCACCCTCCCTCCTTCGCCCCTTCATTGTGACCTAGGCGGTGGCTAAGCTCACCACCATCGAGCTGTAAGCATGGAGCCAATCGTCGCGTCAAAGGGAAAACTCACCCAGCTACGGTGCGCCTTCTTTTTCTTATTACCCACTCATGCGGACTGCTGACATGGTGTCTTGTAGATACGAGCTTCCGCATCGCGTACACGACGCTACCGTGTACCCTGTCAAAGCCCCCAATGGCTCGACCATCCTACTGTACGGCCACGAGACGGGTGTTGGCATCCTTTGGAGAGGCGGACGGCCACTGAAGAAGACTGCGCCGCCTCCCAAGCAGCCAGCGAAGCCAGCAAAAGTCAATGGAATCAGCAATAATGCCATTATCATCATCGATTCCGACGACGACGACGACGAGCCCGCGAAAGCCGCTGCGGAGCCACCACCCAAGGCAGAATTCGAGGATGAAGAAGAAGAGCTCGATCCAGACCAGCCGTACGCCTCCATCGTTCAGCAACTGTCTCTATCCCTCAGCACCCAAGTCCTGCACATCGCCGTACCCCAAATACCGAGCGCCTCTACCCTCAGACCCGCAGACACAATCCCTCCCATATTCAGCAAGAACATCGTCTTCGCCGTCGCATGCGCCGACTCTACTGTGCGCGTCATCACGTTGCCTTTGAGCCCTCCTCCACATGGCGCAAAAGACAAGCCATACAGCGCAAAGTCACAATTCGGCGAAGATATCGTCAAGTTTCACGGTCATCAAAGCATCCCGAGAGGTGTCACTATGACGTGGACTGCAAGGGGAGAGCAAGACTCTGTAGACGAGCCAGAAGACGACATGGACATTGATGAAGAGGAAGAGAACACTGCGACTTCTGTCTGCAAACACCAGCCGCGTGCCAGTCAAGGTTTCGACTTACTCGTCGCCTCGCACTCCGCTGAGCTGGGTGGCTTGCTCAAGCTCTTTCGCTTTGAGTTGGCTGAGACGTCACTAAAGGTCTCCCATCCAGTTGCACCTTACAAGACACTTACCCTCAGCAGGCCTGCCTCTCGCATTGCGTTCAACACTGCCCAACATCCGAAGAGCCGTCATTCCCAACTACTCATCACGGACTCAACAGGCACTGCGCGCATTTACGATCCTTTTGCGTCACCACCTCCTAGTCGACGAACAAGCGGCGGCCGTAATGAGCCTGGCGCATTCGTGGGAACATTCAGGTCATCTTTCGAGGCCGTCAAGAATATTGCGCTGACCCCTGCTGTTCTCGCGTCGCGCAAAGCTATCATCGATGCAGCTTGGGCTTCCGATGGACGTCACATACTTGCATTACTAGCAGATGGTGAATGGGGCGTCTGGGATGTTGATCGGTCTGGGCCGAGTCCCCCAGCAGATCCATCGGTCTTCTCTCTCCGAGGATATGTCGGTACAGCGGAGAAAGAGGGAGGCTCTGGAGGCGCATCGAGTCCGAAGCGTGGAAGCCGCAACTCGTTGGCTCCAATGACACCGAATACACGTAAGCGGAAAGAGGAATCACTCTTCCAGGGTAGCGCATCGAGTTCGACAGCAGCAACTAGAGGTGGCATCTCCATCGCGAGCATCACATCGACCAATGGAACATCAGAAGACTCAGTGCTTATATGGTATGGATCCGAAATTTACAGTATAGCCGACCTGACCAAGTTCTGGAGTCGCACTGCTTCTGCCAGCAGCGGTGGTTCCTTACCAGGCCCTGGTCTTCAAGTTCAGGACGTTGCACTTTGTGGGGAAGCCATCACCTCCGTTTCACAGTTTGATACGACAACCCAAGCATCCCGTATGGCCGTCGCCAGGGATGTTCTCATCTCAGCAGAGCACCGTCTCATCATTACCGCCAGCACCAGTCAGCCTCTCGGGCGCGATCTCAACGCCATGTTTGCACGCGAGCAAGTCGAAGATGATGCATCGAACCAAACAGACCAGGCTCTTCTTACCCATGGCGAGCTTGATCTCGGCGGCATGGACAGGGTGCTCGAGAGTATGGAGGGCAGCGGGACCAGTGGAGCCGTTTCCAAGAGCCTGACCATGGGCGTACCTCGGAAGGTTCTCTTTGCTTCTTCTGCGGCTTGATCACAAAAAGCGACATGCTGGAGATAAGAGCGATATACCCTGGAAGAAATGCTGTCTGGTAAGAAGTTCCGAAAAGCCGGTATTTGAATACGATATCCCCAATCCATCATCTTTACCCTTCGGAGCCGCTGAACAAGCGGCAAGCAGTTCCTTGTGTCATCACACATTTCCCGTTCATCTCGTTCCATCTCGTTCCGTCTCCCCTTAGCTTGGCCCTATCCTTTCTTTTCTCCAATACCTTCCCCCCTCCCATCCAGAAGAAACCAACCCAACAAATATTCGCGGCCTAAGGTGGAGCTCAGCGACCAGACCCATTCCTGCTGCTCAGTATAGCCTAGCGATACATCAAACACAGTGCCTACCCACAGTCGCCGACATTGACCCTTTACCCCTAGTAGCCCTCATGCGAACGGTTCCCGTAATGTAAGGGTCTCTGTCTGGATAGCTAGGGGCGGTGCGTGCACAATTCCCCTTTTTAAATGACTCTAGACCACTCGTTACCTAGCCGGTCCGAGGACGTCGGGTAAGGATGGTATACGTTTGGGGAGGAGACGCGCGGCTGCATGACGTGCATGTCTATTATGGATGCGTACGGCATTGTGTCTGCGTGGTATGGGGATGTGCGACATTTAAAAAATGTAATTATAAAGCCATTACGAACACAAAATTTTGGCGATGCACTTTATGCGAGTGTCCATTCTCATATTCGATATAGAAGCATGCAGATTGATCGAACTCTACTGTTTCCTGACCTTGTCAAACGCCAATGCTAAACCCTCAACACTTGGACAGACTACGCCTCTCCACTGACAAGGAATGTGCATAACGGTATGCCGTGATGTGTTACACGGAAAGCACAAATCAAACGCTCTCCACCACCCTCCCGACAAATCCCTCCAGTCCAGCCATACCCTTCGCTCCCCTCTCATTGCCTCCGTAAAGTCCGGGCCCACCACCGGGCATAACCAATACTTTGGCACCCATCTCCACAAATTCGCGTGACGCAATAAACTGGAATGTCACTATGACGGCCGGTGGCGCAACCTCGGTCGTCGTCGACTCCTCCATCTCATCGTCAAAACCGAACCCAAAAGTATCATCCTCGTCTGCGCCATGGTGGGTATTGTCCGTGGGATGGGAACCTTCCGTCCGTTCGGAAGCAACGGATAAGACCTTGGAAGAAGCTCTCACGCTAGCAATGTAGACCACGACTGCACTGCCAACGCTGAGGTCCTTGACGCCTTCTGCCTGCTTCTCCTCAAAACGCACTGTGATGAGTTTGTGCGCCTTGGGCTCGTGAGCCGCCAATACCATGCCCTTGCGTATCCTATTGATGGACGGACTAACGATCGCCGTACTGATGAGTACAATGCCCATGGTGCCAACCTGACCTGCGTGCAATTTCCGTACAGGGAGGCAGAGATTGCGTAACGATGTGATTCGCACACGTCGCCACTCACTGTGTCGGTCGCGCAGTGAAGCATTAGTTGATTTTGTATTGAGTGCGCCGGGAAACGACCTTGACTGTGGCATTGAGGGCTTACGACTTGGCCTTGCACTGCCGCTGTCGCTATCGTCTGAGCTGACATCAACAGGGTATGGTCCTAGCAGCAGCTCATCACCGACGGCCAAGGATCCGTAACGGAGGTATCCTCCAATGATCGCGGATCGATCAGCAGACGCATCCGTGCGAGCGCTGTAGACGTCTTCGATGTAGAAGAGTGGCGATGTGGAAGTGGCTGCTGGAGGAGTTATTTCCGTAGGCATGGGTAGTCTTCGAAGAAATGCGTGCAATTTTTGTATTCCTGTTCCTTTTACTGCACTGGTTAGCACCACTGGCACTGCTGCGAGTGGCGAGTCTACAAGTAAATCTAGAGTTTTCTCGGTCTCCCCAAGATCGGCTGCCTCGACGGTATGTAGATCGGCCTCTAACACGGATGTTGACGGGTCAGTGATGAGACAAGGCCTCCGCTTATGTTCCTTCAATGCCGAGAATAGTTTTTGCAAGGTGCTTTTCAAGCCGTTCTTGGTAGCTAGATCGTACTTGGTGATGACAATCACAAGTGGCAGTTGTAAGGCAAGGCAGAGTTGTAGATGTGCATGCGAAAGGTCCAAATCCGCTGCTGCTGGCCCGAGCAGCTCTTCAGACGAAGGTGAAGCTCCGAGCTTGCCTGAAGACTCGTCGGTGTTGTCAGCTGGGACGCACAGAAGTGTCCAATGTGGTTGCCTGGTAAACAGATTAGCAAACTCCAGAGTACATCTTTTAGAAGCGGTAGCAGAGAGTGGAGACCCCCTGTAATCAGAGAGATGGGAGTAGTAGTTATGATATGCGGTGATCACTTTCACTTACCAGCCGACGATTCCACAGACCGTGGTGCGTCTGAATCGAGGGTGTCCGGCTGAGTCAGAAAGAAACACCAGCCGGCCGTTCTCCGCTGACTTGACCGCCGCGTGGATGTCAATCCATGAATCGATATCCCCTGAGCCATAGCTGATCACTTGTGAGTGATCTCCTTCGTCACGATATCCTATCAACTCTTGGGTAACAGAGCTGGTCATCCCCGATGCGATCTCGTGTCTGTGTTTCAGCAGACTCAAGCGACTCTTTCCTCGACCATTGTCTAGCGTGGCAGTGGACAGGGTGCCGAGTAGGGTAGATTTACCAGACATGGTCGCACCAGTCACCGATACGCGCATCTGTTCGGTGACTCCTTGAGACTCCGTGGCCAGTGCCATGTCGCTAACACCGGTTTCCAGAGTATCATCGCTTGTATCTTGCTGAGTCCTTTTCGAATGATCAACCAAGTGCTGTTCTGGGCGTACTAGAGCTTCGGCAACCAGTAGTTGCGATTTTACCACCCTTTGATGTGGTGTGCCGGAATCCTCTATCCACTCGCAATCGCCTACAGGAACCCTGCGCGTAACTTCAACCCCACAACCTAGGCTTGCAGCCATGGCGCGCAAATTGTTCAAACTCTCTTCCATCTCGTCTTCTGCTAGACCAACGATGGTTCCGTCGTCGGCGACTCCAATTTCGTAAAGGGCACCATTGCTCTCCTCCAGTCCGGGCAGAAGCCGTTGAGGCATCTCAGCGGCTGACAGACGTGCATCGTCAGGGAATTGATGAATAACAGGTGCCATAGAAGAGGGCATATGATTTGGACATGACTGTTGTAGGCGCCACAGCAGCTGAGTGGTCAGCTGCTCGAGACGATGCTGTTTTGACTGTGTGGAGGCCAACGGAGGGGGAGGATTTGAAAGGAGGCCTGACTCTGATATGCTGCGACCCATTCCGAGTATAGGTATGTCAGGCCGGCGCATAGACCCGGAGATATGGCGTCCAGTGCTAGCGCGTGTGAATGACCGCCGCCGCCTGAGCAGCAAATGCAGCTTGTATTCCGTAGGCCCATCCTGAGGCTCTGCCTCCAACCTTGTGATACCTTTATAGTCTATAGCGGCGGTAGGTGTGATTGTGTTCAATCCCGCTTCGCCTCTAGTACTACCGACCGGCGAAGAAAGCCGTTGGGAATTTGTTGACGGAATCGGCGATTGCGCGATATCGCCGACGGTTGTGATTTCCCATGGCGATGAGACCCTTGGAGGATCAGGATCGAAGGTGAAGATGGAAGCCATGATGCGTTTTAGGGACGGGCGTCTTGGTGGTTGTATTCCTTAGCGGATGAGGTGATCGGGGAAGTACCAGACTTGTCACGTTGCGCGTTGTCGCGTTAGTCCAGTGTGTAAGCGTGATAATGATCGTGAGTTGGTGTGTAAGAGGTGCGTTCGGAATAATTGCGATAATAAAGGAAGCATAGTGACGGGTGTCGGGTGCAAATGATAAGTAGGACTTCGTCAAGCAGTGACTAGAAACAACTCGTTGGGAGTTGCGTGAAGGTGCCAAGCTGGCGTTCACAAATCAGAGAAAGACATTAGTGTGGACAACTTATTGATGGTGACGCTGTTGGTAACGGGAGAGGTGCGATGGCATGAGATGGGTGACGACCGTTGGAAGTATGGAGGTTTCAATGTTAGTCATTGGTCCTAGCTTGCTCACATTGCGGGGGAGTCACCGTCCTGCGGGCCGGGCCATCATCCATCGCTCTCAGCCTCAAACATGGATCACTGCAAGGCTAAACGTCCTTTTGTCGCCCTTTTAGCTTGGGGAGCTCGGGCAAATTGTGTCATTATCGAGTTCGCTCTGGTTCACGATTAGGATTCTCTTAGTCCATCGTGCTTGTCAGGTCGATGTTGACAGGCTTGTTAGCGAACTGTATCCGGCACATTGTATAAGATTAGAAACAGCGAAATCATCTCTTGCCATACATGAGTGTATCTTATACTACAATGAAGATGTGGCGTAGCAAAAGTAGAAAGGACAGAACTGCAGCATGATGCTGTTGCGATTCAGAACATAATGGTAACACCGTCAGACTTGCAGAACAGTTACAACTCTGGTGTATATCGCTGCTGCGTGCTTGGCCATTCGAAATCATCCCCGTATGTGCGGCTCTGCCAGTTGGTAGGTATTCAACAGCATGCGTAGCACTCAATACATGCCATGGTCTTGTGGGTCGTTGGTGCATGACTATCGTAATCGTAATCGTAATCGTTAATAAGCTGGACGCGTCCTCCAGGCATCAGTAGGTTGAGAACGATAGTAAGGGCCATTTATGAGAATGGCTCAACAGTTGGTAAGGCTGCCTAATCATATCCGTAGCAGCGACTAACACAGTGCGCCACATCTTGGTCTCAAAATGGCATTGCGTAGCTGTGTACGCAGCCTATGTAGCTATTCTGACAGTCATGCCCGTGAGCACAAAAGAAGCATTGATACACACTACATCGCAAAAGCATCCCTGATGTCAACGCAGGGAGGAATACTTGGTCCCTCTACGGCGGTTGAGGCTGAAAGGCTACCACAAGCATACCCTAAAGATAAATGGGATGTTGTTATCCCCGTATTACGACTATACAATGGCGGCTTATATCCCGCCCCCCTGATATGGTTACTGGCCGCCATGTGCGATTAATCTGTTTCCACGCGTGTGCCGCCGCCTCAATGAAAGCGTCGACCCGTCTGGCAGACGGCATTGACTTTAACCGGCTTTCTCGAAGGTGACTGGTGACACTGCAGACGTATCCCGCAGTAGTGGGCGGGCGTCAGCAACACGCGAGCGCTACGAGCCTTCCATGGCCCTGGAGCAGCAGCCCTTGTGCAACCTGGACCATGCAGGTCAGCCTTGCGTTTGTGCAACTACACGCTTCGAAACTCCGGCTATTTCTCCTGCAACAGCTCACTACTCGTAATTCAGCTGTTGGTGCTTGAGTGTTGTCGTGCATTGTGTTGTCGTAGCCTTTTCGTAGCCTTTCTGGCTGTGTGAGCTGTGTTCCTATCGTAGTCGACCGATGACAGACCGCTTATTTTGGACACCCGCCCTAGGTGGCATCTGTCACTTTGCGGCGCGGTGCTCTAGACACGCGGACCCATTTCGGATTTGGATGCACTCCCGACTCTTTTGCGCTTCTCGAATACATTGTTGAAGCGCTCAGAGCATGCGAGGTCTCCACGGAAAGAATCTTTGCGTGTACACATATACCACAATTTCGTCATGATGGCATGACATGTACTTGGCGAGATGTCCATCTTTTCTTGGCTCCATTGTGCTGGACTTTCTCGATTCATGTAGGCGATCTAGAAGGCAGTTTTGCTGTGGTGCGGGGCGGGTTTACGGCCGCCTGAGGAAAACATACGATTTGGACACTTTGAGAAAGGCAAAGTGAACAGGGGGCGTTTACTGTGCCGCCGGCAATGATGTCCTAGGTCAGCAAACACTCCGGGCATCAAGGTCCTGAAGACAGTTTTGCATCAATGCAATTCCGTATGCAAATTAGTGGGCGGACCGATAGCTCGATCGTGCCCACCCTGGGCAGTGGGCACCGCAGATGGTGGAGTGAAGTGATACACGCCGCGGCCTTACTTCGAGTTCACTCCGGTTCCCATATTGTCCCATCCTTGCCAAAGCCTACCGAGGGATCAAGTGACTGTCATCCTTCCCGCGCAGCCGCGCCCCGCCGGATAATCCTTGCGATTCTCTCCCAGCTCGATCCACACGTCAGCAAACGGCATCAGGTTCGCACTTTGCTGAGGGGGACAAAACAGGTTGGAACATCCAAGGCCCTTTCGCGTCATTGATGCCCGGTGGTTGAACTGGACCGAAACCCCGTGCTTAGGCACACTCTTTGCGCGAAGCGGTCAGGAGCCAATTACCAAGGGGTATTTCCAGTGACTTGGTTCCGAATGCACGCTAAACTTGCTGGATTTGCACAGTACTGTGTACATGGCTAAGCGACTGCGACATGACCATGCGAACCGGATTCTGGTTACAAGTCCGTCCCAGAGTCGGATGCGTATCGCCATCTGTGTGTCAGTGCGGGTCCTGTGCCGCAAAGCCAGGGCGGAACATGAATCATGACACGCATACCTCTCTTCTAGATCAGTAATATGGCGTTGGGCCAGTTTCTGAGCTGCAGTGGCTGTCTTGGCAACATGCAGGCTGAAGCTTCAATCACGCACTTTGATGCAAGTCGACTCGAGCTGCCTACCGCAACCAGTAAGCCACCGAACGTGTGTTTGATTGCATATTGCATATCAAGGCCGGCAATACCTACGCCACCGGAGCATCCCTCGCATGCACATGTGCTTCTGCACCTCGGTGTTGGAAGCCAGGCCGACATGCGGTTGACGGCTGCTGGCCATTCACATGGCATTTTGTTATTCCGCTGCCCGGTGATGTCAAAGTCAAAGAGACGAACGAATCAGCACTAACACCGCAAGCCGCCGCTGTACCGATGACATGGCTCACCTGAGTACAGCAGCCCGGACTACGGTTGCCGACCTTTGAACTTGACAACCTGGCCGACAATGCTGCGCGTTAGTGGCCCCTCTCCACAGCGGTGGGTGCTGATTACAGGGCTTTTCCCGCCCCAAGTCGTGGCGACAACGGCCCGCTAGTTTGATCGTTTACTCAAGTTCAAAAGGAGCCGTGCGAGGTTGTCGGCAGCCGTGCTCGCCTGTTCATGGGTAATGCAATGTGAAACCGGCTCATGGTCATTGGTGCGCATGGCGTGGAGAATACGGCGCGTCGCAACCCGGCTACGAGGCCTGTCATGTACATGGGGCCTGCAATGAGATCAGTTGTAAGT
The DNA here is from genome assembly GCA_024321975.1 of Alternaria sp. 'sect. Undifilum'. NCBI lineage: Eukaryota > Fungi > Ascomycota > Dothideomycetes > Pleosporales > Pleosporaceae > Alternaria > Alternaria sp. 'sect. Undifilum'. The sequence continues at coordinate 5,339,608 of JAJJZI010000003.1, forward strand.
CATGGTTAAGATTGCAGTGCTGGTGCTGAAACCTATCGGAACCGCCTTGCCTATCGGAACTGCTTTGCGATCTGGTGGTGCTCGCTGAGTTGTGGAGGCCGGTCGGTAAAATTTCCTCTTCGACTTCAGCTTCGAGTCTTCGCACAGAGGTTTCGCGCGGCAGTGCCGAACCATGTCGCGCGGGACAACGTCGGCTGTGATTCTCTGAGTCTGTTTATTCATGGACCCTGATATGCAACAAAGTACTGGCCGATGATTCTGTGTTAACCACGTATTCGGATCATCGCAGGGAAGGCCTACTAGGGCTCCCCCCAAGCAGCAGGAACATGGAGTTCCTGCTTTCCTCGCTCCTCCAAATCCTCCCGCAATCCGTCGACGGCCTGGCGGCCAATGCCCTCCTTTGTGATCCCGTCTTTGTTGTAAGACACACCATTTTGGGAAGACTTCATTTGAAGTCTTCAATATACGAATGTGATCCGACGTGTCATAGAATTCAAATTGGTATGGGATAGGATGTAAAGACCGCTCATTGCAGTAGCTTTACTCCCTGTTTGGAAAAGGTAGTCTTCACGACCCCAAAACTGTGTATACATATTTATCGTGATTAGAGTAAAAAACAGGCGACTGATTACATATAATGCTTCAAACGACTTGCCGGTCGTTGGATACTTGAGTGAAGCCCTGGTTCGCACGCACCATACCGAAAAGCCTTCGTGGAGACTGAACAGTGCAAAAGCCTGCCGCGTGTGCGATAGCTTGCAGAAAGGACTTTCGCTGAGTACATGTGTGCCCTGTTGAGTATATGTCACTCAACGGGTAAGTTCCCGAATCACTGAGTGACCCACAATGGTATAGTCGCCTACTGGTGTGCCTCCGCTTGAATACACCCACGTTGTACGTCGTTGGGTCGGGACTCAGTGTCTAGGATCATGCTGTGCCATTTCGCACTCGGCGCGTTCGCCCAGATGGAGCGGCACTTTGCTCCTGCTCCTTACGAACTGGATAGCTCTAGGTAGATCGAACAATGAGATGCAACTTCGTCTATCCACTTGTTTCTGACGCTCTTCTTGGTTTGCATTTGTCATGCGCCATGTGTCCGTTTCTTGCAGTAGTGCGTGTAAATTCGGCTCCACACCTGGGGCAGTAGCTTTTCGACGCGGTTCCTGATTTTTCTCGTTGATGTCGTAGAAGGTTACTGAACGTAGAGAACTGCCGTCCATTGCACCCGTGCTCCCAACACTGTGGCTTCGGTCGGGAGTTTACAACACGTGGCATTACTGAATTACTTTGCGTGTTTGGTGATGAAGATAGTGCAGGTACCGAACCACTAGGTGGTTGAACACTCTGCAAAGACTCGTACGATGGATACACGGCAGGTGTCGTAGTTGTTGGTGGGTACATTGTTGGTAGTGGATGATACTCGTTGGAACCATAAGAAGTTGGAGGGTACGTTTGTGAACTACCTTCTGTCAGTGGGAACCTCCCCTAGACTTTTTAGTCAACTTACGATGAGTAAGCATTGCTTCCCAATGACTGGCTCGGTACATTACTATGCGGCGCTGCGTACGTGTAAGAATGTGCCGTAGGAGCCATGGGAGATGCATGGCTTCGCATGGGATCAGCAGGCTGTTGTTGCTGATATGGGCTCCGTGGAAGTGATGGGTGCTGAGGCTGGTATGGTGGTAGAATAGTGTGTTGATCGGGTCTTCTTTGCTGGCTTTCATTGTGCACCGGACTTGAAGCATAAGACGAGCTGTATGGATTTGAATTTGAAGACCTTGGTTCCATGTAAGATTGCAGCGATGGGTAGCCTGACGAGTAAGATGTCTGTGAAGAGCCGTAATGACCCATTCCGTACTGCGAAGGAGGCATCATGAAGCCCAAGGTGCTGCTCATATCAGAAAAACGTTTTTGGGTCATGGTCGGTGGGGTAAAATACCTCATATCTTGCAATTCTAGGAATGATTCTTTCGGCTGCTCAAAGTCTGCCGACGATTGTAGTTCGAGATCTTTGCTGCCAGAAACAGACGATGATGGCGATGAGACGAAAGTATGCGCTCGCGTGGGCTGGCCTTGTGGGTCGCGCGTCCTCTGGAGGCTAGCACTAGACGCGAGTTCCGAGTTGGAGTCTCGAAGGGACTCGTGATGAGGGAAATCTAGTGTTTGCGCAAATGAAGAATCGTTAGACCGGTTACGGTCAGAGTTGAATGGATGAAAGGTATGGTTAGGTGGGATGTCTTCGAGAACGTGTGAAGTATTCCAGGCTAGTGAAAGTGGGTGCGACCCGGGCGTTTGATAATCAATGGGATTGTGGCGGGGCTTTGGCAAGTCTGCGGCACGGTGGGAGCGAGCTTCTCTTATTTGTGGAATTTCTGGTGGCTGAACAGATAAGTTCCGGTCGGCACGGTCCCTAAGTCTTCGTGAGATGGTCGTCGTCTTGGGCTGATGTGGTTTGGAAGACCGATGGGTCATGTTCAACAATGGAAAGGCAACATCTGATGCGGAGGGTACCAGTGGGGTAGACGTACGTTTGTGTTCCTGAATACGGCCCGTCGGGTGAAATTATACCAGCCTTATGACAAGTTGACTACAAGGCAGAATCACGAATCTAACCTTGACGTTTGACGGTGCCTAGGTGGTCTGCGCCCTACATGGGGGATACTGGATGCACAGGAACAGAGCATCTGAGCTTCATGATCCAACAGCAACAGAGCCGGCTTTGCGGCTGCGGACTGGTTGGAGCCTCGAAGGATCCATACCCTGGTTTTGAATAATCCTAGCCCTCCGACCGTTGACTAGCCACATGACGTGCACCCGCGATGGGTGCCTGGCAGGTCTGGGCCGGGGGTACCCACACACCAGGAAGAATTGCGTGACTCTCTAGGTTCGAGGAAAGCAGGAGGCATGCCTGTAGTTGTGCCAGCGACATCTTCGCCATAACCCCTACCACTACTCCGAAAGCCTGCCCCTGTCAACCATCAAATGATGCCATCGCCGTATACAGCGTTAGCCAAGCCACGAATGCTGGCATTGATGGACGCCCTAATCACCAAGCAGAGGGTTGGTGGCGCCCATAATCCCGCGCCTGTGACGAAGAGCCAAACCGTGTTAAGCTTGGTGTCTGGGAATGGCCTGTCAGATCTCTCTGCGTTAGCCGCGGGTGGGCCGCGACGATGTACGATAGACAGGATGTGGGTATTTTCGGGTAAGATGCAGTCGAATGAGGGGTGGCATATGCCCAGCTTCATCTCGAAGATTACGGACACCGCCACGGGAGCATGCTGTCCATCAACCCTAATCGCGTGTCATGCTTTGCCGATGCACAGCTCCTTATGTGGTTCTAAATTTGGCTCGCTGCAGTATCGCCCGAGCCGGTCAATGCCTAAGCGGCCCGTTGTCTTTCGGAAGCGGTGCCGTTAATGTGAACGGCGAGAACTTGGCGGCACGCCAGCAGTGATGGTGCTTCTGGAAGACGTCGCGAAGCCTCAAAGAAGATACGTGGCCTTCATATCGAGACTGTGTGAAAGTACGAAAAGGATTGACTGAGACCAAAAGGTGGGATGGGACGTTGAGGAGTCCACGTGTTTGAGATTTCGGAGAGACATGCAAGTGCAGCCTTTTACGGTAGGCGTCTTGGCCCACTCCGAGAGAAGCTTGACCTTTGATGTGTTTGCGGAGACTGGAGTTCGGCTCCGTAGAACCAACGCCATCGTGGCCCTGGTGCAATGAGTGAGCGCACAGCTACGAGTGTGGAGAGGGTCGTGGCGCTGCCAGTGCCAAGACCGCTTTGATTGGATGGAGCCCTGGTCTTCGCCAACTGCAACTCCACGCCTGCCCCTAAACATCATCTCATCAAAGCCACAAATCACCATCGCCGAAAGTAGCGGGTCCTGCCTGTTCTCGATTTTGAGACGGGCCAGTTCTGCGTGGATCCACTGCGTCGGAGGCGACTTATACCCATTTCGTCCTTGTGCGACCACGCAAACGATGCCAGTCATTCGACTTCATCATAGCTTCGATATTATGCAAGTCAGTCTCCACCTGGCTGCTGATACCACCGCCGCAAACATCAATCTCAGTATACGCGATAACCGCCTGATGAACCAAAAGCTCACCATTATCTAGGCCCCCCGCAGACATCTCCGTTGTCGCTAGTTGTTAAACGCATCACAACGGCGACAGAAGTCCTCAGCCCTGGATGCACGTACATTCACATATATAGTTCTCAGCCGCTGACACGCCTGATGTATCAAATGAAGCTGAACTCCAAAGAGATGCACCCACGCCACGCAGCACGGAACGGAGTTTGTGCGAAGCTAGGATAGCCTGGTATCGCCCTGGCAAGTCGCAGGGACTACAGTCCCGAAACTGTCGGTATCGTACTATAGCCACAGTTGTCACATGCCTCGTGCAACATCTCCTACGCCCTTTAGCTCACACTATGTCGACCAAAGGACCATGGCTTCTATAGCCATAGTGACTATAGCAACACTGTGGGTTTCTCCAAGTGAGGCGGAATTCTGTGCGAATTCGCTGCGTCAGATCGAGGGAGCAACTGACTTGTTCAAGCACACGCCTCCAAGCGGGAGGAACCGTCTCTGCTCCTAGTACAGTGCACGTTGTATGGGCGCAACTCGACAAACTACAACAGCAAATATTGACCCGAAGTTGACAGAAAGTTAACATATCAGCTATATACCACCGATTATACGCATCGTATGTACATCCGGTCAATGGCTCTGCTCCTACATCGTTGTTCCACTGCGAGTGCGCGCCTCAACAGACACGTGAAGCATGTTTTGTCTCCAGCTTCATCGTAAGCCATTTTATTTTTAGCGACCAAGCAAGTTCCTCAAAAATTGGATCCAAGCCTCAGCATTGATCACTGCTGAAATGCGATCTCGCAAAAAACCACGCCGTATCACAGCCGTCTTAGGCCCGCCACGCTGCGCTTCACTGCCCAACCGCCCCAGAGCCTCACGGTACCCAGTCAGTAGCATGGTCTGTCTTAACATCGCCGCAAAAAGCTCAGGCAAGTTTTGCGAACCAATGAATGCACCTAGATAAGAACGAGTGGAGTTTCCGACATGAGCAACAAACGACTGTCAGACCCGCGTGGAAAGCCAAATTTTGCGATACTTTGGTTATGTCAGAGTCCATTAATTACCGAGTACGTGTGTCAGCGTATATCTAAGCATGTGTGCATGTTGTGGGGAAATATCTGTAACGATCAATAACAAACGTAACAGTTGTGATGGGGAAAACTGGTTTCCGTCGGGAAAGCGCGTACAGGTATGTCTACTGACTCGTTGCAAAATTACCCATCCATCATCAACGATACGATCCACCGTGCCACACAAAAAACCTGTGCATCCGATTACAATAGGACTAGCATGACGCATCCGTCCCACCACCCCTTCGCTCCCCACCTCTCGTGACTAACTTGTGAGAACGCTATTGTTGTGACCATCTCAGCGGAAAATTTGCGTCAGAAACTGCAGTCTCTTCTGAGACACAAATCATCGCAAATAACAATCTCTTCTCGTAGATGCGACAACCAACGAGTGACGCCCCAACGCTTTCTTTCACAGACAGAAAATCCGCCGCAGTAGCTCGATTTCTCGCCATTACCAAGAGGGAGTCTAATCAGTGTCCGTGGTTCGCCGTGTTGAAGTATATATTACTCCGCACGATGCCCACTGTATCGTTCGATCTTTTTGCATCTTCAACACGCCGATGACGACTCGGAAGTAGATCCATCAGCGAGTGAGTGTAGGCACTCACTCTATCGCAATAGCCATCACCCCGTATCAGAGCCACATCAGTTCATACGCGTAGGCAAGGACTCGGGTACGAAGACTGAACAAAGCAGTACGACCTGAACGCGTAGCCCACCCTTTCTGCGCGAAGATTAGAAACAGCAGCTCTCAGTGTAACCATGTTTCGTAGGTAGTGCTGCAAATACTCGTCAATCAAATCTCCCCATGTTTGGAACTCAGCCTATATTGCTACACGCACGGCTACTTCCTCATCCATTCCAAACCCGCCTACGATTGTGCAGCAGCAGGAATAGCATCCAACGCCCTCTGGAACGTCTCGACCAATTTCCCCGTGTCCTCCAATCCTACACTGAACCGGATCAAATCAGCCTCAACACCCCATTTCGCACACTGAATTTCAAATTGTTAGCAGAGTGGACACAACAGTTATAAGAAACAGGAAACACTTACCCAATCTAGTTCTCCATAGTGCGCTAAGATAACATACGGCGAACTCAGCGTGAAGTTTGTACCTAGACTAGGTCCTTTGACAGTGTCAAGGTTGTCGAAGAAGGCGACAGCGTCGGCTTTGGTATAGAAGGTGGCGGAGAGGAGGCCGCCGTAGCCGCCGGAGGGGTTACGGCATTTTTCGTAAAAGGGACGGGTTGGTGAGGTTTTGGGGTAGTTTACTTGTTTGACTATATGTTGTTAGGTCGATTCCACATAAGAGTTTTATGAAGAAGGTACGTACCGCGAGGATGTGCACTTAGTACATCGCAGATGGCTTCGGCGTTGGTACCAATACGATCGATTCTTGAGACAAAGTCACGGCTATTGCGCTCGAGGAAGATGCTGTCTTCAGCCCAGTGATTGTCTTCGTAGTCTTCTTCCCATGTGCGCTTGAGTAGGGCGTAGTTCTTTGCTTTTGGGTTGAGCACGAGGCTGTGTGTGTATCGTTAGTCAGGGGTCTCTAGTACAAAGACACATAAAAAATACTCACCCTCCACCCATAACATTACTGTCTCCACTGAAAACCTTGGTCAAACTACTGACCACAACGTCCGCATATTGCAGAACGTTGACGTTGATGAAGTTGCCAATAGTCTCATCTACGACTACGCAGAAATCGTACTTGTCGGCTAGTTTGCGTATTCGTTCCAGGTCTGGGGACCTGAGTAACGGGTTTCCAGGAAACTCGGTGAAGAGCGCGACGAATTTCTCGCCACCTTCTAGTCGTTGCTCGAGGTCGTCCAGCTCTTCCGACGAGCCGAAGCCGTAGAATTGCGAACCGGGCCCGAACTTTTCGGTAATCTTCAGAGTATCAATGTATGGGAAGCTAATTATGTTAGTGTGATGTTGACATGCGAAGTGGGAAGCTTACCCGTAAACGATGGCTCTCTTTGAGCCTTTTGCTCTCAGTAGATTCCGGTGAGCGTTGAAGATGGAGCTCATTCCTGTGGGATACAGGTATACGTCGTCTTCGGAGAACCCTGCGACCGGTCGCCTCCTTGCAGCGTCATGATCCAAGATCATAGCTTCTGTCAAGCTGACGTCGGCAGTCAGTGAACCTGCGATGCGTCGTCGAATTGCCAACTTTGCATTCTTGGTTTTCGAAAGATCGAGGTTTCGTCCAAACCTCTCCTCCACAAACTGAGTAGGATCCTGCACTTCCCCGTTGCCGTTGGTGAATTTATCTGAAGCGTCTAGGTCAATCGATGTCTTCTTCTGGTAACGTCGAGGACCCTTGCATACTCTTGCTGGCTGAGCGAGTGTCGAAGCTTCCACCAAGATACCTTCCTTAAAAAGCTGGGAGCAGTACTCTGCTCTCCGGCTTGAGACACCATCTCCGGAGTGTTGCCAAAATGTCTTTGCGATGCTAAAGCGATCTTTCGGGAAGAGAACGGCTGAGACTCTTGGAGATATCATCTGCAACTCTTCCGAACGTGCTCTCTCAGCTGCCGGCAGAAAATCAAGAATCCGGACTTGCGACACATCCAAGTCGGATGCTTGCCGCAGGAAGAATTCTCGGCATCTTGATGCGGTGGCATTTGTGGGAAACAGCATTGCACTCTCCCCCTCTTTGCCATGCTTCTCGACGATTGCAGCCGCAAAGGCTTGTATGATTTTATGTATGAAGAATCTTCGGGCGGTTAGCGTACACTCGCCATCTGCTTTGCCACACCGCACCTAGGGTAGCCAGTCTTCATTTTGCTGATAACCCATTCTTCACCTTCCTCATACCCTACGTTTGCCCGCCATGTCGGTAGCGAGACACTAACAGCCTGCCTTTGGTCAGTCTATGATTTAGCATCAGCAGTGAAGTTGGACGCACGTGCTCAGTTGCTGGCGGCAGACTCTCTCCAACTTCTACATCGTTCTCCAGGACCATTGGCGACATGTCGTAAATTTGAATAAAAGAAATGTGGTAAAGCCAGACTCAAGGATAAGAGAGACACCCGTAATGGGGCAGGTAAATCAGATGTAAGGACGCAGTGACTCCAATTGCACAATGGATTATTCCAAAAGTCGATTAGCTCCGACTTCGGCACTTGCGACATGCAAAGTGGGAATTTAAGGTTATCGATAATGCACCGTCGCTTTCTCCGCGTCTCTATGGCATGATGCACCCTCGACTGGGGCGTTTGAACCGGTTCACGCTCGCACTGGCCCCACTTTTGCGCTGTCTTCTGTAAGGATTCAGTCTAGCTCCCAATAGACACAATACCACGAGCACAACAATGGATAACCTCACCCCTTCCGACCTCTTCTCGCCGTCCAAGGCGCGCCAGCAACGTGCACAAGCTCAGGATTGGGCGCACATTGACTCATGGCTGTCGTACAAGTATGCCGGTCGTACAGTGCCGACGTTCGAGCGCAATGAGGAAACGCTCAAAGTACTCCGCGAGCTGTCTGTGGCAAACGAGAGGGCGGATGAGGAGAGGACAGTCGTGGAACGCTTAGAGAGGGAGGCATTGAAGGAGCTGGACGAGGTATGAGCACTACAGGTCCGCATCAGCTGCCGCGCATCGAGCACGCCGCTCACAACGGTAGGTACAAAGGAACGAAGACGACGAACAGATACTCTCCAGGCTGAAGGCAAGCCTTACCCCCGAAGGCGAACAGGCGCTTGATGCACTTGCGTCTACAGCTGTAGCTCTCAACACACCAACCGCCAACCCTGAAAGCATTGCGCACGCTCTTATACATCACACGACCGCCTCACAGAACCTTACGAACCAGCTGACGCATATCCATGCGCTGCAAAACTACCTAGACAAGCAGCAAGCCCTCCTCCGGACCCAGCTCCACGAGCTCCAGACGAATCCTGCTTTCGCGACGCCGTCCAGTCTGCAGCGCCAGACGACGGAACAAACGCGTCAGGTTAAGCACCTACGCACAAGGATGCGCGAACACGAAGACAAGCTATCGTCCCTCCAGTCGTCGCAATCGCGAAGCACGACGCCGGGATCGAACAACATTGGGTCGGCGGAAGCTATAACCGACATGTTGGAGCAACAGAAGGCCCTAGATGAGCTGCGAGAACGCGTTGAGGGCTTGGAGAGGCAGGTGGGCGAGTTTGGTGGCTTGCCTGCAGACAAGGAGGCTACCAGGAAAGAAGTGGGCAAGCTGGAGGTAAGGCTCGACGAGTTACGCAGGAGGAGGGATGAGTTGTTCGAGGGCATGGTGGGATAGTAGTGGTACAACACGGCTATAGAGACTACGCTACCCTTCGCATTCTATTTCCACCTACACTGGCGCATCCGTCAACGGCACATACTGCACACCATACAACTTCTGGCGCTCAAGACTGCCATCCTCCTTTTTATCGATGACATAGATGTGCTGCGCCCAACCTTCGGCGACTGGTACGAATAGCCGACCCGGAGCCTTCAGTTGATCGGTCAATGCTTCATGGTGGACAGCGGCGGCAGCTCCGACATGGATAGCATCGTACGGCGCGCCCTCTGCCCAGCCTTTCCGCCCATCGCCAGTTGCAAATCTGACTTGTCCCGACTCCAACATCCTTCGTCCCTCTTCTGACTTGCGCATGTTCCCTTCTGCCAGATCGTTCAAGGGCTGAATGTGATCGATGCCGATGACAGTTCCGTTGGGTGCGACGAGGTTGGCAAGGACAGCTGTGAGGTAGCCCGAGCCGGAACCGACATCTAGAACCTTGGCGCCGGGCTGGAGGTAGTCGAGGAGAGTCTCGCAGGCTGAGGCATGCATGTGTGGTGCGGAGATGGTGGCCCGATGGCCTATAGGCTGGGGAGAGTCTTCGTAGGGCGAGGCTGGGGCATAGTGTGCGCGGTCAACCTAGTGACTGTCATTACACCTGAACAGGTCCTTGTACTGAAGGCCTCTAGTCCTACCCGTAGCATAGCATCTCTGACACGATCAGACCCAATGAGGTTGTTCTTTACAAGATTTGCAATCAGCGCCTCGTTAGTCTCCCCAGAGCTTCGCCAAGCCATGCTGGAAGCTCTATTCTGTACCTCGATATGTGGAGGCTTGATGAAGAGGGGGGGTCCGCGTAGGCGGTTGAGCTTAGTTAGGCACGGCACCGTGAACAGAGATACGGGGAAAGCAAGAGTGATGAGAATACTTTAGTCGGGTAGACTGGGGCTCGTGTGTACTTTTGACCATCAAGCAGCCTCAGACTAACGCGATGTTGAATGTCAAGAGCTCATGGTGCATGCATAGAGTACATGTGGCAAGCGCGCTCAGGTGAGGAGCTCGTGGAGCCGTCAGTGAGGTAAGGAATGCGACATGGCTGATCCCTGCTATCGATAAGACGACCCCTGTCACTCCCAAAGGTCCCAGAGAAATTTCGCGTCGCATGCGACAAGACTTCACGAACAACCACCATGGCCCCGCCTGCGACCAAACGGAGAAAGCTCGAGCACAGCGACTCGGAAGCTGAGAGCGAAGGAAGCTTTGCAGACTTTGGCGAAACCGACGGTGGAGTGGCGCTGGTCGGAAGCGACGCCGAGGATGCAGTCGACCAGAGCGATGCCGAGATGGATGGCGTAGAAGGGGTCGAAGACGACGATGAGGAGGATACGGGCGAGGACGAAGAACATGGCTTTGAGGAAGAGCAAGACGTCCATCCGAGCAGAAAGCAGACCACTGCCGGCAAAGCGACAAGCGCATCGAAACCGCCCAAGAGACCTGCGCCGAGCCTTCAGGATGGCGTCTACACGGCGGAGTCGTTCAAGTCGAACATGTTCAAGCTGCAATTGGATGAGCTATTGGACCAGGTCAAACTGAAGTACGGCAAGAAGGAAGCTCCCGCAGAGAACGCCATGCGAACCCTCAAGACCATCATCGAGCAAATACCCAGCCGCGACCCTCTGTCGGTACGTGGAGGATGAGGTGCATACACGCCATTCCAGCTAATGAATTTTAGATTACGGAAGCTGAGAAAGCGCTCAAGTCAGCCGGTGTTGCCATTCCCTTCCCCAGTCCTCGCCCTCGGAAAGACGCCTTGTACAAGCTGCAGTACGAACGTCCTGCGAGCATCAATGCCACCGGTAGCTACCCGCTCAAGACGGCGACTCGACACGAAGAAAGATTTTCCATCGACCTGGTTGTCACAATGCCGACGAGCCTCTTCACCGACAAGGACTACTTGAATCACCGATACTTTTACAAGCGCTCGTACTATTTGGCTTGTTTAGCTGCCGGTATCAAAGCCTCGAAAGAGCACAAGTTTCAACTGTCCTTCGACTGTCTGAATGGAAACCAGCTCCAACCCATCTTGACTGTACGACCGAGCGGAAACGGCGATGCAGACGACCTCTCAAGTTGCAAATGTCAGATCAACATTCTAGTCGCATTGCCAGAAAACACCTTCGCGCCAAACAAACTACTCCCTAACTCGAACTGCGTGCGACCAAAGGGCAGCAACGATGAAGCCTCCATCACGACTCTCGCCGCAACGCCATTCTACAACAACACACTTCAATCGGATGCAAACGTCACAGCCTACCTCAAGCTTCTTCACGGCACCGCCTCGAGAGCTGAAGCGTTCAAGGATGCTTGCGTACTTGGACGTGTCTGGCTCAAGCAGCGTGGTTTTAGCAGTCAGCTGCGTAAAGGAGGCTTTGGCAATTTTGAGTGGGCCGCAATCATGGCTATACTCCTACAGCCGAACGCCGAAACTGGCGCCCAATCTGTGTCTTCCGCTTTCAGTAGCTACCAACTATTCAAGTCGACACTGCAATTCTTGTCACGAGGCGATCTAACCAAGAAGCCGTTCATCTTCCAGGCAACTAACATCACCATACCGAAGGCGGAGACTGCGCCTGTCGTGTTTGATGGCCCGCGAGGACAAAACATCCTTTTCAAGATGACGCCGTGGTCTTACTCGCGCCTGCGATCTGAGGCGAAGTCTAGTGTAGACATGCTAAGCGACTCTGTGTTTGATCACTTCGACGCAGCATTTATCCTGAAGACGGAGTTGTTGAAGTATCGTTACGACGCCACACTTGAGATACCTCTTGCATCACTTGAACTTGAAACCGCGGGTGAGAAGTATGATCAACGAGTTAGCGAGACTTGCAGGAAATTAAACAGTACTCTGACCCGCGCTCTTGGCGACCGCATCACGGCTCTGTCGTTTACCATACCTGAGGAGGAGTCCTGGTCGATATCTTCGCAGCGCCCACAAGAGAAGCAAAACAGGAGCATACTTGTCAACTTTGCCACGGACCCTGCCAACGCTACTCGTACCGTCGACCACGGCCCCTCCGCAGAGAACAAGCAGGAAGCTGCCTCTTTCCGCAAATTCTGGGGTGAGAAGGCTGAGCTTAGGCGCTTCAAGGATGGCAGCATTCTCGAAAGTGTTGTTTGGTCTGTCAAAGACGCATCTACTTCCGTACTGGAACAGATCGTGCTTTACATCTTGGGCAAGCATGTGGGCGTAAAAGTGGCTGACTCAGCCAAGTTTTTGAATGATGCATTTGGTCACCTTATACCGGCTGGTCGCATGCAGGGACAGTCTGGAACAGCGCCATTCTTACCCATCATGAACGCTTTTAGTGCCATGGAGAAGGACATTCGAGATCTGGAAGAGCTCCCGCTTCGACTTCGCCATCTGAGAGCTGCGGACCCGCAACTACGCTATTCATCTATCGATGTTCCATCCGCAGGTCACGCTCCCGCCTCCGTCGTACTGCAATTTGAGGGTTCTGGACGCTGGCCGGACGACCTTTGTGCTATACAGCGGACCAAGATCGCTTTTCTACTTAGGCTAGCCGAACTTCTGTCAAAGCTCGAAGCCGGCTACGTTGCTCGCGTCGGCATGGAAAACCCGTCTCAACCAGCTCAGAACCAAGCGTTTCTTGATGTAACTGTTGCTGCAGGTTTCACTTTCCGGATTCGCATTTACCACGATCGTGAGCCTACGCTATTCGACCGTCAGATCAAGGACAAGTCATTGGATGGCATATCGAGAGAGTCTGCTGCTGCATCTCTGGCATTGTACAAACGCGAGTTTATCCAGGCGCCTCTATATTCGCAAGTCTTACAAACCTTGTGTACCCGTTTCCTAGCCCTCTCCCCAGCAATGCGGTTGACGAAGAAATGGTTTGCGTCGCATCTTCTGGCCCCGCACTTTTCACCTGAGCTTATCGAGCTTCTCGTCATTCGCACGTTCCTGCAGCCATACCCGTGGCCCGTACCGTCAACTGCAACCACTGGCTTCCTACGAACATTGTCATGGATCAGTCGTTGGGACTGGAGACATGTTCCGCTGATAGTAGACTTCTCAACAACGTTCTCCGCAAACCCGGCAGACCTGGAAGACACCACATCAAAGGGCATGAAGTCCGAAGATCTCGACCGGTTACGGACGCGCTTCGAAGCATGGCGTCGCATTGATCCCGCTATGAACCGCGTTGTGCTTTTCGCTGCGACAAACCTAGATGAGGAGGGCACGACTTGGACAGACAAAGCAAAGCCCGAAAAAGTTGTTGCTGCGCGCTTGACAGCTTTGGCGAAGGCCGCTACACAGGTTGTTCGTGCGGACGAAGACCGTCTGCTGAAGCACATCAGCAACAACAAAGATGCAACAAAGGTCCAGGATGCTCTAATCCCAGAATTACTCTTCGCACCCGGCGTCTCCGATTTCAATATCGTCATAACCATATCATCCAAGTACACACTTAAGTCAACAAAATCTCGCAAAACCACCCCCCAGTTTAAGAACCTCGACCTCCAAAAGTCATCATCAAGCTCATCACCTGCCGCAACACCGCTCCCACAGCTTTTCGCACAAGATCTTCTGGACACCTACGGTGATGCCGTGCTATGGTTCTGGGACCCCGAGACATTGGACAAGATCGTCGGCTTATGGAACCCAGTAGTCACAGCACAGAGAAGTTGGAAGATCAAAGCTGGATGGAACAGCGTGCCGGTTACCGGAAAGAAGGATGCCGTGGAGATCAAAGCGAACAAAGAGGTCATTGTGTATGAAATTAAGCGGTTGGGTGGAGAGTTGGTCAAGAGCATTGACGTTAGGGGCTAGTCTATCATGGGTAGTTAGACGGTGAAGCCCTTTTAATAGAGTCGTCTAAGAATATCGTCCAAAGGATGCAGTACCCAGTCCGCTATGTGGGGGTTTTTTTTCTTCTCCCTAAGATAGCACCAACCGCGTTTTATGTACTCGGTGCTTCCAGTAGCGAAGTGGCTCAGCAGACTGGGACGCGCGATAAGCATATCAGGAACACCGTTCATGCTTAAACCGATCTTACCATTCGTCGCGGAGACATCCTACAATGTCGTGCAAGTCTTGGGCCTTGGACACGCATGAACGCATGAACGCATCCAAAGTAGAATCGCCATGAGTCCCAATCTCGGAAGCACCTACATTCGCACAACTTACAGGCGGTACGCTCCAGAGCTTGGTTAACACTTGGTGCGAGGAGTTACTGATAGGATCATGTGCACATGAAGGAATTGTCTTCTTTTTCATGGATCTTTCCTCCCTTCTTCCTGGTATCGCATCGGCTATCCATGCGTCTTTCTCATGGAAGCTCTCCGCGTCAGTCGCCTAAATCGTCTTGTCTGCATATGATATTGCACTTTCAACGCCCAACGACGAGGCTGTGGCTTCTGTTGTCGATTTGGCGACGGATGTCGCATACCGTCTCCCTGCCAAAGTACTTTGCTCGCGCCTTCAAGGGAAGAGTATGCATATGCCGGATGCGGCGTTCTTATTTCGAGGTTTTGATGAGAATCTGCCTGGTAAGGCGAACAAGACGACTTGGAAGTTGACTGACTTTTGTGGTCTTTGCGTGTGGAAGAACTGGTAGTACATGGGTGGAGGGTGAAATTAAGGTATATGGTCCCGAGATGGGTGGAGAGAGTAGGTTGGAGTTCTTCAGTCGGGAAGGACAGGTCAGTTTGGATGGTTTGGGGCGCGGCACTGGCATCTGTTCATTTCAGGGAAGTAGGTAGGTAGGTAGGGGTTCGGACAGGAACTTTGCTTGGACACTTGCCTTGTGCAGCTCTCTAGCTGTTAGTTTTTTCGTGTTTTTTTCGCTCAGGCATATTCATCTATCTACCGAGACATAGATGCGCGCAGGGAAGTTCCAGCCGAACTCCTTCACCCCCACACGCTCCATGCAGTGCGGGGCAGCCTGACAGGTACTCATCCGCAACTCCCGGTAAAGCAAACCAAACGTTTTCGTGACGACGTATTGTACCTTATTCCTTGAAAACCCTGAGATAGATCTTGCGAAACGCATTAGACGTCAAGATCAGTGAAGCAAGAAAGTGAGAACAGACATGTCGAAACCCGTAGCCATTGTGACAGGCGCCGGCTCCGGCATTGGGGAAGCAGTCGCAACCCACCTCTACAGCAAAGGCTACAAAGTCGTCATCGCAGAACTGAATCCCTCATCTGGCGAGCGCGTAGCCAGCAATCTCGGGCCCGACGCCATCTTCCACCAAACCGACGTAGCGTCCTACAAATCTCAAGCACAGCTCTTTAAACATGCTTACGAATGGGGCGGCAACCGGCTGGACTTTTGCCTTGCGAATGCTGGTATCGATGATCGACAGAATATTTTTGAGGACATGGACAAGGAGGAGGTGGATGAGGATGGTCTGGTGAAGAAGCTGAATACGAAGGCTATGGAGGTTAATCTTGAGGGTGTGATACAGGGGTTATGGCTATTCAAGTATTATGTTAGGAGAAGCAAGGAGGCAGGTGGCGGGAAGGGGAAGTTTGTGGCTACGAGTAGTGCGGCTGGCTTGTAGTAAGTACTTTTTTCCTCAATCATGCTCGGGGTCGCTGCTTTTGGGATTTGGAAAGAGGACGAGAGACTGACGAGAGCTTCAGCTCCATGACACAATGCCCTCAGTATACTGCCAGCAAATACGGTGTGGTAGGTCTTTGCCGCGCCTCAGGCCCCGTTTTTGTCAAGGAGGGCATTACGGTAAACACGATTTGTCCGGCCTTCGTCCCTACAAACCTCTGTCCACCAGAAGTGGCAAAGCACTGGCCTAAAGAGCACATCACCCCGATGTCAACAGTTAACAAAGCCATCGACGCCTTTTTGGCAGATGATACGTTGACAGGCCAGGCTGTTGAGTTGTCCCAAGAAGATTTATACTTTAGACAACCGGTTGATTATCCGAATGAAAGCCAGCGGTGGATCAGTCGGGAGGGCGATAAGCTCTGGAATCTGGGCTACCGAGAGCCACCAAAAAGACAAGGCTACTGAGATTCATGCTGTAGCCACTACTCCTATAAAGTACCAAAACTCACGTTTAGTAGATAAACCCCGCTCTTTCTGCTTTTTCACTCTCTTCTCTTACAACCCTAGCGTGCGCCTCACTCCTTCGTCTAATGTCACACTTAAACGGCTCCGGTACGCTCATAACCCCGGTTCCATCTTTGTATTGACTCTCACCTCTTCCCCGTCTTTTACAATCTTGTTGGTGATGTTGAAACCCCAGAGTACGCGCGACACGACGATGAAGAGTGAGCGCTCGGCGACGTGCACACCCGGACACGAGCGTCGCCCCGCGCTGTAAGCAAAGTGATCGCGCTCTGTAGGGTCGGCAGTGTTCACATAGTGTGCCGCAGATTCAGTATGATTCAGGTAGCGAGAGGGATCCAAAGCAGTGGGGTTAGGACAGGCATTCGGGTCATTATGTATCGCCCTACCATCATCAGTAAAACGATCATCTTGTAAAAGCCATTTCATGAACTGGGGGGATTCAGCACTACAACGCTTCCTTTGGGAATGAACCAGCCTCATACCGATCATCCTCGCTAGTAGCATGCGGTATTCCAAACTTATTCGCCGGTCTCCACCTCAATACTTCCTCGATCACACTCCTCACATACGGCAATTTCTCCTCGTCCTTCCACGTCGGCAATCTACCCTTACCAACCACCCGATCCACCTCTTCCTGTGCATTCCTCTGCGCGTCCGGAAACAAAACCACGGAAAGGACAAAATTGTTTAGTGCCGAACCCGTCGTTTCCGACCCAGCTTCAACAAGCCCACCGCACGTATACGCCGCGGCCAAATCATCGATGCCAGAGTCCTCAGGCCCGTTTAGGTAAAACGTCTTTGTGAAGCAGTCTTTAGCCACTCCGGCATCTATGTCCTTTTTCAGTACTTGTTCCAGAGATCGAGATACACTTTGCTATCCTGCTCGTGAAGCTTCTGGCCCGGTGTAATTCCAGTTGCCGAATAGCCATTGTGGTAAGGGCGCTAATGCGGGGAAACGAGTCAATTTCCCATGCGGCGGGTGCGGTATTCACAGTGAAGCGCTTTAAAACGTCGTAGATGCGTTTTATGAGGGGGTCATCCCAACTTGGTATGCGGTAGCCATATGTGGCTAACATGATGACGCTGGCTGAGTAGCGTCTTGTGCCATGGGGGCCGGGGCTCGAGAGGAGTAGATTTCTTTTTCTTTTTTGAAATTATCTATGAGGTCTTTGACGGCTTGCGGTGAGGATAGCCATATGTAGTCTGTTCCGCCAATCTTAGTGTAGAAGACGTGACCATATTGTTTGCGTCATGCGATGACTTTGTCGCGCACGGTTTCCGTATCTGCGAGTTCGAATAGGGAACCGACGAATGGATGGCCTTTTGGACCTGGCGGGAGGTGTCGACGTCGTGAGTCCTGCGGGTCAGGTCAGTGGTTGGATGAGACGGGTTGTCGGAAGGAAAACCTTACCTTGATAGTGTTTGGTACGACAATGAAGTATACCGTCAACAGGGGCAGTATTGGTGTTGTAGCGATCAGCCCAAATTTCAGGGCAAAAGATGATGTCCAAGCTGCCTGAACAATATCCAGGATGGCCATGATCGATAGGGACTGTGTGAAGACGAATGAGAAGCTCAGCCACCAGAAATTCTACCTGTTCAAAATCTAGCGATGATTTCTGGTATTGCTGTTTTTTCATATCAGAGCTTCTGGTCTTTCCATCTTAACCACATCTGTCTGTGAGGCTGCTTGGTCCCTAGAATTGGGGTATAGTACACAGGGCCCTGTAGCTTCCCCGCTCTACCCCACAAACCGCTGTACCCCCAAGATACACCAACAGGATACTAGTAAGATCAAGTCGGCATTGGAGAAGTGAGGAAGGCCAGGAAAAAGCAAACAACTAGAAACAGTAAAAAAGAATGAGTGACACAAAGGTTCTAAAGCTTCAACACCTAAAGAACACACTACATCCTCAATGACTTTACCAATACCTGGTACGATTCCAGTATCGGATCCGCAGTATCTACCGTGGTATTTGGAACAGATTGCTGTTAGTGACGGTGAGGGATTGGCCCAGTATGCGGAGTGTTTGTCGACGCTGGACGCAAGACCGTGGTTGGGGGAGATCAAAGTGCCAACGTTAGTATTATTGCCGACGCAGAGTGCCGCTGTGAAAGTCGAGGATATGAAAGCGGTAGCTAAGACGATGAAAGGAAGTAAGCTGGTGCTCATCGAAGGTCCAGGACATGAGATATATGTCACTCAAGCGGAACAATGTCAGCAGGCGTTGATTGATTTCTTGAGTGATCTGAACAGAGGGAACAGTAAAGGAAATAGTTAGTATGACTAGTTAATTCCTGCTTTTCATTATTGAATATTACATGCGCCATGCGTAAAACGTGTTTGCTGGTATCGCATTAGACCCGTCCCAATCGCGCAATAAACGATGCCCGTCCACTGTCTGCACGAAACGCCGCCAATGCAACTGTGAATGGGGTTTAGCCTTTTTTTTTGCTCCCAATGCGCCGCTATGCAATTGTCATAAGATATGCGAGAAGCCAATAACGTGAGTGATCGAAGTGTAGTGTTTTATGTACCGGATTTGGTGGTGTGGCGTGCCGAAGTTCATGCTTCCAGTCGTTCCCGTTCTCGTCGTTCGTTCATATCCAGAGCCATCTTTTTGCTGAATTCGTAACAGCTAATCATGATAGCACAGGCAGGTGCGATCTTTAGACATCGGGCAGCCCAGCCCTTGAACAGACCTGGCACGCCTTGTTCACGGTAGATGTGCGCGAGAAAGCGTGGCATGGTTTGGTCTTCTGGCCGTGTTGAATTCGCGATGTCCTTGGCGGTCTCGCCCATGTGCCGTGCGACTTGTTGGCGTGTCTTTCCGACATCGAATGGTGTGGTGATAAAAGCAGCGACTGCTCCTGATGTAGCCCCGGCGATGAAGCTATCGACCAATGTATCTCTGTGGTTTTCCTGGCTTCTTGACCTGCTTCTTCTTCGTACCCTCTCCTCGCCTCGGCCCATGTGGAACTCGAAACCGTCGTTTCTTGCTTCCCTCCGTCCTCGTTGGTCGGTCAAAACGTTTCTCGTGGCCTCATAACCCCACCAATACATGGCGGAGAAAGGAACATCGCGCCACAGGGTTAGCGTAAGACCTCTCCATAGACTGGAGATACCCTGGTTGCCGACCATTTCTCTCAGTCCGTCCATTGTATCGCGGAAGTGTCCAGCCGCGGTGGCAGTGGAATTCGCTGCCTGCATTCGCGTTCGGAATATTTCGATCGGGCCCACTGCTATCGCGGCAAGTACTCGCGCAGTCGCTCCTGCCACTAATGGTATGTAGGCATCGGATACAGTTTGTCGTAAGGGTGACGCTTGTGCTGTGCGCAACCAGTCGTATCCAGCGAAGTAGATGACATTTGCAGGTACTGCCATGACTAGGGTTGGTGACAGTCCTCTCCATAGTGTCCGCGGTCCCTCGTTCTGGGCGATCTTCCGTAGTCCGTCCCATGTGCTGTTTATTGTCTTCCGTTCGACCTCTTCTACGGCACAACTCAAGTCGGCGGGATTAATGGGTGCCATGGTAGGCCCCGCCACACAAAAGGGTGCCTTGTTGTTCATCCAGAAGACCTCTCTGCAGCAGGACGATATGCCGAGATTCGGTGGCAGATGGCGAAATTGTGTGAATGTTGCGCCATTGAACCCGCGTGGCCGTGGTAAGGTGCTCGGAACAGTTTCTTGTGATTGTAACCGTACGCGGACGACGTCGAGAGGGGTGACTGGTTGGGGTTAGTTGTCTATTTTCATGATGCGAGTACCGCAATGTGCAGCGCCGAGAGACGAGAAGAAAGGGAAGAATATGGCCAGACGTGTACTTGATAACTGCATAGACCAGACATACCTAGCAACGACGTGAGAAGACTACCAGACACGGCAGACATCATCTTTTGTCCGAGCGACACTTCTCCACCACGGCTCGAATCCGCCTCCTCGGCTCGCTGAGTGACCGTCGCCATCTTGCCTCTAGTCGGACTGGCAGCGGGGCGGCGTGTTGTTACCCCGAAGCGGTGCGAGGGCTGGATTCAGAGGGCTGGATGCGCAAAAAGGGCGTTGTGCGCATTGTCTTGTGGAGTGATAGGCGTGTATAAGTGGTGACGAAGGCGACGGGAAGCTTTGACGCAACGACTGTGACTGAATATTACCGGAGCTACAATTATTTTGGCGCGTCATTCCCGCGCCGCCCGCGCTGGGTGATTGGCCCCAATGCTTATCAGAACATACTGTGTAGATCGAGTGGCGCCCGTCATCGCGTGGCCGTGTCTTCACAGGCCCCTTCGTGCACGCCTATCACGGCGAATACCGCAATGTTCCTCCTGAGTCACATAGCTTTGGAACATGCATTCGTACTAAAAGCCTGCTGCTAGCCTCCGTGTCAGACGCTGTTCTCATCAACGCACTGCGACTTCGGACATACCGCATCTAACCGATACCCAAGTACCACCGCTCTTGGCCATGGACCCCAACAGCGTTCCCACCAACACCGAGGCGGAGCTTGAGTCTTTCCGCCAGAAGTGGAGAGAAGAAGTTACTGCCCGGTCCAAGGGAAAAGCACCTGCTTCGTCTGTCTCGGTGAAGAACACCGCTACTTCATCCTCAACAGGCAAACCTCACGCACACAAAAGCAATGCACCGCATGTGCCGCACCACACTCGTGCTCGGAGCTTAAGTTTAGAAGGCGGCGACGAATTCAGCTCCTATACCTATCGCAATCTTGGCGAGAAGCAACATGGCCGGAGACTTGGTATAGATGAATCGAGCGCCCAGACCGCTGTGGAAGACACAGAACCGACGTCTGCTCTAGAACACTATGAAAAGGCCGTAGAAAAGGAGAGTCAAGGTAGTCTGGGTGACAGTGTAGATCTGTACAGAAAGGCGTTCAAGGTGCGTTGATCTTGGTGTCATAACAGAACTTCTTCTGATGTATGTAGCTCGACTCTGGAGTCCAAGAGTCCTACAAAGCCAAGCACTTCCCACCCTCATACTTCAAGAAACTCAAAGCTGCGCAAGCAGCAAATGCTCCGGCTTCATTCTCAACCTCGTCAGCAGCACCAACATCGGCCCTTGTGCCCAAGCCCCAGGACCCCAACCCATCCAATGCCTCTGCCACGGTTCCCAACACAGCCCACTACTCCCTACAGGGCCTATCTCCCACGTACCAGAACCTGATTAACGAATACTCCAGCACCTCTATCCTCGGCGAATCACCACCAACGGATCTCAGCTCCGCGCCTCCATGTCCAATCTCCAGCATACCAGAAGAGATCATAGTCGAGATTTTAGAGCAACTCGCCGTACAAGACATAGCGTCCTTTGCCCGCCTAGCCCAAGTATGCAAACGCCTCGCCTACCTAGTAACCACCGAAGACCGCGTCTGGAAACGTCTAGCCCTAGGGCCCGAATATGGTTTCGCATCCATGCACTATACATGGTCGTGTCAAGTAGGCGGGAAACCACTCAGTGACGACGAGATGGGCGGAATCACCCTCGACACCGCAAACCTCGGCCTCGAAGACACCGAAGACATTGACCCCACAGCCGAACCACCACTCTCTCCAGCAGCACTAACCCAGCTTCTCGTTCCAACACCTTACCCCACCTACCGCATGCTCTTCCGCCAACGTCCTCGCATTCGCTTCAACGGCTGCTACATCAGCACGGTCAACTACACGCGTCCCGGACAAGCACTGCCCACAACCTCGTCCTGGAATTCACCTATCCACATTGTAACCTACTTCCGCTACCTGCGCTTTCTGCGCGACGGGACCTGCATTTCACTTCTCACCACTACCGAGCCCGTTGATGTAGTTCCTTACCTGTACGTCGAACACATGCACAAGAACCACCACAACCTGCCCAGCGCACCCATGAAAGATGCTGTGCTGGGTCGCTGGCGCATGAGCGGTCCGGAGCCTGGTAGCGAGGAACAGGAAGGCACGCTGCACATTGAGAAACCAGGTGCTACGTCAAAGTACATGTACAAGATGGCGCTTAGTTTTGGTAATGCTGGGAGAGGGGCCAAGAACAACAAACTTGTTTGGCAAGGATACTGGAGTTACAATCGGTTGACGGATGATTGGGCCGAGTTTGGATTGAAGAATGACCGCGCGTTTTACTTTAGTAGGGTGAAGAGTTATGGGATGAGCTGGGATGAGAGGGGGATCAAGGAGCAATAGCTAGCGTGAGAGAGTCTAATATCAACTTTGAAGCAATTTTTTTTGGTAATGCTCATTGGGCTGATAACATGGTCGTCATAAATTCACGAGTGCAGCGTAGGCTTGTGAACACGGTGTTTGTTTGGTTCATCTTTCTTTTTTTTTTCGCATTATTCATGGACAACCGCGTCTACGATGTGGCGTAACACAGGCGTCTCCGTCGTGATATACACTCCCTCTTATGCTCTGGTGTCGTCTTTACCGTCTGGGCATGCCGCGGCCACGTCCCCTTCCACCCAACGCCCGTTGTGCAGCGCCAGGTGGTAGCGGCCTATTGGGCGCTTGTGGTTGCTGTGACTCCTGGTTCTCTGCGCATTGTTAGTATTCACTCTCCAGGTAATGTGATTTCACGTACTGATTGTCTCGTCAACGCTCAGGATCAGACAAGCCGCCTCCGTCGCCGCCTGCAGAGCGTTGACCTTGACCAGGCTAGGCTCCCAGACGAACTTCTCCATGTTGTTCGCTATGCTCTCCGTAGTGAAGTCGACACCAGCCCAGATGTTTCCCTTCTTGTGCTCTACGCGGAGTCGGTTAAGGATGTCTGTCGCGTCGACACCAGCGTTGTCGCACAGCTGCCTGGGGATGACCTCGAGTGCCTTCGCAAACGCCTTGATAATGGGTTGCTGCTTGTGCGGGATATTCTTGTCGGCGTAGTTGTGTAGGTATGATGAAATCTCCATCTCGACAGCACCACCTCCAG
Organism: Alternaria sp. 'sect. Undifilum'; assembly: GCA_024321975.1. Taxonomy (NCBI): domain Eukaryota; kingdom Fungi; phylum Ascomycota; class Dothideomycetes; order Pleosporales; family Pleosporaceae; genus Alternaria; species Alternaria sp. 'sect. Undifilum'. The sequence goes on from JAJJZI010000003.1 coordinate 5,363,079, forward strand.
CAACAATGTTCCTGTTCTTGATCGCACGCTTGACAATCATGATCGCATCGTGTAAGCTTCGCTCGACCTCGGCGATGAACTGCTCTGCGCCACCACGAAGCACCAGTGTGCAAGTCTTGGCCTCTGGGCAGCCCTCGAAGAAGTTGAAACGCTCGCCACCGATTTGTCGCTCGTCGAAGGATTCGCAGGTTCCGAGGTGCTTGCTCTGGATGTCAGAGCAGGTGGACTGGAGGCTCGCGCCCGTTGCTCGGCACACGCGGTCGAGATCGTCTGCGGCTACTCGTCCGGCACAGAAGATGTCGCGGTCCGCAAAGTACTGTGTCGCCAAATCGCCAATGGGAAGCTTGCTCAGAACAACCTTGGCGCCCGTCTTGTATAGCGCTTCCATCTTGTTGTAGATAATTTGCCACTCTGCATCGACGATCGCCTGGTATTCCGAGACCTGCTCTACCCGTACCTCGGCGTTGTCCTTCTCGCTCTTCAGCTCAAGTTCGACGTTCAGGCACACAATCTTCGGCTGCTTGAATGTCTTCGGTTGTTGCTCGAAACCGGCGTATGAGAAGGTCTTCTTGAATGCGACACCGTTGACGAAGAGCGAGTCTTGGAGCGCACCACCAGTGATCTTCTTCACTCCGATGAGCTTCTCGTTCAGCTCATCCTGGTCGAGCGAGAGTACGGCGTCTACGACCATCTTTGTGAAGAAGTCGGCGTTCCTGTGGATCAGCTTGCTGCTCATGGCGGTCGCGGCGAGTTTTTGAAGGGTATCCCGCTGGTTGCCCTCCGCCGTGTCCACGGCAATGTCCATGATCTTGTTGACAGCAAGATGTGATGCTCTCCGCAGACCCTTCATGTTAGTCTGACTGCTGACTCCCTGCTCGACAAAGTCCTTGATCTCCTTCAGTATCTCGCCTGCGATAACCACGACGGAAGTAGTACCGTCGCCCACTTCGGCATCTTGCGATCGTGCAATGTCGGTGAGAACGCGGGCGGCGGGGTGGACGATATCAAGGAGCTGTGTACAGTTAGACCTGGGACAGGCGTTGGGGGTCTGCAGTATCGTCTACCTTCATGACTGTGGCGCCATCGTTGGTGATTGTCTGCCTGCCATTCTCATCGACCATGAGTAAATCACCGCCATATGGTCCTAGAGTGCCCTTGATCGTGGCCTGTACTGCAAGGCAGGCGTTGATGTTTGATATTACCTGCCCGCGGCCCTGTGACTGATCGGTACCTGAGGCTGTTAGCACTGCCTGTATCAAAAGTCTCGAGGCACCTACCCTCCCGCAACACCACAATGGTCGGTGTTTGACTGCCGAACGACATGCTGGCTGACAAGAGAAACGCAGAAACCTGAGTTTAGGTCGTGAAGGGCTTTGCAACTGGAACGAAGCTGGTGATATATCTTGTGAGGGGTATGGCTTGGTCGAGCTATGCGTAGCTATGTGCGTCCCCCACGTCGCGGTTTGCTACAAATTAAGATTTCCAGGGCACCACGCACGTCTCTTTTCGCCAAGCCGGGCCTAGCGCGGCTTTCTGTTAACAACTCGACATTCTGAAGTCCTTCCATGCATTGTGCCACAGCCACGCCATCACATGTCCCGGAAGCCTCCAACCTTGATCACTTGTCGTCACAGCATCTATACGATCAATTCCGTGCTGCATGGTGACAATAGCACGGCACACGTGACCTCGTGACCGCTTCGTCCTCCAGGGTTGATTGCCAATTCCATCTGAACCTATCGCAGAACTTGCCAGTGTCCCCAACTGCATCTCGTTCTCCCGCGCGCCTTCACATTACGAGCATGCCAGCCAAGACATCTGCCAAGAAGGTCAGATCATCTCATACCTATGATGCCTATGTAGTACTAACATTTGCACAGATGACACCCACACCCAAGACAACAGAGAATATCTGCCTACGTCGTCTAGAACGTCGCTCAAAAGAAAGCGTAGAGAAACAAATATCGCTAGCCGAGACCATATCACCCTTGGACACTTACCCACCGTTACTACGTATTCCATCTGAAATTCGGAGAGAGATCTTCCGGTATGTCTTACCGTCATCAAACAAGCGATTCGTTCTCTACACCGACTGCGACGCACGATCCATCAGCAGAAAATGGAACAAGAACTGCCGCCCACATCCAGACAGACACTTGAGTCTGGATGTTTTACGAACGAACCGCCTGATCTATCACGAATGCCTGCAAATTATATACTCGGAGAACCAGTTCCATTTCTATGCATTCAACTATCTGCCTGTTTTGGACTTTATACGTCATCTAAGCCCTGAAGCCAAGAATCAAGTCCGCAACGTACGGCTTACACCTTTGACGGATAAGCAGGATGATCCTCCAGCCTCGCATCATGTCTTCTGTACCGTCATCCACGACTCTTTACCTGGACTCAGTCAACTACAGGCAGATCCAGTAGTCTTCTTCTAGGGGAACAGCCGGTTTTCTTTCGATTCCTGTTACACCCATCAGCCACCCGGGAGGTATTCGCAGTTAATTCTTCTAGTGAACTCTAGCGTCCTGCACTCTTGTATACGCCTTGCAAGCATATTGCATATCTATTCAAAGGTGCAACAGCCTTTGTAGGAGCCTTTCCCATCGTCGCATCTAAGTACATAGGCGAATCTACGAGGGCATGCTCTCACGCTGATAGCGCATCTATGAGCTACCGACCGACTTTGATCATTGTATGGCGGCCATTTTTGTCTCTAATGCACGTCGCTTCCAACAGGTTTTGATGGCGCTGACCAACTTAGACTCGTTCTGTTCCAGACCATAGATCTCGCTGAAAATCAGCAGTTTGTGCCAGCCGACCTACTCCAAGCAAACCGGTTTTGAAGCTCATTGTCCATGTCACTGGAAAGGGCTGGGCAGTTCAACTGGCATCGCTGGCGTGCCCAACAGTTTGTTACGTCTGGAATGGTCTTCGATGATCATCATGATGTCTTGATGTTCCGAGGCGGAAGCGATGTCATAAGAGGTCCTGCCTTCTGAGTTCGCCTGAAATAGATTCGCCCCTCTCTCGCACAGAAACGAAGTTACCGTAGCGCGTAGACTCAGATCCCACTTGTATGCCCCGGTCCAAAAGGTTACAGCTTGGTGGAGAACAGTCCCCGCGGATGTCGCTATGGGGGCATTGATATCCCATCCGCGGGTAAGCAAGATACCCATGATCGCAGTTATTTGATTTGGAACGAGGTGCTTTTCGGCCTCCGACATTGTTTTCATCAGCCATGAGCGGCTCATTAGCTGTCCTGCCAATGTCGACCAGGTGTCTGGTGCAGCTGGCACCGCGCCGTTCGCAGTGAGCAAATCGACCATGGCCACTTGCCGGGCGCCGATGGCAAAATTCAAGGGCGTTAGAGTCGTCGAGTAGCCGAAAGGGACTTCATTAACGCTGAAACCCGCTTGTATCAGGGCCCGCGCCATATCAACTTCACCAAATAGAGCGGCAAAGTGCAGTGCTGTCACCCGCTCTGGGCGACCGCGCTTACGCACACTCGATCGCCAGAATCCTTTCTTCTTGTTCAGGAGAGTCACCAAAGCTCCGTGATCCCCGTCACAAACGGCCTCTTCAGTTCGGTCCCTGGGTTGACACCCAACTTTGTTGAGTATCTCTTTACGGGAGAGCGGCTTTCCCTTGGGTGGTTCCAATTCCTCGGGTTCACACGAGCTCGCAATCGCTAGATCTGCTTTCCTCATGCTAGGAGAGTACACTCGTGCTTGGCTTTCATCTTTTGAGTGCCTCCATTCCATCTTACTCGATACAGAAGGGTGCGATTTCTTCATGAAGGGACTTGAATCTACTAGGGTAACGTTCTCGGACGCAACACTTCGAGGCGTTTGCCAAGGATCTGCAACCTGCGACTTTATCATCATATATGCTGAGTCGCTCCCGTTGTGATTCGAAGGCGCCTCCAAGGATGCTGTAGAGAGTCTGCTGCGAGCTCGCTCTACCGTTGGATCGGTCTCGGGAGGTCTCGCTCGTGAGAGCAGCGAGGAAAATTCTAGATGCTCCACATTCATTCCGAGTGATTCTTCGACTGCTCTCAAAACGGCTTCCCGGTTATCTTCTGGTATCATGGCAAGGCACGATTTTGCAAGCGCACGGTTGTTGAGCAACACATAGATGTGAGCCATGAGCGCCATAGATTCCAAAGAAGCGGCATTTTGTTTTCCCTGCAGTCGTCGCCGTGCCTGCAAGGCCTTCTCGCATTCTATTCGTGCGCGATCAAGACGATTCAAGCGGACGTACAGCTGAGATAGCAGGTGCGTGGCATTGTAAATGCATTCACGTTGCTTATCAGAGTCCGCCAGTTGCTCAACGAACCCGGTTAAAGCCTTTTCGGCGTCTGCAGATCCCTGGATGTGATATGCACAGACTGCCAGCTTGTAGTGCAGCCTGAAAACGTCACAGAACGCTCGCCTTCGCTTTGGTAGCTTTTGCAATATCCTCAGCGCTTCTTGAAGCAGAGAGTCCGCTTCAATCCATTCTTCAGAATCGAACGCTTGGAAGCCGGTGCTCAATGCCGCTTTGGCGAAGTCGGTATCCAGATCATCATCCGAATCGGACGCGTCACGTGTTTGCACGTCTAGGGATGATGCCACATTTTTAAGGACACTTTGCGTTCCAGGGCTTTGTGATGGGACCGTGGGAACTAAGGCTGGAGGCTTTGACTCCTGCCAATCTTCCCGAATTGCCTGCATGGCCTTCATCCATGGCGGGACACGATTATCGCTGTGTTCCATATGTAAAGCCTGGGTGATGGGGTCTGCAGCTCGATTTCGCTCAGAAGTATTCATTCCTTTGACGATGACCTCCTGTGCATACTGCATCAATGTAGCCTCTGTATGAGAATACCGCCAAGGTGGGCCAATCCGAGATGAGTTTTGCAGCTTGGTGACCATGTGTTGCAGCTCCTCAACATCAGATACAGGCGGTGGCTCGGAACGGACGGGCGTAAGATGGGCGAGTACGCTGGGGCCCAATTCAGCATCTAAAGAGGGTCTGTTGGGAAACGAGCAACTTACGTGTGGATCAATAGCAACGTGGTTCTCAGGTTGTCACTGTGTCTGCGTACGGTCGCTCCTATCTCTTCGATTTGATCCTTGCTCTTATTTAGCTGCACCAGGCGCTGCGGCTGGAACACAAGACTGGCCTCCTCAGCCTCCTCCATCCTGACGCTCTTGACAAATGACTCCAGGCTGTGTATCGTCTGGCTCGCGTCTTCCACCTGGGTTGCAAGACAAGCCCACATCCTGCCGTCGCCATCATAGGGTGGAGGCGATCCTGTCTTGGTCTTGCTGGCGACTTCTACCAACTTGAGGTGTATCTGATAACACCCATTACCGAGCGACTTGACCTCATTCGCAAGATCTTCGAGGGATGCATCGCCGGGCTTTGCGTCCTTGTTGAGTTTGGAAAGGGCTACCGATAGTCTCCAAGCCGCTTCGTTCAGCGCTACAATAGCAGAGGCTGCATCTACAGGCGTGGACGCAACTCTCTCCATCGCTACTGATCGTTGTAAGGACTGCGATGAGTGTGACTCACAGGATGAAGTGCACTGTCTGCTGCGCAAAAGTCATGCTAGGCAGTACAATCGCTGTGGCACCGGGCGTCAATAGCCATGCAGGTCATGGCTTGCGCCACAAGAACATGTGTCACGCGGTGAGCATGACCGGGAGAACTACTTTGACGTCTGAGTACAACTACGCCGATGTGGAACTCCTTCGTCCAGTAGAAACATGGAAAGCATATCGAGTGCCTATACAACCGGTTTGAGTAGAGTTGTCCGTGTCACAACATCCTTGCATGTTCACATCGACGGTCAAAAAGTCAAAACAATTAGTAAGGGGCGGAAATGGCTGCATTTATTGATTGACGCGCGCCATGAGACGCACGCCCATCACACGTTCTGTACAAAAAGCATCGGTAGCCTGATAAGAAAAGTGTAGCTGTACTCGAGGAGGGCGATGGGGCATTTTGGCCGAACTAGTCTCTAAGCTCAGTGCACAAATGGCGTCCCATAGCCCCCCACTGAATATTCATATACATCTAATCACAATCCTTAGGATCTGCCAAAGCCACCTCAGCAGATGCAAGTTGTGTCCGCTCACCAATGATGAGCGGCGCCACACGCTTATGCGAGGGGGGTAAGCTCGGCCATATGGAAGTCGGCCACATATGGATATCGGCCACCCCACCAAAATCGGCCACCTGGTTTTGAGGCTATATCCAACCACCAAAATATATTATATGTGCCACTGAGTACACATAGATGATAGAGTAAGGGCAGCCGCAGCTGCGCCCTAGCACCCTGTTTATAATCTCGAATGGAGTTTTAAGCTTCCATCACAGCAGCCTAATCTATCGCAGCCTTAATAACCTTAACGTTTGCAAAACGCTTATTTAAAATATTTTACCCTTGCTTCCTTACTTGCTTATCCTTAAATACGATGTAGTTAAAATTAAAGGCGTTAATTAGCTGATTTGAGTTGAGCTGCTCGTGAATTAGCTCTCGCAATAGCCTTGCCTGCCTTGCTAAGCACTAGCCTAGTAGATCTAGATAGAGGTTCTAATTGTTAAATAAGCTGTGAGGCTTGATATAGATCCTGAGGCTTCTGAGGTGAACGGAGAACATAATCTAATAAATGCAATGACTAGCTAGCTACTAGTAGGGTGATAGGTCGCTCTAATATCTAAGATGAGGATAGTACTAAATCAGGATTATATACCGTACGGTGACAAAAAGAAAGAGTGATTTTAAAAGTTATATTTTACAAAGATATATAACTAAATGGCTAGAAGGGCTAGGACTATAATCTTAAGTGTTTTAAAAAGCGCAAAACTTCCGCTTTAAGTAAAGCTACTAGTAAGCTTGCTTAGTAAGCATGTAGAAGGTGATAAAAGGCAGTAGAAATAGGTAAAAAAAGCCTTGTTAAACCTAGTTACAACTTTTAATTTACAGTATCTTTTCCGCCAGAAGTACCAAGTGTAATCTAATAATAATATATCTTAGATATATCTTAGAAAGAAATTAATCTTATTATAATTACAAAAGTTAGATTGAAAAGTATTTTTTAAAAGTATTTTTATAGTAAAGTAGCTAAAGCTAGTAACTAGTACTTATTGTACTAATCTCTAGCTGCTTTTACAGTTAAATAACGCCTAAGTAAAGAATTAATATAATTATTAATCCCCTGTCATAGTATAAGGTCCTACTCTTTAAAAAAAAATTCTAAACAATTCTACTGCTTTAACGCTTTAACCTATGCTTAAAGAGGTAATAGGCCTTTTTTTACTGTATTTTTAAGTAGACTCTAAACGTTTTTAAGAGGATTTAAATCTAGGCTATAGGTAGGATGCTTAAAAAGAAGAATTCTATTTCTAGAAAACTAGGCAATAACTAGTAGTGTTTTATAGATCTAAGCGTTATTCAGTTAAAATTTCTAGCCTTAGTAGAATTAGTTATTAGCTATTTATATATAAATAAAATTAAAAATATAAAGTAATAACAAAGTTATTGTTAGAGATTAAGCTACTTAGCTATTTCTCTATAGAATCTAGGTACTTAAATTATACTTAGAATTTATAATTAACCTACAATTAATTAATTACTAGAAGCTATTACGCTACTAGTATTACTTATCGTTATTATTAATTAATTATAGTAATCAATAATATTTAGGATTACGCAATCTACTATAGATTACGTAATCTACTACGCAAGCTATTGCGTAATATAGATCTTTCTAGAATATAAGTTTTAATTATATATAGACTGTAGTTTAGTAGATAGTTATCAATTAAGATAGAACATTAAGATAAGCCTATAATTGCTATCCTTTACACTACTATCTTCTCTTAGTCTCTAAATTTTATTCTCTTATCTTGATCATTTCCCTTGCGTACCTCCTTAATCTCTAATAAGTTATAAGCCTTAGAGATTTAATCTACAACAGTTATAGCTTTTTAAAGTAAAAAATAATAAAGCTTTTTCTTACTTCTTTTAAAAAGAGATTTAATAATAGAATCAAAAACTTCTCTTAAATATTAAGTATTTATAAAGGTTCTAGTATCTTTTAGTAATCTAGTTATATGTAACTTAAATCTACTATCTAGCTAAATAGCTCCCTAAACAGAGATAGTAATAACGCGGGCTATATTATAGTTAGCAGGCTAGCTATAAATAATTTAAAATACTAGAAGAATACTAAATTTTCTAGAGTAATTTCTAAATTAATTAGAATATTTTTCAACTTACTTATATTTGTAGTAGACACCTATTGCTTGCTAACTTGCTTATTTCTCCTTTTTTAGACGTATTCTTGCCTTGCGCTGTGTCTACGCTAAATAGAAGACTTATTAGAAAATATAACTTTCCTAATTTTTATATTTTCTATAATTTTAATAGTCTTTCTTAAGGATTTCTTGTAGTTAGAAGTTTTTTCTTTGTTTAAAAGATGCTTTTTTTAAGTAGCAGAAATAGAGTATTTTTCTGCTTTTAATAAGTGTTGTAAGCTTCTAGTAGAGAAAATAAACTATTTTCTTCTAGAATACGCTTATTTGTTTTCTTAAAGCTTCTTACTAGGTCTCTATTAACTACTGAAATAGCTTTTTTAGAGACCTTAGTGAGACGGCCTAGTGTAGGCTAAGAAGGAGGGAAAAAAAGGAGTTTTTTCTTTTTAATACGTTGTAAAGTATTATAAATAGATTTAGAAGGCTTTTCTAGTATAGTACTAATAGCACTAATAGACTTTTATTGTAAAGATAGAGAGTAAACTTCTTTTTCAAACTTTGAAAGTTTGACTAACATAGAGAGATAATAGAGAAGAGAAAATTCAAGATTAGAAAGAGATTATTATAAAGACTAACGCTAAAAAGCAATTTAGTAATTTTAGCGCCGTTTTTCAGCGTCCTTTTTTTAATTTTAAAGATAACTATGTTATAAACTAATTTTAAAAACTTGCTTACGTAATACTTATATAAGCTAGTATTACATAATCATTTTTCAGCTATGTTTATACGTTTAGTAAAAAGTTGTAACTTGATTTATCTAGGCTTTTTTTCACCTCTTTTCACTGCCTTCTAACACCTTCTACATGCTTACGAAGCAGGCTTACTAATAGCTTTAATCTTAGCAGAAGTTTTGTGCTTTTCAAAGCATTCAATATTATTTAGTTATATATCTTTAAAAAAGGTAACTTTTAAAATTACTCTTTCTTTTTGTCACCCCTCTGTACGTCCCTGCTTTCTAGATGTAGTGTAACCTAGTTATATCTTAAGAACAAGTTTATAAGTAAGATAATTTTGCATCCTGTGAGCTTTTTAGAAAAATTAATTACTGTGAGTAGTAAGTTTGCATTTTGTATAGTAACTGCATTTATTTGTTGCGTATTGCTAATCTATTAAACGCCTTTGTCTTTTTTTGGCACTAGGTGCTACAAATTGCAATATTAACTATTATATCTTTCTTATGTTCCTTAATTTAGACAGACATTGTCTATATCTACTTCTTACAGTTCTAAAGCTTTTAGGACTGCAAAACTTTGCACTTGCTAAGCTTTGCATAGTATTATTTGTATCTTGTATAGTGGGTACACATTAAGGTGAATTTTTCCTAACTCTTTAAATTGCTATAAAAGCGCCCCTTCTTAGTTGAGAAGCATATGTATAAATATCTCCTTTGCTAATGGCTAGAGGTAGCTCTAACATGTAGTTTGTTAATTCGTTCTTTAGTAAGCTTTGTCTTTCATAAAAAGCAGTATATCTTAGCTTAAACAAATAATTGCATAGTCCTGTATTAAGATTATAAATGCTTTATTAGAGGAGTTGTTGTTCTTTTGCCCTTTCCTTCTAGTCTTCTTGTCTAAATTCTATAGGTATTTCCTGCTAAGAGATATTAACAGGTTAGACTTTCTTGTCTACTGTCTTGTACATTGTTGTCGGAACGTGTATATGTATCCTCTAGCCGGAGCGCGATTTATCGATCGGTCGGTATTTTGTTTCTGACAATTGTATAGAGATTATTGCGCTGTTAGGTAAATTTAAGCAGTCTCTTTTGCAACAATTAGCAATTAAGCTTGCACATAATTAAAAATGTGGGAGTTAAGAAGGTTCAATTGATTGATCAGGAGGAGTGGAATAAGTGAATTAATTAACTAAGTGCTACAACAAAGTGTCCAATAACTCCTAAAGAGGAATAAGACGATCTGGCCCGTATATATAGGCGCTAGCGCTATCGTCATGTGATTAGCTTACTAGGATTACCTAATCAACAAGGTAATCCGCATGTTCTGCAGCATGTTAATACTCTAACACACCCCCTAGGTTAGTAAGATACTATTAATCTAAGCTGTAAGCAACAAAGCAATTGTAATAAATTAAAGTTGTTAATTAAGAGGTTACTTAATAATTATAGCTCCATGAACTAATCCTATGTTGTTGTAGTAATGCTGCTTGTTAACTTTTAATTAATCTAGCAGCCTTAATATTAAAACATTGAATAGACCCTAAGTATTGCGCGATTAGTTAGTGCGCAGCTCTACAATAATATTAATCGCGTCTACTACCCCTCTAAAACTTTTTGTCCTGAACCTTACTCTAATATTAATTACTAAGCTTTTCTAGACTGTCTTGACTACTATCACTAACATAGTAAGCAGCATTACTGTATTATTCTCTTACTAATTAGCTGCTGATCTTTCTAGTGTAGTCTGGCCGTAGCAGTAACAAGTGCGAGCGTTAATTAGCAAGCTGCTGTTATAAGCATAAGAACAGTGCTAAGTATAAGCGTTGCGCGCGCTAAAGCTTGTTTAACAATCAAATTTAATAAGCAGCTAATCTTTAAAATAATAAGAGTTAGTTACTGCTACCTATTAATTTGTATGCTTATTGCAAAACATCTAGTCGCTCTGCTTAATAGCTAATTGCCTTACTTGCTAAATTAAGCCCGCTGTTAAGTTTTTGATAATATTTAAATTTACATAAGAGTCTAACTCAGTAATTAAGCTAGCGCAAGGGCAAGACTTCTTAAAAGCTAATGCAAAAGTTACAGCAGCTTACAACCTAAGCAGCATTCTGCAAACGATAATAAAGCAACAGTAATAAGCTACAAACACTTGTTAAGCTGTCTACTAAGCATAACACGCCTTTATCTACTTAAAAAAAGGCGCCTAGTAGCTTTTTAAAAATTGCTGCTAATTTGTTATACTCTTGCATTCTACTTTTTAGGCGCTGTATAAAGAAAATGCTAAATAGTTTATATGCTAAACACTGCTTTAATTGCGTTTAGACTAGTAGTTAGAGCAGCTTATGCTATAGCAGTTGCTTGTCTTATACTTGCTATACAGTTAATATTACAGAGGGGTGACAAAAAAAAAGATGTCAAAAAAGTTATAGTTTTTAAAGCTTTATATTTCTACAGCTAGAAGTACTATACCCAAAAGAGTTAGTAATCTGGAAAGCCAATATCTTCCTTTTGGAGTTGGGTGGCTTAGTAAGCCGCTTAGTCAGCACGGTTGTCCCTGTAATCTTGCTTGAAATGAGATGAAAAAAAAGTAAAAATAGATTCAGTATTTATTTTTTAAGGTGTCAAAGGTGGTGGTTGTTGTTGTAGTCAAAATAGGGTTCTAAAAAAGTGAAAAGCAGCTACCCTCTACTAATTAATCGCAAAAGTCAAAAAAAAAGATTGTGTGTAGTTAACGAGATTTGAACAGTAGGTAGATAAGTTCTAGGAGGAAAGCTAAGACCACCGAGCGATAATTAGGGTTAAAAAAATTTGCTAAGATACTAAAAAACAACACTAGTTAAAACGTGTCTAACAGCAATTGCCAGCCTATAGCTAATAAGAGGATTACAGTAGAATTGTAATAGGATTATAATATAATGCAATAGAGGAGGGAAGGGACACGTACGTACCGCAGCAGGAGCCTGCAATACTTTATAAAGCTGCTGCTGCTTACCTACTACTTCTTACCTTTTAAACAGCACTGCATACGAACAATTTGCATATAATACACTACACTGCAACATAGCGTGTAACCTCTATAGTAAGCATCTTCTCATTCTAGGCTCTCTTCTAAAAAAAGCATCCTTTCCTACTGTCTACCTAGCACCTAAATTAGTCTAACTTAAACTACTTATATAAACACCTAAATTTATTAAGTATCCTAAAACTTAACTACCTAGCTAGACTTCTAAGTTTATAAAAATCTTAAACAAGTCCTTTATCTACAATATCTCTATATATAAAAAGATTATTAAGCCCTAATTTAGCTAGTTGTGCAAGGAATACACAATCTCTAGAGTATTTACTAATACCAGTACAGTACTTAAGATCTATTGCTTTAACATCCTCCTCTTCCTATTTATTATACAAGAGCTAAGTATAGAGACTAGAACCTAGCTTAAATAGCTATTACAAGACGTTAAATTAGCGATAAAGAAAAAAAAGGTAAGAAAGAAAAAGTAGGCTTTCTATTGTTGTGTCTATAGGTTAGTAAGCAAGGTAATAATAGTATTACTACTTTACTTTATCTAGAAGCGCCTAGTAGTAAAGCAATAAGAATAGGTAGAATAAAGCGCGTTAAGTTAAGAGGCGATTCGCGTCTTTATCTTACTTTTCTTTATTTCTGTCTAAACATGCGACACACTAATTGCGTGCTAGTAATGCTAAATAAGGGGGTATAAGCCCTAATACCTGTTGTTAGCAATAAATCTTTTTTTTTACTAAAAAGGTGTCTACAAAATGTGTAGTCACATCAAAAGGTTGTCTTAAAAGGCCGAAGCCAATAGATTTAGTATAACTTTATTATAATTGTATAAAAAAACGCTAAGAAAAAACTAAGTTTAATAAGCTTACATAAGTATGACGTGAGCGTATTTTGGAGGCTTACATCTTATTTCCTTAGAGTTGAATGAAAGGGTGAAAAAAACAGGGGTTGCTTACGTAAGCGCTAATGACGTAATAGCTTAGTAAGCTTTTAGTATATTAACTCCTCTTGTTTATCCTAACTTGCTTTCTTTGTAATACCTCCTCTATGTCTCGCAATCTTTCTTAATTTGAGCAAGAAGTTTATACTTTATATTTACAAAACAAGCCTATTTCTTTGATCAGTAATATACTAGGAAAGTCCTCTAGAAGTATTACCAATACTCTTTATCAAATAAAACTAAAAAAAGGCTCCTTTATCTACTTTTAGGCCTTAAAAAGGTTGTCCTACAAAGATCTCAAATAAAGCAAAAAGAGTGCTTAATAGAGACCTTACTAAAAGCCCTAAAAAGACAAATCAACGTCTTTTAAAAGAAAATCGTCTAGATCTTTCTATTAGAAGCTTACAACGCTTTTTAAAAAAAGAGAACTATTCTGTTAACATTTCTTAAAAAAAGACGTCTTTAGACGCTAAAAAGGCTTATAATCGTCATATTTACGCTAAGCAATTACTTAAAAACCTTAATAATATCAACCTTAATAAAGTTGTATTTTAAGAGGAGTCTGCTATTAAGCGAGGGCATAGTGCTACGACAGAATACTATCAAACACAGCAAAATCATAGGGTTGGAAAGAAAATAGTTTCTACATCTAACACAAGTAAGTTTAAAAAACTCTATTTAACTCAAAAAATACTTTAATATATCTATTATTTTTCTATTATTCTAATCTATTTTTAGCACGCTTACTAATCAAGTTATAGGTCAAGATATTTCTATCTAAGTTTGGGGAGCGATTTGGATAGGTAGTAGATCTAAACTAGTAGTAATTAAAAGCCCTTTAATTACTACTCCTTTTAGGAATTTAGACTATTTTAAAAAGATTCTTATAACTATAGTAAAACCTGTGATAAAAAAAGGTAAGTTAGATATACTCCTTTTTCCTACTTAGAGACTGTTTACTCTATATTTAAATTTTAAAGTAGCAATCTTGATTAATAAAATTAAAGGACTTACTAACCTGTATAAAGGCTGGAAGTTTCAGCAGGATAACGCTAAGATTCATAAAACTCTAGAAGTTTTATCTTGGTTTTCTAGGAATAGGATATTGCTTTTTAAGCATCCTGCTTATAGTCCTACTCTAAATTCTATAGAAAACGTGTAGGCCTTGCTAAAAAACGCTTTAGCTAAAAGGCCTATTACTTCTTTAGGTATAGGAAAAAGGAAAAAAAGTTTAGCAGCCTTTAAGGCTGCTATAAGGGAAGAATAGGATCAATTACCTCAAAAGGCGATTGATAATTGTATTCTATCTTTACTAAGGCGTTATTTGGACGTTAAGAAAGCCTAAAGGCTGGTACACTAAGTATTAGTAAGCTTTTTTCGTTATTTATCTAGAAAAAACCCTAAAAACAAGCTCTTTATTACTACTTAATAGTTTTTTTTACAATTACCTTCAAACTTACACAGAAAAGAGTTCAACTAGTATTATTTAATATGTATACTTTATAGTAATTTCTACACCTTGAAAAAAAAGTTATTTTGTTATTTATTCTTGAGTTTTTTTATCTTTATTTTCACTGCTGAAGTGGAGCGCAAAGGTGCCTACTAAGCAGCTTACTAAGTGGTTTAATTTAAAGAAGAAGATCTTGGCTTTCCAAATCACTAACCACTTTGGGTATAGCCCTCCTGGTCGTAGAAATATAAAGCTTTGAAAACTATTACTTTTTTTACATCTTTTTTTTGTCACCCCTCTGTAATCTTGCTAATTAATTCATAGCTATATACTAGAATAAAAAGGTCTGTTTTTAATTCTTTAGGCTTCTTGCTTAGCCTACTAACTAGTTTTTTAAAAATAGAACCACAATAAAAAGTACTAAGCTTTAAAAGCTTAACTGCTTAAGGACATTTTTGCTTGCCGCAAAAAGATTAATAGCAGCGTTACGTCTACTAAAAAGTTTTTTGCACAGAAGCCTACTGCAAATAATTGCTGCGCTTAAAAAATGTTGTTTTGTAGTTTTGCTGCTTAGCCCCTGCTGCCCGCTTTTGCTCCTGCTTCTTTTTTTTAATTCAAAGTATAATGCTAAGGATTATTTGCACAAGATACAGCCTGCTTAGCAGGCTATAAGTTTAAGTTAAAGTCGTCTATATAGACAAGAGCCTTACAATACGCAACCTTATGCTGCGTACGTTCTAGGTTAACCTGTGTAGCAGCTAGCTTAAAAGCCGGCGTATGATTAATAACAGCAGCAGCAGCATTAGCAGCAAAAGCAGCAGTCTTAGCAGCAATAGCAGCAGCCTTCTTATTAATTAACTGTTTAAGAACAGCATGCTTAAGAAATGCTGCCCCTGCCTAGTCTGTACAATTGCCCTCTTGTTTGTTGTCCTAATTGCTATACTACCTATTTATATAGGCGCGATTATTACGCCAGAGTAAACAAGCAATCATCTTTTAACTTTATGTATAGAAGTGATAGATTAGATTCGCGCTGCTATGCTGCTCGTCTTTTGACTTTTGCTGCTTAGGCTAGGTTGGCTTAAGATGCTCTGAAGCTAGCTAAAGCTAAGAAAGTTAAGCATAATTCAATAATAAAGTTAAGCGAGTATAAAAACTCTAATACTTACTAGTAATCTTAGTTTTGTTTTCTAGTTTTCTTGCTTGTCTTGCTCACGTTCTCCCGCTTGAAGAAATAAGCAATTAAGAGGAGACTTAGCCTAGTATATGAATATTGCTACTTAATACAAATCCTTTTGCTTGTTAATTAATGTTGCCCTTAATTAAGTGCTTAACTTGCTAAAGTTTAAGCAACTGCTTGAACTTCTTAAACAGTTGTTAAGTAAGCAACTTAGTTAATTTATTAGCTAGCATAATTGCTGTTTCTAAGTACCTAACTTAAAATAATTCTTTAGCATATTCTTACTGCAGCTACATGTTTTGTATAATTACATGACTTAATTCAGTGCTAATCTACTTATTCTTCTTAACTACAAGCCTAATTGTTTGTTAGTTATTACACTAGACTGTCTAGACGTCTTTTAAATTAAGAGACAGCTCGCAAAAAAGCACTTAAAGGCTATAGCCTCTTTAGTAGTGTGCTTATGGGCGAGCAGCTTAGCCTTAGTAGTTAATGTAGTAACTGTAGTCTGCTAAGCTGCCTTCTAAAATATTTGACCACTATATAGAATAGCTATATATTTATACATTAATCAACAAGTTTCCTATATATCTGCAAAAGAAGCGTCGCCTGCAATTATTAAGTCTAAGCTATTATAGTTCCTATACTAGATCGTATCCTATCTTGTTTAATAAAGGTACATAATTACCTGTTTAACAGATTTTATATACTAATTACTAGGGCTTGTAAAGAAGTGTAAGAGCATTAAAATTAAGTAAGCAACATTTAGTCATAGCAAAATAGCTATATACAGGCTGTACAGCACTAATTTATCTTTTTTTAGTATGCTTAATTTCTTACTTAGTTGCTTTGCTAGTGTTCTTAAATAGTTCTTTAAACAGCAGTAGAGTTTTAAGAAAACTACTATTTTCTAGCTTAAACTTTATTGTTATCTTGTATATATATGTATTATGCACAAGCGTAATTGTTTGCTTCTTGTAATCTCTAATTACTTTAATACTATAAAACTATTTTACTAATTCTTGTTTCTGTATTTTGTACTTGTTTATAATCTTTAACTAAAAGTTTATTGCTTTCTGCTTATAATTTTTTGCGAAGAGCAGTAGGATGTTATCTATATAAAACAAAACTAGAATCCTCCTATCTTCATTAAAGAATAGGCAAGGCTCCTCTAGTAAGGCAATTAGTTTAATTTCTCTTAGTAATCCTAAAAACTTCTTATACTACAACAGTATTAAGTCTTGCAATTTATATAGTGCGCAGTTAAGCTATACACACTTTCTAAGCTTTTTAAAGCTGTTTAGCATTTTATAAATTACTAAATTTTTTGCTTTAACTAACGCAATAAGAAATGCTTCTTGAATATTATATTGTCTAATCTCTAAATTATTTTTAGCAGCACTTGCTATTACTGCTTAGAAAGACTTAGCTACTAATGTAGCAGTATACGTTAAGTTAATTAAGTCTTTCTTTTAGAAATTACTTCTTACAACAATCTACGCCTTGCATTTAAGAAAGAAGCTGTCTTAATTAAACTTATAAGTTTGAACCTACTTTATACGTATTAAGTATTTGTTTAATTCTCCTCTTCATATCTTAGTCTAAGTCTTATTCTTACTTAACTGATTAATCTCTTTCCTGCCAGCATCCTCAAATAAGGCTCTTATAAAATACTAAAGCAATTACTTATATCATCCTAGCAGTTTAGGCAGATTGTCGCAATGCAGTTAAGTATTTCATATACTTAGCTTATGCTTAGTAAGCAAAGCTGCTATAACTACGTAATTAAAAGTCTTGTAGCTTGCTTAATCTTCCTAAGTTGCTTGCAAACCTAGCATGTAAGTATTACAAAAGTTGCTTTATAAAATTTTTTTATAATCTGCAATTAATGTACTAATACTACCTATGTTTCTACCTTCTAGTTGATTATTAGGATCTTAAGTTACGTCTTTACGCTTACGCCCGCTACTTAGCTTACGCAATAGAAGATCATAATTTGTAAGCTAATTTAGACTTTTGTCTACAATTTAAGCAATACGTCTTGTAAACAAAAGTTTAGCTTGTAATTGCCTACTTCTTCGCCTGTTTAAGGCTTAAAATCTTAACACGCAAGATAATTTACGCCCTGCTAACCTGCTTACTTAAGCAGGTGTTCTATCTTAATAAGCTAGCGCGTTAGAGTCTTTAAGCACAGACTGTTAGACTAGTAATAAGTTGTTAAGCTTATTTAAAAAAGGCTCCCTACCTCTAAGTATTAACAAATTAGCTCCTTTTAGCAAGCGCACTGCTGTTTAACTGTTAATAACTCTGCAATTAATTGCGTCGTCGCTCTATAAAGTCTCTAGTTTAGGAGTTAGTTCTAAAGTAACAAGCCTACTATTTTTCTGCTAATTTAAGCAAGTTCCCAATTATGCACTAGCCTCGTGCTTTATTCGCTTAGCGTCCTTTGATCTACTTTTATTTTTAGTAAGTAAGCCTTCCTTACTTCTTAAGATAGTAAATAGATTACCTCTAAAGTTTTTAGTAGTTAGCTGCGTATCCTAATCTGCCTTTCCTTTAACAGGCAAGGGGACTTTTAAGTTGTCTTTAGAATTAACCAGCTCGCCTTTGTAAAAGATCTCTGCAATCTTGATTACTTAATCTCTTAGCAGCTTTTTCGCGCAATATCCTTTATAAAACAACCGTTTATCAAAGGTCACATTACGGGTAGTACTTACCTAATTAAGTGTTAGTACCTATATGTAGTATATGTTAGAGGCTTAATAACTAAATAAATAACTAATATAGCTGCGAGGCTTCGGCCTTTTATGACAACCTTTTAATGTGACTACACATTTTGTAGACACCTTTTTAGTAAAATTTTTTTTATTGCTAACAACAGGTATCTAAGCTTACGCCCCCTTGTTTAGCATTGCCGGCACGCAATTAGTGTGTCGCATATTTGGACGGAAACAAAGAAAAGCAAGACAAAAACGCGAATGGCCTCCTAACTTAACGCGCCCTATCCCGCCTATGCTGCCTATGCCGCCTATGCCGCCTATGCTGCTTATGCCGCTTACTTATGTTGAGGCTTTACTTCTAAGTACTTCAGACGAATAAAAGGAGCAGCACTATTACTGCCTTGCTTTCTAACTTATACATGCAACAATAGAACGCGTACTCTTGTTTTCCCGCCTTTTTCCTCTTTATCGCTATTTTGACGTTATGCAACAGCTGGCTTACCGAGGATTACCGAGTTTGACAGTCATAGCGGCCACCCCCAGCATACAGTGCCACTTTTACATAGTAACCTCAGCAAGTTTCGAATATAAAATTAGTATAACTGTTGCGAATATTAACCTTTATTAAAGATTCTTAATAATTTGAAATCTAGAAGCATAGATCTATAGATCTAGAATTCTACTTTAGCTTAGTAAGCCTCAGTTATAGAAATATTTTCTTTACATATAAATATAAACTTTTTAAATATAAAGATTTTTAAAAATCTCGAGAGGCGGAAAAATACCATTTATACCTTATAATATGAAATACAAGTGATATTCCTTAAAAGTATAATATCCAAAAAGATATAACAGAATTTCTCAGTTTATACTATTAAAAAACCTAATTTTCTCTATAACTTCTTTTAATGTTTATCTTTTTTTAAACTTCTTAAAGAATAAAAAACCAAAAGCTTAGGTCAATAAAGATAGAATCTTACTTTAATTTAATATAGCTTAATTTAAAAGTTTATATTTGTATACAAAGTAGAAATTTCTATAACTAAAGCTTACTAATTTAAAGTAAAACTCTAGATCTATAGATCTATGCTTCTAGATTCTAAATTATTAAGAATATACAAAAAGGTTAATATTCGCTATTGTTATACTAATTTTAATATTTGAAATTTGCTGAGATTACTATGTAAAAGTGGCACTGTATGCTGGGGGTGGCCGCTATGACCGTCAAACTCGGTACCCCTCAACGCCCGGGACGGGTCAATGCCCGGTTGCCTGATGCAACACCAAAAATTCAATACACGTTACCTCTGTTAATATAAGCTTAATTGAGGCTGCGCTTGTAGCTATTAAAGCGCTAGAACTAGGAGAAAAGCTTATATATACTTAAATTGCAGCAAAGTATAGTGTTAATTGCAGGACGCTTACGCGGAGACATTAAGGCGCATTAGCATTTTAGTAGCTTAAGGGGCAGAATTAACACGCTTTTTGCTTTTAGCAAAAGCAGGAGCTTGTACACTATATTAAGCGCCTCACAAAGCAAGGCCTACCTCCTACACAGCCTATGATACAATGCTTTGCCTTAGAGATAGTGTAAGGGTGCGTTGGATTGACCAAAGATGCAGGGAAAACAGTAATAAATTGAATAAAGAACTATAAAGGCTATCTAGCAAGCTTATCTACTCCTCTGTAAGGTCTGTGCTTAGTACTAAGAAAGAGACAAAAGTAGCTACGTAGCAGCTACTAACGTAGCTTAGGAAAATTGCGCAGAGCTAAGAGAAAAGTTTAGTAGACTAGAAATGCAGAAGAGCTAATACGCTAGGCTTATAGATGCTAGGTACATACAGACACCTAGGATTTGTAAGATAGCAAAATAAGGCTTTTTGTTAAGTACTAAAGATGTTAGGGCTTTAGCCCTTTATAGTACCCTCTTCTTTAATAAAGGTTCTAGAGTTCTTCTAGTCCTGTAGTGCTTCTGTATCATCTAGGTCTAAAACTAGTTCCTAAGTTAGTTTTAGGTCTCTTACTTATTTAACTAAGTATTTTTTTCTTCTTTCTGTGCTTCTTTCCTATTTTAGGCGCTCTACTAAGTACTCTTTTTTACTGTCTACTTTAATTAGTAAGGGTTTGCTGTTGTCTTGTAGTTAGCTTAGTAAAAGATTTAAAAAAGCTAGCTAAAGGTTGTTAATATTAAATACTAGATGTATCTTTCTAGGAGTACTTAGCTTTGTAGCATTTAGTCTAACAGTTTTAAGTACTGTATACTTTAAATCCTTCTAATTAAGTTTTTAGCTTAGTCTTTTTATCTTATAGTAGTCTTTTAGCTTTAGCTAAACTTTATTACTTATTTAAAGTTAAAGTACTTGTTTTCTTTTTTATTTACTTAACGTTCT
Source organism: Alternaria sp. 'sect. Undifilum' (assembly GCA_024321975.1). NCBI lineage: Eukaryota > Fungi > Ascomycota > Dothideomycetes > Pleosporales > Pleosporaceae > Alternaria > Alternaria sp. 'sect. Undifilum'. The sequence goes on from JAJJZI010000003.1 coordinate 5,383,767, forward strand.
TGTTCTTATTAAGATTCTACTATTATAGCTTAAGCTAACTTAATGCTTTGCTAAAGTTTGTTAGCTATATCTTCTGCTTTCTAATAGTCTTCTTGTCGGGGGCAAAATATCAACCGATCGATAGATCGCGCTCCGGCTAGAGGATACATATACACGTTGCGACACACCCCCTAGATTGACTAGCAGCATAGTCAATCTACCTAAGAGCTTCATGGCCCTTTTTCTTTGGCGCTCTCTTTTTTTTGAGCAGGAGGCTAGGATACTGGCTCGCTGGCGCTGGCGCTCTAAAGGCGCACCGACCCTATAAGGCTAGCGAAGCTACTACCTTGTACTGCGGGCTGTCTGTGTGTGTTGTACCCCCTAGGCTTATCTTTTTGTCTTTGCTGCTATTTCTCGCTTGTGGTCACCCACCTAGGTAAGCGACCACATCAAAATTGCTGACGCAGTTTGACCGTGCCGGGCTCATAACTGTCGGGGGCAAAATATCAACCGATCGATAGATCGCGCTCCGGCTAGAGGTTACATATACACGTTGCGACACTTCTTGTATTCTCTTTTCTTAAGGTTAATTCTAAGGTCTATGCTTTATAGCTATTTAAAGAGGATCTACCTTATATCTATGTTACAGAAAGAAAGGCAACATTTTAGTAAATTGTGCTTACCTTGTGTGAAGATGGTCCGAAGATGATCTAGGTTAGTTCTTAGGAGAATAAACGAGTACTAAGGACACGGGGGTTGTAGTAGCACGATTAGAAGATTAATATAATAGTACGGGGTGTGTTAGCACAATTAGAAGATCAATGTAATAACATAAGAGTCAAGAATTAAGTCTTAATCCTTAGATTAATTACTAAGTAGAACTCTTAGAAGTTAAACATACTAAGCTATAAGAGTTTAGTGCCTACACTATATACTTAATAAGTGTTGCCTTGCTTAGTATACTTAGTTGTACTAAGAGCACTAAGTACTAAGCAGTCCTGTAGTATAATTAGTGTTGCTTAGTCGTGCTAAGAGCACTAAGCACTAAGCAATTATGTAACTGCTAGCAGCTATTAAGTTATTACCTAAATATGCTAACGCCTTTATAAAGATTTCTCTACAAGTCCTAGTCTTAGGTTGTAACACTATCTCCTCTCTTCTAGTAAGTCGTCCTTAAGTTACATAACAGTAGCGAAGTCTAGCTTATAACTAGGTTGCTCTGCGTTATAAGTAGCGTTAGCTGCCTAGTTCCTATCTTACTATGCCTAAGCAGAAACCTCTTACTAGCACTAATTGTTATTATTGCTTCTGCTACTCTTTAATTCCTTTAAAAAAGCTCTAGTTTAATAATATTCTACTTACGCGTATAATAAGCGCGTGTACAAGGTATATGTTTATTTAAAAAAGTATAGCAAATATCTACCTTGTAGCTAGCAGTACAATGTCTAGGTAATAGAGTTAAAGTTTAAGCGCCTAGCTATAGAAAAAAAATAGTTGCGTGCACAGATAAAAGAAAGTTGTAATACGCAAGATGCTGTAATAAAAATATAAAAAAAAGTGTTAAAAGAGTTACGCGTGCAGCGCGCTTGTAAGAAGCAGCTTTGTTTATAGATAGATTTGTTAGATTGTTATATAGAGAATACAATAGTAGTTAAGTTCTGTAAGATTAAAGAATTAGAGCGCGAGGAGTCTAGGGAGACTATAGAGTTCTCTAGCGTCTTTAAGGGTTTAGCCTTAAACCTCTTATCTAGCACTTAGAATACTTTTAAAAGTTAACTACTTAATTATTAAGAGTCCTCTAATATTAGTAGTATCTTGTAACATGCAAACAGCAATTTATAAAGTTTGTATCTAGTTCTTATGTATTATTGCTATTTAGGTAGCCTAACTATTTAACTAGGTATTCCTTGCTATTATTGCTGTTTTAGTGTACAAGGATCCTTTTAACTTGAAATTTGTTTTCTTCTTCTATCTTATAATAAAAAGTCTTCTAGAGTAGCGTTCTTAGGTCTGCTAGTTCTAACATGTTAACGTAGAATCTTAGGTAGATTTTAGCGTCTGCTAGGAGGTTAAGTGTATATATAACTAGTCCCTTCTAGTTAAGAATTAAAAACAGTCCAACTTTAACGTTGTTAAGCCCTTTGCTAAGTTACTTAGTGCAGAGATTCTTTGTAAGCAAATAGACTTTATCCTCTTTCTTTAGCTAAGGTGCTGTTTTTTGTTTCTAGTTAATATATAAAATACTTTTGTGTTAAGCTTTCTTAAGTGTCTTCTTAAGTAATCTATATACTAACTTTAGCTTATTAGCTATTACAATAGCTGCTTCTGTTTCTAAGCTTTGAAGTGTATGTGTAAAGAGATTTAGGTGTCTCTTGTAGTTTATATAAAATAAAGTCTGTCCTATAAACTCTAAAAGTTTATTATTGTATGCTATTTGTGCTATAATTAGTAATAATACCTAATTGTTTTATTGTTGATTAATATATATCCTTAGGTATGCTTTTATTATATAATTTATTTATTCTGTTTGTCTATCTATTTGCAGATAATACGCTGTTAATAGCTTCTTTTTAGTTTTAATTACGGCAAGTAATATTGTCTCAAAATTGAAATTCAAGAGCTTGTCTCTATTACCAATAATTAACTTTAGTATACTGTAGTGTCTAATAACTTAATTATTAACAATATAAGCAAGCTGTACTACTATAAAATCTTTCTTAAAGGCTATATACTTAGCTTATTTTATAAATTAATTAACTACTATAAGAATTGCGTTATAAGATACCTTTGTAACGAGGTCTCTTTAGACTAGTAATCTTGTAATAAAGTCTATAAAGATATCTAATTTAGTATATTAAGTAGTTCTATTGCTTGTATTTCTCTATAGAGTGCATGTGTACTATGCTTGTTCTTCTAAAAGTCTACATATTAAGCAATAAAGGTAGTAACTTTATTCTTTATTTCTAGAAATTTATAATTCCTCTTAATAAGTTCTATAGTTTTTGTAATACTAAAGTAACTATGTACTAAGTTATTATAGTGTTACCTAAATATTACTTCTTGTAATTCTTCTAATACATTATACGTAATGCGTATATGTAAATCAAGCGTCTATGCTAGTCCTAATAATCTATTATTATTAACCTATAGTATTATAGAGTTAGTTATCTTTTTAGTTTCTGCAATAGTATATCTATAGCTAAAAGTATTTACTCCTTTGTTATCTTTTTCTAGTATATACATAATCTTAAACTTACATTATTCTAGTTCTTCTAACTATTAAACTTAGTGTTAGTTAAGTCTTTTAGTAGTTGTAAAATTAAATAACTTCTTATAATCTATAAATATCATAAGTTCTCAGCAGCTTTTAGCGTATACTCTCTAATAACTTAAGCAATTAATAATAGCTAGCAGCTTCTTATTATAAATATTATATTATTTCTCTAGTCCTAAAAACTTGTAAGACTAGTAAGCAATTAGGTACTATTTACTTTTGTGTAGTTAGCTAGCGTATTCCCTAAGTATAAGGTCTAATGCGTCTGTCTTAAATTGTAGTAGCTATCCTACTTAAAATATATAAAAGCATAGTAGTTCTATTCTTATATTCTTAAGCGTTTAGAAGGCGTTCTCTACTTTTCTACTCTACTTAGAGAGTTCTTCCTTCATTGTAAGTTCTATTAATAGAATAGCAATCTTAAAGTAATTTTTAATAAACTATTAGTTAAAGTTTAGAAGTTCTAAGAAAGATTATATCTCCTTAACTATCTTTAGTTGTAGCTATTCTTTAATTACTTATATTTTTTCTTTACTTATCTGTACTCCTTATACCTTTATAATATATCCTAGAAAGGCAATTTTATCTTTATAAAACTTATATTTCTTAGGTTTTAGTTATAGGTTAAACTAGTCTAGGCATCTTAGTACTATGCAGATATATTTAACATAATCTCTTAGGTTCTTAGAGTAGATAAGAATATTATCTAAGTATATAATAACAAAGATGTCTAAGTATACTTTTAATATATTATTAATAAGTTCTTAAAATGTTACTAAGGCATTTATTAACTTAAATAGTATAATGGTGTATTTATAATATTTGTATCTTATCTAGAACACTGTTTTCTATTCTTTACTTTTCTTAATCCTAATAAGGTAGTATCTATCTTAAAAGTCTAGTACTATAAAGACTTTAGCGTAAGATAATTAATCTCTTAGTTTTATAATCTTTAATAGCAGATATTAATTCTTTACTATAATATTTTTTAAGTTCTAATAGTTAACGCACATCTTTAGCAGCCTATTCTTTTTTAGTATAAAGAGTATAGAGAATCCTGCTAGTAATGTTAAAAGTTTTATATAGCCTTTCTTTAAATCCTTGTCTAGCTTTTCTCTTAATATCTTAAGTTCTATCTCTAATAGTTAATAAATTAGTCTAAAGAGTAAAGTCTTCCCTTCTTTTAAGATAATCTTAAAATCCTAAGGTTAGTATCTTAGTAAGGCTTTGCTATCTACTACTTCTATAAAGAAGTACTAAAATTCTTAGTACTCTTTTAAGATATTTAGAGTTACGCATTTTTCTAAAACTCTAACTTTATAATCTAAGAGAGCTCTTCTAGTATCTATTAAGTTAAACTCTCTTGTTTTAAGGCTATTCTTAGTTAAGGTTCACAGTCCTTTAGTAATATTATGAATTTTTCTCTAATTTACTATCTTAGTTGTTAAATGCGTAGGCTAGCTTGTAGTTATATCTAATCTACAGCACTTAAATAAGAACTTCTTTAACTTTTAGTTGATACGCAAGTTATATTATTGTAACTAAGAAGTTCTAATAAAATATTATAAGTAGCTAGTCTAAAAACGTCTAGGTCTATCTCTTCCTAGTGTTCCTAGATGCAGAGCATTACTCTAGTAACCTTGTAAGTAATTGTCGTCTTGCCTAGCATAAGCTGACTGTTAGCTACGTGTAGTAAGTAGAGTTCTTATTTCTTTAGCGCTTATAAGTCCACTACTAATACTACTTAAGTAGAAATAAAGTTAGCTTGTGTACTAGAATCTACTAGTGCCTGTATTTAGTGTCTATTAAGCTTTACTATAAGCTTAAAGAGGCTTAAGATATTTATTGCGTTAATCTTTCTAGTAGTTCTAAGTATCTAGGGTGTCTGTCTAAAAAAGACTATATGCTAAATCTATAAAACCTTTTTATAACAATATATTAGTTATATTTAATATCAAAGCATGTATACTATAAGAGTTAATTATACTCTTATACACTAGTTCTATTCTTGTAATTCTTCTACTACGTTATATATATCTGCAAGTTCTCTTCTAGATTATTATGTTTATAAAAGTATAAGCTATGTCTCTTATCTTATATATGTACTACACATTTGTTATTTAGACAATTATACTACTAGTATTTATATTTAGGCATTCCCTTTAGTTTCTTAAGAAACTATCCAAATTTATATTTATTAGAATAGTAAATTGTACAGCTGTTGTGTATATATATAGTCTATAAATACTTTACATGTTCTAGGTTACGCAGGTATATCTAATAGTATATATTTCTAGCGCAGCTGTTGTCTTAAGCCTTATACTACCAGCGTGTTGTTTAGAGTTTATTATAAATCTCCTTCCTCTTTTTGTCCAAGAGCTAGTGCGCTAGTTTATTTTAGAAAGCCTTAGCTTCTTTAGTCTATTTTTATACAAAATTGTTATATATAGCCTTGTTAATAGTTGCTACTAGATTAAGCTCTTTCTTCTGTAGTTTCTCTAGTAAATTAGTATACTAGCTATAATCTAGAAATATATCTCTGTAGGGTTCCTTAAAAATCTACTTAAGTTGTTTAAGCTACCTTAGTAGAGCGTCAATCCTCTCTACTAGATCTATTAAGTATCTAGTCTTTGTAAGTAATAGTACCTATGTGCTAATATTATGTTAGTCTTCTATAGTGTAAGTAAAAAGTTTCTATATAGCTAATAAAACTATCTCCTTGTTGTACGCTACTAATTCTTCCTATATAATTAGTATAGCTAGTTAATAGCTCTCTGAGAACTTAGCTATCTTGCTATATTTAGTTTAATCTACTAGGATTGCTTCTATATCTTTGTCTAGCACTATCTTAGAAATGTTGTTATCTAAGGTTTCCTCTAGCGTAATTATAACTAGGTTATCTAGACTGTTTATACTTACTTAGTCCTGTCCTTAAACTATAATAGTAAGTTATAAAATGACGTTCTATTTGTTGTCTAGATACTTATTAAATCCTATATAGTAAATAATATTAAGTTGTTAAGTTACTTTGCCTTAGCTTTAGTAGTTTTATTTTAAATAACTTTCTTGTTACCTTTGTTATGCATAAACTTCTTTTTTCTTAGTCTCTTATTAATGTTGTTAAGATGTATTAGCTTATAGCTATTAGTAGCGTAATGCCTTAGAGTCCTAGGTATATAGTTTTGCTAACGTCCTTAGTTAAGGTACAGGCGTTAAAATGTTTAACGTAGTTAAGCGTCTGTATTCTTAGGTATACAATTTCTTTGCGTATATAATTATTCCTCTAATATAAGCTTATAAAGTTTCTTATCTACTTTAATAGCTTTAGCTATAAATTAATTAAGCGCATTAAGGCTAGATCTGCTTTTTATAAGTTCTTATTGTATAGTGGGTTTAAGGCCTTATTAGTATACTTATATCAAAGTGTTATTGTCTTATTGAATAACTGTCTTGTACTATTAGAATTTAGTTATATAGTTAGCAGTAGTAGTCGTTCGTATGCGGCACCGTGTGGTGTGGGAAATCCTGAAGGTGAGAAGCAGCAGGCAGGGAGCTTTTATGAAGAAGTATTGCAGGCTCCCGCTGCGGTAACGTACGTGTCCTTACCCTCCTCCTCCATCTCTATCGCAATCTTGTTGCCAGCCATAGGCTGGCAATCGCCGTTGAACACGTTTCAATTGGTGTTGTTTTTGGTACCTTCAGCAAATTTTTTCGACCCTGATTTTCGCTCGGTGGTCTGAGCTTTTCTGCTCCGAGCGCTTAGCGCGTGGACCTCATCCACCCACCGTTCGAATCTCGTTGACTACACACAATCTTTTTTTCTGACTTTTGCGACTGATTAGTAGAGGGTAGCTGCTTTTCACTTTTTTGGAAAACCCATTTTGACTACAACAACAACCACTACCTTTGACACCTTAAAAATAAATAGTTAGCAGTAGACTTAGTTTATTATAGTCTCTAATTTTTCTGCTTTACGACTACAGACTCTTTAAAAGGTAAAAAAACTTCTTTTATCTTAGTCTTAAAGGCATCTTAGTCTTTGACTAGGGTAGTGTTGTTAGCGTCTATAATAGAACTATCTATATAGCGTTATAGGATTAAGTTAGCCTACTTCTCTATATCTCTTTAAAGATACGTAGAGGCTAAGACTACTTTATTATTATTGTTAATCTTGTCTCTTTTAATGTAGAAATATCTATTAACCTAGAGAAGCTAAGCGTTAAGCTTACTATAATTGCTATAATAAGTCTTAGGCTTGTTAGCGCGGCTTGTAGTTCCTCTAGTAGGGGAATTAGCAGGTGTATCTATAGCAGTATTACTTATCTTTAAGGGTGTTTAAAGTGTGAAGATTGTCTAAAGAAAATCTAAGTTAGTTCTTAAGAGAATAAACAAGTACTAAGGACACAGGGGTTGTACTAGCATAATTAGAAGATTAATATAATAGTACAGGGTGTGTTAGCATAATTAGAAGATTAATGTAATAATATACGGATTAAGAATTAAGTCTTAATCCGTAGATTAATTACTAAGTAAAACTCTTAGAAGTTAAACACACCAAGCTATAAGAGTTTAGTACCTACACTATATACTTAATAAGTGTTGCCTTGCTTAGTATGCTTAGTTGTGCTAAGAGTACTAAGTACTAAGCAGTCCTGTAGTATAATTAGTGTTGCTTAGTTGTGCCAAGAGCACTGAGCACTAAGCAATCACGTGACTGCTGGCGGCCGTCAGGTTATCACCTAAATGTGCCGACGCCTTCATGAAGATTTCTCCACGAGTCCTAGTCCTAGGTCGTAACCCCTTGCTATAATTGCGATCTTAGTTATCTTTAGATTGCCTTTTTAGTTTCTTTAATCTTAATTGCAGAAAGCTTGTAAGTAGGCCTGTACTATAGAGTTTATTTTTTCTATAAAGCTGTCAGTTTTGGGGTAATATTTAGAAAATAAACGTTGTTTAATCTCTAGTAGCTTGCAAAGTTAGGTTTAAAAGTAGCTTACAAACTGTACTCCTTAATTAAAAGTAATATAGTCTAGTAACTAGTAGTAAGCTACTACAGAGTTAATAAATGCTTTTGCAATGCTTTTAGTAGTTGTATATTTAAAGCTTATAAAAACTATATCTTTGCTTAGCTTGTTAGTAACTACTATTAAGTTTGTGCAACTTTTGCTCTCTAGTAACCCTGTACTAAAGTTAATTAATATTTTCTTCTAAATACACTTAAAAATTAGCATAGGTTTTAATAATTTTGATAAGCTATCTTTTTATAGTTTTGTTCTTTTACACACTAAGTAGTTTCTAATATATTACTTTACTGTTTAGCTAATAGAGAGCTAAAAGTATTCTCTTGCGACTACTTAGTAGGTAAAGTTCCTTCTTAGGTGCTCTAGGGCCTTAGAGCAGTAGATCTTATAGATAATTCTAGTGCGCAAAGGCTTGTTGTTTAGTACTTATTTATAACCTTAGTATAGCAGGTTCCTAAAATTATTAAATTTGTATTTAGAAATAGAAAGCTTAAGGTCTAGCTTTGCTAGGAATTAGCGTTCTCCCTTACTTACTGTTTTCTAGGCTAGCTAGTAGGTTTTATTCTATTCTTTAGCTTTATTTTAAAGCTCCTTTAAGTCTAATTGTTTTTAAAATACTGTTGCTAGATAACTATTGCAACAAAAGGTTCTAAGAGTCTCTTATTCTTCTTATTCTTCTATTTCTATAGTAGTTGCAGTAAATAGTTTAAAGACTTGTAAAAACCTTTTAGAAAATTAAGCATCTAAACTGTTTACAAACACATCTTATTGTCTTTAGAATAAGGCATTAGCCCAAGAGTTAATAACTCTAGGCCTATAGGCAATTTCTATGTTAGGAAATTTACTAAGGAATTAGGCTTATCTTATTTGTCTTTTCCTAAGCTGCGTAGGCTTTTTAAAATACTCTAGGTTTTTGTAATCTGTTATAAATAGAAACTTCCCTAAAGAACGTAGTATAGTATCCTACTTAGATAAGCAGTAAATAACTATAAGTAATTCCTTATTATGTATCTTATAGTTGCTTTAAGCGCTAGTTATCTTTTTTAAGTAGTATACTACTAGTTGTAATTTTCCTTAATTGTTGTATTGCGAAAGGACTTCTGCTACAACGTAGCTAAAAGAATTAGTCTTTAAAATTGTTTCCTTAATAAGATCTTATTCAGCCAGTATTAGTTCAAAGATTAATAGCCTTTTTTAGCTTATTAAAAGCTTCTTGCTCTGCCTTTTCCTATTAAAAGAAGACGTTTCTAGTAAGCCTTTAGAGTGGGTAACTATATTAAAGTAATTCTTAATAAAGCGTTAATAAAAATTTGCAAATCTAAGAAAACTGTATACTTTTTATACATTTATAGGCGCTTTCTATTATTAAATAGCTTTTACTCTCTTAAGGTCTATCTAAAGTTCTTTTCTAGCCTTAATAATGAATTCTAGGTACTTTTTACTTTGCACGTTAAATTTGCATTTCTTAATATTAAGAAGTAACCTAGCCTTACTTGTTGCTTTTAAAATCTTGTTTGTATTGCGTTAGTGTTCTTTAAGCGTGCTATTTGTGTAAATTAATATATTATTTAAGTAGGCTAAGTAGAAATTATTAATGTACTTGCGTAGTGTTTAGTTAAAATATTATTAAAAGGTGCTAAGAGCTTTACTATGTTAAAAGGAGTAACTAACTATTTGTATAATCTAAATCTAGTGCAGAAAGCAGTCTTCTACTTATCTTCTACATTAATTCACATCTTGTAAAAAGCTGCAGAAATATTAATTGTTATTAACTATTTTGCTTTGGCGATATTGTTAAGCGTCTTTTAAATTAATAGTCAAAAATAATAGTCTTTTCTTATAATAGTTTTAATAGCTTAGTTATTAACGCAAAATTGTAATCCTCTTCTAAGTCTCTTAGTAAATAAAACTAAGGAAGAAGCTGCAGAACTGCTAGCTTTAATCTATTCTTTATTTAATAAAGATATCAGCTCTTTGCGTAAAACTAAGATCTTTAGTCTACTTATATTGTATAAAAGACTCTAAAGAGGTTATTTTTTATTTTTATAATTATTCATTTGTAACTTAATTTAGTAATTAACTTTAAGACTATATAAGGGGGGTAGTGCAGAAGCAGTTTGTAACTTAAAAATTTAAGCTATGTGTTAGTACACTTTAAGAAGTAATAATAAAAGAATTACTTTCTTTTTAGAAGCTTAAGCTTTCTTAATATTCTTAAAAAAAGCTATAAAAGTTTAAATTAACTTATCTTTTTCTACTTATTTAATATACGAGTAATAAGCTGTTGCGTTTACTTACTTTAACCTTTTATTTTCTAAAACAAGGCACTTTTTAGTGCTTAGCAATTTAATTTTTTGTCTAGAAGAGTAGATGTAAATTACCTTTTTAGAAGGAGTAAAAGTAACCTCTTTTCTATTTATCTAAAGCTGTCTAAGTATTAAATTTTATCTAGAGTATGTAGAAGTAACATAGCCCTAGATAGTATCCTTGTATCTTTTAATATTAATCTCTGACCTAGCAACTTTATAAATAGTTCTAAGTTTTTCTGTAACTCCTTCTAATCTGCGTAGAGAAATAAGGATGTACTGCAAACTAGCGTTCCTAATAAGTTAAAAGCTAATAAGAAAGTATACAAAGTTTCCTGTATTAATAAAAGTTAAAGCAAAAGTATAACAATTTACTAACATTTTAACAGTAATTTCATTGCTGTTCATTTTCTTCTTAAAAGTAGATTATTTTTTGTTAAGTCTTCTTAGCTTACGTGTAGCTCTTGCTAGTAACTTTAAGCAAGAGCTATTCTTTTTCTAAATTAAAATTTTAGTCTTTTAAAGTATCTTTACTACTTAAGCTTTTCTTACTAAGCTCTTTTACTTTTGTATTCAAGAACTTTAATGCATTAGTCCTCTTTTTCTTTTTTTACTTTCTTAGCGTCTTTTTTTCTGTACAATTTGTAGCTAAGTGTCCTTTTTGCTTATAAGTAAAATAACATCTTTCCTTTATTAGCTTATTTAGTTCTAGATTGCTAAACCTGCGTGGCTTAGCTAATCTTCTAGTAAACTCTATTCCTTCTATCTAGTCTCCTGTAGGAGGAGGAGAAAAAGGAGAAGCGCGTCTTAGCCTGTATTCTTTAGGCCTTTCCTAGTCTCTGTTCTTAAAGTATTGTTTCTTAGGCTTGTCCTAGCCTTTAGAGTATTCTTTTATCCTGTATAGGTAGTCTGTAATTTTAATAATTTTATTCTGCAAATTATTTAAGTCTAAAAAGGTAATATTTACAGGGTTATTTTAAAGCTTATAAATAAAGGTTTTTTAAAAAGGCATTATATTTATATTGTTATATAAGTTGCTATTTAACAGTAGCAACTGTTTTTAAAATTCTATAATATAATTACAGATATTCTTTTCGCCTTAAGATATATTTTTTTATTGTAGTTTAACGTCCTTTCTCAGCCTGAAGGGCTATATAAGACGTGCAGGCCGAGGCCTGCAGGTAACTATGTAGTTTTTCTATCTTCTAAGTAGTTTACAAGGGGTGGTTTATCTAAATAAAAATGAGGCTCTTAGCCTATTGTGTAAGGTCGAGGGAGGGGGGGGAAGAGGAGGAGGGGGAGGAGAGGGGAGGGGTGCTTAGAGCTTGGTCGCCTAGCTAGGCGATTGCATCTAGTAATCGGAGTTTCCTTTGTACTAGGCCTGTGTACTAACCCTAGTTTCTTAAATAAAGGCTAAAGTAGCCTTAATGTCTACTTCTATTTAAAAAAGATATTGTAGAGAGATTAGCTCTGTACATAAGTTCCAAAGTATAGTTCTGCTATCCTTGTATAGTTAGTACCTAAGGATTATATAAGCTGTGTCTTATATAGCTCTAAAATTGCATAGGCAAGTTTTAGATTCTACTTTTTCTCTCTTAAATAGATAGCTCTTTAGGTAGCTATGCTCTAGTTTTAATCAAAAGAAGGAGCTAGATATATCTCTCTTAGTAGAGGGGATAGGTATCTGTTTCCTTATTTTCTATTTAAAGGTTGCTAAGTAGGTGCTAAGGTTCTTAGTAGTAGCTTTTTTCCTATAATTTCTAGAAGGCTTAACTACTTAATATTTGCCTGTTGTTTAATTTAAGAACTAATAACTACTAGGCTTGTCTTATTTGTTAAGGGGTTTATTCTTGTAACCTCTTTTGCTAGGGAGTCTACTTAATCGTTTCCTAGTATATCTTAGTGTCCTAGGACCTAATATAACGTAGAGGTAATGCCTTTTCTTTCTAATTAAGTTGCTGCCCTAATACACCTAATTTGCTACTCTTGGCTAGAGTTATTTAAGGTGTTTTTTTAATTAAAATAGAGTAGCCTAATTATCTGTATAAATATTAACATTTTAGAAGTTGTTTGATAGGCTAACTGCTTTCTCTAGACTTAAAGTAAAACCCTCTAGTTTATTGTTGTAAACTAGCTAGTTATTTCCTATATTTGCTTGTAGTTCTTTGATAAGAGTAGCTCCTTTGTAGAAGGCAACGCCTAAGCTAATTCCTTTGCCGTCCCTTGTAGCTAAGGCATCCTAGTATATTAATAGAAGGTTGTTGTCTGCTAGTAGTTTTTTATAGCTTTTAGCTTCTATATCTTTTAGCATGTTTAAAATATAGACCTTATAGAGAGTTCTAGCATTCTATAGTGTAAAGGCGTAGTGTTGCATTTTCTCTATATTGTCTAAGAGGGCTAAGGTAATAGATTCTTGAATTTAATTGAGTTGCTCTCCTCTGTTGTTGTTGATAGCAGCTTTTGGAAGGTGATTTAGATCTAGTAAAGTAGATCTAAAGGCGCATCTTCTTATAGTGTTGTCTAGCCAAACTCCAGGTGGAAATAGAGCGGTTTCTACCTCACTAGGCATTGCAGGGGAGGATCTAAAAGTTCCTAAGATCTTTCTACAGGCCTAGTTTTGTAGTTTTTGCCTGCTATTAAGGACGTGTTGTTGGCCTTTCCAGAGAAGAAACTTCATTATCTAATAAAAACAACTTTTGGTTATTGTGTAAGTTGTATTTCTATAAGTACCAAATGCAGCTTGTTTATTTTTAAGTAAGAGTAGAATTTTTTTTAATCAGAGCGTAAGCGTAAGTAGCTAGAGGTAGCTTAAGCTAAAAAGCACTAAGATTTAGCAGCTACAATATAAACTTCTTAATTGCTTCGGCCTTTTAAGACAACCTTTTAATGTAACCACACATTTTATAGACACCTTTTTAGTAAAAAAAAAGATTTATTGCTAACAACAGGTATTAGGGCTTATGCCCCCTTGTTTAGCATTGCCGGCACGCAATTAGTGTGTCGCATATTAAGACAGAAACAAAGAAAAGTAAGATAAAAACGCGAATTACCTTCTAACTTAACGCGCTCTATCCTGCTTATTTTTATTACTTTACTACTAGGCGCTCCTGAATAAAGTAAAGTAGTAATACTATTATCGCCTTGCTTGCTAACTTATAGACGCGAAAATAGAAAGCCTACTCCTTTTTTCCTACCTCTTTCTTCTCTATTGCTAATTTAACGTCTTGTAATAGCTATTTAAGCTAAGTTCTAGTCTCTATACTTAGCCCTTGCATAATAAATAAGAAAAGAGAGATGCTAAAGCAATAGATCTTAAGTACTGCGCTAGTATTAGTAAATACACTAGAGATCATGTATTCCTTGCACAACTAGCTAAATTAGGGCTTAATAATCTTTTTGTATATAAGGATATTGTAATTAAAGGACTTGTTTAAGATTTTTATAAACTTAGAAGTCTAGCTAGATAGTTAAGTTTTAAGATACTTAATAAATTTAGGTGTTTATATAAGTAGTTTAAGTTAGACTAATTTAGGTGCTAGGTAGACAGTAGGAAAGGATGCTTTTTTTAGAAGAGAGCCTAGAATGAGAAGATGCTTACTATAGAGGTTACACGCTATGTTGCAGTGTAGTGTATTATATGCAAATTGTTTGTATGCGGTGCTGTTTAAAAGGTGAGAAGCAGTAGGTAAGAAGCAGTAGGTGAGAAGTAGCGGCTTTATAAAGTATTGCAGGCTCCTGCTGTAGTACGTACGTGTCCTTTCTCTCTATCACATTATGTTGCAATCCTATTGCAATTCTACTGTAATCCTATTGCTAGCTATAGGCTAGCAATCGCTGTTAGACACGTTTCAACTAGTGTCGTTTTTTAGTACCTTAGCAAATTTTTTTAACCCTAATTATCACTCAGTAGTCTGAGCTTTCCTCCTAGAACTCATCCACCCACCGTTCAAATCTCGTTAACTATACATAATCTTTTTTTTGACTGTTGCGATTGATTAGTAGAGGGTAGCTGCTCTTCACTTTCTTAGAACCCCATTTTGACTACAACAACAACCACCACCTTTGACACCTTAAAAAATACATAAACTTCTTAAAGTAAAAAGCAAGAGGCGTTTTTTTGCTTAGTAAATTTAGCTTTCTTAAATCTTTAGAGTTATGCAGAAAAGCAAGCTAATAGAAACTCTTCTTTGAGTATAGGCTTTCTGTTAACTAAACTATTGCCACCTAGAATGTTAATTAACTCAGGCTAGTTACAGGCTGATGATTCTTTTAACTCTTCTTTTAATTACTTCTTTTTTTTAATAACCTAGTTCTTTCTTCTTAAGGTTTTTTTAAAAGTACTTATGTACCTGTGACTTGCAGTTTGTTCAATTTCCTTTTAGTTCTTATGTATTTTATCTCTTTAGCTATCTTTGCTAATTAACTAAGTATTTTACTAGCAACTAACTTTCTGCAAGTTCTTAATTTCTTTAACTTTGTTCTTGTTGTCTTTAAGCTTTATAGCTGTTGCTAGCTTAGCATTTAGAGGTGCTAGTTCTCAGAGTTTTTAGTAAAAGACAGAGTAAATGCATATACTTAGTAGTAGTTGTAGTTTGTAGTTTACTGTGCCTCTTTCTTTTAGGATTATTAATAGTCTTATGAACAGGTTATTTGGTTTCTTGATTAGTTGCTTAGTCTTTAAGTTCTGTTATAATAGAAAAACTTCATCCTCTTTTTTAAAAGTTTGTTTTTCATTTTTGGCTTATTTGCTACTTTAAATGTTGTAAAATTTCTGTAAGTAATATTCCTGCTTAATTCTCTACCCAGTTCTTGCATAAGGCAGGCTATATTATTTGTGTTTACTCTAATGCTTTTTATGTTTTTCTAAATGTTAATAAGCAACAAGCTTATATTTGTAGTTTGTGTAGTGTAGCGAGTACATTGTTGTTGCTAATTTAGTGCTGTTGTAGGCTAGTTGTAGTGTTAGCATGAGCTTAACTTAGCTGTCTTGTAGCTTGTTAGCGTATATCTTTAGATACGGTTCTAGTGTCTAGTTTGTTCTTTCTGTCTAGCTATCTGTTTCTAGGTAAAAGCTAGTTAATAGCTTCTTCTCTACTATTATTTTTGCTAGAAATGTTGTCTAATACTTAGACGTAAACAACTTGTTTCCGTCTGTTATAGATTCTTTAAGCATTTTATACTTCAATACTAGTGTCTTTGCAACTTTGTCCGTTATAAGCATAAAAATTGCTCATACAGCAGCTGTTAGTAATATAAGAGCAGTACTAGCTTCGGCCATTTAAGACAATCTTTTGATATAACTACACATTTTGTAGACACCTTTTTAGTAAAAAATAAAGATTTATTGCTAAAAATAAGTATCTGGGCTCACGCCCCCTTGTTTAGCATTACTAGCATGCAATTAGTGTATCACTCTAGCATGTTTAGACGGAAACAAAGAAAAGCAAAACAAAGACGCAAATTGCCTTCTAACTTAATGCACCTTATTCTGCCTATGCTGCCTAATTGTGTTAAGGCTTTACCTTTAGGTTCTCCCAGACAAATTAAAGAAGCAGTATTATTATTGCTATGCTTTTTAACCTATACATACGACAATAGAACGCCTACTTCTTTTTTTCCGCCTTTTTCTTCTTTATCGCTATTTCGACGTTATGCAACAGCTAGCTTAACTAGTTAATACTTTCTTTACTTAGCCTATGCACAATTAATAAGAAGAAAAGGATACTAAAGCAGAGTAGTTTATGTACTTTGCTAGTATTAGCAAAAACTCTATAAATCTTGTATTTCTTTTACAACTAGCTAAGTTAAGGCTTAACATTCTTTTTGTATATGGAGATATTGCAGATTTCAAAGTTATCTATAAGAGATATAGTTATAAAGTCCTAAAGGGGCTAAGTTTGTAAATGCTTAATAAACTCAGGTGTTTGTATAATTAGCTTAAGCAAGACTAGTTTAGAGGCTAGGTGTACAACAGGAAAGCTTCTTATTTAAATAAAAGTTAAGGTTAAAAAGATGCTTATTAAAGAAGTTATACGCTATTGCAATATATTGTATACATAATATTTGTATACAGTGCTGTTTAAAAAGTAAGAAGTAGAAGGTAAAAAGCAGCAGCTTTATAAAGTATTGCAGGCTCCCGCTGCGGTACGTACGTGTCCCTTTCTTCCTTTATCGCATTATGTTGCAATTTTATTGCAATCCTACTATAATCTTGTTGTTAGCTATAGGCTGGCTATCGCTGTTAGACACGTTTTAACTAGTGTTGTTTTTTAGTACCTTAGCAAATTTTTTGACCTTAATTATTGCTTGGTAGTCTAAGCTTTCCTCCTAGAACTTATCTACCTATTGTTTGAATCTCATTAACTATACACAATTTTTTTTTGACTTTTGCGATCAATTAGTAGAGAGTGGCTGCTTTTCACTTTTTTAGAACCTTATTTTGACTACAACAACAACCACCACCTTTGACACTAAAAAAATATATAAGAGCAGTACTAAGTATAAGCATTACACGCGTTAAAGCCTATTTAACAATAAAATTTTATAAGTAGCTAATCGTTGCAATAATAAGAATTAGTTACTGTTGCTTGTTAATCTATGTGCTTATTGTAAGACATCTAGTAGCTCTACTTAAAGGCTAATTGCCTTACCTGCCAAATCAAGTCTGCTGTTAAGTTTTTAATCAGATCTTAATCTATATAAAAGTCTAATTAAGTAATTAAGCCGGCACAAGGGCAAGGCTTCTTAAGAGCTATTATAAAAATCTTAGTAGCTTACTGCTAAAGCAGCGTCCTGCAAATAGCAACAGGACAATAGCAATAGCCTACAAACGCCTATTAGGCTGTTTATTAAGCGCAACGCGCCTCTCTCTACTTAGAAAAAAGTGCTTAACAGCTCTTTAAAGTTTGCTGCTAATCTATTATATTCCCGCATTCTGCTATATAAGCACTGCATAAAGGAGATGGTAAATAGTTTATACAGTAAATATTACTTTAATTGCGTTTAGACTAGCATTCAGAGCAGCTTACGCTACAGCAGTTACTTATTGTACACCTGCTATACAGTTAATATTTATCTTGTTTATTACTGTTGGAGTACTAACCTGCGAATCACTCCTTTGACAACCGGATCACCCGGGTTATCAGGTGATCCTAGTGGGATATCACGTGATGGCGCTAGTAGCGCGCATATAAACGAGCCGGATCGTCCGAAGTCTTTTCGGTAGTTATTGGACACTTTGTTGTGGCACTTAGTTGATCAATATACTCATTCCCCTCCACTGATCATTCAATTACTCCTTCCCAGCTCCCACAATTACTCTATAGCTATATATAAGAATAAATAGATAAGTTTTTAATCTTTTAAGCTCCTTGCTTAGGCTGCTAACTAGTTCTTAAATGTAGAACAATAACAAGAAGTACTCAGCTCTAAAAGCTTAACTGCTTAAGAACATTATTGATCGTTGTAAAGAAATTAATAGCAGCATTCTGTCTAGTAGAAAGTCTTTCGCGCGAAAGCTTCCTGCTAATAATTACTGCGCTTAAGAGATAATTTGTAGTTTTGCTGCTTAGCCCCTACTGCCTACTCCTGCTTTTGTTTCTGCTCCTGCTCCTGCTTTTTTTCATCTAAGGTATACTGCTAAGGATTAACTAGGCTAGATACAGCCTGCTTAGCAGGCTATAAGTTCAAATTAAGGTTGTCTATATAGAAAAGAGCCTTATAATACACAACTTTGTGCTGCGTACATTCTAGGTTTACTTGCGTGGCAGCTGGCTTAATAGTTAGCGTTTAATTAATCACAGTAGCTGCAGCAGCAGCTTTAACAACAACAACTTTTTTAGCAAATATCTCTTTAAAAACAGTATGCTTAAGGTATACTACTCCTGCCTATTCTGTATAATTACCCTGAAGTTTGTTGCCCTAATTGCTATCTAGACTTCTTATATAGAGGCAATTATTATGCTAAAGTAAGCTAGCATTGATTTTTAAATTTATTTATAAAAATAATAAATTAGATTTGCGCTCTTATGCTGCATACCTCTAGACTCTTACTGCTTAGGCTAAGTTAGCTTAAAATGCCCTAAGCTAGCTCAAGCTAAAAAAAGCTAAGCAATATCTAATAATAGAGTTAAGTAATGATAAAGACTTTAATACCTACTAGTAACCTTAGTTTTTGTTTTTCTTGTTTTCTTGCTTATCTAGCTTATGTTCCCTTAATGATTCTAATAAGCTTCAAAGAGGAGACTTAGCCTAGTATATTGATATTGCTGCTTAATACAATTTTTTTTGCCTATTTATTATTATTGCCTTTAATTAAGTACTTAACTTGCTAATAGTTTAGCAACTGCCTAAACTTTTTAAACTGTTGTTAAGTAAGTGACTTAATTAGTTTATTAGCTAGTATAGTTGCTGTTTCCATGTACTTAATCTAAAACAATTCTTTAGCATATTTTTGCCGCAGCTATATATTTTTTATATCTACATGCCTTCATTAAGTGCTAATCTACTTATTTTTCCTAACTTCAAGCTTAATAGTTTGTTAATTTTTATACTTAACTGTCTAGACGTCTCTTATATTAAGAGACAGCTTACAAAAAAGTTGCTTAAAGGCTATAGCCTTTTTTGTAGTGTGCTTAAGAGAAAGCAGCTTAGCTTTAGTAATTAACGTAGTAACTGTAGTCTGCTAAGCTGCCTTCTAAAATATTAAACTACTATACAAGCTTACTATATAACTATAAAATAATTAATAAGTTTCTTAATTATCTGCAAAGAAAGCGTCGCCTACAATTATTAAGTCTAGGCTATTATAGTTCTTGTACTAGATTGCGTTATGTCTGTCTAATAGAGGTATATAATCACCTGTTTAATAGCTTTTATATACTAATTACTAAGGCTCGTGAGAAAGTGTAAGAGCTTTAAAATTAAGTAAGCAACATCCATTTACAGTATAACAGCTATGTAGAGCACTAATTTGACCTTTTTCTAGTAGGCCTTAATCTCTTGCTTAGTTGCTTTGCTAGTGTTCTTAATCAGCTCCTCTAACACAAAAGAGTTTTTAGAAAGCTACTATTTTCCAGCTTAAACTTTTTTGCGATTTTTTTGATATATATATTATACATAAGCGTGATTGTTTGCTTTTTACAATTTTTGATTTTCCTAATACTAAAGAACTATTTAAGTAATCTTTGTTCCTGTATCTTAAATTTTCTATAATTTCTAACTAAAAATCTATTGCTTTCCACTTATAATCTTTTGCAAAGAGCAGTAGGATATTATGTATAGAAAACAAAACTATAATTTTCTTATATTAATTGTAGAAGAGGCAGAGATTCTCTAGTAAGGCAATTAGTTTAATCTCTTTTAGTAATTCCGAGAACTCCTTATACTTCAACAGTAGCAAGTCTTATAATCTATAAAGTGCGCAGTCAAGCTGTGCGCACTTTCTAGGCTTCTTAAAGCTATTTAGCATCTTACAAATTACTAAGTCATCTGCTATAATTAACATATTAAAGAATGCTCTTATAACATTATATTACTTAATCTCTAAATTATTCTTAGCAACGATAGCTATTGCTGCTTAAAAGGACTTGGCTGCTAATGTAGCAGTATATGTTAAGTTAATAAAGTCTTTCTTTAAAAAATTACTATTATAACAATCTGCGCCTTGCATTTAAGAAAGAAGCCGTTTTAATTCAAATTGTAGGTTTAAACCTACTTTATAGGTATTGGGCGATTATCTGCTTTTTCTCTTAACATTTTATTCTAAGTCTTATTCTTACTTAAATTATTAATCTCTTTCCTGTAGGCATCTTTAAATAAGGCTCTTGTAAATTATTACAGCAATTGCTTTTATAATCTTAGTAGTCTAGGAAGATTGTCGCAATGCTGTTAAGCATTTAGCTTACGCTTAGTAAGTAAAGCTGCATTAACTACGTAATTAAGAGTCTTGTAACTTGCTTAATCGTTCGTATGCGGTGCTGTTCGAAAGGTGAGAAGCAGTAGGTGAGAAGCAGCAGCCTTATGAAGTATTGCAGGCTCCCGCTGCGGTACGTACGTGTCCTTTCCCTCCTCTATCGCATCATGTTGCAATCCTATTGCAATCCTACTGTAATCCTATTGTCAGCCATAGGCTGGCAATCGCCGTTGGACACGTTTTAACTAGTGTTGTTTTTTGGTACCTTAGCAAATTTTTTGACCCTAATTATCGCTCGGTAGTCTAAGTTTTTCTTCTAGAACTCATCCACCTACCGTTTAAATCTCGTTGACTACGCACAATCTTTTTTCTGACTTTTGCGATCAATTAGTAGAGAGTGGCTGCTTTTCACTTTTTTAGAACCCTATTTTGACTACAACAACAACTACCACCTTTGACACATTCAAAAATAAATACTAGAGATGTATAACATAAAACAAGAGACGCAAGTTAAAACTAATGTGTTGAATTATGCACTTAGAGCTGTATTGTTATAGCAGTGCCTATACAAGAAATATAAATTCGTGTTCTACTATATAAAGAAGTACTCTAAAGCAGAAATGAACTACAACGTTTGTAATAAAGAACTATTTAAAGTAGTTAAGACTTTAGATATTAGAAAGTTTTTTTACTAGGACTACTACACTAAATTAAGGTTTTTACTAATTATCAGAACTTAGCAGGTTTTATGACAACAAAGAGACTTGACTATCAACAAGTTTAATAGGCTAAGATATTAGCTTAGTTTAACTTTAAAATAATATATCGCGCCGGAACGCTTACCAAAGCAGTAGATGCTTTAAGTTAAAAAACCAACTTGTAAGAAGAAAGTTATAAGGAACTATATAATGCTATGTTTAAAAAAATACTTGTTGGAGTATTGACATGCTACAGAACATGCGGATCACCTTATTGATCAAGTGATCCTGGTAAGCTGATCACATGACGACTGCGCTAGCGCCTATATATACGGGTCAGATCGTCTTATTCTTTTTTAGTAGTTATTATACACTTTGTTGTGGCACTTAGTTAATTAATACACTCATTCCACTCCTCCTAATTAAGCAAATGCTCCTTCTTAGCTCTTACAGTTATAAGCCCAGCTGCTTAATTATATTATTAATTTCTATTGCGTAATTAGCAAGCTAGAAGGTCAATTGTTAATTATTAATTACTTTACTTTACTTTATTTTCTTACAGCACAGCTAGCAAATTGCTGCAGCTGCTGTACCTCTCTCTTATTGATTATACAATCAAACTTCTACTAATTTAACCTACAGGCTACTGTTATTGTTGACAGCTTCCTACCTACTAACTGACTAATTCATCTGTTGTTACCTTAACAGTAACCTACGTCGTGATTTTACACAAAGCATCTTACTAAGATAGACATTACTACAGATGGGTGACAAAAAAATGATGTCAAAAAAGGTATAGTTTTTAAAGCTTTATATTTGTACAACAAGAAGGTCTATATCTAAAAGAGTTTTTTTATTGTAATTTAACGTCCTTTCTCAGCCTGAAGGGCTATATAAGACGTGCAGACCGAGGCCTGCAGATATCTATGTAGTTTTTATCTTCTAAGTAATTTACAAGGGGTGGTTTATCTAAATAAAGGTAAGGCTCTTAGCCTATTGTGTAGAGGTAGAGAAAGGGGAGGAGAAGGAGGAGAAGGGGAGGAGAGGGGAGGGGTGCTTAGGGCTTAATTGCCTAGGTAGACAATTGCATCTAGTTATTAGAGTTTCCTTTGTACTAGGCCTGTGTACTAACCCTAGTTTCTTAAATAAAGGCTATTATAGCCTTAATACCTGCTTCTATTTAGAAAAGATATTATAGACAGATTAGCTCTATATATAAGTTTTCAAGTATAGCTCTACTATTCTTATATAGTTAATACCTAAGGATTATATAAGCTGTATTTTAAGTAGCTCTTAAATTGCATAAGTAAGTTCTAGTTTCTAATTTGCCTCTTTTAAATAGATAGCTCTTTAAGTAGCTATAACCTAGTTTTAATTAAAAGAAAGATCTAGATATATCTCTCTTAGTAGAAGGGATAAGTATCTGTTTCCTTATTTTCTATTTAAAAGTTGCTAAGTAGGTGCTTAGGTTCTTAGTAGTAGCTTTTTTCCTGGAGTTCTTTAGGAGGCTTAACTTATTAATATTAGCTAGTTATTTAATTTAAGAGCTAATAACTGCTAGGCTTATTTTATTTATTAAAGAGTTTATTTCTGTAGCCTCTTTTGTAAGGAGGTCTACTTTATTGTTTCTAGGTATATCTTAGTGTCCTAGGACTTAATATAGCGCAGGGGTAATACCTTTTCCTTCTAGTTGAGTTGCTGCTCTAATACACCTAATTTGTTACTCTTAGCTAAAATTGTTTAAAGTGTTTTTTAATTAAAATAAAGCTACTTAATTATCTACGTAGATATTAACATTTTAGTATATATTTAATAGGTTAACTACTATCTCTATCCTTAAGGTAATACCTTTAAGTTTACTATTATAAACTAGCTAGTTTTTCCCTATATTTGCTGATAGCTTCTTAATAAGAGTAGCTCCTTTATAGAAGGCAACACCTACGCCTATTCCTTTACTATCCCTTATTGCTAAGGTATCTAAGTATATTAATAAAAGGTTGTTATCTAATAATAGTTTCTTATAGCTTTCAGCTTTAATCTTTTTTAGCTTGTTTAATATATAGACCTTATAAGGAGTCCTAGCATTCTATAGCGTAAAGACGTAGTGTTATATTTCCTCTATACTGTCTAAGAGGGCTAAGGTAATAAATACTTGTATTTAATTAAGTTACTCTCCTTTATTATTATTAATAGCAGTATTAAGAAAGTAGTTTAGATCTAATAAAGTAGATCTAAAGGCGTATCTCCTTATACTGTTGTCTAGCCTAACTCTAGGTAGAAATAGAGCAGCTTCTACTTTACTAGGCATTGTAGGGGAAGATCTAAATATCTCTAGAATCTTTCTACAGGCCTAGTTTTAAAGTTTTTGCCTACTATTAAAGACGTGTTCTTAGCCTTTCTAAAATAGCTAGCATCTATAATCAGCTACGCTAGTAATACACGCTAGGTATAACTACCTTATTACCTTTAGTAAGAGACCTTTATTAATATTAGCTAGCCTACTTAGGCGGAAAAAAGCCTATTTTGCTTGTTGTATCTTTATATAGTAGTAGTCTCTAAACTTTAAGGTATTATTGAAGAAGATACCTAGCTACTTAACTAGTCCTTTTAGCTAAAAAGTCTCTTAAGTAGGTAGCGTAAGGACACTATTTGTATCTTTTCTAAATCTTGTCTAGTTTGCTAATTCTGTTTTTAAGCTATTAAACTTATGTGGGAGCTGAGAAGGAGTATTTGAATGATTAGTGGACGGGAATAAGTATATTAATCAACTAAGTGCCACAACAAAGTGTCCAATAACTACTGAAAAGACTTCGGACGATCTGGCTCGTTTATATGCGCGCTACTAGCTCCGTCACGTGATATCTCACTAGGATCACCTGATAACCCGGGTGATCCGGATGTCAAAGGAGAGATCCGGAGTGATCCGGAGTGATCCGTATATTAGTACTCTAACACACCCCCTAGGTTAGTAAGATACTATTAATCTAAGCTGTAAGCAATCTAGGTAATTATAATAAATCTAAGTTATTAATTAAGAGAGCCTCTATAATTATAGCTCCTCTGCGTAGTTCTCTGTTGTTGTAGTAATGCTGCGTGTTGTTGCTTTAATTAATCTAGCAGCTCTAAGTAATATTAAAACTTTAGATAGACCCTAAATATCGCGTAAATAGTTAGTGCGTAATTGCCACAACAAGGTTAATGACATCTATTGCTCTTCTAAAACTTTTTGTCCTTAACCTTAATTAATCTAATTACTAAGTCTTTCTAATCCTATCTCAACTACTATTACTAATATAGTAAGTAAGATTGCCTTACTGTTCTCTTACTAATTAGCTTATAATCTTTCTAGTGTAGTCTGCCCTAAGCAATAACAAGCGCAGCTTAGAAAGCTGTTATTAACGTAATTAACGCTTAGAAAGCTGCCGCTAGCAATGTAATAATAGTGCTAAGCATAAGCATTGCGCGCGCTAAAGCCTGTTTAATAATAAGATTTAGTAAGCAGCTAATCTCTAAGATAATAAGAGTTAGTTACCTCTACCTATTAATCTTTTCGCTTACCGCAAGACATCTAGTGGCTCTGCTTAGAAGCTAATTGCCTTATCTACTAAATTAAGCCTACTGTTAAGTTCTTATTTAAATTTTAATCTACATAAAAGCCTAACTAAGCAATTAAGCTAGCGCAAGGGCAAGGCTTCTTAAGAGCTAAAGTAAAAGTTATAGTAGATTACTGCTTAAGCAGTAACGCGTGAACTGCAATATAGTAACAGTAATAGGCTAAAAACGCTTATTAAGCTGTCTACTAAGCGCTCCGCGCCCCCCTCTACTTAGAAGAAGGCGCCTAGTAGCTCCTTAAAAATTGCTGCTAATCTATTACGCTCTCGCGTTCTACTGTATAAAAGCTGTATAAAGAAGATGCTAGATAGTTTATACGCTAAACGCTGCTTGAATTACGTTTAGACTAGTAGTTAAAGCAGCTTACGCTGTAGTAGTTGCTCGTCTTACACCTGCTACACCGTTAATATTAATCTTGCTAATTAATTTATAGCTATGTATAGAGATAAAGAGGTAAGTCTTTAACCTGTTAACCGTACTTAGCTTACTTACTAGTTTTTAGAGATAGAATAATAATAAGATGTACTAAGCTTTAAAAGCTTAACTGCTTAAAGACATTATTACTTGCTGTAAAGAGATTAAGAGCAGCGTCATGACTACTAGCAAGCCTTCTATAAAGAAGCCTCCTGCTAATAATTGTCGTGCTTAAGAAATGTTGTATTGCAGTTTTGCCGCTTAACCTCCTACTCCTGCTCCTGCTCCTGCGTTTGCTCCTGCTCCTGCGTTCGCTCCTACTTCTGCGTTCGCTCCTGCTTAGCAACCTGCTCAACAGCCGCAACAGACAGCTTACTATACACAGCAGCAGTAACAGCAGCAATATAAGCAGCCTTAGTAGTAACCTGCTTAAAGGTTGCTGCTTTAAGAGCAGGCTGCCTGCGAAATGTTGCCCCTGCCTAGTCTATACAATTATCCTTTTATTCGTTGTCCTAATTGCTATACAACTTATTTATATAAGCGCAATTATTACGCTAGAATAAGAAGGCAATTATCTAACAACTCTATGTATAAAAGTAATAGGTTAGAATCGCACTGGAATGCTATTTACCTCTAGACTCTTGCTGTTTAGGCTTAGATAGCTTAAATTACTCTTAAGCTAGCTAAAGTCAAGTAGGCTAAGCGTGATGTAATAATAGAGTCTAGCAAGTATGATAAGTCTAATGCTTATTAGTAATAAAGTTCCTAGTTCTAGTTTAATAGTCTAGCTTACGTTCTCCTGCTTAATAAAATAAGCTATTAAGAGGAGACTTAGCCTAGTATATAGATATTGCTACTTAATACAAATCCTTTGCTTATTAATTATTATTTCTTTTAATTAAGTACTTAACTTGCTAAAGGTTAAGTAACTACTTAAACTTCTTAAAGTGTTATTAGGTAAGCGACTTAGTTAGTCTATTAGCTAGTATAATTACTGTTTCTAGGTACTTAACCTAAAATAATCCTTTAGCAAATTCCTGCCGTAGCTAAATATTTTGTATATTTACGTATCTTAATTAAGTGCTAATCTACTTATTCTGCCTAACTACATGCCTAATTATTTGTTAATTATTACACTAGACTGTCTAGACGTTTTCTAGATTAAGAGACAGCTCACGAAAGAAGCGCTTAAGAGCTATAGCCTCTTTAGTAGTGTGCTTAAGGGCAAGTAGCTTAGCCTTAGTAGTTAACGTAGTTACTGTAGTCTGCCAAGCTACCTTCTAAAATATTAGACTACTATATAAGATAGCTATATATCTATAAGTTAATTAATAAGTTTCCTAATTATCTATAAAGGAAGTATCACCTGTAATTATTAGGTATAGGCTATTATAGTTCCTATATTAGATTGTATCCTATCTTGTTTAATAGAGGTACATAATTACCTGTTTAACAGCTTTAATATATCAATTACTAGGGTTTATAAAGAAGTGTAAGAGCTTTAAAATTAAGTAGGTAATATTTAGTTATAGCATAATAGCTGTGTACAGCACTAATTTAACTCTTTTTTAGTAGGCCTTAATCTCTTGCTTAGTTGCTTTGTTAGTGTTCTTAAGCAGCTCCTTAAACAGTAATAGGGTCTTTAGGAAGCTAGTATTCTCTAGCTTAAACTTCTTTGTAATCTTGTTAATATATATATTATATATCAGCGTAGTTATTTGCTTCTTATAATCTCTAACTATCTAGATACTAAGGAACTATTTAACTAATCATTGTTCCTTTATCTTATACTTGTCTATCATTTTTAACTAAAGATCTATTGCCCTCTGTTTATAATCTTTTGCAAAGAGCAGTAGGATATTATCTATATAAAATAACACTAAGATCCTCCTTTCTTAATTAAAGAATGGGCAGAGTTCCTTTAGTAAGGTAATTAGTCTAATCTCTCTTAGTAATCCTAAGAACTCCTTATACTACAACAGTAGCGAGTCTTATAATCTATATAATGCGCAGTTAAGCTATACGCACTTCCCTAGCTTCTTAAAGCTATCTAGCATCTTATAAATTACTAGGTTATCTACTGTAATTAACGCATTAAGGAATACTCCTATACCATTATATTACTTAATCTCTAAATTATTCTTAGCAGTAATAGCTATTATTGCTTAGAAGAACTTAGCTGCTAAGGTAGCAGCGTAAGTTAAATTAATTAAATCCTTTTTTTAGAGATTATCTCTTACAATAATCTGCGCCTTACATTAAAGAAAGAAGCTATCCTAATTAAACTTATAGGTCTAAACCTGCTTTATAGGTATTAGGCGATCAATTGTTTCTTCTCTTAATATCTTAGTCTAAGTCTTTATCTTACTTAACTAATTAATTTTTCTCCTGCAGGCATTCTTAAACAAGGCCCTTATAAGATGCTAAAGCAATTGCTTCTATAATCCTAGCAGTTTAAGTATATTGTTGCGATGCAGTTAAGCATTTCCCTTTAGCATATACTTAGTAAGCAAAGCTACTAAAACTATATAATTAAAAGTTTTATAGCTTACTTAGTCTTCTTAAGTTGCTGGCAAACCTAGTAGGTAAGTATTATAAAAGTTATTCTATAATAAATCCTTATAATCTGTAATTAATGCGTTAACACTACCTATGCTTCTACCCCCTAGTTAATAATTAGAATCTTAGGTTACGTTCTTACGCTTACGCCCGCTACCTAGCTTACGTAGTAGAAGATATTAATTTGTAGACTAATTTAAGCTTTTGCTAGTAATATAAGCACTACACCTTATAAACAAAAGTTTAGCTTGTAATTACTTACCCCGTCTGCTGTTTGTTACCTAAGGTCTTAACTCGCGAGATAGTTTATGCCCTGCTATCCTGCTTACACAAGCAGGTGTTCTATTATAATTAGCTAGCGCGTTAGAGTCTATAGGCACAGACTGTTAGACTAGTAAATAAGGTATTCTACCTATAAGTTTTAACAGATTAGCTCCTTTAAGCAGTTATACTACTATTTAATTATTAATAACTATATAATTAATTAAATCCTCGTTCTC
Source organism: Alternaria sp. 'sect. Undifilum' (assembly GCA_024321975.1). NCBI lineage: Eukaryota > Fungi > Ascomycota > Dothideomycetes > Pleosporales > Pleosporaceae > Alternaria > Alternaria sp. 'sect. Undifilum'. The sequence continues at coordinate 5,412,043 of JAJJZI010000003.1, forward strand.
TAGAGTCTCTAGTTTAGGAGTAGGTTCTAGGGTAGCAAGACTAGTAATCCGCTGCTAATCTAAGCGAATTCCTGATAGTGCACTAGCCTCATGCTCTAATTACTTAGCTTCTTCTAATCTACTCTTATCTTTAGTAGGCAGGCTGTCCTTACCACTTAAGATAGTAGATAGATTACCCTTAAGGTTTTTAGTAGTTAGCTATATATCCTAATCTACCCTTCCATCAAACAAGAGAGAGGACCTCTAAGTCGTCTCTAAGATTAACTAGCTCGCTATTATAAAGGATCTCTACAGTCTTAATTACTTAATCTCTTATTAGCTCTTCCTTGCAATCTTTTTTATAGAACAACTATTTATTAAAGGTTATAGAGAACAAGGAGCTAGTAACAGTAGTTTAGGAGAACTAGATAGTTAATTCTGCCTTTCTACCTGCGTCTGAGACGCGCTATATATACTATATACAAAGGAAATAGTCCTAACCTAGAAAGGCTGCTGTAGAACTTAGAGGGATTACCTCTAAGTTTGCTACGTATCCTGTAGAGCTTAGGAGTAAGCTCCTAAGCTTAGCGTAAAAACTCTAATATGCGGTTAACTAGCGCAAGCCTAGCGCTTAAGCTAATAGGCGCCTAGGTCTAATGCCTAAGAGCGCCTTAGGCCTTAAGGATAGTACGTTATATATGCGACACACCCCCTAAGTAACTAAGACTTTAGTTACCTATATAGAGCTCTATATAGTTCTAGCGCACTACGCAACGCGCTGTGCACGTGCAGCTTAGCATAAGGCGCAACAATAATAATAAAATTTTAAGCCTCTTAGGCTTAGTATTTAATACTACTATAGCTACTATAAGTATTACTTTATAACTCACCTAAATCTTTTAAAAGCAATACTAATTACTTGCGCAGTTTTAACTATACTCTTATGCAGTTTTTAAGGCTATTGCACGCGCTACTTCTTACCTCTACGCAGCTTCTAGCTCTATTTTAGCACTCCTTCTATTTAGTTACTAACTCTATATAGAAGTTAAAACTACAAAAAGCTACTGCTGCCTACGCCGCCGCCCGCGCCTCTGCGCGCGCCGCCGCGCCGCCGCCCTTGCTAGTAGCGCGGCCGCCTCTACCTTGCGCTTCTTATATAAAGTCAACTAGTGCTACTTTAAATATAGCACTAACCTACACGTCTAGGGGTCGTATAGGCAAGGTTAAAATCTTAGTTAAGACCGCTTGCAGGGGTAAGACCCTAGCAGCAACTCCTAGTTGCTAGAGCGCACCTAGTGCGTATCGCGACGTACTCTATCTTAAGTGTGTTAAGAGCGCTTTGTCTAGTAGCTCTAATAGAGCTTGTTAGGATAGGGCCTCTAGCTCTAAAACGCACTACTAGTAGTGCTTTAATAAGAAGACCTGCAAAGTCCTATATATAATTCTTTCTTAAATTTTAAGCTTCTACTAACAATTAAAGCCCTTAAATTACTATCTTTTTAGCTAAAAAGCTTCTTACTAAGCTCTAGAAAGATTTGCTAGCATAAGCTCTTCTTCTATCTTTTTTTAAGTTCCTTATACTAACACATTGCAGAGTAAGTAGGCTAAAAAGCTTATAAGCTACTATCCGCATTCTTCTAAAGGAAGCAGCTAAGAGAAGAAGTTTAGGGAGGGCCTTAGTAGTAAGGAGGAGGCTAGTAAGGATAACTAAGAAGAATCTTCTAGTAAGGCTAACAGTCTCCTTACGCGTTGTTAACGCGTTAGGGAGCTATTAGACAAGCTAGTAGACCTTCTAGTTACCTAAATATCTATTAGGAGGGGGTTATCCTCCTAGAATCTTATAAGTTGTCTAGGGGTAGAGGGCTAATCTACCCTAATAATTAAACACTTATTTTTTTTTATACTCTCTTTCTTTTGTAAATCTTTGTAAGCTATATAACCTATATTAATAAGCTTCTTAAAGTGCTTAAGCTTTTGCCTTAACAAGTATTTAGTAAGTCTGTTAGCTAGCATCTTAGCTGTTAGTAAATACTTAATCTAAAACAAGCATTTAGCGTGCTCTTAGTAGAGCTATATATTCTATATATTAACATGTTAGAGCTTAGTAGTAATTCTTTCTTACTCTTTAACAACTAGGCGTATTATTTGCTAGTTATTATAGAAGATTCTTTAGGCTCTTAAGACTACAAGCTTAAGCTCTTTAAATAGCTTTTTAAGCGCTATAAATTTTTTTGCTACATGCTCTGATATAAAAAGCTTAGTTTCTGTTATTAAAGTTATTACTATAGCTTAATAAGCTGCTCTCTAAATAATTAGACCTCTAAAAAGTATAATAATATAGCCTTAAGAAGATTAACGCGTCTCTAAATTATCTGCAAAAGACGTGTCTCTATATATAGTAAGCTCCTTACTATTATTATTACTATATATAATCCTCTTATGCCTTGTATAGTAAAGGTATTATATAAGATAATCTACAGCCTTTATGTAAGCTTCTAAGGAGTTAGTAAGAAAGTAAGAGAGCTTAGAAACTGCGTAGGCAGCGTTAGGACGCAGCATAACAGCTTTATACAGCGCGCTACTAACGCGCTCTTAGTAGGCTTTAATTTAAGGCTTTAGGGCCTCTTCTAGATTTTTAACTAGCTCCTCTAAGAGTAAAGGAGTTTAAGAGAACCTACTAAGGGCGTCTAAATTAAACCTTTTAGTGACTTTGTTAATATAGGTGTTATGTAGTAGCAATATCATGCGCTTCTTACAATCTCTTACAATCCTTATTCCTAGAAACTATTTGCTTTTTCTTTATCCTTAACCTTGTAGGTATCTTTAATAGATTTAAGGAGCTTATAAGCTCTAGTTTAGTAAGTTTAATAATATATAAGGAGTATATTGTCTTCATAGAATATTAGGAGGAGCGCGTAATCCTTAGTAAAGAAAAAGCACAGCTCCTTAGCTAAGGCCTATAGGCCGAGCTTCTTTAGTGTGCTTAAGAACTTATTATACTATAATAATAGCAAGTCTTATAGGCTATATAAAGCTCTCTTAAGCTTAACGCATTTGCCTAGGTACTTATAACTATCTAGTAGGTTGCATAGGACTATTATTTTATTACTAATATTAGTATTAAAGAACGCGCCTACTATGTTCAGCTGCTGTATCTCTATATTAAACTTAGCTGTAATTATAATTGCGAGCCTAAAAGATCGCGTAGCTAGTGTTACTATATACGTTAAGTTTAGTAAGTCTTTTACTTAAAGGTTTTCTTTTACTACAAGACGTACTTTGCATTTAAGAAAGTAGCTGTTCTTATTAAGCTTATAAGTTAATACCTATTTAAGAGGGAGAGGCTTAGAGTCCTCTAGGATCTCCTCTTCTATCTAGGTACCTTTTAAGAGTAGAGTATTAATCTCCTTTTAGCTAGCTTATCTAAATAGAGTCCTATATTAGTAGTTATAAAGGTCCTTTTATTTATTTAGAAGCTTTAAGAGATTGTTAAAATGCATTTAAAGTTAATTAGACTTTCTAAGAGCTACTACTATTATAGCGTAAACTATAATTAGCTCTTTATTATTTTAAGGCTAAGGAAGTAGTGCCTTAAGCTTAAGAGCTTTTAAGGAGTTATATAATAGGCAATGTACGCCTGCACCCCCTATATTAGGACTGCATTAGTTCTTATTCTTTAGCCTTAAGAAGCTCCTTACAGGAGGTCCTTATACCTTCTTTTTATAAGGCCTTTTTACTAAAAGATTTTAAGGGACTCTAGTTAGTATTATAGAATTCTTAGCACTACGCTAGGCGTCCTTAGAAGTAATCCCTGCTCTCCCTTAAGACTGTAAGAGTCTTAGCGTGTCTATTAAGCTTAATCTACTAGTAGTTTATAATTCCTAGGAGCTAAGTAGCTTATTACTACTACTTATAGCTCTTTAAGCTAAGGTGCCTTGCCCTAGTATTTGCGCTTTTAGTAAAGAAGGCGCTAGCATTACCTTAGGCGTTAGTAGCTATTCTAAAGGACCTATCTACCCTGCACAAATTCCCTAAGAAGCGTTAGCCTAACACTCTTTACGTGCTGTTAGCGTACTACTTATTAAAGACTATAATAAGCCTTCTACAGTCTTTATTAGCTAATTACTTATTAGCTGTAAGGCCTCTTATGTTATTACTTATACTTAACTAATATTAGTAAGCTACTTAAGTACTTCTTTAGCCTTACTAATTTTGTCCTTATTTAAAGTGTTTACTATAAGGACTACGTCCTGCCTAGACAGCTTATAAGCTTGTCCCTAGTAGTACAGCGTCTTATTAAATATAATATTACGTATTATAATCAACTTAGTTAAGCGCTAGGACCTATATACAGTATATATTAGAGGCTCTATAACTTACTAAGTAACTAATATAGCCCCTAGAAAGAGTTTTAAAGCTCTCCTTGTATTGTCTAGCTACTCTATCCTTGTTTAAGAGATAGGCGCGGCAGCCGTAGGCATATATACTGCTCTAATTTAGTTTTATATTAGCTGTAAGGCTCTTAAGAGGCTTAAGCTTATAGTACTTAAAGTACCCCTTACTCTATTACTTAAGAAGCTTGTTTAGTAAGCGCAAGCTATACGCTTAAGAAAGACTTATATTATAAAGCTATACTGCAGCCTTAACTATCTTTAGCTAGAGTTTCTTAGGCAGGTTTACGCTTACCCTTATTTTAATTAACTTAGTTATTAGCTCTTAGCTTGCTTATTTAGCAGCTCTATTTAGTTTATATATACTTAGTAGAGAAGACTTAATAGTAATACTATGCTCTTTATACTATATTTAGTATTATAACGTCCCTCTTTAAGGGAGCGTTAAGAGGTTATTATTTTATACAATTTTTATAATTTAGAGCTTGTAGTAGGCTTTATGGAGTGCCTGAAAGTAGTAAAAAGCTCTTATAATCTCTAAGATAGATTTTACTTGTAGAATATACACATAAAGCTTGCTACTAAAGGCGTCCTTTATTACTTGTATCTATTGCTCTCCTAAACGACCTTTAGGCATATTAAATAGGTCCTATAAGATCCTCTAGTATAGTTAAGAAAAGGGCTCCTTTAGCCTTTATAAGATAACCTATTTTGTATAAGTTATAGCGCAGTGCTTACACTTAGTCCATACTATTCTCTTAATTTTAACTCCTTAAGCTGTATTAAAAAGTGTTTTGAGTGCTTTAGGACTTAGGTGCCTTGCGTAGGCATACTAAAGGTCCTCTAAGTTGCTCCTTAGATAGGTAGTCTATAAGCTTCTAATAGAAAGTATTACGTTTATAATAAGCTTTAGATAAGAAGATAAAGGCTTATATTTAAGGAATAAAAGGTTAAAACAACGTTTAAGCTATGCTAGTACAACGTTTTTACCTAGTGTACCTTAGTAGAGAGTATTGTCTAAGCCTAAGTACTAGACTTCTTTTCTATGTAGGCGAGCTTCTAAGACTATATTTAGATAAAAACCTTTAACAACTGCTACGTCTATAAGCATAAAGTTCTCAGTCTTTTTACTACGTGTTCTATTTAGAACTTAGTAAAGAATATAGGTGCCTTAGCTACTAATAGAGAAAGCCTAAGTGCCTACTTTTACTATCTCTACCTCCCTTGCAGGTATAAAAGAGTCTACTACAAGCATTTCCCTGCTGTTTACTAGGTGCAACACGGCCCTACTATCTAGTATAGTGCTCCCTAATAGTACATAAGCGTTAAAGTTGCTTATATAGTATACACCTAGGCTGTTGTTTTCTTTAAAAAGCGCTAAATTGATTAAAAATGTAATTATACTACCTAGGAAGGTCTTTAACTTATTCTTTTCCTTCTAAGGGAGCTTGTGTTCTGCTTTAACTAGCTCGTCTTAGAGTTTTTTGTACTAGTTAGTGTCTAAGCGTTCCTAAATCTTTTTAGCTTTCTTTTTACTAATACTATAGTTAACTTTTGCGTAGGCCTTAATTACTACTAAAAGCGTGTAGTATTCTATAGGATCTTAGAAATGCTTACTATCTTTGTTATTTTAATATAGGCACTTATAGCCGCGTTTTTAGCCTGCGCTTTTAGTGCCTTTTAGTTTACAAAGTTTTAAGTTTCCTAAGGTGGCGTAGGCTCCTAAGAAGCTTACCCTTAAGCTTAGTAAGTTAATTAAGCGTTAGTAGAGCATCCCTAAAAATACTTAACTAGTTTAGTTTAAGTTTAGATAACCTATGCTAAGTGTTTAGTGTTGCTAGTAAAGGGTTTTTATAGTGCTTGCCTAGTTAGGAGCGTATTCAGTTCCTACTGCGTCTAGAAAGTTAAATACAGCAAGCGCGCCGTCTACCTTAGAGATCTTTAGCCCCTTAGCTTTTAGTTAACTTATCTACTACTTATTATACTAAGCTTATAGTTCTATAGTACTAAGCTTTGCCTTCTTAAGGCTCGCACAGTACTCCTAGTATATATCTATTTAGTTAACAGCATTTGTTAAAGCTAATTTAATCTTTAATTATTTAATAAGCTTATTTAGAGTTTAACTAGCACTATCTATAAGTCTAATTATAATTAGAGCTAGTAACTGTTTGTTAACAGTTGCGTAGACCTAATTCTAAATATACTAAAAGGCGTGTGTGTTTACTGCCTAGTCTATATGCCTTGCGTAATATTTTTTAAGCTTTCTATTATAGGCGTTAAGTTTTTCCTTAGAGGAGTCCTCTGTAGGCGCTAAGGGCCTTAGAGGCAGCCCTATTAATATATTAAGAGTTATAATAGCTTCTAGGTTTACATATTCCTAGACTCCTTTAGATTTAGCGTTAAACTTTAGCTAAGTATACTAGTAAGTCTAGCTTACGTAGCCTAAGAGGCGCGCTAAGTTAGTAATTTATAAGGAGTTGCTCGCTATTATTATACATGTAATTAGTTAGTAGGTTAAAGGGTGTGTTTAAACAAATTAGAGGGTCTAAACTACTACTAGCGTACTCTAGGTTGCACAGGAAGAATCTAAACTGTAATTTAAAGCGCTAGGCTTATAACTATAGAGAACAAGGAGCTAGTAACAGTAGTTTAGGAGAACTAGATAGTTAATTCTGCCTTTCTACCTGCGTCTAAGACGCGCTATATATACTATATACAAAGAAAATAGTCCTAACCTAGAAAGGCTGCTATAGAACTTAGAGGGATTACCTCTAAGTTTGCCACGTATCCTGTAGAGCTTAGGAGTAAGCTCCTAAGCTCAGCGTGAAAACTCTAATATGCGGTCAACTAGCGCGAGCCTAGCGCGTAAGCTAACAGGTGCCTAGGTCTAATGCCTAAGAGCGCCTTAGGCCTTGAGGATAGTACGTCATATATGCGACAAAGGTTATATTACAGGTAGTGATTACCTAACTAAGTGTTAGTACCTATATATAGTATATATTAGAGGCTTAATAATTAACTAAATAACTAATATAGCTGCGAGGATTAACCTTAAATCCTTAATAATTACGCCTAGCTGCTTTATCTTTATCTAAAGGATAGGCTCGGCAGCCATAGGCATATATTCTACTCTAGTCTAGGCGTAGATTAGCAGTCTAATGTCTAATCTTAGGTAGTTAATAGTATTAGAAATATTTCCTAAACTATTCTTTAAGCACCTAGTTAGGGGATTAGTAGCTATAGATCTTGGTAGGGTTTATGCTATGTAGGTAAGCAGCCACATCTATAATTACTAGCTAAAGCTTAGCTAGTAGATTAGCACTTGTGCACATCTTAATAGCCTTTATAATTAGCTCTTAGCTAGCTCTCTCTATTAAGCTATTAGGCTTATATAGGTATAGCAGTAGCGTCTTAATCACAATCTCTTTCTCTATTACCTATTCCTTATATTTGAATTGCCCTCTCTAAGGTAGTGTAGCAGTATTATTATCCTAATAGATTTCTACAATTCTCTACTAATATTTCCTCTTAATCCTTTTAGCAAAGCCTTTAATCGCTAGTATAATATTATTTAGTATTTTTAACGAGATATTATAATTATACAGCTTGCCTAAGTAGTCTTCCTTTAAAATTTGTGCTTATTTTTAAAGCAATTAACCTGTTAGGAAATTAAACAGATCTTATAAGATCCTATAAAAAGGTTGTAGTAATCTTTCTTTTAGTTGCTGTAAGATTACTTATAGGGCATAAGCTGTTGCGCAAGAATTGCATTCTAATAGCTTCTTACTAGTAATTTTAACGTTCTGCGCTAAGCGGACTAAGGCTTTAATGGCCTGTTGTCCTAGGTAACCTAATTATTAATGCTACAAGTCCTTATTACTGGTGCGTAACTTTAGTATCCTTAATTGTACTACTGTGTTCACAAGTAGTAGTTAAGTAAGGTAACAAGAGACTTGCTTGTATTTAACAAATAAGAGATTAAAATAATATTTAAGGTTAACTTAGACAACATTCTTCTTAGAAGTACTAAATTACATAGTATAATTATATCTTACAGAGGGGTGACAAAAAAAAGATGTCAAAAAAGTTATAGTTTTCAAAGCTTTATATTACTACAACCAGAAGGGCTAATTCCAAAATGGGTTGTAATTTGGAAAGCCAAGATCTTCTTCTTTAAATTAAGCTACCTAGTAAGCAGCTTAGTAAGCACTTTTGCGCTCAACTTCAGGAGTAAAAATTAAGATAAAAAAACTCAAGAATAAATAACAAAATAACTTTTTTTTTAGTTGTAAAAATCGCTATAAAGTATATATATTAAATAAGACTAGTTAAACTCATCTGTGTGTAAGTTTGAAGGTAATTGTAAAAAAACCTATTAAGTAGTAATTAAGAGCTTGTTTTTAGGGGGTTTTCTAAATAAATAACGAAGAAAGCTTACTAATACTTAGTGTACCAGCCTTTAGCTTTCTTAATGTCCAAATAACGCCTTGGAAAATATAGAATACAATTATCAATCGCCTTTTGAGGTAATTAATCCCATTCCTCACTTATAGCAGCCTCTGAGGCTGCTATACTTTTTTTACTTTTTCCTATACCTAAAGAAGTAATAGGACTTTTAGCTAAAGCGTTTTTTAGCAAGGCCTACACGTTTTCTATAGGATTTAGATCAGGACTATAAGCAGGATGCTTGAAAAGCGATATCCTATTCTTAGAAAACTAAGATAAAACTTCTAGTGATTTATAAATCTTAGCGTTATCCTGTTAAAACTTCCAGCCTATATAGAGGTTAGTAGGTCTTTTGATTATATAAAAAAAGATTGCTACTTTATAATTTCACTATAGAGTAAACACTCTCTCAGTAGGAAAAAGGAGTATATGTAACTTACCTTTTTTTATCGCAGGTTTTACTATAGAAAATAAGGATATTTTTAATATAGTCTAAATTCCTAAAAGGAGTAGTAATTAAAGGGCTTTTAATTACTACTAATTTAGATCTACTACCTATCTAAATCGCTCCCCAAACTTGGATAGAAATATCTTGACCTATAACTTAATTAGTAAGCGTTCTAAAAATAGATTACAATAATAGAAAAATAATAGATATATTAAAGTTTTTTTTTAACTAAATAGAGTTTTTTTAAACTTACTTGTGTTAGTATTAGAAACTATTTTCCTTCTAACCCTATTATTTTGCCGTGTTCAGTAGTATTCTATCCTAGCACCGTGCCCTCAATTAATAGCACTCGTCTCAAAATATAACTTTATCAAAGTTGATATTTTTGAGGTTTTTAAGTAATTGCTTGGCGTAAATATAATAATGATAAGCCTTTTTAGCGTCTAAAGGCGTCTTTTTTCAAGAAATGTTAATAGAATAGTTCTTTTTTTTTAAAAAGCGTTGTAAGCTTCTAATAGAAAGATCTAGACTATTTTCTTTTAAAAGACGTCGATTTGTCTTTTTAGGGCTTTTAGTAAGGTCTCTATTAAGCACTCTTTTTGCTTTATTTGAGATCTTTGTAGGACGATCTTTTTGAGACCTAAAAGTAGAAAAAGAAGCCTTTTTTTTTGTTTTATTCAATAACGAGTCTTAGTAATACTTCAAGAGGACTTTTCTAGTAAATTACTAATTGAAGAAATGGGCTTATTTTGTAAACATAAAGTATAAACTTCTTGCTCAAATTAAGAAAGATTGCGAGACATAGAGGAAGTATTATAAAAAAGCAAGTTAGGACAAACAAGAGGAGTGGATATACCAAAAGCTTACTTAGCCATTACGTAATTAGCGCTTACGTAAGCAACCCTATTTTTTTCACCCTTTTATTAAACTCTAAGAAATTAAGACGTAAGCCTCCAAAAAACGCTTACGTTATACTTATGTAAGCTTATTAAACTTTTTTTCCTTAGCGTGTTTTTATAAAATTATAAAAAAGTTATACTGAAATCTATTTTTACTTTTTTTCATCTTATTTCAAGCAAGATTACAGGGACAACCGTGCTGACTAAGCAGCTTACTAAGCCACCCAACTTAAAAAAGAAGATATTAGCTTTCCAAATCACTAATTCTTTTGGGTATAGTACTTCTAGTTGTCGAAATATAAAGCTTTTCAAACTATAACTTTTTTGACATCTTTTTTTTTGGTCACCCCTCTGTAATACGTTTAACCTTCTCTTTTAACTCCCTTAAGACGTTTAAGAAGCTTAATATCTAATTAGCTCAAATAGCTGTATTCTTTTTATTTACTTTCCTATTTTCTGTATAGTCTCTAAAGACTTCTACTAGGTCTAAAAGACTTGTTGGCTAAGTAAGGTTGTTTTCAGCTAAATTAGCTGCTTAGATTACTAGATTTCTAGCTATTTTAAGTGCCTCTTCTACTTAAGTAGCTTTTAGTGTTTTATTTCTAATAGGGTATTAAGGAATAAGTCTAATAAAAGAAGAAAAATTGCTTCTAGTTTGAACGTGTGTCGGTCTTTGTAGTTCCTTTAGATTTTGCTTTTTTTTAGCAAGGTGTTGTTATATTATCTTCTTTTATTTCTATTTATCTTTTGTGTAATCCTCCTAGGTCCTTAGAAGCAGATTGTTGTTATTACTTTTTAAAGTTGTTGTAATTTCTTAGTTTAGTTAGGCTTTAATAAGCTCCTTAATCTTAATTAGCTTAAAAAGCATTAGCATGTGGTCTAAGCTTTTGAGAGAAAACGCAAATTTTCCTCTAAAAAAGAGGGGGCAGGTGACCCTTTCACCCTCTCTAGCGCGCTCTAGCGCCCTCGCTGCAGGCTCTGAAATGTATCGCAACCGATTCCTCGGGGTTGTTTCCTTAGGATCCGGTTGTTTCTAATCAATTTCCAGAAAAGTCGACGTTGGTGTTTGTACTTCTTTAGCTTTAAAACTTTAATAGAAAGTTAATTTTGGTTTACGCTGTAATAGCAGCAGCTTTTAGAAAGGTTAATTAACCTCAAATACACTTTAACAATCTCCTAAAGCTTCTTAATCAATAGAAGAACTTCTACAACTACTGATATAGGTTTTTATTTAGACAGGCTAGCTAAAAAGAGATTGTTACTCTACTTTCAAAACCCACCTAAATAAAGGAAGAAATTCTAGAGGACACTAAGCCTCTCTCTTTTAAGTAAGTGTTTATCTACCAGCTTAATAAGAATAGCCACTTTCTTAAATGTAAAGCACGTCTTATAGTAAGAAAAAACTTTTAAGTAAAAAACATAATACACTTAACATACGCAGCAACACTAGCTGCGTAATCCTTTAAGCTCGCAATTGCAATTGCAGCTGAGTTTAACATAAAAATGTAGCAGCTTAACGTAGTAGGCGCGTTCCTTAACGCTTCTATTAGTAATAGAATAGTAGTCCTGTATAACTTACTAGACAGTTATAAGTGCTTATGCAAATTCGTTAAGCTTAAGAAAGCTTTATACAGCTTACAAGACTTGCTATTATTATAGTATAACAAGTTCTTAAGCACACTTAAAAAGCTTAGCCTGCAGGCTTTAGCTAAAGAGCTATGCTTGTTTTTTACTAAAAAGAGCTTAATAATTTTACTATCTTATGTAGACAATATACTCTTTATACATTCTTTAACTTACTAAACCAAAGCCTACAAAATCCTTGAATTTATTAAAAACACCTACAAGGTTAAAGATTAAAGAAAAGCAAGCTAGTTTCTAGGGATAAAAATTGTAAAAGACTGTAAGAAGCGTATAGTAGCGCTACTACACAACACCTATATTAGCAAAGTTGCTAAATGTTTCAATTCAGACACCTTTAGCAGGTTTCTACAAACTCCTTTACTTTTAAAGAAGCTAGTTAGAAATTTAAAAGAGGCCCTAGAGCCTTAAATTAAGGCTTACTAAGAGCGCGTTAACAGCGCGCTGTATACAGCTATTATACTGCGTTTTAACGCTGCCTACGCAGTTTCTAAGCTCTCTTACTTTTTTACTAACTCTTTAGAAGCTTACATAAAGGCTGTAGATTATCTTATATAAAACTTCTACTCTACAAGGCATAAAGAGTTTACATACATTAATAAGAACAATAAAGAGCTTACTATATATAAAGATGCGTCTTTTGCAGATGATTTAGAGACATATTAGTTTTCTTAAGGCTATATTATTATGCTACTTAGAAGTCTAATTGTTTAGAAAGCAGATTGTTAAGCTACAGTAACAACTTTAAATATAAAAGCTAACCTCCTTATATTAAAGCATATAGCAAAAAAGTCTATAGCGCTTGAGAGGCTATTTAATAAGCTTGAACTTGTAGTCTTAGGAGCTTAGAGAATCTTCTGCAACAACCAGCAAACTATACGCTTAGTTATTAAAAAGCAAGAAAGGATTACTACTAAGCTCTATTATGTAAATATACAGAACACGTAGCTTTGCTTAAAGCACGCTAAAGGCTTGTTTTAGATTAAGTATTTGCTAACAGCTAAGATACTAGCTAACAGACTTACTAAATACTTGTTAAAGCAGAAGCTTAAGTACTTTAAGAAACTTATCAATATAAAACGCGTATCTTATAAAGGTTTTCAAAAAAAAGAAAAGACAGTTGTTTAATTATTCAAGTAAATCAGCCTCTTACTCCTAGAAATTTATTTTTTAAGATGTCAAGGGTACTGGTTGTTGTTGTAGTCAAAATGGGGTTCCAAAAAAGTGAAAAGCAGCTACCATCTACTAATCAATCGCAAAAGTCAAAAAAAAGATTGTGTGTAGTCAACGAGATTCGAACGGTGGGTGGATAAGTTCTAGGAGGAAAGCTCAGACTACTGAGCGATAATTAGGGTTAAAAAATTTGCTAAGGTACTAAAAAACAACACCAGTTGAAACGTGTCCAACGGCGATTGCCAGCCTATGGCTGACAACAGGATTACAGTAGGATTGCAATAGGATTACAACATGATGCGATGGAGGAGGGAAAGGACACGTACGTACCGCAGCGGGAGTTACTCCTAGAAAACTATTAAATTTCTAGAAGAACAGCTTCCTTCTAATAGGTTTTTAGGTAACTAGGAGGTCTACTAGCTTACCTAACAGCTTCTTAGCGCGCAGAAAACACGCAAAGAGGCTGTTAAGAAAGCTAGCAAGCTTATTTTAGTTATCCCAACTCTCTTTCTTACTACTAAGGTCTTTTTTAGACTTTTTCTTTTTAGCTGCTTTTTTTAAAAAAATGTAGACATTAGCTTATAAGCTTTTCAGCCTACTTACCCTGCAATTTTTTTTTATTGTAGTTTAACGTCCTTTCTCAGCCTGAAGGGCTATATAAGACGTGCAGGCCGAGGCCTGCAGGTATCTATGTAATTTTGTATCTTCTAAGTAATTTACAAGGGGTGGTTTATATAAATAAAGGTGAGGCTCTTAGCCTATTAGGTAGAGGTAGAGAAAGGGGAGGAGAAGGAGGAGAGGGGGAGGAGAGGGGAGGGGTGCTTAGAGCTTGATCGCCTAGGTAGACGATTGTATCTAGTTGTCAGAGTTTCCTTTGTACTAGGCCTGTGTACCAACCCTAGTTTCTCAAATAAAGGCTATTATAGCCTTAATACCTGCTTCTATTTAGAAAAGATATTGTAGAGAGATTAGCTCTGTACATAAGTTTTAAAGTATAGCTCTACTATCCTTATATAGTTAGCACCTAAGGATTATATAAGCTATGTCTTAAGTAGCTCTAAAATTGCATAGGTAAGTTTTAGATTCTACTTTGCCTCTCTTAAACAGATAGCTCTTTAGGTAGCTATAACCTAGTTTTTATTAAAAGAAAGAGTTAAATATATCTCTCCTAGTAGAAGGGATAGGTATCTATTTCCTTATTTTCTATTTATAAGTTGCTAAGTAGGTGCTTAGGTTCTTAGTAGTAGCTTTTTTCCTGTAGTTCTTAAGGAGGCTTAACTAATTAACCTTAGCTAGTTGTTTAATTTAAGAGCTAACAACTGCTAGGCTTATTTTATTTATTAAAGGGTTTATTTCTATAGCCTCTTTTGCAAGGAGGTCTGCTTAATTATTTCTAGGTATATCTTAGTGTTCTAGGACCTAATATAGCGCAGGGGTAATGCCTTTTCCTTCTAGTTAAGTTACTGCTCTAATACAGTTAATTTGCCTCTCTTAGCTAAAGCTGTTTAGAGTGTTTTTTAAAAAAATAAAGCCGCCTAATTATCTGCGTAGATCTTAACGTTTTAGCATTTATTTAATAGGCTAACTACTATCTCTAGCCCTAAGATAATACCCTTAAGTTCACTATTGTAAACTAGCTAGTTATTTCCTATATTTGCTTAAAGTTCCTTAATAAGAGTAGCTCCTTTGTAGAAAGCAACGCCTACGCCTATTCTTTTGCTATTTCTTATTGCTAAGGCATCTAAGTATATTAATAGAAGGTTGTTGTCTACTAATAGTTTCTTATAGCTTTCTACTTTGATCTCTTTTAGCTTATTTATATGTAGACCTTGTAAGGAGTCCTAGCGTTCTATAGCGTAAAGGCGTAGTGTTGTATCTCCTCTTTATTGTCTTAGAGGGCTAAAGTAATAGATAGTTGTATTTTATTTAGTTGCTCTCCTCTATTGTTATTAATAGCAGCATTTAGAGGGTAGTTGAGATCTAATAAAGTAGATCTAAAGGCGTATCTCCTTATACTGTTGTCTAGCCTAACTCTATGTAGAAATAGAGCAGCTTTTACCTTACTAGGCATTGCAGGGGAAGATTTAAATGTCTTTCGGATCTTTTTACAGGCCTAGTTATAAAGTTTTTCCTGCTGTTAAGGACGTATTGTTAGCCTTTCTAAAATAGCTAGCATCTGTAATTAGCTACGCTAGTAATACACGCTAGGTATAACTACCTTATTGCCTTTAGTAAGAAGCCTTTATTTATATTAGCTAGCCTGCTTAGGCGGAAAAAGGCCTAGTTTGCTTGTTGTATTTTTATATAGCAGTAGTCTCTAAACTTTAAAGTATTGTTTAAGAAGATACCTAGCTACCTAACTAGTCCTTTTAGCTAAAAGGTCTCTGAAGTAGGTAGCGTAAGGACTCTGTTTGTATCTTTTCTTAATCTTGTCTAGTTTACTAATTCTATTTTTAAGCTATAAAACTTAATAGCTAACTCCTTTGCTTAGTTAAAGAGGTTTACTAACTCCTTTCTAAGTAGTTTAATGTTTTTCTTGATAGATATTGTTAATATTAAGATTTGAAGGTCGTCTATATAAGATAAGGAGTATATATTGTCGTTTACAGTAATTAATTGAAATAGCAGTTTCGTGTAGATTAGAAATAGGATAGGAGAGGCTAGGCTCCCTTAAAGTGTACTAGTATTACCCTTCTATAAGTTCTCTGTTTGCCTATTAAAAGATAACTCTAAAAGCCTTTCTATAAGGAACGAGTTTGTCTATAATAGGAGGTATATAGGTAGCTGCTAGTTGCTTATATTGTCTAGAAGCTTGTTCTTAGATAAATAATTAAAAGCGCCTCTAATATTTAAAAAGGCTGTTAAAGTAACTCTATTTTTCTTTTTTTATTGTTGTATATTGTTGTAGAAAAGGAGTCCTGCGTTAATAGCTAATTTCTTTAATCTGCCTCCTATTTCGGAAAGGTAGAGTAGGTTAGTTGTTTCTGCTAGGATACTTAATCTTTTTGAGTAGAGCCTTTCTAGTGCCTTCCCTAGGCAGCGCAAGAGGGAGATAACTCTATATACTTTTAGGATTAAGTAGTCTAGTTTGTTAGGCTTTCTACAGATAACCCCTCTTGCTTTTTACTAGCACCTTAGTTAGTATCCTAGGTTAAACAAGGCTAAGTACACCTTAAAGAAGATGCCCAGTTAGTAATTGTGTGCTTTTGAGATAACTTCTTAGCTAATTCTATCTAGTCCTACTGTAGTAAGGTAGCTTTTATTTTCTAACAGGCAGTGTATAGCTCCTCTATAGATAGAATTAGCTACTCCTATTTAAAGTTTCCTTAGTAATTGTTGAGCAACTAAGGAGGAGTAGAAGGAGGTGGCGGAAATAGCTCCTCTCTAAAGGTTTAGCACTTCTCTCTAAAGGATTCTTTGCCCTTAATAGCAAAGATTCTTCTTAAGAGGTTGTTTTTTGTATAGGCTGTTGCTTTAAATATCTCCTTAGGCGATTTGTTTTAGAGAAATTGCTCCTAATAGTTAAGTTTAGCTTTCTTAATAGCTCTAAGGTACTTGTTTTTAGCTAGCAGGTAATCTCTTTTCTATAAGTATAGCATGTTGTCTCCTCTTCTTGCTACTCACTTGTAATCTTAAGAAGTCCTGCTTAAGATAGCCTTAAGCAGATCTAGATTGCTAGTCTACTAAGGCTTTAGTTTTAGTTCTTAGTTTATAAGGGGGGTAGATCTCCTAAGCACTTATTAAATTGTTGTTGTAAGGTCCTCTGCTATTTTATCTAGCCTCTCCTCTAAAGGATTATTAAGGCCTAGAAGTAACTGTCTTAAGAGGTAGTTTAAGGCGTGTGGTAAGGCTAGTAGTTAATCCTCTAGCTTTACTTAAACTATCTCCTCCTATAAAGTAGTGTTAAAAGGATTCTAATTTTTTTTTATGCTGTACTTCTTTAGCTAGCTAGGTAGCTATCCTTAGTTAACAATACTAAACAGGATAGCGTAGTAGTCTAATCTGACTTTAGGGATAACCTGCTAGTCTATAATTATAGAAGCTATATTGCTTATTAACAAAGTAAGGTTAAATACGCTCTATTTTTGTATATAAGCTCTAAAGAAAGTGCTAACTCCTCTAGTATTTAATAGAGATAGGTTTTAGTTATCTACCTACTCTACTAAACTCTTTACTTATTAATTTAGATTGCATTCCTGTAGGCTTTATCTCAGGTAGTAGTAATTAAAATTCTCTAGGATAATTAAATGTAATTTAATTAGCTCTTCTAGGAGACGTCTTTAGATTGTTGTTATATTTAGCCCTTGTCTTGAGCTCTTTTTGTTATAAATGTTATAGACGTAGATCTTTCTTGTGTTATGTTGTATTAAAATAGCTTAAAAGTTGTTGTTATTACTAATATAAGGATTAACTTCTACTTCGGAATCCTTTTAAATATAGAATAAAGTTCTAAGTTGTAGGCCTTAGTAATTTAGTAGTATCTGCGTAGAGTCTAGATAAGCAATTAACCTAGTATCTTTATAAGGTCCTACTATTAACTAAAGCTCTTGTATTGTAATAATTGTAGCATTTGCTATAATAGCTAGGTTAATTGCGCTTTCTATAGCGGGGCTACTTCTATTAATATTTATTTGTAAGACTTTAATTATACTTATTAGTTTAATTGTTCTTAGCTATCCTAGCCTGTAGGATTTTGCACTCTTAGCTGTTTACTGTATAAAGTCTGCTGTAATTAGTATACCTAAATATAGTGTAGATACAAAGTTTTCCTTTACTAGTATAAGACTTGTACTTGTATTAACTAATGTAGTGTGCTTTGCTGCAAATTTAGTAGGCTAATTTTAAGCATCTAACCTCTAAGTAGCTAAATCCTTAGCATTTGGTGTATTACTTTAAGATATTAACAACTTACAGTTTCTCTGCTCTAAGGCTTTGCCCTAAGATATAGAGTTTATCTCTAATAGCTTTTTATGCTTCCTCCTCTATAGCAAATACTACGCATGTTAAGCTAAAGTTCTAGTATTCTCTTTTATCCTTAGGCGTAAGCTAAAAAGGATTACTTATAACTTTCAGGCCTTTATTAAAGGTTTTAATTTCTTCTTTTATAACCTCTAGACTATAGCTTGTAGAAAGCTTGTAGATAACAACCTTTAACTACAGCGTAATAAGTTAGGCAACTTTAAAAGTTATAATATCTTACTATATAGCCTAATTCTCTAAGAGGTATTTAGCCTTAAAGGCTAGTGTAGTTGTAATCATTTCGTTGCCTTTAGAAGATAATGTAATTAAGGCACCTATAAGTAATTATATACCTCCTTTTATTATAAAAGTGTTGTTAAAATTATTTCTAAGTTTAAAAGTATTAAATATAGCTAGAGTCTTGCTAACTAGAACTAGCTAGCAATCTTTTAGGCTAGTAACCTTTAGTTTTTGTGTCTTTTAGATATTTGTTTATAGTTAATCTTTGTTTTTACCTGCTATAGTAGCGAAGGTTGCTGTAGTAGCAATAGGCGTGTTCTAAATAGGCGTATTCTAGATAGAGGTGTTCTAGATAGGCGTGTTTATTGTTAGTTTCTTAATACGTCTAATTTTCTCTCTTAACTCTCTTAAGACGTTTAAGAGACTTAATATCTAGTTTACTAAGATAGTAGTATTTTTCTTATTTGCTCTACTATTTTCTGTATAGTCTCTAAAACTTCTACTAAGTCTAAGAGACTTGTTTACTAGGTAGGATTGTTTTTAGCTAAATTAGCTGCTTATATAACTAGGTTCCTGGCTATCTTAAGTGCCTTTTCTACTAGAGTAGCTTTTAGTGTTTTATTCTTAATAGGGTATTGAGGAATAAGTCTAATAAAAGGAGAAAAATTACTTCTTGTTTAAATATAAGTTAGCCTTTAAGGTTCTTCTGTATTTTACTTTTCTTAGCGCAGCGTTGTTATATTGTCTTTCTTTATTTCTATTTTCCTTTTGTTTACTCCTCCTAGATCTATAGAAGCAAATTATTTTTTATTATTTTTTCAAGTTATTACGATTTCTTAATTGAGTTAAGCTTTAATAAGCTCCTTAATCTTAATTAGCACAAGATGCCTTAGCATGTAGCCTAAGCTTTTAAGGAAAATAAAAATTTTTCTCTCCTCTAAAGAGGGGGGTAGGCGACTCTTTCACCCTCTCTCGCGCGCTAGCGCCCTCGCTGTAGGCTTTAAACAGTGTCGCAATTGATTCCTTAGGGTTGTTTCCTTGGATCGAGTTGTTTCTGATTAATCTCTAGAAAAGTTGACGTTGGTGTTTTGTTACCCTGCAATTTTTTTTATTGTAGTTTAACGTCATTTCTCAGCCTAAAAGGCTATATAAGACGTGTAGGTTTAGGACCTACAGGTATCTACGTAGTGTTTTCTAATATATTTTAATTACAAGGAGGGGTTTATCTAAATAAAGGTGAGGCTCGTGGCCTAGAGTAGTTTTAACGAGTAGCTCTCTCAGTCCTTTGTAAGGCTTGAAGCCTAGAGTAGTTTTAATAAGTATCTCTCTTAGTCCTTTGTTTTGTAGAAGGTATATAGAGCTAGTATGATAGTCTAGTTATCTCCTGTACTTCTTATTTGTTATTGTTGTAGGCTATGCTAGCTGCCCTCTTGTATTGCTTATATAAAAACGCTAAGCAGTTCAGTATAGGGTCGATATATTAGGTTAGTATATCAAGTCGGTATAGGAGGAATTTAGTGTAGGTAGATAGCTAGGAGCTCTAGCTATTAATTCTAATGTGTGTGTCGGTATATTAGGTCAGTATATCGAGACAGGATAAAGAGATTTAGTGTAGGTAGATAGCTAGGAGCTCTAGCTATCAATTCTAATGTGTGGGTCGGTATATTAGGTCGGTATATCAAGACGGGATGGAGGGATTCGGTGTAGGTAGATAGCTAGGAGCGCTAGCTATCAATTCTAATGTGTAGGTCGATATAGGAGGTCGGTATATCGAGTTGGTATAGAGAGATTTCGGTGTAGGTAGATAGCTAGGAGCACTAGCTATCAATTCTAATGTGTAGGTAGATATAGGAGGTCGGTATATCGAGTTAGTATAGGGATTTCAAGTAATAGATAGCTAGGCAGATAAATCTATTAGTTTACTACGCTAATAAATTTATCTACCTAAGTAGAAAGCTGTTGCTTTGTCGAGTAGGAGTTAGATTGTGCCTTCAATCAAACTCTAAAATCAGCTTACGCACAGACTACTTGCAGAGTTTTTAACAGGTAACCACTCTGTTTCTCTACAACCAGCCAGCGCGCACGCTACAACACCTGCAGCTAGAAAACAAGTATCAGAAGCTGATTTTGGGAAGGCGTTTAAGATAGTTGAGGCGAGAAAAAGGCAAAGCCAGACCTTTTTCTCGCCTCGAAAAGTTGGTGTTCGATGCTTCACCCTGCAATTTGTTAGTATAAGAAGCTTAAGAAATAATAAAAGAAGGGCTTACAACAGCGCATTTTTCTCAAGCATAGCAAGAAGCTTTTTAGCTAGAAAGACAGTAATTTAAAGGCTTTTATTGTTAGCAAAAGCTTAATATTTAAAAAGAAATAATATAAGACTTTGCAAGTCTTCCTATTAAAGTACTGCTAGTAGCGCGCTTTAGAGCTAAAAGCCTTGTTTTAATAAGCTTTATTAGAGCTGCTAGAAAGAGCGCTTTTAATGCACCTAAAATAGGGCACATTGTAATGCGCACTAAGTTTACTCTAACAACTCGGGGTTGCTGCTAGAGTTTTACGCCTGCAGGCAGTCTTAATTAGGGTTTTAACTTTGCCTACACGCCCTCTAGACGTGCAGGCTAATGCTGTACTTAAAGCAGCACTAGTTGCCTTTACGCAAGAAGCGCGTTTTAGTAAAAGCAGCTGCACCTTTAGTAAGGGCGACAGCGGCGGCAAGGGCGCGGGCGAGGGCGACGGCAGCCCGGCAGCGGCGCGCGCAGAAGCGCAAGCAGTAGCACAGGCAGCAGCAGCCTTTTGTAGTTTTAACTTCTATATAAAGTTAGTAACTAAGCAGAAGGCGTGCTAAAATAGAGCTAGAAGCTGCATAAGAGTATAGAGTAGCGCGCAATAGCTTAAAAAGCTATATAAAGGTATAGTAATGCCTAAAAAGCAATTAGCATTGCTTTTAGAGAATTTGGGCAAGTTTCTAAGTAATACTTACAGCAGCTATAGTAGTGTTAGATACTAAGCTTAGGAGGCTTAGAAATTTGTTATTATTTTAGTGCTTTACGCTAAGCTGCGCGTGCGCAGCGCGTTATAGAACGCGCTATAACTACATAAAGCTGTGTACAGCTAACTAAAGTCTTAGTTACTTAAGGAGTGTATCGCATATATTAGCTACACGCCTTAGCCATAAGGCTCTAGGCTTAAGCGTTAAGGCCTACACAGCTTGCGCAGCACTAAGCGCCGAGGCTTACTGAGGTGGACGGCGTAACGCGCATGACTGCGTAACGCGCACCTTTTGCCATAGTAATCTCTAATATTATCTAATATTAAAATAGCAATAACCTCTTCGAAAACTAACTTTTTTTGAAAATTCTTGAAGATTGAGAATCTAGAAATTTAGATCTATGACTCTAGAATTTTACTTTAGTTTCATATAGCTTGGTTTAAGAGATTTTAGCTCTCTATACAAATATAAACTTTTTAATTAAGCTATATTAAACTAAAGTAAAATTCTAAGTTTATAAAGCTAAGCTTTCAAATACTAAAATTGAAAGGATTTTCAAAGAAAGTCAACATTTAAGAAAGTTATATCAAAAATAAGATTCTTTTATAGTGTGATTTTAGAATTTCTATTATATCTTCATAAGTATAATACTTATAAGTACTATAACTTATCTTTAAGACTATAAGTAAGAAACAGAAACTTTTAGCTTATTTAGAATTTTTTAAATCTTTATAAATAAAAAGTTTTGATTTGTATAGAGAGCTAATATCTCTGAAACTAAGCTATATTAAACTAGAGTAAAATTTTAAAGTTATAGATCTAGGTTTATAGATTCTAAACCCTTAAAAATATTCAAAAAAGGTTAGTTTTTAAAGAAGTTATTGCTATTTTAATGTTAGAAAATATTAGAGATTACTATGGCAAAAGGTGCGCGTTACGCCGTCATGCGCGTTACGCCGTCTACCTCGGTAAAGCCTATACGCTAAGGCTTAGAGATTTTACGCTAAGCTTAGATACTTGCATCTAAGCTCTACAAAACACTTACTGTGCTTAGAGGCATCGCTCTAAGCTCTACAACTATTGTTACAGACTACAGTATTTTCTTTGTATTTATAGAGCGTCTTAGACGCAGGTAGAAAGACAGAATCAACTATCTAGTTCTTCTAAACTACTGTTACCAGCTTCTTGTTCTCCACACTTTTACTTTCTAGTTAATTGTTAAGATCTTAAGTTGCGTTTTTACACTTATGCCTACTACATAGCTTGCGTAGTAGAAGATAATAATTTGCAGGCTAATCTAGACTTTTGGCTGCAAATTAAGCACTACGTCTTATAAATAGAGGTCAAGCTTGTAATTATTTACTCTGTCTGCTGCTTCATTTCTTAGATCTTAATTAAGATAACATACGCTCTGCTAGCCTGCTTACTTAAGCAGGTGTTCTCTTATAACAAGTTAGCGCGTTAGAGTCTTTAGGCATAGACTGTTAGACTAGTAATAAGTTGTTAGGCTTATTTAAAAGAGGCTCCCTACTTTTAAGTATTAACAAACAAGCATTTTTTAGTAAGGGTATTACTGTTTAACTGTTAATAACCCCGCAATTAATTACGTTGTTGCTCCCTAAAGTCTCTAGTTAAAGAGTTAGTTCTAGAGTAGCAAGACTAGTATTTTGCTGCTAATTTAAGCAAGTTTTTAACAGTGCGCTGGCTTTGTGCTTTATTTGCTTAGCGTCTTCTAATTAATTGTTTTCTTTAGTAGGCAGGCCTTCTTTACTGCTTAAGATAGTAGATAGATTACTCTTAAAGTCTTTAGTGTAGTGGGCGGGCCTACCAGGCCTTGCATGCAACTACACACGCCGACCACTCAGCCAAAAAGCTGGCACAAGACAATAGAGCGTCTGATTGTCTTGCGTAGTTGATACTTATAGTCTGCCGCCACGCGGCCCGCGGCTCGTAAAGTGAGGTGTACAACTGAGGTACAACCGAGGATCCACTCTAGGCTTCAGCCCATCACATTTAGTAGTTAGCTGCATATTTTAATCTGCTTTTTCTTAAACAGGCAAGAAGTCTAAGTTTTTTTCTAGAATAACTAGCTTGCTATTGTAAAGGATCTCTACAATCTTAATTACTTGGTTTTTTAGCAGCTCTTTTTCGTAATCTCTTTTGTAGAATTAACGTTCATTAAACGTCATATTACAGGTAGTAATTACTTAATTAAGTATTAGTACTTTTATTTAGTACATGTTGCAGGCTTAAAAACTAACTCAATTACTAATATAGCTATAAGGATTAGCTTTAGCCTTTCAAGACAACCTTTTAATGTGACTATACATTTTGTAGACACCTTTTTAGTAGAAAAAAGATCTCTTGCTAACAACATGTATCTAGGCTTATGCCCCCTTGTTTAGCATTGCTAGCACGCAATTAGTGTGTTGCATGTTTAGACAGAAACAAAAAAAAGCAAGACAAAGACGCAAATTGCCTTTTAACTTAATGCGCCTTATTCTGCTTATGCTGCCTACTTATATTAAGGCTTTACTTCTAGGTACTCTCAAACAAATTAAAGAAGCAGCACTATTATTCCTTTGCTTTCTAATTTCTACATGCAATAATAGAATGCTTATTTTTGCTTTTCTACTTTTTTCTTCTTTATTGCTATGTTAACGTTATGCAACAGCTAGCCTAACTAAATAATAGTTTCTTTACTTAGCTTATGCATAATTAACAAGAAAAGAAAGATACTAAAGCAGAGCATTTTAAGTACTTTACTAGTATTAGCAAACACTCTATAGATCTTGTATTCCTTTTATAATTAGCTAAGTTAAGGCTTAACATTTTTTTTGTATATAAAGATCTTGCAGATTCTAGAGTTGTTTATAAATAATATAATTATAAAGTCCTAAAAAGGCTAAGTTTGCAAATTTTTAATAAACTTAGGTGTCTGCATGATTAGCTTAAGCTAGACTAGTCTAGAGGCTAATTATGTAACAGGAAAGCTTTCTATCTTTAGATAAAAGTTAAGGTTAAGGAGATGCTTGTTGCAGAGGTTACATGCTATATAGCAGTGCAGTATTTATTTTTTAAGGTGTCAAAGGTGGTGGTTGTTGTTGTAGTCAAAATGGGGTTCCAAAAAAGTGAAAAGCAGCTACCCTCTACTAATCAATCGCAAAAGTCAAAAAGAAAAGATTGTGTGTAGTCAACGAGATTCGAACGGTGGGTGGATGAGTTCTGGGAGGAAAGCTCAGACCACCGAGCGATAATCAGGGTCAAAAAATTTGCTAAGGTACCAAAAAACGACACCAGTTGAAACGTGTCCAACGGCGATTGCCAGACTATAGCTAACAACAGGATTACAGTAGGATTGCAATAGGATTGCAACATGATGCGATGGAGGAGGGAAAGGACACGTACGTACCGCATAGCAGTGCAGTATAATGTATGCAAATTGTTTGTATACAGTTCTACATTTTTAAGAGGTTTAAAGCCGTAGGTAAAAAGCAGTAGCTTTAGCTTTATAAAGTATTGCAGGCTCCCGCTGCAGTACGTTCGTATCCTTTCCCTCTTTTATTGCATTATGTTGTAATCCTATTGCAATCCTATTTTAATCCTGTTGTCAGCAATAGGCTAGCAGTCGCCGTTGGACACGTTTTAACTAGTGTTGTTTTTTAGTATTTTAGCAAATTTTTTAACCTTAATTATTGCTTAGTAGTCTGAGCTTTCCTTTTAGAACTTATGACCTCACCGTCCGAATCTCGTTGACTACACACAATCTTTTTTTTTGACTTTTACAATTACTTAGTAGAGGGTAGCTGCTTTTCACTTTTTTGGAACCCCATTTTGACTACAACAACAACCACCACCTTTGACACCTTAAAAATAAATAGCTATAAGGATTAACATTGAGTTTTTAATAATTACGCCTAGCTGCCTTCTCCTTGTTTAAAGGATAAGCTCGGCAGCTATAGGCATAGATTTTACTCTAGTCTAGGCGTAGATTAGCAGTCTAGTGTTCAATTTTAAGTAATTAATATTATTAAAAATATTTCCTAAACCATTCTTCAAGCACCTAGTAAAGGAATTAGTAGCTATAGGTTTTAGTAGGGCTTATTTTATGTTAGTAATCCGCCGCATTTATAATTACTAGCTAAAGCTTAGCTAGTAGATTAGCGCTTATGCGCATTTTAATAGCCTTTGTGATTAGCTCTTGTTTAGCTCTCTCTGCTAAGCTGTTTGGCTTATAAGTATATAGCAGTGGCGTTTTCATTATAATTCCTTTCTCTATAACCAATTTTTTATATTTTAATTGCCCTCTCTAAACCAGTGTAGCAGTATTAGTATCTTAATAGATCTCTATTATTTTTTGCTAATATTGTCTCTTAATCCTTGTAGCAATGCCTTTGAATTAAGGTATTATATTGTTTATTATCTTTAACTAAATATTGTAATTGTACAGCTTGCCTAAGTAATTTTTCTTAATCATTAGTGCTTATTTCTTAAGCAGCTGACTAGTAAAAAAATTAAACAGATCTTATAAGATCTTGTAAAAAAGTTGTAGTAATTTCTTTTTAGTTACTGTAAAATTACTTGCAAGGCATAAGCTATTGCGCAATAATTAAATTTTAATAGCTTCTTGCTAGCAATCTTAATATTCTGTGCTTAGTAGACTAAGGCTTTAATAGCCTGTTGTCCTTAGGTGTCCTAATTGTTAATGCTATAGGTCCTTTTTTTATTATCATTGTAGTTCAACGTCCTTTCTCAGCCTGAAGGGCTATATAAGACGTGCAGGCCGGGGCCTGCAGGTATCTTTGTGGTTTTTCTATCTTCCAAGTAGTTTACAAGGGGTGGTTTATCTCAATGAAGGTGAGGCTCTTAGCCTATTGTGTAAGGTCAAGGGAGGGGGAGGAGGAGGAGGGAGAGGAGAGGGGAGGGGTGCTTAGAGCTTAGTCGCATAGCTAGGCGATTGTATCTAGTAATTAGAGATTCCTTTGTACTAGGCCTATGTACCAACCTTAGTTTCTTAAATATAGGCCAAAGTAGCCTTAATACCTACTTCTGTTTAAAAAAGATATTATAGATATATTAGCTCTGTATATAGGTTCTAAAGTATAGTTCTACTATCCTTGTATAATTAGCACCTAAGGATTATATAAGCTGTGTCTTGTGTAGCTCTAAAATTGCATATGCAAGTTTTAGATTCTACTTTTTCTCTCTTAAATAGATAGCTCTTTAGGTAGCTGTGCCCGAGTTTTAATTAAAAGAAGGAGCTAGATATATCCCTTCTAGTAGAGAGGATAGGTATGTATTTCCTTATGTTCTATTTAAAGGTTGCTAAGTAGGTGCTTAGGTTCTTAGTAGTAGCTTTTTTCTTATAATTCTCCAGAAGGCTTAACTACTTAACATTTGCCTATTATTTAATTTAAGAACTAATAACTGCTAGGCTTGTCTTATTTATTAAGAGGTTTATTTTTGTAGCCTCTTTTGCTATGGAGTCTGCTTAATCGTTTCCTAGAATATCCTAGTGTCCTAGGACTTAATGTAGCGTAGGAATAATACCTTTTCTTTCTAGTTTAGTTGCTACCCTAATACACCTGATTTGCTACTCTTATTTTAACAATTATTTAATAGGCTAATCGCTTTCTCTAGATCTAAGGTAATACTCTCTAGTTTACTGTTGTAAACTAGCTAGGTATTTCCTATATTTACTTATAGTTCTTTAATAAGAGTAGCTTCTTTATAGAAGGCAACGCCTATACTAATTTCTTTGCTGTCCCTTGTAGCTAAGGCATCTAAGTATATTAATAAAAGGTTGTTGTCTGCTAGTAGTTATTTTTATAGCTTTTAGCTTCTATATCTTTTAGTATATTTAAAATATAGACCTTGTAGGGAGTTCTAGCATTTTATTGTATAAAGGCGTAGTGTTGTATTTCCTTTATATTATTTAAGAGGGCTAAAGTAATAGATCCATAAATTTAATTGAGTTACTCTCTTCTATTGTTGTTGATAGCAGCTTTTAGAAGGTAATTTAGATCTAGTAAAGTAGATCTAAAGGCGTATCTTCTTATAGTATTGTTTAGCCTAACTCTAGGTAGAAATAGAGCAGCTTCTATCTTACTAGGTAGTGTAGGGGAGGATCTAAAAGATCCTAAGATCTTTCTATAGGCATAGTTTTGTAGTTTTTGCCTGCTATTAAGAACGTATTGTTAGCTTTTCTAAAATAGCTAACATCTATAGTTAGCTACACTAGTAACACACGCTAAGTATAATTGCCTTATTACCCTTAGTACAAGGCCTTTATTAATATTAGCTAGCCTACTTAGGCAGAAAAAGGCTTAGTTTGCTTATTGTAGAGAACAAGGAGCTGGTAACAGTGGTTTAAGAGAACCGGATGGTTGATTCTGCCTTTCTACCTGCGTCTAAGACGCGCTATATATACTATATACAAAGGAAATAGTCCTAACCTAGAAAGGCTGCTGTAGAACTTAGAGGGATTACCTCTAAGTTTGCTACGTATCCTGTAGAGCTCGGGAGTAAGCTCCTAAGCTCAGCGTGAAAACTTTAATATGCAGTTAACTAGCGCGAGCCTGGCACGTAAGCTAACAAGCGCCTAAGTCTAATGCCTAAGGGCGCCTTAGGCCTTAAGGATAGTATGTTATATATGTAACACACCCCCTAGGTAACTGAGAATTTAGTTACCTATATAGAGCTCTATTTATTTTTAGGGTATCAAAGGTGGTGGTTGTTGTTGTAGTCAAAATGGGTTTTCCAAAAAAATAGAGCTCTATATAGTCCTAGCGCACTATGCAACACGCTGCACACGTGCAGCTTAGTATAAGGCATAATAATAATAATAAATTTTTAAGCCTCTTGAGCTTAGTATTTAACATTATTATAGCTACTATGTTATCAGCCATAGGCTGGCAATCGCCGTTGGACACGTTTCAACTGGTGTCGTTTTTTGGTACCTTAGCAAATTTTTTGACCCTGATTATCGCTCGGTGGTCTGAGCTTTCCTCCCAGAACTCATCCACCCACCGTTCGAATCTCGTTGACTACACACAATCTCTTTTTTTTGACTTCTGCGATTGATTAGTAGAGGGTAGCTACTTTTCACTTTTTTGGAACCCCATTTTGACTACAACAACAACCACCACCCTTGACACCTTAAAAAAATAAATAGCTACTATAAGTATTACTTTGCAACTTGCTTAAATCTTTTAAAAGCAATACTAATTACTTATATAGTTTTTTAGGCTATTACGCGCGCTACTTTTTACCTCTACGTAGCTTTTAGCTTTATTTTAGCACTCTTTTTATTTAGTTACTAACTCTATATAAAAGTTAAAACTACAAAAAGCTACTGCCGCCTGTGCCGCTGCCCGCGCCTCCGCGGGCGCCGCCGTCGCCGCCTTCGCTAGTAGCGCGGCCGCCCTTACCTTACGCTTTTTACGCAAAGTCAACTAGTGCTACTTTAAGTATAGTACTAGCCTACATGTTAAGAGAGTATATAAGCAAAGTTAAAACTTTAGTTAAGACTGCCTACAAGGGTAAGGCTCTAGCAGTAACTCTTAGTTACTCGGGCGTACCTAGTGTATATTACAACGTGCCTTATCTTAAGTACATTAATAGCGCTTTATTTAGCAGCTCTAATAAAGCTTGTTAGAACAGGGCCTCTAGCTCTAGAACGCGCTACTAGCAGTGCTCTAATAGAAAGATCTACAAAGTCCTATATATAATTCCTTTTTGATATTTTAAGCTTCTACTAATAATTAAAGCTTTTAGATTACTATTTTCTTAGCTAAGAAGCTTCTTGCTAAGATCTAAAAAGATTTACTAGCGTAAGCTCTTCTTCTATTCTTTCTTAAGTTCCTTATACAAATATATCATAGAGCAAGTAGGCTAAAAAGCCTGTAAACTACTATCTACATCCTTCTAAAAAAAGCGGCTAAGGAGGAGAAGTCTAGGGAGGGCCTTAGTAGTAAGGAGGAGGCTAGTGAGGATAACTAAGAGAGATCCTCTAGTAAGGCTAATAGTCTTCCTACGCGTTGTTAACGCGTTAGGGAGCTATTAGACAAGCTAGTAGACCTCCTAGTTACCTAAATACTTATTAGAAGGGGGTTGTCCTCCTAGAATCTTATAAGTTCCCTAGGGGTAGAGGGCTAATCTACTCCTATAAATAAACACTTATTTCTTTCTTTTTTATACTCTCTTTCATTTATAAATCTTTGTAAGCTACGTAACTTATATTTATAAGCTTCTTAAAGTGCTTAAGCTTTTGCCTTAATAAGTATTTAGTAAGTTTATTAGCTAGCATCTTAGCTATTAGTAAATACTCAATCTAAAACAAGCCTTTAACGTGCTCTTAGCAGAGTTACATGTTCTATATATTAATATATTAGAGCTTAGTAGTAATTCTTTCTTACTTTCTAATAACTAGGCGTATTATTTGCTAGTTATTATAGAAGATCCTCTAGGCTCCTAAGACTACAAGCTTAAGCTCTTTAAATAGCTTCTTAAGCACTATAGTTTCTTTTACTATATACTCTAATATAAGAGGCTTAGCTTTTATTATTAAGGTTATTACTATAGCTTAATAAGCTACTTTCTAAATAATTAAACCTCTAAAGAGTATAATAATATAGCCTTAAGAAGATTAACGCGTCTCTAAATTATCTACAAAAAACATGTCTCTATATATAGTAAGCTCCTTATTATTATTATTACTATATATAATCCCCTTATGCCTTGTATAGTAGAAGTATTATATAAGATAATCTACAGCCTTTATATAAGCTTCTAAAAGGTTAGTAAGGAAGTAAGAGAGCTTAGAGACTATATAGGCAGTGTTAAGACACAGCATAACAGCTATATACAGCGCGCTACTAACGCGCTCTTAGTAGGCCTTAATTTAAGGCTTTAAGGCCTCTTCTAGATTTTTAACTAGCTCCTTTAAAGGCAAAGGAGTTCAAGGGAACCTACTAAGTGCGTCCAAATTAAACCTTTTAGCAACTTTATTAATATAAGTGTTGTATAGTAGCAATATTGTGCGCTTCTTACAATCTCTTATAATCCTTATCCCTAGAAACTAGCTTATCTCTCCTTTATTTTTAACCTTGTAGGTGTCTTTAATAGATTTAAGGAGCTTATAGGCTCTAGTTTAGTAAGTTTAATAATATATAAAGAGTATATTATCTATATAAAATATTAGGAGGAGCGCGCAATCCTTAGTAAAGAAAAGGTACAGCTCCTTAGCTAAGGCCTTTAAGCTAAGCTTCTTTAGTGTACTTGAGAACTTATTATACTATAATAATAGCAAGTCTTATAGGCTATATAAGGCTCCCTTAAGCTTAACACACTTGCCTAGGTAGTTATAACTATCTAGTAGGTTACACAGGACTATTATTTTATTACTAATATTAGCGTTAAGAAACGCGCCTACTATGTTAAGCTACTATATCTTTATGTTAAACTTAGCTGTAATTATAATTATAAGCCTAAAGGATTACGCAGCTAGTGTTGCTATATATATCAAGTATAGTAAGTCCTTTACTTAAGGGTCTCCTCTATTACAAGACGTGCTTTATATTTAAAAAAAAATAGCTATTCTTATTAAGCTTATAAGTAAATACCTATTTAAGAGGACAAGGCTTAGAGTCCTCTAGAATCTCCTTGTCTATCTAAGTACCTTTTAAAAGTAGAGTATTAATCTCCTTTTAGCTAGCCTATCTAAATAGAGTCCTATATTAGTAGTTGTAAAGGACCTTTTATTTATTTAGAAACTTTAGGAGATTATTAAAATGCGTTTAAGGTTAATTAACTTGTCTAAGACCTAATGCTATTACAGCGTAAACTATAATTAGCTCTCTATTATTCTAAGGCTAAGAGAGTAGTGCCTTAGGCTTAGAAACCTTTAAGAGGTTATATAATAGGTAATATACGCCTATATCTTTTACGTTAAAACTATGTTAGTCTTTATCTTTTAGCCTTACAGGGCTCCTTATAAGAGGTCTCTATACTTTCTTTTTATAAAGTCTTTTTGCTAAAGAATTCTAAAGGGCTCTAGTTAGTGTTGTAGGATTCTTAGCACCACGCTAGGCGTTTTTAAAAGTAATCTCTACTCTCCCTTAAGACTGTAAGAGTCTTAGTGTGTCTATTAAGCTTAATCTACTAGTAGTTTATACTTCCTAGAAGCTAAGTAGCTTATTACTACTACCTATAGCCTTTTAAGCTAAGGTGCCTTGCCCTAGTATTTATGCTTCTAGTAAAGGAAGCGCTAGCATTACTTTAGGCGTTAGTAGCTGTCCTAAAGGACTTTTCTACTCTGCACAAATTCCCTAAAAAGTGTTAGCCTAACGCTCTTTACGTGCTGTTAGCATACTACCTATTCGAAGCTATAATAAGCCTTCTATAGTCTCTATTACTAGCTAATTATTTATTAGCTGTAAGGCCTTTTGTATTGTTACCTATACTTAACTAATATTAGTAAGCTGCTTAAGTACTTCTTTAGCTTTACTAATTTTGTCCTTATTTAGGGTGTTTACTATAAGGACCGCGTCCTACCTAGGCAGCTTATAAGCTTATTCCTAGTAGTATAACGTCTTGTTAAATGTAATATTACGCGTTGTAATAACTTAGTTAAGCGCTAGGACCTATATACAGTATATATTAAAGGCTCTATAACCTACTAAGTAACTAGTATAGCCCCTAGGAAGAGTCTTAAAGCTCTTCTTATATTGCCTAGCCGCTCTATCCTTATTTAAGGGATAGGCGCGGCAGCTGTAGGTATATATACTACTCTGTGGGAGCTGAAAAGGATCAATTGGCTAATCAGGAGGAGTGGAATAAGTGTATTGAACAACTAAGTGCCACAAAAAAGTGGTCAATAACTACTTGAGAGGAATAAGACGATCTAGCCCGTATATATAGGCGCTAGCGCGATTGTCACGTGTTTAGCTTACCAGGATCACCTGCTCAACAGGGTGACCCGCATGTTGCGCATGTCAATACTCTAACACACCCCCTAGGTTAGTGAGATACTATTAATCTAAGCTGTAAGCAACTAGGCAATCGTAATAAATTGAGGTTGTTGATTAAGAGGTCCCTCTGTAATTATAGCTCTTCCTGCCTAATCCTTCGTCGTCGTAGTAATACTGCTTATTGATGTTTTGATTAATCTTAGCAGTCCTAATATTAAAACATTAAATAGACCCTAAATATCGCGTAATTAGTTAGTGCGCAGCCTCCACAACAATATTAATTGCGTCTACTACCCCTCTAAAACTTTTGTCCTTAACCTTACTCTAATATTAATCACTAAGCTTTTCAGGACTGTCTTAACTACTTTTACTAACATAGTAAATGTTGCTCTATTATACTCTTACTTATTAGCTGCTAATCTCTCTAGTGTAGTCTGCCCCTAGCAATAATAAGCGCAGCTTAGAGAGCTGTTGTAAACAACGTAATTAACGCTTAGAAAGCCTTCGCTAACAATGTAAGAATAGTACTAAGCATAAGCGTTGCGCGCGCTAAAGCCTGTTTAATAATAAGATTTAGCAAGCAGCTAATCTCTAAGATAATAAGAATTAGTTGCCTTTGCCTGTTAATCCTTTTGCTTACCGCAAGACATCTAGTAGCTCTACTTAGAGGCTAATCGCCTTACTTACTAAATTAAGTCTGTTGTTAAGTTCTTATTTAAATTTTAATCTACATAAGAGTTTACCTAAGCAATTAAGCTAGCGTAAGGGCAAGGCTCCTTAAAAGCTAAAGTAAAAGTTATAGTAGATAACTACTTAAGTAGTAACGCGTAAACAGCAACATAGCAACAGCAATAGGCTAAAAACGCCTACTAATCTGTCTACTAAGCGCACCGCGCCCCCCTCTACACAGAGAAAGGCGCCTAATAGCTCTTTAAAAGTTACTACTAATCTATTACGCTTTTACGTTCCGCCGTATAAGCGCTATATAAAGAAGATGCTAGATAGTTTATACGCTAAACGCTACTTTAATTGCGTTGAGACTAGTAGTTAGAGCAGCTTACGCTGTAGTAGTTGCTCGTCTTATACCTACTACATAGTTAATATTAATCTTGCTAATTAATTTATAGCTATGTATAGAGATAAAGAGGTAAGTCTCTAACTTATTAACCTTCTTGCTTAGCTTACTAACTAGTGTTTAGGGATAAAATAATAATAAGATATACTAAGCTTTAAAAGCTTAACTACTTAAGGACATTATTACTTGATGTAAAGAGATTAAGAGTGGTGTTACGTCTACTAGAAAGCCTTCTTTGCAGAAGCCTCCTGTCTATAATTATCACGCTTAAGAAATGTTGTATCGCGGTTTTGCCGCTTAACCTCCTGCTCCTACTCCTGCTCCTGTACCTGCGTTCGCTCCTGCTCCTGCGTGGCAACCTGCACACTAGCCGCAACATTTAGCTTATTATCCTTAGTAGTAACAGCAGCAATATAAGCAGCCTTAGTAGCAACTTGCTTAAAAGCTGCCACTTTAAGAGCAGGCTGCCTGTAGAATGTTGCCCCCTAATACTCTATACAATTGTCCTTCTGTTCGTTGTATTATTTCTATACAACTTATTTATATAAGCGCGATTATTACGCTAGGGTAAGAAGGCGATTATCTAACAACTCTATATATGAAAGTAATAGGTTAGAATCGCGCTGTAATGCTGCTTACCTCTAGACTCTTGCTGTTTAGGCTTAGATAGCTTAAATTGCTCTTGAGCTAGCTAAAGCTAAGTAGGCTAAGCGTAATGCAATAATAGAGTCTAGCGAGTATAATAAGTCTAATGGCTTCGGCCTTTTGAGACAATCTTTTGATGTGACCACACATTTTGTAGACACTTTTTTGGTAAAAAAAAAGATTTATTGCTAACAACAGGTATTAGGGCTTATGCCCCCTTGTTCAGCATTGCTAGCACGCAATTAGTGTGTCGCATGTTTAGACAGAAACAAAGATGCGTAATATCTCTCTAACAAACTCTCTTAACTAATAACTATTTGCTAATAACTATTTACCGCTAACCGCAACTTCTGTTATCTCTATCGCTATCCTAGCGGTGTTGCAGTCGCGGCGTTTCTGGCGCCTATACTTAGATATAAATATACGACAACAGCGTTACTATCTAAGCACAGCTCTCCTATCTCTAGAGGCAACTTACAAAATCCTCCTGCTTGTTAGTTTATCTTAGCTGCTTAATAGCTGTTTTAACACGCTCTTGCTCTTTGTAGAGCTATTATAAGGTCTCTCTACTAAGGTTGTATTCGCGCAGGAGGAGATTTGTAAGATAACACACTATTACTATACCTAGACTATTAACATGCGCAACGTATTTAATAGACCTACTACTAAATAAGCCTTTTATAACCTCTATTGTGACCTTAACATTTATAATACTAGACGCATTAATAAGGTGTTAATAAATAACAGAATTTAACCTCTACGTCCACCTAATTACTATAGGAGTTACTACTAATAGCTCCTCTTTAACTAACTAGGGAGGCTGCTTAATAAAAGTAAACGCGGGCTTTGTAATCTACTACTATAGCTTCTTATATAGTAACCTAGTAATGTCTAACTTTACTTGATATAAGCTATTAGTCTTTGTGTTAAACAGGGAGAAGAATAGTCTAAGCATTATATTGTTTGTATGCAGTACTGTGTGGTGTAGGAAATCCTAAAGGTAAGAAGTAGCAGGCAGGGAGCTTTTATAAAGTATTACAGGCTCCTGCTGCGGTAACGTACGTGTTCTTACTCTCCTCTACCTCTACCTCCTCTACCTCTATCGCAATCTTGTTGCTAGCTATAGGCTAGCAATCGCTGTTGAACACGTTTTAATTAGTGTTGTTTTTTAGTACTTTTAGCAAATTTTTTAACCCTGATTTCGCTCAGTAGTCTAAGCTTTTCTGCTCTAAGCGCTTAGCGCGTGGACCTTATCCACTCACCATTCAAATTTCATCAACTACACACAATCTTTTTTTTACTTTTGCGACTAATTAGTAGAGGGCAGCTGCTTTTCACTTTTTTAGAAAACCCATTTTGACTACAACAACAACCACTACCTTGGATACCTTAAAAATAAATAATCCTAATGCTTATTAGTAATAAGGTTCCTAGTTTTAGTTTAATAGTCTAGCTCACGTTCTCCTGCTTAATAAAATAAGCTATTAAGAGGAGACTTAGCCTAGTATATAGATGTCGCTACTTAATACAAATCCTTTGCTTGGTAATTATTGTTTCCTTTGATTAAATGCTTAACTTGCTAAAGGTTAAGTAACTGCTTAAACTTTTAAAACTGTTGTTAGGTAAGCGACTTAGTTAGTTTATTAGCTAGCATAATTACTGTTTCTAGGTATTTAACCTAAAATAATCCTTTAGCAAATTCCTGCTGAAGCCACATATTTTGTATATCTACATGTCTTAATTAAGTGCTAATCTACTTATTCTTCTTAACTACAAGCCTAATCGTTTGTTAATTATTACACTAGACTATCTAGACGTCTCCTAGATTAAGAGGCAGCTCGCGAAAGAAGCGTTTAAGGGCTATAGCCTCCTTAGTAGTGTACTTAAGGGCGAGCAGCTTAGCCTTAGTAGTTAACGTGGTTACTGTAGTCTGCTAAGCTGCCTTCTAAAATATTAGACTACTATATAGAATAGCTATGTATCTATAGAATAATTAACGAGTTTCTTAATTATTTGCAAAGAAAGAATCGCCTATAATTATTAGGTCTAGGCTATTGTAGTTCCTATGTTAGATTGCATTCTATCTTGTTTAATAGAGGTACATAATTACTCGTTTAATAGCTTTTATATGCTAATTACTAGGGTTTGTAAGGAAGTGTGAGAGCTTTAAGATTAAGTAGGCAATATTTACTTATAAAATAATAGCTGTGTATAGCACTAATCTAATCCTTTCTTAGTAGGCCTTAATCTCTTGTTTAGTTACTTTGCTAGTGTTCTTAATTAGCTCCTCTAACAGTAATAGAGTCTTTAGAAAGCTGCTATCCTCTAGCTTAAGCTTCTTTGTAATCTTATTAATATACTTATTATGCACAAGCGTAATTGTTCACTTCTTATAATCTCTAATTATCTAGATACTAAGGAACTATTTAACTAATCTTTGTTCCTTTATCTTGTACTTGTTTATAATCTTTAACTAAAGATTTCTTGCTCTTTGCTTATAATCTTTTGCAAAGAGTAGTAGGATATTATCTATATAAAATAACACTAAGATCCTCCTTTCTTAATTAAAGAAAAGGCAGGGCTCCTCTAGTAAGGCGATTTGTCTAATCTCCCTTAGTAACCCTAAGAACTCCTTATACTATAATAGTAGCGAGTCTTGTAATCTATACAGTGCGCGGTTAAGCTATACACACTTCCCTAGCTTCTTAAAGCTATCTAGTATCTTATAAATTACTCGGCTGTCTGCTATAATTAACGCATTAAGAAATGCTCCTACAATATTATATTGCTTAATCTCTAGATTATTCTTAGCGGCAATAGCTATTGCTGCTTAGAAGGACTTAGCTGCTAACGTAGCAGCGTATGTTAAGTTAATCAAGTCCTTCTTCTAGAGATTACCTCTTACAATAATCTGCGCCTTGCATTTAAGTAAGAAGCTATCCTAATTAAACTTATAGGTCTAAATCTACTTTATAGGTATTAGGCGATTATTTGCTTCTTCTCTTAATATCTTAGTCTAAGTTCTACTCTTACTTAACTAATTAATCTCCTTCCTGCAGGCATCCTTAAATAGGGCCTTTATAGGATACTAAAGCAACTGCTTCTATAATCCTAGTAGTTTAGGTAGATTGTCGCAATATTGTTAAGTATTTCTACTTAGCTTATGCTTAGTAAGCAAAGCTACTATAACTACGTAATTAAGGGTCTTAGAGCTCGCTTAGTCTTCCTAGGTTACTTACAAACCTACCAGGTAAGTATTACAAAAATTATTCTATAATAGATCCTTATAATCCGCAATTAATGCATTAACACTACCTATACTTCTACCTCTTAGTTAATTATTAGGATCTTAAGTTACGTCCTTACGCTTACGCCCGCCACCTAGCTTGCGTAGTAGAAGATAATAATTCATAAGCTAATCTAGACTTTTACTTGTAATCCTAGCACTACGTCTTGTAAGCGGAGATTAAGCTTGTAATTACTTACCCTATCTGCTGTTTAAGGCTTAAGATCTTAAATTTTAAGATAATTTACGCCCTGCTATCCTGCTTACCTAAGTAGGTGTTCTATTACAACAAGCTAGCGCGTTAGAGTCTTTAGGCACAGACTATTAGACTAGTAATAAGTTGTTAGGCTTATTTAAAAGAGGCTTCCTACCTCTAAGTATTAATAAATTAGCTCCTTTTAGCATGCGCAATGCTGTTTAACTATTAATAACTTTGCAATTAATTGCGTTGTTGCTCCCTAAGGTCTCTAGTTTAGGAGTTAGTTTTAGGGTAGCAAGACTAGTATTTTGCTGCTAATCTAAGTAAGTTCCTAATAATGCACTAGGCTTGTGCTTTATTTGCTTAGCGTTTTTTAATCTACTCTTGTCTTTAGTAGGTAGGCCTTCCTTACTGCTTTAGATAGTAGATAGATTACCCCTAAGGTCTTTAGTAGTTAGCTACGTATCCTAATCTGCCTTTCCTTAAACAGGCGAGAGGTCTAAATCCTTTTCTAAATTAACTAGCTCGCTATTATAAAGGATCTCTACAATCTTAATTACTTAATCTCTTAGTAGCTCTTTCTTGCAATCTTCTTTATAGAATTAACGTTTATTAAAGGTTACATTACGGGTGGTAATCTCCTAATTAAGTATTAGTACCTATATGTAAT
This sequence comes from Alternaria sp. 'sect. Undifilum', assembly GCA_024321975.1. Taxonomy (NCBI): domain Eukaryota; kingdom Fungi; phylum Ascomycota; class Dothideomycetes; order Pleosporales; family Pleosporaceae; genus Alternaria; species Alternaria sp. 'sect. Undifilum'. The sequence continues at coordinate 5,450,050 of JAJJZI010000003.1, forward strand.
ATATGTTAGAGGCTTAATAACTAACTAAATAACTAGTATAGCCGCGAGGATTAACCTTAAATCCTTAATAATTACGCCAAGCTGCCTTCTCCTTATTTAAAGGATAAGCTTGGCAGCTATAGGCATAGATTCTACTCTAGTCTAGGCGTATATTAGCAGTCTAGTGTCTAATCTTAGGTAGTTAATAATATTAGAAATATTTCCTAAACCATTCTTCTAGCACCTAGTTAGGGGATTAGTAGCTATAGATCTTAGTAGGGCTTATTTTATATAAGTAAGCCGCCGCATCTATAATTACTAGCTAAAGCTTAGCTAGTAGATTAGCGCTTGTGCGCATCTTAATAGCCTTTGTAATTAGCTCTTAACTAGCTCTCTCTGCTAAGCTATTAGGCTTATAAGTATATAGTAGTAGCGTCTTAATTACAATCCCTTTCTTTATAGCCTATTCCTTATATCTTAATTGCCCTCTCTAAGGTAGTGTAGCAGTATTATTATCTTAATAGATTTCTACAATTTTCTGCTAATATTTCCTCTTAATCCTTACAGCAAAGCCTTTAACTATAAGTATAATATTATTTAGTGCCTTTAACTAGATATTGTGATTGTATAGCTTGCCTAAGTAGTCTTCCTTAATACTTAGTGCCTATTTCTTAAGTAGCTAACTAATTAGAAAATTAAACAGATCTTATAAGATCCTATAAAAAGGTTGTAGTAATCTCTCCCTTAGTTGCTATAAGATTACTTGCAAGGCATAAGCTATTGCGTATTGTTTACATTCTAATAGCTTCTTGCTAGTAATCTTAACGTTTTGCGCTAAGTAGACTAAGGCTTTAATAGCTTATTGTCCTAGGTGTCCTAATTATTAATGCTATAGGTCCTTATTGTTAGTACGCAACTAAGGTTTCCTTAATTATACTACAGCGTTTACAAGTAGTATATAAGCAGGGTAACAAGTAAGTTGCTTGTATTTAATAAATAAGAGATTAAAGTGACACTTAAGGTTAATTAAGATAACATTCTTCTTAATTATTTTAAATTGCAAGGTATAATTATATCTTAAATACTAAATGCCTGCCTGCTTAAGCCGTGCTTCTAATACAATATTAACATAGAAACCTAGTACAACCTTAAGGTTAGTAAGTAGAAGATTAGCTGTCTTAGGGCTAGCCTTGCTGTGTAGGACATTCTTGAGCAGCCTGTTTCTTATACTAGCGACTAGTATAAGTTAAGTGCCTGCCTTAACAGTCTCGTCCTTAGCGCATTTGCCAAAGGTGCCTAGTACTATGTAATTTATAGTATTAACTAGGTAGACTACTAACCTACTATCTATAATCGTGCAGAAGGATAGGGCATAAGAGGTAAAGGCTACGCTAAACATATTTAGTCTAATTTCCTTAATAAGGTCCTTTAGGTCAATTAATGCTAAAACTAATAAGCTAGGGTAGGATCTACTTAACTTATTAGTAGCTAATCTACTAGTGCTAGCCTTCTAGCCTTCCTTCTTAATCTAGGTGCGTAAGGTTGCCTATTTGTTGCTATTCTATTACTTAAGGATCTTCTTTTTGTTGTTGTCTAACAGTTTAATTAGTATACTGCTAGGAGGGCTTAATCTAGTAACCGCAGTTTAAAGTTAATAGTAGTTACGCAGTATCTAGAAGTGCTTGCTTATAGGCCCTTTACTAGCCTTATAGGGGCAAAGGTGTAATTGCTTACTACTTTTATCTAACTTTAACTTATTAGCGCTAGTAGACTGTTAAGCTGCCCCTAATCTAGATCTAGTTTAGAACACTACGTGTCCTTTTCCTTTTATGGAAGTAATTAACTAATCCTATATTAAAATACTAAAGATCTTTCCTAGATTATTAAGGGTTAAATAAGCTTTCTAAGCGCTATTGCTTACGCTAACTTATTTCGCTTCTTACGTGACTAGTCTAGTGTAATCTTAGTGCCTAAGGCGTCTAAAAAATTAGTAATTACTAACAGCCTAACAACCTTAGGAAGCGAGTAGATTGTTGCTTATTAATACAGTAGCTGCTACTTAGTAAACTATTACTTAGGACCTATTTGTCTCTAGTAAGCCTTATTAAGGTGTAATCTGTACTACGCCCTAATTAAATACTAAGTATTCTAATCTGTAAGTGCAAGATTCTCCTTAAGGATCTTTACTAAGGCTTAAAGGCTAGTAAGGTTCTAAGTAATTATGCTTATTAAGGCGTTTAAGAGCAGGTCTAGATAGACAGTCTTGCTAATCTAGTCTTTAACATTAGTAATCTTAGCAACTTTTCTTGTCTATTAAGTAGCTCGTTCCTTATACCTATTAACTAGCTTATTATAATTATCTTTCTTGTACTTAGTATTAAGTAATCAAGCCTTATATTTGTGCTAAGCAATCTTATAGTCCTCTTGTATTTAAGCGCTGGCGCAAGGTGATAGAGTAACTAGCTGCTTAATATCTTTAGGCAGTTCTAGATACTGTGGCTCCTAGTGATCTATTAAGGGTACGTCTAGGAGATTAGGATTAACTTAATCCTAGATGCCTTTCTCTAAGTAGTGTAGCCTTAATAGAGTAAACTAGGTTGGCTAGTCTAATTAAGCCTTAAGGATCACCCCTAAGGCGACAAGCGGTGTATTAGTAAGGTCTATCTTGAGATAAGATGCTATGTGTAGGATCGCGACGTGGGTTATTGTTAAGGTGACGACGAATTAATTGGTTAGTTAGTAGGTAGCTAGGTAGCTCGTATTAGAAAGAGGTTGATCGTATAATTAATGAGTAAGAGAGGTACAGCAGCAGCAGCAATCTGCTAGCTATGCTGTAGGAGAATAGAGGAGAGTAAAATTCTAATTAAATAGTTGACCTTACAGCTTGCTAATTGCGCAGTAGGAATTCAAACTATAATTAAGCGGCCGGGCTTATAACTGTTGGAAACAAAATACTAACCGATCGATAAATCGCGCTCTAGCTAGAGGATACATATACACACTTTTTGCGACACACCCCCTAGATTACTAGCAGTGCCCACTGCTAGTCAATCTACCTAAGAGCAACTCGCTCTTCTCTTGGCGCTCTCAATAGCAGGGGGCTAGGATACTAGCTCGCTGGCTCTAGCGCGCTAGGCGCACCTACCCCAAGGTGTCTTCCTTGTGTACTGGGCTTTCTCTTGTGTGTTCTAATATCCCCTAGGCTTATTTTTGTCTTTTTGCCGCTTTCTCGCTTGTGGTCACCCACCTAACTAGGCAACTACATCAAAAGCGCTTACGCAGGTTTGACCGAACCGGGCTCATAACTGTGGGAGCTGAAAAGGATCAATTGGCTAATTAGGAGGAGTGAAATGAGTGTATTGAACAACTAAGTGCCACAACAAAGTGGTCAATAACTACTTGAGAGGAATAAGACGATCTAGCCCGTATATATAGGCGCTAGCGCGATCGTCACGTGTTCAGCTTACCAGGATCACCTGCTCAACAGGGTGACCCGCATGTTGCGCATGTCAATACTCCAACATACTCTAATTTAGTTTTATATTAGCTGTAAGGCTCTTAAGAGGCTTAGACTTATAGTACTTAAAGTACCCCCTACTCTATTACTTAAGGAGCTTATTTAGTAAGCGTAAGCTATGCGCTTAAAAAAGACTTATATTATAAAGCTATACTACAGCCTTAACTATCTCTAGCTAGAGTTTCTTAGGCAGGTTTACGCTTACCTTTATCTTAATTAACTTAGTTATTAGCTCCTAGCCTACTTATTTAGTAGCTTTATTTAGTTTATGTGTATTTAGTAGAGACAGCTTAATAGTAATACTGTGCTTTTTATACTGTATTTAGTATTATAACATCCCTTTCTAAAAAAGCGTTAAGAGGTTATTATTTTGTACAATTTTTATAATTTAGAGCTTATAATAAGCTTTAAGAAGTGCCTTAAAGTAGTAAAAGGCTTTTATAATCTCTAAGATAGATTTTGCTTATAAGATATATACATAGAGCTTGCTACTAAAGGCGTTCTTTATTACTTATATCTATTACTCTCCTAAACGTTCTTTAGGCATGTTAAATAGGTCCTACAAGATCCTCTAGTATAGTTAAGAAAAGGGCTCCCTTAGTCTTTATAAGATAACCTATTTGTATAAATTAAAGTATAGTGCTTATACTTAGCATGTGTTATTATTTTAATTTTAACTCCTTAAGCTATATTAACAAGTGCTTTTAGTACTTTAGGACTTAGGTGCCCTACGCAGGTATGCTAAAGGTCTTCTAAGTTGCTCCTTAGATAGGTAGTCTATAAGCTTCTAACAGAAGGCTTTACGTTTATAATAAGCTTTAGATAAGAGAATAGAGGCTTATATTTAAAAAATAAGTGGTTAAAACAACATTTAAGCTGTGCTAGTACAGCGTTTTTATCTAGTGTACCTTAGTAGACAGTATTATTTAGGCCTAGGTACTAGACTCTTTTTTTATGTAGGCGAGCTTCTAAGACTATATTTAGATAAAAACTTTTAATAACTACTACGTCTATAAGTATAAGGTTCTTAGTCTTTTTACTACGTGTTCTATTTAGAACTTAGCATAGAATACAAGTACTTTAGCTACTAATAAGGAAAGCCTAAGTGCTTACCTCTACTATCTCTACCTCCCTTACAGGTATAAAGGAGCCTAGTACAAGTAGTTCTCTACTGTTTACTAGGTGCAACGCGGCCCTACTGTCTAGTATAATGCTTCCTAATAGTATATAAGCGTTAAAGTTGCTTATATAGTATATACTTAAGCTTTTGTTTTCTTTAAGAAGCGCTAGATTAATTAAAGATATAATTATACTACCTAGAAAGGTCTTTAACTCGCTCTTTTTCTTGTAAGAGAGCTTATATCCTACTTTAACTAGCTTGTCTCAGAGTTCTTTGTACTAGTTAGTATATAGGCGTTCCTAAATCTTTTTAGCTTTCTCTTTACTAACACTATAGTTAACTTTTACATAGGCCTTGATTACTGCTAAAAGCATATAGTATTTTATAAGATTCTAGAAATACTTACTATCTTTATTATCTTAATATAAGCACTTATAGCTGCGTTTCTAGCCTACGCCCTTAGTGCCTTATAGTTTATAAAGTTTTAAGTTTCCTCAGGTAGTGTAGGCTCCTAGAGAGCTTATTCCTAAGCTTAGTAAGTTATTTAAGCGTTAGTAGAGCATCCTCAAAAATATTTAACTAGTTTAGTTAAAGTTTAGATAATTTATGCTAAGTATTTAGTGCTACTAGTAAAGGGTCTTTATAGTGCTTGCCTAGTTAGGAGCGTATTTAGCTCCTACTGCGTCTAGAAAGTTAAATATAGCAAGCGCGCTGTCTACTTTAGGGATCTTTAGCCCTTTAGCTTTTAGTTAACTTATCTACTACTTATTATACTAAGCTTATAGTTCCATAGTACTAAGCTTTGCCTTTTTAAGGCTCGCACAGTACTCCTAGTATACAACTATTTAGTTAACAGCGTCTATAGAAGCTAGTTTAATCTTTAATTTTTTAATAAGCTTGTTTAGAGTTTAATTAGCACTGTCTATAAGTCTAATTATAATTACAGCTAGTAACTATTAATTGATAGTTGCGTAGACTTAATTCTATATATACTAAAAAGTACGCATGTTTACTACCTAGTTTACGTGCCTTACGCAATATTTGTTAAGCTTTCTATTATAGGCGTTAAGTTTTTCCTTAGAGGAGTCCTCTATAGGCGCTAAGGGCCTTAAAGGCGGCCCTATTAATATATTAATAGTTACAATAGCCTCTAGGTTTCTATATGCTTAGACTCCTTTAAATTTTGTATTAAACTTTAGCTAGGTATACTAGTAAGTCTAGCTTACGTAGCCTGGGAGGCGCGCTAAGTTAGTAATTTGCAGGGAGTTACTTGCTAATATTATACATGTAATTAGTTAGTAAGTTAAGAGGTGTATTTAAACAAATTAGATAGTCTAAACTACTACTAGCGTACTCTAGGTTGCGCAGGAAGAATCTTAACTGTAATTTAAAGCGCTAGGCTTATAACTATATAAAACAAGGAGCTAGTAATAGTAGTTTAGGAGAACTAGATAGTTAATTCTGCTTTTCTACCTACGTATAAGACGCGCTATATATACTATATAAAAAGGAAATAGTCCTAACCTAGAAAGGCTGCTGTAGAACTTAGAGGGATTTCCTCTAAGTTTACTACGTATCCTGTAGAGCTTGGGAGTAAGCTCTTAAGCTCAGCGTGAAAACTCTAAAATGCGGTTAACTAGCGCGAGCCTAGCGCGTAAGCTGACAGGCGCCTAGGTCTAATGCCTAAGGGCGCCTTGGGCCTTAAGGATAGTACGTCATATATGCGACACTTATTATATCCTTATGTAGCAGTGATCTCCAAATTTAAGAATATTATTAAAGAAGATGCCTAGCTATCTAACTAGTCCTTTTAGCTAGAAGGTCTCTTAGGTAGGTAGCGTAAGAAATCTATTCATATCTTTCTTAGATCTTGTCTAATTTGCCAATTCTGTTATTAAGCTATTAAACTTAATAGCTAACTCCTTTGCTTATATAAAGATTTTTGCTAATTCCTTTCTGAGTAGTTAAATGTTTTTCCTAATAAATGTTGTTAATATTAAAATCTAAAGGTTGTCTATATAAGATAAGTAGTATATTTTGCTATTTAATATAATAATCTAGAATAGCGGTTTCGTGTAAATTAGAAATAGGATAGGTAAGGCTAGGCTTCCTTAAGGTGTACTAGTATTAACTTTCTATAGTTCTTATAATTGCTTATTAAAAGATAGCTCTAAGAGCCTTTCTGTAAGGAAGGAGTTTGTCTATAATAAGAGGCAAGTAGGTAGCTATTAGTTGCTTATGTTTTCTAGAAGCTTATTTTTAAATAAATAGTTAAAAGCGCCTCTAATGTCTAAAAAAGCTATTAAGGTAACTCTATTCTTCTTTCTCTATTGTTAAATATTGTTATAGAAGAAGAGTGTAGCGTTAATAGCTAACTTCTTAAGCCTGCCTTCTATTTGTGTAGGGTGTAACAGGCTAGTTATTTCTGCTAAAGTACTTAATCTTTTTAAGTAGAGCCTTTCTAGTGCCTTCCCTAGACAGCATAAGAAGGAGATAACTCTCGATACTTTTAGGATTAAGTTGTCTAGTTTATTTAGTTTTCTAAAGATAACTCCTTTTCCTTTTCGCTAACACTTTAGTTAGTATTCTAAGTTAAACAGGGCTAAGTAAACTTGGAAGAAGATGCCTAGTTAGTATTTATATGCCTTAAAGATAACTTCTTAGCTAATTCTATCTAGGCCTAGTAAGGTAGCTTTTATTTTCTAACAGGCAGTGTAGAGCTCCTCTTTAAATAGAATTAGCTACTCCTATTTATAGTTTCCTTAGTAGTTATTAAGTAATAAGGATAGTGTAGAAAGAGGTAGTAGAAATAGCTCCTCTCTAAAGGTTTAGCACTTCTCTCTAAAAGATTCGTCACCTCTAATAGCAAAGATTCTTGTTAAGAAGTTATTTTTTGTATAGGCTATTACTTTAAATATCTCTTTAGGCAATTCGTTTTAGAGGAACTGTTCCTAATAGTTAGGTTAAGCTTTCTTAATAGCTCTAAGGTACTTATTTTTAGCTAGCAGGTAATCCCTTTTCTATAAGAATAGCGTATTGTCTTCTCTTCTTGCTACTCGCTTGTAATCTCAAAAGGTCCTATTTAAGATAGACTTAAGGAGATCTCAATCGCTAGTCTACTAAGGCTTTAGCTTTAGTTTCTAGTTAATAAGAGGGGTAGATTTCTTAAGCACTTGTTAAATTAATATTATAAAGTCCTCTACTATTTTATCTAGTTTCTCCTCTAAGGGTTTAAGGCCTATAAGGAGTTATCTTAAGAGGTAGTTTAAGGCGTGTAGTAGAACTAGTAATTAGTCCTATAGCTTTACTTAAGATATCTCCTCCTAGAAGGTAGTGTTAAAAAGGTACTAATTTGCTTTTTTTGTGTTGTACTTTTTTGGCTAGCTAGGTAGCTGCCCTTCGTTAACAATACTAAATAGGATAGCGTAGAAGTCTAATCGAACTTTGGGGATAGCTTACTAGTTTAGAATACTAAAAGCTATATTATTTGTTAAAAAAGTAAGGTTAAGTACGCTCTCTTCTTACATGTAAGCTCTAAAGAAAGTGCCAACTCCTATAGTATTTACCAGAGATAGGTTTTAGTTGTTAACCTACTCTCCTAAATGCTCTACTTATTAGGTTAGGCTGCACTCCTGTAGGCTCTATCTAGGGTAGTAGCAATTAAAATCTCTTAAGATAATTAAAAATAATTCTATAGACTCTCCTAAAAGGCGTCTTTGAATTGTTGTTATATTTAGCCCTTGTCTTAGGCTTTTTTTATTATAAATGTTATAGACGTAGATCTTTCTTGTGTTAAGTTGTATTGAAATAGCTAGAAAGTCGTTGTCGTTGCTAATATAAAGATATACTTCTACTTCTAAATCCTTTTAAATATAAAATAGAGTTCTAGGTTGTAGGACTAAATAGGTAAGTAGTATATGCGTAAAGTCTAGATAGGCGATTAACCTAGTATCCTTGTATAGACCTCTTACAAACTAAGGCTCTTGTATTGCAATAATCTTAGCGTTTGCTGTAATAGCTAGGTTAATCGCGTTTTCTGTAGCAGGGCTACTCTTATTAACATTCATTTGTAAGACTTTAATTATAGTAAATAGTTTAATTAGTCCTAGCTGTCCTAGCTTGTAAGATTTTACATTCTTAGCTGTTTACTATATAAGGTTTATTGCAGTTAATACACTTAAATATAGTGTAAATGCAGAGTTTCCTTTTACTAGCACAAGACTTGCACTTGTGTTAGCTAGTATAGTGTATTTTACTGCAAATTTAGTAGGCTACTTTTAAGCACCTAACTTCTAGGTAGCTAAATCCTTAGCATTTAGTGCATTGTTTTAAGATATTAATAATTTGTAGCTTCTTTGCTCTAAGGCTTTGTCCTAGGATATAGAGCTTCATTTTAATAGCCTTTTAAGCTTCTTCCTTTGTTGCAAATGCTACGCATGCTAAACTAAAGTTTTAGTTTTCTCTTTTATCTTTAGGCGTTAGCTAAAAGGGATTGCTAATAACTTTTAAGCCTTTATTAAAGGTTTCAATTTCTTCTTTTACTACCTCTAGGCTGTAGTTTGTAGGAAGCTTGTGGATAACAACTTTAAACTAAGACGTAATAAGTTAGGCAGCCTTAAAGGTTGTAATATCTTGCTATATAGCCTAGTGCTCTTGGAGGTATTTTGCTTTAAAAGCTAGTGTAGTTGTAACTATTTTGTTTCCCTTAGAGGATGTTGTAATTAAGGCAACTACAGGTGATTGTACACCTCCTTTTGTTGCAAAGGCGTTGTTAAAGGCATTTCTGAGTTTAAAGGCATTAAATGCAGCTGGGATCTCGCTAACTAGCACTAGCTAGCGGTCTTTTAGGCTAGTAGCCGCTATAGGTCCTTATTACTAGTACGTAACTAAGGTTTTCTTAATCGCGCCACGGCGTTTACAAGCAGTAGTTAAGCAGAGTAATAATAAATTTACTTTTATTTGACAAACAAGAGATTAAAGTAAAGCTTAAAGTTAATTAAGACAACGTTCTTTTTAACATCGAACACTAACTTTTCGAGGCGAGAAAAAGGTCTAGCTTTGCCTTTTTCTTGCCTCAACTATCTTAATCGCCTTCCCAAAATCAGCTTCCGATACTTGTTTTCTAGGTGCAGGTGTTGTAGCGTGCGCGCTAGCTAGTTGTAGAGAAACAGAGTGGTTAACTGTTGAAAACTCTGCAAGTAGTCTGTGCGCAAGCTAATTTTAGAGTTTAATTGAAGGCAAATTGACTCCTACTTGACAAAGCAACAGCTTTCTACTTAGGTAGATAAATTTATTAGCGTAGTAAACTAATAGATTTATCTGCCTAGCTATCTATTACTCGAAATCCCCACGACTCGATATACCGACCTCCTACATCGACCTACACATTAGAATGGATAGCTAGTGCTCCTAGCTATCTACCTACACCGAAATCCCTCCATACCAACTCGATATACCGACCCAATATACCGACCTACACATTAGAATCGATTGCTAGACTAGCAACTAGCTATCTACCTACACCGAAATCCCTATACCAACTCGATATACTTACCTCATATATCGACCTTATACTGAACTGCCTAGCGTACCTATATAAGCAATACCAGAACGCAGCTAGCATAGCCTACAACAACAACAAATAAGAGGTAAAGGAGATAACTAGACTAGCATACTAGCTCTATATACTTCCTACAAAACAAAGGACTAAGAGAGATACCTGTTAAAACTACTCTAGGCTTTGAGCCTAACAAAGGACTGAGAAAGCTGCTCGTTAAAACTACCCTAGGCTACGAGCCTCACCTTCATTTAGACGAACCCCTCCTTGTAAATAAATCATATATTAGAAAACACCACGTAGATACCTGTAGGTCCTAAACCTACACGTCTTATATAGCCTTTCAGGCTGAGAAAGGACGTTAAACTACTAAAAAAACGTTCTTTTTAATTATTTTCAATCTTAAGGTATAATTGAACCTTAAATACTTAATACCTGCCTGCTTAAGCTGAGCTTTTAATACAATATTAACATAGAAACCTAGTATAACCTTAACGTTAGTAAGCAGAAGTTTAGCTGTCTTAAGGCTAGCCTTACTATGCAGGATGTTCTTCAGCAGCCTGTTTCCTATACTAGTAACTAGTATAATTTAAGTGCTTACCTTGATAGTTTTGTCCTTAGCGCATTTGCCAAAGGTGCCTAGTACTATGTAATCTATAATATTAACTAAGTAGACTGCTAATTTGCTATTTATTATTGTGTAGAGTGACAAGGCATAAAAAGTAAAGGCTGCACTAAACATATTAAGCCTAATTTTCTTTATTAAGTCTTTTAGGTTAATGAATGCTAAAACTAATAAGCTAGGGTATATCATACTTGACTTATAAGTAGCCAATCCACTAGTGCTAGTCTTTTAGCCTTCTTTCTTAATTTAAGTACATAAGGTTGCCTCTTTGTTGTTGTTTCATTAATTAAAGATCTTTTTCTTGTCTTTAAATGACATCTTTATTAGTATACTGCTAGAAAGGCTTAATCTAGTAACTGTAGTTAATAGTTAATGGGAGTTGTGCATTGTTTAAGAGTGCTTGCTTATAGGCCCATTACTACCCTTACATAGGCAAGCGTGCAATTGCCTACTACTTTTATTTAACTTATTAGCGCTTGTAGATTTTTAAGCTGCCTTTAATCTAGATATAGTTTAACACACTGCGTGTTGTTTTTCTTAAAAGAAGTAATTAATTAATCCTGCAACAAAATACTAAAGATGAATTTTATATTATTAAAGATGAAAAAAGCTTTACTAAGTGCTATTGCTTGTGCTAGCTAATTGCGCTTCTTGCGCGACTAGTTTAGTGCAATCTTAGTGCCTGAGATGTGTAAAATATTAGTAACTACTAATAGCCTAACAAATTTAGGAAGCAAGTAGTTCATTGCTTGTAAATATAGGAGCTGCTACTTAGTAAACTATTGCTTAAGGCTTATTTATCTTTAGCAAGCCTTATTAAGGTATAGTCTGTACTGTGCTCTAATTAAATACTAAGTATTCTAATTAGTAGGTGCAAGGTCCTTCTTTAAGATCTTTACTAAAGCTTAAAGGCTAGTAAGGTTTTAAGTAATTATGCTTATTAAAGCGTTTAAGAGAAAGTCTAGATAAATAGTCTTACTAATCTAGTCTTAAATATTAGTAACTTTAGCAACTTTCTTTGTTTAACAAGCAGTTTATACTTGATACTTATTAACTAGCTTGTTGTAATTATCTTTCTTAGACTTAGCATTTCGTGCCTAAGCCTTGTATTTGCATTTAGCAATCTTATAGTCCTCTTATATTTAATCGCTAGAGCTTAGTAATAGAGCAACTAGCTACTTATTATCTTTAGGCAGTTCTAGAGGCTGTGGCTCCTAGTAATCTATTACGGGTACGTCCGGGAGATTAGGATTAACTTATTCCTAAATGCCTTTTTCTAAAGCAGTGTAGCCTTAATAGAGCAAACTAGGTTAGCTAGTCTAATTAAGACTTAAAGATCACCTCTGAGGCAACAAGCAGTGTATTAGCAAGGTCTATCTTAGTAAGATGCTTTGTGTAGGATTACGACGTAGGTTATTGTTAAGGTAACAACAGATCGATTGTTTGGTTAGTTAGTAGGAGGTTAGTAGGAGGTTAAGTGTATAATTAATAAGAGAGGTACAGTAGCTGCAGCGATTTGCTAGCTGTGCTGTAGGAGAATAGAGTAGGGTAAAGTATAATTAATTATTAAACAGTTAACCTTCCAGCTTGCTGATTGCGCAGTAGGAATTCAATCTACAATTAAGCAGCCCGGCTTATAACTATAGGAGCTGAGAAAGAGCAATTAATTAATCAGGAGAACTGGAATGAGTGTATCAATTAACTAAGTGCCACAACAAAGTGTCTAATAACTACTAAAGAGGAATAAGACAATTTGGCCCGTATATATAGGCGCTAGCGTAATCGTCATGTGATGAGCTTACCAGGATCACCTGATCAACAAGGTGATCCGCATGTTCTATAGCATGTCAATACTCTAACAAAAGATAATAAGGCAATTATACCTAGCGTGCATTACAAGCGTAGCTAATTACAGATGTCAGCTTTTTAGAAAAGCTAACAACACGTCCTTAACAGCGAGCAAAAACTCTAAAACTAGGCATGCAGAAAGTTTTTAAGAACTTTTAGATTTTTTTCTGCAATGCCTAGTGAGATAGAAGCCGCTCTATTTCTACCTAGAGTTAGGCTAGACAACACCATAAGAAGATACGCCTTTAGATCTACTTTACTAGATCTTATCACCCTCTCAAAGCTGCTATTAAAAATAACAAAGAAGAGCAACTCAATTAAATTTAAAAATCTATTACCTTAGCCCTCTAAAACAATACAGAGAAAATTTAACACTCCGCCTTTATGCTGTAGAACGCCAGTACTTCCTAAAAAGTCTATATATTTAATTAATGAAAAGACATCAAAGCTAAATACTAAAAGAAACTACTAGTAGACAACAACCTTGTATTAATATACTTAGACGTCTTAGCTATAAAGAACGGCAAAGTATTTAGCGTAGGCGTTGCCTTCCATAAATGAGCTACTCTTATCCAAGAACAGTAGGCAAATATAGGAAATAACTAGCTACTTTCCAACAGTAAACTAGAAGATATTACCTTAGGGCTAGAGAAAGCAGTTAGTCTATTAAACAACTACTAACACGTTAATATCTACGCAGATAATCAGGCTGTATTCTTTTAATCAAAGAACACCTTAAACAACCCTAGCCAAGAGTAGCAAATTAGGTGCATTAGGGCAGCAACTTAAGCAGACGAAAAAGGCATTACTTCTATGCTACAATAGGTCCTAGGACACCAAGATTGTGATGGGCTGGAGCCCAGTTGGCGAATCCTCGATGATATCTCGGTCACGCGCGCAAGCGCACTGCTTGCGACTAAATGCGTCTAAACAACGCTCAGACTAAACCCCTAAATCTTAGCTAAAGGTTAATCTAAGCTGCTACTGATTAATCTTTAGCACCTTAGCAGTCTATAGTTCTTTATTTTTTAGTAAATACAACTTTAGTATACCTGTGCATTAGCTCATGAAGCGTAGCCTTTTACATTCTGTATTTGATTCTAATCAGCAGAGCCTTGCTACAAGACTCTGTTAACGCAATGCGCGTTAAGCTTTTTGACTGCCTCCTTATTACGCGTAAGTAAGTTAACTTGCTGCATAGAATTAGTATTCCTCTATTGCTTAAAAGGCTTTTAGATAATAACTAGGCAGAAGCTATTGCAAAATTGCTAGCTTAGGACTACAGCTTTGTAGGAAGCTTAGTTAGACATATAACTAGCCTTACGTGACGCTAGCGCTAAATGTGTATTAGGCAGCTGGTAGACTTTAGTCTGTGTGCAAGATACTGTTTAGAGAAAAGCCCTACGTAATATTTTAACAGTACTAAGGTGTAGGTCTTACTAGCCTGCAAGAACAACTGTAAGAGAGTAAGCAGCAGTAGTTAAAGCTCTATGAGTTTGTTAAAAATTAAAGACCAGGCAACAACCCTGCGTAAAAGCTAAATTACAGCTAAAAAACAAGCTGTTTTCTAAACCCTTATCAGTTCTCTATTAAACAAGGCATAGGCTATAATACTAAGTTAAAGTACTAACTAGTGTAAGAATTGTAAGCATAAGGTAACTAGATTACTAAAAGTTGCAACCTAAATAATAGATTAAGACAGCTAGTCGCAGCTTAGAGACAAATGTTGTTTAAAAATGTCTTGCTACTAAGAGCAAGCTAGAGAAGCCATATATAGTAACAGGCTGTAGAAGCCCTATTAGTCCTTGTCGCAGAGAAGTAGGCCATAACATTAAAGCTTAAGAAAACTTTCTGCTAGAGTTATAAGTGTTAGCAGACACAACAAGCAATTAATAAGCAAATACTAATATTAAGCTCTGTAAGAGAAGCAGGCACACACATATAAAAATAAGCCTTTTAATAGAACATAAGAAAAAGATAAATAACTTGCTTAACTTTAACGCTAACAAACTGTCAGCCTATGCATTAGCAAAGCACTTAGCTAAGGTACCTAATAAAGAGATATAAGAGAGCAATTATTCTTTACTGTAATGTTGTTTAACTTCTATTAGTTAAACCCACATCCTTAGTAGCTTTTTTTAGTACAAAGAGTATAAAACATCTTGCTAGTAATATTAAAAGTTTTATATAGCTTTTTACTAAATTTTTGTCCAGCTTTTCTCTTGATATCTTAAGTTTGATTTCTGATAGTTAAAAAATTAGTATAAAGGGTAGAGTCTTTCTTTCTTCTAGAACAATCTTCTAGCCCTAAGGTTAGTGTTTTAGTATAGCTTTACTAAATACTACTTCTGCAAAGAGGTGCCAAAATTCTTTATACTTTTTTAGAATATCTAAAGTTACGTATTTTGTTTAAAACTCCAACTTTTTAATTTAAAGGAGCCTTATTAGTATCTATTAAGTTAAACTCTTCTGTCTTAAGGCTGTTCTTAGTCGAGGTTTGCTGTTCTTAAGTAATACTATTAATCTTCCTCTTATTTACTATTTTAGTTGTTAAATACGTAGGCTAGCTTGTAGTTGCGTCTAATTTACAGCACTTGAATAAAAACTTTCTTAACTTTATGTTTTTGCGCAGGTAGTATTCTTGAAACTAAAGAAGTTTTAATATAATATTGTAGGTAGCTAGTCTAAAGACATCTAGGTCTATCTCGTTTTAGTGTTCCTAGATGCAAAGCGTTACTTTAGTGACCTTGTAAGTAATTATTATCTTACTTAGAATAAACTTCCTATTAGCTACGTGTAGTAAATAAAGTTCTTATTATTTTTTAGTAATTATAGACCTGCTACTAATACTACTTGAGCAGAAACAAAGTTAGCCTATACGCTAAAATTCAATAGTGTCTGCATTCAATGTCTGTTAAGCTTTACTATAAGCTTAAGAAGACTTAGGAAATTTATTGCATTAATTTTTCTAGTAATTTTAAGTGTTTAAGGCGTTTATTTAAAAAAAACTGTGTACTAAATTTGTAAAAGTTCTTTGCAACAATGTATTAGTTGTAATTAATATTAAAGCACGTGTGCTATAAGAGTGAGTTGCATTTTAATGCACTAGTTCTGTTTTTTATAATTTTTTTACTGTGTTATATACATCTGCAGGTTCCTTTTTAAATTATTAAATTTATAAAAGTATAAACTATATCTCTTATATTATATAGGTACGGCGTATTCGTTTTTTAGACATTCACACTATATGTATTTACATCTAGGCAATCTCTAAAGTCTCTTAGAAAACCATTCTGATCTATATTTATTAAAAGAGTATATTTTACAGCTATTATATTTATATGTAGTTTATGAATACTTTGCATGTTCCAAGTTGCGCTGGTCTATTTAATAGTATATATTTCTAGTGCAGTTGTTGTCTTAAGCCTTACGCTGCTAGCTTGTTGCTTAAAGTTTATTGTAAATTCTTTTACTTTCTTTATCTAAGAGCTAGTGCGCTAGTTTATTCTAAGATGCTTCAGCATTTTAAGTCTATTTTTATAAAAAATTAATATATATAGCTTTGTTAATAGTTACTACTAAAGTAATCTCTTTCTTCTGCAGTTTCTTTAGTTAATGAACATACTAGCTATATTCTTAGAAAGTTTTTTAAAGAGTTTTGTAAAAAAGTTCTCAAGTTATTTAAGCTACTTTAGCACGGCATTGATGTTCTTTGCTAAATTATTTAAGTATTTAGTCTCTGTAGGTTGTAGTAACTATAAGCTGATATTGTGTTAGTGTTGGAGTATTGACGTGCGCAACATGTGGATCACCCTATTAATTAGGTTATCCTGGTAAGCTGAACACGTGACGATCGCGCTAGCGCCTATATATAAGGGCTAGATTGTCTTATTCCTCTTTAGTAGTTATTTACAACTTTGTTGTGGCACTTAATTAATACACTTATTCTACTGCTCTTAATTAAGCAATTGCTCCTTTTCAGCTCCTACAGTTATAAGCCTGGCCGCTTAATGATAGTTTTAATTCCTACTGCGCAATTAGCAAGCTGTAAAGTTAACTGTTTAATTAGCATTTTACTTTCCTCTATTCTCTTATAGCATAGCTAGCAGATTGCTGCTGCTGCTGTACCTCTCTTATTAATTATACGATTAACCTCCTACCAATCTATCTAACAACCTACCTAGCTACTTACTAACTAACTAATTAATCTGTTGTTACTTTCACAATAACCCACGTTGTAATCCTACACAAAGTTTCTTATCTTAAGATAGACTTTACTAATACACTGCTTGTTGCCTTAGAGGTAATCCTTAAGGCTTAATTAGACTAGCTAACCTAGTTTGCCCTATTAAGGCTATACTGCTTAGAGAAAGGCATCTAGGATTAGGTTAATCCTAATCTCCTAGACGTACTCTTAATAGATTACTATGAGCCATAGTATCTAGAACTGCCGAAGGATATTAAGCAGCTAGTTGCTCTATTACCTAGCGCTAGCGCTGAAATACAAGAGGACTATAAGATTGTTAAATGCAAATACAAGGCTTAATTACTTAATGCTAAGTATAAAAAGAATAATTATAATAAGCTAGTTAATAGGTATAAGGTATAAGCTACTTAATAAATAAACAAAGTTGCTAAAATGACTAATGTTAAGGACTAGATTAGCAAGACTGTATATCTAGACTTGCTCTTAAACGCTTTAATAAGCATAATTACTTAGAACTTCACTAGCCTTTAAGCCTTAGTAAAGATTCTAAAGAAGGATCTTGCACGTACAGATTAAAATACTTAGTATTTGATTAGGGCGCAATACAGATTACACTTTAATAAAGCTTGCTAGGAACGAATAGGCTCTAAGCAATAGTTTACTAAGTAGTAGCTACTATATTAATAAGCAACAATCTACTCGCTCCTTAAGGTTGTTAGGCTTTTAGCAGTTACTAATTATTTAAAAGCCTTAAGCACTAAAATCGCACTAGACTAGTTGCGCGAAAAGCGTAATAAGCTAGTTCAAGCAATAGCGCTTAGTAGAGCTTATTTGACTCTTTATAATCTAGAAAAGATCTTTAGTATTTTGTTGTAAGTTTAGTTAACTACTTTTGTAAAAGAAAAAAAGCACACAGTGTTCTATACTAGATCTAGATTAAAGTTAGCTTAATAATCTACAAGCGCTAATAACTCAAAAAAATAAAATAAAGGTAGTAAGCAACCTTACTTTTGCCACTGCAAGGCTAGTAAAGGGCCTATAAGTAAGCACTTCTAGTTACCTTGTAACTGCTACTGAGTTTAAACTGCAGTTACAAGATTATACCCTTATATTAATATATACTAATTAAACTAACAGATAATAAGAAAAAGAAGATTATTAAGTAATAGAATAGCAACAATTAGGTAACATTACGCACTGAAATTAAGAAGAAAGGCTAAAAGACTAGCACTAGCAGATTAGCTACTAATAAGTCAAGTAGATCTTACCTTAGCTTATTAGTTTTAGCATTAATTGACCTAAAAGACCTTATCAAGGAAACTAAACTAAATATGTTTAGCGCAGCCTTTACCCCTTATAGCTTGTCCTTTTGAACAATTTTAGATAGTAGAGCAGCAGGCTACTTAGTTAATACTATAAATTATATAGTACTAGGCATCTTTACTAAGTATGCTAAGGACAAGACTGTCAAGGCAGGCACTTAATCTATTCTAGTTACTAAAATAAGAAACAAGCTGCTTAAGAACATCCTGCATAGCAAGGCTAGCCTTAAGACAGCTAATCTTTTACTTGCTCATGTTAAGGTCGTACTAGGTTTCTATGTTCATATTGTATTAGAAGCACAGCTTAAGCAGGCAGGCATTTAGTATTTAAAATATAATTACACCTTACAATTTAAATAAATGAAGAAGAATATTGTTATAATTAACTTGAAGTGTTACTTTGATTTCTTATTAGTTAAATACAAGCAACTTTTTGTTACGCTACTTAACTACTGCTTATAAACGCTGTAGCGGAATTAAGGAAACCTTAGGTACGCACTAGTAATAAGGACCTATAGCATTAACAATTAAGACATCTAGAATAATAAGCTATTAAAGCCTTAGTCTGCTTAGCGCAGAATGTTAAAATTACTAGCAAGAAGCTATTAGAGTGTAATTTCTTTGCAACAGCTTATGCCTTGCAAGTAATCTTACAGCAACTAAAAGAAAAATTCATACATCTTTTTTATAAGATCTTATAAGATCTGTTTAGTTTCCTACATAGTATGTAGCCTATTTAAGAAATAGGCACTAATTATTAAGGAGGATTACTTAAGCAAGCTGTACAATTGTAATATCTAATTAAAGATACTAAACAATATTATACTAGTAATTAAAGGCTTTACTACAAGGATTGAGAGGAAATATTAGTAGAAAATTGTAAAAATTTATTTAAATAATAATAATACTACACTGCCTTAGAGAGGGCAATTAAGATATAAGGAATAGGCAATAAAAAATGAATTGTAATTAAAACGCCACTACTATACACTTATAAGCCTAAAGGGTTAGCAGAAACAGCTAGACAAGAGCTAATTACAAAGGCTATTAAAATGCGCACAAGCGCTAATCTACTAGCTAGCTTTAGCTAGTAATTATAGATGCAGCAGCTTACCTACATAGAATAAGCCCTGCTAATATCTATAGCTACTAATCCCCTAACTAGGTGCTTGAAGAATAGTTTAAGAAATATTTCTAATACTATTAACTACCTAAGATTAGACACTAGACTGCTAATCTACGCCTAGACTAGTGTAGAATTAATGCCTATAGCTGCTGAGCCTACCCTTGAAACAGGGAGAAGGCAGCTAAGTATAATTGCTAAAGATTTAAGGTTAATCCTTGCGGCTATATTAGTTATTGAGTTAGTTATTTAGCCTCTAACATATACTACATATAAGGACTAACACTTAATTAGGTAATTACTATCTGTAATGTAACTTTTAATTAATAGTTGTTCTACAAAGAGAATTTTAAAGAAGAGCTGCTAAGAGATTAAGTAATTAAGAGTATAGAAATCTTTTAAAATAGCGAGCTGGCTAGGCTAGAAGAGAATTTAGACCTTTTGCTTGTTTAAAGAAAGTCAAATTAGGATATAAAGCTAACTACTAAAAGCTTTAGAGGTAATCTATTCACTTTCTTCAGTAGTAAGGAAGGCCTGCCTACTAAATATAAGAGTAAATTATAAGACGCTAAGCAGATAATGTATAAGGCTAGTGCATTATTCAAAATTTACTTAAATTAGTAGTAAAATACTAGTCTTGCTACCTTAGAACTAACTCTTAAACTAGAGACCTTAGGGAGCGACAACTTAATTAATTACAGAGTAATTAACTGTTAAACAGTAGTGCAACTGCTTAAAGGAGCTAATCTTTGAAAACCTAGAGGTAGACTACCTCTTTTACTAGTCTAATAGTCTAGGCCTGTAGACTCTAACGCGCTAGCTACTTAGGATAGAACAACTGCTTAGGTAAGCAGGATATTAGGGCGTAAATTATCTCGTAAGTTAAGATCTTAGGCATTAAATAGCAGACAGGGTAAGCAATAACAAGCTTAACCTCTGCTTATCAAACATAGTGCTTGTATTGCTAGCAAAAGCCTAGATTAGCCTACAAATTAATATCTTCTACTATGCAAGCTAGGTAGCGGGCGTAAGCATTAGAATGTAACCTAAGATCCTAATAATTAACTAGAAGGTAGAAGCACAGATAGTGTTAATGCAATAATTACAGATTATAAGAATTTATTATAGAGCAACTTTTACAATACTTACCTGCTAGGTTTGCAAGCAACCTAGGAAGACTAAGCAAGCTACAAGACTCTTAATTACGTAGTTATAGTAGCTTTGCTTACTAATCATAATCTAAATGCTTAAATTCATTACAACAATGTAACTAAACTGCTAAAATTATAAAAGTAATTGCTCTAGCATTTTATAAGGGCCTTGTTTAAGGATGCCTGCAGGAAAAAGATTAATTAGTTAAGTAAAAATAAAATTCAAACTTAATAATTAAGAGAAGAAGCAAATAATCGACTAATACTTATAAAGTAGGTGTAGACCTATTAGTTTAATTAAAACAGCTTCTTTCTTAAGTGCAAGGCGCGGATTATTGTAAGAGGTAATGTTTAAGAGAAGGACTTAATCAACTTAACATACGCTGTTACATTAGCAGATAAGTCCTTCTAAGCAGCAATAGCTATTGCTGCTAAGAACAATCTAAAGATTAAGCAATGTTGTAAGGGTACATTGGGTTAAATAAAGATGCAGGGAAAACAGTAGTATATTAAATAAAGAACTACAAAGGCTATCTAGCAAGCTTATCTACTCCTCTGTAAGGTCTGTGCTTAGTACTAAGAAAGAGGCAAGGGTAGCTACGTAGCAGCTGCCAACGTAGCTTAAGAAAATAGCGCAAAGCTAAAAGAAAAGTTAAGTAGGCTAGAAAAGTAGAAGGGCTAATACGCCCGGCTTACAGATACCAGGTACGCACGGACACCCGGGATCTATAGAATAGCAAAACAAGGCTTTTTGTCGAGTACTAAAGACGTTAAGGCTTTAGCCCTTTACAATACCTCCCTCCTTAACAAAGGTCCTAGAGTTCTTCTAGTCCTATAGTACTTCTATATCTTCTTGGTTTAAAGCTAGTTCCTACGTTAGTTCTAGGAATCTTACTTATTAAACTAGGTATTCTTTTCTTCTTCCTATGCTTCTTTCTTATAATAGGCGCTCTACTAAGTACTCTTCTTCGCCGTCTACTTTAATTAGTAAAGGTTTATTATTATCTTGTAGTTAGCTTAGTAAAGGATCTAAACAAGCTATATAGAAGTTGTTAATATTAAATACTAAATGTATCCTTCTAGGAGTATTTAGCTTTATAGTATTTAGTCTAATAATCTTAAGTACTATATACTTAAGGTTCTTCTGATTAAGTTTTTAGCTTAGTCTCTTTATCTTATAGTAGTCATTAAGCTTTAACTAAACCTTATTACTTATTTAAAGCTAAGGTAATTATTATCTTTTCTTATTTTCTTAGCGTTCTTATTGTTGTTAAGATTCTACTATTATTGATTAAGCTAACTTAATACTTTACTAGAGTTTGTCTGCTATCTTTTCTGCTTTCTAGTAGTCCTCCTATATTCTCCTTCCTTAAGCTTAATTTTAAGGTCTATACTTTACTACTATCTAAAGAGGATCTACCTTATATGTATATTACAGAAAGAAAGGCAATATTCTAGTTAATTATGCTTATCATGCTATAATTACAATCTTAGCTATCTCTAAATAACCTTTCTAATTTATTTTATCCTAATTATAGAAAGCTTGTAAGTAGGTTTATACTATAGAGTTTATTTATTCTGTAAAGCTGTTAGTTTTAGGGTAATAATTAGAAGATAAATGTTATTTAATTTCTAGTAGCTTATAAAGTCTAGTTTAAAAGTGGCTTACAAACTGTACACCTTAATAAGATAAAATATAGTCGAGTAACTAGTAGTAGGCTACTATAGAGTTAATAAACGCTTTAGCTACGCTTTCTATAGTAATATTTTTAAGACTTATTAAAACTTCATCTTTACTAAACTCATTAGTAACTACTATTAAGTTTATACAACCTTCGCTCTCTGGTAATTTTATAACAAAGTTAATCAATAATTCTTTCTAAATACGCTCTAGAATTGGCAAAAGCTTTAATAATCCTTATAGGCTATCTCTCTATAGTTTTGTTCTTCTATATACTAAGCATTTTCTAATGTATTAACCTACTATTTAGCTAATAGAGGGCTAAAAGTACTCTCTTGCAACTACTTAGTAGGTAAAGTTCCTTCCTAGGTACCTTAAAGCTCTAGAATAGTAGATTCTATAGATAATTCTAGTGCGCAAAGGTTTATTACTTAGTACTTATTTTTAACTCTAGCAAAGCAGGTTTCTAGAATTATCTAATTAGTATTTAGAAATAGAAAGCTTAAAGTCTAGCTTTATTAGAAATTAGCATTCTTCCTTGCTAACTGCTTTCTAGGCTAGCTAGTACGTGTTATCCTCTTCTTTAGCTTTATTCTAAAGCTCTTCTAGATCTATCTATTTCTAAAGTACTATTACAGGATAGCTATTGCAGCTAAAAGTTCTTAAGGTCTCCTCTTTTTCTTATTCTTCTATTTCTAGAGTTATTATAGTAGATAGTTCAAAGACTTGCAAGAACTTTCTAGAAATTTAAAAAACTTAACCTATTTATAGGTATATCTTGTTGTCTCTAAGATAAAGCATTAGCTTTAGAGTTATTTACTCTAGGCCTGTAGGCAATTTCTATGTTAGGAAACTTACTAAGGAATTAGGTCTATCTGATTTATCTCTTACTAAGCTGCCTAGGCTTTCTAAAATACTCTAAGTTTTTGTAGTTTATTATAACTAGGAACTTTCTTGAAGAAGGTAGTATAGCATCCTACTTAGATAAGTAGTAAATAACTGTAAGTAATTCTTTATTATATTTCTTGTAGTTGCTTTAAGCGCTAGTTATTTTTTTAAGTAGTATACTACTAGTCTTAATCTTCTTTAAATATTGTATTATAAAAGAACTCCTGCTATAACGTAGCTAGAAGAATTAGTATCTAAGATTGTTCCTCTATTAGGATCTTATTAAGCTAGTATTAGTTTAATAATAAATAGCTCTTTTAGCTTATTAAAAGCTTCTTGTTCTACTTTTCTTTATTAAAAGAAGACGTTTCTAGTAAGCCTTGTAAGCGGGGCAACTATATTAGAGTAGTTTTTAATCAGGCGTTAATGAAAGTTTGCAAATTTAAAAAAACTATATACTGTTTTAATATTTGTTAGTGCGTCCTATTCTTGAATAGCTTTTACTATCTTAAGGTCTACCTAAAGTCCCTTTCTAGCTTTAATAATAAATTTTAGGTACTTCGTACTCTATACGTCAAATTTATATTTCTGAATATCTAGAGGTAACCTAGCTTTACTTATTATTTCTAGAAACTTATTTGTATTCTATTAGTGTTCTTTAAGCGTGCTATTTGTGTAAATTAATAAATCATCTAAGTAGGCTAAGTAGAAATTGTTAATGTACTTACGTAGTGTCTGGTTATTATATTATTAAAAGTTGCTAGAAGTGTTTGCTATACTAAAGAGAGTAACTGGCTATTTGTCTGATCTAAATCTTGTTCTAGAAGTAGTCTTTTATTTGTCTTTTATATTAATTCTAATTTTATAGAAGGCTGTAAACATGTTAATGTTAGTAAATTATTTTACTTTAGTAATATTGTTAAGCGTTTCTTAGATTAATAGCAAAGGATAATAGTCCTTTTTTATAATAGCGTTAAGAGCTTAGTAATTAACGTAGAACTATAATCCTCCTCTAAGTTTCTTAGGAAAAAGAACTAAGGAAGAAGCTGCAGAGCTACTAGCTCTAATCTATCCTTTATTTAATAGAGATATAAGCTCCTTGCGTAGAACTAGAAGCTCTAGTTTACTTATATTATATAGAGGGCCTTAAGGAGGTTCTTTTTACTTTTTATTTTTGTCCTTTTGTAACTTGATTTAGTAATTAACTTTAGGTCTACGGAAGGGAGGTAGTGTAGAAGCAGTTTATAACTTAAAAATCTAATCTATATATTTGTACGCCTTAGGAAGTAATAACACAACATTTACTTTCTTCTTAAGAGCTTAGGCCTTCTTAATATCCTTAAGGGAAGCTGTAAAGGTCTAAGTTAACGTGTCCTCTTTTGCTTATTAAATATAGAAGTTATAGGCTATTACGTTTATTTACTTTAACCTTTTGCTCTCTAAAATCAGGCAATCTTTAGTGCTTAGTAGTTTAATTTTTTGTCTAGAAGTGTAGATATATATTAACTTTTTAAAAGAGGCAATCGTAACCTCTTTTCTATTTTTTAGGGCTATCTAAGTATTGAATTATATTTTGGGTGTGTAGAAGGAATATAGCCCTAGATAGTATTCTTATACCCTTTAATATTAATCTCTAACCTAGCAACTTTGTTAATAATTCTAGGTTCTTCTATAACTCTTTCTAATCTGTGCAGAGAAATAGAGATGTACTGTAAACTAGCGTTCCTAATAAGTTAAAGGCTAATAAGAGAGTATATAACATTTCTTGTATTAATTAGAGTTAAAGCAAATGTATAACAATATACTAACGTTTTAATAGTAATTCTATTACTGCTTATATCTTTTTTAAAACTAGTCTATTCTTGTGTTAAGTCTTCTTAGCTTACGTGTAGCTCTTGCTAGTAACTTTAAGTAAGAGCTATTCTTTTTCTAAATTAAATTTCTAGTCTTCTAGAGTATCTTTGCTACTTAAGCTCTCTTTGCTAGGCTTTCTTGCCTTTGTTTTTAAGGACTTTAATACAATAGTCCTCTTCTTCTCCTTTTTTCTTAGCGTCTTTTCTATATTATAATTTGCAGCTAAATGTCCTTTTTACTTATAGGTAAAACAACGTCCTTGCTTTATTAGTTTGTTTAGTTCTAGATTACTAAGCCTGCGTAGCCTAGCTAATTGTCTAGTAAACTCTATCCCTTCTATCTAGTCTCCTGTAGGAGGAGGAAGAGAAGCAGGTCTTAGTTTGTATCCCTTAGAGTATTATTCTTTAGGCTTATTCTAGCCTTTAGAGTATTGCTCTATCTTATTTAAATAGTCTACAATTTTAATAGACTTGTTCTATAAATTATTTAAGTCTATAAAGGTAATACTTATAAGCTTATTCTAAAGCTTATAAGTAGAGCTTTTCTAAAAGAGTATTATCTTTATGTCCTTATCTAAGTTGCTATTTAATAGTGGTAACTGCTCCTAAAATTCTATAATATAATTATAGATATCTTTTTACCTTAAGAAATTAACTAGAGTTTGTTTTTAGCTTTTTTAGAACTATATACATCTCTAAACATCTAATTAAAGAAGTTTAATAAGTATTTAAAGTTCTAGGCGTCTAATAGTTCTATCTAGTTAAGGTAAGGCAGCATTAAGGTTACTACTAAGCCTTTAAGCCTACTAAAGGCGTAATTATATATCCTTCTTTCTATGTTAAAGTCTTCTTAGTTGTTTTCTACTTTAGTAGTAAGCTGCTTCTTAAAGATTTAGTACATCTTTCTTATTTTGTCAAAAGCGTCTAGATTAGGTTACTTAAAACGCTTAGGTTATACTAGCTACTAAACTAGTTTTAATATAGCAAGTAAAGTTAGTAGCTAAGTAGGTAGCTCTTCTTGTTCTAGTTCTTCCTTAGAGGCTAAATTAATAGCTTCTTAGATAAGAAAGGCTTCTTATATTATTATTAAAGTTGCTATCTTATCTAGTTTATTCACTCTGTAGAGGCCTTCTAGAGTGTTCTCTATTTTAGCCCTACTAACACTATCTTAGTGTAGTCTTGCTATCTAGACAGCAAAGCTTCTAGATGTAATCTCTACTCCTGCTATTGTTATGTAAAAGTACTAAATAAATAGCATCTGTATTATTTAATAGTAAGGATTAGTTTCTAAAGCTACTAGTAATATAGTAGGCTTATCTAATAGTTTGTATTATAAAACGTTCTAGGTAGAGTCTTATATAGCTAAGTATCCCTTAGGACTCCTTATACTTCCTCTACGGCTTCGGCCTTTTGAGACAACCTTTTGATGTGACTACACATTTTGTAGACACCTTTTTAGTAAAAAAAAAGATTTATTGCCAACAATAGGTATTAGGGCTCATGCCCCCTTGTTCGGCATTGCCGGCACGCAATTAGTGTGTCGCTCTAGCATGTTTAGACAGAAACGAAGATGCGCAATATCCCTCTAACTAACTCTCTTGACTAATAACTATTTACTAATAACTATTTACTGCTAACTGCAACTTCTGTCGTCTCTGTTGCTACCCTGGCGGTGTTACAGTTGCGGCGTTTCTAGTATGCGCCTATACTTAGATGTAAACATACAATAACAGTGTTATTATCTAAGCACAGCTCTCTTATCTCTAGAAGTGACTTACAAAATCCTCCTGCTTGTTAGTTTATCTTAGCTACTTAATAGCTGTTTTAACACGCTCTTGCTCCTTATAAAGCTACTACAAGGTCTCTCTACTAAGGTTACATTTGCGCAGGAGAAGATTTGTAAGATAACATACTATTACTACACCTAGACTATTAATATACGCAACGTATTTAATAGACTTGCCGCTAAATAAGCCTTTTACAACCTCTATTATAACCTTAACATCTATAATACTAGACGCATTAATAAGGTGTTAATAAATAACAAAATTTAACCTCTGCGTCTACCTAATTACTATAAGAGCTACCGCTAACAGCTCCTCTTTAACTAACTAGGGAGTCTGCTTAACAAAGGTAAACGCGGGCTTTATAATCTACTACTATAGCTTCTTGTATAGTAACCTAGTAAGGTCTAACTTTACTTAATGTAAGCTATTAGTCTTTGTGTTAAACAGAGAGAAAAATAGTCTAAGTATTATATTATTTGTATACAGTACTATGTAGTATAGGAAATACTAAAGGTAAGAAGCAGCAGGCAGGGAGCTTTTATAAAGTATTACAGGCTCCTGCTACAGTAACGTACGTGTCCTTACCCTCCTCTACCTCTACCTCCTCTACCTCTATCGCAATCTTGTTGCTAGCTATAGGCTAGCAATCGCTGTTGAACACGTTTTAATTAGTGTTGTTTTTTAGTACCTTCAGCAAATTTTTTAACTCTAATTTTACTTAGTAGTCTAAGCTTTTCTGCTCTAAGCGCTTAGCGCGTGGACCTCATCTACTTACTGTTCAAATTTTGTTAACTACACATAATCTTTTTTTGACTTTTGCGACTAATTAGTAGAGGGCAGCTGCTTTTCACTTTTTTAGAAAACCCATTTTAACTACAACAACAACCACCACCTTTGATAACTTAAAAATAAATACTTCTTCTACTGCTAATCCTTAGTAGATATAAAACAGCTTTAACTAAGATTAGTAATCTAATTAATTAGAGTCTTGTCTAGATATAGCTCTAAGGGGCTTCTGTGCGTGGATATAGCTCTAGCTAGCTTCTCGTCTAAACATAGCTCTAGGAGGCTTCTAATTTAACGTAGTAGTGTTAGCGCTACAAAAAGTTTTAATTTAAATGTAATAATACATTAGGTTAAATAAAGATATAAGGAAAACAGTAGTAAATTAAATAAAGAACTATAGAGGCTATCTAGCAAGCTTATTTACTCCTTTATAAGGTCTGTGCTTATTACTAAGAAAGAGGCAAGGGTAGCTACATAGCAGCTACTAACGTGGCTTAAAAAAATAGCGCAGAGCTAAGAGAAAAGTTTAGTAGGCTAGAAAAGTAGAAGGGCTGATACGCCCGGCTTACAGATACCGGGTGCGCACGGATACCCGGGATCTGTAGGATAGCAAATTGAGGCTTTTTGTCAAGTACTAAAGACGTCAGGGCTTCAGCCCTTTACAAATATAATGTTGTAGTAGCATTTCTTAATACATTAATTATAGCAGACAACTTAGTAATCTAGAAGATGCTAGACAGCTTTAAAAAGCTTACAAAGTGTGTATAGCTTAACTACGCACTTTATAAATTATAAGACTCGTTACTATGGTGGTAAAAAGAGTTCTTAGAACTACGAAGAGAGATTAAACTAATTGCCTTACTAGAGAAGCCCCTGCCTATTCTTTGATTAAGATAAGAAGACTCTAGTCTTGTTTTATGTAGATAATATTCTACTGCTGTTCGCAAAAAATTATAAGCAAAAAGCAAGAAATCTTTAGATAAAGATCAGAAACAAGTACAAGATACTAGAACAAAAATTAGTTAAATAGTCCTTTAGTATTAAAGTAATTAGAGATTATAAAAATTAAATATTTACGCTTGTGCACAATATGTACATTAATAAGATTATGAAGAAGTTTAAGCTAAGAAATAGTAGCTTTCCTAAGACTTTATTGCTGTTAGAGAAGCTAATTAAGAACACTAACAAAGCAATTAAGCAAGAAATTAAGGCATACTAAAAAAGAGTTATATTAGTGCTGTACACAGCTATTATACTGCGACTAAATGTAGCTTACTAAATTTGAAAGCTCTTACACTTCCTTACAAACCTTAGTAATTAGTATATAAAAGCTGTTAAACAGGTAATTATGTACCTCTATTAGACAAGATAGAACGCGATCTAGTATAGGAACTATAATAGCCTAGACTTAACAATTATAGGCAACGCTTTCTTTGCAGATAATTAAGAAACTTGCTAATTATCTTATAGTTATATAGCTATTCTATATAGTAGTTTAATATTTTAGAAGGCAGCTTAGCAGACTACAGTTACTATATTGACTACTAAGGCTAAGCTGCTCGCCCTTAAGCATACAACTAAAAAAGCTGTAGCCCTTAAGCGCTTTTTTTGTAAGCTGTCCCTTAATCTAGAAAACGTCTAGACAGTCTAGTATAATAACTAACAAATAATTAGGCTTATAGTCAAGAAGAATAAGCAGATTAGCACTTGATTGAGGCATAAAAATATACAAAACATGTAGCTGCAGCAGGAATATGCGAAAATATTACAGAGGGGTGACAAAATGAAGAGATGTCAAAAAGGTTATAGTTTTGCAAGCTTTTTATTTCTACAACCAGAAGGGTAATACCCAAATTGGCTAGTTATTTGGAAAGCCAAGATCTTCTTCTATAAATAAAGCCACTTAGTAAGCTGCTTAGTAAGCACACTTGCGCTCAACGTCAGCAGTGAAAATAAAGATAAAAAAACTCAAGAATAAATTACAAAATTACTTTTCTTTGAAGGTGTAAAAATCGCTATAAAGTATATATATTAAACAATACTAGTTGAACTTATCTGTGTGTAAGTTTGAAGGTAAATGTAGAAAAAACTATTAAGTCATAATAAAGAGCTTGTTTTTAGGGTTTTTTCCCAGATAAATAACGAAAAAAGCTTACTAATACTTAGTGTACCCGCCCTCAGCTTCCTTAACGTCCAAATAACGCCTTAGTAAAGATAAAATATAATTATTAATCGCCTTTTGAGGTAATTAATCCCATTCCTCTCTTATAGTGGCCTTAAAGGCTGCTATACTTTTTATACTTTTTCCTATACCTTAAGAAGTAATAGGCCTTTTAGCTAAAACGTTTTTTAGTAAGGCCTACACGTTTTCTTTAGGATTTAGATTAGGACTATAAGCAGGATGCTTAAAAAGCAATATCCTATTCCTAGAAAATTAAGATAAAACTTCTAGAGTTTTATAAATCTTAGCGTTATCCTGCTAAAACTTCCAGCCTATAAAAAGGTTAGTAAGTCCTTTAGTTATATAAAAAAAGATTGCTACTTTACAATTTTAGTATAGAGTAAACAGTCTCTAAGTAGGAAAAAGGAGTATATGTAACTTACCTTTTTTTATTGCTGGTTTTCTTAAAGGAATAAGGTTCTTTCTAATATAGTCTAAATTCCTAAAAGGAACAGTAATTAAAGGGATTTTAATTACTACTAGTCTAGATCTACTACCTATCTAAATTGCTCCCTAAACTTAGATAGAAATATCTTTACCTATAACTTAATTAGTAAGCTTGCTAAAAATAAATTAGAATAATTGAAAAATAATAGATATATTAGATTATTTTTTTAGTTAGACAGAGTTTTTTTAAACTTACTTGTGTTAATAATAGAAACTATTTTCTTTGAAATCCTATTATTTTGCTGTGTTTAATAGTATTCTGTCCTAGTACCGTGGCCTCGCTTAATAGCAGACTCGTCTAAAAATTTAAAGTTATTTAAATTAATATTTTTCAGGTTTCTAAGTAATTGCTTAGCGTAAATATAATAATTCTAAGCCTTTTCAGCGTTTAAAGGCGTCTTTTTATAAGAAATGTTAATATAATAGTTCTCCTTTTTTATAAAGCGTTGTAAGCTTCTAATAGAAAGATCTAGACTATTTTCTTTTAAAAGTCGTCAATTTGTCTTTTTTAGGCTTTTAGTAAGGTCTCTATTAAGTACTCTTTTTGCTTTATTTGAGATCTTTGTAGGACGACCATTTTAAGGCCAAAAAGTAAATAAAGGAGTCTTTTTTTTTATTTTATTTGATAAAGAGTATTAGTAATACTTCTAGAGGACTTTTCTAGTATATTATTGATTAAAGAATAGGGCTTGTTTTGTAAATACAAAGTATAAACTTCTTGCTCAAATTAAGAAAGATTGCGAGACATAGAGGAGGTATTACAAAGAAAGCAAGTTAGGTTAAACTAGAGGAGTTAATATACTACAGGCTTACTTAGCTATTACGTAATTAGCGCTTACGTAAGCAACCCCTATTTTTTTCACCCTTTTATTAAACTCTAAGGAATTAAGATGTAAGCTTCTAAAATACGCTCACGTCATACATATGTAAGTTTATTAAGAAAAAAAATTTTGACCGTTTTTTTATAAAATTATAAAAAAGTTGTACTAAAATCTATTTTTACTTTTTTTTTCATCTCATTTTAAACTAGATTTCAGGGACAACTCTGCTGACTAAGCAGCTTACTAAGCCACCCAACTTAAAAAGGAAGATATTGGCTTTTTAAATAACTAACTCTCTAGGGTATAGTACTTATAGTTGTGAAAATATGAAGCTTTAAAAACTATAACTTTTTTGACATCTCTTTTTTTGTCACCCCTCTGTATTTTAAGTTAAGTACTCAAAAACAGTAATTATGCTAGCTAATAAACTACTTAAGTTGCCCACTTAACAACAGTTTAACAATTTTAAGCAGTTACTTAACTTTTAGCAAGTTAAGCACTTAATTAAAAGCAATAATAATGAATAAGCAAAAGATTTGTGATAAGTAGTAACATTTATATACTAGGATAAGTTTCTTCATAATTGCTTAGAATAAGCGGGACAACGTAAGCTTTTTAAGCAGAAAACTAGAAAACTAAAACTAAGATTACTAGTAAGCATTAGAATCTTTATACTTGCTAGACTCTATTATAAGATTATACTTAGCTTTTTTAGCCTCAGCAAGCTTAAGAGCATCTTAAGCTATTTTAGCTTAAGCAGCAAGAGTCTAGAAGTAAGCAGCATAGCAACGCGAATCTAATCTATTACTTCTATATATAGAGTTGTAAGAAAATTGCCCATGCACCCTAGTATAATAATTGCGCCTATATAAACAAGTTATCTAGTAATTAGAACAGCGTTGCATGCAAGGACGACTAAATAAAGCAGGTAGAAAAAATATTCTTTAAGCATGCTGTTTTTAAAGAGAAAATTACTAAGAAAGTTGTTATTGTTAAGGCTGCTGCTACTGTTGCAATTATTGTTAATTATATGCTAGCTGTTAAGCTAGCTGCTACGCAGGTTAACTTAGAATGTATATAGCATAAGGCTGCGTATTATAAGGCTCTTGTTTATATAAACAACTTTAACTCAAGCTTATAGCCTGCTAAGCAGGCTATGTCTAGCGCAAATAATCCTTAGTATTATACCTTAAATGAAAAATGCTTACAGGAGCAGGAGCAGGGGCAGGCAGTAAAAGTTAAGTGTAACAATTATAGCTAGGAGGTTTCTGCGCAGAAGGCTTTCTAGTAGACATAACACTGCTATTAATCTCTTTGCGGCAAGTAATAATGTCTTTAAGCAGTTAAGCTTTCAAAGCTTAGTACTTTTTATTGTTGTTTTATCTATAATAACAAGTTTGCAGCCTAAGCATGAAGCTTAAAAAATTCAAAACTTACCTCTCCATCCTTGTATATAGTTATAAATTAATTAGCAAGATTAATATTAACTGTGTAGCAGGTGTACAACAAGCAACTGCTACAGTATAAGCTACTTTAACTGCTAGTCTAAACGCAATTAAAGCAGTGTTTAGTGTATAAACTACTTAGTATCTTTTTTATATAGCGCTTATAAAGAGATATGCAAAAGTATAACAAATTAGCAGCAATCTTTGAAGAGCTTCTAGGCGCCTTTTTTAAGTAGAAAAGGGCGCGTTGCGCCTAGTTAGCAGCTTAATAGGCGTTTACAGCCTATTGCTGTTATCATGTTACAAATTGCAGAATGCTGCTTAAGCAGTAAGCTGCTATAATTTTTGTTTTAGCTCTTAAGGAGCCTTGCTCTTGCGCTAGCTTAATTGCTTAGTTAGACTCTTATATAGATTAAAATTTAAGCAAGGACCTAACAGCAGACTTGATTTAGGAAGTAAAATAATTAGCCTTTAAGCAAAGCTACTAAATATCTTGCAATAACCGTACAGATTAAAAGGCAGCAACAACTAACTTTTATTATGTTAAAGATTAGCTGCTTATTAAATCTTATTGTTGAACAGGCTTTAACGCGCGCAATGCTTATGCTTAGCGCTGTTCTTATATTGCTTATAAAAGCTTTTTAATTAACGCTTGCGCTTGTTGTTGCTAGGGCTAGACTACACTAGAGAGATTAGCAGCTAATTAGTGAGAGAACAATAAGGTAACGCTGCTTACTCTATTAGTAATAGTGGTTAAGACAGTCCTAAAAAGCTTAGTAATCAATATTGTTGTAAGGTTAAGAACAAAAAAGGTTTAAAGAAGTAGTAGACGCAATTAATATTGTTGTAAAGGCTGCGCACTAACTAATTACGCAATATCTAGAGTCTATCTAATGTTTTAATATCAAGGCTGCTAGATCAATTAAAACAATAACAAACAGCATTACTATAACAACAAAGGATTAGGCAGAGAAGCTATAATTATAGAAGGATCTCTTAGTCAACAACCTCAATTTAACAATTGCCTAGTTGCTTCTAGCTTAGTTTAATAGTATCTTACTAACCTAGGGGGTGTGTTAGAGTATTAACGTGCGCAACATGTAGATCACCCTGTTAATCAGGTGATCCTGGTAAGCTAAACACGTGACGATCGCGCTAGCGCCTATATATACAGGTTAGATCGTCTTATTCCTCTTTAGTAGTTATTGACCACTTTGTTGTAGCACTTAGTTGATCAATACACTCATTCCACTCCTCCTGATCAAGCAATTGCTCCTTTTCAGCTCCCACAGTTAGTCTAGTATAGTATAGGTAAGGCTTTTTTATATAGCTAATAGAATTATTTTTTTATAAGCTACTAATTCTCCCTATGTAATTTGTGTAGCGAGTTAATAGCTTTCTTAAAACTTAGCTATTTTGCTGTACTTAGTTTACAGAGGGGTGACAAAAAAAAAGATGTCAAAAAAGTTATAGTTTTTAAAGCTTAATATTTCGACAACTAGAAGTACTATACCCAAAAGAATTAGTGACTTGGAAAGCTAATATCTTCCTTTTTGAGTTTGGTGGCTTAGTAAGCTGCTTAGTTAGCACGGTTGTCCCTGTAATCTTGCTTGAAATAAGATGAAAAAAACAAGCGAATATAGATTTTAGTATAACTTTTTTATAATTGTATAAAAACACGCTAAGAAAAAAATAAGATTGAAAAGCTTACATAAGTATAACCTAAGCGTATTTTAGAGGCTTACATCTTAATTTCTTAGAGTTTAATAAAAGGGTGAAAAAAATAGAGGATACTTACGTAAGCGCTAATTACGTAATAGCTTAGTAAGATCTTAGTAGATTAACTCCTCTTGTTTGTCCTAACTTGCTTTTTTTATAATACCTCCTCGGCTGAGTTTGTAGATGCTTGATGAACTCAGGTGTCCGCATGATCAGCTCGAGCTGGACTAGTTTAGGGGCTAGGTGTACGACAGGAAAGCTTCCTGTCTTTAGATAAGAGTCAAGGTTGAGGAGATGCTTGTCGTAGAGGTTGCACGCTATATTGCAGTGCAGCGTATCGTATGCGAATTATTTGTATACAGTGCTGTTTAAAAGGTAAGAAGCAGTAGGTAAGAAGCAGCAGCTTTATAAAGTATTATAGGCTCCTGCTGCGGTACTTACGTGTCCTTTCCCTCCTCTATCACATTATGTTATAATTTTATTACAATCCTACTGTAATCCTATTGTTAGCTATAGGCTAGCAATCGCCGTTGGACACGTTTTAACTAGTGTTGTTCTTTAGTACCTTAGCAAATTTTTTAACCCTAATTATTGCTTAGTAGTCTAAGCTTTCCTCCTAGAACTTATCTACCCACCGTTTAAATCTCGTTAACTATACACAATCTTTTTTTTTAACTTTTGCAATTAATTAGTAGAGGGTAGCTGCTTTTTACTTTTTTAGAACCCCATTTTAACTACAACAACAACTACTACCCTTAACATCTTAAAAAATAAATAATACCCCCTTTATGTCCCGCAATCTGTCTTTATTTAAGCAAGAAGTTTATACTTTATATTTACAAAATAGGCTTATTTCTTAAATTAGTAATTAACTAGAAAAGTCCTCTAGAAGTATTACTAAGACTCTTTATTAAATAAAACAAAAAAAAGGCTCCTTTATCTACTTTTAGGCCTTAAAAAGGTCGTCCTACAAAGATCTTAAATAAAGCAAAAAACGTACTTAATAGAGACCTTACTAAAAGCCCTAAAAAGGCAAATTAACGTCTTTTAAAAGAAAATAGTCTAGATCTTTCTATTAGAAGCTTACAACGCTTTTCAAAAAAAGAGAACTATTCTATTAACATTTCTTAAAAAAAAAGCCTTTAGACGCTGAAAAGGCTTAGAATTATTATATTTACGCTAAGCAATTACTTAAAAACCTTAAAAATATTTACTTTGATAAAGTTTTTTTTTCAGACGAGTCTGCTATTAAGCGAGGGCACGGTGCTAGGACAGAGTACTATTAAACACGGCAAAATAATAAGGTTAGAAGGAAAATAGTTTCTACAACTAACACAAGTAAGTTTAAAAAAACTGTATTTAACTAAAAAAAAATTCAATATATCTATTGTTTTTCTCTTATTAGAATCTATTTTTAGCACGCTTACTAATTAAGTTATAGGTCAAGATATTACTATCTAAGTTTAGGGAGTGATTTAGATAGGTGGTAGATCTAAATTAGTAGTAATTAAAAGCCCTTTAATTACTACTCCTTTTAGGAGTTTAGACTATATTAAAAAGATCTTTATTCTTATAGTAAAACCTGCAATAAAAAAAGGTAAGTTACATATACTCCTTTTTCCTACTGAGAGAGTGTTTACTCTATAGTGAAATTATAAAGTAGCAATCTTTTTTTATATAATCAAAAGACCTACTAACCTCTATATAGGCTAGAAGTTTTAAAAGGATAACGCTAAGATTCATAAAACTCTTGAAGTTTTATCTTAGTTTTCTAAGAATAGGATATTGCTTTTTAAGCATCCTGCTTATAGTCCCGATTTAAATCCTTTAGAAAACGTGTAGGCCTTTCTAAAAAACGTTTTAGCTAAAAGACCTATTACTTCTTAAGGTATAGGAGAAAGTATAAAAAGTATAGCAGCCTTTAAGGCCGCTTTAAGGGAGGGATGGGATTAATTACCTCAAAAGGCGATTAATAATTATATTCTATCTTTACTAAGGCGTTATTTGGACGTTAAGGAAGCTAAAGGCTGTTACACTAAGTATTAGTAAGCTTTCTTCGTTATTTATTTAGAAAAACCCCTAAAAACAAGCTCTTAATTACTACTTAATAGTTTTTTTTACAATTACCATCAAACTTGCACAAAGATGAGTTTAACTAGTATTATTTAATATATATACTTTATAGCGATTTTTACACCTTCAAAAAAAATGTATTTTGTTATTTATTCTTGAGTTTTTATATCTTAATTTTCACTGCTGAAGTTAAGCGCAAATATGCTTACTAAGCAGCTTACTAAGTAGCCTAATTTAAAGAAGAAAATCTTGGCTTTCCAAATCACTAACCATTTTGGAAATAGCCCTTCTGGTTGTAGTAATATAAAGCTTTGAAAATTATAACCTTTTTGATATCTTTTTTCTTTTGTCACCCCTCTGTAATCTACTAAGGTCGCTTTTATACTTTTGTCTAGCACTATTTCAAAATGCTGTTATCTAAGGCTTCCTTCAGGGTAATTATAATTAAATTATTTAAACTAGTAATGCCTACCTAGTCTTGTCCTAAAACTATAATTGTAAGTTATATAATAAAGGTCCATTCTTTATTAAGATTGTTGTTAGGTTCTGTATAGTAAATAATATTTAGTCTTTTAGTTACTTTGCCTTAGCTTTAGTAGTTTTATTTTATATAACTCTTTTTGCTACAGCTGTATTAGGTAATTTTTTTGTTACTTTTATTATGCGCAAACTTCTTTTATTTTAGTTCTTTATTAATGTTGTTAAGGTGCATGAGCTTATAGCTATTAGTTACATAATCCTTTAGGCTTCTAGGTGCATGGTTTTACTAACATCTTTATTTGAAGTATAGGTGTTAAAATATTTAATGTAGTTAAGTGTTTATATTCTTATGTGCGCAATTCCTTTACGTAAACAATATTTTTCTAATATAAGCTTATAAAGTTTGTTGTCTACTTAAATAGCTTTAGCTATAAGTTTGTTAAGCTCGTTAAAAGTAAATCTACTTCTTATAAGTTCCAGTTGTACAGTATGTTTAAGACCTTGTGAGTATACTTATATAAAAGCACCATTGTGTTATTTAATAACTGTCCTATACCGTTAGAATTTAGTTGTATAGTTAGTAGCAGACTTAGTTAATTATAGCTTTTAAACCTTTTATTCTGTAACTATTTATTCGTTAAAAAGTTAAAAAAAAGCAATTTTGTTTTAAAAGCATCTTGGTGTTTTACTAAAGTAGTGTTAAAAGTATTTATCATAAAGCTGTCTATAAAGCGTTGTAAAATTAGGTTAGCCTATTTTTCTGCATCTCTCCATAAATACGTAGAAGCTAAGCTTTAAGCTTTCTACAATTACTATTTTAAGTCTTAGGCTTGTTAGCGCAGCTTCTAGTTCCTTTAGTGTAAGAATTAGCGGGTGTGTTTATAGCAGTATTACCTATTTTTAAAAATGTTTAAAGTGTAAAAATTGTCTAAAGATAATCTAAGTTAGTTTTTGAAAAATAAACAAGTACTAATGACATAGGTTGTACTAGCACAATTAAAAGATTAATATAATACAAGAGTGTGTTAGCACAATTAGATAATCAATGTAGTAATACAAAGTTAAAAATTAAGTTTTGATCTTTGAATTAATTACTATGTAAAACTTAAAGTTAAACACACTAAGCTATAAAAGTTTAGTATTTATACAATATACTAATAAGTATGGCGTTTGTGTATAAGCGTGTATTGGCAGAAGAGTGTAGGTGTACTTGTAGAAGAGCGTGCTTATTAATAAGCAGTTACATAGTTACGCTTATAGATAAGTATGTAACTCCTGCTTATAGATAAGTAGTTACATAACAATAGCGCAGTTGCTTTGCTTTAGTTCCTTGCCTACGTTGCATAATTCTTAAAGCTTTGTTCAAAGTGTCCCTTAGTCTAGGTTGTAACAACAAGTTTTAAATGTTATCTTTTCTTAGGCAGAGCAATACTAGAAGTACAGTTTAGTAAAAAACTTATAGTACTTTCTTAACTAACAATAAAACAACTTACATTTGAAAGCAAAAGCTTAAACTAGCTTTTAAACTTACAACAAGAAAGACGCTTAATTTAAGATTACTACATAGAGTTTAGCTGTTAAGAACTTTAATTAGGCGTACAGATTAGTAATACTTAAAAAAGAGCATGTTCTTTAAAAGACTTAATGTTAAGATTTAGAGAGCCTTAGTTTTAGTAAATAAAGACTTCGGGTTTAAGCAGTTTGCGCGTAAAGCAACTTAAGTAATAAATAGCTTTTACTAGGTATATAAAGCGACACGCAGCCAAAAGGAGTTTAGTTAGCAGCATAGTTATAACTCTTAACAATAGAACAGCGCGAGAATGCTTTTACTACTAAAGAATATAGACTAAAAACTAATTAAGGTTAATAAGTGTTAGAAATAATAAGTTGTTAAACTAATAGAATGTTACAAATAGTTGTGTACTAACTAGATCTGCTAAGTCTTGCTTATTGCTAGCGTGTACACTTGTAATTCTACTTATAAGCTGCCTTTACCTGCAGAGGATAACTGCAGGTATTATTGCTTAAAATATATACACATTATTGTTCTAAGCTATCTTTTACTATCTTCTATAGTGTAAAGTAAGTACTATTGCCTAAAGCTACTCTTTACAGAATAATACCTCTCCCTATAGGCTAGAACTCTCTAATCTTTATTTAATTTTGTTAAAGCATACTACACTTAAAGAGCCTAAGGAGCGCACTTAAGACGCAACTCTAAAACTTAAAAAGTGCATAAAGTAGCTAAGAAGTAACATAAGAAACTTTAATCTTTTTAACAACTGTATATTCTAAAGAAAGAAGTAGCACAACTAAAAGAAACTAAACACAGAGAAATCTTAAATACATAAACAGCATTTATTACAACCTCCTGCACGTAGAACGCACTTAAAAAAATACTTATCTTATATATGCAACGCGCGTTAAAACTTAAAAACTTGGCTAAATAATGAATTAAAACTTTAAAAACACATCGCAAGTTTATTTACTACTACAAAGTAGTATTTTAGCTATTACTATGGGATTTGAAAAGAGATAATAATAAAGTAATTTTGGCAATACAGTATTTTAGGGTAGACCCTTAAGAGCTTTAGTATGCTTATTATAAGCACTCTTTTAAAACAAAGAAAGAAGTACTGATATATAACTACTTTTAGCAATACCTGCTTAACCTGCTTTTAGACCCTATAAACTGCAGCCTTAAAGCAGCTACTACGCACGTGCAGTCTATGCAGCAGAAAAATTAAACTATTTAATTATTTATAACTAACTTAAACGTCCTTAAGAACTCAGTTACAACGTATACAGAAGTATAAAAGTTTAGTACTTGTTTGCAAAGCTAAGACTTAAATTATAATATATAATTATTGATTTTTACTAAATTCTAGCAACTAGAGAGGACCTTATTACACTTAGATCTACTTTTAAAAGGAACCTGCAAAGAGCACCTATAGCGCATAATTAGCTTAACAAGAACTCTTGTAAAAAAAAATTAAAAAAGGTACTCTTTTGCTACTACTATATTTTTTTTATTGTAGTTTAACGTCCTTTCTCAGCCTGAAAGGCTATATAAGACGTGGAAGTTTAGGACCTACAGGTATCTACGTGGTGTTTTCTAATATATGATTTATTTACAAGGAGAGGTTCGTCTAAATAAAGATGAGGCTCGTAGCCTAAGGTAGTTTTAACGAGTAGCTTTCTTAGTCCTTTGTTGTGTAGGAAGTATGTAGAGCTAGTATGCTAGTGTAGTTATCTCTTTTACTTCTTATACGTTGTTGTAGGCTATGCTAGCTGCTCTCTTGTATTGCTTATATAGGTACCTAAGCAGTTCGGTATAGGGTCGATATATAAGGTCGGTATATCGAGTTAGTATAGGGATTTCGGTGTAGGTAGATAGCTAGTTGCTAGTCTAGCAATCGATTTCAATGTGTAGGTCGGTATATTGGGTCGGTATATCGAGTTGGTATAGAGGGATTTCGGTGTAGGTAGATAGCTAGGAGCACTAGCTATCCATTCTAATGTGTAGGTCGATATAGGAGGTCGGTATATCGAGTCGGTATAGGGATTTCGAGTAATAGATAGCTAGGTAGATAAATCTATTAGTTCACTACGCCAATAAATCTATCTATCTCAGTAGAAAGCTGTTGCTTTATTAAGTAGGAGTTAAATTGCCTTGTATTAAACTCTAAAATCAGCTTACGCACAGACCACTTGCAGAGATTTCAACAGTTAACTACTCTGTTTCTCTACAACTAGCCAGCGCGCACGCTACAACACCTGCACCTAGAAAACAAGTATTAGAAGCTGATTTTAGGAAGGCGTTTAAGATAGTTGAGGCGAGAAAAAGGCAAAGCCAGACCATTTTCTCGCCTCGAAAAGTTAGTGTTCGACGGCTACTACTATCTTAAATGTACTAAAAAAGAATAAAAAGAATAACTATGTTACATCAACACCAACGTCGACTTTTCTAGAAATTGATCAGAAACAACCAGATCCCAAGGAAACAACCCCGAGCAATCGATTGCGATACTTTTCAGAGCCTGCAGCGAGGGCGCTAGCGCGCTAGAGAGGGTAAAAGGGTCACCTGCCCCCTCCTTTTTGGAGGAAAGATTTGCGTTGTCCCTCAAAAGCTCAGACCACATGCCGAGGCATCTTAAGCTGATTAAGATTAAGGAGCTTATTAAAGCCTAACTAAACTAAGAAATTACAACAACTTTAAAAAGTAATAAAAATCAACTTACTTCTAAGGACCTAGGAAGATTAAACAAAAGATAAATAGAGATAGAAGAAGACAATATAACAACGCCTCGCTAAGAAAGGCAAAATCTAGAGGAACTACAAAGGCCTACATACGTTTAAACTAGGAGTAATTTTTCTCCTTTTATTAGACCTATTCCTTCATACCCTTTTAGAAATAAAACACTAAAAGCCACTTTAGTAGAAGAAGCACTTAAAACAGCTAGGAACCTAGTAATCTAAGCGGCTAATTTAGCTAAAAACAACCCTACCTAGCAAACAAGCCTTTAAGACCTAGTAGAAGTCTTAAGAGACTATACAGAAAATAAGAAAGTAAATAAGAAGAATACAGCTATTTTAGCTAATAAGATATCAAGCCTCTTAAACGTCTTAAGGGAGTTAAGGGAGAAAATTAGACGCTTTAAGAAACTTACAAACACGCTTATCTAGAATACACGTATCTAGAACACGCCTATCTAAAACACAACCTACACTACTGCAGCTACTTTTGCTACTATAGCAGGCAATAACAAAGATCAACTATAAATAAATAGCTAAAAAACACAAAAACTGAAGGCTACTAGCTTAAAAGACCGCTAGCTAGTGCTAGTTAGTAAGACCCTAGCTGTATTTAATGCCTTTAAACTAAGAAATGCCTTTAAAAACGCCTTTGCAACGAAAGGAGGTGTAAAATTACTTATAGTTACCTTAATTATAACATCCTCTAAGAGAAATAAAATAGTTACCACTACACTAGCTTTTAAAGCAAAATACCTCTTAGAGAACTAGGCTATATAGCAAGATATTACAACTTTTAAGGTTACCTAACTTATTACGCCTTAGTTAAAGGTTGTTATCTACAAGCTTCCCTCAAACTAAAGCCTCAAAGTAGTAAAAGAGGAAAAATAAAACTTTTAACAAAAGCTTAAAGGTTATTAGCATTCTCTTTGAGCTAACGCCTAAGGATAAAAGAAAAAACTAAAACTTTAGTTTAGCATGCGTAGCATTTGTAACAGAGGAAGAAGCTTAAATGGCTATTAGAAGAAAGCTCTATATTCTAGGGCAAAGCCTTAAAGTAGAGAAACTATAAGTTATTAATACCTTAAAATAATGCACTAACTGCTAAAGATTTAGCTACCTAGAGGTTAAGTGCTTAAAAGTGGCCTACTAAATTTGCAGCAAAACATACTATACTAGCTAATACAAGTCCAAGTCTTGTGCTAGTAAAGAGAAACCCTGTATTTATACTATATTTAAGTGTATTAACTGCAATAAACTTTATGCAGTAAATAGCTAAGAATACGAAATCTTATAAGCTAGGATAGCTAGGACTAATTAAACTGATTAGTATAATTAAGGTCTTATAAATAAATGTTAATAAGAGTAGCCCTGCTATAGAAAGCGCGATTAACTAAGCTATTACAGCAAACGCTAAGATTATTGTAATACAAGAGCCTTAGTTAGTAAGAGGTCTATATAAGGACACTAGGTTAATCGCCTATCTAGACTTTACGCAAATTCTACTAACTTATTAAGGCCCACAACCTAGAACTCTATTTTATATTTAAAAGGATTTAGAAGTAAAAGTTAATCCTTATATTAGCGACAACAACAACTTTCTAGCAATTTTAATATAACTTAACACAAGAGAGATCTATGTCTATAACATTTATA
This sequence comes from Alternaria sp. 'sect. Undifilum', assembly GCA_024321975.1. NCBI lineage: Eukaryota > Fungi > Ascomycota > Dothideomycetes > Pleosporales > Pleosporaceae > Alternaria > Alternaria sp. 'sect. Undifilum'. Next base: position 5,492,610 of record JAJJZI010000003.1, read on the forward strand.
ATAAAAAAGCTTGAGATAAGGGCTAAATATAACAATAATCTAAAGACACCTTCTAAGAGAATCTATAGAATTATATTCAACTTTTTTAGGGGATTTTAATTGCTACTTCCCTAGATTGAGCCTACAGGAGTACAATCTAAACTAACAAGCAGAAGGTTTAGTAGAGTAGGTTAATAATTAAAACTTATTTCTATCAAATACTATAGGAGTTAGCACTTTCTTTAGAGCTTACATGCAAAAAGAGAGCGTACTTAACCTTACTTTTTTAACAAATAATATAGCTTTTAGTATTTAAAACTAGCAAGCTATCCCTGAAGCTAGATTAGAACTACTACGCTATCTTGTTTAGTATTGTTAAATAAGGGCAGCTACCTAGCTAGCTAAGAAATTACAACACAAAAAAAGGAAATTAGTACTTTTTTAACACTACTTTATAGGAGGAGATATATTAAGTAAAGCTAGAAGACTAATTACTAGCTCTACTACACGCCTTAAACTACCTCTTTAGATAACTCCTTTTAGGCCTTAAACCCTTAGAGAAAAAACTAGATAAAATAGCAAAGGACTTTATAATATTAATTTAATAAGCGCTTAGAAAATCAATTTTTCTTATAAACTAGAAACTAAAGCTAAAGCCTTAGTAGACTAGCGAGCTAGATCTCCTTAAGTGTGGGAGCTGGGAAGGAGTAATTGAATGATCAGTGGAGGGGAATGAGTATATTGATCAACTAAGTGCCACAACAAAGTGTCCAATAACTACCGAAAAGACTTCGGACGATCCGGCTCGTTTATATGCGCGCTACTAGCGCCATCACGTGATATCCTACTAGGATCACCTAATAACCCAGGTAATCCGGTTGTCAAAGGAGTGATCCGCAGGTTAGTACTCCAACACACCCCCTAGGTCAGTGAGATACTATTAATCTAAGCTGTAAGCATCTAGATAATCATAATATATCTAAGTCATCAATTAAGAGGGCCTCCGTAATTATAGCTCCTCTACGTAATTCTCCGTTGTGGTAGTAATGCTGTGTGTTATTGCTTTAATTAATCTAGCAGCTCTAAGTAATATTAAAACATTAGATAGACCCTAAATATTGCGTAAATAGTTAGTGCACAATTACTACAACAAAATTAATTACGTTTATTACTCCTCTAAAACTTTTGTCCTTAACCTTAATTAATCTAATTACTAAGTCTCTCTAATCCTGTCTTAACTACTATTACTAACATAGTAAGCAAGATTGTCTTATTGCTCTCTTACTAATTAGCTGCTAATCTTTCTAGTGTAGTCCGCCCTAAGCAACAACAAGCGCAGCTCTAAGAGCTGTTGTTAACATAATTAACACTTAGAAAGCCGTTAGCAACGTAAGAATAGTGCTAAGCATAAGCATTACGCGCGCTAAAACCTATTTAATAATAAGATTTAGTAAGCAGCTAATCTCTAAAACAATAAAAGTTAGTTGCCTCTGCCTTTTAATCTGTACGCTTATCGCAAGACATCTAGTAGCTCTGCTTAGAAGCTAATTGCCTTACCTACTAAATTAAGTCTGCTGTTAAGTCTTTACTTAAATTTTAATCTACATAAAAGTCTAACTAAGCAATTAAGCTAGCGTAAGAGCAAGGCTCCTTAAGAGCTAAAGCAAGAGTTATAGTAGATAACTGCTTAAGCAGTAACGCGTAAACAGTAACATAGTAATAGCAATAGGCTAAAAACGCCTACTAATTTGTCTACTAAGCGCATGGCGCCCCCCTTCACTTAGAAAAAAGCGCCTAATAGCTCTTTAAAGATTACTACTAATCTATTGTACCCTTGCGTTCTGCCTTATAAGCGCTGTATAAAGAAGATGCTAGATAGTTTGTATGCTAAACGCTACTTAGATTGCATTTAGACTAGTAGTTAGAGTAGCTTACGCTATAGCGGTTGCTTGTCTTACACCTACTACACATTTAATATTAATCTTGCTAATTAATTTATAGCTATGTATAGAGATAAAGAGGTAAGTCTCTAACCTATTAACCTTCTTGCTTAGCTTGCTAACTAGTGTTTAGGGATAGAATAACAATAAAATATACTAAGCTTTAAAAGCTTAACTACTTAAGGACATTATTGCTTACTGTAAAGAGATTAAAAGCAGTGTTACGTTTACTAGAAAGCCTTCTTTGTAAAAGCCTTCTGTCTATAATTATTGCGCTTAAGAAATGTTGTATTGCAGTTTTGCTACTTAACCTCCTGCTCCTGCTCCCGCTTCTGTACCTGCGCCCGCTCCTGCTCCTGCGTAGCAATCCGCATACTAGCCGTAACAGTTAGCTTATTATCCTTAGCAGCAACAGTAGCAATATAAGCAGCCTTAGTAGTAACTTACTTAAAGGTTACTGCTTTAAGAGCAGGCTGCCTATAGAATGTTGCCCCCTACTACTCTATACAATTATCCTTCTATTTGTCGTCCTAATTACTATACAACTTATTCATATATGCGTAATTATTACGCTAAGGTAAGAAGGCAATTATTTAACAATTCCTTGTATAGAAGTAATAGATTAGAATTAAGACATAACGCTGCTTACTTTAGGACTCTTGCTATTTAAACTTAGATAGCTTAAATTGCTCTTAAGCTAGCTAAAGCTAAACAGGCTAAGCGTGATGCAATAATAAAGTCTAGCGAGTATAATAAGTCTAATGCTTATTAGTAATAAGGTTCTTAGTTTTAATTTAATAGTCTAGCTTACGTTCTCCCGCTTATTGTGAGCAATTAAGAGGAGACTTAGCCTAGTATATAGATGTTGCTGCTTAATACAAATCCTTTACTTATTAATTATTATTTCTTTTAATTAAATGCTTAACTTGCTAAAGGTTAAGTAACTACTTGAACTTTTTAAACTGTTATTAAGTGAGCGACTTAGTTAGTCTATCAGCTGGCATAATTGCTATTTCTAGGTATTTAACCTAAAATAATCCTTTAGCAAATTCCTGCCGCAGCTCTATGTTTTATATATCTATATGTCTTAATTAAGTGCTAATCTGCTTATTCTTCCTAACTACAAGCCTAATTATTTATCAATTATCACACTAAACTATCTAGACGTCTCCTAGATTAAGAGATATCTTATAATAGAAGCGCTTAAGGGCTATAGCCTCCTTAGTCGTGCGCTTAAGGGCGAGCAGCTTAGCCTTAGTAGTTAACGTGGTTACTGTAGTCTGCTAAGCTGCCTTCTAAAATATTAGACTACTATATAAGATAGCTATGTATCTATAAGATAATTAACGAGTTTCCTAATTATTTACAAAAGAAGCATCGCCTGTAATTGTTAGGTCTAGGCTATTGTAGTTCCTATATTAGATCGCATCCTATCTTGTTTAATAGAGGTACATAATCACCCGTTTAACAGCTTTTATATACTAATTGCTAGGGTTTGTGAGGAAGTGTAAGAGCTTTAAGATTAAGTAGGTAATATCTAGTTGTAGTATAATAGCTGTGTATAGTACTAATCTAACCTTTTCTTAGTAGGCCTTAATCTCTTGCTTAGTTGCTTCGCTAGTATTCTTAATTAGCTCCTCTAACGGCAATAGAGTCTTTAGAAAGCTACTATCCTCTAGCTTAAACTTCTTCGCGATCTTGTTAATATACATATTATACACAAGCGTGATTATTTGCTTCTTACAATCTCTAATTATTTAGATACTAAGGAACTATTTAACTAATCTTTATTCTTGTATCTTGTATTTGTCTATAATCTTTGACTAAAGATCTATCGCCCTCTGTTTATAACCTTTCGCGAAGAGCAGTAGGATATTATCTACATAAAATAGCACTAGGATCCTCCTTTCTTAATTGAAGAAAAGGCAAGGCTCCTTTAGTAAGGCGATTTGTCTAATCTCCCTTAGTAACCCTAAGAACTCCTTATACTATAATAGTAGCGAGTCTTGTAATCTATACAGTGCGCGGTTAAGCTATACACACTTCCCTAGCTTCTTAAAGCTATCTAGTATCTTATAAATTACTCGGCTGTCTGCTATAATTAACGCATTAAGAAATGCTCCTACAATATTATATTGCTTAATCTCTAGATTATTCTTAGCGGCGATAGCTATTGCTGCTTAGAAAGACTTAGCTGCTAAGGTAGCAGCGTAAGTTAAATTAATTAAATTCTTTTCCTAGAGATTACCTCTTACAACAATCTGCGCCTTGCATTTAAGAAAGAAGCTTTCCTAATTAAACCTGTAGGTCTAAGCCTACTTTATAGGTATTAGGCGATTAATTGCTTCTTCCTTTAATATCTTAGTCTAAGTCTTTATCTTACTTAACTAATTAATCTCTCTCCTATAGGTATTCTTAAACAAGGCCCTTATAAGATGCTAAAGTAACTACTTCTATAATCCTAGCAGTTTAGGTAGATTGTCGCAATGCAGTTAAGCATTTCTTGTACTTAGTTTATACTTAGTAAGCAAAGCTACTATAACTACGTAATTAAGAGTTTTGTAGCTTACTTAGTCTTTCTAGGTTACTTGCAAACCTAGTAGGTAAGTATTATAAAAGTTGTTCTATAATAGATTCTTATAATCTGCAATTAATGCGTTAACACTACCTATGCTTCTACCCCCTAGTTAATTGTTAGGATCTTAGGTTATATTCTTATGCTTACGCCTGCTACCTAGCTTGCGCAGTAGAAGATATTAATTTGTAAGCTAATTTAGGCTTTTGCTAGCAATACAAGCACTACGCCTTATAAGTAGAGGTTTAGCTTGTAATTACTTACCCTGTCTGCTGTTCATTGCCTAAGATCTTAACTCGCGAGATAATTCACGCCCTACTATCCTGCTTATATAAGCAAGTGTTCTATTATAATTAGCTAGCGCGTTAGAGTCAATAGGCACAGACTGTTAGACTAGTAAATAAGGTATTCTATCTATAAGTTTAAATAAATTAGCTTCTTTAAGCAGTTGCACTGCTGTTTAACTGTTAATAACTATATAATTAATTTAATTATTGTTCCCTGGGGTCTCTAGTTTAGGAGTAGGTTCTAGAGTAGCAAGACTAGTAATCTACTACTAATCTAAGCAAATTCCTAATAGCGCACTAGCCTTGTGCTCTATTTACCTAGCGTCTTCTAATTTACTCTTATCTTTAGTGGGTAGGCCTTCCTCACCGCTTAAGATAGTAGATAGATTACCTCTAAGGTTATTAGTAGTTAGCTGCGTATCCTAATCCGCCCTTCCTTAAACAGGCGAGAGGACCTCTAAGTTATCTCTAGGATTAACTAGCTTACTATTATAAAAGATCTCTACAATTTTAATTGCTTAATCCCTTAGTAGCTCTTCCTTGCAATCTCCTTTGTAGAACAACTGTTTTTTAAAGGTTACATTACAGGTAGTAATTACCTGATTAAGTGTTAGTACTTATATATAGTATATGTTAGAGGCTTAATCAATAACTAAATAACTAATATAGCTGCGAGGATTAACCTTAAATCCTTAATAATTACGCCTAGCTGCCTTATCTTTATCTAAAGGATAGGCTCAGCAGCTATAGGCATATATTCTACTCTAGTCTAGGCGTAGATTAGCAGTCTAATGTCTAATCTTAGGTAGTTAATAGGATTAGAAATATTTCCTAAACTATTCTTTGAGCACCTAGTTAGGGGATTAGTAGCTATAGATCTTAGTAGGGCTTATGCTATGTAGGTAAGCAGTTGTATCTATAATTACTAGCTAAAGCTTAGCTAGTAGATTAGCACTTATGCGCATCTTAATAGCCTTTGTAATTAGCTTTTAGCTAGCTCTCTCCGCCGAGCTATTAGGCTTATAAGTATATAGCAGTGGCGTCTTAATCATAATCCCTTTCTCTATTGCCTATTCCTTATATCTTAATTGCCCTCTCTAAGGCAGTGTAGCAGTATTGTTATCTTAATAAATTTCTATAATCCTTTGCTAATATTTCCTCTTAATCCTTTTAGTAAAACCTTTAATTACTAGTATAATATTATTCAGTGTCTTTAACTAGATATTGTGATTATAAAGCTTGCCTAAGTAGTCTTTCTTAATAATTAGTGCCTATTTCTTAAGCAATTAACTTGTTAGGAAATTAAATAGATCTTATAAGATCCTATAAAAAGGTTGTAGTAATCTTTCCTTTAGTCGCCGTAAGATTACTTGTAAGGCATAAGCTGTTACGCAGTAATTACATTCTAATAGCTTCTTACTAGTAATCTTAATATTCTGCGCTAAGCGGACTAAGGCTTTAATAGCCTGTTGTCCTAGGTGACTTAATTGTTAGTGCTACAGGTCCTTATCACTAGTGCGCAACTTTAGTATCCTTAATCGCGCTACAGCGTTCACGAGTAGTGTTAGTTAAGCAGGGTAATAAGAGACTTGCTTGTATTCAATAAATAAAAGATTAAAATAACACTTAAAGTTAATTAAGACAACGTTCTCCTCTAGCGAACTAAATTGCATAGTGTAATTATATCCTAAATACTAAATGCCTAACTAGTTGAGCCGCTCTTCTAACACGATATTAGTATAGAAACCTAGTACAAGCTTAACGTTAGTAAGTAGTAGATTAGCTATCTTTAGGCCTGCTTTGCTATGCAGGACGTTCTTAAGTAGCCTGTTTCCTATCCTAGTAACTAGAATAGATTAAGTGCCTACTAAGACTATCTTGTCCTTAGTGTATTTGCTAAAGGTGCCTAGTACTAAGTAATCTATAGTATTAACTAAGTAGATTGCTACTCTACCATCTAGGATCGTATAAAAGGATAAGATATAAGGGGTAAAGGCTACACTAAAGACGTTTAGCCTAATTTTATTAATAAAATTATTTAGGTTAATTAGTGCTAAAACTAATAATTTAGGGTAAGATCTACTTAGCTTATTAGTAGCTCATCTACTAGTGCTAGCCTTCTAGCCTTCCTTCTTAATCTAAGTGCGCAGAGATGCCTAAGTGTTGCTATTCTATTGCTTAACAATCTTCTTCTTCTTATTATCTAATAGTTTAATTAGTATATTACTGGCAGGGCATAATCTAGTAATTGCAGTCTAAAGTTAATAGCAGTTGCGTGGTGTCTAGAAGTGCTTATTAATAGGCCCTGTACTAGCCTTGTAAGGACAGGAGTAGGGTTGCTTACTGCCTTTATTTAACTTTAAGTTATTAGCACTAGTAGATTGTTAAGCTAATACTAATCTAGATCTAGTTTAGAATACTGCGTGTCCTTTTTCTTTTAAAGAAGCGATTAACTAATCTTGCAATAAAACGCTAAAGATCTTTCCTAGATTATTAAGGGTTAACTAAGCTTTACTAAGCGCTATTGCTTGTGCTAGCTTATTGCGTTTCTTGCGCAACTAGTCTAGTGCAATCTTTGTGCCTAAGGCGTCTAAAAAATTAGTAATTGCTAACAGCCTAACAACCTTAGGAAGCGAGTAGATTATCGCTTGTTAATATAGTAGCTGCCACTCTGTAAACTATCGCTTAGGACCTATTTGTCCCTAGCGAGCCTTATCTAGGTAGGATTAGTACTGCGCCCTAATTAAATACTAAGTATTCTAATTAGTAGGTGCAAGATCCTCCTTAAGGATCTTTACTAAGGCTTGAAGGCTAGTGAGGTTCGAAGTGATTATGCTTATTAAGGCGTTTAAGAGCAGGTCTAGATAGACAGTCTTACTAATCTAGTCCTTAACATTAGTGATTTTAGCGGCTTTTCTTGTCTATTAAGCAGCTTGTACCTTGTACCTGTTAACTAGCTTGTTGTAATTATCCTTCTTATACTTAGTATTAAGTAATTAAGCCTTATATTTGCGCTAAGCAATCTTATAGTCCTCTCGTATTTAAGCGCTAGCGCTAGGTAATAGAGTAACTAGCTGCTTAATATCTTTAGGCAGTTCTAGATACTGTGGCTCCTAGTGATCTATTAAGGGTACGTCTAGGAGATTAGGATTAACTTAATCCTAGATGCCTTTCTCTAAGTAGTGTAGCCTTAATAGAGCAAACTAGGTTAGCTAGTCTAATTAAGCCTTAAGGATTACCCCTAAGGCGACAAGCGGTGTATTAGTAAGGTCTATCTTAAGATGAGATGCTACGTGTAGGATCGCGACGTAGGTTATCATTAAGGTGACGACGAATTAATTAGTTAGTTAGTAGGTAGCTAGGTAGCTCGTATTAGAAAGAGGTTGATCGTATAATTAATAAGTGAGAGAGGTATAGCAGTAGCAGCAATCTGCTGGCTAGTGCTGTAGGAGATAAAAGAGGAGAGTAAAATCTAATTAAACAAATAATCTTCTAGCTTGCTAACTGCGCAGTGGGAATTAATACTACAATTAAGCGGCCGGGCTTATAACTGTAGGAGCTAGGAAGGAGTAATTGAATGATTAGTGGAGGGGAATAAGTATATTGATCAACTAAGTGCCACAACAAAGTGTCCAATAACTACTAAAAAGACTTTGGACGATCCGGCTCGTTTATATGCGCGCTACTAGCGCTATCATGTGATATCCCACTAGGATCACCTGATAACCCGGGTGATCCGGTTGTCAAAGGAGTGATCCGCATGTTAGTACTCCAACATTAAGGCTATCTTAAACAGGACCTTTTAAGATTATAAGCGAGTAGTAAGAAGAGAAGACAACACGCTATACCTATAGAAAAGCGATTACCTGCTAGCTAAAAATAAGTACCTTAGAGCTATTAAGAAAGCTTAACCTAACTATTAGGAACAGTTCCTCTAAAACGAATCGCCTAAAGAGATATTTTAAGTAATAGCTTATATAAAAAATAACTTCTTAATAAAAATTCTTGCTATTAGAGGCAAAGAATTCTTTAGAGAGAAGTGCTAAACCTTTAGAGAGGAGCTATTTCTACTACCTCTTTCTACACTATCCTTATTACTTAATAACTACTAAGGAAACTATAAATAGGAGTAGCTAATTCTATTTAAAGAGGAGCTCTACACTGCCTGTTAGAAAATAAAAGCTACCTTACTAGGCCTAGATAGAATTAGCTAAGAAGTTATCTTTAAGGCATATAAATACTAACTAGGCATCTTCTTCCAAGTTTACTTAGCCCTGTTTAACTTAGAATACTAACTGAAGTGTTAGCGAAAAGGAAAAGGAGTTATCTTTAGAAAACTAAATAAACTAGACTAATTAATCCTAAAAGTATAGAGAGTAATCTCCTTCTTATGCTGCCTAGGGAAGGCACTAGAAATGCTCTACTTAAAAAGATTAAGTACTTTAGCAGAAATAACTAGCCTGTTACACCCTACACAAATAGAAGGCAGGCTTAAGAAGTTAGCTATTAACTCTACACTCTTCTTCTATAACAATATTTAACAATAGAGAAAGAAGAATAGAGTTACCTTAATAGTTTTTTTAGACATTAGAGGCGCTTTTAACTATTTATTTAAAAATAAGCTTCTAGAAAACATAAGCAACTAATAGCTACCTACTTGCCTCTTATTATAGACAAACTCCTTCCTTACAGAAAGGCTCTTAGAGCTATCTTTTAATAAGCAATTATAAGAACTATAGAAAGTTAATACTAGTACACCTTAAGGAAGCCTAGCCTCGCCTATCCTATTTCTAATCTACACGAAACCGCTATTCTAGTTACTTATATTAAACGGCAACATATACTCCTTATTCTACATAGACGGCCTTTAGATCTTAATATTAACAATATCTATCAGGAAAAACATTAAACTACTTAAAAAGGAGTTAGCAAACCTCTTTATACAAGTAGAAGAGTTAGCTATTAAGTTTAATAGCTTAAAAACAGAATTAGCAAATTATACAAGATCTGAAAAATATATAAATAGATTTCTTACGCTATCTACTTAAGAGACTTTCTAGCTAAAAGGACTAGTTAGATAGCTAGGCATCTTCTTTAACAACACTCTAAAATTTAGAAAACACTGCTATATAAAGATATAATAAGCAAACTAAGCCTTTTTCTGCCTAAGTAGGCTAGCTAATATTAATAATGGCCTCTTACTAAGGGTAATAAGGCAATTATACTTCGCGTGCATTACTAGCGTAGCTAATTACAGATGCTAGCTATTTTAGAAAAGCTAACAACACATTCTTAATAGTAGGCAAAAACTACAAAACTAGGCCTGTAGAAAGAACTTAGGAACTTTTAGATCTTCTTCTGCAATACTTAGTTAAGTAGAAGCTACTCTATCTCTACTTAGAGTTAGGCTAGACAACACTATAAGAACATACGCCTTTAGATCTACTTTACTAGATCTAAATTACCCTCTAAAAGCTGCTATTAACAATAACAGAGGAGAGCAACTTAATTAAATTTAAGAATCTATTATCTTAGCCATCTTAGATAATAGAGGAAATACAATACTACGCCTTTATACTATAGAATACTAGAACTTCCTACAAATTCTATCTTTGAAACATGCTAAAAGATATAGAAGCTAAAAGCTATAAAAAACTACTAGTAGACAAAAACCATCTATTAATATACTTAGATACCTTAGCTACAAGGGACAGCAAAAGAATAAGCGTAGGCGTTGTCTTCTAGAAAGGAGCTACTCTTATCAAAGAACTATAAGCAAATATTGGAAATAACTAGCTAGTTTAAAACAGTAAACTAGAGAGTATTACTTTAAGTCTCAAGAAAGCAGTTAGCTTATTGAATAACTGCTAAGACGTTAATATTTATGCAGATAATTAGGCTGCTCTATTTTAATAAAAAAACACCTTAAACAACTCTAGCTAAGAGTGGCAAATGAGGTGTATTAGGGCAGTAACTTAACTAGAAAGAAAAGGCATTACCCCTACGCTATATTACAGAGGTGTGACAAAATAAAAAAGATGTTAAAAAGGTTATAGTTTTTAAAGCTTTATATGTCGACAACTAGAAGTACTATACCCAAAAGAATTATTGATTTGGAAAGCTAATATCTTCCTTTTTGAGTTGGAAGGCTTAGTAAGCTACCTAGTCAGCACGGTTGTCCCTGTAATCTTGCTTAAAATGAGATGGAAAAAAAAGTGAAAATAGATTTTAGTATAACTTTTTTATAGTTGAATCAAAACACGCGAAGAAAAAAATAAGTTTAATAAGCTTATATAAGTATAACGTAAGCGTATTCTGGAGGCTTACATCTTAATTCCTTAGAGTTTAATAAAAGGGTGAAAAAAATAGGGGTTGCTTACGTAAGCGCTAATTACGTAATAGCTAAGTAAGCCTGTAGTATATTAACTCCTCTAGTTTAACCTAACTTGCTTTCTTTGTAATACCTCCTCTATGTCTCGCAATCTTTCTTAATTTGAGCAAGAAGTTTATACTTTGTATTTACAAAACAAGCCCTATTCTTTAATCAATAATATACTAGAAAAGTCCTCTAGAAGTATTACTAATACTCTTTATCAAATAAAATAAAAAAAAAGACTCCTTTATTTACTTTTTGGCCTTAAAATGGTCGTCCTACAAAGATCTCAAATAAAGCAAAAAGAGTACTTAATAGAGACCTTACTAAAAGCCCAAAAAAGACAAATTGACGTCTTTTAAAAAAAAAGTCTAGATCTTTTAATTAGAACCTTACAACACTTTTTAACAAAAGAGAACTATTCTAATAACATTTCTTGAAAAAAGACGCCTTTAGACGCTAAAAAGGCTTATAATTGTTATATTTACGCGGAGCAATTACTTTAAAACCTCAAAAATATTAACATTAATAAAGTTATATTTTTTAGACGACCCTGCTATTAAGCGAGGGCACGGTGCTAGGACAGAATACTATTAAACACGGCAAAATATTAGGGTTAGAAAGTAAATAGTTTCTACAACTAATGCAAGTAAGTTTCAAAAAACTCTATTTAACTAAAAAAACTCTTTAATATATCTATTAATTTTCTATTATTCTAATCTATTTTTAGCACGCTTACTAATTAAGTTATAGGTCAAGATATTTCTGTTAAAGTTTTGGGAGCGATTTGGATAGGTAGTAGATCCAAATTAGTAGTAATTAAAACCCCTTTAATTACTACCTTTTTTAGGAGTTTAGACTATATTAAAAAGATCCTCATTTCTATAGTAAAACCTGCGATACAAAAAGGTAAGTTCTATATACCCCTTTTTCCTACTAAGAGAGTGTTTGCTCTATATTTAAATTATAAAGTAGTAATTTTTTTTATATAATTAAAGGACTTACAACCTCTATATAGGCTGGAAGTTTTAGCAGGATAACGCTAAGATTTATAAAACTCTAGAAGTTTTATCTTAGTTTTCTAGGAATAGGATATCGCTTTTTATGTATCCTGTTCATAGTCCTCATCTAAATCCTATAAAAAACGTGTGGGCCTTGCTAAAAAACGCTTTAGCTAAAAGGCCTATTACTTCTTTAAGTATAGGAAAGAGTAAAAAAAGTATAGCAGCCTTTAAGGCTGCTTTAAGGGAGGAATAGGATTAATTACCTTGAAAGGCGAATGATAATGGTATTCTATCTTTACTAAGGCGTTATTTAGACGTTAAGGAAGCTGAAGGCTGGTATACTAAGTGTTAGTAAGCTTTCTTCATTATTTATTTAGAAAAAACCCTAAAAACAAGCTCTTAATTACTACTGAATAGTTTTTCTTATAATTGCCTTTAAACTTACACACAGATGAGTTTAACTAGTATTGTTTAATATTATACTTTATAGCGATTTTTACACCATTGAAAAAAAGTTATTTTGTTATTTATTCTTGAATTCTTTTATCTTTATTTTCACTGCTGAAGATGAGCGCAGAACTGCTTACTAAGCAGGTTACTAAGTAGCTTGATTCAAAGAAGAAGATCCTGGCTTTCCAAATCACTAACCGTTCTGGAAATAGCCCCTCTGGTTGTATTAATATAAAGCTTTGAAAACTATAACTTTTTTGAAATTTTTTTGTCACCCCTCTGTAAGAGCCTAAGCACCTACTTAGTAACCTTTAAATAGAAAATAAGAAAACAGATACTTATCCTTTCTACTAGGAGAGATATATCTAGGTCTTTCTTTTAATTAAAACTAGGGCACAGCTACTTAAAGAGCTATCTATTTAAGAGGGAAAAAGTAGAATCTAAAACTTGCCTATGCAATTTTAGAGCTACACAACACACAGCTTATATAATCCTTAGGTACTAACTATACAAAGATAGTAGAACTATACTTGAGAACTTATGTACAGAGCTAATCTCTCTACAATATCTTTTTTAAACAGAAGCAGGCATTAAGGCTACTTTAGCCTTTATTCAAGAAACTAGGGTTGGTACACAGGCCTAGTACAAAGGAAACTCCGATTACTAGATGCAATCGCCTAGCTAGGCGACTAAGCTCTAAGCACCCCTCCCCCCTCTTCCCCCTCCTCCTCCTCCCCCTCTCCCTCGACCTTACACAATAGGCTAAGAGCCTCACCTTTATTCAGATAAACCACCCCTTGTAAACTACTCAGAAGATAGAAAAACAACATAGATACCTGCAGGCCCCGGCCTGCACGTCTTATATAGCCCTTCAGGCTGAGAAAGGACGTTAAACTACAATAATAAAAAATAACTATGTTACTTACTTTAAGTGCTAACAGAAGGCTCACTACGCAAAAAAGTTTTTAAGTAGCAATTCTAATAAACTCTTAGTTAATATAAATCAAACAGGAAAAAGCTGAGCTTTACTGTAAACTTAGAATTGGTTAAGCGCGTGCTAAGATATTTTTTACTAGAAATAATGCGCATATGTTATGCACGTTAAGCAAACTAGAGCAGAAAAAGAACATTAAGTTATTTTAGACTTATAAGCAGATGTTAGCCTTTTTAATCAAAAAACAGCTATAGAAATAACAATAAAACTTTTTTAAAATACAGAACATCCCTGCTTTAGTTAAATTAAACCTTAAAAGCAGAACACTTATACAGCATACAAGCTAAAGTTGCGCTTTAAAAATAATAACAGTATAGAGTACATGGCAAAGGTTACTGTGTCTAAAGTAGATAAGAAGAGTACACTACTACTACTTAGCAACCTTTTCTTAAACTAAAAGGGCATTTATGTTAACTGTAAATAACAGATGTAGCGCTAAGAATGTATAAAGGCAAATATTAATTTAGTAGCTACAAAAGCATGTTTAAAAGATGCAAGACTTACAGACTTAAGAACTTACTTTTTTAAAAGTGCTCTGATTTTATAGCGCAAGCATTAGGCCTAAGGTATACGTGTTAAACGTATCTGCAGTGCAGGTACTACGCATTTTTAACGTATTATAAAACTATACTAATGTTTTCAACAACAATGCTGTAGAAACTCTTTTATGACTTAAAAGTTTAAATTATGTAATTCTAATTTAACAAGGCAAGGAGACTCTTTATAGGCTCTTTTACACTCTCTCTTCTTGTAAGCTTTAGGTGCTCTGCAAATTCATTAAAGAGGGCCAAAAGAAAAATTAGATTCGCTATAGCACTAGCCTTGCCAGCGCTTCTATATTACTTGTACTAAAGAAAAATAGGACCTTTTGCCTATGCATAAAGTACAGAAGTTTTAATGCTGTTATATTTAAAAATAATTTCCTGCTCTTTTTGATTAGAAAGACAATAGACTACTTGTTAGGCGCATGTTACTACACTACATAAAATTTAAAAGACGCCTACTATTATTTAAAAATAAAGGCAGAGGACAAGTAGAAAACTGCTTTTAGAATAAAATATAAACATTTAAGTATCTTATTATGCTTTTTAGGCTTATAAACGCCCTATTAAGTTTTTAGGCCTATAATAACAGGGCTTTAAAAGAGCATTTAGATTCTATATATATAGTTTACCTAGATCGTATTCTTATTTATACTTATAGTAATAGTATTGCGCTGCACTAGCGTGCTGTACGCGCTGTTCTTAACTTATGGCAGAAAGCAAAGCTATATGTAAATTTCAAAAAATGTATATCTGCTTTTAGCAAAGTGCATTTTTTTAGATTAATAGTTACCAAGATCAGTATCTGCGTAAACTGTGCGCGCGATGCTACTATTAAGCCATAGCCTACACTAACTACTTAGGGTTGACAAAAAAAAGATGTTAAAAAAGTTATTGTTTTTAAAGCTTTAAAATTCTATAACTAGAAGGGCTATACCCAAAAAGGTTAGTAATCTGGAAAGCTCAGATCTTTTTCTTAAAGTTAGGCCACATAGTAAGCTGCTTAGTAAGCACCTTGCGCTCAACTTCCGCATTGAATATAAAGATAAAAAAACTTAAGAATAAATAACAAAATAACTTTTTTTTGAAGATGTAAAAATTGCTATAGAGTATATCTATTAAATAACCCTAGTTGAACTCTTTCATATGTAAGTTTGAAGGTAATTGTAAGAAAAACTATTAAGTAGTAATAAAGAGCTTGTTTTTAGGGAATTAAATAACAAAAAAAGCTTAATAATACTTAGTATACCAGCCATCAACTTCCTTAACGTCGAAATAACGCCTTAGTAAAGATAGAATACAGGGAACAGTTCCTCCAAAACGTATCGCCTAAAGAGATATTTCAAAGCAATGGCCTATACAAAAAACAACCTCTCAACAAGAATTCCTGCTATTGGAGGAAAAGAATCTTTTAGAGAGAAGTGCTATACCTTTAGAGAGGAGTTATTCCCACCACCTCCCTCTACACCTGCTCCATTACTCAATAATTACCAAGGACACTACAAATAGGAGTGGCCAATTTTATCTAGAGAGGAGCTTAACACAGCCTGCTAGAAAATAAAAGCTACCTTACTAGGACTAGATGGAATTAGCTAAGAAGTTATCTCAAAGGCATATAGATATCAACCGAGCATCTTCTTTAAAGTCTATTTAGCTTTGTTTAACTTAGAATACTAACTAAGATGCTGGCGAAAAGCAAAAGGTGTCATCCTCAGAAAGCTAAACAAGCTAGACTACTAAATTCTAAAAGTTTATAAAGTTATCACCCTCTTATGCTGTCTAGGGAAGGCACTAGAAAGACTTTACTTAAAAAGATTAAGTACCTTAGCAGAAACAACTGGCCTGCTACACCCTACACAAATTGGAGGCAGGCTTAAGAAATTAGCTATTAACGCTGTACTCCTCTTCTACAATAATATTCAACAACAGAGAAAGAAGAATAGAGTTACCTTAACAGCCTTTTTAGACATTAGAGGCGCGTTTAACTATTTATCTAAGAACAAGCTTCTAGAAAATATAAGTAACTAACAGCTACTTACCTGCCTCTTAATATAGAAAAATTCCTTCCTTACAGAAAGGCTCTTAGAGCTATCTTTTAATAGGCAAATAGAAGAACTATAGAAGGTTAATACTAGTACACCTTAAGGAATCCTAGCCTCGCCTATCCTATTTCTAATCTACACGAAACCGCTATTCTAGTTAATTATATTAAACGGCAACATATACTCCTTATCCTACATAGACGGCCTTTAGATCTTAATATTAACAATATCTATCAGGAAAAACATTAAACTACTTAAAAAGGAGTTAGCAAACCTCTTTATACAAGTAGAAGAGTTAGCTATCAAGTTTAATAGCTTAAAAACAGAATTAACAAATTGGACATAATCTAGAAAAGATACAAATAGAGTCCTTACGCTACCTACTTAAGAGAACTTCTACCTAAAAAGAGAAGTTAGGTAGCTAGGTATCTCCTTTAACAATACTGTTAAGTTTAGAGACCACTGCTATATAAAGATACAACAAGCAAACTAGGCCTTTTTCCGCCTAAGCAGGGTAGCTAATATTTATAAAGGCCTCTTACTAAGGGCAATAAGGGAATTATACCTAGCGTGTATCACTAGCGTAGCTAATTACGGATGCTAGCTATTTTAGAAAAGCTAACAACACATTCTTAATAGTAGGCAAAAACTTTAAAACTAGACCTGTAGAAAGATCCTAGGAACCTTCAGATCTTCCCCTGCAATGCCTAGTAAGGTAGAAGCCGCTCTATTGTTATCTAGAGTTAGGTTATACAACACTATAAGGAGATTCGCCTTGAGATCTACTCTACTAGATCTAAGCTACTCTCTAAAAGCTGCAATCAACAACAATAGAGGAGAGTAACTTAATTAAATACAAGTATCTATTACCTTAGCCCTCTTAGACAATACAGAGAAAATGTAACACTACGCCTTTACGCTATAGAACGCTAGGACTCTCTACAAGGTCTATATATTAAACAAGCTAAAAGACATTAAAGCAGAAAGCTATATAGAACTGTTAGCAGACAACGACCTTCTATTAATATACTTAGATGCTTTAGCTAAAAAAATAGTAAAGGAATAAGAGTAAGCGTTGCTTTCTATAAAGGAGCTACTCTTATTAAACAACTACAAGCAAATATAGGAAATAACTAGCTAGTTTACAACAGTAAACTAGAAGATATTACTTTAGGGCTAGAGAAAGCAATTAGCCTATTTAATAACTTATAAAATGTTAATATCTACGCAAATAATTAGGCTGCTCTATTTTAGTTAAAAAACACCCCAAACAACCTAGGCTAAGATTGGCAAATTAGGTGTATTAGAGCAGCAACTTAACTAGAAGAAAAGGGCATTACCCCTACGCTACAATAGGTCCTGGGACACGAAGATATACTAGGAAACGAACAAGCATACTCCCTAGCAAAAGAGGCTATAGAATTAAACCCTTTAACAAATAAACAGGCTTAGCAGTTATTAGCTTTGAAATTAAACAACTAGTAAATGTTAACTAGTTAAGCCTCTTGAAGAACTACAGGAAAAAAGCTACTACTAAGAACCTAAGCACTTACTTAGCAACCTTTAAATAGAAAATAAGAAAACAGATACCTATCTACTCTACTAAGAGAGATATATCTAGCTCTTTCTTTTAATTAAAACCAGGTCATAGCTACCTAAAGAGCTATCTATTTAAGAGAGAAAAAGTAGAATCAAAAACTTGCTTATGCAATTTTAGAGCTACACAAGACACAGCTTATATAATCCTTAGGTACTAACTATATAAGGATAGTAGAGCTATACTTTAGAACTTATGTACAGAGCTAATCTATCTATAATATCTTTTTTAAACAGAAGCAGGTATTAAGGCTACTTTAGCCTTTATTCAAGAAACTAGGGTTAGTACACAGGCCTGGTACAAAGGAAACTCCAACAACTAGATGTAATCGCCTGTCTAGGCGATCTAGCTCTAAGCACCCCTCCCCACTCCTCCTCCCCCTCCTCCTCCCCCCCCTCTCTTCCTCTACACAATAGGCTAATAGCCTCACCTTCATTTAGATAAACCACCCCTTGTAAATTACTTCGAAGATAGAAAAACCACAAAGATACCTGCAGGCCCCGGCCTGCACGTCTTATATAGCCCTTCAGGCTGAGAAAGGACGTTAAACTACAATAAATAAAAAGATAGAATACAATTTTGAATCGCCGTTTAAGGTAATTGATCCCGGTCCTCCCTTATAGCAGCCTTAAAGGCTGCTATACTTTTTTTACTCTTTCTTATACCTAAAGAAGTAATAGACCTTTTAGCTAAAGCGTTTTCTAGCAAGGCCCACACGTTTTCTATAGGATTTAGATCAGCTCTATAGGCAGAATGCTTAAAAAGCTGGATCCTATTCCTAGATGTTGGAATATTGACATGCGCAACATGCGGGTCACCCTGTTGAGCAGGTGATCCTAGTAAGCTAAACACGTGACGATCGCGCTAGCGCCTATATATACGGGCTAGATCGTCTTATTCCTCTTAAGTAGTTATTGACCACTTTGTTGTGGCACTTAGTTGTTCAATACACTTATTCCACTCCTCCTAATTAGCTAATTAATCCTTTTCAGCCCCCACAGTTATGAGCCCAGCCGCTTAATCGTAGTTTTCATTCCCACTGCGCAATTAGCAAGCTGTAAGGTTAACTATTTAATTAGAATTTTACTCTCCTCTATTCTCCTACAGCACAGCTAGCAGATCGCTGCTCCTGATGTACCTCTCTCACTCATTGATTATACGATCAATCTCTTTCTAATACAAGCTACCTAGCTATCTACTAACTAACTAATTAATTTGTCGTCACCTTAACAATAACCCACGTCGCGATCCTACACGTAGCATCTTATCTCAAGATAGACCTCACTAATACACCGCTTATCGCCTTAGGGGTGATCCTTAAGGCTTAATTAGACTAGCTAACCTAGTTTGCTCTATTAAGGCTACACTGCTTAGAGAAAGGCATCTAGAATTAGGTTAATCCTAATCTCCAAGACGTACCCTTAATAGATTACTAGGAGCTACAGTATCTAGAACTACTTAAGAATATTAAGCAGCTAGTTACTCTATCACCTAGCGCTAGCGCTTAAATACAAGAGGACTATAAGATTGCTTAGCATAAATACAAGGCTTAATTACTTAATGCTAAGTACAAGAAGGATAATTACAACAAGCTAGTTAACAGGTATAAAGTACAAACTGCTTAATAAATAAGAAAAGTTGCTAAGATTACTAATGTTAAGGACTAGATTAGCAAGACTGTGTATCTAGACCTGCTCTTAAACACCTTAATAAGCATAATTACTTAGAACCTTACTAGCCTTTAAGCCTTAGTAGAGATCCTTAAGGAGGATCTCGCACCTTCAGATTAGAATACTTAGTATTTAATTAGGGCGCAGTATAGATTACACCTTAATAAGGCTTACTAGGGACAAATAGGTCCTAAGTAATAGTTTACTAAGTAGCAGCTACTGTATTGATAAGCAATAATCTACTTGCTTCCTAAGGTTGTTAGGCTATTAGTAATTACTAATTTTTTAGACGCCTTAGGCACTAAGATTGCACTAGTCTAGTCGCGCAAGAAGCGAAATAAGCTAGCGTAAGCAATAGTGCTTAAAAAAGCTTATTCAACCCTTAATAATCTAGGAAAGATCTTTAGTGTTTTGTTGCAGGATTAGTTAATTACTTCCTTAAAAGGAAAAGGACACGCAGTGTTCTAAACTAGATTTAGATTAAGGGCAGCTTAATAGTCTACTAGCGCTAACAAGTTAAAGTTAAATAAGGGTAGTAAGTAATTACACTTTTACCTCTACAAGGCTAGTAAAGGGCCTATAAGTAAGCACTTCTAGACACCGCACAACTGCTATTAACTTTAAACTATAGTCACTAGATTAAGTCCTTCTAGCAGTATACTAATTAAACTGTTAGACAATAACAAAAAGAAGATCCTTAAGTAATAGAACAGCGACAAATAGGCAACCTTACGCACCTAGATTAAGTAGGAAGGCTAGAAGGCTAGCACTAGCAGATTAGCTACTAATAAGTTAAGTAGATTTTACTCTAGCTTATTAGTCTTAGCATTAATTAACCTAAAGGACCTTATTAAGGAAATTAGACTAAATGTGTTTAGCGCAGCCTTTACCCCTTATGCCCTGTCCCTCTACACAATTATAGATAGTAAGTTAGTAGTCTACCTAGTTAATACTATAGATTATATAGTACTAGGCACCTCTAGCGAATACGCTAAGGACAAGACTGTTAAGGCAGGCACTTAAATTATACTAGTTACTAGTATAGAAAACAGGCTGCTTAAGAATGTCCTGCACAGCAAGGCTAGCCCTAAGACAGCTAATTTTCTACTTACTAACGTTAAGGTTGTACTAGGTTTCTATGTTAATATTATATTAGAAGCACGGCTTAAGCAGGTAGGCATTTAGTATTTAGGATATAATTATACCTTGCAATTTAAAATAATTAAGAAGAACGTTGTCTTAATTAACCTTAAGTGTTACTTTAATCTTTTATTTATTAAATGAAAGCAACTTACTTGTTACCCTGCTTAACTACTAGTCGTGAATGCTGTAGCATGATTAAGGAAACCTTAGTTGCGTACTAGCGATAAGGACCTATAGCATTAACAATTAGGACACTTAGGACAATGAGCTATTAAAGCCTTAGTCTACTTAGTGCAGAATATTAAGATAACTAGCAAGAAGCTATTAGAATATAAATACTACGTAATAGCTTATGCCTCGCAAGTAATCCTGCGGCAACTAAGGAAGATGTTACTACAACCTTTTTATAGGATCTTATAAGATCTATTTAATTTCCTAACTAGTTAGCTGCTTAAGAAATAGGCACTAATTATTAAGGAAGACTACTTAGGCAAGCTATACAATTATAATATCTAGTTAAAGGCACTAAATAATATTATACTTATAGTTAAAGGCTTTGCTGTAAGGATTAAGAGGAAATATTAGCAGAAGATTGTAGAGAACTATTAGGATAACAATACTGCTACACTACTTTAGAGAGGGCAATTAAGATATAAGGAATAGGCTATAGAGAAAGGGATCGTGATTAAGACGCCACCGCTATATACTTATAAGCCTAATAGCTTAGCAGAGAGAGCTAGTTAAGAGCTAATTACAAAGGCTATTAAGATGCGCATAAGCGCTAATCTACTAGCTAAGCTTTAGCTAGTAATTATAAATGCAGCTGCTTACCTATATAGAATAAGTCCTTCTAAAATCTATAGCTACTAATCCCCTAACTAGGTGCTAGATGAATAGTTTAGGAAATATTTCTAATATTATTAACTACCTAAGATTAGACACTAGACTGCTAATATACGCCTAGACTAGAGTAGAATTTATGCCTATGGCTGCCGAGCTTATCCTTTAAACGAGGAGAAGGCAGCTAGGCGTAATTATTAAGGATTTAAGGTTAATCCTCGCAGCTATATTAGTTATTTAGTTAGTTATTAAGCCTCTAACATATACTATATATAAGTACTAACACTTAATTAGGTAATCACCACCTATAATATAACTTTAATAAACGTTAATTCTAGAAAGGAAATTGCGAGGAAAGTCTGTTAAGGGATTAAGCAATTAAGATTATAAAAATCCTTTATAATAGCAAGCTAGTTAATCTAGAAGAGGATTTAGACCTCTCGCCTATTTAAGAAAGGGCGGATTAGGATACGTAGCTAACTACTAAAGACCTTAGGGGTAATCTATCTACTATCTTAAGTAGTAAAGAAGGCCTACCTACTAAAGACAAGAGTAGATTAGAAGACGCTAAGCAAAAAGAGCATAAGGCTAGTACACTATTAGGAACTCGCTTAGATTAGCAGCAAAATACTAGTCTTACTACTCTAGAACTAACTCCTAATCTAGAGACTTTAGGGAGCAACAACATAATTAATTGTAGAGTTATTAACAGTTGTACGGCATTGCGCATGCTAAAAGGAGCTAATCTGTTAATACTTAAAAGTAGGGAGCCTCTTTTAAATAAGCCTAACAACTTATTACTAGTCTAACAGTCTGTGCCTAAAGACTCTAACGCGCCAGCTCGTCGTAATAGAACACCTGCTTAGGTAAGCAGGATAGCGGGGCGTAAATTATCTTAAGATTTAAGATCTTAGGCCTTAAATAGTAGACAGGGAAAGTAATTACAAGCTTAACCTCTACTTATAAGACATAGTGCTAAGATTACAGGTAAAAGTCTAGATTAGCCTACAAATTATTATCTTCTACTGCGTAAGCTAGGTAGCGGACGTAAGCATAAGGACGCTACTTAAGATCCTAATAATTAACTAGAGGATAAAAGCATAAGTAGTGTTAATACATTAATTATAAATTATAAGGATCTATTATAGAATAATTTTTATAATACCTACCTGCTAGGTTTGCAAGTAACCTAGGAAGACTAAGCAAGCTATAAGACACTTAATTATATAGTTAGAGCAGCTTTGCTTACTAAGCATAAGCTAAGTAGAAATGCTTAATAACATCACGACAATCTACCTAAACTGCTAAAATTATAGAAGTAGTTGCTTTAGTATCCTATAAGGGCCCTATTTAAGGATGCCTGCAGGAAGGAGATTAATTAGTTAAGTAAGAGTAGAACTTAGACTAAGATATTAAGAGAAGAAGCAAATAATCGCCTAATACCTATAAAGTAAGTTTAGACCTACAAGTTTCATTAGGACAGCTTCTTTTTTAAATACAAGGCATAGATTTTTATAAAAAGTAATCTCTAAGAGAAGGAATTAATTAACTTAACATACGCTGCTATATTAGCAGCTAAGTCCTTCTAAGTAGTAATAGCTATTGCCGCTAAGAATAATCTAGAGATTTAGTAATATAATATTGTAAGAGCATTTCTTAATATGTTAATTATAGTAGACAACCTAGTAATCTGTAAGATACTAGATAGCTTTAAGAAGCTAGAGAAGTGCGTATAGCTTAACCGCGCACTGTATAGATTGTAAGACTCGCCACTGTTGTAGTATAAGGAGTTCTTAGGGTTACTAAGGGAGATTAAACTAATCGCCTTACTAGAGGAGCCCTGCCTTTTCTTTAATTAAGAAGGGGGGATCCTAGTATTATTTTATGTAGATAATATCCTACTGCTCTTCGCGAAAAATTATAAGCAGAGAGCAATAAATCTTTAGTTAAAGATTATAGATAAGTACAAGATAAAGGAACAAAGATTAGTTAAATAGTTCCTTAGTATCTAAATAACTAGAGATTATAAGAAGCAAATAATCACGCTTGTACACAATACATATATTAATAAGATTATAAAGAAGTTTAAGCTAGAGGATAGTAGCTTTCTAAAGACTCTATTGCTATTAGAGGAGCTAATTAAGAACACTAGCAAAGTAACTAAGCAAGAGATTAAGGCCTACTAAGAAAAGGTTAGATTAGTGCTATACACAGCTATTATGCTACGACTAGATATTACCTACTTATTCTTAAAGTTCCTACACTTCCTTATAAATCCTAGTAATTAGCATATAAAAGCTGTTAAACGAGTGATTATGTACCTCTATTAAACAAGATAGGATGCGATCTAATATAGGAACTACAATAGCCTAGACCTAACAATCGTAGGCGATGCTTCCTTTATAAATAATTAAGAAACTTGTTAATTGTCCTATAGATACATAGCTATCCTATATAGTAGTCTAATATTTTGGAAGGCAGCTTAGTAGACTACAGTGACCACGTTAACTACTAAGGCTAAGCTGCTCGCCCTTAAGCATACTACTAAGGAGGCTATAGCCCTTAAACGCTTCTTTCGCGAGCTGTCTCTTAATCTAGGAAACATTTAGACAGTCTAGTGTAACAATTAACAAACAATTAGGCTTATAGTTAGAAAGAACAAGTAGATTAGCACTTAATTAAGACATGTAGATATATAAAATATGTATCTACAGCAGGAATATGCTAAAAGATTATTTTAGGTTAAATACTTAGAAACAGCAATTATGCTAGCTAATAAACTAAGTCGCTTACTTAACAATAGTTTAAAAAGTTTAAGCAGTTACTTAACCTTTAGCAAGTTAAGCATTTAATTAAAGGAAATAATAATTAACAAGCAAAGGATTTGTATTAAGCAGCAATATCTATATACTAGGCTAAGTCTCCTCTTAATAGCTTATTTTATTAAGCAGGAGAACGTAGCTAGACTATCAAACTAAAACTAAAAACCTTATTACTAATAAGCATTAGACTTATTATACTTACTAGACTCTATTATTGCATTACGCTTAGCCTGCTTAGCTTTAGCTAGCTTAAGAGCAATTTAGGCTATCTAAGCCTAAATAGCAAGAGTCTAGAGGTAAGCAGCATTGCGGCGTGATTTTAACCTATTACTTCTATATATAGAGTTTTTAGTTAATCGCCTTTTTACCCTAGCGTAATAATTGCGCTTATATAAATAAGTTGTATAGCAATTAGGACGATAAATAGAAGAACAATTGTATAGAGTAGTAGGGGGTAACATTCTGCAGGCAGCCTACTCTTAAAGCAGTAACCTTTAAGTAGGTTGTTACTAAGGCTGTTTATGTTGCTGCTGTTGCTACTAAGGATAATAAGCTAACTATTGCGGCTAGTGTGCGGGTTGCTACGTAGGAGCAGGAGCGAACGCAGGTGTAGGAGCAGGAGTAAGAGTAAGAGGTTAAGCAGTAAAACCGCGATACAATATTTCTTAAGCGCAATAATTATAGACAAGAGGCTTCTATAAAGAAGGCTTTCTAGTAGACGTAACACCGCTCTTAATCTCTTTGCGGCAAGCAATAATGTCCTTAAGTAGTTAAGCCATTAAAGCTTAGTACATCTTATTATTATTTTATCCTTAAACACTAGTTAGCAAGCTAAGCAAGAAGGTTAATAGGTTAAGACTTACCTCTTTATCTCTATTCATAGCTATAAATTAATTAGCGAGATTAATATTAACTATGTAGTAGGTGTAAGACAAGCAACTACTTTAGCGCAAGCTGCTCTAACTGCTAGTCTAAACGCGATTAAAGTAGCGTTTAGTGTATAAACTATCTAGTATCTTCTTTATACAGCACTCACACGGCAGAACGCGAGGGTATAATAAATTAGTAGCAACTTTTAAGGAGCTATTAGGCGCCTTTCTCTATATAAAGGGGGGCGCGGTGCGCTTAGTAGACAGATTAGTAGGCGTTTTTAGCCTATTGCTATTACTATGTTGCTATTTACGCGTTGCTGCTTAAGCAGTTATCTGCTATAACTTTTGCTTTAGCTCTTAAGGAGCCTTGCCCTTGCGCTAGATTAAATACTTAGTTAGACTTTTATATAGATTAAAATTTAAATAAGAACTTAACAACAGACTTAATTTAGTAGGTAAGGTAATTAGCCTCTAAGTAGAGCTACTAGATGTCTTGCAGTAAGCGAAAGGATTAACAGGCAGAGGTAACTAACTCTTATTATCTTAGAGATTAGCTGCTTGCTAAATCTTATTGTTAAATAAGCTTTAGCGCGCGTAATACTTATACTTAGTACTATTCTTACATTGTTAGCGAAGGCTTTCTAAGCGTTAATCACGTTATTAATAACAGCTCTCTAAGCTGCGCTTATTGTTGCTAGGGGTAGACTACACTAGAAAGATTAGCAGCTTATTAGTAAGAGTATAATAGGGCAATACTTACTATGTTAGTAATAGTGGTTAAGACAGTCCTAAAAAGCTTAGTGATTAATATTAGAGTGAGGTTAAGGACAAAAGTTTTAGAGGGGTAGTAGACGCAATTAATATTGTTGTAGAGGCTACGCACTAACTAATTACGTAATATTCAGGGTCTATTTAATGTTTTAATATTAGGACTGCTGAGATTAATTAAAACATTAACAAGCAGCATCACTCCGACAACGGAGGATTAGGCAGGAAAAGCTATAATTACAGAGGGACCTCTTAATTAAAGACCTTGATTTATTACGATTGCCTAGTTGCTCACAGCTTAGATTAATAGTATCTCACTAACCTAGGGGGTGTGTTAGAGTATTAACATGCGCAACATGCGGGTCACCCTGTTAAGCAGGTGATCCTGGTAAGCTAAACACGTGACGATCGCGCTAGCGCCTATATATACGGGCTAGATCGTCTTATTCCTCTCAAGTAGTTATTGACCACTTTGTTGTGGCACTTAGTTGTTCAATACACTCATTCCACTCCTCCTGATCAGCCAATTAATCCTTTTCAGCTCCCACACTAGAAAACTATAATAAAACTTCTAGAGTTTTATAAATCTTAGCGTTATCCTGCTAGAACTTCCAGCCTATATAGAGGTTGTAAGTTCTTTAATTATATAAAAAAAGATCGCTACTTTATAATTTAAATATAGAGTAAACAGTCTCTAAGTAAGAAAAAGAAGTATAGGTAACTTACCTTTTTTTATTGCCGGGTTTACTATAGATATAAGGATCTTTTTAATATAGACCAGATTCCTAAAGAGAGTAGTAATTAAAGGGATTTAAGTTCCTACTAGTTTAGATCTACCCCCTATCCAAATCGCACCCCAAACTTGGATAGAAATACCTTGACCTATAACTTAATTAGTAAGCGTGCTAAAAATGCATTAAAATAATAAAGAAAAAACAAATCTATTAAAGTAATTTTCTAGTTAATAAGATCTTTTCAAACTTACTTATGTTAGTTGTAGAAACTATTTTCCTTCTAACTCTATTATTTTGCCGTGTTTGATAGTATTCAGCCCTAGCACTGTGCCCTTGCTTAATAGCAGACTCGTCTCAAAATATAACTTTATCAAAGTAATATTTTTAAGGTTGTTAAGTAATTGCTTAGCGTAAATATAAAGGTTATAAGCCTTTTTAGCGTCTAAAGGCGTCTTTTTTTAAGAAATGTTAACAGAATAGTTCTCCTTTTTCAAAAAGCGTTGTAAGCTTCTAACAGAAACATCTATACTATTTTGTTATAAAAAACGATGATTTGTCTTTTTAGGGCTCTTAGTAAGGTCTCTATTAAGCACTCTTTTTGCTTTATTTAAGATCTTTGTAGGACGACCTTTTTAAGGCCTAAAAGTAGATAAAGGAGCCTTTTTTTTTGTTTTATTCGACAAAGAGTATTAGTGATACTTCTAAAGGACTTTTCTAGTAAATTACTAATTAAAGAAATAGGCTTGTTTTATAAATATAAAGTATAAACTTCTTGCTTAAATTGAGAAAGATTGCGAGACAAAGAGGAGGTATTATAAAAAAAGCAAGTTCGGACAAACAAGAGGAGTTAAAATACTAATAGCTTACTAAGCTATTACGTCATTAGCGCTTACGTAAGCAACCCCTATTTTTTCACCCTTTTATTAAACTCTAAGGAATTAAGATGTAAGCCTCCAGAATACGCTTACGTTATACTTATATAAGCTTATTAAACTTATTTTTTTCTTAGCGTGTTTTTATACAATTATAAAAAGTTATACTGAAATCTATTTTTACTTTTTTTTTTATCTTATTTCAAGCAAGATTACAGGGACAACCGTGCTAACTAAGCAGCTTACTAAGCCATCCAACTTAAAAAAGAAGATATTAGCTTTCCAAATCAATAATTCTTTTGGGTATAGTACTTCTAGTTGTCGAAATATAAAGCTTTTAAAACTATAACTTTTTTGACATCGTTTTTTTTGTCACCCCTCTGTATAAGTAGGTATTAACTACTTATTATTAATAGCTATAAGAGCTACTACCTAGTTAAATTTTAATATTTTTGTAAGAAGAAGAATATTATTCTTCTCTATATACTTACGCACTTGTCTTACTTATTATAGCTTCTTAATATCGCCTGCTTCTTGCTGTTAAAGCGTAAGTATAGTAACGCTGATTTAGGCTTAGCATACAACTATACCAACTATATTAGTAAGGAGACCTTCTTACTAGCTTTTAAGGCTACTTTTAAGCAGTCTATTATAAAGGAGAATATTTAAGCTAGCTTTAGAGGCGCTAGTCTAGTCTTATATACTTACAGGCTGTGCTATTAAAGCTTAATATTATAGTGCAGACGCTAAAACAATTATTATAACAAGTAGACACCTAGGAGGCGTAGACACTACGTAACACGCGCAAAGTTAAGGCTTAAAGTATTCTTATTTAAAAAAGAGTAAGAAACTGTTATAAGTTTTTTATAAATCTACTTAACGCGCAGGTTACGCAGTTAAGTAAAGAGGCCTAGTAAATAGCACATATAATAACGCTTATAATAAAGAAAATAAGTAGCCTTTAAAAGGCTTTAAATAAATTAAATAAGCGTAAGAGCTGCAAGCAGCAATACTTATAAATAGAGAAGACTCTTAATATAAGCAAGGTACAAGAAGTATTAGCTAAATAGGCAAGTAGTAGTTGTAGTAATAGTAAGAGTACATTAAAGAGGGTGTAAGGAGAGAGGCGGTGCAGGCGTTATAAGCAGGTTAGACACAACGCTTGTACCTGCGTAGTTAAGATAGATAGTGCAAGTAATAGCAGCAATTCTAATAGTCAACTTAGTATATTGTAATAGTTTATTAACTGTAATGAAAGTGCGTTATAATTTATTAACATTAACGCGCTAGTGGGGCGTGTCTAATTCGCTTAGGTGTCCGATTTGCTTGTGAACCACGTTATAGAAGTTAAAACTTTAAAAAGCTGCCGCTGCCTGCGCCGCCGCCCGCGCCTCCGCGCCCTCGCCCTCGCTGGAGCTGGAGCTGCAGCCGCCCTTACTAAACCGCGCTTCTCGCGTAAAGTCAACTAGTGCTACTTTAGGTACAGCATTAGCCTGTACGTCTAGAAGGCATGTAGGTAAGGTTAAAACTTTAGGTACAGCATTAGCCTGTACGTCTAGAAGGCATGTAGGTAAGGTTAAAACTTTAGTTAAGACTACCCGCGGGCGTAAGACCCTAGCAGTAACCTCTAGTTATTAAGGCGCACTTAGTACGTATCGCGGCGTGCCCTGTCTTAAGTACGTTAAGAGCGCTTTATCTAGCAGCTCTAATAAAGCTTATTAGAATAAGGTCTCTAGCTCCAAGGCGTACTACTAGCAGTACTTTAATAGAAAGACCTAAAAGGTCTTATATATTATTTCTTTTTCAATTTTAAGCTTTTACTAATAATTAAAGCTTTTAGATTACTATCTTTTTAGCTAAAGCTTCTTACTAAGCTTTAGAAAGATACGCTATTATAAGCTCTTCTTTTATTCTTTCTTAAGCTCTCTATACTAACAAATTATAGGGCGAGTAGATTAAAAAGCCTATAAGCTACTATCTGCGTCCTTCTAGAGAAAGCAGCTAAGGAGGAGTAGTCTAGAGAGAACTTTAGTAGTAAGGAGCAGAGTTAGAATAACTAGAATAAGCCTGCTAGCTCTTCTAATAGTCTTCTTGCGCGTTATCTACGCGTTAAGAATCTATTAGGTAAGTTAGTAAACCTCCTAGTTACCTAAAAACCTATTTAGAAGGGGGTTGTTCTCCTAAAATTTTATAAGTTTTCTAAGAGTAGAAGGCTAATCTACATTAATGATTAAATATTTATCTCTTTTTTTTATACTCTTTTTCTCTTATAAACCCTTATAAGATACATATCCCGCCTTTTCTTGTTGCTTCACAGCCAGGCGCTCCTGGATGAAGTGAAGTAGCAACACCATCATCGCCTTGCTTTCTAACCCATAGACGCGACGATAGAAAGCCCACTCCTCCTTTCCCGCCTCTTTCTTCTCTATCGCTAATATAACGTCTTGCAATAGCTGTTTAAGCTAGGTTCTAGTCTCTATACTTAGCCCTTGTATAACGAACAGGAAGAGGGGGATGCTAAAGCAATAGATCTTAAGTACTGCGCTAGTATTAGTAAATTCACTAGAGATCATGTATTCCTTGCACAAGTAGCTAAATTAGGGCTTAATAATCTTTTTGTATATAAAGATATCGCAGATAAGGGACTTATTTACGATTTTTATAAACTTAGAAGTCTAGCTAGGTAGTTAAATTTTAAGATACTTAATAAATTGAGGTGTCTACATAAGTAATTTAAGTAAGACTAAATGAGGTGCTAAGTAGACAGTAGCAAAGGATGCTTTTTTTAGAAGAGAGCCTAGAATAAGGAGATACTCGCTGCGGAGGTTGTACGCTATTGCAGTTTATTGTATGCGAATTATTCATATGCGGTGCTGTTTGAAAGGTAAGAAGCAGTAGCTTCAGCTTTATAAAGTATTATAGGCTCCTGCTACAGTACGTACGTGTTCTTTCCCTCTATTGCATTATGTTGCAATTTTATTGCAATCCTACTGTAATCCTATTGCTAGCCATAGGCTGGCAATCGCTGTTAGACACGTTTTAACTAGTGTCGTTTTTTAGTACCTTAGCAAATTTTTTTGACCCTGATTATCGCTCAGTAGTCTGAGCTTTCCTCCTAGAACTTATCCACCCACCGTTCAAATCTCGTTAACTATACACAATCTTTTTTTTGACTTTTGCGATTGATTAGTAGAGGGTAGCTGCTTTTCACTTTTTTGGAACCCCATTTTGACTACAACAACAACCACCACCTTTGACCACTTAAAAAATTAATAAGATACGTATTCTATATTAATAAGTTCCTTGAAGTGCTTAAGCTTCTATCTTAATAAATATTTAGTAAGTTTATTAGCTAGTATCTTAGCTATTAGTATATACTTAATCTAAAACAAGGTTTTAGCGTGCTTTTAGTAAAGCTACATGTTCTATATATCTATATAATAAAGCTTAGTAGTAATTCTCTCTTACTTTCTAACAACTAAGCGTATAGTTTGCTAGTTATTATAGAAGATTCTCTTGGCTCTTAAGGCTACAAGTTTAAGCTTATTGAATAGCTTCTTAAGCGCTATAGACTCTTTTACTACATGCTCTAACGCAAAGAGCTTAGCTTCTATAGTTAAAGTTATTACTATAGCTTAATAAGCTGCTTTCTAAATGATTAGTTCTCTAAAGAGTATAATAATGTAGCCTTAAGAAGACTAATAAGTCTCTAAATTATCTACAAAAGACGCGTTTCTATATATGGTAAGCTCCTTACTATTATTATTACTATATTTACTCTTCTTATGCCTTGTATAGTAGAAGTATTATATAAGATAATTTACAGCTTTTATGTAAGCTTTTAAAAGGTTAGTAAGAAAGTAAGAGAGCTTAGAAACTACGTAAGTAGTGTTAGGACGCAGTATAGTAGCTGTAAAAAGCGTACTACTAACGCGCTCTAAGTAGGCCTTCATTTAAGGCTTTAGGGCCTCCTCTAGATTTTTAACTAGCTCCTCTAAGAGAAGGGGAGTTTGAGGGAACCTACTTAGGGAGTCTAAACTAAAGCGTTTAGTGACTTTATTAATATATTAGTTATATAGTTGCGCTATTATACGCTTCTTACAGTATCTTATAATCCTTATCCCTAGAAACTAGCTAGCCTCTTCTTAATTCTTAACCTTGTAGGTGTCTTCAATAGATTATAGGAGCTTATAGGCCTTAGTTTTGGCTTCAGCCTTTTAAGACAACCTTTTGATGTAACCACACATTTTGTAGACACTTTTTTAGTAAAAAAAAAGATTTATTACGAACAACAGGTATTAGGGCTTATGTCCCCTTATTTAGCATTGCTAGCACGCAATGAGTGTGTCGCTCTAGTATATTTAGATAGAAACAAAGAAAAGCAAGACAAAGACGCGAATTACTTCCTAAATTAACACGCCCTATCTTACCTTTTCTTGTTACTTTACTGCTAGGCGCTTCTAGATAAAGTAAAGTAGTAACACTATTATCACCTTGCTAACTAACCTATAAACGCGATAATAGAAAGCCTACTCCTCCTTTTCTACCTCTTTCTTCTCTATCGCTAATTTGACGTCTTGCAATAGCTATTTAAGCTAGGTTCTAGTCTCTATACTTAGCTCTTATATAATAAATAGAAAAAGAAAGATACTAAAGTAATAGATCTTAAGTACTGCGCTAGTATTAGGAAATACCCTAGAGATTGTATATTCCTTATATTACTAGCTTAGTTAGGGCTTAATAATCTTTTTGTAAATAAAGATATTGTGACTAAAGGACTTGTTTAAGATTTTTATAAACTTAGGAGTCTAGCTAGGTAGTTAAGTTTTAAGATACTGAATAAATTTAGGTGTCTACATAAGCAGCTTAAGTTAGACTAAATTAGGTGCTAGGTAGACAGTAGCAAAAGATGCTTTTTTTAGAAGAGAGCCTAAAATAAGGAGATGCTCGCCGCGGAGGTTGCACGCTATTATAGTATATTATATGCAAATTATTTGTATACAGTGCTGTTTAAAAGGTGAGAAGCAGTAGGTAAGTAGCAGCGGCTTTATAAAGTATTGTAGGCTCCTGCTGTAGTACGTACGTGTCTTTTCCCTCCTCTATCGCATTATGTTGCAATCCTATTGCATTCCTTCTATAATTCTGTTGTTAGCTATAGGCTGGCAATCGCTATTAGACACGTTTTAACTAGTGTTGTTTTTTAGTACCTTAGCAAATTGTTTTGACCCTAATTATCGCTCGGTGGTCTAAGCTTTCCTCCTAGAACTTATCCACCTACTGTTCAAATCTCGTTAACTACACACAATCTTTTTTTTTGATTTTTGCGATTAATTAGTAGAGGGTAGCTGCTTTTCACTTTTTCAGAACCCTATTTTGAATACAACAACAACCACCACCTTTGATACCTTAAAAAATAAATAAATAGGCCTTAGTTTAGTAAGTTTAGTAATACATAAAGAGTATATTATCTATATAAAATAGTAGAAGTATTAAGCGCTCCTTAGTAAAGAATAAGCATAGCTCCTTAGCTAAGGCTTATAGGCTAAGCTTTTTTAGTGTGCTTAAGAACTAATTATACTATAATAATAGCGAGTCTTATAGACTGTATAAGACTCTCTTCAGCTTAACGCATTTGCCTAGGCACTTATAACTATCTAGTAGGTTATATAGGATTATTATTTTCTCACTAATATATACGTTAAGGAACGCGCCTACTACGTTAAGTTGCTATAGTTTTATGTTAAACTTAGCTGTAATTGTAATTGCGAGCCTAAAGGAATACGCGGCTAGTATTACTGCGTATATTAAGTATATTAAGTCTTTTACTTAAAGGTCTCCTCTTACTATAAGACGTACTTTATATTAAAGAAAGTAGCTGTTCTTATTAAGCTTGTAGGTAAATACCTACTTAAGAGGGAGAGGCTTAGTATCCTCTAGGATCTCTTCCTCTATCTAGATGCCTTTTCAAAGTAGAGTATAAATCTCCTTTTAGCTAGCCTATTTAAATAGAGTCCTATATTAGTAGTTGTAGAGGTTCTTTTATTTATTTAGAAGCTTTAGGAGATTGTTAAAGTATATTTAAGATTAATTAACCTTTCTAAGAGCTGCTTTGATTACAGCGTAAACTATGATTAACTCTCTATTTAGGTTCTAAGGCTAAGAGAGTAGTACCTTAAGCTTAGGAGCCTTTAAGAGATTATATAATAGGCAATATATGCCTGTACCCTCTATATTAGGACTATGTTAGTTTTTATTTTTCAGCCTTAAAGAGCTCCCTATAGGAGGCCCTTATACTTTCTTTTTATAAAGTTTTTTTACTAGAGAATTTTAAGAGGCTCTAGTTAGTATTGTAGAATTCTTAGCACTGTGTTAGGCGTCTTTAGAAGTCATTTCTACTCTCTTTTAAGAATATAAGAGTCTTAGCGCGTTTGTTAAGCTTACTTTACTAGTTATTTACAATTTCTAGAAGCTGAGCAGCTTATTACTACTGCTTATAGCTCTTTAAGCTAGGGTGCTTTGCCCTAGTATTTACGCTCCTAGTAAAGGAGACGCTAGTGTAACTTTAGGCGTTAGTAGCTATCCTAAAAGACCTTTCTGCCCTATTTAAATTTCTTTAGAAGTGTTAGACTAAC
Source organism: Alternaria sp. 'sect. Undifilum' (assembly GCA_024321975.1). Classification (NCBI taxonomy): domain Eukaryota; kingdom Fungi; phylum Ascomycota; class Dothideomycetes; order Pleosporales; family Pleosporaceae; genus Alternaria; species Alternaria sp. 'sect. Undifilum'. The sequence goes on from JAJJZI010000003.1 coordinate 5,526,746, forward strand.
ACTTCTTACGTGCTATTAGTGTACTACTTATTAAAAATTGTAATAGGCTTTTTATAGTCTTTATTACTAGCTAATTACTCTTTAGATGTAAGTCCTCTTATATTGTTACTACTACTTTACTAATACTAGTTAGCTATTTAAGCACTTCTCTAGCCTTACAAATTTTATCTTTATTAAAGGTGTTTACTATAAGGACTACGTCCTGCCTAGGTAGCTGATAAGCTAGTCTCTAGTAGTACAGCGTCTTGTTAAATGTGATATTATATATTATAATAACTTAGTTAAGCGCTAGGACTTATATATAGTATATGTTAGAGGCTCTATAGTCTACTAAGTAACTAATATAGCCCTTGGGAAGAGTCTTAAAGCTCTTCCTATATTGCTTAGCCACTCTATCCTTATTTAAAGGATAGGCGCGGCAGCCGTAGGCGTATATACTACTCTAATCTAGTTTTATGTTAGCTGTAAGACTCTTAAGAGGCTTAGGCTTATAGTAATTAAAGTACTTTCTACTTTATTGCTTAAGGAGCTTGTTTAGTGAGCGTAAGCTGTGTACATAAAAAGGACTTATATTATAAAGCTAGGCCGTAACCTTAACAATCTCTAGCTAGAGTTTCTTAGGCAAGTTTACGCTTGCCCTTATCTTAATTAACTTAGTAACTAGCTTCTAGCCTGCTCTTATAGTTGCTCTATTTAGTTTACGTGTATATAGTAGAGAAGACTCAATAGTAATACTATGTTCCTTATACTATATTTGGTACTGCAATGTCCCTTGCTAAGATAGTGTTTAATCGTTATTATCTTATGTAATTTTAACTATCTAGAGCTTGTAACAAGCTTTAAGGAGTACCTTAAGATATTAAAAGGCTCTTATAATTTCTAAGATAGATTTTGCTTGCAGGATATATATATAGAGCTTGCTACTAAAAGCGTCCTTTATTACTTGTATCTTCTGCTCTTCTAACCGGCCTTAAGGCATATCAAATAGGTCCTACAAGATCCTCTAGTATAGTTAAGGAGAGGGCTTCTTTAGTTTTCTTAATATAACTTGTTTTGTATAGGTTAGAGCACAGTGCTCGCACTTAACACGTGCTATTTCTTTAATTCTTATACCCTAAGCTGCGTTAACAAGTGCTTCTAGCGCTTTAGGGCCTAGGTGCTCTATACAGGCATGCTAAAGGTCCTCTAAGTTGTTCCTTAGATAAGTTACTTATAAGCTTTTAACTAAAGGCATTATATTTAGAATAAGCTTAAAATAAAAGGATAGTAGCTTATTTTAAGGGTGCGTTAGATTAACCAAAGATACAGGGAAAACAGTAGTAAATTAAATAAAGAACTACAAAGGCTATCTAGCAAGCTTATCTACTCCTCTATAAGGTCTATGCTTAGTACTAAGAAAGAGGCAAGGGTAGCTACGTAGCAGCTGCTAACGTGGCTTAAGAAAATAGCGCAAAGCTAAGAGAAAAGTTTAGTAGGCTAGAAAAGTAGAAGGGCTAGTATGCCCGGCTTACAGATACTAGGTGCGCACAGACACCTAAGATCTGTAGGATAGCAAAACAAGGCTTTTTGTTAAGTACTAAAGATGTTAGGGCTTTAGCCCTTTATAGTACTCTCTTCTTTAACAAGGGTCTTAGAGTTTTTCTAGTCCTATAATGCTTCTATATCTTCTAAGTTTAAAGCTAGTTCCTACGTTAGTTCTAGGTATCCTACCTATTTAACTAGGTATTCTTTTCTTCTTCCTATGCTTCTTTCCTGTAATAGGCGCTCTACTAGGTACTCTTTTTCGCCGTCTACTTTAATTGGTAAAAGTTTATTGTCGTCTTGTAGTAAGCTTAGTAAAGAATCGAAGCAAGCTAGTTAGAGGTTGTTAATATTATATACTAGATGTATTCTTCTAAAAGTATTTAGCTTTACAGCGTTTAGTCTAACAATTTTAAGTACTATGTACTTTAAATTCTTCTAATTAAGTTTTTAGCTTAGTCTTATTGTCTTGTAGTAGTCTCTAAGCTTTAACTAAACCTTATTACCTATTTAAAGCTAAGGTAATTGCTTTCTTCTCTTGTTTACTTAGCGTCCTTATTCTTGTTAAGATTCTACTATTATAGCTCAAGTTAACTTAATACTTTGCTAGAGTTTATCAGCTATCTTTTCTACTTTCTAGTAGTCCTCCTATATTCTCCTTTCTTAAGCTTAATTTTAAAGTCTATGTTTTACTGCTATTTAAAGAGGATCTACCTTATATTTATATTATAGAAAGAAAGGTAATATTCTAGTTAATTATGCTTCTCTTGCTATAATCGCGATCTTAGCTATCTCTAAGTTGCCTTTCTAATTTATTTAATCTTATTTGTAGAAAGCTTGTAAGTAAGTTTGTACTATAGAGTTTATTTGTTCTGTCAAGCTATTAGTTTTAGGGTAATATCTAGAAGATAAATATTATTTAATCTCTAGTAGCTTACAAAGTCTAGTCTAAAAGTAGATTATAAACTATACACCTTAATTAGATGTAATATAGTCTAGTAACTAGTAGTAGGCTACTACAGAGTTAATAAACGCTTTAGCTACGCTTTCTATAGTAATATGTTTAAAACTTATTAAAACTACGTCTTTGCTTAACTTATTAGTAACTACTATTAGGTTTATACAACCTTCGCTCTCTAGTAATCCTATAATAAAGTTAATTAATATTTCCTTCTAAATACGCTCTAGAATTAGCAAAGGCTTGAATAATTGTCGCATATACCAGCCACGCGCCTCAGCCACGAGGCTCTAGGCCCAAGCGTCAAGGCCTGCGCGGCACGAGCAGCGCCAAGCGCCAAGGCTTAGAGCCTTCACGCCGAGGCTTAGAGCCTTTACGCCAAGGCTTAGAGATTTCACGCTAAGCTTAGATACTTGCATCTAAGCTCCACAAGACACTTGCCGTGCTTAGAAGCATCTCTCTAAGCTCTACAACTGTAGTTATAGACTATAGTATTTTGTTTGTATTTATAGAGCGTCTTAGACGTAAATAGAAAGACAAAATTAACTATCTAGTTCTCCTAAACTACTATTTCTAGCTCTTTATTCTCTATAGTTATAAGCCTAGCGCTTCAAATTACAGTTTAGATTCTTCCTACACAACCTAGATTACGCTAGTAGTAAATTAAACCCTCTAATTTGTTTAAATACACCCTTTACCATACTAACTAATTACACGTACTATAATAGCAAGCGAGTCCCCGCAAATTACTAATTTAGCGCGCCTCTTAGGCTACGTAACCTAGACTTACTAGTACACCTAGCTAAAGTTTAATACTAAATCTTAAGGAGTCTAGGAATATATTAACCGAGAGGCTATTATAACTGTTAATATATTAACAGGGCCGCCTCTAAGACCATTAGTGCCTATAGAGGACTCGTTTAAAAAAAAGCTTAAAGCCTATAATAAAAAGCTTAATAAATATTGCGTAAGGCATGTAGACTAGGCTATTGGCTTCGGCCTTTTGAGACAACCTTTTGATGTAACCACACATTTTGTAGACACCATTTTAGTAAAAAAGATTTATTGCTAACAACAGGTATCTAGGCTTATGCCCTCTTGTTTAGCATTGCCGGCACGCAATTAGTGTGTCGCATGTTTAGACAGAAACAAAGAAAAGCAATACAAAGACGCAAATCGCCTCCTAACTTAACGCGCCCTATTCCGTCTATTCTTGTTGCTTTACTACTAGGCGTTCCTAGATAAAGTAAAGTAGTAACACTATTATTACCTTGCTTGCTAACCTATAGACGCGACAATAGAAAGTCTACTCCTCCTTTTCTACCTTTTTCTTCTCTATCGCTAATTTAACGTCTTGTAATAGCTGTTTAAGCTAAGTTCTAGTCTCTATACTTAGCTCTTACACAACAAATAAAAAAAGAGGGATACTAAAACAATAGATCTTAAGTACTGCACTAGTATTAGTAAATACCCTAGAGATCGTGTATTCCTTACACAACTAGCTAAATTAAGGCTTAATAATCTTTTTGTATATAAAGATATTGCTGATAAAGAACTTATTTAAGATTTTTATAAACTTAGAAGTCTAGCTAGGTAGTTAAGTTTTAAGATACTTAATAAATTTAGGTGTCTGCATAAGCAGTTTAAGTTAGACTAAATTAAGTGCTAGGTAGATAGTAGCAAAGAATGCTTTTTTTTTAGAAGAGAGCCTAAAATAAGGAGATGCTCGCCGCGGAGGTTGTACGCTATATTGCAGTGCAGTGTATTATATGCGAATCGTTCATATACAGTGCTGTTTAAAAGGTGAGAAGTAGTAGGTAAGAAGCAGCAGCTTTAGCTTTATAAAGTATTGCAGGCTCCCGCTGCAGTACGTACGTGTCCTTTCCCTCCTCTATCGCATTATGTTGCAATCCTATTGCAATCCTACTATAATCCTATTGTCAGCTATAGGCTAGCAATCGCCGTTGGACACGTTTTAACTAGTGTCGTTTTTTGGTACCTTAGCAAATATTTTAACCCTAATTATCGCTCGGTGGTCTAAGCTTTCCTCCTAGAACTTATCCACCCACCATTCGAATCTCGTTGACTACACACAATCTTTTTTTTGACTTTTGCGATTAATTAGTAGAGGGTAGCTGCTTTTCACTTTTTTAGAACCCCATTTTGATTACAACAACAACCACCACCTTTGACACCTTAAAAAAAAGAAGTAGACTAGGCTTCAAACGCGCGTGTACTATAGCACATTTAGGATTAAGTTTACATAACTATTAACAAGCAGTTACTAGCTCTAATTATAATATGACTTATAGACAGACTGAGCTAGACTTTTAATATGCTTATCAAGTAATTATAGCTTATACTAGCGCTAATAGATGCTGTTAACTAAATAATAACATGCTAGGAGTACTCTATAAGCCTTAAAAAAGCAAAGCTTAGTACTATAGAACTACAAGCTTAGTACAACAAGTAGTAAACATCCTAACTAAAAGCTAAGAAGTTAAAGATACCTAAGGTAGACAGCGCGCTTGCTGTATCTAACTTTCTAGATGCTATAGGAGCTAAATACTCCCCTAAATAAGCTAGTACTATAAAGACGCTTTACTAGCAACACTAGACGCTAGAGAAAGATTATTCTAATCTAGACTAAATAGGTTAAGTATTCTTAGAGATGCTCTACTAGCGCTTAATTAGCTTACTAAGCTTAGCTAAATCTTTAGAAGCTTATACTATATTAGGAAGCTTAAAACCTTGTCTACTAAGATAAGGCGCTAAAGGCATAAGTTATAAACGCAGCCTTAAGTGCCTATATTAGAATAGTAATAATAGTAGGTATTACTAGGATCCTGTAGAATACTATACACTCCTAGCAGCTATTAAGGCCTACCCAAAGGTTGATTATAATATTAGTAAAGAGAAATTTAAAAAGATTTAGAAACGCCTGTATACTAACTAGTATAAAGAACTGCAGAATAAACTTGTTAAAGCAGGACATAAGCTCTTTTAGAAGAAAAAGAGTAAGTTAAAGGCCTTCCTAGCTAGTATAGTTGTATCCTTAATTAACTTAGCACTTCTTAAGGAAAACAAGAATTCTAGTGTATACTACACTAGCAACTTTAACGCTTATATACTATGAGAGAGTATAATATTAGACAGTAGGGCCGCGTTGCACCTAGTAAACAATAGGGAACTGCTTATACTAGGCTGCTTTGTACTGGCTAGAGAGGTAGAGATAGTAAAGGCAGGCACTTAGGCCTTCTTTATTAGCGGCTAAGGCACGCGTATTCTACGCTAAGTTCTAAGTAGAACGCGTAGTAATAAAACTAAGGACCTTATGCTTACAGACGTAGTAGTTGTTAAAGGTTTTTATCTAAATATTGTTTTAGAAGCTCGCCTACATAGAAAAGGAGTCTAGTACTTAGGCCTAGACAATACTCTCTATTAAGGTACACTAGGTAGAAATGTTGTACTAGCAAGGCTTAAACGCTGTTTTAACCTCTTATTCTTTAAATATAAGCTACTATTCTTTTATCTTAAGCTTGTTTTAAACGTAATACCTTTAGTTAAAAGCTTATAAGTAACCTATCTAAATAACAACTTAGAGGACCTTTAGTATGCCTACACAAGGCACCTAGGCCCTAAAGCGCTAGAAGCACTTATTAACACAGCTTAGGGCGTAAGGATTAAAGAGATAACATGTATTAAGTGTAAGCACTGTGCTCTAACTTATGCAAGATAGGTTATATTAAGAAAGCTAAAAGAGCTCTCTCCTTAACTATACTAGAGGATCTTGTAGGACCTATTTAACATGCCTTAAGGCTAGTTAGGAGAGCAGTAGATATAAGTAATAAAGGACACCTTTAGTAGTAAGCTCTATGTGTATATCCTATAAGCAAAATCTATTTTAGAGATTATAAAAGGCTTTTAACACCTTAAAGTACTCCTTAAAGCTTATTATAAGCTCTAAATAGTTGGAATTACACAAGATAACAACCCTTTAACACTCCCTTAGTAAGGGATATTGCAGTACTAAATATAGTATAAGGAATATAATATTATTATTAAGCCTTCTTAACTATATACACATAAACTAATTAGAGCTACTAAAAGAGTAGGCTGAGAGCTAATTACTAAGTTAATTAAAATAAGGGTAAGCGTAAATCTGCCTAAGAAACTCTAGCTAAAATTTATTAAGGCTACAGCCTAGCTTTATAATATAAGTTCTTCTTATGTACATAGCTTACGCTTACTAAACAAGCTCTTTAAGTAATGGAGTAGGGGGTACTTTAAGTACTAGAAGTCTAAGCCTCTTAAGAGGCTTATAGCTAATATAAAACTAGATTAGAGTAGTATATATACTTACAGTTACTACGCCTATTTCTTTAACAAGAATAGAGTGGCTAAGCAATATAAGAAGAGCTTTAAGACTCTTCCTAAGGGCTATATTAATTACTTAGTAGGCTATAGAGCCTCTGATATATACTATATATAAGTCCTAGCGCTTAACTAAGTTATTATAACACGTAATGTTATATTTAACAAGACGCTATACTACTAGGGACTAGCTTATAAGCTACCTAGGCAGGACGCAGTCCTTATAATAAACACCCTTAATAAGGACAAAATTAGTAAGGCTAAAGAAGTACTTAAATAGCTTACTATTATTAGTAAAGTAGTAGTAACAATACAGGAGGACTTACAGCTAATTAGTAATTAGCTAGTAATAAAGACTATAAAAGGCTTATTATAATTTCTTATAGGTAGTACGCTAACAGTATATAAGAATTGTTAGGCTAACACTTCTTAGGAAATTTATATAGAGCAGAAAGGTCCTTTAGAATAGCTACTAACGCCTAAGGTAACGCTAGCGCCTTCTTTACTAGGAGCGTAAATACTAAAGTAAGACACTCTAGCTTAAAGAGCTATAAGTAGTAGTAATAGGCTACTTAGCTCTTAGAAATTGTAAATAACTAGTAGATTAAGCTTAATACACGCGCTAAGACTCTTATACTCTTAAGAGGGAGCAGAGATTGCTTTTAAGAACGCCTAGCGCAGTGTTAAGAATACTACAAGAAACTAGAGCCCTTTAAGATCTTTTAGCAAAAAGACTTTATAAAAAGAAGGTATAAAAACCTCCTGTAAGGGGCTCTTTCAAGCTAAAAGATAAGAACTAATATAGTCCTAATATAGAGGGTACAGGCATATATTGCCTATTATATAATCTCTTAAAGGCTCCTAAGCTTAAGGTACTACTCTCTTAGCCTTAGAACCTAAATAGAGAGTTAATTATAGTTTACGCTGTAATCAAAGCAGCTCTTAGAAAGGTTAATTAATCTTAAATATACTTTAACAATCTCCTAAAGCTTCTAAATAAATAAAAGAACCTCTACAACTACTAATATAGGACTCTATTTAGATAGGCTAGCTAAAAGGAGATTAATACTCTACTTTGAAAAGGCACCTAGATAGAGAAAGAGATGCTAGAGGATACTAAGCCTCTCCCTCTTAAGTAGGTATTTACCTATAAGCTTAATAAGAATAGCTACTTTCTTAAATATAAAGCACGTCTTGTAGTAAGAGGAGACTTTTGAGTAAAAAACTTAATACGCTTGATATACGTAGTAACACTAGCTGCGTAATCCTTTAGGCTTATAATTATAATTATAGCTAAGTTTAATATAGTCATACAGCAGCTTAACATAGTAAGCGCGTTTCTTAACATATATATTAATAAAAAAGTAATAGTCCTATATAACTTACAAAATAGTTATAAGTGCCTAGGTAAATGCGTTAAGCTTAAAAGAGCTTTGTATAGCCTAAAAGACTTACTATTATTATAGTATAACAAGTTCTTAAGTATACTAAGAAAGCTTAGCTTATAGGCCTTAGCTAAGAAGCTATACTTATTCCTTACAAAGGAGCGCTTAATACTTCTAGTATTTTATGTAGATAATATACTCCTTATATATTGCTAAACCTACTAAACTAAGGCTTATAAGCTCCTTTAATCTATTAAAGACACCTATAAGATTAAGAATAAAGAAGAGGCTAGCTAGTTTCTAGGGATAAGGATTGTGAGAGATTGTGTAAGGGTGCGTTAGGTTGACCAAAGATGCAAGGTAAACAGTGAAGGTGAATGAACTAGATATAGAACTATAGAGAGACTACGTGGGTTTTTATATCTAATCCGGACAGTTAGAACTAACCAAGGTTAGGGCTAACTAAGGTTATCAGGGGTCGCTGGGTCAGCTAACAGTTAGCGTAACTAGTGCGGCCAATAGTTAGTAGCTAGTGCTGAGGTGCTAATGCTGAGGTAAGAAAAGCTAACAAAGGCCACAGGCCGAGTACTAGAGGACATCAAGGCTTTAGCCCTTTATAATACCCCCCTCCTAAAAAATTGTAGGAGTAGTAATCTTGTTACCTAGAGTTCCACTCTTCTAGGGCTTCCGTATTTTTTAGATTAATAGCTAGTTCCTAGGTTAGATCTAGATATCCTAACTATTTAACTAAGTACTGCTTTTTTCTTCCTCTCCCTCTTTCCTCTAATAGGGTCTCTACTAGGTATTCTTCTACATCCTCTGTCTTAATTAGTAGAGGTATATTGTCGTCTAAAGGCTGGCTTAGTAGAGGGTCTGAGGACGTAAGTCTAAGGTTATTAACATTAAATACTAGGTAAATCTAGCTAAGAGTATTTAATTTAACTGCGTTTAGTCTAATAAGCTTAAGTACCGTGTACTTTAGATTTTTCCAGTCAAGTTTTTTGCTAGGCCTTTTCGTTTTATAGTGGTCACCTAGTTTTAACCATACCCTATCGCCTATTTTAAGCTAAGGTAATTAGTGCCTTTTCTTATTTACCTGCTTCTCTTATTCTTGTTAACTTTCTCCTATTGTAGCTTGTACAAGCTTAATACTTTGTTGTAGTTTATTAACAATATTTTCTGCTTTTTAATAGTCTTCTTATATTCTCCTTAGCAGTTGTTGTTGTTAAGGGCCGTGTTTAGTTGCAATTTGTAGAGGATCTACCTTATAGCCGTGTTATAGGAAGAAAGGGGACATCTTAGTAGACTAAGCTTGCCTTGCCATAACTACAATCTTAGCTATCTCTAGGTTGCTTTTCTAATTTATTTAATCCTAATTGCAGAAGGCTCGTAAATAAGCCTGTACTGTAGAGTTTATTCTTTCTATAGACCTGTCAGTTTTAGGATAGTATCTAGAAGATAAGCGTCGCTTAATTTCTAAGAACTTACAAAGCTTAATCTAAAAATAGTTAACAAACTGTATACCTCTGTCTAAAGTAATATAGTTTAGTAACTAATAGTAAGCTACAATAGAGTTAATAAAAGCTTTAGCAACACTTTCTGTAGTAATGTCCTTAAGGCCCATTAGGACAACGTCCTTGCTAAGCCTATCTATAACTACTATAAGGTTTGTTTGTACAGCCTTTGCTTTCTAGTAACCCTGTAATAAAATCTATAGAAATTTCTTTCTATATTTGCTTGAGTATAGGCAAGGGTTTTAGTAAGCCTTATAGGCCGTCTCTCTAGGGTTTTGTTCTTCTACACACTAAGCAGTTCCTTATATACTTTCTAATACTTTTGCTAATAGAGGGCTAAAAGTATTCTCTTGCAATAGCTTAATAGGTAATATTCCTTCCTAGATGGCCTAAAGCTGTAGAACTGTGGATTTCGTGGATAATTCTAGTTCTTAAAGGTTTATTATTAGGTACCTATTTTTGATCTCGGTATAGAAGGTTTCTAGAATTGTCTAGTTGGTATTTAGAAATAGAAAGTTTAAGATCTAAAGTTATAGGAAATTGTTGTTTACTATCCCTTACAGCTTTCTAGGCTATTTAGTAGGTTTTGTCCTCTTTTTTAGCTTTATCCCATAGATCTTCTAGATCTAATTGCTCCTAGGGTAATTCTAGTACTATTGCTAGATAGCTGTTGCAGCTAAAGGTTCTAAGCACCTCTTCTTCTTCTAGTTCCTTGTTGGTAGCTGTAGTTGTAGGTTTAAATACTTGTAAAAATCTCCTAGAAATCCTAGTATCCTAGTTGTTTGCCGGCATATCTTGTTGTCTCCTAGATAAGGCATTAGCCTTGGAGTTATTAACTCTAGGCCTGTAGGATATTTCTATGTTAGGAAACTTTCCTAGAAATTAAGCCTATCTTATTTGTCTCTTGCTAAGCTGTCTAGGCTTGCCAAAATATTTAAGGTTTTTATAGTCTGTAATAACTATAAATTTCTTAAAAGACTGTAGCATAGCATCCTACTTAGATAAGCAGGAGATAACTGCTAGTAATTCCTTATTATATATCTTGTAATTGCTTTGCGTGCTAGTTGTCTTTTTTAAATTATAAGCTACTAGGCGTAAGCTTCCTATATTATTATATTATAAGAGGACTCCTGCTACTACATATCTAGAAGAGTCTATTTCTAGGATTGTTTCTCTGTCAGGGTCCTATTAAGCTAATACTAGCTTAGTAATACATAACTCCTTTAGCTCATTAAAAGCTTTTTGCTTAGTTTTTCCCTATTAAAAGGAGATGTTACTAGTAAGCCTTAAAAGAGGAGTTACTATTTCTAAGTAGTTCTTAATAAATTGTTAATAGAAGTTTACAAAACTAAGAAAACTGCGTACTCCTTGAATATTTGTAGGTGCCTGCTAATCTCTAATTGCTTTTACTTTCTTAGGATCTATTCAAAGTCCTTTTCTAGCCTTAATAATAAATCTAAGGTATTTTGTACTCTGTACGTCAAATTCGCATTTCTAGATATCTAAAGGTAATCTAGCATTACTTATAGCTTCTAAAACCTTATTTGTATTGCGTTGGTGTTCTTTAAGCGTGCTATTAGTGTAAATTAATACATTGTCTAGGTAGGCTGAGCAAAAATCGTTAATATACTCGCGGAGGGTCCAATTAATATAGCGTTAAAAGGTACTAAGAGCGTTTGCTATACTAAATAGAGTAACTAGCCACTTATATAACCTAAATCTAGTGCGAAAAGCTATTTTCTACTTGTCTCCTGCATTAATCCTAATCTCGTAGAAAGCTATAGAAACATTAATCTTTGTAAACTATTTAGCTTTTGCAATATTGTTAAGTGTTTCCTAAATTAAAGGTAAAGAATAACGATCTTTCTTTGTAATAGCGTTTAGGGCTCGGTAATTAATGCAGAAACGTAGTCCTCCTCTATGTTTCTTGGCAAAAAGGATAGGGGAGGAGGCAGGAGAGCTACTAGCTCTAATATATCCTTTATCTAGTAGAGAAATAAGCTCCTTTTGTAATACTAGGAGTTCTAGGCGGCTTATACTGTATAAAGGTCCCTAGGGAGCCTCTTTTTTCTTGCCCTTATTGTCTTTCTCTAGTTTAATTTAGTGATCTACTTTAGATCTGCGTAAAGGAGATAGTACAGAAGCAGTTTTTAGATCAAAAATCTAAGCTAGGTGTTAATAAGCCTTAGGGAGTAAAGGTAGGACCTCTATTTTCTTCTTAGGAGCTAGGGCTTTTTTAATATCCTTAAGAGAAGCAGCGAAAGTCTAAATAGACTTATCCTCTTTTGCCCGCCTAATATAGGAGTGATAAGCTGTTGCGCTTATTTGTTTCAATCTCTAGTCTCCTTTGAAAGGGCGATCCTTAGTGCTAAGTAACTTTATCCTTTAGCTAGAAGAATGAATGTAAATCGTTTTTCTAGAAGGAGCAATAGTAATCTCTCCTCTATTTATCTAGGGCTGTCTAAGTATTAAATCGTAACTAGGGTGTGTAGGGGCCACATAACCCTAAATAGTATCCTTATAGCCTTTAATATTAATGTCTAACCTAGCAACTTTGTTAATAGTTCTAGGTTTATCTATAACTCCTTCTAATCTCCTAGGAGAAATAGAAATGCACTGTAAGTTAGCGTTCTTAATAAGTTAACGGCTAATAAGCGAGTATGCAAGGTTTCCTGTATTAATTAAAGTAGAGACGAAAGTGTAACAATTTACTAGCGCCTCTAAAGTAATTCTATTGCCGCTTATGTTCTTTTTAAATATAGCCCACTCCTCAACTAAGTTATCTAAACTTATTAGAGGCTCCTGCTGGTGACTTTAAACAGGAGCTACTCTTTTTTTAAATTTAAGTCCTTATTTAAGCTTCCCTCGCTAAGCTTATTATCTTTCTTAGAGTTAGAGGACTTAACTAAAGTCTTTTTCTCTTTTTTAGAAGATCTCTTATTCTCTGTATAACATATAAACAGATAGCCTTTTTGTTTGTAGTTAAAACAGCGTCTTTCTCTGTACAACTGTTCTAACTCCTAGTTACTAAACTATTAAGGTTTAGCAGTTCTTCCTGTGTATTCTATCCCTTCTATCTAGTCTTTTTTCAAAGGAGAAGGAGGAGGAGAAGTTCTTCTAGATTTATACTCCTTAGGCTTTTTGTCTCTGCCTTTAGAGTACTCCTCTATTCTGTAAAGGTAATTAGCAATCTCTATTGCTTTGTTTTGCAGGCTATCTAAATCTTTATAGGTAATACCTACAAGTTTGTCTTAGAGTTTCTAAATAAGATTTTTTTAGAAAAGCATTATCCTTGTATCCTCGTCTAAACTACTATTAGATAATAGTAGTTGTTCCTAGAATTCTATAATGTATTTGCGTATGCTTTTCTTGCCTTAGCTTATAGACTAGAGCTTGTTCTTGGCTCTCTCTGCACTATAGGGATCTCCAAACATTTAATTAAAGAAGTTTAATAGCTTATTAAAGTTCTATAAATTAGAAATTCCTATTTAGTTAAGGAAAGGCAGGGTAAAGGTTGCAGCTAAGCCTTTTAATTAACTAAAGGCGTAGTTACAAGTCCTTTTATCTGTATTAAAATCTTCTTTATTGTTCTCTACCTTAGCGGTAAGCTGTTGTTAAAAGATTTAGTACATCTTTCTATTTCTATTAAAGGTATTAGGATCTAGTTGTTTAAAACGCCTAGGCGTTAGTTAATTTCCTAGGGCAGCTAATAGGGTAGGTAACTAAGGTGGAGGTTGTTCTACCTTAGGCTCCCTTTGTTGTAGCGTGCCTATAGCCTCCTAAGCTTGGAAGGCTTCCTATATCTTTGTAGAAGCAGCTATCTTATCTAGGCTACTTGCTCTACAAAGACCTTCTAAAGTAGTTTCTACTTTAGGTCTACTAACACTATCTTAGTGTAGTTCTGCTATCCTTACAGCTAAAAGAGCTGCTAAGAGTTCTGCTATTGTATTTATAGGTACTCGCTAGTACTCTATATTGTTGCCAGAAATTGTTATAGGTGCTACTACGCTTAGTAGGCTTATCCTTCGTGTAGGGGCTACTACGCTTAGTAGGCTTATCCTCTCGTGTAGGGGCTACTACGCTTAGTAGGCTTATCCTTCGTCTGTTTTCTAGGGCTACTACGATTAGTAGGCTTATCTAACAAGTTTAAACGCCTAAGGGACTTATATAACTAAGTATCCCTTAGCACTTTTAATCTAGTGCTTCTTCTGTTAATCCTGTAGTAAATTTAAACAGTCAACTAATTAACTAGCAGTCTAATTAATTAGATTCTCGCGCGTAGATATAGCTCTAGCTAGCTTCTCGTCTAGGTATAGCTCTAGAGGGCTTCTAAGTACGACGTAGCTACGCGAGTAGCTAAAGAAGAATCTAGTTTAATTGTAAGGGTGCGTTAGGTTAACTAAAGATGCAAGGTAAACAATAAAGGTGAATAAACTAGATATAGAACTATAGAGAGACTACGTGGGTTTTTATATCTAATCCAGATAGTTAGGACTAACTAAGGTTAGGGCTAACTAAGGTTATTAGGGGTCGCCGGGTCAGCTAACAGTTAGCGTAACTAGTGCGGCTAATAGTTAGCAGCTAGTGCTGAGGTGCTAATGCTAAGGTAAGAAAAGCTAACAAAGGCCACAGGCTAAGTACTAGAGGATATTAAGGCTTTAGCCCTTTACAGACTGTAAGAAGCGTACAATAGCGCTACAACATAATACCTATATTAACAAAGTTGCTAAACGCTTTAGTCTAGATGCCCTTAGTAAGTTCTCTAAAACTCCTCTACTTTTAGAGAAGCTAGTTAAAAATTTAAGAGAGGCCCTGAAGCCTTAAATTAAGGCCTACTAGGAGCGCGTTAGTAGTGTACTTTCCACAGCTATTATGCTGCGTCCTAACGCTGCCTACGTAGTTTTTAAGCTCTCTTACTTTCTTACTAACCCTTGAGAAGCTTACATAAAGGCTATAGATTATTTTATATAATACTTTTACTATATAAGGCATAAAGGGATTATATATAGCAATAATAACAGTAAGAAGCTTACTATATATAGAGACGCGTCTTTTGTAAATAGTTTAGAGACTTATTAGTCTTCTTAAGGCTACGTTATTATGCTCTTTAGAGGACTAATTATTTAGAAAGCAGCTTATTAAGCTACAATAATAACCTTAACTATAGAAGCTAAGCTCCTCATGTTAGAGTATATAGTAAAAGAGTCTATAGCGCTTAAGAAGCTATTCAATAAGCTTAAACTTGTAGCCTTAAGAGCCAAGAGAATCTTCTATAATAACTAGCAAACTATACGCTTAGTTGTTAGAAAGTAAGAGAGAATTACTACTAAGCTTTATTATATAGATATATAGAACATGTAGCTTTACTAAAAGCACGCTAAAACCTTGTTTTAGATTAAGTATTTACTAATAGCTAAGATACTAGCTAACAGACTTACTAAATACTTATTAAGATAGAAGTTTAAGCACTTTAAGAAACTTATTAATATAAAACATATATCTTACAAGGGTTTATAAAAGAAAAAGAGTATAAAAAAAATAGATATTTAATTATTAGAGTAGATCAGCACTCTACTCCTAGAGAATTTATAAAATTTTAGGAGAATAACCCTCTCCTAAATAGGTTTTGAGGTAACTAGAAGGTCTACTAACTTACCTAACAGCTCCTTAACGCGCAGACGACGCGCAAGGAGACTATTAGGATAGCTAGTAAGCTTATCCTAGTTATCCTAACTCTTCTCCTTACTACTAAGGTCCTCCTTAGACTACTCCTCCTTAGCTGCTTTCTCTAGAAGGACGTAGACAGTAGCTTATAAGCTTTTTAGCCTACTTACTTTACAATTTATTAGTATAGGGAGCTTAAGAAAGAATAAAAGAAGAGCTTACAATAGTACATACTTTTAAAGCTTAGTAAGAAGCTTTTTAGCTAAAAAGATAGTAATTTAAAGGCTTTAATTATTAATAAAAACTTAAAATTTAAAAAGAAATTATATATAGGACTTTGTAGGTCTTCCTATTAGAGCACTGCTAGTAGTGTGCCCTAAAGCTAGAGGCCCTGTCCTAACAAGCTCTATTAGAGCTACTAGACAGAGCGCTCTTAATATACTCAAAATAGGGCACGCCGCAATACACACTAAGTACGCCCTAATAACTAAAAGTTACTACTAGGGTCTTACGCCTACAGGTAGTCTTAACTAGAGTTTTAACCTTGCCTACACGCCCTCTAGACATGTAGGCTAATACTATATCTAAAGCAGCACTAGGTAACTTTGCGTAAAAAGCGTAGTTTAGTAAAGGTAGCTGTAGCTTTAGCAACAGCAAGGGCGAGGGCGCGGGCGAGGGTAAAGGCGACCTAGCGGCAGCGCGCGCGGAAGCGCGGGCAGTAGCGCGGGCAGCAGTAGCTTTTTAAAGTTTTAACTTCTATATAAAGTTAGTAACTAAATAAAAGGAGTACTAAAATAGAGCTAGAAGCTGCGTAGGGGTATAGAGTAACCTGTAATAGCCTAAAAAGCTTTATAAGGGTATAATAGAACCGAAAAAATCTACTAGAATTACTTTTAAAAGATTTTAGCAAGTTGCTAAGTAATAATTACAGCAGCTATAGTAGTGTTAGATACTAAGACTAGGAGGCTTAAAAATCTATTATTATTTTAGCGCCTTACGCTAAGCTGCGTGTACAAAGCGTGTTATAAGATACGCTATAACTACATAGAGCTCTGTGCAGCTAACTAAAGTCTTAGTTACCTAGGGGGTGTGTCGCATATACTAGCTACGCGCCTTAGCTATAAGGCTCTAGGCCTAAGCGTTAAGGCCTGCGCGGCACAAGTAGCGCTAAGCGCCAAGGCTTAGAGCCTTCACGCGCAGCGCTTAGTGCTAAGGCTTAGAGCTTTTACGCTAAGGCTTAGAGCCTTCACGCTAAGGCTTAGAGATTTCACGCTAAGCTTAGATACTTGCATCTAAGCTCTACAAGACACTTGCCGTGCTTAGAGGCATCTCTCTAAGCTTTACAACTATAGTTACAGACTACAGTATTTTATTTGTATTTATAGAGCGTCTTAGACGCAGATAGAAAGATAGAATTAACTATCTAGTTCTCCTAAACTACTGTTTCTAGCTCCTTGTTCTCTACAATAATCTTTATAGGCTATCTCTTTATAGTTTTGTTCTTCTACATACTAAGCAGTTTCTAATATATTACCTTACTATTTAGCTAATAGAAGGCTAAAAGTACTTTCTTGCAACGACTTAGTAGGTAAAGTTCCTTCCTAGGTGCCTAGGGCTCTAGAATTGTAGATTTTATAGATAATTCTAGTGCGCAAAGGTTTATTGTTTAGTACCTATTTTTACCTATAGTATAGCAGGTTTCTAGAATTATCTAATTAGTATTTAGAAATAGAAAGCTTAAAGTCTAGCTTGGTTAAAAATTAGCATTCTTCCTTGCTAACTGCTTTCTAGGCTAGCTAGTACGTGTTATCTTCTTCTTTAGCTTTATTCTAAAGCTCTTCTAGATCTATCTATTTCTAAAGTACTATTACAGGATAGCTATTGCAGCTAAAAGTTCTAAAGGTCTCCTCTTTTTCTTATTCTTCTATTTCTAGAGTTATTATAGTAGATAGTTTAAAGACTTGCAAGAACTTTCTAGAAATTTAAAAATTTAAACTATTTATAGGTATATCTTGTTGTCTCTAAGATAAAGCATTAGCTTTAGAGTTATTTACTCTAGGCCTGTAGGCAATTTCTATGTTAGGAAATTTACTAAGGAATTAGGTCTATCTTATTTATTTCTTACTAAGCTGCCTAGGCTTTCTAAAATACTCTAGGTTTTTGTAGTTTATTATAACTAAGAACTTTCTTAAAGAACGTAGCATAGCATTCTACTTAGATAAGTAGGAAATAACTGTAAGTAATTCCTTATTATATATCTTATAGTTGCTTTAAGCGCTAGTTATTTTTTTAAGTAGTACACTACTAGTTGTAATCTTCCTTAATTATTATATTGTAAAAGGACTTCTGCTACAACGTAGCTAGAAGAATTAGTCTCTAACATTATTTCTCTATTAGGATCTTATTAAGCTAGTATTAGTTTAGTAATAAATAGCTCCTTTAGCTTATTAAAAGCTTCTTGTTCTACTTTTCTTTATTAAAAGAAGACGTTTGTAGTAAGCCTTGTAAGCAGGGCAACTATATTAGAGTAGTTCTTAATAAAGTGTTAATAAAAGTTTATAAATGTAAGAAAACTGCGTACTCTTTTAACATTTATTAGTATATCCTATTCTTAAATAGCTTTTACTTTCTTAGGGTCTATCTAAAGTCTCTTTCTAGCTTTAATAATAAATCCTAGGTACTTAGTACTCTATACGTTAAATTTGCATTTCTTAATATCTAGAGGTAACCTAGCCTTGCCTATTGCTTCTAGAACCTTGTTTGTATTACGTTAGTATTCTTTAAGTATACTATTTGTGTAAATTAATATATTGACTAAGTAAGCTAAGCAGAAATTGTTAATATACTCGCGTAGTGTCTAGTTAATATATTATTAAAAGGTACTAAGAGCGTTTGCTATACTAAAATAAGTAACTAGCTATTTGTAAGATTTAAATATTATTCTAAAAGTAGTCTTTTATTTATCTCCTATATTAATTTATATTTTTTAGAAGGCTGTAGAGACGTTAATCTTAGTAAACTACTTTGCTTTAGTAATACTGTTAAGCGTTTCTTAAATTAATAGTAAAGGATAACAGTTTTTTTTATAATAGCGTTAAGAGCTTAGTAATTAACACAGAACTATAATCCTCCTCTAGGTTTCTTAGCAAATAGAACTTGGGAAGAAGCTATAGAGCTGCTAGCTCTAATCTATCCTTTACCTAATAAAGATATAAGCTCCTTACATAGAACTAAAAGCTCTAGTTTACTTATATTATATAGAGAGCCTTAAGGAGGTTCTTTTTTTTTCTATTTTTCTTTTTTTGTAACTTAATTAGTAATCAACCTTAAGTTTACATAAGAGAGGTAGTGTAGAAGCAGTTTGTAACTTAAAAATCTATACTATATGTTAGTACGCCTTAAGAAGTAATAATAAAATATTTACTTTCTTCTTAAAAGCTAGAGCCTTTTTGATATCTTTAAGGGAAGCTGCAAAGGTCTAAATTAACTTGTTCTTTTATACTTATCTAATATAAGAGTAATAGGCTGTTACGTTTATTTACTTTAATCTTTTACTTTCTAAAATAGAGTAATCTTTAGTGCTTAGTAGTTTAATCCTTTGTCTAGAAGTGTAGATGTATATTAACTTTTTAGAAGAGGTAATTATAACCTGTAGAGAACAAGGAGCTAGTAACAGTAGTTTAGGAGAACTAGATAGTTAATTCTGCCTTTCTACCTGCGTCTAAGACGCGCTATATATACTATTTACAAAGGAAATAGTCCTAACCTAGAAAGGCTGCTGTAGAACTTAGAGGGATTACCTCTAAGTTTGCCACGTATCTTATAGAGCTTAGGAGTAAGCTCCTAAGCTTAGCATAAAAACTCTAATATGCAGTTAACTAGCGCGAGCCTAGCGTATAAGCTAACAGGCGCCTAGGTCTAATGCCTAAGAGCGCCTTAGGCCTTAAGGATAGTACGTTATATATGCAACACACCCCCTAGGTAACTAAGACCTTAGTTACCTATACAGAGCTCTATATAGTCCTAGCGCACTACGCAACGCGCTGCGCACGTACAGCTTAGTATAAAGCGCAACAATAATAATAAATTTTAATCCTTTTAAGCTTAGTATTTAACACTACTATAGCTACTATAAGTATTACCCTGTAACTTGCCTAAATCTTGTAAAAGTACTATTAATTACTTACGTAGTTTTAACTATACTTTTATGTACTTTTTTAAGCTATTACGCGCGCTACTTCTTACTCTTACGCAGCTTTTAGCTCTGTTTTAGTACTCTTTCTATTTAGTTACTAACTCTATACAGAAGTTAAAACTACAAAAAGCTGCTGCTGCCCGCGCCGCCGCGCCGCCGCCCTTACTAGTAGCGCGGCCGCCTCTACCTTATACTTCTCGCGCAAAGTTAACTAGTACTACTTTAGGTGTAGTACTAGCCTATACGTCTAGAGGGCGTGTAGGTAAGGTTAAAACCCTAGTTAAGACCGCCTACAGGGGTCAGACCCTAGCAGTAACTCCTAGTCGCTAGAGCGCACCTAGTGCGCATCGCGACATGCCCTATCTTAGATACGTCAAGAGCGCTTTGTCTAGCAGCTCTAATAGAGCTTATTAGGATAGGGCCTTTAGCTCTAGGATACGCTACTAGTAATGCTCTAATAAAAAGACCTGCAAGGTCTTATATATAATTCCTCCTTAAATTTAAAGCTTTTACTAACAATTAAAACCTTTAAATTACTATTTCTTTAGCGAAAAAGCTTCTTACTAAGCTTTAGAAGAATTTACTAGCGTAAGCTCTTCTTCTATCTTTTTTTAAGTTTCTTATACTAATACATTACAGAGTAAGTAGGCTAGAAAGCTTATAAGCTACTGTCTACATCCTTCTAGAGAAAGTAGCTAAGGAGAAGAAGTCTAGGGAGGGCCTTAGTAGTTAAGAGGAGGCTAGTAAAGATAACTAGGAAGGATCTTTTAGTAAGGCTAATAGTCTCTTTATACGTTGTTAACGCGTTAAAGAGCTATTAGACAAGCTAGTAGACCTCCTAGTTACCTAAATACTTATTAGGAGGGGGTTGTCCTCCTAGAATCTTATAAGTTCCCTAGGGGTAGAGAGCTAATCTACCCTAATAATTAAACACTTATCTCTTCCTTCTTTATACTCTTTTTCTTTTGTAAATCTTTGTAAGCTACGTAACTTATATTAATAAGCCCCCTAAAGTGCTTAAGCTTTTACCTTAACAAGTATTTAGTAAGTCTGTTAGCTAGCATCTTAGCTACTAGTAAATACTTATTTTAAAATAAGCCTTTAGCATGTTCCTAGCAAAGCTACATATTCTATATATTAATATATTAGAGCTTAGTAGTAATCTTTTCTTGCTCTCTAATAACTAGGCGTATTATTTGCTAATTATTATAAAAGATCTTCTAAGCTCTTAAGACTATAAGCTTAAGCTCTTTAAATAGCTTCTTAAGCGCTATAGATTTTTTTGCTACATGCTCTAATGTAAGAAGCTTAGTTTCTGTAGTTAAGGTTATTACTGTAGCTTAATAAGCTACTTTTTAAACAATTAGACCTCTAAAGAGTATAAGAATATAGCCTTAAGAAGATTAACGCGTCTTTAAATTTTCTACAAAAGACACGTCTCTATATATAGTAAGCTCCTTACTATTATTATTACTGTATATAATTCCCTTATGCCTTGTATAGTAGAAGTATTATATAAAATAATCTATAGCCTTTATGTAAGCTTCTAAAGGGTTAGTAAGAAAGTAAAAGAGCTTAGAAACTGCATAGGCAGCGTTAGGACGCAGCATAATAGCTATATATAGCGCGCTACTAACGCGCTCTTAGTAGGCTTTAATTTAAGGCTTTGGGGCCTCTTCTAGATTTTTAACTAGCTCCTTTAAAGGCAAAGAAGTTTAAGAGAACCTGCTAAGGGCGTCTAAATTAAACCTTTTGGTAACTTTGTTAATATAGGTATTATATAGTAGTAATATCGTGCGCTTCTTACAAGCTCTTACAATCCTTATCTCTAGAAACTAGCTTATCTTTCCTTTATCCTTAACCTTGTAGGTGTCTTTGATAGATTTAAGGAGCTTATAAGCCCTAGTTTAGTAAGTTTAATAATACATAAGGAGTATATTGTCTACATAGAATATTAGGAGGAGCGCGCAATTCTTAGTAAAGAAAAGGCACAGCTCCTTAGCTAAGGCTTATAGGCTAAGCTTCTTTAGTGTGCTTAAGAACTTATTATACTATAATAATAGCAAGTCTTATAGGCTATGCAAGGCTCTCTTAAGCTTAACATACTTACTTAGGTGCTTATAACTATTTAGTAAGTTGCACAGGACTATTATTTTATTACTAATATTAGCGTTAAGAAACGCGTTTACTATATTAAGCTACTATATCTGTATGTTAAACTTAGCTGTAATTATAATTACCAGCCTAAAGAATTACGTAGCTAGTGTTACTACGTATGTTAAGTGTAGTAAGTTTTTTACTTAAAGGTCTCCTCTTACTACAAGACGTGCTTTATATTTAAGAAAGTAGCTATTCTTATTAAGCTTGTAGGTAAATACCTATTTAAGAGGGAGAGGCTTAAAGTCCTCTAGGATCTCTTTTTCTATCTAGGTACCTTTTAAAAGTAGAGTATTAATCTTCTTTTAGCTAGCCTATTTAAATAGAGTCCTATATTAGTAGTTGTAAAGGTCCTTTTATTTATTAAGAAGCTTTAAGAAATTGTTAAATATATTTAAGGTTAATTAGCCTTTCTAAGAGCTACTGCTATTATAGCGTAAACTGTAATTAGCTCTCGATTATCTTAAGGCTAAAGGAGTGATACTTTAAGCTTAGGAGCCTTTAAAGAGTTATATAATAGGTAATATATGCTTGTACCCCCTACATTAAGACTATGTTAGTCCTTATCCTTTAGCCTTAAGGAGCTCCTTGCAGGAGGTCCTTATACTTTCTTTTTATAAAGTTTTTTTACTAGAAAATTCTAAGGAGCTCTAGTTAGTGTTATAGAATTCTTAGTACTACGCTAAGCGTCTTTAGAAGTGATCTCTACTCCCCTTTAAGACTATAAGAGTCTTAGCGCGTCTATTAAGCTTAATCTACTAGTAGTTTATAATTCCTAGGAGCTAAGCAGCTTATTACTACTACCTATAGCCCTTTAAGCTAGGGTGCCTTGCCCTAGCATTTACACTCCTAGTAAAGGAGGCGCTAGCGTTACCTTAGGCGTTAGTAGCTGTCCTAAAGGACCTTTCTACCCTACACAAATTCCCTAAGAAGCGTTAGCCTAACGCTCCTTACGTGCTGTTAGCGTACTAATTATTAAAGACTATAATAGGCCTTCTATAGTTTTTATTACTAGCTAATTACTTATTAGCTGTAAGGTCTCCTGTATTATTACTTATACTTAACTAATATTAGTAAGCTGCTTAAGTACTTCTCTAGCCTTACTAATTTTGTTTTTATTTAGGGTATTTACTATAAGGACTATGTTTTGCCTAAGTAGCTTATAAGCTTGTCTCTAGTAGTATAACGTCTTATTAAATATAATATTGCGCGTTGTAATAACTTAGTTAAGCGCTAGGACCTATATATAGTATATATTAGAGGCTCTATAACCTACTAAGTAACTAATATAGCCTCTAGGAAGAGTCTTAAAGCTCTTCTTGTATTGCCTAGCTACTCTATCCTTATTTAAGGGATATGCGCGGTAGCCGTAGGCGTATATACTACTCTAATTTAGTTTTATATTAGATGTAAGGCTCTTAAGAGGTTTAGGCTTATAGTACTTAAAGTACCCCCTACTTTATTACTTAAGGAGCTTGTTTAGTAAGAACAAGCTATGCGC
This sequence comes from Alternaria sp. 'sect. Undifilum', assembly GCA_024321975.1. NCBI lineage: Eukaryota > Fungi > Ascomycota > Dothideomycetes > Pleosporales > Pleosporaceae > Alternaria > Alternaria sp. 'sect. Undifilum'. The sequence goes on from JAJJZI010000003.1 coordinate 5,550,015, forward strand.
TTAAGAAGGACTTATATTATAAAGCTATACTATAGCCTTAACTATCTCTAGCTAGAGTTTCTTAGGCAGGCTTGCGCTTGCCCTTATTTTAATTAATTTAGTTATTAGCTCCTAGCCTGCTTATTTAGCAGCTTTATTTAGTTTATATATATTTAGTAGAGAAAGCTTAATAGTAATACTACGCTCTTTACACTATGTTTAGTATTATAACATCCCTCTTTAAGAGAGCGTTAAGGGGTTATTATCTTATATAATTTTTATAATTTAGAGCTTATAGCGGGCTTTAAGGAGTGCCTTAAAGTAGTAAAAAGCTTTTATAATTTCTAAGATAGATTTTGCTTGTAGAATATATATATAGAGCTTGCCACTAAAGGTGTCCTCTATTACCTATATCTATTACTCTCCTAAACGTCTTTTAGGCATGTTAAATAGGTTCTACAAGATCCTCTAGTATAGTTAAAATAAGAGCTTCTTTCGCTTTTATAAAATAACCTGTTTTGTATAAGTTAAAGTGTAGTGCTTATACTTAGCACGTGCTATTCCCTTAATTCTAACTCCTTAAGCTGTATTAATAAGTGCTTCTAGTGCTTTAGAACTTAAGTGCCCTACACAGGCATGCTAAAGGTCCTCTAAGTTACTTCTTAAATATGTAGTCTATAAGCTTCTAATAGAAGGCATTACGTTTATAATAAGCTTTAGATAAGAGGAAAGAGGCTTATATCTAAAAAATAAGAGGTTAAAACAACATTTAAGCTATGCTAGTACAACGTTTTTACCTAGTGTACCTTAGTAAAGAGTATTGTCTAGGCCTAGGTACTAGACTCCTTTTCTATATAGGCGAGCTTCTAAGACTATATTTAGATAAAAACCTTTAACAACTACTACGTCTATAAGTATAAGGTCCTTAGTCTTTTTACTACGTGTTCTATTTAGAACTTAGCAAAGAATACAGGTGCCTTAGCTACTAATAGAGAAAGCCTAAGTACCTACCTTTACTATCTCTACCTCCCTTGCGGGTATAAAGAAGCCTAGTACAAGCAGTTCCCTGCTATTTACTAGGTACAACGCGGCCCTACTATCTAGTATAGTGCTCCCTAATAGTATATAAGCGTTAAAGTTACTTGTGTAGTATACACCTAGGCTGTTGTTTTCTTTAAGAAGCGCTAGATTAATTAAAGATGCAATTATACTACTTAGGAAGGTCTTTAACTTACTCTTTTCTTTCTAAGAGAGCTTATGTCCTGCTTGAACTAGCTTGTCTTAGAGTTCTTTATACTAGTTAGTATATAAGCATTCCTAAATCTTTTTAGCTTTCTGTTTACTAACACTATAGTTAACTTTTACGTAGGCCTTAATTACTACTAAAAGTGTATAGTATTTTATAAAATCTTAGAAATGCTTACTATCTTTATTATCTTAACATAGGCACTTGTGGCCGCGTTTCTAGCCTACGCCCTTAGTACTTTTTAGTTTACAAAGTTTTAAGTTTCCTAAAGTAGTATAAGCTCCTAAGGAGCTTACCTCTAAGCTTAGTAAGTTATTTAAGCGTTAGTAGAGCATCCCTAAAAATACCTAACTAGTTTAGTCTAAGCTTAAATAATCTGTGCTAAGTATTTAGTGTTACTAGTAAAAGGTTTTTATAATGCTTACCTAGTTAAGAGGGTATTTAGCTCCTACTGTGTCTAGAAAGTTAAATACAGCGACCGCGCTGTCTACCTTAGGGATCTTTAGCCTTTTAGCTTTTAGTTAGCTTATCTACTACTTGTTGTACTAAGCTTATAGTTCTATAGTACTAAGCTTTGCCTTTTTAAGGCTCGCACAGTACTTTAAGTAGACAACTATTTAGTTAACAGCGTTTATAAAAGCTAGTTTAATATTTAATTATTTAATAAGCTAATTTAGAGTTTAACTAGCACTATCTACAAGTTTAATTATAATTAGAGCTAGTAACTGTTTATTAATAGTTGCGTAGACCTAATTCTAAATGTGCTAAATAGCGCATATATTTACTACCTAGTCTACGTGCCTTACGTAATATTTGTTAAGCTTTCTATTATAGGCGTTAAGTTTTTCCTTAGAGGAGTCCTCTGCAGGCGCTAAGAGCCTTAAAGGCGGCCCTATTAATATATTAATAGTTACAATAGCTTCTAGGTTTACATATTTCTAGACTCTTTTAGATTTAGCGTTAAACTTTAGCTAGGTGTACTAGTAAGTCTAGCTTACGTAGCCTAAAAGGCGTGCTAAGTTAGTAATTTGTAAGGAGTCGCTTGCTATTATTATACGTGCGATTAGTTAGTAAGTTAAGGAGTATGTTTAAATAAATTAGAGAGTCTAAACTACTACTAGCGTACTTTAGATTGCGTAAGGAGAATCTAAACTATAATTTAAAGCGCTAGGCTTATAACTGTAGAGAACAAGAAGCTAGTAACAATAGTTTAGGAGAACTAGATAATTAATTCTACCTTTCTACCTGCGTCTAAGACGCGCTATATATACTATATACAAAGAATATAGTCCTAACCTAGAAAGGCTGCTGTAGAACTTAGAGGGATTATCTCTAAGTTTGCCACGTATTCTGTAGAGCTCAGGAGTAAGCTCCTAAGCTTAGCGTGAAAACTCTAATATACAGTCAACTAGCGCGAGCCTAGCGCGTAAGCTGACAGGCGCCTGGATCTAATGCCTAAGGGCGCCTTAGGCCTTAAGGATGGTACGTCATATATGTGACATTAGAAAAGAAGAATAGTGTTGCTAATGCACTGTTAAGGTATCTAAAAGCTAACAATTAGAAACTACCTTTAGATTACTAGTATACAACTAAGGTTTCCTTAATCACGCTACAGCGTTTATAAGTAGTAGTTAAGTAAGGTAATAAGTAAGTTGCTTATATTTAATAAATAAGAAATTAAAGTAACACTTAAAGTGAATTAAGATAATATTCTTCTTAATTATTCTAAATTGCAAGGTGTAATTATATCCTAAATACTAAATACCTGCCTGCTTAAGCTGTACTTCTAATATAATATTAACATAGAAACCCAGTACAACTTTAATATTAGTAAGTAGAAGATTAGCTGTCTTAGGGCTAGTCTTACTGTGTAGGATGTTCTTAAGCAGCTTGTTTCCTATACTAGCAACTAGTATAATTTAAGTACTTACCTTAACAGTCTTATTCTTAGCGCATTTGCTAAAGGTGCCTAGTACTATATAATCTATAGTATTAATTAGGTAGACTACTAACCTACTATCTATAATTATGTAGAGAGACAGGGCATAAGGGGTAAAGGCTGCGCTAAACATATTTAGTCTATTTTCCTTAATAAGGTCTTTTAGGTTAATTAATGCTAAAACTAATAAGCTAGGGTAGAATCTACTTAACTTATTAATAGCTAATCTGCTAGTGCTAGCCTTCTAGCCTTCTTTCTTAATCTAGGTACGTAAGGTTGCCTATTTATTACTATTCTATTACTTAAGGATTTTCTTTTTGTTATTATTTAACAGTTTAATTAGTATACTACTAGAAGGGCTTAATCTAGTAACTGCAGTTTAAAGTTAATAGTTGTTACGCAGTATTTAGAAGTGCTTACTTATAGGCCCTTTACTAGCCTTATAGGAGCAAAGGTGTAATTACTTACTACTCTTATTTAACTTGTTAGCGCTTGTAGATTATTAAGCTGCCCCTAATTTAGATCTAGTTTAGAACACTACGTGTCCTTTTCTTTTAAAAGAAGTAATTAACTAATCTTATAACAAAATACTAAAGATCTTTTCTAAATTATTAAGACTTAAATAAGCTTTTCTAAGCGCTATTGCTTACGCTAGCTTATTTCGCTTCTTGCGTAACTAGTCTAGTGCAATTTTAGTGCTTAAGGCGTCTAAAAAATTAGTAATTACTAATAGCCTAACAACCTTAGGAAGCGAGTAGATTATTACTTATTAATATAGTAGCTACTACTTAGTAAACTATTACTTAGGGCCTATTTATCTTTAGTAAGCCTTATTAAGGTGTAATGTGTACTTCGCCATAATTAAATACTAAGTATTCTAATCTGTAGGTGTAAGATCCTCCTTTCAGATCTTTACTAAAGCTTAAAGGCTAGTAAGGTTTTAAGTAATTATACTTATTAAGGTGTTTAAAAGCAGGTCTAGATAGACAGTCTTGCTAATCTAGTCCTTAATATTAGTAATCTTAGCAACTTTTCTTATTTATTAAGCAGCTTGTACCTTGGACTTATTAACTAGCTTATTGTAATTATTCTTCTTATACTTAGTATTAAGTAATTAAGCCTTATATTTATGTTAAGCAATTTTATAGTCCTCTTGTATTTAAGCTTTAGCGCTAGGTGATAGAGTAACTAGCTGCTTAATATCTTTAGGCAGTTCTAGATACTATAGCTCCTAGTAATCTATTAAGGGTACGTCTAGGAGATTAGGATTAACCTAATCCTAGATACCTTTCTCTAAGTAGTATAGCCTTAATAGAGCAAACTAGGTTAGCTAGTCTAATCTAGCCTTAAGGATTACCCCTAAGGCGACAAGCAGTGCATTAGTAAGGTCTATATTAAGATAAGATACTTTGTGTAGAATTACGACGTAGGTTATTATTAAGGTAACAACAAATTATTTAGTTAATTAGTAGGTAGCTAGGTAGCTTGTATTAGAAAGAGGTTAATTGTATAATTAATAAGAAAGGTATAGCAGTAGTAGCAATCTGCTAGCTATGCTGTAGGAGAATAGAGGAGAGTAAAATACTAATTAAATAGGCGACCTTATAGCTTACTAATTGCGTAGTAGGAATTAAAACTATATTTAAGCGGCTAGGCTTATAACTGTAGGAGCTAAGAAGGTTTAATTACTTAATTAGGAGGAGTAGAATAAGTGTATTAATCAACTAAGTGCTACAACAAAGTAGTTAATCACTAGTTAAGAGGAATAAGATAATCTAGCCTGTATATATAGGCGCTAGCGCGATCGTCACGTGTTTAGCTTACTAGGATTACCTACTTAATAGGGTAACCCGCATGTTACGCATGTTAATACTCTAATATAATTTATTAAGTTATAATCTTTTTTTAAATATTAAAGGCCTTACTAACCTCTATATAGGCTAGAAGTTTTAGCAGGATAATGCTAAGATTTGTAAAACTCTAGAAGTTTTATCTTAGTTTTTTAGGAATAAGATATCTCTTAATAAGTATCCTGCTTATAGTTCTAATCTAAATCCTATAGAAAATGTGTAGCCTTCGCGGAAAAATGCTTTAGCTAAAAGGCCTATTACTTCTTTAAGTATAGAAAAGAATAAAAAAAGTATAGCAGCTTTAAAGACTACTATAATAGAGGAATAGAATTAATTACCTTAAAAGGCAATTAATAATTGTATTTTATTTTTACTAAGGCGTTATCTAGACGTTAAAGAAGCTAAGGGCTAGTACACTAAGTATTAGGAAGCTTTTGTAGTTATTTATTTAGAAATAACCCCTAAAACAAGCTCTTTATTATTACTTTATAGTCTATTTTAAAATTACCTTTTAACTCACACACAAAAGAGAGTAAATAGTATTATTAAATATATATAATTTATAGCAATTTTTACAACCCTAACAAAAGTTATTTTATTATTTATATTTGATTTAATTTTTTTTTACTGTGAACGTTAAGCGCAAAGGTGCTAACTAAGTAGCTTACTAAGTAGCCTAACTTAAATAAAAAGATCTTAGCTTTCTAAACTTTTAATTCTTTTAGTATAGCTTTTCTATTAGTAGAAATATAAATCTTTAAAAACTATTACTTTTTAATATCTTTTTTGTCACCCTCTGTTAAAAGATATACTGTTTAATATTATAAAATAATAGAGTAACAAAAGGTTAGTTCTTACAAAAAGCAGTTAATAGTAATATTTTTAATAGCTAAAGCGTTATTTAGCTACTAAAGAAGCTAAGGGCATGTTCACCTAGTATTAGTAAGCTATTTTAATCTATTATTTAAGAAAAACGTAAAAACAAGCTCTTTACTATAACTTAATATATTATAGTACTATTACTTTAATATTTGTACACAATAGAGGGTTAATAGTAATATTAAAATTATATAATTTATAGCGATTTTCACACGTTAAAAAAAAGTTGTTCTAAAATAAAATTTTACTTTGTTTTAACTTATTTTAAGCAAGATCGCAGGCGCGACTGTGCTAACTAATTAGCTTACTAAGCAGCCTATCTTAGAGAGGAAGTTCTTAGCTTTTCTAATTAATAATCTCTTTTAATATAGCTCTTCTATTTTTAGAAATATAAAGCTTTAAAAATATTAACTTTTTTTAAGTCTTTTTCTTTTTATTACCTTTCTGTAAAACTATTTTAAGTTAAAACTTTAACTTTTTTTTATTATATGTTCTTTTCCTATATATTCTTTACAACCTTTTAGTTATATCAATTATAAAGCTTTCTTTATTTTTATTAAATAATTAAGGAGGCCTTATATTATATTTCCTAATCTCTTTATTTAATAGCTTAAAGTAGAAGCTGTATTTAGTTTTTAAATTAGCTTTGTACTAATTACAATTTATCTCTACCTACTAGCGCAAGATAAGATAGGTAGAATCTTTATTAATAAAGTAAGTAACTTAGCTTTCTAAAACCTTTTTACTAGCTAAAAATAAAGTAAAGTTGTATATTATTACTTATGTAAGTAGTGTACGTTACTTAGTAAGCGTAATAATATACTATAAGAGCTAAGTTTCTTAGTATAAGTAAAGAAGTTAGTAGGTAAGCTAGTAAGGCTAGTTTAGGCGCTAGTGTCTTTAAGTAAGCATAAACTAATTAACTTTAAACTAATTTTTACTTTGTAATATAAAAAATGCGCCTAGTGCGCGCAATTAAATTGCTTTAATTGCTTCCTAAATTAAGTCTTTATTATTAGAGTTATAGCGTGATTAATGTAGGTGGTGGTTTTAGTAAAGTAGCTTAAAACTTAAACAAGCTTAAAACGCGCACAGACATAGTATAGCCTTATAGCTAGAGCTTGTAGCTAAGGCGCGTGGCTGTCCTATGCAACATATTATAATTACACTACTTAGAAAACTCTTTAACTTGCTTTTCTATTTTAAAAAATCTTATACTCTACTTTAATAAGCTTATTACGCAGTTTCTTGTACTAGTTAGTATATAATAAATAAATAATTTTCTAGGCCTTTTTTTTACTAGTCTTGTAGGCAACATTTAAGCAGGCCTTAATTACTATAAAGAGCGCGTAGCACTCTACAGCCTTTTAAAATTACATTTCCTTATTACTATTTTTGTAGAGGTACTTATAGTTACTTTTTTAGCTTATTCTTTACCTTTATTACTTGCTAGTTTTAGTAAATATAATTTTAAGGTTCTTAGTATAGCGTAAGTTTAAAAAAAGCTTTTTAATCTTAGTCTTGCAATAATTAATAAATAGCTGTTTAGTGTTACTTAGAAGTTATAACTTTTAGCAAAAGAAGATTCTATAAATAAAAAGTTATACTTAAGTATACCTAGTATTTTTTTATCCTTAATTTTACTACTATGTATCTTCTTTTTTATGCTTAGTAAGTAGGCCTACTAGTAGTCTAACTTAAAAATAGAATTTGTAGCTTTTTAAAACACTAATATTTATAGTTATATTTTCTAGCATTGCTTTCTAATATATTATTTTAAAAGCTAAGCAAATAAACAAGCTTATATATAATAGCTTAGCATTAGCCTTTTAAGACAACCTTTTAATCTAACTATACATTTTGTAGACACTATTTTAGTAAAAAAGATTTATTGCTAACAACAGGTATCTAGGCTTATACCCCCTTATTTTAGCTTCGGCCTTTTGAGACAACCTTTTAATGTGACCACACATTTTGTAGACACCATTTTGGTAAAAAAGATTTATTGCTAACAACAGGTATCCGGGCTCATGCCCCCTTGTTCGGCATTGCCGGCACGCAATTAGTGTGTCGCATGTTTAGACGGAAACGAAGATGCGCGATATCCCTCCAACTAACCCTCTTGACCGATAACCATTTACTAATGACCATTTACCGCTGACCGCAACTTCTGTCGTCTCTGTCGCTATCCCGGCGGTGTTGCAGTCGCGGCGTTTCTGGCGCCTATACTCGGATGTGAACATACGACAACAGCGTTACCATCTAAGCACGGCTCTCCCATCCCCAGAGGCGACTCACAAAATCCTCCTGCTCGTCGGTTTGTCCTAGCTGCTCAATAGCTGTTTTAACACGCTCTTGCTCCTCGTAGAGCCACTGCAAGGTCTCTCTACTAAAGTTGCATTCGCGCAGGAGGAGATTTGTAAGATGACACACCGTCACTGCACCTGGACTATTGACATGCGCAACGTATTTAATAGACTCGCCGCTAAACAAGCCTTTCACAACCTCCATTGTGACCTTGACATCTATGATACCAGACGCATCGATGAGGTGTTGATGAATGACAGAATTCGACCTCTGCGTCCACCTGATTACCATAGGAGCTACCGCTGACAGCTCCTCTTCGACCGACCGGGGAGGCCGCTCAACGAAGGTGAACGCAGGCTTCGTGATCCACCACCATAGCTTCTTATATGGTGACCTGGTGAGGTCTAACTTCACTCAATGTAAGCCATCAGTCTTCGTGTCAAACAGGGAGAAGAACAGTCCAAGCATTGTATCGTTTGTATGCAGTACCGTGTGGTGTGGAAATCCTAAAGGTGAGAAGCAGCAGGTAGGGAGCTTTTATGAAGTATTGCAGGCTCCTGCTGCGGTAACGTACGTGTCCTTACCCTCCTCTACCTCCACCTCCTCCACCTCCATCGCAATCTTGTTGCCAGCCATAGGCTGGCAATTGCCGTTGAACACGTTTCAATTGGTGTCGTTTTTTAGTACCTTCAGCAAATTTTTTAACCTTGATTTCGCTCGGTGGTCTGAGCTTTTCTGCTCCGAGCGCTTAGCGCGTGGACCTCATCTACTTACCGTTCGAATTTTGTTGACTACACACAATCTTTTTTTGACTTTTGCGACTAATTAGTAGAGGGCAGCTGCTTTTCACTTTTTTGGAAAACCTATTTTGACTACAACAACAACTACCACCTTTGATACCCTAAAAATAAATACCCCCTTATTTAGTATTACTAGCACGTAATTAGTGTGTCGCATGTTTAGTTAGAAATAAAGAAAAGCAAGACAAAAACGCGAATTGCCTTCTAACTTAACGCGCTCTATCCTGCTTATACTGCCTACTTATATTAAGGCTTTACTTCTAAGTACTCTTAGATAAATTAAAGAAGCAGCATTATTATTGCCTTGCTTTTTAACCTATATATACAACAATAGAACGCCTACTTCTTCTTTCCTACCTCTTTCTTTTTTATCGCTATTTTAACGTTATGTAATAGCTAGCCTAACTAGTTAATAGTTTCTTTACTTAGCCTATGCACAATTAACAAGAAAAGAAGGATACTAAAGTAGAGCATTTTAAGTACTTTACTAGTATTAGCAAATACCCTGTAGATCTTGTATTCCTTTTATAACTAGCTAAGTTAAGGCTTAATATTCTTTTGTATATAGAGATATTGCGGATTCTAGAGTTATTTATAAGAAATATAATTATAAAGTTCTAAAGAGGCTAAGTTTATAGATACTTAATAAACTTAGGTGTCTGCATAATTAGCTTAAGCTAGATAAGTTTAGGGGCTAAGTGTATAATAAGAAAGCTTCCTATCTTTAGATAAGAGTTAAGGTTAAGGAGATGCTTATTACAGAGGTTACATGCTATTATAGTATATTATATATAAGTTATTTTTATGTAGTGCTGTTTAAAAGATAAGAAGTAGTAAGTAAGAAGTAGTAGCTTTAGCTTTATAAAGTATTGTAGGCTCCTGCTACAGTACGTACGTGTTTTTTCTCTCCTCTATTACATTATGTTGCAATCCTATTATAATCCTACTATAATTCTGTTGTTAGCTATAAGCTAGCAATCGCTGTTAGACACGTTTTAACTAGTGTTGTTTTTTAGTACCTTAGCAAATTTTTTAACCCTAATTATTACTTAGTAGTCTAAGCTTTCCTCCTAGAACTTATCTACCTACTGTTTAAATCTTATTAACTACACACAATCTTTTTTTTTAACTTTTACAATTAATTAGTAGAGAGTAGCTACTTTTTACTTTTTTTCAAACCCTATTTAAACTACAACAACAACTACCACCCTTAACACCTTAAAAAATAAATATATAATAGCTTATTACCTAAAACTATTAATTGCAAAACTACACAATTTAATTAGGTACTAAGATACTAACTACATAAGTGTTGTTTAGCATTTTATACAATATAAGCTTAGCTATTAATTTATAATTATATTTATAATAAGTATGTCTTTGTTAAATAAAATAAGCTTTTCTTACTATATAAGAAACTCTTTTATTCTTAGTTGTTCCTATTATTAGATATATAATTAGTTTACGTAGCAAATTAGTAAGCAATTTTGTTAAGTTATTTTTAAAAAAAGTACTAAAATTACTCTTACCTAGTTATTTGTAAGCATAGCTTAAGAATAGCTATGTATTAAATATACTAGCAAGAATTGTAGCTTTAGCTAGATTAGGAATAAAATGCGTGCTATTATGTACTTATGCACTATAAAAATAAAGTAGATTTTATACCTACGTGTAGACTAGAAGCAACTTTTCTCTTTTTATTAGACTTATCTTTTAATACCTAATTAGAAATAAAACACTAAAAGCTACCTTAATTAAAGAAGTACTTAAGATTGCTAGGAATCTAGTAATTTAAGCAGCTAATTTAGCTAAAAACAACTTAACTTAGTAAATAAGTCTTTTAGACTTAGTAGAAGTCTTTAAAAACTCTATAGAAATAGCAGAGTAAATAAGAAAAATAATACTATTTTAGCAAATTAAATATTAAGCCTTTTAAACGTCTTAAGAGAGTTATAAAAGAAAATTAGATGTATTAAAATACTAATAACAAACATGTTTACTTAGAGTACGCCTACTTAGATTACGCCTACCTAAAACACGCCTTAAGCTACTACAGCCACTTTTGCTACTATAGCAGGTAATAATAAGAATTAACTACAAACTTATATCTAAAAAACATAAAAACTAAAGGCTACTAGCCTTAAAAACTACTAGCTAGTTCTAGTTAGCAAGACCCTAGCTGCTTTTAATGCCTTTAAACTTAGAAATGCCTTTAACAACGCCTTTGTAACAAAATAAGGTGTATAATCTCTTATAGTTACTTTAGTTATATTATCTTTAAAAGAAATAAAATAGTTACAACTACACTAGCATATAAAGCAAAATACCTTTAAGAGAATTAGGCTATATAGTAAGATATTATAACTTTTAAGGCTACCTAGCTTATTATACTCTAGTTTAAATTTATTATCTATAAGCTTCCTATAAACTACAGCCTAAAAGTAGTAAAAGAAAAAATTAAGACCTTTAACAAAGGCCTAAAAGTTATAAGTAATTCTTTTTAGCTTATACCTAAGACTAAAAAAGAAAACTAAAAGTTTAGATTAGTATATGTAGCCTTTGCTATAAAAAGAAACTAAAAAGGCTATTAAAGAGAAACTTTATATCTTAAGGTAAAGCCTTTGAGTAGAAAAACTACAAGTTACTAATATTTTAAAACAATACACTAAATGCTAAAAATTAAGATATTTAGAGATTAAATGCTTAAAAGTAGCCTACTAAATTTATAGCTAAGTATACTACACTAGCTAATTAAAGTACAAGTCTTATACTAGGAAAGAAAAACCTTATATTTATACTATATTTAAGTGTACTAACTACAGCAAACTTTATATAGTAAATAGCTAGGAATATAAAATCTTATAGGCTAGGACAGCTAAGACTAATTAATTTAATTAGTATAATTAAAGTTCTAAATATAAATATTAATAGAAGTAGCCTTGCTATAGAAAGCGCAATTAACTTAGCTATTATAGTAAACGCTAAGATTATTACAATATAAAAGCTTAAGTTAGTAAAAGGAGTTTATAGAGATACTATTGCATATACTAGCTACGCGCCTTAGCTATAAGGCTTAAAGATTTTATGCTAAGCTTAGATACTTATATCTAAGCTCTATAAGATACTTGCTGTGCTTAGAGATATCCTTCTAAGCTCTACAACTATAGTTATAGACTATAGTATTTCTTTTATATTTATAGATCGTCTTAGACGTAGATAAAAAGATAGAATTAACTATTTGGTTCTTCTAAACTACTATTTCTAGCTCTTTATTCTCTATAGTTATAAGCTTAGCGCTTTAAATTATAGTTTAGATTTTCCCTATAAAACCTAGAGTACACTAGTAGTAGTTTAGACCTTTTAATTTATTTAAATACACTTCTTAACCTACTAACTAATTATATATACTATAATAGTTAGTAACTCCTTACAAATTACTAACTTAGCGCGCCTTTTAGGCTACGTAAGCTAGACTTACTAGTATACTTAGCTAAAGTTTAACGCTAAATCTAAAGAAGTCTAGGAATATATTAACCTAGAGGCTATTATAACTATTAATATACTAACAGAGCCGCCTCTAAGGCCCTTAGTGCTTATAAAGGACTTCTCTAAAGAAAAGCTTATAGCCTATAATAGAAAGCTTAATAAATATTACGTAAAGTACGTAAACTAGGCTAAAAACGCGCGTGTACTATAGCACATTTAGAATTAGGTCTATAAAACTATTAATCAGTAGTTACTAGCTCTAATTAAAATAAGACTTATAAATAAACTAAGCTAGACTCTTAATAAACTTATTAAGCAATTATAGCTTAAACTAGCACTAATAGACGCTATTAACTAAATAGTAACACGCTAAAAGTACTAAGCAAGCCTTAAAAAAGAAAAGCTTAGTACTATAGAACTATAAGCTTTGTATAATAGGTAGCAAATAAACTAACTAAAAGCTAAGAGGCTAAAGATACTTAAGGTAGACAACGCGCTTATTATATTTAACTTTCTAGATACTGTAAAATCTAAATACTCCCTTAAATAAGCAAGCACTATAAAGATACTTTACTAGTAGTAGTAAACGTTAAAAAAGGATTATCCTAATCTAGACTAAATAAGTTAAGTATTCTTAGAAATACTTTACTAGCGCTTAATTAGCTTACTAAGCTTAGCTAAATCTTTAGGAGCTTAAAACCTTATCTACTAAGATAAGGCGCTAAAGGCATAAGCTATAAACGCAGCCTTAAGTACCTATATTAGAATAGTAATAATAGTAAGTATTACTAGAATACTATAGATTGCTACATACTTCTAGTAATAATTAAAGCCTACTTAAAGGTTAACTATAATATTAGTAAAGAGAAATTTAAAAAAATTTAAAAACGCCTGTATACTAACTAGTACAAAGAACTACAGGATAAACTTATTAAAGTAGAATATAAGCTCTCTAAGAAGAAAAAGAGTAAGTTAAAAGCTTTCTTAAGTAGTATAATTATATTCTTAATTAACCTTATACTTTTTAAGGAAAACAAGAATCCTAGTATATACTACACTAGCAACTTTATTTCTTATATACTATTAGAAAGCACTATATTAGATAGTAAAGCCGCGTTGTACTTAGTAAATAATAAGGAACTACTTGTACTAGGCTCCTTTATACTAGCTAGAAAGGTAGAGATAGTAGAGGCAGGTACTTAGGCCTTCTCTATTAGTAGCTAAGGTACATATATCCTACGCTAAGTTCTAAGTAAAATATATAAAAATAAAACTAAAGACCTTACGCTTATAAATATAGCAAAAGTTAAAGGTTTTAATTTAAATTTTGTCTTAGAAGCTTGCCTACATAAAAAAAGAGTCTAGTACCTAGGCTTAAATAATACTCTTTATTAAGGTATACTAGGTAGAAAAGTTGTACTAGTAAAGCTTAAATACTGTTTTAACCTCTTATTTCTAAAATATAAATATAAAAGGCTAAAGCCCTAACGTCTTTAGTACTTAATAAAAAGCCTTATTTTATTATTTTATAGATCTTAGGTGTCTGTGTGTACCTAAGCCTAAGGAATAATACTCTAAGAATAGAGACTAGGAAAAGCCTAAAGAATACAGGCTAAGACGCACTTCTCCTCTTTCTCCTCCTATAAGAGACTAGATTAAAAAAATAGAGTTTACTAGAAGATTAGCTAAGCTACGTAGGTTTAGTAAGCTAGAGCTAAATAGGCTAATAAAGAAAGAATGTTGTTTTACCTATAAGTGGAAAAAACACTTAGCTATAAATTATACTACAAAAAAAAGATGCTAAAAAAGAAAAAGAAAAAGAAGAAGACTATTATATTAAAGTCTTTAAAAGTAAAAGTAAGAAAGCCTAGTAAAAAAAGCTTAAGTAGCACAGATACTCTAGAAGATCTAAATTCTAATTCAGAAAAAGAATAGCTCTTACTTAAAGTTCCTAGCAAGAGCTATATATATGCTAAGAAAACTTAATAAAAGAATAGGCTAGTTTTAAAAAGGATAAAAGAAGTAATAGAATTACTGTTAAATTGTTCGTAAACTGTTATATATTTGCTTTGACTTTAATTAATATAAAAAATCCTGTATACTCTCTTATTGGCCCTTAACTTATTAAGAACGCTAGTTTATAGTATATCTCTATTTCTCTGCGTAGATTAGAAGAAGTTACAGAAAAACCTAGAACTATGTATTAACAAATTTGCTAGGTTAGATATTAATATTAAAGAGTATAAAAATACTATTTAAGGCTATATTGCTCCTACACACCCTAGATACAATTTAATACTTAGACAGCCCTAGATAAATAGAATAGAGGTTATGTCGCATATATAACGTACTATCCTTAAGGACTAAGGCGCTCTTAGGCATTAGACCTAGGCGCCTGTTAGCTTACGCGCTAGGCTCGCTCTTTACTACTTAAGCTTTTTTTACTAGGCTTTCTTACTTTTACTTTTAAAGACTTTAATATAATAGTCTTCTTCTTTTTCTTTTTCTTTTTTAGCATCTTTTTTTTGTAGTATAATTTATAGCTAAGTGTTTTTTCCACTTATAGGTAAAACAACATTCTTTCTTTATTAGCCTATTTAGCTCTAGCTTACTAAACCTACGTAGCTTAGCTAATCTTCTAGTAAACTCTATTTTTTTAATCTAGTCTCTTATAGGAGGAGAAAGAGGAGAAGTGCGTCTTAGCCTGTATTCTTTAGGCTTTTCCTAGTCTCTATTCTTAGAGTATTATTCCTTAGGCTTAGGTACACACAGACACCTAAGATCTATAAAATAATAAAATAAGGCTTTTATTAAGTACTAAAGACGTTAGGGCTTTAGCCTTTATATTTATATTTTAGAAATAAGAGGTTAAAACAGTATTTAAGCTTTACTAGTACAACTTTTCTACCTAGTATACCTTAATAAAGAGTATTATTTAAGCCTAGGTACTAGACTCTTTTTTTATGTAGGCAAGCTTCTAAGACAAAATTTAAATTAAAACCTTTAACTTTTGCTATATTTATAAGCGTAAGGTCTTTAGTTTTATTTTTATATATTTTACTTAGAACTTAGCGTAGGATATATGTACCTTAGCTACTAATAGAGAAGGCCTAAGTACCTGCCTCTACTATCTCTACCTTTCTAGCTAGTATAAAGGAGCCTAGTACAAGTAGTTCCTTATTATTTACTAAGTACAACGCGGCTTTACTATCTAATATAGTGCTTTCTAATAGTATATAAGAAATAAAGTTGCTAGTGTAGTATATACTAGGATTCTTGTTTTCCTTAAAAAGTATAAGGTTAATTAAGAATATAATTATACTACTTAAGAAAGCTTTTAACTTACTCTTTTTCTTCTTAGAGAGCTTATATTCTACTTTAATAAGTTTATCCTGTAGTTCTTTGTACTAGTTAGTATACAGGCGTTTTTAAATTTTTTAAATTTCTCTTTACTAATATTATAGTTAACCTTTAAGTAGGCTTTAATTATTACTAGAAGTATGTAGCAATCTATAGTATTCTAGTAATACTTACTATTATTACTATTCTAATATAGGTACTTAAGGCTGCGTTTATAGCTTATGCCTTTAGCGCCTTATCTTAGTAGATAAGGTTTTAAGCTCCTAAAGATTTAGCTAAGCTTAGTAAGCTAATTAAGCGCTAGTAAAGTATTTCTAAGAATACTTAACTTATTTAGTCTAGATTAGGATAATCCTTTTTTAACGTTTACTACTACTAGTAAAGTATCTTTATAGTGCTTGCTTATTTAAGGGAGTATTTAGATTTTACAGTATCTAGAAAGTTAAATATAATAAGCGCGTTGTCTACCTTAAGTATCTTTAGCCTCTTAGCTTTTAGTTAGTTTATTTGCTACCTATTATACAAAGCTTATAGTTCTATAGTACTAAGCTTTTCTTTTTTAAGGCTTGCTTAGTACTTTTAGCGTGTTACTATTTAGTTAATAGCGTCTATTAGTGCTAGTTTAAGCTATAATTGCTTAATAAGCTTATTAAGAGTCTAGCTTAGTTTATTTATAAGTCTTATTTTAATTAGAGCTAGTAACTACTGATTAATAGTTTTATAGACCTAATTCTAAATGTGCTATAGTACACGCGCGTTTTTAGCCTAGTTTACGTACTTTACGTAATATTTATTAAGCTTTCTATTATAGGCTATAAGCTTTTCTTTAGAGAAGTCCTTTATAAGCACTAAGGGCCTTAGAGGCGGCTCTGTTAGTATATTAATAGTTATAATAGCCTCTAGGTTAATATATTCCTAGACTTCTTTAGATTTAGCGTTAAACTTTAGCTAAGTATACTAGTAAGTCTAGCTTACGTAGCCTAAAAGGCGCGCTAAGTTAGTAATTTGTAAGGAGTTACTAACTATTATAGTATATATAATTAGTTAGTAGGTTAAGAAGTGTATTTAAATAAATTAAAAGGTCTAAACTACTACTAGTGTACTCTAGGTTTTATAGGGAAAATCTAAACTATAATTTAAAGCGCTAAGCTTATAACTATAGAGAATAAAGAGCTAGAAATAGTAGTTTAGAAGAACCAAATAGTTAATTCTATCTTTTTATCTACGTCTAAGACGATCTATAAATATAAAAGAAATACTATAGTCTATAACTATAGTTGTAGAGCTTAGAAGGATATCTCTAAGCACAGCAAGTATCTTATAGAGCTTAGATATAAGTATCTAAGCTTAGCATAAAATCTTTAAGCCTTATAGCTAAGGCGCGTAGCTAGTATATGCAATAGTATCTCTATAAACTCCTTTTACTAACTTAAGCTTTTATATTGTAATAATCTTAGCGTTTACTATAATAGCTAAGTTAATTGCGCTTTCTATAGCAAGGCTACTTCTATTAATATTTATATTTAGAACTTTAATTATACTAATTAAATTAATTAGTCTTAGCTGTCCTAGCCTATAAGATTTTATATTCCTAGCTATTTACTATATAAAGTTTGCTGTAGTTAGTACACTTAAATATAGTATAAATATAAGGTTTTTCTTTCCTAGTATAAGACTTGTACTTTAATTAGCTAGTGTAGTATACTTAGCTATAAATTTAGTAGGCTACTTTTAAGCATTTAATCTCTAAATATCTTAATTTTTAGCATTTAGTGTATTGTTTTAAAATATTAGTAACTTGTAGTTTTTCTACTCAAAGGCTTTACCTTAAGATATAAAGTTTCTCTTTAATAGCCTTTTTAGTTTCTTTTTATAGCAAAGGCTACATATACTAATCTAAACTTTTAGTTTTCTTTTTTAGTCTTAGGTATAAGCTAAAAAGAATTACTTATAACTTTTAGGCCTTTGTTAAAGGTCTTAATTTTTTCTTTTACTACTTTTAGGCTGTAGTTTATAGGAAGCTTATAGATAATAAATTTAAACTAGAGTATAATAAGCTAGGTAGCCTTAAAAGTTATAATATCTTACTATATAGCCTAATTCTCTTAAAGGTATTTTGCTTTATATGCTAGTGTAGTTGTAACTATTTTATTTCTTTTTAAAGATAATATAACTAAAGTAACTATAAGAGATTATACACCTTATTTTGTTACAAAGGCGTTGTTAAAGGCATTTCTAAGTTTAAAGGCATTAAAAGCAGCTAGGGTCTTGCTAACTAGAACTAGCTAGTAGTTTTTAAGGCTAGTAGCCTTTAGTTTTTATGTTTTTTAGATATAAGTTTGTAGTTAATTCTTATTATTACCTGCTATAGTAGCAAAAGTGGCTGTAGTAGCTTAAGGCGTGTTTTAGGTAGGCGTAATCTAAGTAGGCGTACTCTAAGTAAACATGTTTGTTATTAGTATTTTAATACATCTAATTTTCTTTTATAACTCTCTTAAGACGTTTAAAAGGCTTAATATTTAATTTGCTAAAATAGTATTATTTTTCTTATTTACTCTGCTATTTCTATAGAGTTTTTAAAGACTTCTACTAAGTCTAAAAGACTTATTTACTAAGTTAAGTTGTTTTTAGCTAAATTAGCTGCTTAAATTACTAGATTCCTAGCAATCTTAAGTACTTCTTTAATTAAGGTAGCTTTTAGTGTTTTATTTCTAATTAGGTATTAAAAGATAAGTCTAATAAAAAGAGAAAAGTTGCTTCTAGTCTACACGTAGGTATAAAATCTACTTTATTTTTTATAGTGCATAAGTACATAATAGCACGCATTTTATTCCTAATCTAGCTAAAGCTACAATTCTTGCTAGTATATTTAATACATAGCTATTCTTAAGCTATGCTTACAAATAACTAGGTAAGAGTAATTTTAGTACTTTTTTTAAAAATAACTTAACAAAATTGCTTACTAATTTGCTACGTAAACTAATTATATATCTAATAATAGGAACAACTAAGAATAAAAGAGTTTCTTATATAGTAAGAAAAGCTTATTTTATTTAACAAAGACATACTTATTATAAATATAATTATAAATTAATAGCTAAGCTTATATTGTATAAAATGCTAAACAACACTTATGTAGTTAGTATCTTAGTACCTAATTAAATTGTGTAGTTTTGCAATTAATAGTTTTAGGTAATAAGCTATTATATATTTATTTTTTAAGGTGTTAAGGGTGGTAGTTGTTGTTGTAGTTTAAATAGGGTTTGAAAAAAAGTAAAAAGTAGCTACTCTCTACTAATTAATTGTAAAAGTTAAAAAAAAAGATTGTGTGTAGTTAATAAGATTTAAACAGTAGGTAGATAAGTTCTAGGAGGAAAGCTTAGACTACTAAGTAATAATTAGGGTTAAAAATTTGCTAAGGTACTAAAAACAACACTAGTTAAAACGTGTCTAACAGCGATTGCTAGCTTATAGCTAACAACAGAATTATAGTAGGATTATAATAGGATTGCAACATAATGTAATAGAGGAGAGAAAAAACACGTACGTACTGTAGCAGGAGCCTACAATACTTTATAAAGCTAAAGCTACTACTTCTTACTTACTACTTCTTATCTTTTAAACAGCACTACATAAAAATAACTTATATATAATATACTATAATAGCATGTAACCTCTGTAATAAGCATCTCCTTAACCTTAACTCTTATCTAAAGATAGGAAGCTTTCTTATTATACACTTAGCCCCTAAACTTATCTAGCTTAAGCTAATTATGCAGACACCTAAGTTTATTAAGTATCTATAAACTTAGCCTCTTTAGAACTTTATAATTATATTTCTTATAAATAACTCTAGAATCCGCAATATCTCTATATACAAAAAGAATATTAAGCCTTAACTTAGCTAGTTATAAAAGGAATACAAGATCTACAGGGTATTTGCTAATACTAGTAAAGTACTTAAAATGCTCTACTTTAGTATCCTTCTTTTCTTGTTAATTGTGCATAGGCTAAGTAAAGAAACTATTAACTAGTTAGGCTAGCTATTACATAACGTTAAAATAGCGATAAAAAAGAAAGAGGTAGGAAAGAAGAAGTAGGCGTTCTATTGTTGTATATATAGGTTAAAAAGCAAGGCAATAATAATGCTGCTTCTTTAATTTATCTAAGAGTACTTAGAAGTAAAGCCTTAATATAAGTAGGCAGTATAAGCAGGATAGAGCGCGTTAAGTTAGAAGGCAATTCGCGTTTTTGTCTTGCTTTTCTTTATTTCTAACTAAACATGCGACACACTAATTACGTGCTAGTAATACTAAATAAGGGGGTATTTATTTTTAGGGTATCAAAGGTGGTAGTTGTTGTTGTAGTCAAAATAGGTTTTCCAAAAAAGTGAAAAGCAGCTGCCCTCTACTAATTAGTCGCAAAAGTCAAAAAAAGATTGTGTGTAGTCAACAAAATTCGAACGGTAAGTAGATGAGGTCCACGCGCTAAGCGCTCGGAGCAGAAAAGCTCAGACCACCGAGCGAAATCAAGGTTAAAAAATTTGCTGAAGGTACTAAAAAACGACACCAATTGAAACGTGTTCAACGGCAATTGCCAGCCTATGGCTGGCAACAAGATTGCGATGGAGGTGGAGGAGGTGGAGGTAGAGGAGGGTAAGGACACGTACGTTACCGCAGCAGGAGCCTGCAATACTTCATAAAAGCTCCCTACCTGCTGCTTCTCACCTTTAGGATTTCCCACACCACACGGTACTGCATACAAACGATACAATGCTTGGACTGTTCTTCTCCCTGTTTGACACGAAGACTGATGGCTTACATTGAGTGAAGTTAGACCTCACCAGGTCACCATATAAGAAGCTATGGTGGTGGATCACGAAGCCTGCGTTCACCTTCGTTGAGCGGCCTCCCCGGTCGGTCGAAGAGGAGCTGTCAGCGGTAGCTCCTATGGTAATCAGGTGGACGCAGAGGTCGAATTCTGTCATTCATCAACACCTCATCGATGCGTCTGGTATCATAGATGTCAAGGTCACAATGGAGGTTGTGAAAGGCTTGTTTAGCGGCGAGTCTATTAAATACGTTGCGCATGTCAATAGTCCAGGTGCAGTGACGGTGTGTCATCTTACAAATCTCCTCCTGCGCGAATGCAACTTTAGTAGAGAGACCTTGCAGTGGCTCTACGAGGAGCAAGAGCGTGTTAAAACAGCTATTGAGCAGCTAGGACAAACCGACGAGCAGGAGGATTTTGTGAGTCGCCTCTGGGGATGGGAGAGCCGTGCTTAGATGGTAACGCTGTTGTCGTATGTTCACATCCGAGTATAGGCGCCAGAAACGCCGCGACTGCAACACCGCCGGGATAGCGACAGAGACGACAGAAGTTGCGGTCAGCGGTAAATGGTCATTAGTAAATGGTTATCGGTCAAGAGGGTTAGTTGGAGGGATATCGCGCATCTTCGTTTCCGTCTAAACATGCGACACACTAATTGCGTGCCGGCAATGCCGAACAAGGGGGCATGAGCCCGGATACCTGTTGTTAGCAATAAATCTTTTTTACCAAAATGGTGTCTACAAAATGTGTGGTCACATTAAAAGGTTGTCTCAAAAGGCCGAAGCTAAAATAAGGGGGTATAAGCCTAGATACCTGTTGTTAGCAATAAATCTTTTTTACTAAAATAGTGTCTACAAAATGTATAGTTAGATTAAAAGGTTGTCTTAAAAGGCTAATGCTAAGCTATTATATATAAGCTTGTTTATTTGCTTAGCTTTTAAAATAATATATTAGAAAGCAATGCTAGAAAATATAACTATAAATATTAGTGTTTTAAAAAGCTACAAATTCTATTTTTAAGTTAGACTACTAGTAGGCCTACTTACTAAGCATAAAAAAGAAGATACATAGTAGTAAAATTAAGGATAAAAAAATACTAGGTATACTTAAGTATAACTTTTTATTTATAGAATCTTCTTTTGCTAAAAGTTATAACTTCTAAGTAACACTAAACAGCTATTTATTAATTATTGCAAGACTAAGATTAAAAAGCTTTTTTTAAACTTACGCTATACTAAGAACCTTAAAATTATATTTACTAAAACTAGCAAGTAATAAAGGTAAAGAATAAGCTAAAAAAGTAACTATAAGTACCTCTACAAAAATAGTAATAAGGAAATGTAATTTTAAAAGGCTGTAGAGTGCTACGCGCTCTTTATAGTAATTAAGGCCTGCTTAAATGTTGCCTACAAGACTAGTAAAAAAAAGGCCTAGAAAATTATTTATTTATTATATACTAACTAGTACAAGAAACTGCGTAATAAGCTTATTAAAGTAGAGTATAAGATTTTTTAAAATAGAAAAGCAAGTTAAAGAGTTTTCTAAGTAGTGTAATTATAATATGTTGCATAGGACAGCCACGCGCCTTAGCTACAAGCTCTAGCTATAAGGCTATACTATGTCTGTGCGCGTTTTAAGCTTGTTTAAGTTTTAAGCTACTTTACTAAAACCACCACCTACATTAATCACGCTATAACTCTAATAATAAAGACTTAATTTAGGAAGCAATTAAAGCAATTTAATTGCGCGCACTAGGCGCATTTTTTTATATTACAAAGTAAAAAATTAGTTTAAAGTTAATTAGTTTATGCTTACTTAAAGACACTAGCGCCTAAACTAGCCTTACTAGCTTACCTACTAACTTCTTTACTTATACTAAGAAACTTAGCTCTTATAGTATATTATTACGCTTACTAAGTAACGTACACTACTTACATAAGTAATAATATACAACTTTACTTTATTTTTAGCTAGTAAAAAGGTTTTAGAAAGCTAAGTTACTTACTTTATTAATAAAGATTCTACCTATCTTATCTTGCGCTAGTAGGTAGAGATAAATTGTAATTAGTACAAAGCTAATTTAAAAACTAAATACAGCTTCTACTTTAAGCTATTAAATAAAGAGATTAGGAAATATAATATAAGGCCTCCTTAATTATTTAATAAAAATAAAGAAAGCTTTATAATTGATATAACTAAAAGGTTGTAAAGAATATATAGGAAAAGAACATATAATAAAAAAAAGTTAAAGTTTTAACTTAAAATAGTTTTACAGAAAGGTAATAAAAAGAAAAAGACTTAAAAAAAGTTAATATTTTTAAAGCTTTATATTTCTAAAAATAGAAGAGCTATATTAAAAGAGATTATTAATTAGAAAAGCTAAGAACTTCCTCTCTAAGATAGGCTGCTTAGTAAGCTAATTAGTTAGCACAGTCGCGCCTGCGATCTTGCTTAAAATAAGTTAAAACAAAGTAAAATTTTATTTTAGAACAACTTTTTTTTAACGTGTGAAAATCGCTATAAATTATATAATTTTAATATTACTATTAACCCTCTATTGTGTACAAATATTAAAGTAATAGTACTATAATATATTAAGTTATAGTAAAGAGCTTGTTTTTACGTTTTTTCTTAAATAATAGATTAAAATAGCTTACTAATACTAGGTGAACATGCCCTTAGCTTCTTTAGTAGCTAAATAACGCTTTAGCTATTAAAAAATATTACTATTAACTGCTTTTTGTAAGAACTAACCTTTTTGTTACTCTATTATTTTATAATATTAAACAGTATATCTTTTAACAGAGGGGTGACAAAAAAAAGATATTAAAAAAGTAATAGTTTTTAAAGATTTATATTTCTACTAATAGAAAAGCTATACTAAAAAGAATTAAAAGTTTAGAAAGCTAAGATCTTTTTATTTAAGTTAGGCTACTTAGTAAGCTACTTAGTTAGCACCTTTGCGCTTAACGTTCACAGTAAAAAAAAATTAAATCAAATATAAATAATAAAATAACTTTTGTTAGGGTTGTAAAAATTGCTATAAATTATATATATTTAATAATACTATTTACTCTCTTTTGTGTGTGAGTTAAAAGGTAATTTTAAAATAGACTATAAAGTAATAATAAAGAGCTTGTTTTAGGGGTTATTTCTAAATAAATAACTACAAAAGCTTCCTAATACTTAGTGTACTAGCCCTTAGCTTCTTTAACGTCTAGATAACGCCTTAGTAAAAATAAAATACAATTATTAATTGCCTTTTAAGGTAATTAATTCTATTCCTCTATTATAGTAGTCTTTAAAGCTGCTATACTTTTTTTATTCTTTTCTATACTTAAAGAAGTAATAGGCCTTTTAGCTAAAGCATTTTTCCGCGAAGGCTACACATTTTCTATAGGATTTAGATTAGAACTATAAGCAGGATACTTATTAAGAGATATCTTATTCCTAAAAAACTAAGATAAAACTTCTAGAGTTTTACAAATCTTAGCATTATCCTGCTAAAACTTCTAGCCTATATAGAGGTTAGTAAGGCCTTTAATATTTAAAAAAAGATTATAACTTAATAAATTATATTAGAGTATTAACATGCGTAACATGCGGGTTACCCTATTAAGTAGGTAATCCTAGTAAGCTAAACACGTGACGATCGCGCTAGCGCCTATATATACAGGCTAGATTATCTTATTCCTCTTAACTAGTGATTAACTACTTTGTTGTAGCACTTAGTTGATTAATACACTTATTCTACTCCTCCTAATTAAGTAATTAAACCTTCTTAGCTCCTACAGTTATAAGCCTAGCCGCTTAAATATAGTTTTAATTCCTACTACGCAATTAGTAAGCTATAAGGTCGCCTATTTAATTAGTATTTTACTCTCCTCTATTCTCCTACAGCATAGCTAGCAGATTGCTACTACTGCTATACCTTTCTTATTAATTATACAATTAACCTCTTTCTAATACAAGCTACCTAGCTACCTACTAATTAACTAAATAATTTGTTGTTACCTTAATAATAACCTACGTCGTAATTCTACACAAAGTATCTTATCTTAATATAGACCTTACTAATGCACTGCTTGTCGCCTTAGGGGTAATCCTTAAGGCTAGATTAGACTAGCTAACCTAGTTTGCTCTATTAAGGCTATACTACTTAGAGAAAGGTATCTAGGATTAGGTTAATCCTAATCTCCTAGACGTACCCTTAATAGATTACTAGGAGCTATAGTATCTAGAACTGCCTAAAGATATTAAGCAGCTAGTTACTCTATCACCTAGCGCTAAAGCTTAAATACAAGAGGACTATAAAATTGCTTAACATAAATATAAGGCTTAATTACTTAATACTAAGTATAAGAAGAATAATTACAATAAGCTAGTTAATAAGTCCAAGGTACAAGCTGCTTAATAAATAAGAAAAGTTGCTAAGATTACTAATATTAAGGACTAGATTAGCAAGACTGTCTATCTAGACCTGCTTTTAAACACCTTAATAAGTATAATTACTTAAAACCTTACTAGCCTTTAAGCTTTAGTAAAGATCTGAAAGGAGGATCTTACACCTACAGATTAGAATACTTAGTATTTAATTATGGCGAAGTACACATTACACCTTAATAAGGCTTACTAAAGATAAATAGGCCCTAAGTAATAGTTTACTAAGTAGTAGCTACTATATTAATAAGTAATAATCTACTCGCTTCCTAAGGTTGTTAGGCTATTAGTAATTACTAATTTTTTAGACGCCTTAAGCACTAAAATTGCACTAGACTAGTTACGCAAGAAGCGAAATAAGCTAGCGTAAGCAATAGCGCTTAGAAAAGCTTATTTAAGTCTTAATAATTTAGAAAAGATCTTTAGTATTTTGTTATAAGATTAGTTAATTACTTCTTTTAAAAGAAAAGGACACGTAGTGTTCTAAACTAGATCTAAATTAGGGGCAGCTTAATAATCTACAAGCGCTAACAAGTTAAATAAGAGTAGTAAGTAATTACACCTTTGCTCCTATAAGGCTAGTAAAGGGCCTATAAGTAAGCACTTCTAAATACTGCGTAACAACTATTAACTTTAAACTGCAGTTACTAGATTAAGCCCTTCTAGTAGTATACTAATTAAACTGTTAAATAATAACAAAAAGAAAATCCTTAAGTAATAGAATAGTAATAAATAGGCAACCTTACGTACCTAGATTAAGAAAGAAGGCTAGAAGGCTAGCACTAGCAGATTAGCTATTAATAAGTTAAGTAGATTCTACCCTAGCTTATTAGTTTTAGCATTAATTAACCTAAAAGACCTTATTAAGGAAAATAGACTAAATATGTTTAGCGCAGCCTTTACCCCTTATGCCCTGTCTCTCTACATAATTATAGATAGTAGGTTAGTAGTCTACCTAATTAATACTATAGATTATATAGTACTAGGCACCTTTAGCAAATGCGCTAAGAATAAGACTGTTAAGGTAAGTACTTAAATTATACTAGTTGCTAGTATAGGAAACAAGCTGCTTAAGAACATCCTACACAGTAAGACTAGCCCTAAGACAGCTAATCTTCTACTTACTAATATTAAAGTTGTACTGGGTTTCTATGTTAATATTATATTAGAAGTACAGCTTAAGCAGGCAGGTATTTAGTATTTAGGATATAATTACACCTTGCAATTTAGAATAATTAAGAAGAATATTATCTTAATTCACTTTAAGTGTTACTTTAATTTCTTATTTATTAAATATAAGCAACTTACTTATTACCTTACTTAACTACTACTTATAAACGCTGTAGCGTGATTAAGGAAACCTTAGTTGTATAATAGTAATACGGACTCATAGTATTAATAATTAGGACACCTAAGATAACAAGCTATTAAAGCCTTAGTCTACTTAGCGTAGAATGTTAAGATTACTAGTAAGAAGCTATTAGACTATAAATACTACATAATAGCTTATGCCTTGTAAGTAATCTTGTAGTAACTAAAGACCAAATCACTACAATCTTTTTATAAGATCTTATAGGATTTATTTAATTTTCTAACTAGTTAGCTACTTAAGAAATAGGCACTAATTTTTAAGAAAGACTACTTATGTAAGCTGTATAATTACAATATCTAGTTAAAGACACTAAATAATATTATACCTGTAATTAAAGGTTTTGCTGCGAGGATTAAGAGGAAATATTAGTAGAAGATTATATAGATCTATTAGGATAACAATACTGCTACACTACCTTAGAGAGGGTAATTAAGATATAAGAAATAGGCTATAGAGAAAGAGATTATAATTAAGACGCTACTACTATATACTTATAAGCCTAATAGCTTAGTAGAGAGAACTAGTTAAGAGCTAATGATAAAAGCCACTAAGATGCGCACAAGCGCTAATCTACTAGCTAAGCTTTAGCTAGTAATTATAGATACAGCGGCTTACTTATATAGAATAAGCCCTACTAAGATCTATAGCTACTAATCCCTTAACTAGGTACTAAAAGAATAGTTTAGAAAATATTTCTAATATTATTAACTACCTAAGATTAGACACTAGACTGCTAATCTACGCCTAGACTAGAGTAGAATCTATACTTATAGCTGCTAAGCTTATTCTTTAAACAAAGAAAAGGCAGCTAGGCATAATAATTAAGGATACAAGATTAATCCTTACGGATATATTAGTTATTTAGTTAGTTATTAAGCCTCTAACATATACTACATATAGGTACTAATACTTAATTAGGTAATTACTACTTATAATATAACTTTTAATAAACGTTAATTCTATGAGAAAGATTATAGAAAGAGCTACTAAGAGATTAAGTAATTCAGATTATAGAGATCTTTTATAATAGCAAGCTATTTAATCTAGAAGAGGATTGAGACCTTTTGCCTATTTAAGGAAGAGCAGATTAAGATACACATCTAACTACTAAAGACCTTAGAAGTAATCTATCTACTATCTTAAGTAGTAAGGAAGGCCTACCTACTAAAGACAAGAGTAGATTAGAAGACGCTAAGTAAATAGAGCACAAGGCTAGTGTATTATTAGGAACTTACTTAGATTAGTAACAAAATACTAGTTTTACTACTTTAGAACTAACTCCTAGACTAGAGACCTTAGGGAGTAACAACGTAATTAATTACAGAGTTATTAATAGTTAAATAGCAATGCGCATGCTAAAAAGAGCTAATCTATTAATATCTAGAGGTAGGGAGCCTCTCTTAAACAAGCTTAATAACTTATTACTAGTCTATTAGTCTGTGCCTAAAGACTCTAACGCGCTAGCTTGTTGTAATAGAACACCTGCTTAGGTAAGCAGGATAACAAGGCGTAAATTATCCTAAAATTTAAGATCTTAGGCCTTAAATAGTAGACAAAGTAAGTAATTATAAGCTTAACCTCTACTTATAAGACGTAGTACTAGGATTGTAGGCAAAAGTATAAATTAGCCTACAAATTGTTATCTTCTACTGCGTAAGCTAGGTAGCGGGCGTAAGCATAAGGACGCAACTTAAGATCCTAATAATTAACTAGGAGGTAGAAGCATAGATAGTGTTGATACATTTATTACAGATTATAAAGATCTATTATAAAATAATTATTATAATACCTACTTGCTAGGTTTATACGCAACTTAGGAAGACTAAGTAAGCTACAAGACTCTTAATTACGTAGTTATAGCAGCTTTTCTTACTAAGTATAAGCTAAGTAGAAATACTTAATAGTATTACAACAATCTACTTAAACTGCTAGGATTATAGAAGTAGCTGCTTTAGTATTCTATAAGGGCCCTGTTTAAGGATACCTGCAGAAAGGAGATTAATTAGTTAAGTAAGAATAGAACTTAGACTAAGATATTAAGAGAAGAAATAAATAATTACCTAATACCTATAAAGTAGGTTTAGACCTACAAGTTTAATTAGAACAGCTTCTTTCTTAAAATATAAGGCGTAGATTGTTGTAAGAGGTAACCTTTAGAAGAAGGACTTAATTAGCTTAACATACGCTGCTATATTAGCAACTAAGTCCTTTTAAGCAGCAATTGCTATTGCTACTAAGAATAATCTAGAGATTAAGTAACATAATATTATAGATGTATTTCTTAATATATTAATTATAGCAGATAACCTAGTAATCTGTGAGAAGCCTAGAAAGTGTGTACAGCTTAACTGCGCACTCTATGGATTATAAGACTCACTACTATTATAGTATAAGAAGTTCTTAGGATTAATAAGTGAGATTAGACTAATTACCTTACTGGAAGAGCTCTGCCTATTTTTTAATTAAGATAGGAGGATTCTAGTTTGATTTTATAAAAATAATATCCTACTACTCTTTGCAAAAGATTATAAGCAGAGAGTAATAAATCTTTAGTCAAAGATCATAGACAAGTATAAGAAACAGGAACAAGGATTAGTTAAATAGTTCTTTAGTATTAGAGTAATTAGAGATTGTAAGAAGTAAATAATTATGCTTATATATAATACGTACATTAATAAGATCGCAAAGAAGTTTAAGCTAAAAGATAATAGCTTTTTTAAGACCCTATTACTATTAGAGGAGCTAATTAGGAACACTAGCGAAGTAACTAATTAGAGATTAAGGCCTACTAAGAAAAAGTTAGCTTAGTGCTATATATGGCTAATATACTGTGACTAGATATTACTTACTTAATTTTAAAGCTCTTACACTTCCTTATAAACCCTAGTAATTAGTATATAAAAGCTGTTAAACAGGTGATTATATACTTCTATTAGACAAGATAGGACGCGATCTAGTACGGGAACTACAATAGCCTAGACTTAACAATTATAGGCAACACTTCTTTTATAGATAATTAAAAAACTTGTTAGTTATCTTATAGTTATATAGCTATCCTATATAGTAGTTTAATACTTTAGAAGGCAGCTTAGCAGACTATAGTTACTACATTGACTACTAAGGCTAAGCTACTCGCCTTTAAGCACACTACTAAGGAGGCTATAGCCCTTAAGTGCTTTTTTCGTAAGCTGTCTCTTAATCTAGGAGATATCTAGACAGTCTAGTATAACAATTAATTGATAAGTAAGCTTGTAGTTAGGAAGAATAAGCAGAATAGCACTTAATTAAAGTATATAGATATACAAAACATATAGCTGCGGCAGGAATTTACTAAAGGTTTATTTTAGGTTAAGTACGTAGAAATAGTAATTATACTAGCTAATAGACTAACTAAGTTGCTTACTTAACAACAGTTTAAGAAGTTTAAGTAGTTACTTAACTTTTAGCAAGTTAAGCACTTAATTAAAGGTAATAATAATTAACATATAAAAGGCTTTGTATGAAGAAACAACATCTATATACTAGGCTAAGTCTCTTCTTAATAGCTTATTTCATTAAGCAGGAGAACGTAAGCTAGACAATTAAACTAGGACTAGGAACCTTATTACTAATTAGCATTAGACTTATTATACTCGCTAGACTCTATTATTGCATTACGCTTAGCCTACTTAGCTTTAGCTAGCTTAAGAGTAATTTAAGCTATCTAAGCTTAAATAGCAAGAGTCTTAAAGTAAGTAACGTTGTAGCGCGATTCTAACCTATTACTTCTATACATAGAGTTGTTAGATAATTGTCTCTTTACTCTAGCGTAATAATCGCGCTAATATAAATAATTTGTATAGTAATTAAGACAGTGCATTTAAGGACAATTATATAGAGTAAGAGAGGGCAGTATTCTGCAGGTAAACTACTCTTGTAGTAGTAACTTTTAAGTAGGTTGCTGCTAAGGCTACTTATGTTGGTGCTGCTGTTGCTATTACAGATAATAAGCTAACTGTTGCCGTTATTGTACGGGTTGCTAAGCAGGAGCGGGAGTAGGAGCGGAAGCAGGAGGTTAAGCGGCAAAACTGTAATACGACATTTCTTAAGCGCAATAATTATAGTTAAGAGGCTTCTTCAAAGAAAGCTTTCTAGTAGACGTAACACTGCTATTAATCTCTTTGCGGCGAGCAATAATGTTCTTAAGTAGTTAAGCTTCTATAGCTTAGTACATCTTGTTATTATTCTATCCATAAAAACAAGTTAGTAAGCAGAGCAGGAAGCTTAAAAAATTAGAGACTTACTACTTTATCCTTGTACATAGCTATAAATTAATTAGCAAGATTAATATTAACTATATAGTAGGTATGTAATAAGCAACTACTATAGCGTAAGCTACTCTAACTACTAGTCTAAACGCAATTGAAGTAGTGTTTAGTATATAAACTATCTAGCATCTTTTTTATGTAGCGCTTATAAGGCAGAACGTAAGAGTATAATAGATTAGCAGTAATCTTTAAAGAGCTATTAGGCGCCTTTTTCTAGGTTAAGGGGGGCGCGTTGTGCCTAGTAGACAGCTTAATAAGCGTTTATAGGCTATTATTGTTGTCTTGTTGCTAATTGCAGGACGCTACTTAAATAGTAAGCTACTAAGACTTTTATATTAGCTCCTAAAGAGCTTTGCCCTTGCGCTAGCTTAGTTACTTAGTCAGACTCTTATATAGATTAAACTTTAAGCAAAGACTTAATAGTAGACTTCATTTAGTAGGTAAGGCAATTAGCTTTTAAGTAGAGCTACCAGATGTCTTGCGATAAGCGTATAGATTAAATAGTAGTAGTAACTAACTCTTAGTATTTTAAAGATTAGTTGCTTATTAAATTTTATTGTTAAATAGGCTTTAACGCGCGCGACGCTTATGCTTAGCACTGTTATTATGCTTATAACAGCGGCTTTCTAAACAACGCTTACGCTTATTGTTACTAGAGGCAGACTACACAAGATTAATAGCTAATTAGTAAGAAAATAATAGAGTAACACTGCTTACTATATTAGTAATAGTAGTTAAGACAGTCTTAAAAAGCTCAGTAATTAACATTAGAGTAAGGTTAAGGACAAAAGTTTTAGAGAAGTAGTAGACGCAATTAATATTGTTGTAGAGGCTGCGCACTGACTAATTACGCGATATTTAGGGTTTATCTAATGTTTTAATATTAGGACTGCTAAGATTAATTAAAACATTAACAAGCAGCATTACTACGACAACAGAGGATTAGGTAGGAAAAGCTATAATTATAGAGGGACCTCGTGATTAACGACCTTAATTTATTACAATTGCCTAGTTACTCACAGCTTAGATTAATAGTATCTCACTAACCTAGGGGGTGTGTTGAATTATTAACATGCGCAACATGCGGGTCACCCTGTTAAGCAGGTGATCCTAGTAAGCTAAACACGTGACGATCGCGCTAGCGCCTATATATACGGGCTAGATCGTCTTATTCCTCTCAAGTAGTGATTGACCACTTTGTTGTGGCACTTAGTTGATCAATACACTCATTCCACTTCTCCTAATCAAGCAATTGAACCTTCTCAGCTCCCACAATTTAAATATGGAGTAATAAGCCTCTAAGTAAGAAAAAGAAGTAAATAAAACATACTATAGCTTTAGCCTTTCAAGACGACCTTTTAATGTAACTACACATTTTGTAGACATCTTTTTAGTAAAAGAAAAGATTTATTACTAACAATAGGTATTAGGGCTTATGCCCCCTTATTTAGTATTGCTAGCACGCAATTAGTGTGTCGCATGTTTAGATAGAAACGAAGAAAAGCAAGACAAAGACGCGAATCGCCTCCTAACTTAACGCGCTCTATCCTGCCTATACTGCCTACTTATATCAAGGCTTCACTTCTAGGTACTCTTAGACAAATTAAAGAAGTAGCATTATTATTACCTTGCTTTCTAACTTGTACATACAACAATAGAACGCCTACACCTCCTTTTCTACCTCTTTCTTCTCTATTGCTATATTAACGTTATGTAATAGCTAGCCTAACTAGTTAATAGTTTCTTTACTTAGCTTATACACAATTAATAAGAAGAGAAGGATACTAAAGTAGAGTATTTTAAGTACTTTACTAGTATTAGTCAATACTTTATAAATCTTGTATTTATTTTATAACTAGCTAAGTTAAGGCTTAATATTCTTTTTGTATATAGAGATATTGTAGATTCTAGAATTATTTATAAGAAATATAATCATAAAGTCCTAAAGAGGCTAAGTTTGTAAATGCTTAATATACTTAGGTGTCTGTATAACTAGCTTAAGCTAGACTAGTTTAGGGACTAGGTGTATAATAGGAAAGCTTCCTATCTTTAGATAAGAGTTAAGGTTAAGGAAACACTTATTGTAGAGGTTACACGCTATTATAGTGTATTATATATGAATTGTTTATATATAATGCTGTTTAAAAGTAAGAAGTAGTAGGTAAGAAGTAGCAGCTTTATAGAGTATTATAGGCTCCTGCTGTAGTACGTACGTGTCCTTTCTCTCCTCTATTACATTATGTTGCAATCCTATTGTAATCCTACTGTAATCCTGTTGTCAGCTATAAGCTAGCAATCGCCGTTGGACACGTTTCAACTAGTATTGTTTTTTAGTACCTTAGCAAATTTTTTGACCCTGATTATCGCTCAGTAGTCTAAGCTTTCCTCCCAGAACTCATCTACCTACCGTTCGAATCTCGTTAACTACATACAATCTTTTTTTTGACTTTTGCGATTGATTAGTAGAGGGTAGCTGCTTTTCACTTTTTTAGAGCTCTATTTTGACTACAACAACAACTACCACCCTTAACATCTTAAAAAAATAAAAACATACTATATTTTATTGCAGGTTCTACTATAGGAATTAGTATCTTCTTAATATAGTTAAGATTCCTAAAAGGAGTAGTAACTAAAGGGCTTATGATTACTACTAGTTTAGATCTACTATCTATCTAAACTGCTCCCCAAACTTAGATAGAAATATTTTAACCTATAACTAGATTAGTAAGCGTGCTAAAAATAGATCAAGATAATAAAAAATAACAGATACATTTAAGTGTTTTTGAGTTTAATAGAGTTTTTTTAAACTCACTTGTGTTAGTTGTAGAAACTATTTTTCTTCTTACCCTGTTATTTTGCCGTGTTTGATAGTATTCTGTTCTAGCACTGTGCCCTCGCTTGATAGCATACTCGTCTGAAAACATAATCTTATCAAAGTTTATATTTTTAAGGCTTTTGAGTATTTGCTTGGCGTAAATATAACAATTATAAGCCTTTTTAGCGTCTAAAGGCATCTTTTTCTGAGAAATATTAATAGAATAGTTTTCCTCTCTTAGAAAGGGTTGTAAGCTTCTAATAGAAAGATCTAGACTATTTTCTTCTAAAAGACGTTAATTTGTCTTTTTAGGGCTTTTAGTAAGGTCTCTATTAAGTACTCTTTTTGCTTTATTTAAGATCTTTGTAGGACGACCTTGTTTAACCCTAAAAGTAGATAAAGAAGCCTTTTTTTTGATTCAATAAAGAGTATTAGAAATACTTCTAGAAGACTTTTTTAGTATGTTACTAATAAAAAATAGGCTTGTTTTGTAAATATAAATATAAAGTAGAAACTTCTTGCTCAATTAAGAAAGATTGCGAGACATAGAGGAGGTACTACAAAAAAAGCAAGTTAGGATAAACAAGAGGATTTAATATACTACAGGCTTAGTAAGCTATAACGTAATCAGCGCTTACGTAAGCAACCCCTTTTTTCACCCTTTAACTAAACCTGAAGCATATAGGATATAAGCCTCCGAAATCTGCTCACCTTATCCTTACGTAAGCTAATAAAACATTGTTTTCGATTAGTGAATTTTACACGTTCATAACAAAGTTATACTAAACTCTATTTTTCCTTTTTTTCCATCAAAATTCATTCGAGATTGCAGGCGCGATCGTGATGAATAAGTAGCTTACTAAGCAGCCTATCTTAAAGGAAAAGATCTTGGCTTTCTAAATCACTATCTCTTTTTGGTATAGCTCTTCTAGTTGTAGGAATATAAAGCTTTAAAAATTATAACTTTTTTGACAACTTATTTTTTGTCACCACTCTGTATACTAAAGTTAATTTTTAAAGTTTTTGTTAAATAACTTTGTAGTACGCAGAGGAAGTATCACTTGTCATCCCTTTTCTATTAGTTGTATTGCGCACAGCTAGTCTTTAAGAACACATGTAGTAGCTCTAGACGTAGAAGACCAAATAACAAAGTTAAGTTAGTTTGTTTAACTAAAGCTGTAGTTTTTAGATTTTTATTAAGTGCACTTAAGTCTTTCAAGGTTACTTTATTATATATTTTTTAAGCTTAGCTAACTTGTGTTGTTTTAGTTGTTCTTTTTTCTATGCGCGTAATTGTGTCATCTCCTAGTCTAGAGTAGTCTTTTTTAGGCTATTCTAGCCTTCCTTAAGTGTATATAGTCGTTATAGAGCAAATAAGGATTAAAAGGTATTCCTTTTTTTATTAATGTGTATCTCCTAGTTGTTAGGTGCACGTTCTTGTTCCTTTTTAAGTATTAGTGCTAGTTCTTACAATCTTGTCACTTAGGTTCTTAGGTTAGATAATTGTTTTTTGTTCTTAGC
Organism: Alternaria sp. 'sect. Undifilum'; assembly: GCA_024321975.1. Classification (NCBI taxonomy): domain Eukaryota; kingdom Fungi; phylum Ascomycota; class Dothideomycetes; order Pleosporales; family Pleosporaceae; genus Alternaria; species Alternaria sp. 'sect. Undifilum'. Next base: position 5,585,146 of record JAJJZI010000003.1, read on the forward strand.
AAGGGTACGTGCGCAGCTGTCTACACAGGTTAACTAAGCACTTATTGTGTAGCACAAGCGTATTTAAAAAAGATTAGTTCAAATGTAAGGCTAAATACTATATAAAAATACTGGATGCTAGAGATAGAGGAATAATAGTATATTGCCTGTAGAGGAAAGACGAATTAATATCGTCTTAACTACAATATCGTACCTCTACTTATACTAGGGTAATCTAGGGTCACATGGTCTATTCGGACCTAGTATGGCGGAGTCTGACCTCAGCTATTCCGAGCTGACCTAGCCTGGCCTGGAGGGCCACCTGGTCCTGACAGCTAGCTATAAATAATTTAAAATACTAGAAAAATACTAGATTTTCTAGAGAAATCACTAAGTTAATTAGAATATTTTTAAACTTACTTGTATTTGTAGTAGACACCTGTTCCTTGCCAACTCGCTTATTTCTCCTTTTTCGGACGTATTCTTGCCTAGCGCCGTGTCCACGCTGAATAGAAGACTTGTTAGAAAACATATCTTTCCTAAAGTTTATATTTTTAATAATTTAAATAGTCTTTTTAGCGTATTTCTTGCTGTTAGAAGCTTATTTCTTGTTTAAAAGCTGCTTTTCTTAGTGTACGGGTGTTGGAGTGTATGAAGACATACTACTACGAGGGCATGAGATCACTAGTGGTCAGATCATGCGAGAACGAGAGTGGTAAGATAAAGATCTTATTATAGGTTAGCTATTAAAGAGAAGTACAAGAGTTGAGTTGTAAGGTAGAGAATTAATAGATAATTCCCGCTCGTTTTAATCCCTAAAACGAGCTATATACCCTTAGATTAGGTGGTTAAGCACTGACCTAGTAAGCAGCAGGGTATTACTATGTGTACCGGCACATACCTCTCCTTCCTGCGAGCTTAGCCCCATTAAGCGACCTACTTAGCAGAAGGAAAAACAGCAAAACAAAGAAAATAAAACAAACAAAATATAACTTAATTACTCTATATTTATTCTAGACACCTTCCTTTACTTCTTTAAACGCTCACTTTAGCGAGGTTCTTAAGTAGTAGTTGCAGCACGTAGTCTAGGCGCAGGTGCGGTGGTAGGAGCAAGGACAGGAGTAGCGGGCACTTAAGATTCTAATATTAATTAAAGGCAACTATAACGAGGCTACTTAGTTAGAGTAGTTAGTACTAAGATATTATCTAAGATAACAGTACCTAATTAAGAATAAACACTAAGAAGGCGTTGCGTAGAGAAGAGTATTACAGGATCTTTGCTCTCTTAAAAAAATTTAGCGCTTATTAGCCTCTAGGCTAAGTTCCTCTTAGAGGCGTTGTAGAGAATTAGCTTAAAGAAAATTAGTATTCTACCTATCCTAGTCCTTTGTCGTATAAGGAGGGGTCTATTTCAGGTTAGTAAAGTACAAACAGTCTAGAAATCCTTAAACTAGATTAGTATAAAAAGTATCCTTCTCTAACTCTTGCACTATAGGCTATAGGCTAATAATTTATTCTAGTATATAGTTACAGTGTTCCTTAATGTAGTTATTAATCTACTCCTTATTAGCGTTCTATAGCATGTTATTTAGCTCCTTACAAATAAGAAAATTATCTTACTTAGCTTATTTAATAAGGGCCTTCTAGATCTAAGACCTATACTTAATATAAACATTAGCAGAGAATAGCTAATTAATTCCTTTAAACTTATTAAAATAGCCTAAGAGAGTATAAAGAGTAGTAGTAAAGTTATAATAAACCTTACAAATTTCCTTATAAGTTCTTATAGCAAGCACTTTTGTTACTCTATTACAGACTATAATAAACTAAGAGAAGATAGTGTAGTAGTTGTAAGTAGTTAGGCTAGTAGATCTATAAAGTAGTAGAGGCAATAAAATTTAAACCTACCCTTCTTTACAGATTTACTTTACCTAGTAAGTGTTAGGTGCTAGTTTTTATGCGTCCTTTAGCTAGTCTGTCTTGTCTTCCTATCCTTTAATAAAACTCTTTAATAATTTAACGCCTGCGTCTTTGCGCTACTTTAAGTACTCTAGCATATAGTTGTAAAAGCCTAGAAGTATTTCTATGTAGTTGTTCTTATCCTTATTATTAAATAATACGCTGCCTTAGATTATATCTATACTAAGGCCTTTAGTTATTACTTATTTAAGGTTAAGATTAATGTGCTTAAAGTAAGTTAAATTACCCTTCTTAGCGTACTTAGCGTAGTAGGAGTAAGAAATTAAAGTATATTCTTTACAAAGCATAGCATATTGTAACTAGTATCCTAGGTTAGTATATATAGCCTATTAGATAAGTAAGTAGTACATGTTGCGTAGCTATCTAAGGTTTAGCTTCCTGTCTATGCGTTGTAGATAGAAGTAGTATATCTTAAAAGTTTTAATAATAATATCCTCAACCTAACTGTCCTTAAAAAGCTAAGTATAAGCGCTAGTAATAATACTTCTCGTGTGTTAGAACTCCTTAGCTTATAATTAAAACTCTATAGTATTAATAACCTTGTCCTAAGTAGGGAGGGGATAGAGATTAAGTTTAGAAGGTTAATAGTAGTAGTTTAGCAGGTTCTTATCCTACTTAGCTAGACAATACTTGCTAGTAAAAAGCTTTAAAATAATAAAGTCTAATTAGAATTCTTGCTAGCAGCTCTATCCTACGTATAGTAAGAGTAGACATTTATTAGGTATATTAGACAGCATAGCCTTCTTAAACAAACCTATAATGCTTACAGCAGTACGCTTATAAATAAAGTGTACTTACTTATATAATAAGTTATTAGAGCTAGGCTGTTATCTAATATTAACCTTATAGTACACGTTCTTAATAACCTTAATATAGTTAAGATTAGTAATTAGTTTCTTTACGTAGGCTTGCTTAAGCAGCTTAAGAAAAGCTAAGGTAAGATTCTTGTAGTAACACTCTACTTAAAGGATCTCTTGTTCCTAATTAAGGGTATCTAGCTCCTTGTCTACATAGGAAGCGTTATTAAGGTTAGTATCTAATTAAGTAGCTACCTATTAATAGGCTGGTGTTGCTTTCAGAGCACGAGAGCTTACTAGAGGTAGTAGTACAAAGACTTGTTAGCTGCTAGCCCTAGTCCTAACTTGTCCTGCCTATATATTAGCAGCGTTACGCCTCTATTATACTATGTTTATTCTGTTCTAAAACTTATACAACATAATTGCTAAGTATTAGTCAAGTCCTTAATTAGCTAACATTCCTATAGATTGCCTTAAGGTCCTAGTTATAACTAACAGACTCTAAGTCCTTAAAGAGCGAGTCTTAGATATTATAAGATTTCTATATTAATTAATAGCTTAAGCCTTATTTAGGGTCCTTCCTAGCTCTGCAGTTATAAAGATAACTATACTATATATTAGATACGTCTTTATACTAAGCAGCTTATACTTATTACTTAAAACGTTTTGTGCGGAGTAGACTAGGCTAGTTTTAAGGTTCTTAGCTTTAGCTATAAGTTAAAAAACCTTTTGCTAGAACGTATAAAGAGAATTAGGCTTGCCTTACTTATTCTTTGCCCTAGTATTAGGCTGTAGCTTCTATAGGATAAACTTAATATCTTCTTTTTAGACTTACAGCTTAGCGTAGATATTACAAAGCTCCCTTACTTCTTGCTTATTAATATCTAGGTAAGGCGCTTAGTTATAAAGGTTATTTTAATTAATTAAAGCACAAATATCTTTACATAGTAGTTTTACTATTGCCTAGTTAGCTATTAATATATATTATTTTTTACTTTAGTTCTTAGAGTTAATACAGTAAGCTACTGTAGTATTAAGGAACTAAGCAGTATTTTTAAGATCTATACGCCTTAACATAAAGGCTATATTAGTTAATTCTTAGTAACTAAGTAGTGTATAAGGTATGTAGATGCTAACGCATTCTTAGACAAATCCTAGAGCTAGCTTCTTTATAGTTACAATAGCTCTACTTAGTTCTTTAGCCTTCTTATCTCGCGTTAAGGATGCTGCACTAATAATAGAATAGTATTCCTAGAAACTTTTAACACTACTATATTTGTCTATAAGTCTAGGGAGCTAAGTACAAAGGTTACTTACTCCTAGGACAACCTTAAGAATTAAGTTAAATTAGTAGGAGGCGTTATTAAACTAACAATTTATAATAATACGTTATTGTTTTAGAGCGTTTAAAAGGATCTTGTCTACTAAGGTCTAGATATTAATAACTCTAATGTTGTTGCTAAGCTTTGCAAGCTCTAGTACTCTATCTTAATACTATATAACCTTAGGGATTTAGTCTACAATGTAGTCTTCTTTCTTAGTAATAACTTTAAGGTTGTTAAAAACCTTTAATAGTCCTAGTGTTTGCGGCATTTGTAGCTATAGCTACTTACCTTAAGCCTTGTCTAACAGCGCTAAAAGCATTATTTAAGTAGGTTAGCTAATAAAAGTTAAATATTTTCTTTAGCTACTACTAGTTTAAGAGGGAGGGGTATTATTATTATTGTTATCTTAGAAGGTAACTATTCTAATAAAAGGTAGTAAAGTTTGTGTAGCAGAAAAGTTAGATAGTTAGTAGGGTTGTAGTTCTAGTTTATGCATAGTGGCGGTATTTTACTAGCTAGCAGGTAGAGGTAAACAGGGTCTAAATTGCGCTAAAATAAGAAGGTTTTGTAATTAAAATAGTTGTTGTAATTAGCTGTTGCCTTAAGAGTACGTGAAATTAAGTATAGTATTAGTGTAGCAGTAAGCACCTAGAATTAGTAGGATAAGTGGCTTATACCTAAATTTTATATAGGAAATTAGTAAACAAGTAGCTAAAGGTAAAAGCAGGTACTACTAGTATAGTATCTCCTCTTCTTCCTAAAATTATAGGCTATCCTATAGCCTATTAGTTATCTAATGTAGTAGTATCTAAGTTAAAGTTTAAGCTTTTAAAGTCTTGTCTGTATATATAACGCTTTTCTTTTATAAGATATTTAGTAATAACAACTTAAGGACAAAGCTTATTACCTATTATAAGAGGTAAAGGTAGTTGTAGTTCTGTATATAGCTTAAGTAAGTCTAGCAAGATAGGAATATCTACTGTAGGGCTAGTTTGTTCCTAATAATCAGGATACTATAACTTTATATTTCCTTAATTTTTCTTAATAATATCCTAAACAAGTCTTTGTCTAAACAGCTTTAATCGCTATCTAGGTGTTATGTAGGGGAAGCGTGTACTATTAAGCTCCTTAAGATAATAAGTTCCTCTATTAGGTCTAGCTTTATAAATATAGTATAGGCCTAACTATCTTGTATCTAGCTTGTAGTCTTACAATATATTAATTTCCTAAATAGAATTCTAGAGAAGAACTAAGTCTCCTAGCTTTATGTCCTTATGTTTTATTTCTTTAGTGTTATTTTAGTATTCCTTTTTAGTAGCTCTGATCTAGTTAGTACAAGCAACAGTATTCTTTGTAAACTAATCTCTAAGATCTAGCTATATTGCTTAAATTGTAAGTAGCTGTGTATAGTCCTTTACTTCCCTAAATAGAAGCGTTTGCTATGTAGGTAGCGCAAGTTTAATAGGAAGCACTAAGTTTTACCTTATAACTAATTAGTACAGTAAGTAACCTGTCTATTCTTATATTAAGATCTTGTCTGTAAGGAGAACTGTTAGCAAGTTTTTAACTTAAGGTCCTAACAGCTTTGTAAAGGCATTTACAATAAGCTTATACCTTCCTTTAATCTTTCTTATAGCTTAAAGGTTGTGTCCTAAAGACTAGACTTAGTTAATCCTGTACATATTTAATAAATATTATACTACCGTAGCAAAATTAGGCCCTCTATTAACTATAAGTTTACGCGCTATGCTCTATTAATATATAATATCTACATATACAAACTCTGCAATTATCTTTAACTAGTTGTTTAATAAGGCTTTTGCTTTAGGCTAGCTACTGAGGTAGTCTCTTGTAATAACTAAAAACTTCTGCCTAAACACTAAAGCATATATACTACATTAATTGCAATAGTCTCCTAAATAGCAAAACTGTAAGTGTTAGTAAGTATATTAACTTTCCTCTTAGAAGATCGCAGTTAACAGTCTAGATAGATTACTAGCTTTTGCCACACGTGCTTGTACATTCCTTTCTACTAGTATCGCTAAGCAAGTATAAAGTACACTATATTAACTCCTCTATGTCTAATCTAAGTGTGTACGTTCTATACTACAGCTGTTCTTAAGTTAGTATTTTCTACAACCTTCTAAATTACAATATTCCTAAATAGTTTCCTAAAGAGTATCCTGTCTTGTACAAAGAAGTACAGAGCTTACTTCTTCTATACTTATAGTTTTTGTAGTTTTATATCTCTAGAAGTCTTAAAGTTAACTAAAAATTAAGTATATTATTCTAACTCTGTTAAGAATTCCTAACAGAGTATCTTTGCCTATCCTATTAATATTAGTGCATTTATATTTTTAATTATATAGTTAATAAACTCCTCTAAATCCTCCTTAGGTTCTAGAGGTAGTTCCTAATTATTAGGTTTTAGATACCTTAATAGTGCATCTGTAACTATATTCTTTAGTCCTAGTATATACTTAATGTTAAAGTCCTATATAAGAATTATTAATATCTACCTATCTATAACAGATGTTAGATTATTAGTAGATAAGCAATTTAGTTAAGCAATAAGAGTTACCGCTCAAGTTTTTATAGTAAAGTAAACACTATAGAGGTAGGTACAAAACTTCTTAAGAGCTTACAGCACAGCCTTGTATTCTAACTTAGTAGAGTGCTATTGCCTCTCTTATACTAACTATAGTGTGCTTTTAAACTATACTAGGTGTTACTTATTATTCTTCTTAAGTTGTTTAATACATGCTCCCGCACTGTCTTAACTTATATTAGTTATTAGAAATATCTTGTAATCCTTAGTATTAGTGTAGTTAAGGTTTACGAGTAGAGGTGTGTTATATATAGCCTGTTTTAGCTTATATATTGCTGCGTCTTGTGCATCTTCCTACTTAAAAGGGATATTATCTCGTAAGAGTGTAAACAGAGATTTAGCGATCTTAGTAAAGTCCTTTACTTATATATAGTAGTAGACGCATATGCCTATAAAGAATTATACCTCTCTTTTATTCTTGTATAGTAGCTAGTTTATAATCTTCTTAACTTTCTTCTAGTTAGGATAACGTCCTTATAAGCTAACCTTATAGCCTACAACCTTAAGCCTTTCTATAAGAAAATAACACTTCTTTCCTAACATAGTGCCTTTAGTACGTTTAATATTGGCTAGCACTTTGTCTAGTTGTAAAATATGTTTAAGAACATAACGTTAAACTTTTAGCATTAATTCTTCTCTACTATAATTAGTATTTAGCCCTCTATATGTAATGTTGTTAATAAAGGGCATAGTATTAGGCTAGTAGTCCCTTAGAATCTTTATTATTACATATTAAAATGCTGCTATAGAGTTAGTAGCGCCTATAACTATTATGTATAATTATATAAGTCTAACTAGTATTTAAAACGCTATTTTGTCTCTACTTTTTAGATGTAGTGTAATTTAGTTATATCTTAAAAATAAGTCTATAAGCAAGATAATCTTGCATCTTATAAACCTCTTAACATTCGCGCAGGAGGAGATTTGTAAGATGACACACCGTCACCGCACCTGGACTATTGACATGCGCAACGTATTTAATGGACTCGCCGCTAAACAAGCCTTTCACAACCTCCATTATAACCTTGACATCTATAATACTAGACGCATCAATGAGGTGTTGATGAATGACAGAATTTGACCTCTACGTCCACCTGATTACTATAGGAGCTACCGCTGACAGCTCCTCTTTGACCGACTAGGGAGGCTACTTAACAAAGGTAAACGCGGGCTTTGTAATCTACTACTATAGCTTCTTATATAGTAACCTAGTAAGGTCTAACTTTACTTAATGTAAGCTATTAGTTTTTGTGTTAAATAGAGAGAAGAATAGTCTAAGCATTGTATTATTTGTATACAGTACTATGTAGTGTAGGAAATCCTAAAGGTAAGAAGCAGTAGGCAGGGAGCTTTTATAAAGTATTGTAGGCTCCCGCTGCGGTAACGTACGTGTTCTTACTCTCCTCTACCTCTACCTCCTCTACCTCTATCGCAATCTTGTTGCTAGCTATAGGCTAGCAATCGCCGTTGAACACGTTTTAATTAGTGTCGTTTTTTAGTACTTTTAGCAAATTTTTTAACCCTAATTTCGCTCAGTAGTCTAAGCTTTTCTGCTCTAAGCGCTTAGCGCGTGGACCTCATCCACTCACTATTCAAATTTCGTTAACTACACACAATCTTTTTTTGACTTTTGCGACTAATTAGTAGATGGCAGCTGCTTTTCACTTTTTTGGAAAACCCATTTTGACTACAACAACAACCACCACCTTTGATACCTTAAAAATAAATTACTTCTATATATACTTAAATCCTTGCTTAGCCTTCTTTACTTCTTTACTCCTCCCTCTTAGACATAATTAATATCCTAGTAGAGGGCAGGGCCTTTACCTTTTAAGCGCGTAGTAGCATTTAACTTAGAGATACTATATAAAGCGTTTTCTTCGCCTCCTAGTATAATGTTGGCCGTATCTATATTATTAAGCTTCTTAACGTATTCCTTAGTAGAAGGAGTGTATAGCTATACCTAGAATTACTAGAACTGCTAAAGGACGTTACTATAATAGCCTTAGCTCGTTAAACTAGTCGCTATATTTACAGAATTGGAGTTTTTTCCTTTATACCTTGAACCTAGTTAAGAGTCTTCTTTAGTAAACTTCTCTAGTAGTATACTAGAGGCTAGCTAATTAAGCATGTTATTAGTAACGTTGTAGAACTCTTAGATCTTCGCCTTTAACTATAGCAAAACTTAGTTTAATAGTAGTTGTTCTAGGATTTCCTCTAAACGCTTATATAGTAAACTAAAGTAGTACGTTCCCTTCTTGCTAGAAATATCCTAGTTAAAACTAACCCATTCTATCTACTTTAGGGTGTAGTATTGTTTACACTCTTTAAGCATGTGTTCTACTATATTATATATACAGCAGAGAGGGTATGTCTCTATATTACTTATATATGCTATACTTGTCTTGTTAGATAACCCCTTTAAGGCCTTAGCAATAAAGAAACTATTATTCCTCTTACTAAAGAATCCTATATTAGTTACTTATATAATAAGGTATATATAGTTAAAGAGTTTTACTTAAGAGTCTCTTAGTTGTAAGATAAGCTATAAGCATATTAATAGTTAATAGTCTAAGCTTTAGGTTGCCTAGAGACTTAATAAAGTCCTTAACTTCTAAGTTAACGTCTACTAGCGTGCTTGTCTATTTATATGCTTTGCTAATTTTAATCTCTACTTCTTTTACTTCCTCTAGGGTGAAGGTTACTTGCTAGTTAAATAGTATAATTTAGCGTATCTTAGTATTAGCGCCTCCTCGCTCTAGCTAATAAATTTTATCTAGGCTAGTTATCTTCTTGTAGTAGGATTTTAGAAAAGAATAAATCTCTTCTAGTTTATACGTATCCTAATTATCTCTATTTAAGGTAGAAAGTATATAGTATATAACTGCCTCTTTGTTAGTTCGTAGTAGGCCTTAGAAGAAGAGAATACCTTTCTCTTTTGAAGGGATTTGCCTGTTCTTAATACATGTATTAGCAACAGAAGTAAAGTGCGTGTAGTATTCTACTAGGCTAGGCTAGTTTTGTACGTATCTATAAATGTAAGCTTAAAGGTATAAGCGTTTACCTATCTTAATAGCTATATCTTTATTTTTTTACTATTCCTTTATGTGTGTTTGTAATTTAGACTAATCCTTCTTAGCATATCTAGGTAAGCGTTTTAAAATATAAAAGAGAGAGATTAATTCTTGTTAGAAAAGTAGTCTAGTAGAATAAAGACCCTTATAGCATTATAGATGCCTCTATTATTAGCTTATTAGTTAAAGTCCTCTAGGAATTCTGTAATAATCTTCCTAGTAAAAACTAATATACTGTGTCTTAGTTAAATTATAGTTAACACTAAGTTGTGCGTAGGTATAGCTATAGTGTTAATAATAGAGCTTAATAGGGTTAATAGTAGATTAGGGCTAGTAGTAGTAGGTCTAGAGGGAGGAAGCGTTACGCCTTCCTGCCCTTAACCTATCTTCTAATCCCTTTTTAACATCTAGGGTATAGTAGGACTTATGTAAGTTCTTTATACAAATAGTTAACAAGTGTTAGTAAAGAAATAAACAAGGTATAGTTTCTAAGAGAAAGAATATCTCTCTTTAAGTCTTTGTAGTGTGTGTTTTTTTAGGTTTAGGTGTATTAATCCTTACCTCTTAAGTACCCCTTATTTTGCTAGGTAGGCTTAGATTTATACTTAAAGCTAGTACTTATATATAAGCTTTTAGTGCTATCTCTATTTTGCTAGATAGCACTTTAGCTTAGCATTTCTTTACGTATGTATTACTGTCTCTATTTCGCTAGGTAGACTTTAAATTAGCATTTAAAACACATGTATAACTGCCTCTATTTTACTAGATAGTTTGCCGCCTCTATTTTGCTAGACAGACTGCAAATTAGTATTTAATAACATATTCTATTTTTATTAGTAGGTTTTGTTCTTCCTTATTGTTGCTGTTAGTACTGACTTAGGTAACTTCGTCCTTAACGTAGTCTGTAATAGGGGATAGTGCTAACCTCCTAAAAGTAAGTCTAGTAATAATCTTAAGGATTCTATGCTTCCGTAAGATTATTATATTGTTCTTATAATAATTGTGCACTAGTTCCTTTATGCACTAAGTAGTAGAGTATGTCTTTATAGGCTTCGCTATTTGTACGAGTATTAGAGTGTATAAAGACATACTACTACGAGGGCATAAGATTACTAGTAGTTAGATCATGCAAGAACAAGGGTAGTAAGATAAAGATCTTATTATAGGTTGGCTATTAAAGAGAAGTACAAGAGTTGAGTTGTAAGGTGGAGGATTGATAGATGATTCCCGCTCGTTTCGATCCCCGAAATGAGCTATATACCCTCAGATCAGGTGGTTAAGCACTGACCTAGTAAGCAGCAGGGTATCACCATGTGCACCGGCACATTAGTAGTAAAAATAGAGTATTTTTCTGCTTCTAATAAGCGTTGTAAGCTTCTAGTAGAAAAAGATAGACTGTTTTCTTCTAGAATACGCTAATTTGTTTTCTTAGGGCTTCTTTATAGGTCTCTATTAACTACCTGAATAGCTTTTTTAGAGACCTTAGTAGGGCGGCCTAGTGTTGGCTGAGAAGGAGGTAAAAAATAGTTTTTTTTCTTTTTAATACGTTGTTTAGTATTCTAAATAGATTTAGAAGGCTTTTTTAGTATAGTACTGATAGCACTAATATACTTTTGTTGTAAAGATAGAGAGTAAACTTCTTTTTCAAACTTTGAAAGTTTGACTAACATAGAGAGATATCAGAGAAGAGAAAATTTGAGATTAGAAAGAGCTTATTGTATAGACTAACGCTAAAACAGGCTTACGTAATTCTAGCGCCGTTTTTTTGCGCCCTGTTTTATATTTTTTCTATTTAAAAGATAATTATTTTATAATCTAATTCTAAAAACTGGCTTACGTAATACTTATACAAGCTAGTATTACATAATCTTTTTTAGACATTTTTATACGTTTAGTAAAAAGTTGTAACTAGATTTAACTAGACTTTTTTTTCGCCTCTTTTCACTGCCTTTTAACACCTTCTACATGCTTACTAAGCAGATTTACCAATAGCCTTACTTAAAGCGGAAGGTTTGCGCTTTTTAAAGCACTGAAAAGTCTAGTTCTAGCTCTTCTAGTTATTTAGTTATATATCTTTGAAAAAGGTAACTTTGAAAATTACTCTTTCATTTTGTCACCCCTCTGTAACAGACAACATAGGATTGTGTAGGTGCCAACTATACAAGGATAGTAGAGCTATACTTCAGAACTCCTGTGCAGAGCCAATCTCTCTACAGTATCTTTTTCAAACAGAAGCAGGCATTAAGGCTACTATAGCCTTTATTCAAGAAACTAGGGTTGGTACACAGGCCTAGTACAAAGGAAACTCTGATAACTAGATGCAAACGCCTATTTTAGCGACCAAGCTCTACTCACCCCTGCCCCCCTACTCCTCCCCCTCCTCCTCCTCCCCTTTCTCTACCTCCACACAATAGGCTAAGATCCTCACCTTCATTTAGACAAACCACTCCTTGCAAATAACTCAGAAGATAAAAAACTACATAGATACCTGCAGGCCTCGGCCTGCACGTCTTATATAGCCCTTTAGGCTGAGAAAGGACGTTAAACTATAATGAAGAAAAACATAGGATTGTGGCAGCCTTAAGTCCCTACATACCACAACTGAGAGCAGTATCTATCCTGGCTTTTGTACAACCTGAATGCTGACGGTTATCTAGAGCGACAACGCAATGATGCTCAATAATTACTACGTGCTCACTGCGGACAATACCGAAGTCGAGCTCTATTTATTTTTAAGGTGTCAAAGGTGGCGGTTGTTGTTGTAGTCAAAATAGGGGTTCCAAAAAAAGTAAAAAGCAGCTACCCTCTACTAATTAGTCGCATAAGTAAAAAAAAGGATTGTGTGTAGTTAACGAGATTTAAACAGTAAGTGGATAAGTTCTAGAAGGAAAGCGTAGACTAGTAAGCGATAATTAGGGTCGAAAAAGTTTGCTAAAGTACTAAAAAAAACACTAGTTAAAACGTGTCTAACGGCATTTGCTAGCTTATAGCTAGCAATAAGATTACAGTAGAATTGCAATAAGATTGTAACATAATACAATAAAGAAGAGAAAGGACACGTATGTACTGTAGCAAGAGCCTGTAATACTTTATAAAGCCGCTGCTTTTTACTTACTACTTTTTACCTTTTAAACAGCACTGCATACAAATAATTTGTATACAATACACTATACTACAACATAGCGTGCAACCTTTGCAGCAAGCATCTTCTTATTTTAAGCTTTTTTTTAAAAAAAGTATTCATTGCTACTATTTACTTAGCATTTAACTTAGTCTAATTTGAACTATTAATACAAACACCTAAATTTACTAAGTATTTTAAAACTTTACTACTTAGCTAGACTTCTAAGTTTATAAAAATCTTAAATAAGTCTTTTATTTGCAATATCTTTATAACGTGGTTCACAAGCGAATCGGACACCTAAGCAAATTAGACACGCTCTACTAGCGCGTCGACGTCGACACTACAACGCGTTATGTCTTAACAACGCAATTATCTATTAACTTATTAAAAATTAGATCTTTAGCTTGCTCTTCTTAATGTCTAATCACAACGTGTTTAAAGCTAAAGATATACTATCTCTATCTATAACGTGCCTTAAAGTACTCTGTCTAACTAACGCGCTAGAAAGCCCTCCTAACATAACTATAAAGCGAACTTAAAGCGCCTAAATAAGCTAGAAGAAGAAGCTATAATTAAGCGTATTCTTGAAGAGTCTACGCGAGGATTTATGCCTATAAAAGCTAATATTTAAGTAATAGCTAATAAACTATTGTATAAGCGTAGTAGTAACTTTATTAGCAAGAACTAAAGTAATAGCTTTGTTAAGAGGACTCTTAAGCTCTGTACGCGCTAGAGTTATTTTTATAATTACTAGCAAGCTGCCTATAAGGACCTAGCGGCTATCTAGCGCTAGTTTAATCTAGTCAAGGTTATAAAGGAGAAGTAGAGGATTGTAGATAATAATATTTATAACTTTAATAAGGTTAGCTTTATAATAGGCAAGATTTTATTATAGTTAGTTATTACAAGCTTAGAGAGATCTAGTATAAAGAAGTGCGTCTAGCTAAGTAACTATAAGTAGGTTACTATAATTTAAAGTATAAGCGCGTTAAGTTGTTATCTACTACTCTTTATTATCTTTGTAGGTAAAGTGCTTATTAACGTCTAGTTTAAGAACCTGCCTGCTAACTAAGTACTTAAAGTTAGTTCTAATAGCTAGATAAATAACTAGCTTGCTCTTACTTAATTAGAGCACTTTAATACTTATACAAAGAGGTATACTATAACTACGTATTAACTACTTATTATTAATAGCTATAAGAGCTACTACTTAGTTACATTTTAAAATTTTTGTAAAAAAAAGAATATTATTCTTCTCTACATGCCTGCGTACTCGTCTTACTTATTATAACCTTTTAATATCGCCTACTTCTCGCTGTTAAAGCGCAAGTATAGTAATACTATTTTAAGCTTAGCACGTAACTGCACTAACTATATTAGTAAGGAGACCTTCCTGCTAGCCTTTAAAGCTGCTTTTAAGCAGTCTATTACAAAAGAGAATATTTAAGCTAGCTTTAGAGGCACTAGTTTAGTTATATATAACTTATAAGCTATGCTATTAAAGCTTAATACTGTAGTATAGACACTAAAACAATTACTATAATAAGTAGACACCTAGAAGGCGTAGGCACTACGTAACGTGTATAAAGTTAAGGCTTAAAGTACTCTTATTTAATAAAAAGTAAGAAACTATTATAAGTCTTCTATAAATTTACTTAATGCGTAGGTTAGGCAGTTAAGTAAAGAGGCCTAGCAAATAGTATATATAATAACGCTTATAATAGAGAAAATAAGTAGCTTTTAAAAGGCTCTAGATAAATTAAATAAGCATAAGAGCTGTAAGTAGCAATATATATAGATAGAAGAGACTCTTAACATAGGCAAGGTGTAAAAAGTATTAGCTAAATAGGTAGGTAGTAGTTGTAGTAATAGTAAGAGTACGTTAAAGAAGGTATAAAGAGAGAGGTAGTGTAGGCTTTGCAAGCAGGTTAGACACAACGCTTGTACCTACGCAGTTAAGATAAATAGTGTAAGTAATAGTAGCAATTCTAATAGTTAACTTAGTATATTATAATAGTTTATTAACTATAATAAAAGTGTGTTATAACGTATTAACATTAACGCGCTAGTAGGGCGTGTCTAATTCGCTTAGGTGTCTAATCCACTTGTGAACCACGTTATATAAAAAAATTATTAAGCTTTGATTTAGCTAGTTGTGCAAAGAATACGCAATTTTTAAGGTATTTACTAATACTAGCGCAGTACTTAAAATTTATTGCTTTAGTATCTTCTTCTTCCTGTTTATTGTGTAAGAGCTAAGTATAAAGACTAAGACTTAGCTTAAACAGCTATTACAAGACGTTAAATTAGCAATAAAAAAGAAAAAAGTAAAAAAAATATAAGCTTTCTATTGTCGCGTTTATAAGTTAGCAAGCAAGGCAATAATAGTATTGCTACTTTACTTTATTTAAAAGCGCCTAGCAGTAAAGTAATAAAAAAAGGCAGAATAAAGCGCGTTAATTTAGAAAGCAATTTACATTTTTGTCTTGCTTTTCTTTATTTTTGTCTAAACATGCAACACACTAATTGCGTGCTAGCAATGCTAAATAAGGGAGCGTGAGCCTAGATACTTGTTATTAGCAATAAATCTTTTATTTTTACTAAAAAGGTGTCTACAAAATGTGTGATTACATTAAAAGGTTGTCTTAAAAGGCTAAAGCCAGTCGAGCTTTACAAAGCAGGAACTTCTGAGCCTGCAACCTGGTGGTACCTGACAGTCGCCGGCGCTAACGCTTTGCTATCCCCCAATCTCGGTAAGGGCTCAAATCCTGGGACGGAAGTGGCACGGCAACGTTGGGACAGGGGTACGTCGGCACCTGACGTAATGCACGAAAAGGAGCGAAATTGTATCCGAGAGCGTGCCGTGCTAGACCACGAGGTTGTTCTACGGTTGGTCATCATGGTACTTGGAGGACTTACAAAGGAGGAGGCGAAGGGACGTCTTGAGGCTGGCTGAGCGACAAGAGTTCTTTTTGGCTCATCGGATGCGGCGCATGACAACATTCTGTGAAGGGAGGGCGGTAAAAGGTGAGACGCGATCACGGTGGTACTCACGCCGTGGGACTAGCCTTTGTTGAAACAGTATGAAGTTGATAGTTTCGCACATGCATATCAGCCCCTCTCTGTACGGTATGTGCCACACCGTCTTCGAACACTACCCAAGGCTCCCTTCAAAACCTCAGTGACCATCGATTATGGGTCTGGAGGGCTTCTCGTATAGGACTTCAGCATTGCTAACTCGTCGAACTCGATGGAATCTGATGTTCTTTCTCAGCTGATGAGTCGCATCGTGACCTCAACAGTAGCGAATGTACCCCCAGATACTGGCATAGCCCTCAAAAGAGTCGGTCCAATACCCCTCCAGAAGCCAGCCAAGCCCTCTCCCCTATATGTCTTGGCAAAGCAGTCTCTCATGCTCTTGTACTTCTGTTCCTTGCCAAATGCATCACTCTGCATCTTGCTCTTGATCACGTCGAACGGATAACTGCTTATCCAAAGCACCTCACCAGCAAGTCCACCATATGCGGCAACCTTCAGGGTAGAGATCTCCGACCGGTCGATGTTGTTGCGGGCGGCATCTCCATTCATCATGTACTCGAATGCAGTGAACCAGCAGCCATAAGCCTGGGCTTCGCGCATGAATGTTACAGCCGTGCCGCGGTAAACGCCGCCGAGGATGCCTTGGTGTGCAGTGAGCTTTCGTACACAGTCGATCGGGCCGGCATAGAGGCGGTTCGCGCCGTGCGGTTGTGTTTGCAGTCTTATACGGATGTGCTCGATTGGACTAGACAGAACGGTGTTGGCGATACCGGCGAAAGCACCAGCGGCGTAATACTGTGAGTACGAGAGTTGTCCGTTTCCAGTCTTTGCCTCGTTGCTAGCTTCAAAGGCACGTCGCGCATAGTGGAAGCCACCAAATTGGACGGATACACAAGCTCCGATTCCGATAAGTGGTGTCAGTGTGCCCTTGTAGAAAGCGAGTGCTCCTTCGTTTTGGTAGATTTTGGTCGCAGCATCTAGGGCACCGGAGTATTGTGATGTTGTTTGCAACCGGACTTTGACGATGTCGAAAGGTTGTCCTATGAGCACCTAAAATACTACGTTCAGTTTGGGCTGGAAGAAACGCAGTAGTAGAAGTACCTGTGCAACTCCGCCAACTGCACCTGCAAAGAGGTCTTTGAGTGTTCGAGAGATACCATCCTGAACTGGGTCCTCGTGCTCAATATGAGGTTTTGACATTTTGCTCCTGCTTTTCCTGGGGGTTTTTTTTCCAGGGCCTCTTTTGCTTGTTGCTCTCTTATCTCCGTAAACACGGACACGGTGGAGGGGCAATAAAGACGTCACCAACCCTCAATGCACCGCATGTGCTCCTTGCGCGAACACTGGGAGATGGAATGTTTCCCAGGAGATTTGTTGACCGAAACAGCAATCCGCAGCTCTTACGAGGTTGTTCATGGCCTTGCAAAGGCTCCAAAAGCCAATGGCGTGCTTGCGCACAGACGCGCTATCGATGTCCTTAGCCGATGGTTAGCTGCATCCCGTGCCTCAAAATGGTCATCACTTGTGCTGCTTCAGTTGAGAACCTGGCGCGACTAGTGATACGGCTAAAGAGTATTGGCCAGCATCAGACTTGTCTAGCAAGTTTTGAAGACACACCACAGCGAGTCCACATACGGTAAGAACCTTGGTACGCCAACGGTATCAATTCAGACTCAATGAAATATTTATACAGGATGATATACATAGTGACATAGGAAAGACAAGACAGTCGCAAGCTTCGAGACGCTGTTGAAATGATCAGAAACTCAGATAGCCACCCGGTATATCCCATGATCCCCCATTCCCGCTAATCAGCATTTCCATGCAATGCGTGTATAAACGCTTTACGCCCATATACCATCGACACATATAAAGAGACAAGGAGACAAACAGGAAAGTCGGGTCTGCATCGTCGGTTTCCAACAGCAGAGCCATAGGCTAGCAACGGAATCCCAGAAAGAAAAACCCCACGATACCATTGCGGCGATCCGAACAAGATGTGCAGAGAAGGCGCAGATCATGTTGCATGTCCCATGTAACATCTCAGCCCATTCGTAATGCGTAGAAACATCTCATGTGACTACCAGCACTTGAGCCTCCTCCAAAAGCTCTGTTTCGGCTCATCCTCGCTATCCTTTTCATTATGGGTATGGGCCGCAAAATCATTCGGGTTTCGGTTCGGGTTCGGGTTCGATCGAAGAGGTAGAGCGGCAGTTCGGTTCGCAGGGCCGTCTCCAGCAGCGAGTTTTCTTGCTTCTACTACACGACGTACGAGTACTGGCGTGAACGTTAGCAATTCCAATTCCTTTCTTCCTCACAGCGTCTTGTATGCGACAGTTGCGACGCGGGGCGTCTTACAAGCAAATGTCTCCTCAATATTGACCATTTCCCGTGCACTCGTCTCCATGAAGCCGCACCTTCTCTGTCTTGCCCACTCGAGACCCGTCTTTGCTTCTATGACTCTTTGCCCTTGTAAGTCGCATTTGTTGCCTACTACGCACTTGATCGGTGGTGTCTTGCCATTGTCTAATCGGTTCTCCGTCTCCATTTCTATCATCTCCATGAAGTAGTCTAGCGCATCAAGCGAGTTGGCAGCCGTTATGTCGTAGACGAGAAGGAAGGCATCGGATTGCAGATTCGAGGCTGCCCAGAGACCGCGGTATTCTTCTTGACCCGCTGTGTCGGTGAGCATGAGATAGTAAGGGATTCCATCGACGATTCTGGTTACGGAGTATGAGTCTTCTAGAGGGGAGTCAATCGTGGGGGGCTAAATGCGACGAGTGTGGGCGCAAGGCGACGTACCTATCGTAGGATCGTATCTGCAATCATAACGTATTAGCAGTTGTCCTTTCTACTGCTGTCCGCACATTGTCGTATCAGGCGCACTTACTCAGATGTCCATTGACTCCTGACAAGCCGTAGCGTAATCGAACTCTTTCCTGCACCCGAATCAGCCCCCATCAATGCCTCGAGTCCGACACAGATTCGTACATACCGCATCCTCCATCACCGCACACCGTAATCGTTATTCTGTTGTTCTCATCCATTGTGTCCTCCTCTTGCGCTACTCCGATGCCAAATGTTGTCGTTCCTGGGACGTATGCGTTCCCGCTCGAACGGTAATCGTGTCGTAACCGCGCCGGTTTCGAGTTGTCTACCCTCGTGGATGCGCTTGTCGCAAACTGTGTTCCCGAATCAAACACTTCTTTTTCCCTCCCATGCAAACGAGATCCTATCAAGTCGACCCGAATATGTTCCCAAGGGTGTTGTAATTCGCGGCCGGAATTGCAGTTGGAATGGGTAACGTCTCTCTCGCTCTGGTCCGACGAAAAGTAAACCACGGCACAGAAACAAGAAAAGGTGACGCGCGAAGGATTTACGGCCTCGTGTCAAGGCAGCGTTACCGTCCGCAATCCAGAAAAACCGAGATCCAGAAAATGAAAAAGAAAAGGCAGCGTAGCGCAGGCTTCACTTCGCTATTGTGATACCAAAGAGAGAGAAAGCCCTCAAAACGGTCCCTAGTTTCCAAAGCGCAACGTTAGAAATGAATTAGGCATGAAGTTGGCCAAGTTTGGATGGAAAAAAGAAATGACGGATGAAGATCCCTTGCTGCCCCCGTTGCCTCTTTTGCTGTGGTATCCGGGCCCTACCCATCCCATCTCTGTCTTGCGCAAACTTTCGGTGCGAAGGAAGGCGAAACCCTTGTACCCTTGTCGCGCGCTCATGTCATGGTACAGAAACCACAAACAGAGCCCTGATGAGGCGCAGACGCTTGGGCCCGCATGGCATTGACGGACGCAAAATGACCAAGGCCGGAAGACGGCCCCACTTGTTTGATTGGAAGGCTGTTGTGGGCTTGATGGGGGAACGAGGGAGAGAGCCCAAGCCATGTGGGTAACAATATGCGACGGAGGAAGTTTATTTACCTATTGAGCTCTCGAGGCACGATACTCCAATCTTTGCAGAACAACTTCTGAGTGTGAGGACAGAGAGAGGCTTGCGTATTCGGCATTGGCTTTTCCCTAGGCCCCCCCCCCCTCTCACCCAACCTAGATGTAATCTGCCTTTCCAAGCGCTTTGGAACTAACAAGTGCTGCCGGGGCTAACTGCCCGGAAACCTGCATGCAGCTCTCATGCCCCACTCTATGTGTGTGTGTGTGTGTCTGTGTTCCTCAATCTGCTTCCGTGGAACATGCATCCTTCTAGCGCCACATCACGCAGTTCTAGGGCTATATCCAGCACACTCCGCGGTCATGCCTTATTTTCCACGTGAGCATTATCAGATCACAGGCGAAGCAAGGCAAGGCAGGGGCCGACGGCGGTTCCATGACACAATCACGAGCATGGCTACAGATCCCGTCTTATCGCACTCAGTACCAAGTTGCACAACTGCTATGCGCTTCGTACAACGCCTGGTGCAAGCCTACAACCAAGCTTGCCAAGCTGGCAGTAAATTCGAGTTAGTCGTTGGGGTTGTGATAAAATTCCGAGGCCACTCCTCGCCACGCTTGGGGCTTTCCTGGACATGTTCGCTTCGAACCGAATCGTAGGCGAGCCAGACAAGCGAGCGAGCGAGCGGGCGGGATGCGGGCGGGGAAGAAATACAAATGGATCGTTGGGTCAAGGGGGCGTTGGGGGCGTTGGGGTTCCTTACCAAGATTGCAGCCACATCATCTTAGTTTAGGTCCACTAGTCATTATCATTGATTGATTGAGTGAGTGACGCCAGAAGCATGCGCCCCATGCATCCCAACGGCTCAACCCATCTTGTGACCGATTGTCGCTGATGATACAAAAGAATGCGCATTACACCGGAAAAGTATACCCAAGACAAATACATGCAAATTGCGCTTCATCTCTTAGCCAGATCTACCCCGGTTTCTTGTTGACTCAAATCGTAAAACGTCAGATAGTGATAGAAAAAAAAAGAGGATATGAGTCTAAAACTTCCCCCGTGGGACGGCTCGCTCTCGGCCAGCGAATGTGAAGTTTGTTAAAATGAATACAAGTAATGGGGTATCGTTAGACCAAAGCGGAGAGTGACACGAAATAGAAGAGAAAAACCGTGAAGTGTACTACTACTAGTAGTAGTAAAGAAGAGTATGTTCCGATCAATCATGCTTATGATTCCGGCTCCGTCAGTTCATCGATCGCAGGTGGAGGAACGAAGCCCTGTGAAGCCGCAACTTCTGTACGCGCCGCCTTCGTCGCATGAGACTCGCTGATGCTGCCTCGCCGCGGCGATCGTTTAGTGGATGAAGCCATTGCCAAAGGGATGGAGGATTGCTGGCCAGTTTCGGGTATGGAATGAGGCAGGATTGTTTGGTGGTTCTGGTGGCTTGTTGGAAAGTGCCGTGGCGAGGCGCTCTTCTTGCTCTTGTCGCTTGCCGCAGAGGATGTTCTAGGTGACACTCGCCCTTGCTGTGGGAGCATTGGCGTTAGCTTGACTCATATTGTTCGCGGTAATGGAGAGTAACTTACCTGCTTAGCCCACCGCAGTCCGCACGAATTACAGAGGTCACGATTTCCTGAAGGACCCCTTCGCCACTCTGGTGTCGTTCTTGTATGGCAATTTGCACAGTCTTTCTGCATCTGGCCTGCACCCTTTCTACGCTTTCTCTTCTTCTTGGCTGCCAACAAGCTCTGGACTTCTTCTGCTAGGTACCGGTTCCGTTTTTCCATTTGTCGTAGCTCGTATTGCCAGCTTGTGCTACGTGTCGTCTTCAGCTCGTCAAACACGTTGTCATCTGAGGCCAGACTCTGATCCTGGTGTCCGAGTTGGAGACCATTGTGTCCAGCAAATGTAGCAGGGCATTCCTCGGTAGTAACGAAGAGAGGATTTGTATTGGACGTCATTGACGTATTTGAGCCGGTGTGACCAGTCAGAGAGCCCGCAGCGGGTGATGCTGCTCCTGACATGTGAGTGTGGACAGAGTTGTGAGAGTCGCGCTCGAGCTTGGTATTTGTGTACATGGATGGGCGGCCGGCGTTACTGTTCCGCGAGTACTTGAGGAGTCGGGTTTGACCCACGACGAAGGTGGGCTTCTGGCCTTCGGTTGCGTCTCCAGGGTATATTGTCGTGAAAGCCTGAAGAACCTGACCACGCTTGTTGATCACTTCATGCTTGACCTCGCCTTTCCTGCCCCCTCTGGCAAGTTCTAGTATACGACCAAAGTTGATCTTAGACTCCTGGCGCATGAGAGACTGTATGCTGGTGCCGACGAGTTCTTCAGGTTGCTTGTCGAGCAACTGCCGCACGTTTGACGAGACGTACAGGAACATGCCCGATGTCGACATCTTCGTCCACAGCTCGTTGTCGCCGACGCCGCCAGATTCGCGTACGATAGCCTTGCTTAGGGTGTAGACTGGGCGTTCGCGGCCGACGAGGATGATGCATTTCCGGCCCTTGCCTTGCTCAGTATGAAGAGAGCCATGGCCTTCGAACCACATGTAGCCGCTCTTCTTCCGCCGTATCCTGAAGACAACGTTGACTGATGCGCCATTTGTAGTCTCTTTCAGTTCTCTTGTTACCGGGACGATGTCGCTAGGATGGCAGACAGACGACAGTGCTGTTCCAACGAGCTCGCTCGGGTCGTACTCTAGTATCCTGTTACTGGCTGGTGACAGATATAAGAAGAGCCCCTTTAGCGATAAGACATGAACCACATCGTCGCTGTTCTCAAGCAGGACCTTGTCCCAGATACGTCTGGTCATCTCAGAGTCGCCGCTTCCGCTGTATGCAGCGAGTACGTTGGACACCTCATCTTTGGAGATGGTCTGACCTTGTTCGGCTTGTTGTGGCTTGTGATGGTCGCTAAAGACGTAACTCGGTATCGACATTCCGCGCTGGTAATTGACTCGGTAAGAGCCATCTATAACATGATCAGTTCACACACGAGTATATTGGTTAGATATAAAGGGCCTACCTGAGTTCTTGTTCGTCATGGCTCCAGGCTGCTCTACAAGGTCAACCTGGAAACCAACGAAGAACTTCATCTTGCCGCCATGCTCCCAAGCGATGGGAATCATGGTCAAGAGGTTCATAAAAGGCTGGCCCCCTCTTCTGTAATTGATCAAGCTGATCTGCGCTTCTGCACGACTCTCGATCATGTTCTTGAGATAGTAGACGGAATCGTCATCAACGTAATTTCGTTTGATTCCTGATTCGACCTTTCCGTCGGGCGCCTGCAAAAAGCGGCAGTTTCGTCCGAGAATCATGTGTCTTGTGTAGCCGGTGAGACGCTCGAAATTCTCTGAACAGTAAACAATAGGAATGTCGTCTAGCTCAGCATCACAGACGACGAAGGCGCACGAAAGATCAACAGAGCCGATGTCGATCTGCGGGTCAGGTCTGGCAGCTACACGCATCTACTCAGTTGTTAGTGTTTGATGTCGAGGCAATCGAATTTCCGAACGTACCAGTACTCCGAGCATATCAAACCCTGTCGACGAGTAAGCATTCTTGAACTGCGTCTTCATGTGAGGATTGTGGTGCATCGTGGACGGAAACCCGCCTGCAGGCTTCTGCCATGGAATTTTGAAATCTTGCAGTTGCTTGTTCATAACCTCTTTTGGCAGGTCTTGTGCAGGATCTTGTGCGATGGGTTGCTGGTTCTGTAGTGAGGCCAGAGCCATTCGTGTGGGGACACTGTTGGAAGAGTGGTGTTCACTCTGGGGCCGGGAAGTAGATCGCATGCTGGCCTGGTCTTGGCTGTTGGTGCGACTGAGGAAGCTGGATCTGCCTGACTTGGCTTCGGGTGTGTTGCTGAGCGAGGGCCGCTTGAACTGGTCTTGGGGTTGTCCCGACGGTGTGTTGTTCCCTTGGGGAGCAGCGGACATGGGCCCGACGAAGTCCTGAGTGATGGGAGAGTCCAGCATGGGCGTATTGAACTGGCTACCTGGAAACATGTTGATGTCGGTTGACATCATGTTGAGCGAGTCATCCATTTCCAGGGGCATGGTCATGCCGTTCTGGTACGATCCCATGTCCAGATCGAGAGAGTTCTTCTGGTGCATGGGCGAGGCGTATGCAGAGCCCGGAGTGCCCATGACTGGGAATGGAGAGGCTTGGCCTTGGAACTGGGTGTTGATGTTGAGGTCCGCAGTAGGCAGTTGGTCGCTTTGCATGTCGGCAGTTGTTCGAGGGAAGGTGGTGCTGTTACGCATCATGTTGTCCATGGCAGCGGTAGACATGTCGAATTGGAAGTCATCCATGTCTCCGCCATTGGGATCCCCAAAATTCACCATGCTCAACCTGCGCGTGTCGGGGCTGCCCAGATTCATCTGCTGCTGCTGCTGCTGCTGCTGCGGCCCTCTAGCGTAGACGGGCATGCTGCGCCGGCGGCTGTCCTTGTCGTTCTGCGCGACTATTGAGTCTAGCGACTGGCCCTCGACCATGTTGAAGCCGTTCATGGCGTCCCCGTTCATGTTCATCATCATGTTCCCGCTGTTGGGCTGGTGGAAGGGCCGGGTGGGATACGGATAGCCGTTCATGGTGGCGGCCTAGGATGCTCGAGTGTCAAGAGCAGCGAGGGGTGTCGTCCAGCACAGGCTGGTCGGCATCAAAGGGTGCAGCCAGCGCCCGTGGGCACGGTGGCGGTGCGCTATCGCTGCGTTGGCTGGGGGTGGGAAGCTTCGCGGCGGCGGCGAGTGCAGCG
The DNA here is from genome assembly GCA_024321975.1 of Alternaria sp. 'sect. Undifilum'. Taxonomy (NCBI): domain Eukaryota; kingdom Fungi; phylum Ascomycota; class Dothideomycetes; order Pleosporales; family Pleosporaceae; genus Alternaria; species Alternaria sp. 'sect. Undifilum'. Next base: position 5,609,728 of record JAJJZI010000003.1, read on the forward strand.
TCCGGCAAGCGACATTCGAGGGCGACGCGGTATCAGTATGCGGCAGGGCCGGCGGGTGAGGCTGGGTCCGTTGGGATGCGAAGAGCGAGCATGTGTAGCGCCAGAGGAATGCGCTAGGTGCCAAGCCAAAAGGCCGCGTGCGGGATAGCTGCAGGAGATGACGGAAGCATGTCAGTGGCTTCACGCGAGCAATTCTTTGCGAGGAGCCCAAGCACACGGAGCCCAGGCGGCGCGGCATAGGAGAAGCAAGAGGCGAGCGACAGCAGCAGGGACCAACACATGGCATTTTGCACAATGCCATGCTCTGCCCTGCCGGTGGGACCGATGCACGCAGAACCCCCTCCCCCTCGCAGCGCCTCACGACTGGCCTGGCACACATGATCTGATCATGACGGCCATCGGCTGCGGGCGCCTGTATCGGTGCCAGGTGGCTGACTCTGACTCCTGGCTCCTGAGTCCTGACTGACTGGAAGGGGGAAGGGAGCCCGCGAGTTCCCGAGCCACGTCACGTGCGCATGCATGCGCCGGGGCGCCGAAGGGGGCTTAGCGGCGACACAGGCTTGGCGGCATCCGACGGCTCGAGACTTTCTGCATCCTCACGACGGCGGCAGACGGCTGCACGCGACGCAGAATGATCCTGAGGAGTAGCGCAGCGCGCAGTGGTACGACGCCGCCAGTCCGAGATGCTTGCAACTGCTGACAAGTCGGACAGCGCCCCGGGCACTCGCACGACACGCGCGACAACCATCGTCTCGCCCGCTGCAGCGATTTCTCTCCACCGAGACCGGGTCGACGGAGGCCCATGGCACCTTCGAGTCCGCCTCCGCCTCCGCCTCCGCCTCCGACAATGTCGCGGAACAGTACCACCTGTACAAGCAGCAGTGTATGCCCGCCGCCTGTCCCTCCAGCTGCAGCCCGTTGACACGTCGTAGCCAAACAAATGGGAAAGCTGGGAACCCGCATTGAGCCTCACTACCAACCGCACACTCTCCTGAACCACCCTCCATCCCCCGCCGACGTTACCCTGGAGCTGCTCCTCGCCTCCGAAGCCCACCAAGGCCATGTCACCTCCCTCTGGAACCCCGCAAATGCACGCTACATCCACGGCATCCGACAAGGCGTCCACATCATCTCGCTCGAAGTCACGGCCGCCCATCTACGGCGAGCCGCCAAGGTCGTGCACCAAGTCGCGCGGCGGGGGGGCATGATCCTGTTTGTCGGCACACGCGACGGACAGGATAGGGCTGTCGCACGCGCTGCCGAGCTGGCCAAGGGATACCATCTCTTCGAGCGCTGGATCCCTGGAAGCATCACCAACGGACAGCAGATCTTGGGCAGGTGCAAAACAAAGGTCGTCAACGAGCTAGACGAGGAAGTCCCGGGCTTCGAGGAGCAGCTCTACGACCGCCCCGTACTCCGACCAGATCTCGTCGTCTGCATGAATCCACTCGAGAACTACGTCCTGCTGCACGAGTGTGCACTGAACAACATCCCCACAATCGGTGTCATCGATACCAACGCAGATCCCACCTGGGTCACCTATCCCATCCCCGCAAACGACGACAGGTAAGTCGACTCGTCGCAACAGCTAGTGTTTCATGCTAACACGCTCCAGCCTCCGCTGCATACAAGTTATTGCCGGCGTTTTAGGTCGCGCCGGAGAAACAGGCCAAAAGCAACGTCTCGCTGCTGCTGCTCAAGGACACATCACCTACCGGCCAGCACAGGGCCTTACAATAGCTAGCGTGGATGCGGATGGAGACAGAGCCGACGCTGGGACCATCACAACCGAATCTACGTCGCGAATGGGCCAAGACGTCCTTGGAGAGCGAGTTGACGAAACAGCCGAGACGGCAGACACGGGGCTTGGAGATGCAGAAGAAATGGCGGCCAGGATGGATGAGGTGAACAACCACGAGAGCCATCGGACAAGGGAAGGCAGGGATATCAAAATCACTTCGTAGAGCGTTTGTATAGCATGTAACTCACAGCACGAAAGTAGTGTCCACGCCTCTACTCAAGGTCTACGCTTGCTTTACCTAGTTGATGTTCCATGCTTATCCTCCGATAGAACCCCATACATTCCAGCATCAAATCTAGAAAAATAAGTATGCAGAATCAAACACCGCCTACAACCATTACTCTGCGTCAGCAACCCTCCCCAAACCAAACAACACATCAAGGTGCATAAGATCCTTTTTTAGCTGTAAAGAAAATAACAATGCAAATCTGCGTTACACTGATGCACGAGTTGCAGAAGAATAAAAAAATTAGAATGAAAAAAAAAAACCAAGCAACTTTCAAGGCGCATGTGAGATAAACCCACACCACGACAGTGCAATATCATTGGTGCCAAGGGTGTCGTCGGGAGTCCAAACGAACGGAACGGAAAGAGAGGGAGAAAGAAGAGAAAAAAAGGCAAACATAAAAAAAAAAGGAGAAAAGGAACAGACTAAGCAGATTGTTCCGAAGCAGGAACCATGACGTCAATCTAGCTAGTGCATCGTCGTAGATCGGAGATTGGGCTGCTATCTGCAGGGGAAGCCCCGACTGGAGAACCACCATTCGAAGTGAAACGTGTCAAGGCGGTCAAGGATAGGAAAAAGACACAAAAGCAGGCGGTTGAGGGGTGTTTGAGTGGTTGTAGGAGTCCGTTGCACGTGGAATAGGAGATATTATTAGGGCCAAGTGCATCTAACTACGAGGCAAGCGACAAGGTGTGAATCTATCCAGAGAGCTTAGTTTGTGGAAACTATTGCACATTAGAGTGATGGAAATGCTAGACCAGTCGTGCACCACCAACACAGTGACACGAGGAAAAGGGGGCTATGGCTGTTTTGGAGCGTCGGCCAATGTGTTGAAAGTGCTATACCACCCAAGTAGCTCAGCTTTCGAATCCTAGTCGAGGTCATCGGCGCTCGTTTCTGTTGCTTTTGCAGGTGCAGCTGTGGACTCGGGTGCTTTGCCGTAAAAGTTCAACTTGCCTTCGTCTTGGAGGACGCCCGTACGGTCGTACAGCGAGCGTGCTCGAACATACGGGTCCAACTTCCAGTAATTCTGCCTCAGTTGTTCTGCAATAGCATCCCTCTCTTTCCTCTTCTCCTCAGCTGGCGCACCATCACCTGCATGTACCCACTCAAGCACCGTCGCCTCGTATCTGTCGACGATTTGCAGCCTCTCGCTTTGCAACTCCTGTTTCGGCTTTTCTTCAGCCATCTTGTCATTCTCTCCAGGCACAGGCTCAATGTACTTGTACTCCCACTTCTCGTTTCCACCCAACTCGGTTGGGATCTGTGACTTTGGTACATAGTTGCTCAGTTCGTCAATGGTCTTTGCAAAATGCACTTTGCCGGCCACGACGGGATCGAGCCAGCCCTTGACGATGCTCCAGACGGCGTTGAAAACCCAGGGTGCTCTGTAGACGAGTACGGTGCCAAGTGATTCGGGGTAATTCGCCTCGAAACACTTGATCATGAACTTTACCGGTGTGTAGTCCATGTTAGCCATGGAAAAGTCGGTCATGTCGAAGACAATGGTCTGCACTCAGTTGTTACCCTTGCTCTCATGACTTGATCGGAAGGAGGGTCGACTTACAGCTGTGTCAATCGGAGGCCTCAGTAGCATGCGAGCGGTCTCAATAGTGTAGACAGTATATCTTTCAAGACTCTCGTCCGTCTGCTCGCCAGCTTTATGTAACCTTGCGCGCACAAAACACATCGGTCTTCCTTCAATGTCTAGTCCATGCAGGTAGCTCTTACCCATGCGCAGCTGTGTCAAGAAGTCTTCGGCATTCTTCTTTGTCTTGGCATCATTACTCGTGGTCTGTAAAGCAGCAAGCTCTCCGCTCTTCATTATATCGTCGTCGACATGCATTTCGTTCAATCTCCACTGCATGGTGGAGATCATCATGACGAGTGCTTTCTCAACATCCCATTTCCGTGCGCGGAGGAAACGAAGAAGGAGAGCATCAGGATGGTCATGCTTCACCATACTCCAGAAGGTCCTTCGCAGCTCTTCCGGAAGAATGTTGGCTATCGCCGCCTTGAATTCTGCGGTCTGGCCAAACTTGTCATCATCAGCCGATATCGATAACCTGCTCGTGTCTGACGGGGTGGAGCCTGTCGAAGCAGTCGACGCTTTATCGTCTGCGCTCTTCTCACCCTTGTTCCTCTTGAACACGTTCAGCCGACTCTTCTTCTTGTCCTTCTTGCCGTCTGCTGCTACCTCGCTCGTGGTAGGTGAAGCGACCTCTTCAGCGCTGTTCGTAGTTTCGGACCCCGCTTCCACGCCGAAAATCTTCAGAACAATTCCCCATAGCTCACGCAGCTTCTTGTCTTCTTCGGGTGTGAGAGTCCCTGGTCTACCAGCGGGAGTGTTCGGCGCCATGACGAGGTACGAGTCTGTGAGATCTGTAATTTCGAATTGAGCCGAGGTGGATCGCTTTGCTGTCTGCGGTTCTGGAGAGCTCTGTACGAAGGGAACGAGCAACGCGCCGCCGATGGCAACACCAGCGACTATTGCTACAGTCCACAAGTTGATTCCACTATTCTTGTGAGGTGCTGTCGCCGTGCTCTGCCGATTATGATGTAGTATGTATGCGCGTGTGACCAGATATGTAGAGCTAGAGACGGCAGGTGGGGCGACGCGATGCTTCGTAGGACACGCAGATAGCCGAGACTTGGGTGTAAAGGTGTGAAGTAGTCGTCGTAGGGGCTGTGCGCGAGGCAACATGGAGCGGTACTCGCGTCTGCTTAGTGTGACGTCGGCAGAGCTTTCCGGATGCGTCAGACGAAAGTTGCAGCCAACGACTCTACGTATTGGAGACGGCAGCGGGATGCGTTGACGTAAGCCGCTGGAAAATCAGTCGTGCAGTAATTCGCTGAATGCGATGTACCGAGAGGCGTAATTACATGGAGGCGCAGTTTTGGCAGCATGAGCCATGGCATCATCGACCAATTCGTCTTAGTGGCGCGTAGTGGGGTACTGTTTACTGTACTTCGCAGCAAGCCCGAACTAAGACCGCGTTTTCGAGACACCAATAACACTCAAAGTACACCTCTTTCAACCTGCAATTGGTAGCCCTTTCTACTAAACCCCCGAAGGAAACACACTGCCGAACACATGGCTTCCACAACACCTACTACAACACCCTCGTACCGGCGCACACGCAGCAAATCACCTCGATCACGCCCAACTACACCCCTCCGCGCATCTTCCCGCTCCTCTTTACGCGACTCGTCCCAACGCGGTCGCGCTGCCTCTGCATCTGGGAATGCATTAGAGGGCCTGCAGGATGGCTTTGCTGAGTTGAGCGACGCCATGGCGGATCTTGAGCAAAACTTCTTGCAATTGCAACTGATGCACGAGAGTCTGGCACGATTCTCTGAGAGTTTCGCAGGGTTTCTATATGGAATGAACATGAACGCTTTCTGCGTAGACTTCCCCGAGGTGCGTGACAGAAGGGCCAAGAAAGGGAGACACAGGGAGAAGTGTAATGCGGGATGGTTACTAACTTAAGCATCACAGGCTCCCGTTCAAGAATCGTTCAAGCGACCGCAGAATCAGCCTGACCAAGGTGCGGCGAGCCTAAATTGCTCCCAAGGTCCAGAAGATATGGAAGCAACATTCTTGACGACCGACACTTCCTTCGTCGACAATCCGCCAAGTAGCAAAATCTCTTCGAAGTTCCAAAATCCGCAGACGCCAGCGCCGGCTACGAGAGCAAGCGGTTTACCTAGAGGCAGAGGGGGAATACTGCGAGCGGGTGGGCGCGGTGGTATACCCACGCGTGGTGGTGCGTCTAGAGCAACTAGGGGTGCCACAGGTATAGCAAGAGGAGCCGCTGGACGGGGTCGAGGGACACGGTCAGAAATCAAAGAAAATTTACGATGATACCCTGTGGAACGCACACTTCATGCGAATAAAAGAGCTTGTGCTTTAAAGATTTCATATTGTTGCTTGCTCGGGGTCCGCACTACTACGTCTAGTCGCAGTCCATGCAAACCAGTATTAACTTGCAGAGTCGTTATCCGTCTATCATTACCATAAGCCCTTTATCCTAATAAGTTCGACCATCTAAGACGAACTTCGCTACCATCGCCAGTCCAAAACAAAGTAGGCATTAAATGCAGCTATCCAGGTTGTCGCCTTCCTTAGGGGGGTATACTGCAATGAACCCATATAACCGAGAGTACGCTAGAGTCGTAAAAAGTGGAGGAACAGAGTATCAGGTTGGAAGTCCGACTTCCTGAGTTTGAAAAATCGAATGCCAGCCAATCCACCGAGGGTATCTCTCTCAAGCACATCAACTATGCCAATACTCCAGCATGACCCTTTGCATGCTTGCTGCTGCTCTCCATGCGCAGAGCCCAACCCTTGATTGCGATTACTACCGTGGTCCAAGCCATGAGCAGCGCGGTAAGGCCCATGACCACCGTAAAGATGAACATAGCATCAAGGTTATACGACTCGAGAGCCGCAACGGTATCCTTGTTGCTGACCATGAAGGTGATACCACCCGAAATCAGACAAAACGCCGTAATGATCTCTGTAGGTGGTCGAGATGGAAGGAACGAAGTCGGTGGTGAGATGTACAGGGTGATATAGGTAAGACCGCGGGCAAGAGCGAAGGCCATGAACATGCTGCCCCATTGGGCATGGATCATGGTCGAAACCATCGAGTTCTGATGGTGAGAACTCATCATCTTGCCAAGCAACATAATGATCAGGGCTGGAAGTGGATTCATCGAGAAGCGGTATTGAATCGGCTGTTGCCAGGATTCATTTTGCAGCGAGGTTGCTTGCGAGGCGACGACTCCACTGTTGAGAAGCTCCCGCACCTTTGTCGATTCGATGCACATTCCCAACTTGGAAGGTCAGCGATGTTGCGCAAAAAGTGAAGAAACGTGCTCTACTTACCAAACCACCACCAAAGAACATGACCGAGATCGACACATGTTCCAGATCCTGTGCAACCCATGCATCGCCCCACGCAGCCAGATGTTCCAGGAAGACATTAGTGCAGCCGTAGAGCCAGATGACGAAGGACTCGGTAAACTCTGCCGACGGTAGTGCCGCTCTCCGACGACCGACCACTTCCTTTGGTGGCTTAACATTCCAGGCCCACCCGAAATCTGCAAATGCACCCATCCACCGGCCCAGTGTGAGGAAACCGTACAAGAAGAAGAAGCCTCCTTTCACCGTGTGTGCCAAAACGTTAAAGACCGCACCTCCTCTGGCAATGCCGCCATAGACGACAGCGCCACTGACTATCGCCACAAAACCCTGGACCAAGATTGTGCGCTCGATCACGACGTAGAAGAAGCGAATCACCTTGAGTGTCCGTCCAACTGCGAAACGAGCTACGTTGCGGGAGAAGAAATTATCTACCCAAGTATTGCGAAGGAAGCCGCGCTTCTCATCGTTCTCGTAGTCCTCGTCGCCGAAAGAGTCATCATCGTGTGTAGGCTTTCGCAGAGGGCCCGGGAATTGCTGATTCTCCGATTCTACGCTGGGGGACTGGGAGTGGTCGTACAGAGAGGCTGAGTTGCGTTCTGTACCTTGCCCCGAGTCGCCGGACCGTCGTGATGGGGCCGGGAGCTCTTCGTCATGTACGCGCTGATATCTAAGCATGTTTGCCGTTGTCAACTCATCCTCGGTCAATTGCGACTCAGATTTTCCGGCGTAGGCCTGGACGAGAGCCAAGAAAACCCATGCCGAAGCGATCCAAGTGAAGGCCCATCCTGTCTTGCTGTGCGCATTCCCTGCGTACAGTTCTGGTGTCCTTTGGTCGTATATGAGGCCGAGCACGAGCGCGAGCGCGTTGGTGGCGAGGAAAGCCAATTGCGAAGGTAGCGTGTATCTCGAGCGAGCGATGCTGAACATGACTGTGACCGGCAGTATCACAATCCAGGCTAGTATCTCAAGCCCTATGTGCCAATACATAAGCGACGCATGTTCAGAAAGACCCCAATAGCCTCCGAAGCCGTTGTCCTGCGGTTGCGCTACCGGCATGTTATGCGCGCTCATGTCCATGCCATGGCCACCTTCATGCGCAGCTACCAGTGGCAGTAGCTCTAGCAGCAGTGCTGCGGTCGCTATTGTCAGACTTGTGCGGTTCGGCATATATGTTGTTTTCAGCGAAAGATTGGAGCTGGCGGAACGGGCAGTGCAGCGCAAAGCTGAGAGAGTCAGGATAGCAATGCGCAAGCCGATTTTATACGAAGGTCTGCTGCGATATGGTATGTGCAGTCAGAAATATAAGAAGATGCAGGACTCAAGGGAAACAGCAGATGGAACGATGAGAAATGTTGCAATGCATGTGGCTCCCAGCGCCATGGGCGCAGCTCGCATCTATATTATTTCCGGAAGTTTCGGAAGGATGGTTTTGATCAAGTCACAGCGACTGAGGTTTTTGTCAGCTGCGATGCTTCGATCGCATCGCATTCTTCGCTGGCTGTGACGTCCAGGATGCGAATGTCAGGCGCCAGGTGGGTCCGCCGGGCAAGCACGGACTCGAGGACCGCAATGGTCCAGTCCGTCAACCACCGCTAATGGCATTTTACTACACCCCACCGGCAAACATCGCCATGCTAGTTTCGACTACACGGCTGCATCTATCTCATACATCTATCTCATAATGACAGCGGGAGTCGTCCAATGCTGAGTCGTCCAAACCGAAGTTCTGTCGCCGTCGCGCCCTCGTCACAGATTTAATATGTCACGCCATGCCTGCGACAAGTACAGGTGGAGATACAATCACTTACGTCGGCATCCGGTGACAGCGACCAACCGCCTCGGCCTTCCGTTGGCGAAGGGTGTTCGAATCGAAGATTCAAGTGCGATCTTCACCACCTGGTCCTAGGTACGCCGGAAACTAAGACTGGGCGCCTGTCGGATCACAGCTTTCCCTCGTAAAGCTGCGCAAATTCCATCACCGTTATCTCCAGGCCTCGTCCGAGCCACACCCTCACAGAAGACATCATTGGCGCTGACGTTGACCAAAGTCACCTGCACCGTACCTCTAATCCGCTTAAGCTTTGTTTCTTCTTGGCCAAGCGCGCTAAAGACGGGTATCATCCTGTACGCAGACCGCAAAATGCTCAGGCCTTGATTTCCATGTGTATTGCTGTTATCCGGCCACTTCCGAGCTTGCAGATGCTGCGGGCTCATGGTGACAGAGACTTGATGGAAAGTCCTCATGTCATGCTTGCTCACTCTTGTCGATACTGTATCCTTTCGTAGCCGAACATATCCCAGTGCCGCAAAGTCGTGTTTCGGCGATTTAATCCGCATACCAACCGTCGCTTCACCACAACCTTACATCAAGTGCCAACACTGAGCATTTCTCAGCCCGGCTGCCCCCGCTTTGACTCATCGCGTTAAAATTATTACAAATTAGGCGTCCAAGTTTCTGCCTAAGTATTGCAGCACCCAGACAATGCCATCGATGCAAAGGATTACCGATCCTGCAATGTGCGAATCGCGAACACGCGAAGTGGGTGGGGCGCGCGGACATCCATTCGCTTGAGCACATGTCGACTTTACCTTCTTCGACAACTCTTCATCGTCTGATATTGAAGCCAAGCCTTGGGAGTCTTGAATGTCCTTAGATCCATACAACGGGCTTTCGGAAACTATCAATCCGACTCTCCGCTCTTTGCTAACGCCGAGAAGCCTGAGTTACCATGCATGTCGCATTTAGGCCATGCGATCGTTCATTGGATCGTTCAATGGTATAGATCAGTCGATTGTTGTGATGGAATGCATATGGCTCAGGCTGACGCGCGGTGGTGTCATAGAACTCATATCCTAGACGTCGCGCGCCTGCTGCATAAATGATCACATGTAAATGACATGGAGTCGTTTTACTGTTTGACTCGGTACTTGCTGAAATCACATTTTAATCTACTGGTTTTTCTCAGTATCCCTTGGGCAGCCTAACATGCTTGAGAGGCAGTCATCGACGCTCCTACGAAGCTTCAATTGTCCAAGCAGAAAAGACTGTATACCTCCAACAACTGGAGCTAGATTTGCTGCTTTGAGGGCTGTGTAACTACGGCAAGCTCACAGTTTGTACGTGGATGCTGATCGTACTACTGAGAGGCTAGACGCACCATAAGAGTCTTTTGGTGCCAAGTATTTCCCCAGCTGATGAAAAGAAGGCCAGGTGTGCTGTATAGGCTCAGCATTAAATAGAGTTAGGAGGTCTCTGGAGAGCTGAAAAGCATATCATACAATATATCGGTATGTAAATTTGCCTGTTACCAAAGTGATAGTGTTGCACTTGGCACTATCCAGCGTTCTCACGTGACTGCGTGAGAGTCGGGAACATGGGACTTTAGACGTGCGCGAACCAAAATCAGGTCCATCAACACCTAGAGCGCGACACACCCCACCCCACACAAACGAACTCCACTCGACCTACACCATGCTCGATATCGAAGACTTCGACGTCGTTTACCACGGTCTGGACTACAACGATGGCCTTGTTCAGGAAATTCAATCATACCGGACTGCGCTCGGCGGACGCACCTTCTTTGAGCGCCTGTTGACACTTTTGAACATCAAGGGCAAGTGCAATCTCTTCTTGTATTGAACAAACGCTAATTAGAACTCTAGGAAGCAAATTATACCCTCCCAAAACTCCACAGCAACTGCAAGACCTCCATCAGCGCATAATCTCTTCCAATACCACACTACACAACAAGCACTGCCTGGTGTTCTACCTGCTCAAAGACTTGTCGGCACAACACCACGAAGCCACTGAGCTTTCCGAAGCATTTGCGAAAGACGTACATCTCGAGAAGCGGTTTTGGACATTGGTTGAAGGACTCTGGTTCCTAGACCACCTCCAGTTCTCCACCGCTGTCGGACACCTGACATACCCAGGCATAATACCGACCTTTCCCGATGAGATCATGTACACACTTTTGACTGGAAGGGATAAGCTGAGCAGTTTGGGCATGGCAAGGAACCCAAAGGACGATGTGTTGGCATTAGCATATTATAACTGCGTACGGCCGCCGCTTGAGGATCGTAAGACTAGGGACGAGTTTGCCAAGTATCTTGCAGGTCGTAATGTCACGGAGATGTACCAATGGATTCACAGCAGACCAGAGTACGAGCAGAAGCCGCTGCTGGAACTCCTCGTCGAGCATACCCTGGACCACAACGCTTGGTCTCAGGACCCTGAACACGAGGTGTACACGCGAGACGCCAAGGCCTTCGAGTTAGTCAGCCTACCGCTCACCGAAGAAGAAGAGGAACACATCGAGAAATTTCTCACTGAGGGCAGGGGTAGAACCTTCCAGAGCGCGCAAGATCTGGTCATGATGCGTAGGATTGCGACCGGGAAGCTAACTGACGTCGCTGCTGATATTGGTACTCACGGCCGGAGGATAGATGGCGTCAACTGGGAGACCTTGAAGGATGGCGTGAAGAGAGGACTAGGGCCCCGAAAAGATGAGCAGAGCTTCGCTATTTAATGCGAACAGCTTGCATATGAAGGACTACCTCAATGCTACTCGACATCATATGCATAGCGATGGCGTCTCGGCGTATAGTATTCAACTCGGTCCCTTGCCTCGTTCCATATGTCTCTACCTGTCTCCCCCCTCCCGGATGCCCAATATAACGCTACAGCATTATGTCTCCACACCTTCTCACTGGAATGACTACTCGTTACTCCTTTCTGTTTATGGACCTCGATCACTCTAACACTGGTCACTCTCCCTTTCGTATATTCAAAGAGAAGTCACAGCCTAACCCCCACCATTGTCTGAGGACTGCGCATAACAAGCGCTCACAATAATAGATCATCACCTCCGGTCCCGGTCATTGCAACCAGCCTTGTAAGGCTCCCACCCCAAAGCCAGTCAGACGACGCTCTTCGCTCGGCAATTACAATGCCAGCCACCAAGAAAGTTCCCACGCCAGGCGTGAACTTTCCCTGTAGCTGGGAAGACGTTGTTCATAAATCGGCCTTATCTTCATTAAAGAAGTACCCAAGCCCATCCTTTATATTGACCTCTTTGAGCCTCGTGACCAGATGCCTCTCCATCTTGGCATTGCTGTACCAACCGTCGCACCGAAAGACAAAGAAGCCATGAACGAGTCAGTCGTCAAAATTTACGACTCTATGGACATCATGTCTGATTGCAAGAACAATCGACCCAATCGCGACAAGAGGAAAGAATGGGGACGTAAGAGAGCGGCTGGAGTGTCTAATCTATCAGAGTGCTCAGAATCTCGCAAGGGATGATCATACCCTCACTGTACGCTTCCAGCGCGCGAATTTCAAAGAAATAAGCTGGCTGCTGAGAGGCTTGTCATCGTCTCCGCGGACTAATCATGCTGGTTCCCGGCCTTGGCGTCAATCACACGGTCATGGCGCCGTTAAACATCATTAAGGAGATTAAAGCGGCACACCCAGCAAAAGATCCTAATCCAAGTCCGATTCCTGAAGTACGCTTAACTGCCAGCTGCTAAACATAAATAGTAATGCACTGCGCGAGAAAGTGCTAGATTGCGAACGTGAAGAGAAAGAAGAGAAAAAGGGGCTGACGAGTATCCTTGTGGGTAAAGAGGTTGCGCTGGGTGTAATTGATGTGGGAACGGGTATCAGTGTGCTACCAGAAACCTTGGTAAAGATATAGGATAGTGTTGAGCTAATTGACGTTAAGAAAAGGGTTGATATCGTGGTCGGTCATGAGTCTGGAAAGGCAAAGAAGGAAAATAGTGCTAGGGGTTGTGGGAACGAAGAGGGCAAGTAGCGGGTTAGGCAGGGAAGAGGATGTGACAAAGAGGGCGAGGACTGTGGCGTGATTGGTCTCGATAAATGTGGGGGGGGGTTGTTGAAATACCGACAAGATGTTCGGGATTGTATGCTAGCTTTTGAGGTTTTAGAGGAAAATGTGGGAGCTGAGAAGGAGCAATTGCTTGATTAATGGAGTGGAAGAGTATATTGATCAGATGACTAAAGTACTTGTTGATACAATAACTGCCGAAGAGACTTTAGAAGATCTGGCCCATATATATACACGCTACTAGGGCCGTCACGTGGTAACCTACTAGGATCACCTAATCACTAGGGTAATCTAGATGTTAATACTCTAACATACTCCCTAGGTTAGTAAGATACTAATAATCTAAGCTAAACGCAATTAATAAATTCTATTTTAATTTTACACAAAGTTTTACCGTGTCTGTGCGCGAGATGATCATGTTCGAGTGATGATCACCCCACCAACTCTACCACCCTACACAAAACGCGTCATAACTCCACCACTATGAACCTAATTCAGGAAGCAATTAAAGATATTAAATTGCGTAAAGACGGCGCGTCTTTTTTGTACGCACAAGTTGCAAAAAAGTATAGTGTTAATTATTGTACGCTCGCTCGCAGACACCAAGGCAGAACCTAACTAAATAAACTCGCCTATTCGTCCCTCTACGTACACCAGAAAACCGAGCTCCTACAGTATATTACTACGCTTACTAAGCAACGTACACCTCTTATATAAGTAATAATGAGCAACTTTACCTTATCTTTAGCTAGTAGAGAGGTTTTAGAAAGCTAGGTTACTCACTTTATTAACAGGAATTCTACCTATCTTATCTTGCGCTAGTAGGCAGGAATAGATTGTAATCGCTACAAAGCTAATTTAGAGGCTAAATATAGCTTTTACTTTAAGCTACTACATAAGAAAATAAGGGAATATAATATAAGGCCTTCTTAAATCTTTAATATAGATAAGAAAGGCTTTATAATTAAAGTAATAAGAAGGTTAAAAAGAGTATTTAATAAAAAGATATATAACTAAGAAAGAGTTAGGGCTGCAACTTAAGATAGTAATAAAAAGTAGGTAACTGTTCTAGCCTGCGTTTGTTTAGACAGTACAGCTCTATCTTTAGCTTTTATCTTTTAGTTAGCTGTTAGAGCTCTAAAATTAAGCTAAGTTAAGAATATTAATAAAAAAAAGTACTTAGTATTTGTTAGCTTATCTCTTTATAGCTAGGCTAATAATAATATAGGTCTAGCCTAGCTTAAGAAGGTTTTTAAGAGAGAGACCAAATAGAAAGCTTATTTAGGATACTAATTACTCCTCTTTAACAGCTATAGATCTTACTTAACTATAGATTTTATTAATTACTATAACAACTTTAAAATCTTATTAGCTATATTTCCTCTTTATTTAACTTTTACCCTTTAACTGCTTAACATTTAATTATTTAAGCTTTTCTTAACTACCTACTTAACTAAGCTTTTATCTTATCTTTATAAAAGCTAGAGGCTCTTACTAATAGTAAAAGGAGACTTCTTTCTCCTCTTTTAGACAGCCTAGGGTACTGCTTTTAAAGAGGAGACTATTAGAAAGTCTTGCTAAGTAACTAGAGTCTATCTACTTAATCCTAAAGTAATCCTTTAAAGATTCTGCAAGAAACCTTCTAGTTTAAAGAAATTTTTAGCTTAAAATAAAGACTCTTATACGCTGTTTAGTACAAGATTAGAGCACTAAGGAGGTAAAAAAGCTTTGTTAAAGTCTCTACTACATCTTAGCTTAAAATAGTATTTTCTGTAGAGAGATTTAAGGCTTAAAAGAGGCTCTTTTAGTTAAAAAAAGACACTAAAAGAAGAGCTCTACTCTCTAACTTAACAATCCTTAGGAGTACTACAGTAGTGCTGTGTTCTAGTTGCCTAGGAAGGTCTATTAGGCTTAGGACGATAAGGTAGTTTAATAATATAAATAATAACTACTACAACTTTAAAAAGCTAAGAGGTTTTACTTAAAAGAGCAAACTTAATTATATAAGGCTTAATAAGCTAAGGAGAGGCGTGTTAAGAGGGAGAGGCTTAAGGAGGTGAGGCAGAAAGAGAAAGCTAAAAAGGCAGCTAAAAAGGAGCGTTAGAAATTAGCTCGTGACGCTTAAAAAGCTATACAACTATCTTAAAAGAGTAAGCGCAAGGCCTTAAAAGCCTTTACCTAAAAGTAGAAGCGTTAAAAACATGTTGTTGTTAATTTATCTTATGTTAAAGCTGAGGTAGCTGCACTAGCTGCCCTAGCGCGCACCACCCGCCGCGGGCGTAACGTCAACTTACTAAGTAAATTCAAGTAGCACAAACTAATTGCAATGATATATTCACTATAACTCTACAAAATCTCGCGATACTAGCTATTGGTGGTGGCTCTACAGCCTCATTTTTCTAAAATCTTCATGTTGGTGGGGTGATCATCACTCGAACATGATCATCTCGCGCACAGACACAGTAATGTGTTTCACTAGTGATTCGGCCACCTCCCCGCGCCACCCCACCTTCGCAATAATAACGCGTAATGTCTTAACTACGCAATACGTTAAAAGCCTATACTAAAGCAGATCTATTCCTTGCTGTTGCAGTATATGTATCCTCTAGCCGGAGTACGATTCATCGATCGGTCAGTATTTTGTTTCTAACAGTTATGAGCCCGGTTCGGTCAAAACTACGCAAGCAATCTCGTTGTAGTCGCTTACCTAGGTGGGTGACCACAAGCAAGAAAGCAGCAAAAAGACAAAAAATAAGCCTAGAGAGTACAGAAGATAGCCTAAAGCGCAAGGTAGGCTAAAATTAGCTGTAAAACCTTGTAGGGTAGGTGCGCCTTAAAGTGCGCCAGCGCCTACAGGCTAGAAAGCCTAGCCTCCTGCCATTATTAATGTGCGCCTATGGAGAGTACTGCTCTTAAAGGTAGATTACCTAGCAGTAAAATTACTGCTAGTAATCTAGGGTGTGTGTCGTAGTATATGTATCCTCTAGCCGGAGTACAATTTATCGATTAGTTAGTATTTTGTTTCTAACACTTGCTATTACTAATCTTAACTCTAAGCAAATCTAGAGTAAATAACACACTATAATAGCATATAGTATCTTCTTATATACAATAATCTAAAGCTACTGCGCTAGCTAACACTTATGATAGAATTATTTATTTTTTAAGGTGTTAAAGGTGGTGGTTGTTGTTGTAGTAAAAATGGGGTTCTAAAAAAGTGAAAAGCAGCTACCCTCTACTAATCAATCGCAAAAGTTAAAAAAAAAGATTGTGTATAGTTAACGAGATTCGAACAGTGGGTAGATGAGTTCTAGGAGGAAAGCTTAGACTACTAAGTAATAATTAGGGTCAAAAAATTTGCTAAGGTACTAAAAAACAACACTAGTTAAAACGTGTCTAACAGCGATTGCCAGCCTATAGCTAACAATAGGATTACAGTAGGATTGCAATAGGATTGCAACATAATGTAATAGAGGAGGGAAAGGACACGTACGTACCGCAGCGGGAGCCTGCAATACTTTATAAAGCTAAAGCTACTGCTTCTTACCTACTACTTCTTACCTTTTAAACAGCACTACATATAAATAATTTGTATATAATACACTGCACTACAACATAGCGTGCAACCTCTACAGCAAGCATCTCCTTATTCTAGGCTCTCTTCTAAAAAAAGCATTCTTTGCTACTGTCTACCTAGTACCTAATTTAGTTTAACTTAAACTGCTTATACAGACACTTAAATTTATTAAGTATCTTAAAACTTAACTACCTAGCTAGACTTCTAAGTTTATAAAAATCTTAAATAAGTCTTTTATCTGTAATATCCTTATATATAAAAAGATTGTTAAGCCCTAATTTAGCTAGTTGTGCAAGGAATACATAATCTCTAGAGTATTTACTAATACTAGCGCGGTACTTAAGATCTATTGCTTTAGTATCCTCCTCTTCCTGTTTATTGTGCAAGGGCTAAGTACAAAGACTAGAACCTAGCTTAAACAGCTATTATAAGACGTTAAATTGGCAATAGAGAAAAAAGAGGCGGGAAAGGAGGAGTGGGCTTTCTATCGTCGCGTCTATAGGTTAGCAAGCAAGGCAATAATAGTATTGCTGCTTTACTTTATTTAGGAGCGCCTAGCAGTGAAGCAACAAGAATAGGCGGGATAGGGCGCGTTAAGTTAGGAGGCGATTCGCGTCTTTGTCTTGCTTTTCTTCGTTTCCGTCCGAACATGATGAGCCCCGATACCTGTTGTTAGCAATAAATCTTTT
Organism: Alternaria sp. 'sect. Undifilum'; assembly: GCA_024321975.1. NCBI lineage: Eukaryota > Fungi > Ascomycota > Dothideomycetes > Pleosporales > Pleosporaceae > Alternaria > Alternaria sp. 'sect. Undifilum'. Next base: position 5,626,800 of record JAJJZI010000003.1, read on the forward strand.
TTTTACCAAAAAGGTGTCTACAAAATGTGTGGTCACATCAAAAGGTTGTCTTAAAAGGCCGAAGCCAATGATATAATTATAAACTACTAACTAAGTAACTAATAAAACTAAAAGAAAAGACTATTACTAGGCGTGTATTAGTTAAGGCTAAGCAAGGACTACTCTATAGAAAAGACAACATACAAGATATAGCTAATAGACTACTTTAAGAGCGCAGTAGAGAGGAGGTTAACAAGAACTAAATTACTAAGTTTATCTAGTATAATGTGGTTCACAAGCGAGCGAGCGCACTAAGCGAGCGAGCGTATCCTCACTAACGCGTCGACGTCGACACAAAAACGCGAGATGCCTTAACAACACAACGCCTAATCTACTTATACTTAAGCACATCTACAGCTTGCTCTTTTTAATATTAATTCTTAACGCGTTTAAAGTAGTTATTATGCTGCTAGAATCTAGAATCTTCCTAAATCTACTCTTAAGCATTAACGCGCTAGGAGATGCCTTTAACGTGACTGTAAACTAAACTTAAAGCGCCTAAACAAGCTAGAAGAGAAGGCTATAGTTAAGCGTATTCTTAAAGAGTCTACGTGAGGATTTACGCTTACAAAGCTTAACGTTTAAGTAATAGCTAATAAACTGTTAAATAAGCATGCTAGCAACCTTGTTAGCAAGAACTAGGTTAACAACTTTGTTAAGCAGACTTCTAAGCTCTATAAGCGCTAGAGCCGTCCTTATAATTACTAGCAAGCCGCCTGTAAGGACCTAGTAGCTATCTAGCGCTAGTTTAACTTAGTCTAGGCAACAAAGTAGAAGTAGAGTATTATAAAAAATAATATCTATAACTTTAACAAAACTAGCTTTATAATAAATAAGATTTTATTATAGTTAGTTATTATAGGCTAAGAGAAATATAGTAAAAAAAAGCAGATATAGCTAGGCAATTATAAGTTAGTTACTTTTGGTACCTTGGCAAATTTTTTGACCCTGATTATCGCTCGGTGGTCTGAGCTTTCCTCCCAGAACTCATCCACCCACCGTTCGAATCTCGTTGACTACACACAATCTTTTTTTTTTGACTTTTGCGATTGATTAGTAGAGGGTAGCTGCTTTTCACTTTTTTGGAACCCCAGTTTGACTACAACAACAACCACCACCTTTGACACCTTAAGAAATAAATAAGTAAGTTACTATAATCTAAGGCGTAGAAATAGTGCTTTTAATAGAGAAAATTATTACTTTTTAAGAAGCTTTTAATAAATTCAATAAGCATAAAAGCTGTAAGCAGCAATACGTATAAATAGAAGAGACTTTTAATATAGGTAAAGTACATAAAGTATTAGCTAAATAGGCAGGTAGCAGTTGTAGCAATAGTAAGAGCGCGTTAAAGAGGGTGTAAGAAGAGAGGTAGTGCGGGCGTTATAAGCAGACTAGACACAACGCTTATACCTACGCAGTTAAGATAGATAGTGCAAGTAATAGTAGCAATTCTAATAATTAATTTATATGGGAGCTGAGAAGGAGTAGTTGAGTAAGCAGTGGAGGGGAATGAGTATATTAATCAACTAAGTGCCACAACAAAGTGTCCAATAACTGCTAAAAAGACTTTAGACGATCTGGCTCGTTTATATGCACGCTACTAGCGCCGTCACGTGATATCCCACTAGGATCACCTAATAACTAGAGTGATCCGCATATCAGTACTGCAACACACCCCCTAGGTTAGTAAGATACTATTAATCTGAGCTGTAAGCAGCTAGGTAATCGTTATAAATCTAAGTTGTTAATTAAGAAGGCTTTTATAATTATAGCTCCTCTGCGTAATTCTCTATTGTTGTAGTAATGCTGCGTGTTGTTGCTTTAATTAATCTAGCAGCTCTAAGTGATATTAAAACATTAGATAGACCCTAAATATCGCGTAAATAGTTAGTGCGCAATCACTACAACAAAATCAATTGCGTCTATTACCTCTCTAAAACTTTTGTCTTTAACCTTAATTAATCTAATTACCAAGTCTTTCCAATCCTGTCTCGACTACTATTACTAATATAGTAAGTGTTGCCCTATTGTTCTCTTACTAATTAGCTGCTAATCTTTCTATTGTAGTCTGCCCTAAGCAACAATAAGCAAAGCTTAGAAAGCTATTGTTAACAACGTAATTGTTGATTAGAGAGCCTGTAACAATAACGCGAGAACAGTGCTAAGTATAAGCGTTACGCGCGCCACAGCCTATTTAATAATAAGACTTAGTAAGCAGCTAATTTTTAAAAAAAATAAAAGTTAGTTGCCTTTGCCTGTTAATTTTTTTGCTTACCGCAAGACATCTAGTGTCTCTGCTTAGAAAATAATCACTTTACCTGCTAATTTAAGTCTGCTGTTAAGTTCTTATTCAAATTTTGATCTTTATAAAAGTCTAGCTAAGCAATTATCTTAGCGTAAAGGCAAGGCTCCTTAGGAGCTAAAGTAAAAGTTACAACAGATAACTGCTTAAGCAGCAACGCGTAAATAGTAATATAGTAATAGTAATAGGCTAAAAACGCCTATTAAGCTGTCTACTAAGCGCTTAGCGCTCCTCTCTACTTAGAAAAAGGCGCCTAGTAGCTTTTTAAAGATTGCTGCTAATCTATTACGTTCTTGCGTTCCTCTATGTAAGCGCTATATAAAGAAAATACTAAATAGTTTATACGCTAAACACTGCTTTAATCGCGTTTAGACTAGCAGTTAGAGTAGCTTACGCTATAGTAGTTACTTGTTTTACACCTACTACACAGTTAACATTAATTTTACTAATTAATTTATAGCTATGTATAAAGATAAAAAGGTAAGTCTCTAATTTATTAAGCTTCTTGCTTAGTTTGCTAACTAGGTTTTAGGGATAGAACAATAATAAAATATACTAAGCTTTAAAAGCTTAACTGCTTAAGAACATAATTGCTTACTACAAAGAGATTAATAGCAGCATTACTTTAACTAAGAAGTTTTCTGCGTAAAAGCCTTCTTTAAATAATTGCTGCGCTTATAAAATATTATCTTGTAGTTTTGCTACTTATTCTCCTGCTTCTACTTCTACGTTTGCTCCTGCTCTTGCTTAGCAACCCGCTTAACAGCTGCAAATAACAGCTTATTATCTATAGCAACAGCCGCAAATAACAGCTTATTATCTACAGCAATAGCCTTAGCAATGTAAGTAGCCTTAGCAGTAACCTACTTAAAGGTTGCTGCTTTAAGAGTAGGCTGTCTGCAGAATATTGCCCCCGCCTGCTCTATACAATTACTCTTAAGTTCGTCGTCCTAATTAATATACAAATTAATTATATAATAGTAATTATTACGCTAGTATAAAAAGATAATTATCTAATAACACTATGTATAGAAGCAATAGGTTAGAATTGCGCTATACTGCTACTTACCTCTAGACTCTTGCTATTTAGGCTTAGATAGCCTAAATTGCTCTTAAGCTAGCTAAAGCTAAGCAGGCTAAGCGTAATGCTATAATAAAGTCTAGCAAGTATAATAAGTCTAATGCTTATTAGTAATAAGGTTCCTAGTCTTAGTTTAGTTTTATAGTCTAGCTTACGTTCTCCTACTTAATAAAATGAACTATTAAAAGGAGACTTAGCCTAGTATATAAATGTTGCTGCTAAATACAAATCTATTGCTTGTTAATTATTATTTCCTTTAAAAGAGTGCTTAACTTGCTAAAAGTTAAGCAACTACTTAAACTTCTTAAACTATTATTAGTTAAGCAATTTAGTTAGTCTATTAGCTAGTATAATTGCTGTTTCTAGGTACTTAACCTAAAATAATCTTTTAGTGATTCCTACTGCAGCTATATATTTTATATATTTATATATCTTAATTAAGTGCTAATTAGCTTGTTCTTCTTAACTACAAGCCTAATTATTTATAGATTGTTATACTAGACTGTCTAGATATCTTCTAGATTAAGAGACAGCTCGCGAAAGAAGCGTTTAAGAGCTATAGCCTTCTTAGTAGTATGCTTAAGGGCAAGTAGCTTAGCCTTAGTAGTTAACATAGTCACTGTAGTCTACTAAGCTACCTTCTAAAATATTATAGTAATATATAAGATAGCTACATATCTATAAGACAATTAATAAGTTTTCTAATTATCTGCGAAGAAAGCATTACTTATAATTATTAGGTCTAGGCTATTGTAGTTCTTATATTAGATCGTATCCTATGTTGTTTAATAAAGGTACATAATCTCCTATTTAATAGCTTTTATATACTAATTACTAAGGTTTGTAAGGAAGTGTGAGAGCTTTAAGATTAAGTAGGTAATTACTAGTTATAGCATAATAGCTATATACAGCACTAATTTAACTTTTTCTTAGTAAACCTTAGTTTCTTGCTTAGTTGCTTTGCTAGTGTTCTTAATTAGCTTCTCTAACAGTAATAGAGTTTTAGAAAAGCTGCTATCTTCTAGCTTAAACTTTTTCGTAATCTTGTTAATATACATATTATATATAAGCATAATTGTTTGCTTCTTATAATCTCTAATTATCTAGATACTAAGAAACTATTTAACTAATTCTTGTTTTTGTATCTTATATTTGTCTATAATCTTTAACTAAAGACCTATCACCTTCTGCTTATAATCTTTTGCGAAAAGCAGTAGGATATTATCTATATAAAACAGCACTAGGATCCTTCTTTCTTAATTAAAGAATAGGCAGGGCTCCTCTAGTAAGGTATTTAGTTTAATTTCTTTTAGTAATCCTAAGAACTCCTTATACTATAACAGTAGCAAGTCTTATAATCTATACAGTGCGCGGTTAAGCTGTACATACTTTTCTAGCTTCTTAAAGCTATCTAGCATATTACAGATTACTAAGTTGTCTAATATAATTAACGTATTAAGAAATACTCCTACAACATTATATTACTTAATCTCTAAATTATTCTTAGCAGCAATAGCTATTACTGCTTAGAAGAGCTTAGCTGCTTAAGTAGCAGCGTAAGTTTAATTAATTAAATCCTTTTCTTAGAAGTTACTTTTTACAACAATTTACGCCTTGCATTTAAAAAAGAAGCTATTCTAATTAAACTTATAAGTCTAAACCTACTTTATAGGTATTAGGTAATTAATGTTTTTTTTTAATATCTTAGTCTAAGTCTTAGTTTTACTTAACTAATTAATTTCTCTTTTGCAGGCATCTTTAAATAAGGCCTTTATAAGATACTAGAGTAAATACTTTTATAATTTTAGCAGTTTAGGTAGATTGTCGTAATATAGTTAAGCATTTTTACTTAGCTTATACTTAGTAAGTAAAGCTGCTATAACTACGCAATTAAGAGTCTTGTAGCTTACTTAGTCTTCCTAGGTTGCTTATAAACTTAGCAAGTAGGTATTATAAAAGTTGTTCTATAATAGAATTTTAGAATCTGCAATTAATGCGTTAACACTACCTATACTTTTACTTTTTAGTTAATTATTAAGATCTTAAGTTACGTCTTTACGCTTACGCCCGCCACCTAGCTTACGCAGTAGAAGATATTAATTAGGAAGCTAATCTAAGCTTTTGCTAGCAATATAAGTACTACATCTTGTAAGCAGAGGTTTAGCTTATAATTCCTTACCCTATCTACTGTTTGTTGCCTAAGATCTTAGCTTGCAAGATAATTTACGCCCTGCTATCCTGCTTAAACAAGCAGGTGTTTTATTATAATTAGCTAGCGCGTTAAAGTTTATAGGCACAGACTGTTAGACTAGTAAATAAGGTATATTACCTACAAGTTTTAACAGATTAGCTTTTTAAGTAGTTACACTGCTGTTTAACTATTAATAACTATATAATTAATTAAATTGTTGTTTCTTAAGGTCTCTAGTTTAGAAATAGGTTCTAGGGTAGCAAGACTAGTAATCCGCTGCTAATCTAAGCAACTTTTTAATAGTGTACTAGCCTTATGCTCTATTTACTTAGTATCTTCCAATTTACTCTTGTCTTTAGTAGGTAGGCTGTCCTTACTACTTAAGATAGTAGATAGATCACTTTTAAAGTTTTTAGTAGTTAGCTGCGTATTATAATCCGCTCTTCTTTCAAAATAAGAGAGAACCTTTAAATTGTCTCTAAGATTAACTAGCTCGCTGTTATAAAGAATTTTTATAATCTTAATTACTTAATCTTTTAGCAGCTTTTCCTTGCAATCTCCTTTATAGAACAACTGTTTATTAAAGGTTATATTATAGGTAGTAATTGCTGAATAGGGTGTTAGTACTTATATATAGTATATGTTAGAAGCTTAATAACTAACTAAATAACTAATATAGCCGCAAGAATTAACTTCAAATCCTTAATAATTATGCCTAGCTGCTTTATCCTTATGTAAAAGATAGGCTCAGCAGCTATAAGTATATATTCTACTCTAGTTTAGGCGTAGATTAGCAGTCTAGTACCTAATCTTGAGTAGTTTTTTTTATATTGTAGTTTAACGTCCTTTCTCAGCCTAAAAGGCTATATAAGACGTGTAGGTTTAGGACCCACAAGTAGCTACGTAGTGTTTTCTAATGTTTTATTTACAAGGAGGGGTTTATCTAAATGAAGGTGAGGCTCGTAGCCTAGGGTAGTTTTAATGAGTAGCTTTCTCAGTCCTTTGTCAGGCTTAAAGCCTAGAGTAGTTTTAACGAGTATCTCTCTTAGTCCTTTGTTTTATAGAAGGTATATAGAGCTAGTATGCTAGTCTAGTTATCTCCTTTACTTCTTCTTTGTTGTTGTTGTAGGCTATGCTAGCTGCCCTCTTGTATTGCTTATATGGGTACGCTAAGCAGTTCGGTATAGGGTCGATATATTAGGTCGGTATATCGAGTTGGTATAGGGTTGCGGTATAGGTAGATAGCTAGGAGCACTAGCTATCTATTCTAATGTGTAGGTCGGTATATTGTGTCGGTATATCGAGTTGGTATAGGGAATTTCGGTGTAGGTAGATAGCTAGGAGACTAGCTATCCATTCTAATGTGTAGGTCAGTATATTAGGTCGGTATATCGAGTTGGTATAGGGATTTCAGTGTAGGTAGACAGCTAGGAGCACTAGCTATCCATTCTAATGTGTAGGTCGATATAGGAGGTCGGTATATCAAGTCGGTATAGGGATTTCGAGTAATAGATAGCTAGGTAGATGAATCTATTAGTTCACTACGCCAATAAATCTATCTACCTAAGTAGAAAGCCGTTGCTTTGTCGAGTAGGAGTCGAATGGCCTTCGATCGAACTCCAAAATCAGCTTACGCACAGACCACTTGCAGAGTTTTTAACAGTTAACTACTCTGTTTTTCTGCAAACGGCCAGCGCGCGCGCTATAACACCTGCACCAAGAAAACAGGCGTTGGAAACTAATTTTGGGAAGGCGTTTAAGATAGTTGAGACGAGAAAAAGGCTACGCCAGATCTTTTTCTCGCCTCGAAAAGTTGGTGTTCGATGAATCTTAAGTAGTTAATAGTATTAGAAATATTTCCTAAACTATTCTTTAGGCACCTAGTTAAGAGATTAGTAGCTATAGATCTTAGTAGGGCTTATTTTATGTAGGTAAGCTGCTGCATCTATAATTACTAGCTAAAGCTTAGCTAGTAGATTAGCGCTTATGCGCATCTTAATAGCCTTTGTAATTAGCTCTTAGCTAGCTCTCTCTACTAAGCTATTAGGCTTATAAGTGTATAGCAGTAGCGTCTTAATTATAATCTCTTTCTCTATTGCCTATTCCTTATATCTTAATTGCCCTCTCTAAGGCTGTTTAGCAGTATTATTATCTTAATAAATTTCTACAATCTTCTGCTAATATTTTCTCTTAATCTTTCTAGCAAAACCTTTAATTACAGGCCTAATATTATATAGTGTCTTTAACTAGATATTATTATTGTATAGCTTGCCTAAGTAGTCTTCCTTAAAAATTTGGTGCCTATTTCTCAAGCAATTAACCTGTTAGGAAATTAACAAGATTTTATAAGATTCTATAAAAAAGTTAAAGTAATCTTTTTTGTAGTTGCTGTAATATTACTTATAAGGTATAAGCTGTTGCGCAATAATTGTATTCTAATAGCTTCTTGCTAGTAATTTTAATATTCTACGCTAAGCAGACTAAGGCTTTAATAGCCTATTGTCCTAGATAACTTAATTGTTAATACTATAGGTCCTTATCACTAGTGCGCAACTAAGGTTTCCTTAATCGCGCTACGGCGTTTATAAGCAGTAGTAGTTAAGCAGGATAATAAGAGACTTGCTTATATATTAATAAATAAAAGAACAAAATAACACTTAAGGTTAATTAAGACAACGTTCTTCTTAATTATACTAAATTGTATAGTGTAATTATATCCTAAATACTAAATACCTAACTACTTAAGCCGCGCTTCTAATACAATATTAGTATAGAAACCTAGTACAACCTTAACATTAGTAAGCAGGAGATTAGCTATATTTAGGCTAGCCTTGCTATGCAGGACGTTCTTAAGCAGCCTATTTCTTATTCTAGCAACTAGAATAGATTAAGTATCTGCTAATATAGTCTTGTCCTTAGCGCATTTGCTAAAGGTGCCTAGTACTAGGTAATCTATAGTATTAACTAAGTAAACTGCTGCTCTACTATTTAAGATTATACAAAGAGACAAGGTATAAAGAGTAAAAGCTGTACTAAAGACGTTTAGCCTAATTTCCTTAATAAAGTTACTTAGGTTAATTAGTGCTAAAACTATTAATATAGGGTAGGATCTACTCAGCTTATTAGTAGCTAATCTACTAGTGCTAGTCTTCTAGCCTTCTTTATTAATCTAAGTGCGTAGAGATGCCTAAGTGTTGCTATTCTATTACTTAACAATCTTCTTTTTGTCCTTATCTAACAGCTTAATGAGTATATTGCTAACAGGGTATAATCTAGTAACTGCTGTTTAAAGTTAGTAGCAGTTGCGTAGTGTCTAGAAGTGCTTACTTATAGGCCCTTTACTAGCCTTGTAGGGGCAAGAGTAAGGTTGCTTACTACCCTTAGTTAACTTTCAGTTGTTAGCACTAGTAGATTGTGAAGCTAACGCTAATTTAGATCTAGTTTAGAATACTGTATGTCCTGTTCCTTTTAAAAAAACAATTAACTAATCTTACAATAAAACACTAAAGATCTTTTTTAGATTATTAAAAGTTAACTAATTTTTACTAAGCGCTATTACATATTCTAGCTTATTGCGCTTCTTGCGCGACTAGTCTAGTATTATTTTAGTGCCTAAAGCGTCTAAAAAATTAGTAATTACTAGTAGCCTAACAACTTTAGAGAGCGAGTAGATTGTTACTCGTTAATACAGGAGCTGCTACTTAGTAAACTATTGCTTAGAGCTTATTTGTCTCTAGCAAGCCTTATCTAGGTAGGATTAATACTGCGCCCTAATTAAATACTAAGTATTCTAATTAGTAGGTGCCAGATCCTCCTTTAGGATCTTTACTAATACTTAAAGGCTAGTAAGGTTTTAAGTAATTATGCTTATTAAGGTGTTTAAGAGCAGGTTTAGATAAACAGTCTTACTAATCTAGTTCTTAACATTAGTAATCTTAGCAACCTTCCTTATTTATTAAGCTGCCTATACTTTGTGCCTATCAACTAGCTTGCTATAATTATCCTTTTTATACTTAGTATTAAGTACTTAAGCCTTATATTTGCGTTAAGTAATTTTATAATCCTCTTGTTCTTGTGCGCTTGCGTTAGGTAGAAGAGCAACTAGTCGCTTATTATTTTTAGGCAGTTTAGAATACTGTAGCTCCTAGTAGTTAATTAAGAGCACGTCTAGGAAATTAAGATTAACCAAATTCTTAATACCTTTCTCTAAGCAGTGCAGTCTTAAAAGAGCAAACTAGGTTAGCTAGTCTAATTAGGCCTTTAGAATTACTCCTAAGGGAACAAGCAGTGTGTTAGTAAGGTCTATATTAGTAAGATGCTTATTATAGGATTACAACGTAAGTTATTGTTAAGGTAACAATAAATTAATTAGTCAGTTAGTAGGTAGGTTGTAAAATAGGTTGGAAAGAAGTTGATCGTATAATTAATAAGTAAGAGATACAGCAGCAGCAGCGATCTGCTAGCTAGTGCTGTAGGAGAAAAGAGGAGAGTAAAATCTAATTAAACAAATAATCTTCTAGCTTGCTAAGTGCGCAGTGGGAATTAATACTACAGTTAAGCGGCCGGGCTTATAACTGTAGGAGCTAAAAAGGAGTATTTGAGTAATTAGTGGAGGGGAACAAATATATTAATTAACTAAATGCTACAATAAAGTGTCCAATAACTGCTGAAAAGACTTCGGACGATCTGGCCCGTTTATATGCGCGCTACTAGCGCCGTCACGTGATATCCCACCAGGATCACCTGATAACCCGAGTGATCCGCATGTCAGTACTCCAACAGAACATTATTAGTAATATTGTAAAACTTTTAGATCTTTGCTTTTAACTATAGCAAGACTTAATTTACTTGTAGCTGTTCTAGGATTTTCCCTAGACGTTTATGTAGTAGCCTAAAGTCGTAAGTTTCTTTCTTAGCTGTAATATCCTAGTTAAAACCAACCTATTCTATCTGCTTTAGGGCGTAGTATAGCTTACAATTCTTAAGCATATGTCCTACAATACTATATATACAACAGAGAGTGTTTGTCTCTACGTTGTTTAAATATGCTGTACTTGTTTTAGTAGATAATCTCTTTTTAGCATTAATAACAAAAGAAATATTATTTCTTTTACTAAAAAGTTGAGCATTAGTTGCTTGTGCAATAAAGTACGCGTAGTAAGTAGGTTTCTTTAAAAGTTTCTTAGTTATAAAGTAAGCTATAAGCATATTAATAGTTAATAGCCTAAGCTTTAGATTGCCTAGAAACTCAATAAAGTCCTCTACCTCTAGGTTGATATCTGCTAGCGCGCTCGTCTTTTTATGTGCTTTACTAATCTTAACTACTACTTCTTTTACTTTCTTAGAAGTAAAAGTTACATGCTAGTTAGACAGCATAATCTAGCGTATCTCTGCATTAGCGCCTCCTTATTCTAGCTAATAAATCCTATCTAGGCTAGCTATCTTCTTGTAGTAGAACATAAGAAAAGAATATATTAGATCTAATTTATACGTATTTTAATTATTACTATTTAAAGCAGCAGGCATATAGTATATAACTCCTCTTTGTCTGTTTGTAGTAGACCTTAGAAGAAAAGAATACTTTCTTCTTCTTAAAGGATTTGCTTGTTCTTAATGTATACATTAGCAACAAAAGTAAAATAAGTATAATACTCTACTAGCCTAGGCTAGTTTTATACGCATTTATAGATGTAAGCTTAAAAGTAGAAACGTTTACTTATTTTAACAGCAGTATATTTGTCTTTCCACTGTTCATTTATATGTGCTTGTAACTTAAACCAATCTCTCTCTATATATCTAAGTAAATATTTTAAGATATAAAAAAGCAATTAATCTTTGTTAAAGAAATAGTCTAGTGGAATAGAGACTCTTATAGTATTATAGATACCTCTACTATTAGCTTGTCTATTAAAGTCTTCTAGGAATTTAGTAACATTTTTCTTAGTAAAGACTAATATACTATGTCTTAGTTAAACTATAGACAACACTAAGTTGTCCATAGGTGTAGTTATAGTATTAATAACTAAGCTTAATAGTGTTAATAGTAACTTAGGACTAGCAGCTATAGGCCTAGCAAAAGGAAGCGTTTTGCCTTCTTATCCTTAACTTAACTTTTAATCTTTCTATAATATTTATAGTATAGTAGGACTTATAAAAGTTCTTTGTACAGATAGTTAACTGTAGTTAGTTAGTAAAGTAATAGACAAGGTTTAGTTTTTAAGACAAACAAGATATTTATTTTTAAAGTCTTTGTAGTGTTTACTTATTTTAGAGTAGTTGTATAAATCCTTGCCTTTTTAGTACCTTTTATTTTGCTAAGTAGGCTCTAATTTATACTTATACTATCTTGATTGTTAGAAATATCTTTATTTCGCTAGATAGATACCTCAAATTAGCGTTTTAAATATATTTAGTTATAAGCTTTTAGTCTTATCCTAATTTTTGCTTAATAGAACCTTAGCTCCTTATTTTTACGCATGTATAACCTATTTTGATGTTTGCTATATAGGCTTGCTACTTTTATCTTGCTAGGTAGACTTTAAATTGGCGTTTAAACATATGTAAGATCGCCTTTATTTTGCTAGATAGTTTATCGCCTTTATCTTGCTAGACAGACTTTTACTTAGTATTTCTTAACGCATGTTTATTTTATGAGTAGTTTTTTTTTTTCTTTTCTTTGTTGTTAGTGCTAACTTAGGTAGTATAGTTCTTAACATAGTCTGTAGTAGGGGATAGTGCTAACCCCTTAAAAGCATATCTAGTAATATTCTCTAAAATTCTAGCTTTTTTAGTGTTCTCCTAGATTTTATACTTATATAAGATTCTTGTACTATTCTAGCAATAATTATCCACTAGTTCCTTTATATACTGAAGAGTAGAGTATGTCTTTATAGGGTTTACTATTTATATAGATGTTAGAGTGTATAAAGACATACTGCTACAAGGGCAGAAGATTACAGGTAAGTAGATTATGCAAAAACAGGGTTAGTAAGATAATAATCTTATTATAGGTTAAGTATAAAAGACTATCGGTAGAAGGAGACGCCTATTTGATAATACAGTGTAGGAATTGAATTGTGGAGTGAGTGGACAATCCCCCCCTCCCTTTCCGTGGTACACGAAAGAGGCTATATACTTCAAGATCAGGTGGTTGAGCACTGACCCAGCGTGCAGTAGGGTATCACCCTGTGCACCGGCACACTATAAGCTTAATCATTTGTTAATCATTGTAATAAACTATTAAAATATCTTCTAGATTAAAAAATAGCTTACAAAAGAAGCGCTTAAGAGCTATAGCCTTTTTAGTAGTATGCTTAAAGGTAAGTAGCTTAGCCTTAGTAGTTAACGTGGTTACTATAGTCTGCTAAGCTGCCTTCTAAAAGATTAGACTACCATTTAAGATATCTATATATCTATAAAATAATTAATAAGTTTCCTAATGATCTACAAAGGAAGCGTTCCCTACAATAGTTAAGTCTAGGCTATTCTAGTTGCTATATTAGATCGCGTTCTATCTTATCTAATAAAGGTACATAATTACCTATTTAATAGCTTTTATATACTAATTACTAGAGTTTGTAAGAAAGTGTAAAAGCTTTAAGATTAAGTAGGCAACGTTTAGTTGCAGTATAATAGCTGTATATAGCACTAATTTCATTTTTTCTTAGTAGGCCTTAATCTCTTGCTTAGTTGCTTTGCTAGTGTACTTAATTAGCTTTTTTAATAGCAATTAAGTCTTAAAAAAGCTGCTATTCTCTAGCTTAAACCACTTTGCCATTTCGTTAATATATATATTATATATAATTATAATTATCTGCTTTTTATAATCTCTAATTACCTAGATACTAAGGAACTATTTAACTAATCTTTGTTCCTATATCTTATACTTGTTTATAATTTTTGACTAAAGATTTATTAATTTTTACTTAAAGTCCTTTGCGAAGAGCAGTAGGATATTATCAATATAAATTAAAACTAGAATCCTCTTTTCTTGATTAGAGAACAGGTAGGGCTTTTCTAGTAAAGTGATTAGTTTGATCTCCTTTAGTTATCTTAAGATATTCGTATACTATAATAGTAGCAAGTCCTGCAATCTATATAATGCGCAGTCAAGCTATATACACTTTCTAGGCTTCTTAAAGCTATTTAGTTTTTTATAAATTACTGATTCGTCAACTATAATTAATATATTAAAGAATACTTCTATAATAGTATGTAATTTAATGATTAAGTTATTTTTAGCGCTAATAGCTATTACAACTCAGAAAGACTTAGCTGCTAATATAGTAGCATATGTTAAGTTAATTAAGTTCTTTTTTTAAAGATTACCCTCTAACACAATCTGCGCCTTGCATTGAAGAAAGAAGCTGTCCTAATTAAACCTATAAGTCTAGACCTATTTTATGAATATTAGTTGATTATTTACTTTTTCTCTTGATATCTTAGTCCAAGTCTTATGTTTACTTGGCTCATTAATTTCTCTTTTGTGGGTATTCTTGAATAAAGCCTTTATAAGCTACTAGAGCAATTACTTTTATAATTTAGGTAGTTTAGCTAAATTATTGTAATATAGTTAAGCACTTTCTAAATTTAGTTCATATTTAGTAAGCAAAGCTGCTATAACTACATGCTTAAGAGTTGTATAGCTTACTTGGTCTTCCTAAGTTGCTTATAGACCTAGCAGGTAAGTATTATAAAAGTTAATTTATAACAAATCTTGATAATCTGCAATTGATGCCTCAAAATTGAATATATTTCTACCTTTTAATTCATTGTTAAGATCTTAGGTTACGTCTCTCCGCTTACGCCTAGTACCTAGCTTATAAAGTAGAAGATAATATTTTATAAATTCATTTAGCGTTCTACTAGTAATTTGAGCACTACATTTTATAAGTAAAAGTTTAGCTTATAATTGCTAACTCCGTCTACTATTTAAGGCCTAGAATCTTGGTATATAAGATAATTTACTCTTTACGACTTACTTACTAAGAATAAAAGTTTTATCTTAATTAGCTAGGGCGTAAGAGTCGTTAGGCATAGACTAATAGACTAGTAATAAGTTATTAGGCTTATTTAAAAGAGGCTCTCTCTCTTTAGGTATTGATAGGTTAGCTCTTCTAGGCAAGCGCACTACTATTTAATTATTAAATACTTTATAATTAATTAAGTTGTTGCTTTTCAAGGTTTTTAGTTGAGAAGTTAGTTTTAAAGTAGTAAGACTAGTACTTTGCTACTTATTTAGGTAAACTCTTAATAATGCACTAGCTTTGTACTCTACTTGCTTAGCCTCTTCTAATCTACTCTTACCTTTAGTAGGCAGGCCTTTCTTACTACTTAAAATAGTAAACAGATTACTTTTAAGGCTTTTAGTAGTTAGCTATGTATTCTAATCTGCTCTTCCTTTAACAGGCAAGAGGACTTCTAAGTTATCTTTAGAATTTACTAGCTTACCCTTATAAAAGATTTTTATACTATTAATTGCTTGATTTTTAGTAGCTTTTCCTCGTAATATCCTTTATAGAACGAATATTTATGAAAGGTATATTACAGGTAGTAAGTACCTAATCAAGAGTTAGTACTTATATATAATATATATTAGAGGCTTGATAACTGTAAGGGTGCGTTGGGTTGACCAAAGATGCAAGGTAACAGTAGAAGGTAAATAAATTAGATACAGAACTACAGAGAGACTACGTGGGTTTTTATATCCAATCCGGATAGTTAGGACTAACCAAGGTTAGGACTAACTAAGGTTATTAGAGGTAGCCGGGTCAGCTAACGGTTAGCGTAACTAGTGCGGCCGATAGTCAGCAGCTAGTGCTGAGGTGCTAATGCTAAGGTAAGAAAAGCCAACAAAGGCCACAGGCCGAGTACTAGAGAACATTAAAGCTTTAGCCCTTTACAATACCCTCCTCCTAAAAAAAAATAGTAGGGGTAGTAATCTTGTTACCTAGAGTTCTACTCTTCTAGGGCTTCCGTATCTTTTAGATTAACAGCTAGTTCCTAGGTTAGATCTAGATATCCTAACTATTTAACTAAGTACTGCTTTTTTCTTCCTTTTCCTCTTTCCTCTAATAGGGTCTCTACTAGGTATTCTTCTCTATCCTCTGTCTCAATTAGTAGAGGTTTATTATCATCTATTGGCTGGCTTAGTAGAGGGTCTAAGGACGCTAGTCTAAGGTTATTAACATTAAATACTAGGTGAATCCGGCTAGGAGTATTTAATTTAACTGCGTTTAGTCTAATTACCTTAAGTACCGTGTACTTAAGATTCTTCTAGTTAAGTTTTCTGCTAGGCCTTTTTGTTTTGTAGTAGTCGCCTAGTTTTAACTATACCTTATCGCCTATTTTAAGCTAAGGTAATTAGTGCCTTCTTTTATTTGCCTACTTTTCTTGTTCTTGTTAGCTTTCTCTTATTATAGCTTGTGTAAGCTCAATACTTTGTCGTAGCTTATTAATAATATTTTCTGCCTTTTAATAATCCTCCTGTATTCTCCTTAGAAGTTATTGTTAAAGACTATACTTAGGTGCAATTTGTAGAGAATCTACCTTATAGCCGTATTGTAGAAAGAAAGAAGACATTTTAGTAGACTAAGCTTACCTTGCTATAACTACAATTTTAGCTATCTCTAGGTTGCTTTTCTAATTTGTTTAATCCTAATTATAGAAGGCTTATAAATAAGCCTGTACTATAAAGTTTATTCTCTCTGTAGAACTGTTAGTTTTAGGATAGTATTTAAAAAATAAGTGTTACTTAATTTCTAATAACTTGCAAAGCTTAATCTAAAAATAGTTAATAAACTATATACCTCTATCTAAAGTAATATAGTTTAGTAACTAAGAGTAAGCTATAACAGAGTTAATAAAAGCTTTAGCAACACTTTCTGTAGTAATGTCTTTAAGGCCTATTAGGACAACGTCCTTGCTAAGCCTATCTATAACTACTATAAGGTTTGTATAGCCTTTGCTTTCTAGTAACCTTGTAATAAAATCTATAAAAATTTCTTTCTATATTTACTCTAGTATAGGCAAGGGTTTTAGTAAGCCTTGTAGGCTGTCTCTCTAAAGTTTTGTTCTTCTACACACTAAGCAGTTCCTTATATACCTTCTAATACTTTTACTAATAGAGGGCCAAAAGTATTCTCTTGCAATAGCTTAATAGGTAATATTCCTTCCTAGATAGCCTAAAGCTCTAGAACTGTAGATTTTGTAGATAATTCTAGTTCTTAAAGGTTCATTATTAGGTACCTATTTTCAATCTTAGTATAGGAGGTTTCTAGAATTATCTAGTCAGCATTTAGAAATAGAAAGTTGAAGATCTAAAGCTGTAGGAAATTATTGTTTACTATCCTTTACAGCTTTCTAGGCTATTTAGTAAGTTTTGTCCTCTTTTTTAGCTTTATCCTATAGATCTTCTAAATCTAATTGCTCCTAGAGTAATTCTAGCACTGCTGCTGGATAGCTGTTGCAGCTAAAGGTTCTAAGTACCTCTTTTTCTTCTAGTTCTTTGTTAGTAGCTGCAGTTGTAGGTTTAAATACTTGTAGAAATCTCCTAGAAATCCTAGTATCCTAGTTGTTTACTAGCATATCCTGTTGTTTCCTAGATAAGGCATTAGCCCTAGAGTTATTAACTCTAGGCCTGTAGGATATTTCTATGTTAGGAAACTTTCCTAGAAATTAAGCCTATCTTATTTGTCTCTTACTAAGCTGTCTAGGCCTGCTAAAATATTTAAGGTTTTAATAGTCTATAATAACTATAAACTTCTTTAAAGATTGTAGCATAGCATCCTACTTAGATAAGCAAGAGATAACTACTAGTAATTCCTTATTATATATCTTGTAATTGCTTTGCGTGCTAGTTATCTTTTTTAAATAATAAGCTACTAGGCGTAAGCTTCTTTTATCGTCGTATTGTAAGAGGACTCCTGCTACTACATATCTAGAAGAGTCTGTTTCTAGGATTGTTTCTCTGTCAGGATCCTATTAAGCTAGTACTAGCTTAGTAATAAATAACTCCTTAAGCTTATCAAAAGCCTTTTACTTAGTTTTTCCCTATTAAAAGGAGATGTTACTAGTAAGCCTTAAAAGAGGAGCTACTATCTCTAAGTAGTTCTTAATAAATAATTAATAGAAGTATACAAAACTACGAAAACTGCGTACTTCTTTAACGTTTGTAGGCGCCTGCTAATCTTTAATTGCTTTTACTTTCTTAGGGTCTATTTAAAGTCCTTTTCTAGCCTTAATAATAAATCTAAGGTATTTTGTACTCTGTATGTTAAATTTACATTTCTAGATTTTTAAAGGTAATCTAGCCTTGCCTATAGCTTCTAAAACCTTATTTATATTGTGTTAGTGTTCTTTAAGCGTGCTATTAGTGTAAATTAATACGTCGTCTAGGTAGGCTAAGCAAAAATCGTTAATATACTCGCGGAGAGTCTAATTAATATAGCGTTAAAAGGTACTGGGAGCGTTTGCTATACTAAATAGAGTAACTAGCCAGTTATATTACCTAAATCTAGTACAAAAAGCTGTTTTCTACTTATCTCCTGCATTAATCCTGATCTTGTAGAAAGCTATAGAAACGTTAATTTTTATAAACTATTTAGCTTTTGCAATATTGTTAAGGGTTTCCTAAATTAAAGGTAAAGGATAACGATCTTTCTTTGTAATAGCGTTTAGGGCTTAGTAATTAATGCAGAAACATAATCCTCCTCTAGGTTTCTTAGTAAAAAGGATAGGGGAGGAGGCAGGAGAGCTACTAGCTCTAATCTATCCTTTATTAAGTAGAGAAATAAGCTCCTTTTGTAATACTAGGAGTTCTAGGCTGCTTATACTATATAGAGGTCCCTAGGGAGCCTCTTTTTCCTTGCCTTTATTATCTTTCTCTAGTTTAATTTGGTGATCTACTTTAGATCTACGTAAAGGAGGTAGTACAGAAGCAGTTTTTAAATTAAAAATCTAAGCAAGGTGTTAATAAGCCTTAGGAAGTAAAGGCAGAACCTTTACTTTCTTCTTAAGAGCTAGGGCTTTTTAATATCTTTAAGAGAAGTAGCAAAAGTCTAAATAGACTTACCCTTTTTTGCCTGCCTAATATAGGAGTAATAAGCTGTTGCGCTTATTTGTTTTAATCTCTAGTCTCCTTTAATAGGGCGATCCTTAGTACTAAGTAACTTAATCCTTTAGCTAGAAGAATAGATATAAATTGTTTTTCTAGAAGGAGTAATAGTAACCTCTCTTCTATTTATCTAGGGTCATCTAAGTATTAAATTATAACTAGGGTGTGTAGGGGCTACATAACCCTGAATAGTATCCTTATAGCCTTTAATATTAATGTCTAACCTAGCAGCTTTGTTAATAGTTCTAAGTTTATTTGTAACTCCTTCTAATTTCCTAAGAGAAATAGAAATGCACTGTAAGTTAGCGTTTTGAATAAGTTAAGGGCTAATAAGCAAGTATGCAAGGTCTCCTATATTAATTAAAGTAGAGGCAAAAGTGTAATAATTCACTAGCGCCTCTAAAGTAATTCTATTGCTGCTTATATTCTTTTTAAAGTTTGCCTACTCCTTAACTAAGTTATCCTAACTTATTAGAGGCTCCTGCTAGTAACTTTAAACAGGAGCTACTCTTTTTTTAAATTTAAGTCCTTATTTAAGCTTCCTTCACTAAGCTTATTATCTTTCTTAGAGTTAGAAGACTTAACTAAAGTCTTTTTTTCCTTTTTAGAAGATCTCTTATTCTTTGTATAATATGCAGATAGATAGTCTTTTTGTTTATAGTTAAAACAGCAGCTTTCTTTGTACAACTGTTCTAACTTCTAGTTACTAAATTATTAAGGTTAAGCAGTTCTTCCTGTGTATTCTATCCCTTCTATCTAGTCTCCTTTTAAAGGAGAAGGAGGAGGAGAAGTTCTCCTAGATTTATACTCCTTAGGCTTGTTGTCTCTGCCTTTAGAGTACTCCTCTATTCTGTAGAGGTAATTAGCAATCTCTATTACTTTGTTTTGCAGGCTATCTAAATCCTTATAAGTAATACCTACAAGTTTGTCTTAAAGTTTCTAAATAAGGCTTTTTTAGAAAAGCATTATCCTTGTATTCTTGTCTAAACTACTATTAGATAATAGTAGTTGTTCTTAGAATTCTATAATATATTTGCGTATGCTTTTCTTGCCTTAGCTTATAGACTAGAGCTTGTTCTTAGCTCTTTCTACACTATAGAGATCTCTAAACATTTAATTAAAGAAGTTTAATAACTTATTAAAGTTCTATAAATTAGAAATCCCTATTTAGTTAAGGAAAGGCAGAGTAAGGGTTACAGCTAAGCCTTTTAGTTAACTAAAGGCGTAGTTATAGGTCCTTTTATCTGTGTTAAAATCTTCCTTATTGTTCTCTACTTTAGCGGTAAGCTGTTGTTAAAAGATTTAGTATATCTTTCTGTTTCTGTTAAAGGTATTAGGATCTAGTTATTTAAAACACCTAGGCGTTTAAGCTTGTTAATTTCCTAAGGTAGCTAATAGGGTAGATAACTAAGGTAGAGGTTATTATTCTACCTTAGGCTCCTTTTGCTGTTGCAATGTTGTGCCTATAGCTTTCTAAGCTTAGAAAGCTTCCTGTACTTTTATAGAGGTAGCTATCTTATCTAGGCCCCCTGCTCTATAAAGTCCCTCTAAAGTAGTCTTTACTTTAGGTCTACTTACACTATCTTAGTGTAATTCTGCTATCCTTACAACTAAAAAAGCTATTAAGGGTTCTGCTATTATATTTGTAGGTACTTGCTAGTACTCTATATTGTTTAACAGAAATTGTTATAGGTACTACTACGCTTAGTAGGCTTATCCTTCGTGTAGGGGCTACTATGCTTAGTAGGCTTATCCTTTCGTGTAGGGGCTACTATGCTTAGTAGGCTTATCTAACGAATTTAAACGCCTAAGGGACTTATACAACTAAGTATCCCTTAGCACTTTTAATCTAGTGCTTCTTCTGTTAATCCTTTAGTAGATTTAAATAGTTAACTAATTAACTAGTACTTTAATTAATTAGATTCTTGCCCGTAGATATGGCTCTAGCAGGCTACTAAGTACGACGTAGCTACGCAAGTAGCTAAAGAAGGATCTAATTTAATTATAAGGGTGCGTTAGGTTGACCAAAGATGTAAGGTAACAGTAGAAGGTGAATAAATTAGATACAGAACTATAGAGAGACTACGTGGGTTTTTATATTTAATCTAGATAGTTAGGACTAACTAAGGTTAGGACTAACTAAGGTTATCAGAGGTAGCTGGGTTAGCTGACGGTTAGCGTAACTAGTGCGGCCGATAGTCAGCAGCTAGTGCTGAGGTGCTAATGCTGAGGTAAGAAAAGCCAACGAAGGCCACAGGCCGAGTACTAGAGAACATCAAGGCTTCAGCCCTTTACAATAACAACCTAAATAACTAATATAGCTGTAAAGATTGACCTGAAATTCTTATTAATTATGTTTAGCGGCCTTCTCCATGTTTGAAGAGTAGGCTTAACAGCTATAGGCATGGATTCTACTCTAATCTAGGCGTAGATTAGCAGTCTAGTGTCTAATATTAAGTAGTTAATAGTATTAGAAATATTTCTTAAACTATTCTTTAAGCATCTAGTTAGGGGATTAGTAGCTATAAATTTTAGTAAGGCTTATACTATGTAGGTAAGCTGCTGCATTTATAATTACTAGCTAAAGTTTAGCTAGTAAGTTAGCGCTTATACGTATCCTAATAGCCTTTATAATTTGCTTTTACCTGGTTTTCTTTACTAACTTATTCAGCTTATATATATATAGTAGTAGCGTTCTAATTATATTATTTTTTGCTTAGTTCTTATATTTTTCTTGCTCTCTTTCAAATAGTGTAGCATTATAATTATTTATTGAAATCTCTATGATTCTTTACCAATAATTCCTCTTAATCCTTATAGCCAAGCCTATAATTACTAGCATAATAATGTTTAATGTTTTTAATTAGATATTATAATTATACAGCTTGCCTAAGTAGTCTTTCTTAATAATTAGTGCCTATTTCTTAAGCAGCTAATTAGTTAAGAAATTAAGCAAACTTTATAAAATTCCATAAAAAGGTTATAATAATTTCTTTTTTAATAATTATAAAGTTACTTGGATGGCATAAGTTGTTGTGTAGTTATTATAATCTAATAGCCTTTTACTAGTAATTCTTATATTCTACGCTAAGTAGACTAGATCTTTAATATCTTCTTATCCTAGATAGCCTGATTATTAATACTATAAATCTTTATTACTATTGCGTAATTAAGGTTTTCTTAATTATGCTACAGTATTTATAAGTAGTAGTCAAGTAGTATCATAAGTAAGTTGCTAGTATTTAAAAAATAAGAGATTAAAGTAATACTCTAAGTTAATTAAGATATTTGTTTTCAATTGTTTTAAATCTTATAGTATAATTTTATTTCATATACTAAATACCTGCTTACTTAAGCTGTGCCTCTAAGATAATATTAATGTAGAAACTTAGTATAACATTAACGTTAGTAAGTAAAGGATTAGCTTTATCAAGGCTAGCCTTGCTATATGGAACGTTCTTAAGCAGCTTATTTTTTATTTTAGTAACTAGAATAAAATAAGTGCTTGCTCTAATAGTCTTGTCCTCAATATATTTATTAAAGATGCCCAGCACTGGGTCATTTATACTCTTAACTAAGTAGACTGCTACTCCACTATCTATAATTAGACAAAAAATAAAGTATAAGAGATAAAAGCTATACTAAATATATTTAGACTAGAATTCTTGATTAAATATTTTAGGTTAATTAGTATTAAAACTAATAAGCTAGAGTATAATCTACGGGACTTATTAGCAGCTAATCTGCTAGTGCTAGCTTTCGAGCCTTTCTTCTTAATCTAGGTGTATAGCGTTGTCGATCTATTACTATTTGATTGATTAGCAATCTTTTTTCTTTTGTTATCTAACAGCTTAATTATTATATTATTAAGAGAGTTTATTCTAGTAAATGTAGTTTAAAGTTAATAGCAGTTATATAGTATTTAGAAGTGCTTACTTATAAATTCTTTTTTAGCTTAAAGAAGTACGAGTGTCATTACTTACTACTTTTGTTTAACTCTAATTTATTAGCGCTTAGAAATTATCAAGCTATTTCTAATTTAGATTTAGTCCAAAGTACTATATATCTTTTTTCTTTAAAAGAAGTAATTTACTCATTTTATAATAAACTACTTAAATTCTTTTTCAGATTATTAAGATTAATCAAGCACTACTAAGCGCTATTACTTATACTAACTTATTGCGCTTCTTACGCAACTAGTTTAGTATGATCTTAGTGCCTAAGGCGTTTAAGAAATTAGTAACTACTAATAGCCTAATAACTTCAGTGAGCAAGTAGATTGTTACTTATTAATATCAAAGCTGCTATTTAGTAAACTATTGCTTAAGGTCTATTTGTCCTTAGTAAGCCTTATTTAGGTAGAATTTATACTACGCCTTAATTCAATACTAAGTATTTTAATTTGTAGGTGTAAGATTCTCTTTTAAATCTTTACTAAGGCTTAAAAGCTAGTAAGGTTCTAAGTGATTACACTGATTAAGGTATTTAATAGTAGGTATAGATATACAGTCTTGCTAACATAATTCTTAATATTAGCAATCTTAGTAACTCTTTTTATTTACTAAGCAGTTTATACTTTACACCTATTAACTAGCTTATTATTATTATTTTTCCTATCCTTAGTGTTATTTATAAGCCTTATATTTGTGTTAAGTAATTTTATAGTCCTCTTGTATTAATTTACTAGCGCTAAGTAATAAAGCAACTAGTTGCTTAAAATCCTTAGGCAGCTTTAGATACTATAGCTCCTAGTAATTTATTAAAAGCACGTTTAGGAGATTAGGGTTAACTCAATCCTAAATGCTTTTCTTTAAGTAGTGCAGTCTTAATAAAGTAAACTAAGTTAGCTAGTCTAATTAAGCTTTAAGGATTACCTCTAAGGCAATAAGTAGTGTATTAGTAAGGTCTATCTTAGTAAGATACTTTGTAGAATTACAACGTAGTTTATTGTTAAAGTAAGCATAGGTTAATTAGTTAGTTAGGAAGTAGCTATGTTAATAATAACAGTAATCTGTAGGTTGTAGGATAGATTAGTAGGAGGTTAATAAATTTAATTAAGTAGATAAGAGGTACAGCAGCCGCAATAATTTGCTAGCCTTGCTACAATTAAGTAGAGAAGAGTAAGGCAATGATTAATCAGTTAACCTTCTAGCTTGCTAATTACGTATTAGGCATTAAAACTACAATTAAGCAGCTAGGCTTATAACTATAAGAGCTAAAAAGAAGCAATTGCTTAATTACCTAAGTAGAAAATAAGTGTATTAAGCAACTAAGTGCTAGAACTAAGTGTCTGATAACTACTGAAGCGACTTAAGACGATCTGGCCTGTATATATAGGCGATAGTGTGGTCGTCACTTTTTCAGCTTACCAGGACTACCCAATCACCAGGGTGATCAGTATGTCAATACTCTAACAAGAATTAAAGTAATCCTAATCTTTTAGACGTGCCCTTAATAAATTACTAGGAGCCACAGTATCTAGAGCTGCCTAAAGATGTTAGGCAAACAGTTGCTCTATTACCTAGCGCTAGTATATAAATATAAAAAGACTATAAAATTGCTTAACATAAATATAAGGCTTAAAACCTTAATACTAAGTATAAGAATAATAATTATAATCAGCTAGTTAATAAGTACGAAGTACAAACTGCTTATTAAATAAGAAAAGTTACTAAGATTACTGATATTAAAGACTAGATTAGCAAGACTGTACACCTAGACCTACTATTAAACGCTTTAATAAGCATAATTACTTAAAACCTTACTAGCCTCTAAGCCTTAGGAAAGATTCTTAAGAAGGATCTAGCACCTACAAATTAAAATACTTAGTATTTAATTAAGGCGCAATATAGATTACACTTAGATAAGGCTTACTAAAGACACATATGCTCAAAGCAATAGTTTACTAAATAGCAGCTCTTATATTAACAGGCAACAATCTACTTGCTTCTTAAAGTTATTAGGCTATTAGTAGTTACTGATTTTTTAGACGCCTGATGTACTAACATTACACTAGACTAGTTACTCAAAAAGCGTAATAAGCTAGTATAAGTAATAGTACTTAATAAAGCCTAATTAAGTTTTAATAATTTAGAAAAGATCTTTAGTGTTTTGATGCAGAATTAGTTAATTACCTCTTTAAAAGGAAAAAGTCATATAGTGTTCTAAACTAGATCTAACTTAAAGATAGCTTAACAATTTATAAGCGCTAATAACTTAAAGTAAAATAAAATTGGTAAGTAATTATACATTGGCTCTTATAAGCTAAGTAAAAAATTGATAAGTAAGTACTTCTAGATACTATGCAACTACTATCAATTTCAAACTATAGTTACCAGATCATGCTTTGTTAGTTACATACTAATTAAGCTGTTAGATAACAAGAAAAAGAAAATTACCAATTAATAAAACAATAATAGATAGGCAACGCTATATATCTAGATTAAAAAAAAGGCTAGAAAGATAGCACTAGTAGATTAGATGCTAATAGGTTTAGTAGATTATACCTTATCCTATTAGTCTTAGCACTAATTAACTTAAAGGACTTTATTAAAGATTTCAGTCTAAACGTATTTAGTATAGTCTTATTTTTTATACCTTGTCTCTTTATATAATTATAAATAGTAGAGCAGTAGTCTACATAGTTATTAGTATAAATTTCTTTATACTAGGCACTTTTGATAAATGTATTAAGGACAAGACTATAAAGGTAGGCAATTAATCTGTTTTAGTTATTAAAATAAGAAATAGGCTGCTTAAGAACGATATATATAGTAAGGCTAGCTTTAATACAGCTAGCTTTTTACTTACTAATATTAAGGTTATACTAGGTTTCTACGTTAATACTGTCTTAGAAGAATGGCCTAAGCAGGCAGGCGTTATGTATTTAGAATATAAATATACTAAATAATTTATAATAATTTAGAAAAATGTTCATTTCATTAACCTAGAGTGTTAATTTAGTTTCTTATTTATTAAATATAGGCAACTTACTTATTATACTACTCAAATGCTGCTTGTAACGCTGTAGCATAATTAAAGTAACCTTACTTACGCACTAGTAATAAAATTTATAGTAAGAATAATTAGGCTATATATAATAATAAGCTATTGAAGCTCTAGTCTACTTAGTATAAAATATAGAGATTACTAGTAAAAAGCTATTAGTTTATAATCACTGCGCAATAGCTTATACCTTGTAAGTAATCTTATAATAACTAAGAAAGAAATTACTGTAACCTTTTTATTAAATTTTATAAAATCTATTTGATTTTTTTACCAGTTAGCTACTGAAGAAATAGGCACTAATTACCAAAAAAAACTACTTAGGTAAGCTGTATAGTTAAAATATCTACTCAACGACATTAAATATTATTATGCTAATAATTAAAGGCTTTGCTATAAGAATTAGGAGAATATATTAGTAAAGAATTATAAAAATTTATTAAAATAATAATACTGCTACACTGCCTTAAAGGGAGTATTTAGGATAAAGGAATTAAGCTATAGAGAAAAAGATTATGATTAAAGCGCTACTACTATATACACATAAGCCTAATAGCTTAGTAAGGAGAGCTAACTAAAAGCTCATTATAAAGGCTATTAAAATGCGCATAAATTCTAACCTACTAGCTAAGCTTTAGCTAGTAATTATAAATGCAGCAGCTTATCTGCATAGTATAAGTCTTACTAAAATTTATAGCTTCTAATCACTTAATTAAGTGATTAAAGAATAGTTTAGAAAATATTTCCAATACTATTAAATACTTAAGATTGAACACTAGACTGCTGATCTACGCCTAGACTAGAGTAGAATCTATGCCTACGGCTGCTAGGCATACCTTTTAAACAAGGAGAAGGCAGCTAAGTATAATTATTAAGGATATCAAGTTAATTCTTGCAGCTATATTAATTATTTAGTTAGTTATTAAGCTTCTAATATATACTATTTATAAGTACTAACTCTTAATTAGGTGATTACTACCTGTAATGAAATTTTTAATGAACGTTAGTTCTATAAAGGATATTATAAAGAAGAGCTGCTAAAATATTAAGTAATTAAAATTGTAGAGATCCTTTATAAGTCCGAGCTAGTTAATCCTAAAAAGGACTTAGAAGTCCTGCCTGTTTAAGAAAAAGCAGATTAGAACACACAGCTAACCAATAAAAGCCTTAAGAGTAATTTATCTTCTATCTTAAGCAATAAGAAAGGCCTATCTACTAGAGAGAAAAGTAGATTAGAAGACGCTAAGTAAATAATGCATAAAGCTAATGCACTATTAGAAATTTGCTTAGATTAGCAGCAAATTACTAGTCTTGCTACCCTAGAACTAAGTTTTAAACTAGAGACTTTAAAGAGCGACAACTTAATTAATAATAGTGTATTTAATAGTTAAACAGCAGTGCGCTTGCTTAGAGAAGCTAACTTATTACAGAGGGGTGACAAAAAAAAAGAAATCAAAAAAGTCATTTCTTTCACGGCTTAATATATCTATAACTAGAAGGGATATACTAAAAAATATTAGGGATTTGGAAAGCAAAGAACTTCCTCTTTAATATGAACTGCTTAGTAAGCTGTCTAGTCAGCGCCGTCGCGCCTGCAGTATCGCCCAAAATAAGACTGGAAAAGAAATGAAATAGATATAAGTATGACTTTTTCTAATACGTGTATAAAATGCTATAAATTACTATATTTTCTTCCAGGAGTCAAAGGTAGTAGTTGTCGTTGTATTCATAATCGGATTGTAAAAAAGTGAAAACAGCTACACTCTACTAATTAATCGCAAAAGTCATAAAAAAAATTATATGTAACGTGGTTTATAAGCGTATAGCTCACCTAAGCAAAAAGCTCACACCCTACTAGCGCGTTAAGATTAACACGTTATTATAGACTTTTATTACAGTAAATAAACTATTACAACATACTGAATTAATAATCAGAATTACTACTATTACTTGCACTATCTATTTTAACTACGTAAGTATGAGCGTTGTGTCTAGTCTGCTTGCAACGCCTGCACTGCCTTTCTCTTTACACCCTCTTTAACGTACTCTTACTACTACTATAACTACTACTTGCCTATTTAGCTAATACTTCTTGTGCTTTGCCTATAGTAAAAGTCTCTTCTATCGATATGTATTATTGCTTGCGGCTTTTACGTTTATTTAAATTGTTTAAAGCTACTTGAAGAGTAGTAATTTTTTCTGGAAGCACTATTTAATGTGCTATTTACTAAGCCCCTTTACTTAACTACACAAGCTACTTAGTAAGTAAATTAGTAAAAAACTTATAGCGCTTTCTTAAGCTCTCTTAAATAAGACTAATTTAAGCTTTAACGTTGCGCGCGTTGCGTTGTATCTGCGCCTACTAAGCAGCTACTTATTCTAGTAATTAATATAGTATCTGCACTACTATATAAAGCTTAAATAGCACAGCTTGTAAGTTGTATAAGACTATACTAGCGCCTTTAAAGCTAGCTTAGATATTCTCTTTTAAAATATGTTGTAGATCGTAGAGGTAGCGGAAGGTGGATAGAAAGGTTAAGAGAATAAAATAATAGAGATCAGGGAAAGAGAGTGCTGAACTGACTTATATTATGCATTTAGTTATTGCAATTTGTTTCTCTCTCTTGGTTTCTGGCTACAAGCTACAGTACAGTCTATGTATACCTGTTATTTGCATTCTAGAAAGATCTGTACTTACGCAATAGCTTAGGTAGTAGATTGCGTAATCTATTTATTTTTAAGGTGTCAAAGGTGGTGGTTGTTGTTGTAGTCAAAATGGGGTTTCCAAAAAAGTAAAAAGCAGCTACCCTCTACTAATTAGTCGCAAAAGTAAAAAAAAAAGATTATGTGTAGTTAACAAGATTCGAACAGTGAGTAGATGAGTTCTAGGAGGAAAGCTTAGACTACTAAGCAATAATTAGGGTCGAAAAAACTTGCTAAGGTACTAAAAAACAACACTAGTTAAAACGTGTCTAACGGCGATTGCTAGCCTATAGCTAGCAATAGGATTACAGTAGGATTGCAATAGGATTGCAACATAATGCGATAGAGGAAGGAAAGAACACGCAGCGGGAGCCTACAATACTTTATAAAGCTGCAATATCTTATCTACTGCTTCTTACCTTTTAAACAGCATCGTATATAAACAATTCGTATATAATGCACTGCACTGCAATATAGCGTGCAACCTCTGCGGCAAGCATATCTTTATTCTAGGCTTTCTTCTAAAAAGAGCATTCTTTGCTACTATCTACATAGCACCTAATCTAGTCTAACTTAAACTGCTTATGCAGACACCTAAATTTATTAAGTAACTTGAAACTTAACTGCCTAGCTAGACTTTTAAGTTTTTAAAAATCTTAAAAAAGTCCCTTATCTATAATATACTTATGTATAAAAAGATTGTTAAGCCTTAATTTAGCAAGTTGTAGAAAGCATACACAGTCTCCAGAGTATTTACTAATACTAACATAGTACTTAAGATCTGTTGCTTTAGTATCCCCCTCTTCTTATTTGTCATGCAAGGGCTAAGTACAAAGACTAGAACCTAGCTTAAACAGCTATTACAAAACGTTAAATTAGCAATAAAAAAGAAAAAGGTAGAAAAAAAGGAGTAGGCTTTCTATTGTCGCGTTTATAAGTTAGCAAGCAAGGAAACAATTATGTTACTACTTTACTTTATTTAAAAGCGCCTAGCAGTAAAGCAACAAGAATAAGCAAAATAGGGCGCGTTAAGTTAAAAGGCAATTTGCGTCTTTATCTTGCTTTTCTTTATTTCTATCTAAACATGCGACACACTAATGGCCTGCCGGCAATGCCAAATAAGGGGACATGAGCCCAGATACCTATTATTAGCAATATATCTTTTTTTATCAAAAAGGTGTCTACAAAATGTGTGGTCAGATCAAAAGGTTGTCTCAAAAGGCCGAAGCCAGCTTAATCTATAGTAGATTGCGTAATCCTGAACGTCATTAATCACAACAATCAATTCATAACAATGATAAGTAATACTAGTAGCGTGATAGCTTCTAGTAATCAATTGATCGTAGGTTGATTACAGATTCCGGGTGTAATTTAAAGCACCTGGATTCTGTGGAGAAACAGCAGAGTAGCTTAATCACTAACATAATAGACTGCTTAAAAGCAGCCTTAAAAGCTAGTAGAACGGTCTTTTTACTACTAAAGTGACTGCAATTATGTGCTAAGCCTAAAATAGCGATGCTACACTTACACTCTAATGGTAAGAAGTAAGCAACATTAAAGAGCTATCATAAGTAAAATAATGGCGTAGGCATATAAAGAAAAATAACATTATTTTGAATAAAATGTCAAAAGTAAATAAACTAGTAGCTCTTGTAGCTATTGATAATACGTAGTGAGAACTTACCTATAGTATAGCTCTTTATATAAGTATTAAAGAGCTTTTCCTAGGCATGAGTAAGCAAATTATTCACCTAACTAACAAGACTAACTTCGAGAACTTAGTTATTAGGCAAATTTTAAAATTAGACATTAATAAGTACTTTACTTACAAAAATAATAAGAAGTAGTATTGAGTAACTTAACGCGCTTGTGCCTTAAATTATAGTAACTTACTTATAGTTACTTAGCTCTATCTACTTTTCGTTACTATGTTCTTTTAAGCTTGTAATGACTAACTATTGGAAAAAATTAAGCTAGTTTTATTGAAGTTATAAATATTATTATTTACAATACTTAACTTTAGCTTTATTCTTTCTACTAAGTTGAACTAGTGCGAACTAGCTGCTAGGTCTTTCTAAAAAGCTTGCTAGTGATTATAAAGATAGCTCTAGCGCGTAAAGAGCTTATATGTCTACTTGATAAATTTAGTTCTTGCTAACAAATTTACTAGCGCGCTTATTCAATAGTTTATTAGCTATTACTTAAATATTAAGCTTTGTAGTTGCAAATTTAATATAGACTCTTTAGAAATATACTTAACTATAGCTTTTTTTTAGCTTATTTAGGCACTTTATATTGAGTTCGCAGTTGCGTTCGGAGCGCTTTAAATTGAGTTCGCAGTTGCGTTAGGAGCGCTTTCTAGCGCGTTAGTGAGATAAAGTTCTTTAAAGCACGTAATAGACATAAGTAATATGACTTTAGCTTTAAAAATGTTGTAATTAAATATTCAAACGAACAAGCTAAAGATCTAATTTAGAATAAGTTAATAAATAGTTGCGTTGTGAAGATATAACGCGTTATAGTGCTGACGTTGACGCGCTGGTGGGGTGTGAGCTATTCGCTTAGGTGAGCCATTCGCTCATGAACCACGTTAGTTAACAAGATCTAAACAGTGGGTAAATAAGTTCTAGGAGTAAAGCTTAGACCACCGAGCAATAATTAAAGTTAGGAAAATTTGCTAAGATACTAAAAAACGACACTAGTTAAAATGTGTCTAACGGCGGTTGCCAGCCTATAGCTAACAACAAGATTACAGTAAGATTGCAATAGAATTACAATATAATACAATGGAGAAAGAAAAGGACAAGTACGTACTGTAGTAGGAGCCTACAATACTTTATAAAGCTAAAGCTACTACTTCTTACCTACTACTTTTTACTTTTTAAACAGCACTATATACAAAAATTTATATACAATACACTGCAATAGCTAATAACCTCTATAGCAAGTATCTCTTTCTTCTAGGCTCCCTTTTTAAAAAAGCATCTTTTGCTACTATCCACTTAGCACTTAATTGAATATAACTCAAACTGCTGGCTTCGGCCTTTCAAGACAACCTTTTGACGTGACCCCACATCTTGTAGACACCTTTTTAGTAAAAAAAGATTTATTGCTAACAACAGGTATTTAGGCTTATGCCCTTTTGTTTGGCATCGCCAGCACGCAATTGGTGTATTGCTCTAGCATGTTTAGACAGAAACAAAAATGCGCGATATCTCTATAACTAACTCTTTTAACTAATAACTATTTACTGCTAACTATTTACTACTAACTGCAACTTCTGTTGTTCTATTGCTACTCTAGCAGTATTGCAGTTACAGCGTTTAGTGCCTGTTCTTTAATGTAAATAAACAATAATTGTATTACTCTTTATATACAGCTCTCTTGTTCTTAGAAGCGTTCTATAAAACTCTCCAGCTTATTAGTTTATTCTAGCTACTTGATAGATGTCTTAACACGTGTTTGCTTTTTGTAAAGCTACTTTTTAGTCTTTATACCAAAGTTACATTTGCGTAGGAGGCGAATGCTAGAATAATATACTTTTGCTATACCTAAACTATTAACATGCGTAGTGTATATAGTGTACTAGCTAAACTAGCCTTTTGTAGTCCTTGTTGTGACCTTAATTACTATAATACTAGACGTATTAAAAATGTCTTAACTATAGTTATATTTTAACTTTTGTACTAACTTAACTACTATAAAAACTCTTGCTACTAGCTCCTTTTTAACTAATAGAGGTAGCTGCTTAATAATAGTGAACGCTAGCTTTGTAATTTATTATTATAGCTTCTAGTATAGTAACTTAGTAAGGTCTTACTTTACTTCATATAAGCTATCAGTTTTTGTGTTAAATAGAGAGAAGAATAGTTTAAGTATTGTAGTATTTGTATACAAGTTATTTATATATAAGACTATATAGTATAGGAAATCCTAAAAGTAAGAAGTAGTAGATAGAAAGCTTTTATAAAGAAGTTTTGTAGGATTCCACTGCAGGAACATACGTGTTCTTACTTTTCTTCTTTATTTCTTTTGCAATCTTGTTGCTAGCTCTAAGCTAGCAATTGCTATTAAACACGTTTTAATAAGTGTTGTTTTAAGTACCTTTAGCAAATGTTTTGAACCTTAATTCTTGCCTAGTAGTCTAAGCTTTTCTACTCCAAGCGCTTAGCGTGTGGACCTTATCTACCTACTGTTCGAATCTCGTTAACTATATATAATCTTTTTTATTCAACTTTTGCGACTAATTAGTAGAGGGTAGCTGCTTTTCAATTTTTTAGAAAACCCATTTTGACTACAACAACAACCACCACCTTTGATACCTTAAAAAATAAATAATAGTCTTCTTAGCGTATTTCTTGCGATTAACAGCTTTCTTCTCATATAAAACTGGTTTTCTTAGCAGTAGAAATAGAGTATCCCTCTACTTTTAATAAGTGTTTTAAGCTTCTAGCAGAAAAAGACAAACTTTTGTCTTCTAGAATACGCTTATTTGTGTTTTTAGAACTTCTTTCTAAGTCTCTATTAACTACTCGCATGGCTCTTTTAGATACTTTTGTGGGCAGGCGCTGTTTAGGCGTAGAAAGTAGTAAAAAAGTTAGTTTTTTTTCTCGATACGTTATGAAGTATTCTAAATAGATTTGTAAGATGTTTCTAGTATAGTACCAATAGTACTAGGAGAATTTTGTTGTAAAGATAAAGTATAGACTTGTTTTATAATCTTAGAAAGTTTGACTAACATAGAGAAATAATAGAAAAGATAAAATCTTAGGTTAAAAAGACCTTATTATATAGACTAAAGCTAAAAAAAAGCTTACGCAGTTTCAGCGTTCTCTTTTTTAGCGTATTATTTTTCATTTCTCTATTTTTAAATTTACTTTTTTATGAACTTATGCTGGGAATTTGCTTCCGTAATGCTTACATAGTTTAGTATTACATATATATATTTACGCAAATTTAATACTCTCATTGAAAAGTTGTAGCTAGATTTATTGAGGCCTTTTTTTACCTGTTTTTTCAGCTTATTATCTTCTCTATCGTGCTTACTAAGCATGTTTACTAATAACCCAACTTAAAAATGAAGTTCTTGGCTTTTTGAAACTTAAAGAATCATTGTCCTAGACCTTCTACTCAAATATATATAGAGCGTTGAAAAAGACAACTTTTCAAAAGTCTCTTTTTCGATGTCACCCCTCTGGACTAATATCTATTTTAAATCTTCTTTTATCTCGTTATAAGCAAGGTTATTTATTTTTAAGGTGTTATACGTGGTAGTTGTTATTATAGTCAAGATAGGTTTTCGAAAACATTGAAAAGCAGCTACCTTTTACTAATTAGTTGTATTCGTTCAAAGAAAAAATTATATAACATTTTTCATAAGCGAGTGGCTAACGCTAAACTAGCGCACTACCTGCACATCACGATCGCGTAATGCATAACACACTTATTAAGAATTATAGTAAGCTAATCTATTCTTTAGACTTGTCGCTATTCTTAGAACCCTCTATATCTACCTTATAAGTGCGGGGGATATATCTTCTCTTACTACAACAACTGCAATGTATTGCGCTGCGCACCTTGCGCGTAGGCCCCTCGCCAGCATTATAACTGCTACTATTTCTCTTAGCAATTAAATTACTTACTTTTTTTACTATCAGTGTCTTATTTGTCTCAATATTCATTTATTTTCTTAACTAACACTTGGTTTATTTTTAAGGTGTCAAGGGTGGTGGTGGTTGTTGTAGTTAAAATGGGTTTTCGAAAAAAAGTCAGCTACACTCTACTAATTAGTCGCAAAAGTCAAAAAAAAAAGATTGTGTGTAGTTAACAAGATTTAAATAGTAAGTAGATAAGGTCTACGCGCTAAGCGCTTAGAGCATAAAAGCTTAGACTACTAAGCAAAAATTAAGGTTAAAAATATTTGCTAAATGTACTAAAAAACAACACTAATTAAAACATGTTTAACAGCAATTGCTAGCCTATAGCTAGCAATAAAATTGCGGTAGAGAGAGAGGAGGAGGGTAAGGACACATACGTTACTACAACAAAAGCCTATAATACTTCTTTATAAAAGCTCCTTACCTGCTACTTCTTACTTTTAGGATTTCCTACACTATACAGTACTACAAATAAATAACTTGTATATAAACAACTTATATACAAATAATATAATACTTAGACTGTTCATCTCCCTCTTTAATATAAAGAATAATAGCTTATATTAAGTAAAGTTAGACCTTACTAAGTTACTATACTAGAAGCTATAGTAATAAATTACAAAGCTAGGTTTTACTTTTATTAAGCAGCTACCTCTATTAGTTAAGAAGGAGCTAGTAGCATTAGTTCTTATGGTAGTTAAGTTAGTACAAAAGTTTAACTATAACTATAGTGAAGACATTTTTAATACGTCTAATATTATAGTAATTAAGGTCAAAACAAGGACGATAAAAGGCTAGTTTAGCTAGTACACTATATACACTGCGCATGTTAATAGTCTAGGTGCGGTAAAGGTGAATAACTAACACTTTATAAGCTTTTCCATTGGGCTTTATATACGCGCTTATTTCTTATATAATAGTACTATATTACAGAGGAGTGAGGAAAAAAAAGAAATCAAAAAGGTTATTGTTTTCAAAGCTTTATATTTCTAAAACTAGAAGGGCTATACTAAAAAGAGATAGTGATTAGAAAAGCCAAGAACTTCCTCTTTAGGATGTGCTGCTTAGTAAGCTTCTTATTCAGCACGGTTGCTCCTGCAATCTGGCTTAAAAAACGTGGTTTTAAATAGTAAGAATTAATTTTAGTATAACTTTTTTTTAAACGTATTAAAATTGCTAATAAAAAACTATATTAAATAAGGTTACGTAACCATTATGTAAGCAGGTTCTTGAGGGTGGTATTGTATTTACTCAATGTATAATTAAAGGGTGTAGAAAATAGAGATTGCTTATATACGCGCTAATTTTGTAATATATTAGTAAGCTTATAATATATTAAGTTAATTAAATTATTTTAGCGGACGTTTCTTATATCGTCTTCTTTATAGCTAATAATTTATTTTAATCTAGATAGTAAGTTTATACTTTATCTATATTATATAAGCGTATTACTTTAAATGATAATACACGAGAATTTTTTGAAAATAGTAGTTAGCTTAGGCCTATTAAGACAATCTTTGAACGTGACTACATATTTTGTAGACACCTTTTTGGTAAAAAAAAGATTTATTGCTAACAACAGGTATCTAGGCTTATGCCCCCTTGTTTAGCTAGCACGCAATTAGTGTGTTGTATATTTAGATAGAAACAAAGATGTACAATATCTCTCTAACTAACTATCTTAACTAATAATTATTTCCTCCTGACCGCAACTTCTATTATTCTGTTGCTATTCTAGCAGTATTGCAGTTGCGGCGTTAAGTGCCTATTCTTAAATATAAATAAACAATAATAGTATTATTACTTATGCACAACTCTTTAATTTTTAAACGTAACCTACAAAATCTTTCTGCTTCTTAGTTTATTCAAGCTACTTAATAGCTATCTTAGCACGCCTTTACTTCTTACTAAGCTACTTTTAGGTTTTTTTGCTAAGGTTGTATTCGCGCAGGAGGAAATTGCTAAAGTAATATACTTTTACTATACTTAGACTATTAACATGCGTAGTATATATAGTGTACTAGCTAAACTAGCTTTTTTCAGTCCTTGTTGTAACCTTAACATTCATAATACCAGATGTATTAAAAATGTCTTAAGTATAGTTACATTCTGACCTTTGTACTAACTTAAGTACTCAAAAACCTATTACTACTAGCTCTTTTTTAACTAATAGAGGTAGCTGCTTAACAATAGTAAATGCTAGCTTTATAATCTACTGCTATAGCTTCTAGTATAGTAACGTAGTAAGGTCTAACTTTACTTAATATAAGCTATTATTCTTTGTGTTAAAGGGGGAGAAAAATAGTCTAAGCATTGTATTATTTGTATATAAGTTGTTTATATGCAAGTCGTTTATATGTAGTACTGTGTAGTATAAGAAATCCTACAGGTAAGAAGTAGTAGGCAAAGAGCTTTTATAAAAAAGTATTATAGGCTCCTGCTATAGTAACGTATGTGTTCTTACCCTCCTCCTTTATCTCTATCGCAATCTTGTTGCTAGCTATAGGCTAGCAATTGCTGTTAAACACGTTTTAATTAGTGTTGTTTTTTAGTACATTTAGCAAATTTTTTTAACTCTAATTTTTGCTTAGTACTCTAAGCTTTTCTGCTCTAAGCGCTTAGCGCGTAGACTTTATCTACTTACTGTTCCAATCTCGTTCACTACATACAATTTTTCTTTCAAACTTTTATAACTAATCAGTAGAGGGTAGCTGCTTTTTACTTTTTTGGAAACTCTATTTTGACTACAACAACTACCACCACCTTTAACACCTTAAAAATAAATGAAATAAATACTAGTAGTATATAGTTTTAGTTAAATTATTTGAAAGACTAGCTTTCTTACTTACTTTTACACTTACATCAGGTTGTTATACTAAAACTTCTAACAAGGTTTAAAATTCACTTAATAAAAACATTATTAAAATATTGAGAAAATTGAACTTAAAACTAGAAAAGTAAAGTAGTTATTAATTCTTTATAAAAAGCTTATAGAACTTGCTAAAAAACAATATCTATTTTATATATAACGTGTTTCATAAGCGAGTCGGCAACCCAAGCGAGTCGGCAACGCCCAACCAGCGCACCACCTACGCACAACTTTTGTAGACGCGCAACACTATTAATTAAGAATTGTAGTAAGCTAATCTATTCTTCAGACTCGTTGCTATCCTTAGTATCCTCAATTTCTACCTTACAGGTACAGGAGTTATGTCCTTTCTCACCACAACGTCTGCAGTGCACTGCGCCGCGCACCTTGCGCGCAGGTCTCTTACTAGCATCACGCTCCCTACCTCCTTCTCAGCAATTAAGTCCTGTATTTCTCTAACTATTAGGGTCTCCTCTATCCAAATATACTTTTGTTTTCTTAACTAATACTTTATAAGCTTATTAATTGCGCTTTGCATACGCGCCTGTCCCTTCTACAATAACACTATATTATATGCAATCTGCTGTGCGCCTTTACTTAGCTAATAAATCTTTTTATCTAATAAACTTACAGAGAACCTATAACAGTTTTAAATCCTCTATTAAATAAGCGTAGACTGCGCCTTAATCTTGCGCACATTGCGTGCTAAGGCTAAAATCTAGTTACTGTACTTGCGCTTTAGCAGCGCGAAGCAACCTACATCAAGAGACTGCAGCAGGTGCGATAAATGCAGAGGCATATAGCAAAGAATAATTTTCTTCTCCTTGCAAAAATCCTAGAATTTAAGCAAGCTATAGCTCTTATAGCTATTAAGTATAAGCAGCTAGTACGCACCTACAGCACTTAACTTTGTATACTTATTAAAGTGCTCTAACTAGGCAAGAGCAAGCTAATTATTTATCTAGCTATTAAGGCTTACTTTAAGGATCTAATTGCGGAGTAGGTCCTTAAACTAGACGTTAATAGGCACGCTACTTGCAAAGATAATAAAAGGTAAAAGCAGGTAACCTGCAGCGCTAACGTCTTAGATAATAGTAACCTACATACAGTTACCTAGCTAAATAACCTTCTTTCTTCTAGTTACTTTTAAACTAGTAATAACTATTTACGCCAAAATCTTGCCTATAGTAAAGCTAGTCTTATTAAAATTGTAGACGTTATTATTTATAATCTTATACTTTTCTTTTGTCTCCTGTACTAAGTCTAGCCAGCGAAGGACAGCTACAGAATCCTCGCAGGCAGCTCGCTAATAGTTATATAAATAGGTCTAGCGCTTTTAGAGCTTAAAAGTCTACTTAACAAAGTTGTTAATTTAGTTCTTGCTAACAGGGTTACTTTACCGCGCTCTAAAGAGTTTATCTGCTATTTCTTGTACATAGGACCTTAGAGGCGCAAGACTTTGTTTAGACAACTTAAGAACTCTTTAGACTATAGCCTCCTCTTCTATTTTTGTTAGGCGCTTTAAGTTTGCTTTACAGTCGCGTCGCATGCGCTTCCTAGCGCGTCAGTTAACAAGAGTGCTTTTAGGTACGTTATATATTATTGCAGCTTAGTTAACGCTTTAAACGCGTTGCGCTTTAATATTAGAGATAGCAAGCTGTATATCAGCTTTAGTATAAGTCTTTTATGATTGTTGTGGTTAAGACATTACGCGATAGTTCAGCGCAGGTGGTGCGCTGGTTGGGCGTTGCCGACTCGCTTGGGTTGCCGACTCGCTTATAAAACACGTTAATTCTAAGAAAAAGCTACCTTGAAACTTAAAAAGAAACTTATAATTATTGTATTTATACTAAGTAAGAACGTTAAAAACTCTAAAATATAGACTTATATTAAGTTTAATACTAACATAAGTTTACTATTAAGTATAGTCGCAGTACTAACACAATTAGCTATTGACCATAAAAAAATAATAATGTTTTAAGAGGGCTAGTTTTTACTAAAAGTATATAATAGTTGAACTTTACAATAGCTATAACGTGTTTCATAAGCGAGTCGGCAACCCAAGCGAGTCGGCAACGCAAAATCCCCGCAAAATTTCAAAACAACAGGGGTCTATATCTCAACAACTAGTGGGTAGAGTCATTCTAATCCTTAACACAATTGCCGCATGTATTCAAAGAATAAGGTATAAAAATTTTAAATCTCTAGCTTTACTATAAAAAGAGATATACTTAGTCTTGTGGCTTAACAGAGGTATAAGTAGTCTATCTCTACAACTGCTTAACAAAAATTTTGAAATTTTCATGACTTCTTCTTTATAAAAGTGCAGCGATTGTATTAGATTTCTAGAAAATTTTACCTAGTGGTTGTTGAGATATAGACCCCTGTTATTTTAAAATTTTGCGGGGATTTTGCGTTGCCGACTCGCTTGGGTTGCCGACTCGCTTATGAAACACGTTAGTGTTGCTTTGCTACTAAAGAAGCTATAGGCTAGCTTACTAAGTATTACTAAGCTACTTTATCTAATCATCTTCATAAATCTCAAAATTAAACCTTTTATTATAACTGAATAGTTTATTATAGTACTACTTGCAAACTTTCACCCAAAAGAGACTAACTAGTTTTAATCAATAATATATACTTTTTAGCGATTTAAATACAGTCAAACAAAAGTGATACTAAAATTGATTTATACTTTTTTAAGCCCCGTTTTTTAGGCGAGATTGCAGGGGCAACCGCGCTGACTAAGCAGCTTACTCAGCAGCACATCCTAAAGAGGAAGTTCTTTGCTTTTCAAATCACTAACTTTTTTTAGTATAGCCTTTCCATTTATAGAAATATAAAGCTTTGAAAACAATGAAATTTCGAATTTCTTTTTTTTGGTCACGCCTCTCCATGTGTAATTTGCTGCGCGTCTTTACTTAGCTGCTTAATCTTTTAATTTAACAAGCTTATAGAGAACCTATAACAGTCTGATATTTTTTATTCAATAAAAGTAGTTTACTTTTTAATTTTGTAGGTATTACGCGGTGTCTGCGCCTTATATACGCCCTGCCTTAGTGGTAATAGTGCTGGCGTCTGCAACTTTACGTTAAGCTTGAATTAAATAGCTTTAATCTATATAAGACTAGGCTTGCACTTCTAAAAAATTTCCTCTATATTGTTTACTATTAAACGTTTTTTAAAAGCTAGTTTAAATACTTAAAGAAAGGTTTTTACCAACGAAGTATATACAGCTACGTGCTAAAGCTAGAATTTAGTTACTATACTTACTCTTTAACAGCGCGAAATAGGCAATATTAGAAAGCTATAGTAAGTATAACAAATGCAGAAGTATATAAAGAAGAATACTATTTTTCTTCTTAAAGGGATCTTAGAATTCAAGTAAGCTATAGCTTTTGAAGCTATTAATTATAAGCTGCTAGTACGCGTCTATAACGATTGACTTTATATGCTTATTAAAGTGCTTTAACTAGGCGAGGGTGAGCTAGTTATTTATCCAGCTGTTAAGGCTTACTTTAAGAATCTAATGGCCTAGTAAATCTTGAAATTAAACGTTGATAAGTACGCTACTTACAAAAATAATAAAAAGTAAAAGTAGACAACTTACAGCTCTTACGCCTTAGATAAAAGTAACTTACTTACAGTTAGTAGGCTTGATTTTTTTCTTCTTTTTTAACCTTTTTAAAGCCTATCACAACTATCTATAATAGTATCTTGCCTATAATAAAGCTAGTTTTATTAGAGTTGTAGATGTTGTTGTCTAGGACCCTTTATTTTAGTTTTATCGCCTATACTAAATTAGACTAGCGCTAGATAGCCGCGGGATCCTTGCAGGCAGCTCGCTAGTAATTACAGAGGGGTGACCAAAAAAAAGCTATTAAAAAATTTATTTATTTTTTAAGGTGTCAAAGGTGGTGGTTGTTGTTGTAGTCAAGATAGGGTTTCTAACAAAGTGAAAAGCAGCTACCCTCTACTAATTAGTTGCAAAAGTTGAAAAAAAAGTTTGGGTGTAGTTAATAAGATTTAAACAGTAAGTAGATGAAGTCTACGCGCTAAGCGCATAGAGTAGAAAAGCTTAGACCACTAAGCAAAATTAGGGTTAAAAATTTGCTAAAAGTACTAAAAACAACACTAATTAAGACGTGTTCAACAGCAATTACTAGCTTATAGCTAGCAACAAGATTATGATAAAGGTGGAGAAGGTAGAGGAGAGTAAGGACACGTACGTTACCGCAGCGGGAGCCTGCAATACTTTATAAAAGCTCCCTGCCTGCTGCTTCTCACTTTTAAGATTTCCTATACCACACACTCTAAGCCTATAATAACTACTCTTATAGATATCTAAGGAGAGTATGAATACATACGTTACTACAGCCGGAGCCTGTAATACTTCTTTAAAAAAGCTTTCTACTCACTACTTCTTACCTTTAGGATTTTCCATACTATATAGTACTATATACAAAAAACATATATACAAACAACTTATATACAAATAATATAATGCTTAAACTATTTTTCTCCTTTTTTAACATACAAACTAATTGCTTACATTAAGTAAAGTTAGACCTTACTAAGTTATTATACTAGAAGCTCGAGTAACAAACTACAAAGCTAGCGTTTACTATTATTAAGCAGCTACCACTATTAGTTAAAAAAGAGCTAGTAGCAATAGTTCTTATGGTAGTTAAGTTAGTACAGAGATTAAAATATAACTATGCTTCAAATTTTTTTAATGCGTTTAGTATTATAGATGTTAAAGTTACAACAAGGACTATAAAAGGCTGGTTTAGCTAGTATACTATATATACTACGCATGTAATAGTCTAAGTATAGTAAAAGTATATTACTTTTAGCAATCTCCTACTGCGTAAATTGAACTTTAGCAAAGAGACTTAAAAGTAGCTTAGGAAGAAGTAAAGGCGTATTAAGATAGCTATTAAGTAGCTAAAACAAACTAATAAGTAGGAAAATTTTATAAGTAACTTTTAAAATAAGAGAGCTATGCATAAATAGTAATACTGTTATTATTTATTTATATTTAAGAATAGGCACTAAACACTGCAACTACAATACTGCTAAAATAGTAATAGGACAACAGAAGTTGCAGTTAGTAGTAAATAGTTATTAGTCAAAATAGTTAGCTAGAGGGATATTGCACATTTTTGTCTCTATCTCAACATTCAAAACACTAATTACCTGCTAGCCAAACAAGGTGGCGTAAGCCTAGATACTTACTGTTAGCAATTAATCTTTTTTTAACTAAAAAGGTGTCTACGAAATATATAGTCACATGAAAAGGTTGTCTTAAAAGGCCGAAGCTGGTTAAAAAAGCTATAGTTTTTGAATCTTGGAATTTCTACAACTCGAAGGACTATACCAAAAAAAGTTAGTGATTTGGAAAGCCAAGATCTTCTTCTTTAAGTCGAGCGACTTAGTAAGCTTCTCAGTCCGCACGATTGTGCTCAACTTCCGCAGTGAATATTAAGAAAAAAAATAAAGATTGATAAACAAAATAACTTTTTTTCAAAGGCGTATAAATGGCTATAAATTACATATATTAAACCATACCAGCTTATCTCTTTTGTGTGTTAGTTTGAACCTAATTGTAAGATAAACTATCAAGTAATAATATAGAGCTTGTTTTAAGTTTTTTTTCTAAATAAATAACTAATAAAGCTTACTAATACTGAGTGTACTAGCCCTTAGCTTGTGTAACATCTAGATAACGCTATAGTAAAGATAACATACAATTATCAATCGCCTTTTAAGGTAATTAATTCTATTTCTCTCTTATAGCAGCCTTAAAGGCTGCTTTACTTTTTCTATTATTTCCTATACCAAAAGAAGTAATAGGCCTTTTAG
This sequence comes from Alternaria sp. 'sect. Undifilum', assembly GCA_024321975.1. Lineage (NCBI taxonomy): Eukaryota > Fungi > Ascomycota > Dothideomycetes > Pleosporales > Pleosporaceae > Alternaria > Alternaria sp. 'sect. Undifilum'. Next base: position 5,669,626 of record JAJJZI010000003.1, read on the forward strand.
CTAAAGCGTCTTTTAGCATGGCCTACACGTTTTCTATAGGATATAGATTAAGACTATAGGCAGGATGCTTAAAAAGCAATATCCTTTTCCTAGAAAACTAAGATAAAACATATAGAGTTTTATGAATCTTAGTTTTATCCTGCTAAAACTTCCCGCCTATATAGAGGTTTGTAGATCCTTTTATTATACAAAAGAAGATTGCAACTTTATAATATAATTATAAAGTAATAAGCCTAAAAGTAAGAAAAAGATGTATATATAACTTACCTTTTTTTATCGCAGGTTTTACTATAAGAATTAGGATCTTTTTAATATAGGACAAGTTCCTAAAAGAAGTATTTATTAAAGGGCTGCTCATTACTACTAGTTTAGATCTACTACCTATCCAAATCGCTCCCTAAACTTAGATAGAAATATCTTGACCTATAACTAGATTAGTAAACGTGCTAAAAATGGATTAAAATAATAGAACTATAATAGGTCTATTAAAGTCTTTTTTTTAGTTAATTAGACTTTTTTTAAACATATTTATGTTAGTTGTAAAAACTATTTCCTTTCTAACCCTATTTTTTTAACGTACTTAATAGTATTTTGTCCTAGCACTGTGCTCTCGCTTAATAGCAGACTCGTTTCAAAACATAACTCTATTAAATTTTTATTTTTGAGGTTTTTAAGTATTTGCTTAGCGTAAATATAACAAATATTGGCTTTTTGAGGGTCTAAAGGCGTCTTTTTCTAAGAAATATTAACAGAATAGTTCTCCTCTCTTAGAAAGCGTTGTAAGCTTCTAATAGAAAGATCTAGACTATTTTCTTTTGAAAGACGTTAACTCGTCTTTATAGGGCTTCTAGTAAGGTCTCTGTTAAGCACTCTTTTTGCTTTATTTAAGATCTTTGTAGGACGACCTTTCTTAGGTCTAAAAGTAGATGTAGAAGCTTTTTTTCTTTATTTAATCTCACAAACAGTTTCGTAATACTTCTAGAAGACTTTTCTAGAATATTAAGAATTAAAGAAATAGACTTATTTTGTAAATATAAAGCATAAACTCATTGCTCAAATTGAGAAAGATAGCGAGACATAGAGGAGGTACTACAAAAAAAGCAAGTTAGGATAAACAAGAGGAGTTGATATACTAAAAGATTACTAAGCTATTACGTAATTAGCGCTTACGTTAGCATCCCCTTTTTTCACCTCTTAATTAAACTCTAAGTAAGTAAGATATAAGCCTCTAAAATTTGCTTACATCAGACTTACGTAAGTTTATTAAACTTAGTTTTTTCTTAGCAATTTTTACACGTTTATAAAAAAGTTATGCTAAAATCTATCTGGACTTTTTTTTCTATCCTAGTTCAAGCGAGATTACAGGCGCAATCGTGTTGACTAAGCAGCTTACTAAGTCGCCTAACTTAAAGAAGAAGATCTTGACTGATCAAATCTCTAACTCTTTTTGGTATAGTCATTCTGGTTGTAGAAATATAAAGAATTAAAAACTATAACTTTTTTAACATCGTTTTTTTTGTCAGCCCTCTGTATATAGACAGCTCTAGCGCGTATAAAGCTTAGAAGTTTGCTTGATAAGGTTATTAACTTAGTTTTTGTTTATAGAGTTGCTGCTTTAAGCTCTAAAAAGTTTATCTACTATTTTTTATACATAGAACTTTAAAGGCGTAAGGCCTTATGTAGACTGCTTGATAGCTTTTTAGACTATAGCCTCCTTTGTTAGTCTTATTAGGCGCTTTAAGTTTACTTTACAGTCGCGTTGCATGCGCTTTCTAGCGCGTTGTTTAGTAAGAGTTCTTTAAGATACGTTATATATATTTATAGCTTAATTAACGCTTTAAACGTATTGCGCATTAATATTAAAGATAGTAAGCTGTATATCAGCTTTAGTATATGGCTTTTAGCTTAGTTGTTGTTGAGACATGACGCGATAGTAGTGCGCAGGTAGTGCGCTGGTTTGGTGTTGGCCACTTGCTTGGGTTGGCCACTCGCTTATGAAACACGTTATAGTTAATAAGATTTGAACAGTAAGTAGATAAGGTCTACGCGCTAAGCGCTTGGAGCAGAAAAGCTTCGACTACTAAGTGAAATTAGAGTACAGAAGTTTGCTAAAATGTACTAAAAACAACACTAATTAAAACGTGTTTAAAAGCAATTGCTAGCCTATAGCTAGCAACAAGATTGCGATGAAGGTAAAGAAGGGTAAGGACACGTACGTTAGTATAGCAGGAGCCTATACCACTTCTTTTTAAAAGCTCTCTTCATACTACTTCTTACCTTTAGGATTTCCTACACTACACAGCACCACATACAATCAACTTGCATATAAAGAATATAATGCTTAGATTATTATTATTTTTTCTTTAATATTAAAACTAATGCCTTACATAAAGTATAATTAGCTTACACTAAGTTACTATACTAGAAGATATAGTAGTACATTACAAAGCTAGCGTTTACTATTGTTAAGCAGCGACCTCTATTAGTCAAAAAAGCGCTAGTAGCAATAGTCTTTATAGTAGTTAAGTTCGTGTAGAAGTTAGAATATAACTGGAATTAAGATATATTTACGTCTAGTGTTATAAGTGTTAAGGTTACAACAAAGACTATAAAAGGCTAGTTTAGCTAGTACACTATACATACTAAGCATATAAATAGTCTGGGTGTAGTAAAAGTATATTACTTTAGCAATCGCCTCCTACGCAAATGTAACTTTAGTAAAAAGACTTAAGAGTAGCTTTACAAAAGGCGAAGACGTGTTAAGACATCTATCAAGTAGCTAGAATAAACTAATAAGCAGGAGAGTTTTATAGAACGCTTTTAAGAATAAGAGAGCTATATATAGATAGAAATGCTGTTGTTGTTTATTTATATCTAAGAATATGCACTAAACGCAGCAGCCACAACACTACTAGAATAGCAACAGGATAACAGAAGTTGCGGTTAGCAGTAAATACAGAGGGGTAACAAAAAAAAAGACGTTAAAAGAGTTGATATTTTAAAAGCTTTATATTTCTATAACTACAAGGGCTATACTAAAGATGGTTAGTGATTTAAAAAGCCAAGAGCTTCTTCTTTGAGATAAGTTGCTTGATAAGCTGCTTAATTAGCACCGCTGCGCCTGCAGTCTTTATTGAAATAAGATGGAAAAAAATAAAAATCGATTTTAGTATATCTGTTTTTTGAACTTATAAGAATCGCTAATATAAAACAATGTTCGATAAGCTTACGTAAGCATTATGTAGGCAAGTTTTAGAGACCGTTTTGTTATTTACTTAGAGTTTAATCAAAGGGTTAAAAAGATAAAAGGTTACTTACGTAAGCGCTTATTACGTAATAGCTTAGTACGCTTATAGTATATCAACTCTTTTTATTTGTTCTCGCTTGTTTTTCTTATAGTATCCTTCTTGTAGCTTGTAGTTACTATTGATATAAATTTCAAGTTAATTCTTTAAATTAATTAAATAAGCCTAATTCCTTTTATAGTAATCTGCTAAAGAAGCTTTCTAAAAGTGTTACTTATTATCTCTAGGAATAAGAATAACAGAAAATGCTTTTTTATTATGTTTAAGGCAAAATTTAGGTTCTCTTTCTAAGAACTTCTTAAAGGTTGAAAAGATATTTAATAAAAACCTATTAAAATGTCTAAAAGAGAGAAGTATTGACTAATAGAATAAAATCATTTCGATCTTCTATTAATAACTTACTATACTGCTTTAAAAAGCACTACTATATTATTGGTATTTATAAGAAAAGGTTATTCATAAAATCTAAAAAAAAACTTATAATTATGATTTCCATACTAAGTAAAAACTTATAAAACATAAAAGTAAAGGCTTAAAATAGGGTTAAAATTAATCTTAGTTTATTATTCAGTATACTTGTAGTGCAATTATAATAGCTATTTAACCTGATGAAATAATAATGTTATGAGAGAGTTAGCTTTTATATAAAGTATTTAATAAGTAAACCTTATCAAAGCTAATGTATTATACATCTACTATACAAGCTGCAGGGTGGTACTCTGAACATTAGTTAGCTATTTTAGTTAATTATGTAGAAAAAACTTAAAAATATGCTTTTTATTATTACTTAATAGTTCATTAAACAGTTATTTCAAAACTTCAACTCAAGAAAGAATACCTAGTGTTACTTAATATATGTAATTGATAGCGATTTTTACATGTTTAAAAATGATGTATACTAAAATCCATTTTAACTTTTCTTAATCTCTTATTTTGGGCGAGATTGCAGGCGCAACGATGCAGTCAAAGCAGCTTACTAAGCAGCCATTTTAAAGAAAAACTTCTCGACTTTTCAAATCACTAACCCTTTTTAGTACAGCCCTTGTAGTAATGAAATATAAAGCTTTAAAAATAATCACTTTTTTGTTATCTTTTCTTGTCACCCCTCTTGTCACCCCTCTGTAGTCAATAGTTATAATAGTCAGTTCGAAGAATATCACGCATCTTTGTTTCTTTCTAAATATACAACACACTAATTGCGTGCTAGCCAAACAAGAGAGCGTGAGCCTAGATACCTTTTATTAGCAATAATCTTTTTTTACTAAAAAGGTGTCTACAAAATATGTGATCACACCAAAAGGTTGTTTCAAAAGGCTAAAGCTATAAAGCAAGATTACAGGCGCAATTGTCCTAATCAAGTAGACTACTAAGTAGTCCAACTTTAAAAGATAGATCTTGGCTTTTCGAATTAACAACTCTCTCTAGTATAGCTTTTTTAGTTGTAGAAATATAAAGATTGAAGAATGCCTTCTTTCTTATAATCTTTTCTCGTCAGCCCCCTGTATTTACTTTATTTAAGATCTTTTTTTCGTTGTTTATTTAAGGCATTACGGTGTGCTTAAAGTTTAGTTCAGTCTTAGTAAATGTGCGTCACTTGCTTGTCTACGTCACTCACTTATCAACCATGTTAAGTTTATTAAATATATTACCTATATTGATAGTCTGAACACAGTAAAATTATATTAATTTACTAATCTTCTGTTGCGTTAATGCAACTGAAGTGAAAGGCCTTAAAGTAGCTCTATAAGGAGTAAGAACGTATTACGAGTTCTAGGTTATTGAATAGATTAGAGGTACCTATACTTGGGTTGTGGTTAGGTTACGTTCGCATTAACTTGGTGAATAGGTTGGGTTGTGGTCACATTGACTAGGTAGATGGGTTGGGTTGTGGTTACACGGACGTGTAGTTGTAGTTAGGTTAGGTTAGGTTAGGCTGTGTTGTTATATCTAGAGGTTGTTAGGGGTTATTTAGTGCTTACTTAGTTGAGGTAATATTATTACAGGTAATTATCACATTTATATTAGACAAGCCACCTATAGGCCATTAGACCTAACTGCAACTTATTTACTGCTTACATTCTGTGCGCTATAAAATGAGGAGATGCTCGCCGCGGAGGTTGCACGCCATGTTGCAGTGCAGTGTATTATATACGAATTGTTTATATACGATGCTGTTTAAAAGGTAAGAAGCAGTAGGTAAGATGTAGCAGCTTTATAAAGTATTGTAGGCTCCCGCTGCGTGTTCTTTCCTTCCTCTATCGCATTATGTTGCAATCCTATTGCAATCCTACTGTAATCCTATTGCTAGCTATAGGCTAGCCTTCGCTGTTAGACACGTTTCAACTAGTGTTGTTTTTTAGTACCTTAGCAAATTTTTTTGACCCTAATTATCGCTCGGTGGTCTGAGCTTTCCTCCCAGAACTTATCCACCCACCGTTCGAATCTCGTTAACTACACACAATCTTTTTTTTTAACTTTTGCGGCTAATTAGTAGAGGGTAGCTGCTTTTCACTTTTTTGGAAACCCCATTTTTACTACAACAACAACCACCACCTTTGTACAAAGAACACCAACGTCGACTTTTCTGGCAACTGCTCGGAAACAACCGGATCTAGGAGAAAGGACAACAAGGAATTGACTGCAATACTTTTTAAAGCCTGCAGCGAAGGCGCTAGCGCGCGAGAGGGTGAAAGAGTCGCCTACCCCCTCTTTGGAGGAGAGGAAAAAAATTCTCATTTTCCTCAAAAAAGCTTGAGCCACATGCCGAGGCATCTTAAGCCAATTGAGATTGAGGAGCTTATTAACGCTCAACTAAACCCAGAAATCGCATTAACTTAAAATTACAAAAAACGATCTGCTTCCAAAGATCTAGGAGGAGTAAACAAAAGGCAAATAGAGATAGAGGAAGGCAACATAACAACGCCGCGCTAGGAAAGGCAAAATACAGAAGAACCTTAAAAGCTAACTTATATTCAAACAAGAAGTAATTTTTCTCCTTTTATTAGACTTATTCCTTAATATCTTATTGGAAATAAAACACTAAAAGCTACCTTAGTAGAAGAGGCTCTTGAGATAGCTAGGAACCTAGTAATTTAAGCAGCTAATCTAGCTGAAAACAATCCTACCTAGCAATTAAGTCTCCTAGACTTAGTAGAAGTCTTTAGAGACTATATAGAAAATAGTAGAGTAAACAAGAAGAATACTGCTATCTTAGTAGACTAGATATTAAGTCTCTTAAACGTCTTAAGAGAGTTAAGAGAGAAAATTAGACGTATTAAGAAACTAACAATAAACACGCCTATCTAGAACACCTCTATCTAGAATACACCTATCTAGAACACGCCTATTGCTACTACAGCGACCTTCGCTACTATAGCAGGTAACAACAAAGATTAACTGTAGACAAATATCTAAAAGACACAAAAACTAAAAGTTACTAGCCCAAAAGATTGCTAGCTAGTTGTAGTTAGCGAGACTTTAGCTGCATTTAATGCCTTTAAACTTAGAAATAATTTTAACAACGCTTTTATAATAAAAAGAGGCGTATAATTACCTATAGTTACCTTAATTGCACTATTATCTAAAAGCAACAAAATTATTATAACTACACTAGCCTTCAAGGCAAAATACCTCTTAGAGAATTAGGCTATATAGCAGGATATTACAACCTTTAAAGCTACCTAACTTATTACGCTGTAGTTTAAGGTTGTTATTTACAAGCTACCTACAAACTACAGTCTAGAAGTTGTAAAAGAAGAAATTAAAACCTTTAATAAAGGCCTAAAAGTTATAGGTAATCCCTTTTAGCTTACGCCTAAGGATAGAAGAGAACACTAGAACTTTGGCTTAGCATGCGTAGCATTCGCTATAGAGGAGGAAGCCTAAAAAGCTATTAGAGGCAAACTCTATATCTTAGGGCAAAGCCTTAGAGCAGAAAAACTGTAAGTTGTTAATATCTTAAAGTAATACACTAAATGCTAAGGATTTAGCTACCTTAAGGTTAGATGCTTAAAATTAGCCTGCTAAATTTGCAGCAAAGCACACTACACTAGCTAATATAAGTATAAGTCTTGTACTAGTAAAGGAAAACTTTATATCTATACTATATTTAAGTGTACTAATTGCAGCAGACTTTATACAGTAAACAGCTAAGAGTGTAAAATCTTACAGGCTAGGACAGTTAGGAACAATTAAACTAATTAGTATAATTAAAGTCCTATAAATAAAGATTAATAGAAGTAGCCCTGCTATAGAAAGCGCAATTAACCTAGCTATTACAGTAAACACTACAATTATTGCAATACAAGAGCCTTAGTTAATAAGAGGACCTTACAAAGATACTAGGTTAATTTCTTATCTAGTATTTACGCAAATACTACTAAATTATTAAGGCCTACAACCTAGAACTCTATTCTATATTCAAAAGGATTTAGAAGTAGAAGTCAATCCTTATATTAGCAACAACAACAACTTTTAAGCTATTTTAATATAACTCAACATAAGAAAAATCTACGTCTATATTATTTATAACAAAAGAAACCTAAGACAAGGGCTAAATATAATAACAATCTAAAGACGCCTCCTAAGAGAGCTAATTAAATTACATTTAATTATTTTAGGGGATTTTAACTGCTACTACCCTAAATAGAGCCTACAAGAATGCAACACAAATTAATAAGCAGAGGATTTAGTAGAGTAGGTTAATAACTAAAACCTATCTCTATTAAATACTATAGGAGTTAGCACTTTTTTTAGAGCTTATATGCAAAAGAAGAGCGTACTTAACCTTACTTTTTTAACAGGCAATATGGCTTCTATAATTATAGACTAGCAGGTTATCCCTAAAGTTAGATTAGACAATTACGCTATTCTATTTAGTATTGTTAACTAAGAGCAGCTACCTAGCCAGCCAAAAAAATACGACACAAAAAAACAAATTAGAATCTTTTTAATACTACCTTATAGGAGGAAATAGCCTAAGTAAAGCTAGAGAATTAATTACTAGCCTTACTACATGCCTTAAACCACCTCTTAAGATAATTACTTCTAGGCCTTAATAATCCTTTAGAGGAGAGGCTAGATAAAATAGCAGAGGATCTTACAATAACAATTTAATAAGCGCTTAAGAGATCTACTCTTCTTACAAACTAAAAACTAAAACTAAAGCTTTAGTAAACTAGCGATCTAAATCTTTGTAAGGCTATCCTAAGCAGGACCTCTTAAAATCACAGGTAAGTAGTAAGGAGAGGAGACAACACGCTATACTTATAGAAAAGGGATTACCTGCTAGCTAAAAACAAGTACCTTAGAGCTATTAAGAAAGCTAAACTTAACTATTAGGAGCAATTCCTCTAAAACAAATCGCCTAAGGAGATATTTAAAGTAATAGCCTATACAAAAAACAACCTCTCTACTAGAATCTCTACTATTAGGGGCAAAGAATCCTTTAGAGAGAAGTGCTAAACCTTTAAAGAGAAGCTATTTCTACCTCCTCCTTCTACTCCTCCTTAATTGCTTAACAATTACTAAGGAAACCTTAAATAGAAGTAGCTAATTCTATCTATAGAGGAGCTCTACACTACCTGTTAGAAAATAAAAGCTACCTTACTAGGACTAGATGGAATTAGCTAAGAAGTTATCTCAAAAGCATATAATTACTAACTAAGTATCTTTTTTAAGGTGTACTTAGCCTTGTTTAACCTAGAATACTAACTAAGATGCTAGCGAAAGGCAAGAGGGGTTATCCTTAGAAAGCCTAACAAACTAGACTACTTGATCCTAAAAGCATATAGAGTTATCTCCCTCTTATACTACCTTAGGAAGGCACTAGAAAGGCTCTATTTAAAAAGATTAGGTGTCCTAGCAGAAATAACTAACCTACTCTACTCCTCCTAAATAGGAGGCAGGTTAAAGAAATCAGCTATTAACGTAGGACTCCTTTTCTATAACAATATACAACAACAGAGAAAGAAAAATAAAGTTACTTTTATAGCCTTTTTAGACATTAGAGGCGCTTTTAACTATTTATCTAAAAACAAGCTTCTAGAAAATATAAGCAACTAGTAGCTACCTATATACCTCCTATTATAGACAAACTCTTTCCTTACAGAAAGGCTTTTAGAGTTATCTTTTAATAGGCAAAAAGAGAACTTACAGAAGGTTAATACTAGTACACCTTAAGGGAGCCTAGCCTTACCTATCCTATTTCTAATTTACACGAAACCGCTATTTTAATTAATTACAGCAAATAACAATATATAATCCTTATCCTATATAGACAACCTTTAAATCTCAATATTAACAACATCTATTAGGAAAAACATTAAACTACTTAAGTAGGAGTTAGCAAACTTCTTTAACTAAGCAAAAAAGTTAGCTATTAAGTTTAATAGCTCAAAAACAGAATTAGCAAACTAGACAAGATTAAGAAAAGATACAAACAGAGTCCTTATACTACCTACTTAAGAGACCTTTTAGCTAAAAGGACTAGTTAGGTAGCTAGGTATCTTCTTTAACAATACTCTAAAGTTTAGAGACTACTGCTATATAAGGGTACAACAAGCAAACTAGGCCTTTTTCCGCCTAAGTAGGCTAGCTAATATTAATAAAGGCCTCTTACTAAAGGCAATAAGGCAGCTATACCTAGCGTGCATTACTAGCGTAGCTAATTACAGATGCTAGCTATTTTAGAAAGGCTAACAACACCTCTTTAACAGTACGCAAAAATTTTAAAACTAGGCCTATAGAAAGATCTTAGGAACTTTTAGATCTTCCCCTGCAATGCCTAGTAAGGTAGAAGCTACTCTATTTCCACCTAGAGTCAGGCTAGACAATAGTATAAGGAGATATGCCTTTAGATCTACTTTATTAGATCTAAACTACCCTCTAAATGCGGCTATTAACAACAACAGAGGAGAGCAACTTAATTAATTACAACTATCTATTACCTTAGCCCTCTTAAACAATATAGAGGAAATACAACACTACGCCTTTACGCTATAGAACACTAGGACTCCTTACAAGGTCCTTATATTAAATAAGCTAAAAGAGATTAAAGCAGAAAGCTATAGGAAACTATTAGTAGACAACAACCTTCTATTAATATACTTAGATGCCTTAGCTACAAAGGATAGCAAAGGAATAGGCGTAGGCGTTGCCTTCTATAATAGAGCTACTCTTATTAAGGAACTACAAGTAAATATAAGAAATAACCAGCTAGTTTACAACAGTAAACTTAAAGGTATTACCTTAGGGCTAGAGAAAGCAGTTAGCCTATTAAACAACTGCCAAAACGTTAATATCTACGCAGACAATTAGGCGGCTTTATTTTAATTAAAAAACACCTTAAATAACCTTAGCTAAGAGTAGCAAATTAGGTGTATTAAAGCAGCAGCTTAACTAAAAGAAAAAGGCATTACTCCTGCACTACATTAGGTCCTAGGACACCAAAATATACTAAGAATCAATTAAGCAGACCTCCTCGCAAAAGAGGCTACTAAATTAATCCCTTTAACAAATAAAACAAGCCTAGCGGTTATTAGCTCACAAATTAAACAACTAGCTAATAATAATTAGTTAAACCTCCTTAAGAACTACAGGAGAAAAGCTACTACTAAGAACCTAAGCACTTACTCAGCAACCTTTAAGTAGAAAATAAGGAAATAGATACCTATCCCTTTTACTAGGAGAGATATATCTAGCTCTTTCTTTTAATGAAAACTAGGTCATAGCTACCTAAAGAGCTATCTATTTAAAAGAGGCAAAGTAGAATCTTAAACTTGCTTATGTAACTTTAGAGCTACTCAAGACACAGCTCATATAATCCTTAGGTGCCAACTATATAAGGATAGCAGAGCTATACTTTAAAACTCCTGTATAGAGCTAATCTCTCTACAATATCTTTTCTAAATAGAAGCAGGTATTAAGGCTATAATAGCCTTTATTTACAAAACTAGGGTTAGTACACAGGCCTGGTACAAAGGAAACTCCGACAACTAGATGTAATTGTCTACATAGGCGATCAATCTCTAAGCACCCCTCCCCTCTCCCTCATCTCCTCCCCTTTCTCTACCTCTACCCAATAGGCTAAGAGCCTTACCTTTATTTAGATAAACCACTCCTTGTAAATTACTCAAAAGATAGAAAAAAACTACATAGATACCTGCAGGCCTCGGCCTGCACGTCTTATATAGCCCTCCAGGCTGAGAAAGGACGTTAAACTACAATAAAAAAAACCACCACCTTTAACACCTTAAAAATAAATAACCTAACTACAACCACAACCACAAGTCTGTGCGACCTAACCACAACCTACTTCCGTGCGACCACAACCTAACTACAACCTATTTTCTAGCCTAAAATCTAACATAGCTATTAAGCAGCTAGAATAAACTAATAAGCAGCAATATTTTGTAAGTTCCTCTCGAGATAAAAGAGTACGCTTAGATACTAAAGCTGCTATTATATGTATATATTCAAGTATAAACGTATGCTAGAAACGCCGTAACCACAACACTACCAGGATGGCGATAGAGACGACAGAGATTGTAGTTTGCAGTAGTTAGTTAGTTAGAGAGATATTACGCATATTTGTTTTCTCGTCTAAACTAATACACTAATTAATACCTGCTAAACAAGGGGCGTAAGCCCTATTAGTTGTTACTAAATAAACTTTTTTCTAAACAAGTGTCTTTCAAGTGCGGTCACGTTAACAGGTTGTAGTAAAAGGATTGTTGGAGTATTGACATGCGCAACATGCGGGTAACCCTGTTAAGCAGGTGATCCTAGTAAGCTAAACACGTGACGATCGCGCTAGCGCCTATATATACAGGCTAGATCGTCTTATTCCTCCTAAGTAGTTATTGACCACTTTGTTGTGGCACTTAGTTGTTCAATACACTCATTCCACTCCTTCTAATCAAGCAATTGCTCCTTTTTAGCTCCCACAGTTATAAGCCCAGCCGCTTAATTATAGTTTTAATTCCTACTGCGCAATTAGCAAGCTCTAAGGTTAACTGTTTAATTAGCATTTTACTCTCCTCTATTCTCCTACAGCATAGCTAGCAGATTGCTACTGCTGCTACTGTACCTCTATTATTGATTATACAATTAACCTCTCTCTAATACAAGCTACCTAGCTACCTACTAACTAACTAATTTGTTGTTACCTTAACAATAACCTATGTTATAATCCTACACGAAGCATCTCATCTTAAGATAGACCTTACTAATACACTATTTGTCGCCTTAGGGGTAATCCTTAAGGCTTAATTAGACTAGCCAACCTAGTTTGCTCTATTAAAGCTACACTGCTTAGAGAAAGGCATTTAGGATTAGGTTAATCTTAATCTCCTAGACGTACCCTTAATAAATTACTTAGAGCTATAGTATCTAGAACTGCCTAAGGATGTAAAGCAGCTAGTTACTTTATTACCTAGCGCTAGCGCTTAAATACAAGAGGACTATAAAATTGCTTAAAGCAAATACAAGGCTTAATTACTTAATATAAAGTATAAAAAGGATAATTATAATAAGCTAATAAATAGGTACAAGGAATAAGCTGCTTAATAAATAAAAAAAAGTTGCTAAAATTACTAATGTTAAAGACTAGATTAGTAAGACTATCTATCTAGACCTACTCTTAAACGCTTTAATAAGCATAATTACTTAGAACCTTACTAGCCTTTAAGCGTTAGTAAAGATCCTCAAAGAGGATCTCGCACCTACAGATTAGAATACTTAGTATTTAATTAGGGCGCAGTATAGATTACACCTTAATAAGGCTTGCTAGAGACAAATAGGTCCTAAGCAATAGTTTACTAAGTGGCAGCTACTATATTAACAAGCAATAATCTACTTACTTTCTAAGATTGTTAGGCTGTTAGTAATTACTAATTTTTTAAACGCCTTAGTCACTAAGATTGTACTAGACTAGTTGCGCAAGAAGGAAAACAAGCTAGCGCAAGTAATAGCGCTTAGAAAAGCTTATTTAAGTCTTAATAATTTAGAAATAATATTTAGTATTTCGTTATAAGATTAGTTAATTACTTCTTTAAAAAGAAAAGAACACGTAGTGTTCTAAACTAGATCTAAATTAGAGGTAGCTTAACAATTTCTAAGAGCTAATAAGTTAAATAAAAGTAGTAAGCAATTACACTTTTGCACCTGCAAGGCTAGTAAAGAGCTTATAATTAAGCACTTCTAGATACTGCGCAATTATTATTAACTTTAATCTGCATTTACTAGATTAAGCCCTTCTAGCAGTATACTAATTAAATTATTAGACAATAACCAAAAGAAAATCCTTAGACAATAGAACAGCAACAAATAAGTAACCTTACGTACCTAGATTAAGAAAGAAGGCTAGAAGGCTAGCACTAGTAGATTAGCTACTAATAAGTTAAGTAAATCTTACTTTAGCTTATTAGTTTTAGCATTAATTAACCTTAAGAACTTTATTAAGGGAATTAGACTAAATATGTTTAGTACAGCTTTAACTTTTTATGCCTTGTCCCTCTGCACGATTATAAATAGTAGATTAGCAGTCTACCTAGTTAATACAATAGTTTATATAGTACTAGGCACATTTAGCAAATGCGCCGAGGACAAGACTATTAAAGCAGGCACTTAAATTATACTAGTTACTAGTATAGAAAACAGGCTGCTTAAGAACGTTCTATATAGCAAGGCTAGCCTTAAGATAGCTAATCTCCTGCTTAGTAACGTAAAAGTTGTGCTAGGTTTCTATATTAATATTATGTTAGAAGCACAGCTTAAGCAGGCAGGCATTTAGTATTTAGAATATAATTATACCTTGCAATTTAGAATTATTAAGAAGAACATTGTCTTAATTAACTTTACGGGTTACTTTAATCTCTTATTTATTAAATATAAGTAACTTACTTATTACTCTACTTAACTACTGCTCGTAAACGCTGTAGCGCAATTAAGGAAACCTTAGTTACGTACTAGCAATAAGGACCTATAGCATTAACAATTAGAACACTTAAGACAACAGGCTATTAAAGCCTTAGTCTTCTTAGCGTAGAACGTTCAAATTACTAGTAAGAAGCTATTAGAATATAAACACTACGCAATAGCTTATACTTTATAAGTAATTTTACAGTAACTAAGAAAGAGATTACTATAACCTTTTTATAGGATCTTATAAGATTTGTTTAATTTCCTAACTAGTTAGCTACTTAAGAAATAGGCACTAATTATTAAAGAAGACTACTTAGGCAAGCTATATAATTACAATATCTAGTTAAAGACACTAATGAATATTATACTTATAATTAAAGGCTTTGCTGCAAAGATTAAAAAGAAATATTAGTAGAAGATTATAGAGATTTATTAAGATAACGATATTGCTACACTACTTTAGAGAGGGCAATTGAAATATAAGCAATAGGCTATAAAAAATAAGATTGTAATTAAAACGCCACTACTATATACTTATAAGCCTAATAGCTTAGCGGAGAGAGCTAATTAAGAGCTAATTACAAAGGCTATTAAGATACGCATAAGCGCTAATCTACTAGCTAAGCTTTAGCTAGTAAGTATAGATGCAGCGGCTTACCTATATAAAATAAGCCCTACTAAGAGCTATAGCTACTAATCCCTTAACTAGGTGCTTAAAGAATAGTTTAGGAAATATTTCTAATATTATTAACTACCTAAGATTACATACTAGACTACTTATCTACGCCTAGACTAGAGTAGAATCTATACCTATAGCTGCCGAGCCTATCTTTTAGATAAAGATAGTGCAGCTAGGCGCAATTATTAAGAATTTAAGGTTAATACTTACAGCTTTATTAGTTATTTAGTTAGTTATTAAGCCTCTAACATAAACTACATATAAGTACTAATACTTAATTAGGTAAGTACTACCTATAATATAACTTTTAATAAACGCTAATTCTATAAAGGAGATTACAAGAAAGAGCTGCTAAGAGATTAAGTAATTAAAATTGTAGAATTTTTTTATAATAGCAAGCTATTGATTTAGGAGAGGAGTTAGACCTCTTGCCTATTTAAAAAAGGGCAGATTAGGATACGTAGCTAACTACTAAAGACCTTAAAGGTAGTCTATCTACTATCTTAAGTAGTAAGGAAGGCCTACTTACTAAAGACAAGAGTAGATTAGAAGACGCTAAGCAAAAAGAGCACAAGGCTAGTGCACTTTATAAAACTTACTTAAATTAGTAATAAAATACTAGTTTTACTATTTTAAAATTAACATCTAAACTAGAGACTTTAAGAAACAACAACGCAATTAATTATAAAGTTATTAAGAGTTAAATTGTAGTGCGTATGCTAAAAAGAGCTAATTTATTAATACTTAGAAGTAGAGAGCCTTCTTTAAATAAGCTTAATAACTTATTACTAGTTTAATAGTCTATGCCTAAAGACTCTAACGCGCTAGCTTATTATAATAGAATACTTACTTAAGTAGGTAAGATAACAGAGCGTAAATTATCTTAAAATTTAAGATCTTAGGCCTTAAATAGAAAATAAAGTAAATAATTATGAGCTTAACTTCTACTTATAAAACGTAGTATTAGAATTATAAGTAAATGTCTAAATTAGCTTGTAAATTATTATATTCTACTATGTAAGCTAAGTAGCAGGTGTAAGTATAAGGACGCAACTTAAGATCCTAACAATTAACTAAGAGGTAAAAGTATAAGTAGTATTAATACATTAAGTATAAAATATAAAGATTTATTATAAAATAATTTTTATAATACTTACCTGCTAAGTTTACAAGCAACCTAGGAGAACAAAGCAAGCTATAAAACTTTTAATTACGTAGTTATAGCAGCTTTGCTTACTAAGTATAAGCTAAGTAGAAATGCTTAACAGTATTGCGACAATCTACTTAAGCTGCTTCAATTATAAAAGTATTTACTTTAGCATTTTATAAGGGCCCTATTTAAAGATGCCTGTAGGAAGGAGATTAAATAGTTAAGTAAAATAAGAAATTAAGCTAAAATATTAAGAGAAGAAGCAAATAATTGCCTAATACCTATAAAGTAAGTTTAGACTTACAAGTTTAATTAGGACAGCTTTTTTCTTAAATATAAGGCGCAGATTGTTATAAGAGGTAATCTCTAGAAGAAGGACTTAATTAACTTAATATACGCTGCTACATTAGCAGCTAAGTTCTTTTAAGTAGTAATAGCTATTGCTGCTAAGAATAATCTAGAGATTAAGCAATATAATATTATAGGAGCATTTCTTATTATGTTAATTTTAGCAGACAACTTAGTAATCTGTAAGATGCTAAATAGCTTTAAGAAGCTAGAAAAGTATATATAGCTTAATCGCGCACTATATAGATTATAAGACTTGCTACTATTATAGTATAAAAAGTTCTTAGAATTACTAAGAGAGATTAAAATAATTACCTTACTAGACGAACCCTGCCTATTTTTTGATTAAGAAAGGAGGATCCTAGTGTTGTTTTATATAGATAATATCCTACTGCTCTTCGCGAAAGATTATAAGCAAAGGGCAATAGATCTTTAGTTAAAGATTATGGACAAGTACGAGATAAAAGTGTTGCGGATTCAATCTCTAGGTATAGTTGCTTGTTCTACTATCAACTCAGAGGTAGAGGTCTCTGCCTTCTACTTGTTCGTAGTAGACTCAGAGGCAGCCTAATCTAGGCTTATAACCTGTTAGAGATTAAGGAGGAGGTGCGGAAGTAGAACGATAAAGATAAGAGAACAAAATAGAGAGACTAGGGGAAGACAGTGTTATAGAAGATAGCAATTGTAAGCTTATCTCCTTGTCTTAATTGTCTTGTCTTATCTGTCTTGTTTCCTAGCTATCTACTCAACTACAGTCTATATATACCTGTAACTTGCATTCTAGAAAGATCTGTATTACGCAATAGCTTGCGTAGTAGATTGCGTAATCTATAGTAGATTGCGTAATCCTGAACGTCATTGATCACAACAATCAATTGATAACAATGATAAGAAATACTAGTAGCATAATAGCTCCTAGTAATCAATTGATTGTAGGTTGATTGTAGATTCCAGGTATGATTTGAGCAACTGGATTCTGTAGAGAAACAGCTGAGTAGCTTAATCTGCAACAAAAAGAACAAGGATTAGTTGAATAGTTCCTTAGTATCTAGATAACTAGAGATCACAAGAAGCGAACAATTACGCTTGTGCATAATATATATATTAATAAGATTACAAAGAAGTTTAAGCTAGAAAATAGCGGCTTTCTAAAGACTCTATTGCTGTTAGAGGAGCTAATTAAAAACACTAGCAAAGCAACTAAGTAAGAGATTAAGGCCTACTAAAAAAGGTTTGATTTAGTGCTGTATACAGCTATTATGCTACAACTAGATATTACCTACTTAATCTTAAAGCTCTTACACTTCCTTACAAACTCTAGCAATTAGCATATAAAAGCTATTTAACAGGTAATTATGTACCGCTATTAAACAAGATAAGATGCAATCTAATATAAAAACTACAATAGCCTAGACTTAACAATTACAGGCGATGCTTCTTTTGCAAATAATTAGGAAACTTATTAATCATTCTATAAGTATATAGCTATCCTATAAAGTGGTCTACTATTTTAGAAGGCAGCTTAGTAAACTATAGTAACCACGTTAACTACTAAGGCTAAACTGCTCGCCCTTTAGCACACGACTAAAGAGGCTATAGCTTTTAAGCACTTTTTTTCGCAAGCTGTCTCTTAATTTAAGAGATATCTAGACAGTCTAGTGTAATAATTAACAAATAATTAGGCTTGTAGTTAGAAAGAATAAGTAAATTAGCACTTAATTAAGACATATAGATATACAAAATTTATAGCTACAGTAAGAATTTGCTAAAGAATTATATTAAGTTAAATACTTAGAAATAGCAATTATACTAGCTAATAAACTAACTAAGTTGCTTACCTAACAACAGTTTAAAAAGTTTAAGCAGTTACTTAACTTTTAGCAAGTTAAGTATTTAATTAAAAAAAACAATAATTAATAAGCAGAAGATTTATATTAAGTAGTAACATTTATATATTTAGCTAAGTCTCCTTTTAATAGCTTTTTTTATTAAGCAGGAGAACATAAGCTAGACTATTAAACTAAAACTAGAAACCTTATCACAAATAAGTATTAGACTTATTATACTTGCTAAACTTTATTATTACATTACGCTTAGCCTGCTTAGCTTTAGCTAGCATAAGAGCAATTTAAGCAATTTAAGCCTAAATAGTAAAATTCTAAAAGTAAGCAGTATTATAGCGCGATTCTAACTTATTACTTTTATATATAGAGTTGTTAAATCATTGCCTTTTTACTCTAGCATAATAATCGCGCTAATATAAATAAGTTGTATAGAAATTAACAC
The DNA here is from genome assembly GCA_024321975.1 of Alternaria sp. 'sect. Undifilum'. Taxonomy (NCBI): domain Eukaryota; kingdom Fungi; phylum Ascomycota; class Dothideomycetes; order Pleosporales; family Pleosporaceae; genus Alternaria; species Alternaria sp. 'sect. Undifilum'. The sequence continues at coordinate 5,688,317 of JAJJZI010000003.1, forward strand.
AACAAACAAAAGAACAATTATTTAAAGTAGTAGAAGGCAATATTTTATAGGCAACTTACTCTTAAAGTAGCAACCTGTAAGTAAGTTGCTACTAAAGCTGCTTGTATTATTATTAATATTGTTGTTACTGCTATGAATGCTAAGAATAATAAGCTAACTATTGCGACTATTAAGCAAACGCGGGAGCAGGAGCAAACGCAAAAGTAGAAACAGGAGTAGAAGGTTAAGCAGTAAAACTGCAATACAACATTTCTTAAGCACAACAATTATTAGTAGAAAGCTTCTTTATAGAAGGCTTGCTAGTAGTTATAATACCACTCTTAATCTCTTTACAGTAAGCAATAATATTTTTAAGTAGTTAAGTGTAGAAGCTAAAAAGGAGCAATTGCTTGATCAGGAGGAGTGGAATGAGTGTATTAAACAACTAAGTGCCAAAACAAAGTAGTCAATAACTACTTTTAAGGAATAAGACGATCTAGCCTGTATATATAGGCGCTAGCACGATCGTCACGTGTTTAGCTTACCAGGATCACCTGCTTAACAGGGTAACCCGCATATTGCGCATGTTAATACTCTAACACACCCTCTAGGTTAGTAAGATACTATTAATCTAAGCTGTCAGCAACTAGGTATTCGTAATAAATTAAGGTCGTTAATTAAAAGGTCCCTTTATAATTATAGCTTTTCATGCCTAATCCTCTGTTGTAGTAGTAATGCTGCTTATTAATGTTTTAATTAATCTCAGCAGTTCTAATATTAAAACATTAGATAGACCCTAAATATTACGTAATTAGTTAGTGCACAGCCTTTACAACAATATTAATTGCGTCTACTACTTTTCTAAAACTTTTGTCCTTAACCTTCCTCTAATATTAATTACTAAGCTTTTTAGGACTGTCTTAACTACTAATACTAATATAGTAAGCAGCGTTACTTTATTATTCTCTTACTAATTAGCTGCTAATCTTGTGTAGTCTGCCTCTAGTAACAATAAGCGCAGCTTAGAGAGCTATTGTCAACGTAATTAACGCTTAGAAAGCTGCCGCCAGCAACGTAATAACAGTGCTAAGTATAAGCGTTACGCGCGCTAAAGCCTATTTAACAATAAGATTTAGCAAGCAGCTAATCTCTAAAATAATAAAAGTTAGTTGCCTCTACCTATTAATCTTTTTACTTACTGCAAGACATCTAGTAGCTCTGCTTAGAAGCTAACTGCCTTACCTACTAAATTAAGCCTACTATTAAGTTCTTTTTTAAAATTTAATCTACATAAGAGCCTAACTAAGTAATTAAGCTAGCGCAAAGGCAAGACTTCTTAAAAGCTAAAATAAAAATTACAACAGCTTACTATTTAGGCAGCATCCTATAATTAGTAATAAGACGACAGCGTTAGCCTACAAACGCCTGTTAAGCTGTCTACTAGGCGCAACGCTCCCCCCTTAACTTAGAAAAAGGCACCTAATAGCTCTTTAAAGATTGCTGCTAATTTATTACACTTTTGCATTCTGCCTTGTAAGCGCTATATAAAGAAAATGCTAGATAGTTTATACGCTAAACACTACTTTAATTGCGTTTAGACTAGCAGTTAGAGCAGCTTACACTATAGCAGCTGCTTATCGTACACTTGCTACACAGTGAATATTAATCTTGCTAATTAATTTATAGCTATATATAGAAATAAAGAGGTAAGTCTCTAATCTGTTAAATTTCTTACTTAGCTTACTAATTAGTTTTTAAGGATAAAATAATAATAAGATATACTAAGCTTTAAAAGCTTAACTACTTAAAGACATTATTACTTGCTGTAAAGAAATCAAAAGCAGTATTATAACTACTAGCAAGCCTTCTATAAAGAAGCTTTCTACTAATAATTGTTGTGCTTAAGAAATGTTGTATTGCAGTTTTACTGCTTAACCTTCTACTCCTGTTTCTACTTTTGCGTTTGCTCCTGCTCCCGCGTTTGCTTAATAGTCGCAACAGTCAGCTTATTATCCTTGGTAGTAACAGCAGCAAAACAATATTAACAATAATCTAAGTAGCTTTAGCAGCAACTTACTTAAAAGTTGCTGCTTTAAGAGTAGGCTACTTGTAAAAAGTTACCTTTTACTACTTTATACAATTTATCTTTTTTTTATTGTCTTAATTACTATACAACTTATTTATATAAGCACAATTATTATGCTAAAGTAAAAAAGGAATTATCTAACAACTCTATGTATAGAAGTAATAGGTTAAAATTACGCTGTAATGCTGCTTACATTTAGACTTTTACTATTTTGGCTTAAATAGCTTAAATTGCTCTTAAGCTAGCTAAAGCTAAGCAGGCTAAGCGTAATATAATAATAAATTTTAGCAAGTATAATAAGTCTAATGCTTATTAGTAATAAAGATCCTAGTTTTACTTTAATAGTCTAGCTTACGTTCTCCTACTTAATAAAAAAAGCTATTAAGAGAAGACTTAGCTTAGTATATAGATGTTGCTACTTAATATAAATCTTTTACTTGTTAATTTTTTTTTAATTAAATGCTTAACTTGCTAAAGGTTAAGTAACTGCTTAAACTTTTTAAACTGTTGTGAGGTGAGCAACTTAGTTAGTCTATTAGCTAGCATAATTGCTGTTTCTAAGTATTAAACCTAAAATAATCCTTTAGTAAATTCCTACTGTAGCTATATGTTTTACATATTTACATGTCTTACCTTAGTGCTAATCTACTTATTCTTCTTAACTATAAGCCTAATTATTTATTAATTATTATACTAGACTGTCTAAACGTTTCTTAGATTAAGAGACAGCTTACAAAAAAAGCGCTTAAGGGCTATAGCCTCCTTAGTCGTGTGCTTAAGGGCGAGTAGCTTAACCTTAGTAGTTAACGTAGTTACTATAGTCTGCCAAGCTGCTTTCTAAAATATTAGACTACTATATAAAATAGCTATATATCTATAGAATAATTAATAAGTGTCCTAATTATTTGCAAAGGAAGCATTGCCTATAATTATTAAGTTTAGGCTATTGTAGTTCCTATATTAGATTGCATCTTATCTTGTTTAATAAAGGTATATAAATTCCTATTCAATAGCTTTTATATGCTAATCGCTAGAGTTTGTAAGGAAGTGTAAAAGTTTTAAAATTAAGTAAGTAACATTTAGTTGTAGCATAATAGCTGTGTACAGCACTAATTTAACTTTTTTTTAGTAGGCTTTAATATCTTGCTTAGTTGCTTTGCTAGTGTTCTTAATTAGCTCGTCTAACAGCAATAAAGTCTTTAGAAAGCTACTTTCTTCTAGCTTAAACCTTTTTGCAATCTTGTTAATATACGTATTATACATAAGCGTAATTGTTTGCTTCTTATAATCTCTAATTATCTACATACTAAGGAACTATTTAACTAATTCTTGTTCCTTTATCTTATACTTATCTATAATCTTTAAATAAAGATCTATTGCTCTCTGCTTATAATCTTTCGCAAAGAGCAGTAGGATATTATCTATATAAAACAATACTAAAATCCTCTTTTCTTAATTAAAGAATAGGCAGGGTTCCTCTAGTAAGGTAATTAGTCTAATCTCTCTTAGTAATTCTAAGAACTTTTTATACTATAATAGTAGCAAGTCTTATAATCTATATAGTGCGCGATTAAGCTATATATACTTTTCTAGCTTCTTAAAGCTATCTAGCATCTTACAGATTACTAAGTTGTCTGCTATAATTAACATAATAAGAAATGCTCCTATAATATTATATTTCTTAATCTCTAGATTATTTTTAGCAGTAATAGCTATTACTACTTAAAAGAACTTAGCTGCTAATGTAGTAGCATATATTAAGTTAATTAAGTCCTTCTCCTAGAGATTACCTCTTACAATAATCTGCGCCTTATATTTAAAAAAAAAGCTGTCTCAATTCAATTTACAAGTCTAAACCTACTTTATAGGTATTAAGTAATTATTTGCTTCTTCTCTTAATATTTTAATTTAAGTTCTATTTTTACTTAACTAATTAATCTCCTTCCTATAGGTATCTTCAAACAAGGCCCTTATAAAATGCTAAAGTAACTACTTTTATAATTTTAGTAGTTTAGGTAGATTGTCGCAATGCTGTTAAGTATTTTTACTTATCTTATACTTAGTAAGCAAAGCTGCTATAACTACATAATTAAAAGTTTTATAGCTTGCTTAGTCTTCCTAGGTTACTTGCAAACTTAGCAGGTAAGTATTATAAAAATTATTTTATAATAAATTTTTATAATTTGCAATTAATGTATTAATACTACTTATACTTTTACTTCTTAGTTAATTGTTAGGATCTTAAGTTGCGTCCTTATACTTACGCCCGCTACTTAGCTTACATAGTAAAAGATAACAAATTATAAGCTAATATAGACTTTTGCTTATAATTCTAATACTACGTTTTATAAGTAAAATTTAAGCTTATAATTGTTTACTTTATCTACTATTTAAGGCCAAAGATCTTAAATTTTAAGATAATTTACGCTCTGCTATTTTACTTACTTAAGCAATTGTTCTATTATAATAAGCTAGCGTGTTAGAGTCTTTAGGCATAGACTATTAGACTAGTAATAAGTTATTAAGCTTATTTAAAGAAGGCTCCCTACTTCTAAATATTAATAAAATAGCTCCTTTTAGTATACGCACTACAATTTAACTCTTAATAACTCTATAATTAATTGCGTTATTGCTTCTTAAAGTCTCTAGTTTAGAAGCTAATTTTAAAATAGCAAAACTTGTATTTTATTACTAATTTAAGTAAGTTTTTAAAAGTGTGCTAGCCTTATACTTTATTTACTTAGTGTCTTCTAATCCACTCTTGTCTTTAGTAAGTAGGCCTTCTTTACTACTTAAGATAGTAGATAGACTATCTTTAAGGTCTTTAGTAGTCAGCTGCGTATTCTAATCTGCCCTTTTTTAAATAGGTAAGAGTTCTAACTCCTCTCCTAAATTAACTAGCTCGCTATTATAAAAAAATTCTACAATTTTAATTACTTAATTTTTTAATAGCTCTTTCTTGTAATCTCCTTTATAGAATTAGTGTTTATTAAAGGTTATATTACAGGTAGTAATTACCTAATTAAGTATTTATACTTATATGTAGTTTATATTAGAGGCTTAATAACTAACTAAATAACTAATATAGCTGTAAGGATTAACCTTAAATCCTTAATAATTACGCTTAGCTGCTTTCTTCTTATTTAAAGGATAAGCTTAGCAGCTATAGGCATAGATTCTACTCTAGTCTAGGCGTAGATTAGTAGTCTAGTGTCTAATCTTAGGTAGTTAATAATATTTGAAATATTTCCTAAACTATTCTTTAAGCACCTAGTTAGGAGATTAGTAGCTATAGCTCTTAGTAGAGCTTATTCTATGTAGGTAAGCCGCTATATCTATAATTACTAGTTAAAGCTTAGCTAGTAGATTAGCGCTTGTGCGCATCTTAATAGCCTTTGTAATTAGCCCTCAGAACTCATCCACCCACCGTTCGAATCTCGTTGACTACACACAATCTTTTTTTTTGACTTTTGCGATTGATTAGTAGAGGGTAGCTGCTTTTCACTTTTTTGGAACCCCATTTTGACTACAACAACAACCACCACCTTTGACACCTTAAAAAATAAATAAAGTCAACAACAGTATTACTAAAGGATAATAAGACTTTAGCAAAGCAGACTAACTAGGCTACTACTAAAGAAGAAAGATTAGAAATAACTACTTAACATCTCTACCAACACCGCCACATATTGCATTATAAGCACAGTTAATAGCTAGCTATTTAGAAGGCAGCATAGAATCTAGGTGCTTAAGATTATACTTAAATTCTGTAAAAATAGCGCTAACGCCCTTAGTAATAAATAGCAGCGCAATACTAGCAACTAGCTAATTTAATAGCAGCGCGACATTAGTAAATAGCTAATAGAATAGCAGCGCGACACACTAAACTTATGTAACACGCGACAGAATAAGCGTACTTATACTAATTACTATACTATAGGCAGCAGCCTTTATGGCAGGTAGTTAAGCAGGTAACGTTAGAGAATATAAAGAAGATATAATAAATAAGGCTTATATTACAAAAATACTCTTAAAGAGTTTAAAACTTTCTAATGTGCTGGTGTACAGGGTAATGCCTTACTGCACACTGAATTAGTGCTTAACTACCTAATATTGAGATTAGTTACCTCTTCCGCGGATCGCGGAAAGAGGTACTATGAATAATCTACTTACTCCACAACTCAACTCTTGTACTATACTATTAAATAGACGTCTTCTTCTACTAATAGTCATTTATACTTAACTTATAATAAAACTATTATTTTACTAACCTTGTTCTTTTATAATTTGATTAAAAGTAACTTTCTGCCTTTATAGTAGTATGTACTTATATACCTTCAAACTTTTACAAATAGTGAAGCTTATAGAAATATACTCTAGTAATTAGTATATAAAAAATCTAGTGCATGATTATTATTAGAAAAATATAATAACTTTACGTCAGCACAAAAACCTTAGAGTTACTACTAGATATACTTTGAGGGGGTTAGTACTATCCCCTGCTACAAACTATATTAAGGACTATATTACCTAAGTTAACACTAACAATAAAAACAAAAAACTACTAATAAAAATAAATATAAGTAAATAAATGCTAAGTTCAAGTTTCTCAAGCAAAACAAAGGCAGCAAACTGTCTGGCAAAATAAAGGCAGTCTTATATATGTTTAAACACTAATTTAAAGTTTACTTAGCAAAATAAAGGTAGCAACCTATCTAGCAAGATAAAAATAGCAATACATGTATATAAATAAAGAGCTAAAGTTTTATTTAGTAAAAATTAAAATATGAGTAAAAGCTTACAACTAAATGATCTAAATGCTAATTTAAGATATTGGTCTACGGAAATAAAAACGTTATCAATAATTAAAATAGCACAAGTATAAATTACAGCCTCCAAAACAGAATTAAAGGTACTTAAAAGGCAAGAATATATATAATCATCTTTAGATAAGAATATCTATAAAGACGTTGAAAATAAATATCTTAATTTTTTAAACTAAATCTTGTTTATTAGTTTACCACCTAACTACTGTGAACTATGTTTATAAAGAACTTTGATAAGTCTTAATATACTATAGATATTAAGGAAGGTTTAGAAGTTAGGTTAAGAATAAGAAAGCAAAACTCTTCCTTCCTCTAGGTCTACAGCTGCTAGTCTTAGGTTATAATAAACACTATTAAGCTTGGTTATTAATACTATAACTATACCTACGCACATCTTGGTGTTGTCTATGGTCTAACTAAGATATAGTACATTAGTCTTTACTAAAAAAGAAATTACTAAGTTCTTAGAGGACTTTAACTAGTAAGCTAGAGGTAAAGGTATATATAATACTATACAAAAAATTATTCTACTAAACTACTTTTTTTATAAACATGAATTGCTTTCTTGTATTTTAAAATACTTACCTAGAAGAATAAAAAAGTTTTAGTTGAAGTTCAAAGAGCATATAAAGAAATAGTAGAAAAATAAAGTTACTGCTATTAAAATAAGAAAACACTTCTACTTTTAGGCTTACATCTATAAATCTGTACAAAACTAGCCTAGGCTAGTAGAGTACTATACTTGTTTTTGTCTATTACTAATGTATGCATTAAGAATAAGCAAATCCCTTAAGAGGAAGAAGGTATTTTCTTTTTCTAAAGTCTATTACAAATAAATAAGAAAACAGTTATATACTTTATACCTACTACTTTAAATAGTAATAACTAGATGTTGGAATATTGACATACGGATCACCCTAGTGATTAGTTGATTCTAGTAAGCTGAACACGTGACGACTACTCTAGCGCTTATATATATAGGCTAGATTGTGGCTTCGGCCTTTTGAGACAACCTTTTGATGTGACCACACATTTTGTAGACACCTTTTTGGTAAAAAAAAAGATTTATTGCTAACAATAGGTATCAGGGCTTATACCCCCTTGTTCGGCATTGCCGGCACGCAATTAGTGTGTCGCATGTTTAGACGGAAACAAAGAAAAGCAAGACAAAGACGCGAATCGCCTTCTAACTTAACGCGCCCTATCCCGCCTATTCTTGTTACTTTACTGCTTGGCGCTCCTAGATAAAGTGAAGTAGTAATACTATTATTGCCTTGCTTGCTAACCTATAAACGCGACGATAGAAAGCCTACTCCTTCTTTCCCGCCTCTTTCTTCTCTATCGCCAATTTGACGTCTTGCAATAGCTGTTTAAGCTAGGTTCTAGTCTCTATACTTAGCCCTTGTACAACAAACAGGAAGAGAAGGATGCTAAAGCAATAGATCTTAAGTACTGCGCTAGTATTAGCAAATACCCTAGAGATTGTGTATTCCTTGCACAACTAGCTAAATTAGGGCTTAACAATCTTCTTGTATTTAGGGATATTGCAGATAAGAGACTTATTCAAGATTTTTATAAACTTAGAAGTCTAGCTAGGTAGTTAAGTTTTAAGATACTTAATAAATTTAGGTGTCTACATAAGCAGTTTGAGTTAGACTAAATTAGGTGCTAGGTAGACAGTAGCAAAGGAAGCTTTTTTTAGAAGAGAGCCTAGAATAAGGAGATGCTCGCCGCGGAGGTTGCACGCTATATTGCAGTGCAGTGTATTGTATGCGAATTGTTTGTATACAGTGCTGTTTGAAAGGTAAGAAGCAGTAGGTAAGAAGCAGCAGCTTTATAAAGTATTGCAGGCTCCCGCTGCGGTACGTACGTGTCCTTTCCCTCCTCTATCGCATTATGTTGCAATCCTATTGCAATCCTACTGTAATCCTGTTGTCAGCCATAGGCTGGCAATCGCCGTTAGACACGTTTCAACTAGTGTCGTTTTTTAGTACCTTAGCAAATTTTTTGACCCTAATTATCGCTCAGTAGTCTAAGCTTTCCTCCCAGAACTCATCCACCCACTGTTCGAATCTCGTAAACTACACACAATCTTTTTTTTGAGTTTTGCAATTAATTAGTAGAGGGTAGCTGCTTTTCACTTTTTTGGAACCCCATTTTGACTACAACAACAACCACCACCTTTAATACCTTAAAAAATAAATAGGCTAGATTGTTATAAGTCTCTTAAGTAGTTATTACATACTTAGTTGTGGCACTTAGTTGCCTAATACACTTATTTTCTACTTAATTGATAAAGCAATTACTCATTCTTAGCTCCTATAGTTATAAGCCTGGCTGCTTAATTGTAGTATTCATTCCTACTGCGCGATTAGCAAGCTATAAGGTTAACTATTTAATTTTTACCTTACTCTCCACTACTTATCTACAGTATAGCTAGCAGATTTCTGCGGCTACCGTACTTCTCTTCTATTTAATTATATAATTAACCTCCTACTAATCTATTATTCTACAATATACAGGTTACTGTAATTATTAATACAGCTACTCACTTATTAACGAATTGATTTATGATTACCTTAATAATAACCTAAGTTGTAATCTACATAAAGTATCTTACTAAGATAGACTTTACTAGTAAACTACTTATTGCCTTAGAGGTAATTCTTAAAGCTTAATTAGACTAGCTAACTTAGTTTGCTTCATTAAGACTGCACTACTTAAAGAAAGGCATCTAGAATTAAGTTAACCTTAATCTCCTAGACGTGCCCTAAATAGATTACTAGGAGCTTTAGTATTTAGAACTACCTAAGGATGTTAAGCAGCTAGTTACTCTATTACCTAGCACTAGCGCTTAAATGCAAGAGGACTACAAGATTACTTAATATAAATATAAGGCTTATATAATGAATGCTAAGTTTAAAAAGAATAATTATAATAAGTTAGTAAGCTGATAAAAGATATAGACTGCTTATTAGATAAGAAAGTTTACGAAGATAACTAATATTAAAAAATAAATTAGCAAAACTCTCAATTCAGACTTACTATTTAGTAACTTAATAAATATAATTACTTAAAACTTAACTAGCCTTAGAGCCTTAGTAAGAATTATAAAATAGAATCTTGCTTCTAGAGATTAGAATACTTAGTACAGAGGGGTGACAAAAAATTAAAATTAAAAAAGTTATTGTTTTTAAAGCTTTATATTTCTATAACCAGAAGGGCTATGCTATAAAAATTAAGTGATTTGAAAAGCTAAGAACTTCCTCTTGAGGATGTGTTGCTTAGTAAGCTGCTTAGTTAGCACGGTTGCCCCTGCAATCTCGCCTAAAAAACGGAGCTTAAATAAGTAAAAATCAATTTTAGTATAACTTTCTTTTGAAAGTAGAAAAATCGCTCAAAAGTATATATTATTAAATTAAACTAGTTTGTCTCTTTTGTGTGAAAGTTTGCAAGTAGTACTATAATAAACTTTTAAGGTATAATAAAAGGCTTAATTTTGAAATTTATTAGGATATATAGAAAAAGTAGCTTACTAATACTGTGCTAGTGCACAGGGTGATACCTTACTGCACGCTAGGTTAGTGCTTAGTCACCTGATCTTGAGGTATATCACTTCTTATGTGTACCACGGAAAGGAAAAGCATTTATTATCTACTTACTTCACAAATAAACTCGTAGATTATATTGTTAAATAGGCGTCTCCTTCTACTAATAGTCTTTTATACTTAACTTATAATAAGATTATTATCTTACCAACCCTGTTCTTACATCATCTAATTTCTAGTTATCTTCTGCCCTTATAGCAGTATATCTTTACACACTCTAACACCTGTATAAATTGCAAAGCCTATAAGGATATACTTTACTGCTTAGTGTACAAAGGAACTAGTACACAATTATTATAAGAATAGTATAATAATCTTATAAAAGCACAGAACTTAGAAGAACACTAAAAAAGCTAGAATCCTAGAGAATATTACTAGATATACTTTTAGGGGGTTAGCACTATCCCCTGCTATAGACTATGTTAAGGACTATGCTACCTGAGTTATCACTAACAACAAAGCAAAGAAAATTAAAAACTACTAATAAAATAAATATACGTTAATAAATGCTAAGTTGAAGTTTATCTAGCAAAATAAAGGCATCAAACTATTTAGCCAATGAAAGGTAATCTTATATGTGTTTAAACGCTAATTGAAAGTCTACTTAGCAAAATAAAGGTAGCAAGCCTATTTAGCAAAAATTAAGACAGGTTATATATACGCAAAAATAGAAAGCCAAAGTTCTATATAGTCAAAATTAGAATAAGACTAAAAGCTTACAACTAAATATGTCTAAAACACTAATTTAAAACATTTATCGAGCATAAAAAGATGTTACTAATAATTAAAATAGCACAAGTATAAATTAGAGCTTATCTCGCCAAATAAGAAGTACTAAAGAAGTAAAGATTTATATAACTACTCTTAAATCAATATATACTATAAAAATTTCAAAAATAAATATCTTATTTATTTTAAAGACTCAACCTTGTTTACTACTTTACTAACTAACTACTGTTAACTATTTATAAAAAGAACTTCTATAAGTACTACTGTACTATAGATATTAAAAAGAATTAGAAGTTAAGTTAAGGATAAGAAGGCAATACGCTTCTTTCTGCAAGATCTATAGCTACTAGTCCTTAGTTACTATTAACACTATTAAGCTTAGTTATTAATACCATTACTATACTTGTACACAACTTAGTGTTGTCTATAGTTTCACTAAAATATAGTATATTAGTCTTTACTAAGAAAAATGTTAATAGATTCCTAGAACACTTCAATAGACAAGCTAATAATAAAAGAATTTATAATACTATAAGAGGCTCTATTTTACTAAACTATTTCTTTAACAAAGATTAATCACTCTTTTATATCTTAAAATGTTTACCTAAATATGCAGAGAAAAATTAGTCTAAGTTATAAGTTTATATAAAAGAATAGTAAAAAGACAGAGATACTGCTATTAAAATAAGTAAGTATTTTCACTTTTAAGCTTACATCTATAAATGTGTACAAAATTAGTCTAGGCTAGTAAAGTACTATACTTATTTTACTTCTATTGCTAACATATGCATTGAGAACAAGCAAATTCCTTAAGAAGAAGAAGGTATTCTCTTCTTCTAAGGTCTACTATAAACATTTAAAGAGGCAGTTATATACTATATATCTGCTGCCCTAAATAGTAACAATTAGAATATATATAAATGAGATCTAATATATTCTTTTCTTAAACCCTACTACAAGAAAATAGCTAGCCTAGATAAAATTTCTTAGCTAAAATAAGAAGGCGCTAATACAGAAATACGCTAGATTATGCTGTTTAACTAGCGTACAACCTTTACTCCTAAGAAAGTAAAAAAAGTAGCAGTTAAGATTAGCAAAGTACATAAAAAGATAAGCGCGCTAGTAGATGTTAACCTAAAGATAAAAGACTTTATTAAGTCTCTAGGCGATCTAAAGCTTAGGCTATTAACTATTAACATACTTATAGCTTACTCTATAAATAAGAAACTCTTAGAAGAACTTACTAACTACGCGTACTTTATTGCACAAGCAACTAATGCTAAACTTCCTAGTAAAAGAAATAATAGTTTTTTTATTACTAATACTAAAAAGAGATTATCTACTAAAATAGGTACAGTATATTTAAACAACGTAAAGACAAACACTTTTTATTATTTATATAGTGTTATAGAACACATACTTAAGAATTCTAAGCTATACTACGCCCTAAAGCAGATAAGATAGGTTAGTTTTAACTAGAATAATACGGCTAAAAAAGAAACTAACTACTTTAGGCCACTACATAAACGTCTAAAAATATCCTTAAATAGCTACTATTGAATTAAGATTTGCTATAGTTAAAGGCAGAGATCTAAGAGTCTTACAACGTTACTAACAACGTACTTAATCAACTAGCATCTAGTATAATACTTAAGAAGTTTACTAGCAAGGACTTTTAACTAAGCTTAAAGTTTAGGGTGAAAGCCTCTAGTGCTACAAACGTAGCAACTAGTTTAATAAACTAAGGTTATTACAATAATGTTCTCTAGCAGTTCTAATAGTTCTTAGAATAATAATATAATCCTGCTACAAACAAATACATTAATAAGCTTAATAATATTAATGCTGCTAACATTATAATAGAAGGCAAAGAAAACGCTTTACACAACATCTTTAAGTTAAGTGCTACTACGCGCCTAAAAAGAAAAGGCTTTTCTCTTTCCTAGGATATTTATTATGTTGAGGAAATAAAAATAAAGAAATAAGGAAAGCTAAGCAAAGATATAAACACATAAGGAAGTAATTCAATAATTTAAAGTAATATTTTAATCTACAACTTGCAGCATATAGATATACAGTTTCTACAAAAGAAAACATAAAATAATATTCTTTCCAAAGTTAGCTTTAGAATAGACAATTTTTAATTATTAGCCTGCTATATTTATCTTAGTAAGGCGATGGTATGTTAGCTAATCTAAAGCACCTACAGCAAGGACAAAGAAAGGCTATAAAGTTTATAGATACGCTTTCTAATTCTAAGTTAAGAGAGATAATATAAGTGTTGGAGATTAAGCTACTCAGCTATTTCTCCACAGAATCCAGATGCTCAAATCACACCTGGAATCCACAATCAACCTATAATCAATTGGTTACTAGGAGCTATTACGCTACTAGTATTCTTATCATTGTTATCAATTGATTGTTATCATCAATGACGTTTAGGATTACGCAATCTACTACGCAAGCTATTGCGTAATACAGATCTCTCTAGAATGCAAGTTACAGGTATATATAGACTGTAGTTTAGTAGATAGTTAGAAAAACAAGACAGATAAGACAGAACATCAAGTCAATACAATTGCTATCCTCTACAATACTGTCTTCCCCTAGTCTTTATTTTATTCTCTTATCCTTATCGTTCTACTTCCGCACCTCTTCCTTAATCTCTAACAGGTTATAAGCCTAGATTAGGCTGCCTCTAAGTCTACTACGAACAAGTAGAAGGCAGAGACCTCTACCTCTAAGTTGATAGTAGAACAAGCAACTATACCTAGAGATTGAATCCGCAACAATAAGGTTAGTTAAACCGTATTATAACTACCCTACTTAGGCAGGAAGTACAAGGGGTTACTGTATTAAACCTTATAAAATAAGACAACATCTAAAAATAGCTGTAAAACCTTCTTAATAATAATATTAATGTTTTAGATAGTTTAGGTATGCTTAACGATATAATTAGTGTGGGAGCTAAAAAGGAGAAATTGCTTGATTAGGAGGAGTGGAATGAGTGTATTGAACAACTAAGTGCCACAACAAAGTGGTCAATAACTACTTTTAAGGAATAAGACAATCTAGCCCGTATATATAGGCGCTACCGCGATCGTCACGTGTTCAGCTTACTAGGATTACCTGCTTAACAGGGTGACCCGCATGTTGCGCATGTTTATACTCTAACACACACCCTAGGTTAGTGAGATACTATTAATCTAAGCTATGAGCAACTAGGCAATTGTAATAAATTAAAGTTGTTAATCAAGAGGACTTTCTGTACTTATAGCTTTTCCTACCTAATTCTTTGTTGTTGTAGTGATGCTGCTTGTTAATGTTTTATTTAATCTTAGCAGTCCTAATATTAACACATTAGATAGACCCTAAATATTGCGTAATTAGTTAGTGCGCAGCCTTTACAACAATATTGATTGCGTCTCCTACCTCTCTAAAACTTTTGTCCTTAACCTCACTCTAATATTAATTACTAAGCTTTTTAGGACTGTCTTGACCACTATCACTAATATAGTAAGCAGCGTTACTTTATTGTTCTCTTACTAATTAGCTGCTAATCTTGTGTAGTCTGCCTCTAGTAATAATAAGCGCAGCTTAGAGAGCTGTTATTAACGTAATTAGCACTTAAAAAGCTGCCGCTAGCAATATAATAATAGTGCTAAGCATAAGCGTTGCGCGCGCTAAAGCCTATTTAACAATAAGATTTAGCAAGCAGCTAATTTTTAAGATAATAAGAGTTAGTTGCCTCTGCCTATTAATCTTTTTGCTTACTGCAAGACATCTAGTAGCTCTGCTTAGAGGCTAATTGCCTTACCTGCTAAATTAAGCCCGCTATTGAGTTTTTATTTAAATTTTAATCTATATAAGAGCCTAAATAGGCAATTAAGCTAGCGTAAAGGCAAGGCTTCTTAAAAGCTAAAGCAAAGGTTATAACAGCTTACTATTTAAGCAGCGTCCTGCAATTAGCAACAAGACAATAATATTAGCCTACAAACACTTATTAAGCTGTCTACTAAGCGCAAAACCCCCCCCTAACCTAGAAAAAGGCGCTTAATAGCTTTTAAAAGATTGCTGCAAATTAATTACGCTCTTACGTTCTGCCTTATAAGCGCTATATAAAAAAAATGCTAAATAGTTTATACACTAAACACTGCTTTAATTGCGTTTAGACTAGCAGTTAGAGCAACTTTTGCTGTAGTAGCTACTTATCTTACACCTACTACACAGTTAATATTAATCTTGCTAATTAATTTCTAGCTATATATAGAGATAAAGAGGTAAATTTTTAACCTATTAACTTTCTTGCTTAGCTTGCTAACTAGTTTTTAGAGATAGAATAATAATAAAATATACTAAGCTTTAAAAGCCTAACTGCTTAAAAAAATTATTGCTTGCTACAAAGAAATTAAAAGTAGTGTTATAAATGCTAGTAAGCCTTTTGTAAAAAAGCCTCCTGCTAATATTTATTATGCTTAAAAAATATTGTATCGCGGTTTTACTGCTTAACCTCCTACTTCTACTGCTACTCCTGCGTTCGCTCCGGCTCCCGCGTTCGCTTAACAGTCGCAAAAGTCGGCTTATTATTCTTAGCATTAACAGTAGTAACAACAACATTAATAATGATATAAGCAGCCTTAGTAGTAACTTGCTTAAAAGTTGCTAATTTAAAAGCAGGCTGCCTGTAGAATATTATCTTCTTAGTAGTAACAACAACATTAAATATAGAAGTAATAAGTAAGAATTGCGCTGTAATGCTGCTTACCTCTAGACTCTTGCTATTTAGGCTTAGATAGCTTAAATTGCTCTTAAGCTAGCTAAAGCTAAGCAGGCTAAGCGTAATGCAATAATAGAGTCTAGTAAGTATAATAAGTCTAATGCTTATTAGTAATAAGGTTCCTAGTTTTAGTTTAATAGTCTAGTTTATGTTCTCCTAATTAATAAAATAAGCTATTAAGAGAAGACTTAGCCTAGTATATAAATATTGCTACTTAATACAAATTCTTTGCTTATGAATTATTAATTTCTTTAGTTAAATACTTAACTTGCTAAAAGTTAAGTAACTACTTAAAGTTTTTAAGCTGTTGTTAAGTAAGCAACTTAGTTAGTCTATTAGCTAGCATAATTACTGTTTCTAAGTATTTAACCTGAAATAATTCTTTAGTAAATTTTTGCTGTAGCTACATGTTTTATATATCTACATGTCTTAATTAAGTGCTAATTTACTTATTCTTTTTAACTACAATCTTAATTATTAATTAATTGTTCTACTAGACTGTCTAGACGTCTTCTAGATTAAGAGACAGCTTACAAAAAAATTGCTTAGGGCTATAGCTTTCTTAGTCGTGTGCTTAAAGGCGAGTAGCTTAGCTTTAGTAATTAACGTAGTTACTGTAGTCTATTAAGCTACCTTCTAAAATATTAGACTACTATATAGGATAGCCATATACCTATAGGACAATTAACAAGTTTCCTAATTATCTATAAAGGAAGCATTGCCTGTAATTATTAAGTCTAGGCTATTATATTTCCTATATTAGATCGCATCTGATTTTATTTAATAAAGGTACATAAATGCCTGTTTAACAGCTTTTATATGCTAATTGCTAGAGTTTGTAAGGAAGTGTAAGAGCTTTAGGATTAAGTAGGCAATATCTAGTTATAGCATAATAGCTGTGTATAGCACTAATCTAACCCTTTTTTAGTAGGCCTTAATCTCTTGCTTAGTTACTTTGCTAGTGTTCTTAGTTAGCTCCTCTAATAGTAATAAAGTCTTTAAAAAGCTACTATTTTCTAGCTTAAACTTCTTTGCAATTTTATTAATATACATATTATATATAAACGTATTTGTTTGCTTCTTGCGATCTCTAATTATCTAGATACTAAGGAACTATTTAACTAATTCTTGTTCCTTTATCTTGTACTTTTCTATAATCTTTAACTAAAGATCTATTACTCTCTGCTTATAATCTTTTGCAAAGAGTAGTAAGATATTACCTACATAAAATAATACTAGGATCCTCCTTTCTTAATTAAAGAATAAGTAGGGTTCCTCTAGTAAGGTGATTAGTCTAATCTCTTTTAGTAATCTTAAAAACTCTTTATACTATAATAATAGTAAGTCCCGCCATCTATACAGTGCGTAGTTAAGCTATACACACTTCTCTAGCTTTTTAAAGCTATCTAGCATCTTATAAATTACTAAGTTGTCTACTGTAATTAACGCATTAAGAAATGCTCTTACAATATTATATTACTTAATCTCTAGATTATTTTTAGCGGCGATAGCTATTACTGCTTAGAAGAACTTAGCTGCTAATATAGCAGCGTATGTTAAGTTAATTAAGTCCTTTTTCTAGAGATGACTTTTTACAATAATCCGCGCCTTGCATTTAAAAAAAAAGCTATTTTAATTAAACTTATAAGTCTAAACCTACTTTATAGGTATAAAGTAATTATTTACTTTTTTTCTTTATATCTTAGTCTAAGTTCTATTCTTACTTAACTAATTAATCTTCTTCCTGCAAGTATTTTTGAACAGGCCCTTTATAAGATACTAAAGCAACTACTTCTATATTTTTAACAGTTTAGGTAAATTGTCGCAATACTATTAAGCATTTCTACTTAGCTTATGCTTAATAAGCAAAGCTACTATAACTACGTAATTAAGAGTTTTATAGCTTGCTTAGTCTTTCTAGGTTACTTACAAACTTAGTAAGTAGGTATTACAAAAATTGTTTTATAATAAATTCTTATAATTTCTAATTAATGTAATAACACTACCTGTGCTTTTACCTCTTAGTTGATTATTAGAATATTAAGTTGCGTCCTTACGCTTACGCCCGCTACCTAGCTTACGCAGTAGAAAATAATAATTTATAGGCTAATTTAAACTTTTACTTATAATCTTAGTACTACGTCTTATAAGTAGAAGTTAAGCTTATAATTGCTTACTTTGTTTGCTATTTAAGGCCTAGGATTTTAAATCTTAAGATAATTTATGCTTTGCTATCCTACTTACCTAAGTAGATGTTCTATTACAACAAGCTAGCGCGTTAGAGTCTTTAGGCACAGACTGTTAGACTAGTAATAAGTTATTTAGCTTATTTTAAAGAGGCTCTCTACTATTAAGTATCAATAGATTAGCTCTTTTTAGTATACGTACTACTATTTAACTATTAATAACTTTGCAATTAATTACATTGTTGCTCTCTAGAGTCTCTAGCTTAAGAGTTAGTTCTAGGGTAGTAAGACTAGTATTTTGTTACTAATTTAAGCAAGTTTTTAATAGTACACTAGCTTTAGGCTTTATTTACTTAGTGTCTTCTAATCTACTCTTATCTTTAGTAGGTAGGCCTTCCTTACTGCTTAAGATAGTAGATAGATTACCCCTAAGGTTTTTAGTAGTTAGCTATATATTCTAATCTGCCCTTTCTTAAATAGGCGAGAGGTCTAAATCCTCTTCTAGATTAACTAGCTTGCTATTATAAAGAATCTTTACAACTTTAATTACTTAATCTCCTAACAACTCTTCCTTGTAATTTCTTTTATAGAATTAGTGTTTATTAAAAGTTATATTATAGATAGTAATTACTTAATTAAGTGTTAGTACCTATATGTAGTATATGTTAGAGGCTTAATAACTAACTAAATAACTAATAAAGCTGTAAGTATTAACCTTAAATTCTTAATAATTGCGCCTAGCTGCACTATCTTTATCTAAAAGATAGGCTCGGCAGCTATAGGTATATATTCTACTCTAGTCGAGGCATAGATTTGCAGTATAGTACCTAATCTTAGGTAGTTAATAGTATTAGAAATATTTCTTAAACTATTCTTTAAGCACCTAGTTAGGGGATTAGTAGCTATAACTCTTAGTAGAGCTTATTTTATGTAAGTAAGCCGCTGCATCTATAATTACTAGCTAAAGCTTAGCTAGTAGATTAGCGCTCGTGCGCATCTTAATAGCCTTTATTTTTTTTTAAGATGTCAAAGGTGGTGGTTGTTGTTGTAGTCAAAATGGGGTTCTAAAAAAATGAAAAGCAGCTACCCTCTACTAATCAATCGCAAAAGTCAAAAAAAAGATTGTGTGTAGTTAACAAGATTTGAACAGTAGGTGGATAAGTTCTAGGAGGAAAGCTTAGACCACTAAGTAATAATTAGGGTTAAAAAATTTGCTAAGGTACTAAAAAACAACACTAGTTAAAACGTGTCTAACAGCGATTGCCAGCCTATAGCTAACAACAGAATTACAGTAGGATTGCAATAGAATTACAACATAATACAATAGAGGAGGGAAAGAACACGTACGTACCGCAGCGGGAGCCTGCAATACTTTATAAAGCTAAAGCTGCTACTTCTTACCTACTACTTTTTACCTTTTAAACAGCACTATATACAAACAATTCGTATATAATACACTGCAATAGCGTGTAATCTCTACGGCGAGCATCTCCTTATTCTAGGCTCTCTTCTAAAAAAAGCATCCTTTACTACTATCTATTTAGCACCTAATTTAGTCTAACTTAAACTGCTTATGCAAACACCTAAATTTATTAAGTATTTTACAACTTAACTACCTAGCTAGACTTCTAAGTTTATAAAAATCTTAAATAAGTCCCTTATCTGCAATATTTCTATATACAAAAAAATTGTTAAGCCCTAATTTAGCTAGTTGTGCAAGGAATACACAATCTCTAGGGTATTTACTAATACTAGCGCGGTACTTAAGATTTATTGCTTTAGTATCTCTCTCTTCCTGTTTATTGTGTAAGAGCTAAGTATCAAGACTAGAACTTAGCTTAAATAGCTATTATAAGACGTTAAATTAGTAATAGAGAAGAAAGAGGTAGGAAAAGAGGAGTAGGCTTTCTATTATCGCGTCTATAGGTGAGTAAGCAAGGCGATAATAGTGTTACTACTTTACTTTATCTAGGAGCGCCTAGCAGTAAAGCAACAAGAATAGGCAGGATAGAGCGCGTTAAGTTAGGAGGTAATTTGCGTCTTTGTTTTGCTTTTCTTTATTTCCGTCTGAACATGCGACACACTAATTGCGTGCCAGCAATACTAAACAAGGGGGCATAAGCCTAGATACCTGTTGTTAGCAATAAATTTTTTTTACCAAAATGGTGTCTACAAAATGTGTAGTCACATCAAAAGGTTGTCTCAAAAGGCCGAAGCCACTTAATAGCCTTTATAATTAGCTCTTAACTAGCTCTCTCCGCCAAGCTATTAGGCTTATAAGTATATAGCTGTAGCGTCTTAATTACAATACTTTTGCCCATAGCCTATATCTTATAGCTTAATTGCCCTCTCTAAGGTAGTGTAGCAGTATTATTATTCTAATAAATCTTTACAATCTTTTGCTAATATTTCCTTTAAATTCTTACAGCAAAGCCTTTTATTATAAGCATAATATTATTTAGTATTTCTAACTAGATATTATAAATGTATAGCTTGCCTAAGTAGTTCTTTTTAATAATTAGTGCTTATTTCTTAAGCAGCTAACTAGTTAAGAAATTAAATAGATTCTATAAGATCTTATAAAAAAGTTGTAGTTATCTCTCTCTTAGTTACTACAAAATTAATTGCAAGGTATAAGCTGTTGCGTAGTATTTGCATTCTAATAGCTTCTTACTAGTAATTTTAACATTTTACGCTAAGCTGACTAAAGCTTTAACAGCCTGTTGTCTTAGGTGTTCTAATTTTTAATGCTATAGGTCCTTATTACTAGTACACAACTAAGGTTCCCTTAATTACGCTACAGCGTTTATAAGTAGTAGTTAAGTAGAGTAATAAGTAAGTTGCTTGGATTTAACAAACAAGAGATTAAAGTAATACTTAAAGTTAATTAAAACAACGTTCTTTTTAATTGTTCTAAATTGTAAGGTATAATTTTATCTTAAATACTAAATACCTGCCTGCTTAAGCTGTGCTTCTAATACAATATTAACATAAAAACCTAGTTTAACTTTGACGTTAGTAAGTAGAAGATTAGCTATCTTAGGGCGAGCCTTGCTATACAGAACATTTTTAAGCAGCCTATTTCTTAAACTAGTAACTAGTATAATTTAAGTGCCTGCCTTAATGGTCCTGTCCTTAGCACATTTACTAAATGTGCCTAGTACTATATAATCTATAGTATTAAATAGGTAGACTGCTAATCTACTATCTATAATCGTGCAGAGGGACAGGGCATAAGGAGTAAAGGCTACACTAAATACATTTAGTCTAATTTCCTTAATAAGGTCTTTTAGGTTAATTAATGCTAAAACTAATAAGCTAGGGTAGAATCTACTTAACCTATTAGTAGCTAATTTAATAGTGCTAGCCTTCTAGCCTTTCTTCTTAATCTAGGTGCATAAGGTTGCCTATTTATTGCTATTCTATTACTTAAAGATCTTCTTTCTGTTATTATCTAATAGTTTAATTAGTATACTGCTAGGAGGGCTTAATTTAGTAACTGTAGTTTAAAGTTAATAGTAGTTACGCGGTGTCTAGAAATACTTACTTATAGGCCCTTTACTAGCCTTGTAAGGGCAAAGGTGTAATTACTTACTACCCTTGTTTAACTTTAAGTTGTTAGCGCTAGTAGACTGTTATGCTGCCCCTAATCTAGATCTAGTTTAGAACACTACGTGTCCTTTTCCTTTTAAGAAAGTAATTAACTAATTTTATATTAAAATACTAAATATCTTTCCTAGATTATAAAAAGTTAAATAAGCTTTTCTAAGCACTATTGCTTACGCTAGCTTATTTTGCTTCTTGCGCAACTAGTCTAGTGCAAATTTAGTGCCTAAGGCATCTAAAAAATTAGTAATCACTAACAGCCTAACAACCTTAGGAAGCGAGTAGATTGTTACTTATTAATACAGTAGCTGCTACTTAGTAAACTATTGCTAAGAACCTATTTGTCTTTAGTAAGCCTTATTAAGGTGTAATTTGTACTGCGCCTTAATTAAATACTAAGTATTCTAATTTGTAGGTGCGAGATTCTCCTTAAAAATCTTTACTAAGGCTTAAAGGCTAGTAAGGTTCTAAGTAATTATGCTTATTAAGGTGTTTAACTACAACACCAACGTCGACTTTTCTGGAGATTGATCAGAAATAACCGGATCTAAAGGAAACAACCCCGAGGAATCGATTGCGACACTTTTTAAGACCTGCAGCGAGGGCGCTGTTGCGCTATAGAGGGTGGTAAAGCCACCTGCCCCTCCCTTTTGGAGGAAAATTTTCGTTTTCTCCTAAAAAGCTCAGACCACATGCCGAGGCATCTAGAGCTAATTGAGATCGAGGAGCTTATTAAAGCCTAATTCAACTAAGAAATTACAACTACTTAAAAAAATAAAAAACAAATCGCTTCTAGAGACTTAGGAGGAATAAACAAAAAACAAATGGAGATAGACGAGGATAATAGAGACAGTGGCTAAGCCACAACACCCTGCTTAGAAAGGCAACCCCTAGAGGAACCTTAAAGGCCTACCTATATTTGAACTAGGAGTAACTTTTCTCCTTTTATTAGTCCTATCCCTTAATACCTAATTGAAAAAAAAACACTAAAAGCTACCTTAGTGGAAGAAGCACTTAAGATTACTAGAAATTTAGTAATCTAAGCAGCTAATTTAGCTGAAAACAATCCTATCTAGCAAACAAGTCTCTTAGACCTAGTAGAAGTCTTTAGAGACTATACAGAAAATGGCAGAGTAAATAAGAGAATACTGCTATCTTAGTAGACTAGATATTAAGCCTCTTAAACGTCTTAAGAGAGTTAAGAGAGAAAATTAGACGTATTAAGAAACTAAACACGCCTATCTAGCCTATCTAAAACACGCCTTACACTA
Source organism: Alternaria sp. 'sect. Undifilum' (assembly GCA_024321975.1). Classification (NCBI taxonomy): domain Eukaryota; kingdom Fungi; phylum Ascomycota; class Dothideomycetes; order Pleosporales; family Pleosporaceae; genus Alternaria; species Alternaria sp. 'sect. Undifilum'. The sequence goes on from JAJJZI010000003.1 coordinate 5,711,385, forward strand.
CTGCAGCTACTTTTGCTACTATAGCAGGCAACAACAACAATTAACTATAGACTAATATCTAAAATACAAAAAAACTAAAGGCTACTAGCCTAAAAGAGCGCTAGCTAGTTCTAGTTAGCGAGACCCTAGCTGCATTTGATGCCTTTAAGCTTAGAAATGCCTTTAACAACGCCTTTGCAACAAAAGGAGGTATATAATTGCCTATAGTTGCCTTAATTACAATATCCTCCAAGGGAAACAAAATAGTTACAACTACACTAGCTTTTAAAGCAAAATACCTCTTAGAGAATTAGGCTATATGGCAAGATATTACAACCTTTAAGGCTGCCTAACTTATTACGCCCTAGTTTAAGGTTGTTATCTATAAGCTTCCTACAAACTACAGCCTAGAGGTAGTAAAAGAAGAAATTAAAACTTTTAATAAAGGCTTAAAAGTTATTAGCAATCCTTTTTGGCTTACGCCTAAGGATAAAAGAGAAAACTAAAATTTTAGTTTAGCATGCGTGGCCTTTGCAACAGAGGAAGAAGCCTAAAGAGCTATTAGAGGAAAGCTCTATATTCTAGGAGAAAGCCTTTGAGTAGAAAAGCTTAGAGTTATAAGAAAAATAACTCTAGAACAACAATGCGAAAGGTGCTAAGGCTTTAGTTACGACAAGGCTAGGTGCTTAAGAATAGCCTGCTAGCTCTGTAGTGAGCCTTACCACACAAGCTAACACAAGTGTAAGACTTGTTATACTAAAGGAGAGTCTTGTGTCTATACTATATATAAGTGTGTAAACTGCAACTAACCTTACGCAGCAAACAACCCTATTTGCGACTTTATCTTAGCAAGAGCTATGCCTTAGCTTACACTAGGTACTCTTTCCTTTTTATTTTTCCTTTCGTCTCCGCAAGCCCTCTTACTACCTATACACTAGGCCACGAGCCTCACCTTTATTTAGATGGCCCCCTCCTTGTAATTAAATAAATCTCAGATAAAAACTACGTAGATACTTGTAGGTCCTAAACCTACACGTCTTATATAGCCCTCTAGACTGAGAAAGGACGTTAAACTACAATTAAAAAAAAAGGTGTTTAACATCAGGTCTAGATAGACAGTCTTGCTAATCTAGTCCTTAACATTAGTAATTTTAGCAACTTTTCTTATTTATTAAGTAGCTTGTATCTTGTACCTATTAACTAGCTTATTATAATTATTCTTCTTGTACTTTGCATTAAGTAATTAAGCCTTATATTTGCGTTAAGCAATTTTATAGTCCTCTTATATTTAAGCGCTAGCGCTAGGTAATAGAGCAACTAGCTGCTTAACATCCTTAGGCAGTTCTAGATACTATAGCTCCTAGTAATTTATTAAGGGTACGTCTAGGAGATTAGGATTAACCTGATCCTAGATACCTTTCTCTAAGCAGTGTAGCTTTAATAGAGCAAACTAGGTTAGCTAGTCTAATTAAGCCTTAAGGATTACTCCTAAGGCGACAAGCAGTGTATTAGTAAGGTCTATCTTAAGATAAGATGCTTCGTGTAGAATTATAACGTAGGTTATTATCAAGGTGACAACAAATTAATTAGTTAGTAGATAGCTAGGTAGCTTGTATTAGAAAGAGGTTAATTGTATAATTAATGATAGAGGTACAGCAGTAGCAGCAGCAATCTGCTGGCTATACTGTAGGAGAATAGAGAAGAGTAAAATACTAATTAAATAGTTAACCTTACAGCTTGCTAATTGCGCAGTAGGAATTAAAACTATAATTAAGCGGCCAGGCTTATAACTGTAGAAGCTGAAAATGAGCAATTGCTTAATTAGGAGGAGTAGAATAAGTGTATTAAACAACTAAGTGCTACAACAAAGTAGTCAATAACTACTTTTGAGGAATAAGATGATCTAGCCCGTATATATAGGCGCTAGCGCGATCGTCACGTGTTCAGCTTACTAGGATCACCTGCTCAACAGGGTGACCCGCATGTTGCGCATGTCAATACTCCAACAATTAGTAATGAAATTACAGAATTTAAGTGTAATTTAGCGCACCTAGAATTTGTTCTAGCTGCTAATTATCTAAACTAACGCACAGACCTAGAACACACTACTAACAACACTCTACTAATTATATTGCTTATTAAGAATACGCATTATAATGCAATAAATATATATTAATTTAATACGTAAACTTGTTATAAGGTGCATAGGAAAAGCAATTCCGAAATTAATAAACTAGACAACTTACCTACTAAGGAAGTCTAAGGACTAGCAAAGGAATAGGCGAGTTTTTGTTTAAACAAACTTATTAAAATGCTAGGTTATAATTAATAGTAACTCTTTAAAGTGTCTAATTAACACTAAAGCATAAATAAATATTTTAAGACTTAGTGCTGCATAAGTATTAATGATACTGTATATAATAATAAAATATAGACTAGGACAGCCTTCTCCTAATATAACTTTAGCTAATAGTATACATAATCTGTTTGTTAGGACTACGTTTAATATGTTTATACAAATAGGGGCGGTTACTATCAGAACTACATTTAGGATTATTGCTAATATTACTAAATCTGCAATTCTAGGAGGACCTTAGTGTGCATGCGTAAAGATAGCAATATAGTATAGTGCGTTTAAACGCATTATATTCTAAGGTCTCTCTAAAAATAGTATTAAAAACGCAGTCTTTGTTATATCTATTTTATCTCTAAATAACCTTGCGTAGACAATTAGAAATAAAGCCTCTAACGAAGACTTAGACAGAAAAACAGCAGGAAATATACAGGTGCATGCGATTACTAACATAGTAGACAGCAGATCCTAAGTAGCTGCAGTAGAATACATATAAGAAGCTGTATAGTTAGATCTAATAGTTAAATTTGGCAACTTTAAAATGCTGTATATAAACAATAATAAAGAAAACTAGATAGCTTAGATATACTAAGTGTTTACTTACGTAGTTAGACAGCCTAAGGACCTTATAAAGAATAATCGACTTAGTAAATTTATAATTATATGTAAGCTTAATTATTAAATGTTAGAAGAAAGATTGTTTAAATCTACCTAACAACGCAATAATCTCTACAGAATGTATAAGACAGTAGACAAGAAAGATTAACCTATTAATATCCTTTAGTAGGAGATACTAATGGGGTTTAAACAAGAAAACTAGAAAGAAAAGGCAAAGTAACGACAGCTTTTCTAACAAATCATTCGCGATGCTAATACAAGGCTATATAACTATCTATTTAAACTAAGATATGCTACTTTCTTTTAAGAGACAAGGCTTACAAAAAGACAAATTAATAAGCTACATGTTAGAGACTACCTCTAGCTATTAGAAAAGGAGATATTCATACATATACTTCTTAACAAAGAAGGAGCACTTTCATAGTAATTTAAAGAATTTGAAAAAATCTATCCTAATATATACTTGTAAAGGGCTGAAGCCTTGATGTTCTCTAGTACTCGGCCTGTGGCCTTCGTTGGCTTTTCTTACCTCAGCACTAGTAGCTGACTATCGGCCGCACTATTCACGCTAACTATTAGCTGATCCGACAATCTCTGACAACCTCGGTTAGTCCTAACCTAGGTTAAGTCCTAATCACCCGGGTTGGATATATAAACCTACGTAGTCTCCCTCTATAGTTTGATATCTAATTTATTCACCTTTACTGTTTACCTTGCATCTTTGGTCAACCCAACGCACCCTTACAATTAAATTAGATCCTTCTTTAGCTACTCGCGTAGCTACGTCGTACTTGGGAGCCCTCTAGAGCTATATCTAGACAAGAAGCCAGCTAGAGCTATATCTACGCGTGAGAATCTAATTAATCAGAGCGCTAGTTAATTAGTTGACTGTTTAAATCTACTAAAGGATTAACAGAAGAAGCACTAGATTAAAAGTGCTAAGGGATACTTAGTTATATAAGTCCCTTAGGCGTTTAAATTCGTTGGATAAGCCTACTAAGCGTAGTAGCCCTAGAAAATAGACGAAGGATAAGCCTACTAAGCGTAGTAGCCCCTACACGAAAGGATAAGCCTACTAAGCTTAGTAGCCCCTACACAAAGGATAAGCCTACTAAGCGTAGTAGCACCTATAATAATTTCTGTCAACAATATAGAGTACTAGCAAATACCTACAAATACAATAGCAGAACCCTTAGCAGCTCTTTTAGCTGTAAGGATAGTAGAACTACACTAAGATAGTGTTAGTAGACTTAAAGTAGAAACTACTTTAGAAGGTCTTTGTAGAGCAGGTAGCCTAGATGAGATAGCTGCTTCTATAAGGATACAGGAAGCCTTCTAAGCTTAGGAGGCTATAGGCACGCTACAACAAAGGGAGCCTAAGGTAGAACAACCTCTACCTTAGTTACCTACCCTATTAGCTGCCCTAGGAAATTAACAAACGCCTAGGCGTTTTAAATAACTAGATCCTGATACCTTTAACAGAAACAGAAAGATGTACTAAATCTTCTAACAACAGCTTACCGCTAAGGTAGAAAATAATAAGGAAGATTTTGACACAAATAAAAGGACTTGTGACTACGCCTTTAGTTAATTAAAAGGCTTAGCTGCAACCCTTACCCTGCCTTTCCTTAACTAAATAGGGATTTCAAATTTATAGAACTTTAATAAGCTATTAAACTTCTTTAATTAAATGTTTGGACATCCCTATAGTGTAGAGAGAGCTAAGAACAAGCTCTAGTCTATGAGCTAAGGCAAGAAAAGCATACGCAAATACATTATAAAATTCTACGAACAACTACTGTCGGAAACAAAATACCGACTGATCGATAAATCGCGCTCCGGCTAGAGGATACATATACACGTTGCGACAACTACTATTATCTAATAGTAGTTAGACAAGGATACAAGGATAATACTTTTCTAAAAAAGCCTTATTTAGAAACTTTAAGACAAACTCGTAGGTATTACCTATAAGGATTTAGATAGCCTGCAAAACAAAGCAATAGAGATTGCTAATTACCTCTATAGAATAGAGGAGTACTCTAAAGGCAGAGATAACAAGCCTAAGGAGTATAAATCTAGGAGAACTTCTCCTCCTCCTTCTCCTTTAAAAGGAGACTAGATAGAAAGGATAGAATACACAGGAAGAACTGCTAAACCTTAATAGTTTAGTAACTAGGAGTTAGAACAGTTGTACAGAGAAAGATGCTGTTTTAACTATAAACAGAAGGGCCATCTGTCTACATATTGTACTAAGAATAAGAGATCCTCTAAAAAGGAGAAAAGGACTTTAGTTAAGTCCTCTAACTCTAAGAAAAAAGATAATAAGCTTAGCGAGAGAAGCTTAAATAAGGACTTAGATTTAGAAAAAGAATAGCTCCTGTTTAAAGTTACTAACAGGAGCCTTTAAGTCAGGATAACTTAGTTAAAGAGTAGGTAAACTTTAAAAAGAATATAAGCAGCGATAGAATTACTTAAGAGGCGCTAGTAAATTGTTACACTTTCGCCTCTACTTTAATTAATATAGGAAACCTTGCATACTCGCTTATTAGCCTTTAACTTATTAAGAACGCTAACTTACAGTACATTTCGATTTCTGATAGGAGATTAGAAGGAGTTATAGATAAACCTAGAACTATTAACAAAGTTGCTAGGTTAGACATTAATATTAAAGGCTATAAGGACACTATTTAGGGTTATGTGGCCCTTACACACCCTAGTTACGATTTAATACTTAGACGGCCCTAGATAAATAGAAGAGAGGTTACTATTGCTCCTTCTAGAAAAACAATTTACATCTATTCTTCTAGCTAAAGGATTAAGTTACTTAGCACTAAGGATTACCCTATTAAAAGAGACTAGAGATTAAAACAAATAAGCGCAACAGCTTATCACTCCTATATTTGGCGGGCGAAAAAGAATAAGTCTATTTAGACTTTCGCTGCTTCTCTTAAGGATATTAAAAAAGCCCTAGCTCCTAAGAAGAAAGTAGAGGTTCTACCTTTACTCCCTAAGGCTTATTAACACCTAGCTTAGATTTTTAATCTAAAAACTGCTTCTATATTACCTCCTTTACGCGGATCTAAAATAGATCACTGAATTAAACTAGAGAAAGATAATAAAGGCAAGGAAAAAGAGGCTCCCTAGGGACCTCTGTACAGTATAAGCCGCCTAGAACTCTTAGTATTACGAAAGGAGCTTATTTCTCTACTTAATAAAGGATAGATTAGAGCTAGTAGCTCTCCTGCCTCCTCCCCTGTCCTTTTTACTAAGAATCTTAGAGGAGGATTACGTTTCTGCATTAATTACTAAGCCCTAAACGCTATTACAAAGAAAGATTGTTATCTTTTACCTTTAATTTAGGAAACTCTTAACAATACTGCAAAAGCTAAATAGTTTATAAAGATTAACGTTTCTACAGCTTTCCACAAGATTAGAATTAATGCAGGAGATAAGTAGAAAATAGCTTTTTATACTAGATTTAGGTTATATAAGTAGCTAGTTACTCTATTTAGTATAGCAAACGCTCCTAGTACCTTTTAACGCTATATTAATTAGACCCTCTGCAAGTATATTGACAATTTTTGCTTAGCCTACTTAGACGACGTATTAATTTACACTAATAGCACGCTTAAAGAACACTAACACAATACAAATAAAGTTTTAGAAGCTATAAGTAAGGCTAGATTACTTCTAGACATCTAGAAATGCAAATTCAACGTACAGAGTACAAAATACCTTAGATTTATTATTAAGGCTAGAAAAGGACTTTAAATAGACCCTAAGAAAGTAAAAGCAATTAGAGATTAGTAGGCGCCTACAAATATTAAAGGAGTACACAGTTTTCTTAGTTTTGTAAACTTCTATTAATTATTTATTAAGAACTACTTAGAGATAATAGCTCCTCTTTTAAGGCTTACTAGTAACATCTCCTTTTTATAGGGAAAAACTAAGCAAAAAGCTTTTAATAAGCTTAAGGAGTTATTTATTACTAAGCTAGTACTAGCTTGATAGGATCCTGAAAGAGAAACAATCCTAGAAACAGACTCTTCTAGATATGTAGTAGCAGAAGTCCTCTTACAATACAATAATAAAGGAAGCTTACGCCTAGTAGCTTATGATTTAAAAAAGATAACTAGCACGCAAAGCAATTATAAGATACATAATAAGAAGTTACTAGCAGTTATCTCCTGCTTATCTAAGTAGGATGCTATACTACAATCTTTAAAAAAGTTTATAGTTATTACAGACTATAAAAACCTTAAATATTTTAGCAAGCCTAGACAGCTTAGCAAGAGACAAATAAGGTAGGCTTAATTTCTAGGAAAGTTTCCTAACATAGAAATTTCCTACAGGCCTAGAGTTAATAACTCTAGGGCTAATGCCTTATCTAGGAGACAACAAGATATGCTAGCAAACGACTAGGATACTAGGATTTCTAAGAGGTTTCTATAAGTATTCAAACCTATAACTGTAGCTACTAACAAAGAACTAGAGGAAGAAGAAGTGCTTAGAACCTTTAACTGCAACAGCTATCTAGCAGTAGTACAAGAGCAGTTAGATCTAGAGGATCTATAGGATAAAGCTAAAAAAGAGGATAAAACCTACTAAATAGCCTAGAAAGCTGTAAAGAATAGTGAACGACGATTTCCTACAGCTTTAGATCTTAAACTCTCTATTTCTAAATGCTAACTAGACGATTCTGGAAACCTCATATACTAAGATTAAAAATAGGTACCTAATAATGAACCTCTAAGAACTAGAATTATCCACAAAATCTACAGTTCTAGAGCTTTAAGCTATCTAGGAAGGAATATTACCTATTAAGCTATTGCAAGAGAATACTTTTAGCCCTCTATTAGCAAAAGTATTAGAAGGTACATAAGGAACTGCTTAGTGTGTAGAAGAACAAAACCCTAGAGAGACAGCCTACAAGGCTTACTAAAACCTTTGCCTATACCTAAGCAAATATAAAATGAAATTTCTATAGATTTTATTACAGGGTTACTAGAAAGCAAAGGCTGTACAAACTTTATAGTAGTTATAGATAGGCTTAGCAAGGACGTTGTCCTAATAGGCCTTAAGAATATTACTACAGAAAGTGTTGCTAAACTTTTATTAACTCTATTGTGGCTTACTATTAGTTACTAAACTATATTACTTTAGATAGAGTTATACAGTTTGTTAACTATTTTTAAATTAAGCTTTGCGAGTTATTAGAAATTAAGCGACGCTTATCTTCTAGATACTATCCTAAAACTGATAATTCTACAGAGAGAATAAACTCTATAGTACAGGCTTATTTACAAGCCTTCTATAATTAGGATTAAACAAACTAGAAAAGCAACCTAAGGATAGCTAGAATTGCAGTTATAGCAAGGCAAGCTTAGTCTACTAAAATGTCTCCTTTCTTCCTACAATATGGCTATAAGGTAGATCCCCTACAAATTGCACCTAAGCACAGTGTTTAACAATAACTTCTAAGGAGAATACAGAAGGATTATTAAAAGGCAGAAAATATTATTAATAAGCTACGACAAAGTATTAAGCTTGCATAAGCTACAATAGGAGAAAGCTAACAAGAATAAGAAAGACAGGCAAATAAGAGAAGGCACTAATTACCTTAGCTTAAAATAGGCGATAAGGTATAGTTAAAACTAGGCAACTACTACAAAATAAAAAGGCCTAGCAGAAAACTTAACTAGAAGAATCTTAAGTACACGGTACTTGAGGTTATTAGACTAAACACAGTTAAACTAAATACTTCTAGCTAGATTTACTTAGTATTTAATGTGAATAACCTTAGACTAGCGTCCTCAGACCCTCTACCGAGCCAGCTAATAGACGACAATGAACTTCTACTAATTAAGACAGAGGATAGAGAAGAATACCTAGTAGAGACCCTATTAGAGGAAAGAGGAAAAGGAAGAAAAAAGCAGTACTTAGTTAAATAGTTAGGATATCTAGATCTAACCTAGGAACCAGCTGTTAATCTAAAAGATACAGAAGCCCTAGAAGAGTGGAACTCTAGGTAACAAGACTACTACCCCTACTATTTTTTTAGGAGGAGGGTATTGTAAAGGGCTAAAGCCTTAATGTTCTCTAGTACTCAGCCTGTGGCCTTCGTTGGCTTTTTTTACCTTAGCACTAGTAGCTGACTATCGGCCGCACTATTCACGCTAACTATTAGCTGATCCGACAATCTCCAACAACCTCGGTTAGTCCTAACCTGGGTTAAGTTCTAATCACCCGGGTTGGATATATAAACCTACGTAGTCTCCCTCTATAGTTCGATATCTAATTCATTCACCTTCACTGTTTACCTTGCATCTTTGGTCAACCCAACGCACCTTTACAATACTTACTATAAAAGATACAAGTATTACTACACAAAGGTTAGCAAGTGCAAAGCTTTGCTTTTCTAAAAGCTTTAGAATTATAGATAGTAGATATAGTTAACGTCCGCCTAAATTAAGGAACATAGAAACAATGTAATGGTTAGTATTGTAATCTAATAGCATCTAGTACTAAAGAAGGACAAAGGCGTTTAATAGAATAGCAATACATAAAGAATATATGCAGTTACTATATAAAATAGAAACCTACTACTAATAGTAAATAATTCCTCTCAGAGATTTATAGGATATAAGATTATCTTACTTATAGATTTATTCTTAGAATATAACTAAATCACAGTACACCTAGAAAGTAGAGAAATAACGGCATTCTAAACACTTATAGGACTTATAAGGTTATGCACAATAGTTATAGGCGCTGCTAACTCTATAGCAGTATTTTAACAAGTTATAATAAAAATTCTAAAAGACTACTAGCCTAATACTATGCCTTTTATTAATAGCATTACATGCAGAGGACTAAAGACTAATTATAGTAAACAAAAATTAATGCTAGGAGTACAACGTTCTATTCTTAAGCATATTATGCAATTAGAAAGAGTACTAGCTAATATTAAACAAGCTAGAAGCACTATATTAGGAAAGAAGTGTTACTTTCTTACTGAAAGAGTTAAGGTTGTAGGCTATAAAGTTAGCCCCCTAAGGTTATTACCTTAACTAGAAGAAAGTTAAAAGAATTATAAACTAGCCACTATGCAAGAATAAGAGAGAAGTGTAATTATTTATAAACATATGTGTCTACTACTATATATAAGTAAAGGACTTTACTAAAATTGCTAAACCTCTATTTACACTCCTACGAGACAATACTCTTTTTAAATACAGAGATGTACAAGACACAGCAATGTACACGCTAAAATAGGCTATATATAATACGCCTATACTTATAAACCTAGGCTACACTAACACTAAAGACTACAAAATATTCCTTATAACTAATACCAGTTAAGAGAGTGCAGGAGCTGGTATAAAGCAACTTAAAGAAAATAGTAAATAACACTTAGTACAGTTTAAAATCACACTATAGTTAGTACAAAAAAAGGAATAGCAGTTTACAAAGTTAGAATACAAAGCTATACTATAGGCCTTTAAGAAGTTTTATACTTACCTCTATAGTATTTACTTTACTATAGAAACTAATACTGCAACTCTTATTGCTTAACTAAATTATTTGTTAACTAACAATCTAGGATTAGTTGTAAATAGATAGATATTAATAATCCTCTTATAGGACTTTAACATGAAGCATATACTAAGAAAGAAGAATGTTATTGCAGATGCACTGTTAAGGTATCTAAAAGCTAACAATTAGGAACTACCTCTAGAACCTAAGAAGGACCTATAGGAGTTTATTAACTATATAATTAGAAATATAAATGCACTAGTGCTAGTAGGACAAGTAATAATACTCTGTTAGGAGTTCTTTAAGGAATTAGAGCAATATGCTTAGTTTCTAGTTAACCTTAAGACTCCTAAGGGAATAGAACTACAAGAACTATAAGCATAGAAAAAGTAAGTAATAAACTTCTTTGTGCGGGATAGTATACTCTTTAGAAAGATATTTAAGAATATTGCAATTTAATAAGTTGTAAATAATACAAATATAAGAACAGCTGCAGTGTAAGACGTACATACCTAGATTAAATATAGAGAAGTGAATGCAGTGTACGCTATACTTGTACAGCAATACTAGTAGAAAGGAATATATAAGTATGTATGAAAAAGACTAGCGACCTGTCTAGACTGTTAAATTTAATCTTCTAAGAGGAAGGTTAATATACTTACTAACACCTACAGTTTTGCTATTTAGAAGACTATTGCAATTAATGTAGTATACATGCCTTAATATTTTAGAAAGAAGTTCTTAGTAATTGTCAAAGACTACCTTAGCAGTTAGCTAAAAGCTAGAGCACTCTTAAATTACTAGTTTGAGATAATTGCTAAGTTTATATATAAGGACATTATATATTAATAGAGCACAGCACGCAAACTTATAGTTAATCGAGAACCTAATTTTGCTAAGGTAGTCTCACATCTATTAAAGATGTATAAAATAACTAAGTTTAATTATTAAGGCATAATCTTTAAGCTATAAACAAGATTAAAAAAAAGTATAAACTAATTGTAGATACTCTTACAAAGCTACCAAGACCTTAAGTTAAAAACTTGTCTATAGAAATTTTTACAGATAGAATTTCTATAGAGGGGCAGACAGGTTACTCGCCGTACTAACTAGTTATAGAATAAAACCTGGCGCTTTCTATTAAGCTTGTATTACTTATATAGCAAACGCTTCTGTTTAAAGAAGTAAAGGACCATACACAATTCCTTACTATATAAGCAATGAAGCTAGATCTTAGAAACTAGTTTACTAAAGATGCTGTTGCTTGTACTAATTGTATAAGAGCCGCTAAGAAGGAATAATAGGACGACACCAAGGAGGTACAACATAAGGATATAAAGCTAGGAAACCTAGTTCTTTTTAGAACTTAGTTTAAGGGATTAATATGTCTTAAGATTATAAACTTAATATAAGATGGCTAAGACTATATTATGTTCATACCGCTAAGCCTAATAAAGGGACTTACTACCTTAAAAATCTTCATAGCACACGCTTTCTACACACAACACCTAGATAGTAATTAAAGTTTTTTTAGTAAAGACTTGTGTAGGATATTGTTAAGCAGGATTAAAAAATATAAAGTTATAGGATTCTAATTATTAAAGGCGAGCTAGCCCTATAGTAAACATTCCTGTCTTGCTAGACTTACTTAAATTGCCTACTAAACTACAATTACTTTTACCTTCTATAAGAGGTAATAATTTTTATTTTTTAGTTGTTATTACTAAGTGTTCTATAGAGAAAGAGCGTTGTGCATATAAATAAGACTTTAAAAACTTAGACTCTAACTCTAACACTACTATAGCTAGCAGCTAATAGGCTATAGAATAGCCTATATTCTTAGGAAGGGAAGAGGATACTACACTATTAGTGTCTACTTTTATCTTTAGCCGCTTATTTACTAATTCCCTATGTAAAATTTAGGTATAAGCTGCCTGTTCTATGAATTCTAGGTGTACGGTAAGCACCTAGATTCTGTAGACCTATAATACCTTTCTACTATACTAATCATACACCTAATTACTTGCATCTGCAATGCGACAGCTAATTCTAATGGTCATTTTTATTATAAAGCTTACTTATTTTAGCGCAATATAGACTTTATTTACTTTTACCTTTACTTGCCTGCTAGTTAGATACTGCTACTACACATAAAGTTAAACTATAACTCTGCTAACTATCTTACTCTTCTTTTACACTAACCCTACTACCTTTTATTAGAGTATTTATGTTGGAGTATTGACATGCGCAACATGCGGGTCAACCTGTTGAGCAGGTGATCCTGGTAAGCTAAACACGTGACGATCGCGCTAGCGCCTATATATACGGGCTAGATTGTCTTATTCCTCTTAAGCAGTTATTTACTACTTTGTTGTGGCACTTAGTTGTTTAATACACTTATTCCACTCCTCCTAATTAAGCAATTGCTCCTTCTTAGCTCCTACAGTTAAGAGCCCGGCCGCTTAATTGTAGTATTAATTCCCACTGCGCAATTAGCAAGCTGTAAAGTTAATTATTTAATTAGATTTTTACTCTCCTCTATTTTCCTACAGCATAGCTAGCAGATTGCTACTGCTGCTGTACCTCTCTTATTAATTATACAATTAACATCTTTTCAATACAAGCTACCTAGCTACCTACTAACTAACTAACTAATTCGTCGTTACCTTAACAATAACCCACGTCGCGATCCTACACGTAGCATCTTATCTTAAGATAGACCTTACTAATACACTGCTTGTCGCTTTCGGGGTGATCCTTAAGGCTTAATTAGACTAGCTAACCTAGTTTGCTCTATTAAGGCTACACTACTTAGAGAAAGGTATCTAGAATTAGGTTAATCCTAATCTCCCAGACGTGCCCTTAATAGATTACTAGGAGCTATAGTATCTAGAACTACCTAAAGATATTAAGCAGCTAGTTGCTCTATTACCTAGCGCTAGCGCCTAAATACGAGAGGAGTATAAGATTGCTTAACGCAAATACAAGGCTTAATTACTTAATACTAAGTATAAGAAGGATAATTACAACAAGCTAGTTAATAGGTACAAGGTACAAGCTACTTAATAAACAAGAAAAGTTACTAAGATTACTAATGTTAAGAACTAGATTAGTAAGACTGTTTATCTAGACCTACTTTTAAACGCCTCTATAAGCATAATTACTTAGAACCTTACTAGCCTTTAAGCCTTAGTAAAGATTCTTAAGAAGGATCTTGCACCTACAGATTAGAATACTTAGTATTTAATTAAGGCGTAGTACAGATTACACCTTAATAAGGCTTGCTAGGGATAAATAGGTCCTAAGCAATAGTTTACTAAGTGGCAGCTACTATATTAATAAGTAACAATCTACTTGCTTCCTAAAGTTGTTAGGCTATTAGCAATTACTAATTTTTTAGACACCTTAGGCACTAAGATTACACTAGACTAGTTACGTAAGAAGCAAAATAAGCTAGCGTAAGCAATAGCGCTTAGAAAAGCTTATTTAACCCTTAATAATCTAGGAAAGATATTTAATGTTTTATTACAGAATTAGTTAATTACTTCTTCAAAAAGAAAAGGACACGTAGTATTCTAAACTAGATCTAGATTAGGGGCAGCTAAATAACCTATAAGCGCTAATAAATTAAATAAAAGTAGTAAGTAATTATACTTTTGCCCCTGCAAGGCTAGTAAAAGGCCTATAAGCAAACACTTCTAGACACTGCGCAACTACTATTAACTTTAAACTATAGTTACTAAATTAAGCCCTCCTAGCAGTATACTAATCAAACTGTTAGACAACAACAAAAAGAAAATACTTAAGCAATAGAACAGCAACAAATAAGCAACCTTATATACCTAGATTAAAAAAGAAGGCTAGAAGGCTAGTACTAGTAGATTAGCTATTAATAGGTTAAGTAGATTTTACCCTAGCTTATTAGTTTTAGCATTAATTAACCTAAAGAACCTTATTAAGGAAATTAGACTCAATATATTTATTGCATCCTTTACCCTTTATGCCCTGTCCCTCTGCACAATTATAGATAGTAGATTAGCAGTCTACCTAGTAAATACTATAGATTACATAGTACTAGGCATATTTAGTAAATGCGCTAAAGACAAAACTGTTAAGGCAGGCACTTAAATTATACTAGTTGCTAGTATAAGAAATAGGCTACTTAAAAATGTCTTGCATAGCAAGGCTAGCCCTAAGACAGCTAATCTTCTACTTACTAACGTTAAAGTTATACTAGGTTTCTATATTAATATTATATTAGAAGCACGGCTTAAGCAGGCAGGCATTAAGTATTTAAGATATAATTATATTTTATAATTTAGAATAATTAAGAAGAACGTTGTTTTAATTAACCTTAAGTATTACTTTAATCTCTTGTTTATGAAATATAAGTAACTTACTTATTACCCTACTTAACTACTGCTTATAAACGCTGTAGTGCGATTAAGGAAACCTTAGTTGCGTACTAGCAATAAGGACTTATAGCATTAATAATTAGAATACTTAGGACAACAAGCTATTAAAGCCTTAGTTTACTTATTGTAGAACGTAAAGATTACTAGCAAAAAGCTATTAAAATATAAATACTACGTAATAGCTTATGCCTTGTAAGTAATCTTGCAGCAACTAAGGGAGAGATTACTATAACTTTTTTATAGGATTTTATAAGATCTGTTTAATTTCCTAACAAGTAAGCTGCTTAAGAAATAGGCACTAATTATTAAAGAAGATTACTTAGGCAAGCTATATAATTACAATATCTAGTTAAAGGCACTAAATAATATTATACGAGCAATTAAAGGTTTTGCTAAGAGAATTAAGAGGAAATATTAGCAGAGAATTGTAGAAATGTATTAGAATAACAATACTGCTACACTACCTTAGATAGGGCAATTAAGATATAAGAAATAGGCAATAAAGAAAGAGATTGTAATTAAGACGCTACTACTATATACTTATAAGCCTAATAGCTTAGCAGAGAGAGCTAGCTAAGAGCTAATTATAAAAGCCATTAAGATGCGCACAAGCGCTAATCTACTAGCTAAGCTTTAGCTAGTAATTATAAATGTAGTAGCTTACCTACATATAATAAGCTTTACTAAAATTTATAGCTACTAATCTCTTAACTAGGTGCTTAAAGAATAGTTTAAGAAATATTTCTAATATTATTAACTACCTAAGATTAGACACTAGACTGCTAATCTAGGCCTAGACTAGAGTAGAATCTATGCCTATAGCTGCCGAGCTTATCCTTTAAACAAGAAGAAGGCAGCTAGGCATAATTATTAAGAATTTAAGGTTAATCCTTGCGGCTATATTAGTTATTTAGTTAGTTATTAAGCCTCTAACATATACTATATATAGGTACTAACACTTAATTAAGTAATTACTACCTGTAATATAACTTTTAATAAATATTAATTTTATAAAGGAGATTGTAAGGAAGAGCTACTAAGAGATTAAGTAAATAAGATTATATAGATCCTTTATAATAGCGAGCTAGTTAATCTAGGAAAGGATTTAGACCTCTTGCCTGTTTAAGGAAGGGCAAATTAGAATATATATCTAACTACTAAAGACCTTAAAAGTAATCTATCTACTATTTTAAGTAGTAAGGAAGGCCTACCTACTAAAGACAAGAGTAGGTTAGAGGATGCTAAGTAAATAGAGTAAAAAGCTAGTACACTATTAGAAACTTGCTTAAATTAGCAGTAAAATACTAGTCTTGCTACCCTAAAACTAACTCCTAAACTAAAGACTCTAAGAAGCAATAACGCAATTAATTACAAGGTTATTAATAGTTAAATAGCATTGCGTATACTAAAAGGAGCTAATCTATTAATACTTAAAGGTAGGGAGCCTCTTTTAAATAAGCCTAATAACTTATTACTAGTCTAACAGTCTGTGCCTAAAGACTCTAACGCGCTAGCTTGCTGTAATAGAACACCTGCTTAGGTAAGCAGGATAGCAGGGCGTAAATTATCTTAAAATTTAAGATCTTAGGCCTTAAACAGTAGACAAAGTAAGTAATTATAAGCTTAACCTCTACTTACAAAATATAGTGCTAGAATTATAAGCAAAAGTCTATATTAGCCTACAAATTATTATCTTCTACTACGTAAGCTAGGTAGTAGGCGTAAACATAAAGACGCAACTTAAGATCCTAATAATTAACTAAAAGGTAGAAGTATAAGTAGTGTAAATGTATTAATTATAGATTATAAAGATTTATTATAAAATAATTTTTGTAATACTTACCTGCTAGGTTTATAGGCAACCTAGGAAGACTAAACAAGCTATAAGACTCTTAATCACGTAGTTATAGCAGCTTTGCTTACTAAGCATAAGCTAAGTAGAAATGCTTAACAGTATTACAACAATCTACTTAAACTACTAAAATTATAGAAGTAGTTACTTTAGCATCTTATAAGGGCCCTATTTAAGGATACCTGTAGGAAGGAGATTAATTAGTTATGTAAGACTAAGACTTAGACTAAGATATTAAGAGAAGAAGCAATTAATTGCTTAATACCTATAAAGTAGGTTTAGACCTACAAGTTTAATTAAGATAGCTTCTTCTTTAAATGCAAGGCATAGATTGTTATAAGAGGTAATCTTTAGGAGAAGAACTTAATTAACTTAATATAGGCTGCTATATTAGCAGCTAAGTCCTTCTAAGCAGCAATAGCTATTGCCGCTAATAATAATCTAGAGATTAAGTAATATAATATCGTAGGAGCATTTCTTAATATGTTAATTATAGTAGACAACCTAGTAATCTATAAAATGCTAAACAGCTTTAAGAAGCTAAAGAAGTGCGTATAGCTTAACTACGCACTATATAGATTATAAGACTTGCTACTATTGTAGTATAAAGAGTTCTTAGGATTACTAAGAGAGATTAAACTAATTACCTTACTAGAGGAACCCTGCCTATTCTCTAATCAAGAAAGGAGGATCCTAGTATTATTTTATGTAAATAATATCCTACTGCTCTTTGCAAAAGATTATAAGTAGCGGGTAATAGATCTTTAGTTAAAGATTATAGATAAGTACAAGATAAAGAAATAAAGATTAGTTAAATAATTTTTTAGTATCTAGATAATTAGAGATTATAAGAAGTAAATAATCACACTTATATATAATACGTACATTAATAAGATTGTAAAGAAATTTAAGCTAGAAGATAGTAGCTTTCTAAAGACTCTATTGCTGTTAGAGGAGCTAATTAAGAACACAAGCAAAGTAACTAAGCAGGAAATTAAGGCCTACTAAGAAAGAGTTAAATTAGTGCTGTATATAGCTATTATGCTATAACTAGATGTTGCCTGCTTAATCTCTAAGCTCTTACAATTCCTTACAAACCCTAGTAATTAGTATGTAAAAGCTATTAAACAGGTAATTATCTACCTCTATTAAACAAGATAGGATGCGATCTAATATAGGAACTACAATAGCCTAGACCTAAAAATTATAGACAATGCTTCCTTTATAGATAATCAGGAAACTTGTAAATTATCTTATAGATACATAGCTATCTTATATAGTAGTCTAATATTTTAGAAGGTAGCTTAGCAGACTACAGTAACTACATTAACTACTAAGGCTAAGCTATTTGCCCTTAAGCACACTACTAAAGAAGCTATAGCCCTTAAGCGCTTCTTTTGTAAGCTGTCTCTTAATCTAGAAGACGTCTAGACAGTCTAGTATAATAATTAATAAATAATTAAGCTTGTAGTTAAGAAGAATAAGTACATTAGCACCTAATTAAGATATGTCGATATACAAAATATGTTGCTACAGTAAAAATTTGCTAAAAGATTATTTTAGGTTAAATACCTAGAAATAGCAATTGTACTAGCTAATAAACTAACTAAGTTGCTTACCTAACAACAGTTTAAAAAGTTTAAGCAGTTACTTAACCTTTAGCAAGTTAAGCATTTAATTAAAAAAAGAATAATTAACAAGTAGAGAATTTACATTAAGCAGCAACATTTATATACTAAGCTAAGTCTCCTCTTAGTAGCTTATTTTATTAAGCAAGAGAACGTAAGCTAGACTATTAAACTAAAACTAGGAACCTTATTACTAATAAGTATTAGACTTATTATACTTACTAGACTCTATTATTGCATTACACTTAGCCTGCTTAGCTTTAGCCAGCTTAAGAGCAATTTAAGCTATCTAAGCCTAAACAGCAAGAATCTAGAGGTAAGTAGCATTATAGCGCAATTCTAACTTATTACTTCTATACATAGAGTTGTTAGAAAATTGCCTTCTTACTCTAGCGTAATAATTGCGCTTATATAAATAAGTTGTATAGTAATTAAGACAATGAACAAAAGAACAATTGTATAGAGTAGTAGAGGGCAATATTCTATAGGCAGCCTGCTTTTAAAGCGGTAACCTTTAAGCAGGTTACTGTAAAAGCTGCTTATATTGTTGTTGCTGCTGTTAATGCTAAGGATAATAAGCTGACTGTTGCGACTGTTAAGCGGACGCGGGAGCAGGAGCAAGAGCAGGAGGTCAAGCGGCAAAACTACAATATAACATTTCTTAAGCACAACAATTATTAGCGGGAGGCTTCTTTGTAGAAGGCTTGCTAGTAGTTATAACGCCGCTCTTAATCTCTTTACAGCAAGCAATAATGTCCTTAAGTAGTTAAGCTTTTAAAGCTTAGTACATCTTATTATTATTTTATCCCTAAAAACTAGTTAGTAAGCTAAGCGAGAAGGTTAACAGGTTAACAACTTACCTCTTTATCTTTATATATAGCTATAAATTAATTAGCGAGATTAATATTAACTGTATAGCAGGTGTAAGACGAGCAGCCGCTACAGCGTGAGCTGCTCTAACTACTAGTCTAAACGCAATTAAAGCAGTGTTTAGTGTACAAACTATTTAGCATCTTTTTTATATAGCGCTTACAAGGCAGAACGCAAGGGCGTAATAGATTAGCAGCAATCTTTAAAGAGCTGCTAGGCGCCTTTTTCTAAGTAGAGGGGAGCGCTAAGCGCTTAGTAGACAGCTTAATAGGCGTTTTTAGCTTATTACTATTAATATGTTACTATTCACGCGTTACTGCTTAAGCAGTTATTTACTATAACTTTTGCTTTAGCTTTTAAGGAGCCTTGCCCTTACGCTAGGATAATTATTTAGTTAGACTCTTATATAGATTAAAATTTGAATAAGAACTCAACAGCAGACTTAATTTAGTAGGTAAGGCAATTATCTTCTAAGTAGAGCTACTAGAAGTCTTGCAGTAAGTAAAAGGATTAACAGGCAGAGGCAACTAACTCTTATTATCTTAGAGATTAGCTGCTTACTAAATCTTATTATTAAACAGGCTTTAGCGCGCGCAATGCTTATGCTTAGCACTATTCTTGCGTTGTTGTTGCAGGCTTTCTAAGCGTTAATCTTGTTAACAATAGCTCTCTAAGCTTTGCTTATTGTTACTTAGGGCAGACTACACTAGAAAGATTAGCAGCTAATTAGTAAGAGAATAATAGAGTAACGCTGCTTACTATATTACTAATAGTAGTTAAGACAGTCCTGAAAAGCTCAGTAATTAATATTAGAGTGAGGTTAAGGACAAAAGTTTTAGAAGGGTAGTAGACGCAATTAATATTGTTGTAGAGGCTACGTACTAACTAATTACGCAATATTTAGGGTCTATCTAATGTTTTAATATTAGGACTGCTAAGATTAATTAAAACATTAACAAGCAGCATTACTACGACAACAGAGGATTAGGTAGGAAAAGCTATAATTACAGAGGGACCTCTTAATTAACGACCTCAATTTATTACAATTGCCTAGTTGCTCACAGCTTAGATTAATAGTATCTCACTAACCTAGGGGGTGTGTTAGAGTATTGTCATGCGCAACATGCGGGTCACCCTGTTAAGCAGGTGATCATAGTAAGCTGAACACGTGACGATCGCGGTAGCGCCTATATATACGGGCTAGATCGTCTTATTTCTCTTAAGCAGTTATTGACCACTTTGTTGTGGCACTTAGTTGTTCAATACACTCATTCCACTCCTCCTAATCAAGCAATTGCTCCTTCTCAGCTCCCACAATTTACCTTTTTTTTTTATTCAGTTTAACGTCCTTTCTCAGCCTAAGGCTAGATAAGACGTTTAGGTTTAAGACCTACAAGTAGCTACGTAGTTTTATCTAATATATATTATTTACAAGAGGGGTTTGTCTAAATGAAGGTAAGGCTTGTAGCCTAGTGTATATGTAGTAGGAGGGCTTGCGGAGACAATAGGAAAAGAAATAATATTAACAATACAAAGGAAAGGGCACCTAGTACAACTAAGGCCTAGCTCTTAATAAGATAAACTCGCAGTTAGGGTTGTTTGCAGCGTGGGGCTGGTTACAGTTTACACACTTATATATAGTGTGAATACAAGACTTTCCTTTAGTAGGGCAGCTCTTACACTTATGTTGGCTTGTGTAGTGAGGCTCACTGCAGAGCTGGCAGGCTATTTTAAGGCACCTAGCCTTGTCGTAGCCAAAGCCTTAGCACCTTTCGCATTGTTGCTCTAAAGTTATTCTTCTAATAACTCTAAGCTTTTCTGCTTAAAGGCTTTCTCCTAGAATGTAGAGCTTTCCTCTAATAGCCTTTTGGGCTTCTTCCTCTGTAGTAAAGGCAACACAAATTGATCTAAAGTTTTAGTTTTCTCTTTTAGCCTTAGGAGTAAGCTAGAAAGGGTCTCCTATAACGTTTAAACCTTTATTAAAGGTTTTAATCTCCTCTATAATAACACTAAGACTATGGTTTGTTAGTAGTTTGTAGATAACTACTTTAAACCATAGTGTAATAGGTTGTGCAGTTTTAAAGGTTGTAATATCCTCCTAAATAGCTTGATTTTCTAGAAGGTATTTGGCGGTAAAGGCAGGTGTAGTTGTTATTACTCTATTGCCTTTAGAGGAGAGCGTAATTGAGGCTACTACAGGAGATTGAACTCCTCCTTTAGTAGCAAAGGCTAGGTTAAAAGCGTCTCTAAGCTTTAGGGCGTTAAAGGCTGTTGGCGTCTCATTAACTAGGACTAGTTGTCGATCTTTTAGGCTAGTCCTTTGAGTTGTCTTCTCTTTTTGAACAGTAGTCCAAGGTTAGTTATTGTTACTAGCCACTGTAGCGTAGGTAGCTAGGGCTGGAAGAGGTTAGTTCGTAGTTAGTTAGTTCGTAGTTGGTTGGTTCGTGGTTTGTTAATTTAGAGAAGGCTTTTCTAGGCGTCTAACCTTCTCTCTAAGCTCTCTTAAGACGTTTGAGAGCGAGGAGATTTGATCTCCTAGTATAGCAGTGTTCTTTTTATTAACTCTACCGTTTTCCATATAGTCTCTAAGACTTCTACTAGGTCTAGTAGACTAGTCTGCTAAGATAGGTTGTTTTTAGCTAAATTAGCTGCTTAAACTACTAGATTTCTAGCAATTTCAAGGGCCTCTTCTACTAAAGTTGCCTTTGGTGTTTTTTATAGGAGGGGCATCCTTAGTGCAGGTCTAATAAAAGGAGAAAAGTTGCTCCTTGTGCGGTTGTGGGTAGGCCTAATAGGCTCTACTGTATTGTCTTTTAATGGGCAGGGCGTAGAGTCTCCCATCTCAACTTCAATAGGATCCATAGGCGTTTTAGGGCGTCGCTTATCTCCTCCTAGCTCTTTAGAGGCTTGCCTTTTTTTATTGTTTTGTTGTTCTTAATTTTGGAGATCTTGTTGAATTTGAGATTCAAGGTTCTCAATTTCTATTGGTCCTTGTTGTCTTGGCATTGGGGTCAATGCTTTTTGAAAAAATTCTCACAGCTGTAAGATCTAGGAGGAGGGCTTCTCTTGTCCCCCTACAGCACTACAGCGCCCTGGCTGCAGGCTTTAAAAATAGTTGCAATCGATTCCTCGTGGTCGTTTCCCTTAGATCTAGTTGTTTCCAAGCAGTTTCTAGAAAAGTCGATGTTGGTGTTGTTGCACAATTTACCTTTAAAAGACAGCTATTAAGGCAATATCTTTTTTTTCCTAATTTAACAAAAGCTAAGGACAATATATAACTTATATTAGCTGTTTTAGCACTATATACACTACTAACTAACCTATTTAAGCAATATCTTAGCCTCTGTTAGACAGGGCTTAAGGCAAGCAGCTATAGTAGCAACTACTTTAGACACTAGGACTATTAAGGGCCTTTAAGGACCTAGAGGTTAGTACTAAAAAAGAAGACTATATTGCAGACTACACTCTTAAAGTTATTTAGTATCAAGATAAGGTACAAGAGCTTGCGAAACTTAGCAACAGCATTAGAGTTACTAGCATCTAGATCTTAGTAGACAAGATCTTTTTAAACGCTCTAAGGCAACAGCGTAGTATTACAAACTATTAGTTTAACAACACTTTCTTCTAATTTAACTTAATTTTTAAAGTTATCTTAGGAGTAGGCAATCTTTATGCTTAGCTTGTAAGACTTATAGATAAATATAGTAGTATTAAGGGTTTCTAGAAACACTATCTTATTATTAGTGCAGTATTCTTGTTGAGGAACAGGAGGGCTAAAGAACTAAGTAGTGCTATCTTAGTAGTAAAGAAGCTAGCTTTAAGATTTATCTAAGAATGTGTTAGCATTTATATACCTTACACGCTACTTAACTATTAAAAATGTTTAGATATAGCCTTTGTACTAAGGCATATAAATCTTAAGAACGCCGTTTACTTTCTTAACGCCGCAGCAGTACATGAGATTAATTTAAAGAACTAAGGCAAGGAACAATATATGTTGCTAGTTAACTAGATAATAGTAAAGCTGTTATATAAAGATATTTACGCCTTTATTAATTGAAATAACCCCCACAACTAAGGACCCTACCTAGATATTAATAGCTAAGAGGTAATAGAACTTTGTGCTATTTGTGCTAAACCCTTAGTTTAGAAGAATCATATTGTTTATAGCCCGCAGAAGCTAAGTCCTAATGCTCCAGCTAAATATAACTAAGATAAGCCTAATTCTCTCTATATATTTTAGCAAAAACTCTTCTAGCTTATAGCTAAATTTAAAAGCTCTAAAACTAGTTAGCATTATTCTATATAAAACACTTTAAGTAATAAGTTTAGGTCTCTTAGTGTAAAGACGTATCTAATATATAGTGTACTTATTCTAATTACTACTAAACTAGGAAAGATTCGATATAAAGCTTAATTTATTAATTGCTGTAGTAACTTTATAGCATCTAAGACTTGCACTCTCGGGAGTCACAGCCTATTAGTTATAATTAAGAACATAAGACAATCTATAAGAATGTCTACTAGCTAAAGACTTAATAAATACGTAATAGTTAAGGAGCATAAGCTTATAAATAGAATAACCATTATACAATAGAGGCGCAATGCTGCTAACATCTAAGTAGGACAAGTTAAGGCTAAGGCTAGCAACTAATAAGTTTCTGCTCTACTGCCTCTACTAAGCTCTTAAGCTCTGGAGGCAATACTAGCATACTAATAAGTAGCTACGCAACTAGATACTAAGCTTAATAATACCTTTTATGTAGATAAAGAGCTAGATGCTATAGACTAGGAGACTAAGGTCCTTAAGGTAGAATGATATTGTAAGAATTCTACCTTAGTGTTCCTTAAGCTACTTAAGTATGCCTACGCAAAGAAGCTAATTACTAACCTTAATTATATTGAGGTTATTAAGAAGTAGTATTAAAAGGTTAACATTAAACAACTACCTAACTCTAACAACTTATTATATAATTAAGTATGCTTTATTTATAAGCGCACTACCGCGAGTGTTATAGGTCTGTTTAAGAGGGCTATACTATCTAATATGCTTAACAAGTGTCTGCTCTTACTATATAAGAGACAGAGCTGCTAGTAAGAATTCTAATCTAACCTTATTATCTTTAAGCTTTTTACTAGCAAGTCCTGCTTAACTAAGCAAGATAAAGATCTGTTAAGCTACTAATATTACCTTTCTCAACTTAATCTCTACTCTATCCCTGCTTAGGATAAGATTATTAACACTATAGGGTTTTAACTATAGGCAGAGAAATTCTAACAAATAGAAAGTATTATTACTAACACTTGCACATGGTTATTTAAAGACAGCTAGATAAAAAATATAATGATAAATACTTTTAAGATATATTGCTTCTATTTATAACCCATTAACAGAAGCTAAACCTTAAGTAGTTACGCAATATGTACTACTTGCTTATTCAATGAACTATACGCACTAACCTAGAATACTCGTTATAATACGCAATGTTTTGCAAGGAGTATACTTTAATTTCTCACTTCTACTACGCTAAGTATGCTAAGAAGAGTAATTAAACTTACTTTAAGCACATTAACCTTAATCTTAAGTATATAATAGAGGAAGGCCTTAGTGCTAAGATAATTTAAGGCAGTGTCTTGTTTAATAATAAAGATAAGAACAACCATACAAAGATACTACTAAGATTCTATAAGCATGTGCTAGAGTACTTATTCTAGCGCAAAGACGTAAGCATTAAATTATTAAACAGCCTTATTAATAGATAGGAAGAAAAGACTAACTAGACAAAGAATATACAGAAGGCAGTTCTTAACTCTTAATAAATAAAGCAAATCTGTAAAAAGAGACATCTTTAAATTTTATTACCTTTTCTACCTTATAGATCTACTAGGCTAACTACTTTTAATTCTTGTATTATTCTCTCCTAGTTTGTTATAGTTTAAGACAATGTAATAAAAATGCCTACCAAAGAAACTTATAAAGAGACTTGTAAGGCGCACTGCAATTTTACTACTACTTTTTACACTTTTTCTAGTTATTCTAACAAGTATAAAGAGATTAACTAGCTATTCCTTACTAATGTTTATATTAAGTATAAGTCCTAGATCTAGAAGGCCCTTGTTAGATAGGCTAAGTAGGACAATTCTCTTATCTGCAAGGAACTGCACGACATGCTATAAAACACTAGTAAAGAATAGATTAACAATCATATTAAAGAATATTATAATTACGTTTTATAATAAATTATTAACTTATAGCCTATAGTGTAGGAGCTAAAGAAGAATGCTTTTTTTTATACTAACCTTGTCTAAGGTGACCCTAAATAATTAATCTTCTCTACTAATAGAAAGAACCTTCCGCACACAATAAAGGACTAGAATAAGTAGAATACTAATATCTTTGAAGCTAATTCTTTCTAGCAGCTTTAAGAAGAGCTTAGCCTAGAAGTACATAAGCGTTAAGTTTTCTAAGAAAGTAAGAATTTTGTTATACTTTCTTTTATTTAGCGCCTTCCTTGCGCTTGCTCTTAACTTAGTATAATTATTTCTAATAACGTCTTAGTACTTACAACTCTAACTAGGCAGCCGCGTTATAGTTGTTTTTAATTAATTTTAGAAACTTAAGCTCTTGCTGCCCCTACTAATATAGCCCCTACGCCTAGACTAAGTACAGCAACTACTAGCACTCTAAAACCTTGTTAAAGTAAGCGTTTAAAGAAGTAAAAGGATAAGCTTATAGTAAGGATGTGCCTAAAATAGGTATGTAGTAAGAAAAAAGCTACGCCTACAGAATCTAGGTGCTCTTTAGACACCTAGATTCTGTAGCCACTATATAGAAATGTGTTCTATTAATACTAGGCGGTAACCTAAGTAATTAAGTTACATTTCTTTTGTTTTATTTCCTTTATTCTGCTGTTTCATTTTTCCTTCCTACAGAACAAAGAGCTTAATAGGGCTAAGCTTATAGGAAGAGGGGGTTTATGCTAGTGTATAGGGTAATATCCTACTGCACGCTAGGTTAGTGCTTGACTACCTAATCTTAAGGTATATAACCTCTATTGTGTACCCCAGAAAGGAAAAGCATTTATTATCCACTTACTTCACAACTTAACTCCGAGATTGTATTATTAAATAGGCGTCTCCTTCTACTGATAGTCTTTTATACTTAACCCACAATAAGATTATTATCTTACTAACCCTGTTCTTGCATGATCTAATCGCTAGTGATCTCCTGCCCTTGTAGCAGTATGTCTTCATACACTCCAACACCTGTACAATACTTAGTAAGCTAGCCTTTAGCTTCCGTAGTAGCAAAGCCACACTATAGCTATTATAAAGTTTATCTATTAAATACTTTTAGTAAAAACTATGTAACTGTCTTATAACATTATTATTTTGTTATGTTAAGTAGCTAATTATTTTAGCACTATAAGTATACTTGATAGTAAGCTTATGTTGATATTCAACTTAATTTAAGTCTATATTTTAGACTTTTTTACGTTTTTACTTACGATGAATACAAAAATTATAAGTTTTTTTTTAAGTTTTAAGGTAAGTTTCTCTTAGAAATCTATATAGAATATATATTATCTTTTAGCAAGTTTTATAAGATTTTTGTAAAAAATTAACAACTACTTTACATATCTAGTTTTATATTGAATTTTCTAAATATTTTAAAAATGTTTTCATTAAGTAAATTTTATATATTGTTAGAGATTTTAGTATAACAGTCTAGTTTAAGTGTAAAAGTAAGTAAGAAAGCTGATATTTTTATATAATTTAACTAAAACTATTTACTACTACTATTTGAAAGATATTCTCGTAGGTTACTATTTAAGGTAATAAGGATATATTATATATATAAAGTATAAATCTACTATTTAAATTAGGAAAAATTATTAGCTATAGAGAAGATACTATGAGAAAAGTCAGCTAAAATAATTTAATTAACTTAATATACTATATGCTTACTAATATATTAGGTAATTAGCGCGTATATCAGCAACCTCTATTTTTTACACCCTTTTATTATACATTAAGTAAATAAGATACATCTCTTTAGAACCTGCTTACATAATGCTTACGTAATCTTATTAAAAATACTTTTTTATCAGCGATTTTTATACGTATGAAAAAAAAGTTATACTAAAATTGATTTTTACTTTTTTAAACCCCGTTTTCCAGGCGAGATTGCAGGGGCAACCATGCTGACTAAGCGGCCTACTAAGCATCACATCCTAAAGAAGAAGTTCCTAGCTTTTCAAATTACTAACTCTTTTTAGTATAGCCCTTCTAGTTATAGAAATATCAAGCTTTAAGAGCAATAACCTTTTTAATTTCTTTTTTTTGTCACCCCTCTCTATATACTACTAACTAACTTTTTCAAGCAACATTTTAGCCTTTATTGAATAAGGCTTAAGGCAAGTAGCTGTAGTAGTAACTACTTTAGACGCTAGAGCTATTACGTAGCTTTAGAAAACTAACAGTTAAGAACTTTAGTAAAGAAGACCATATTACAGACTACTCTAGTAGCATTATTTAATAATAAAATAAAGTATTGTAGCTAGTAGGCCTTAGTAAGAGAATCACATTTATTAATATCTAGATATTAGTAGATAAGAATCTTTTAAGTGCTTTTAGATAGTCACAAGTTATTATAAACTGGTCATTTCATAGTACTTTTTACTAATTTACTCTAATTCTTTAAGTTATTTTAAGAATAAGTAATTTCTGTACTTAATTTCTAAAACTTATAGACAAGTATAGTGGTGTCAAAAATTTCTAAAAGTACCACTTTATTATTGCAGTAGCATTCTTGTTAAAAATTAAAAAGGCTAGTAAACTAGCTAATGCTATCATAGTAGTACAGAAGCTAGCAATAAGATTTGTTAAAAATCATATTAGTATTTACATACTTTATACACTACATAACTACTAAAAGCCAATAAATATAGCTTTTGTTCTATAACGTATAGATCTTGAATACGCTGCCTACTTTCTTAATATAGCTGTAGTGTACTGCCTTAACTTAAAAAACTAAGGTAAAGAACGCTATGTATTGCTAGCTAACTAGGTAATAGTAAAGCTAGTATATAAATATTTTTATGCGTTTACTGCATAATATAGCTTTTATAACAAGAAACTACTCTTAAATATGAATACGCAAGAAGTAAGAGAACTGCTTAACATTACTACTAAAGTAAAGGGTTAGAAGGATAATATAATATATAGCGCGCAGAAGCTACACCTTAACGCTGAAGCTGAAAAATAACAAAAGAAAAAACTACTTGCTTTATGCTTTCTAGTAAGAGATTTTCAAGTATATAGCTAAATTTGAAAACTCTAAAATAAGCTAAACATACTTTACAAAAAATCTTAAAAATAAAACTATTATAGAATAAGAGTGGTGCAGATGCATCTGATTTATAAAGTGCTTATTTCATTCATTCTAGAACTAGGAGGAACTTTATTAAAAACGTAATTTATTAATTGCTATAGTATCTTTATAGCATCTTAGACTTGCACTTTAGGAAGTTATAGTTTATTATTTATAACTAAACACTTAAGGCAATTCTTAAGAATATTAGCAAAAAGCAGAACTAATAATTAAATGATAGTTAAGGCGTTTAAGCTTATAAGTAAAAGAACTATTGTATAATAAAGGCGTAATACTGCTACTATCTATGCAGCTTCCTCTACGTTGATTTACCTTTTAAGAACAGCATGCTTGCAGAATGCTGCTCTCTCTTAGTTTATATTACTACACTTCTACTGCTCGTCGCTCTAATCGCTATACAACTTAATTATATAGGTATAAGTATGCTAAAGTAAGCTAATAATTATCTTACAACTTTATGTATAGAAGTAATAAATTAGATTTACGTCTTTATGCTGCTTGCCTCTAGACCCTTGCTATCTAAGCTAAGATAGTTAATAATGCGCTTAAGCTTGCTAAAGCTTAAAAGGCTAAGCAAGACCTGCTAATAGAGTTTAGCGAGTATAATAATTCTAATGCTTACTAGTAAGCTTGTTTCTAGTTCTAGTTTTTCTACTTGTTTAGCTTTTAATCTCCCGCTTATCTTAAGCAAGTAAGAGGAGACTTAGCCTAGTATATAAATGTCGCTACTTGATACACATTCCTTACTTGTTAATTATTGTTTTCTTTAATTAAATGCTTAACTTGCTAAAAGTTAAGTAACTCCTTAAACTTCTTAAACTGGTGTTAGGTAAGCGACTTAGTTAGTCTATTAGCTAGCATAATTGCTGTTTCTAAGTACTTAACCTAAAAAGATTTTTTAGTATATTCTTGCTACAGCTACATGTTTTGTATATCTATATATTTTAATTAAGTGCTAATCTGCTTATTCTTTGTAACGACAAGCTTAATTGTTTGTTAGTTATTATACTAGACTGTCTAGACATCTTCTAGATTAAGAGACAGCTTATAAAAAAAGCGCTTAAGGGCTATAGCCTCCTTAGTAGTATGCTTAAGGGCGAGCAGCTTAGCCTTGGTAGTTAACGTAGTTACTATAGTCTACTAAGCTGCCTTCTAAAATATTAGGCTACTATATAGGATAGCTATATATCTATAAAACAATTAATAAGTTTCCTGATTATCTGCAAAGAAAGCGTCGCCTGCAATTATTAAGTCTAGGCTATTATAGTTTCTATATTAGACTACATCCTATCTTGTTTTGTAAAGGTATATAATTACCTATTTAATAGCTTTTATATACTTATTACTAAGGTTTATCAAAAGTGTAACAGCTTTAAGATTAAGTAGGCAATATCTAGTTACAGTATAATAGCTGTGTACAGCGCTAATCCAACCTTTTTTTAGTAGGCCTTAATCTCTTGCTTATTTGCTTTGCTAGTGTTCTTAATTGCCTTCTATTTACAGCAGTAAAGTTTTAAAAAAGCTACTATTCTCTAGCTCAAACTTCTTTGCAATCGTATTAATGTATGTATTATATACAAGTGTAGTTATTTACTTCTTGTAATCTCTAATTACTTAAATACTAAAAAACTACTTAACTAATTCTTATTTCTGTATTTTGTACTTGTTTATAATCTTTAACTAAAGATCTATTACCCTCTACTTATAATCTTTTGCGAGGAGCAGTAGGATATTATCTATATAGAACAACACTAGAATCCTCTTTTCTTAACTAAAAAATAGGCAGGGCTCCTCTAGTAAGGCAATTAGTCTAATCTCTTTTAGTGATCCTAAGAACTCTTTATACTACAACAGTAGCGAGTCTTACAATTTATATAGTACGTAGTTAAGCTATACACACTTCTCTAGCTTCTTAAAGCTATCTAGCATCTTATAGATTACTAAGTTGTCTACTGTAATTAACGCATTAAAAAATGCTCTTATCATATAATATTGTTTAATCTCTAGATTATTTTTAGCAGCAATAGCTATTGCTGCTTAGAAAGACTTATCTGCTAATATAGCAGTATATATTAAGTTAATTAAGTTCTTTTTCTAGAGATTACCTCTTATAATAATCTGCGCCCTGTATTTAAAGAAAAAGCCATCCTAATTAAACTTGTTAGTCTATACCTACTTTATAGGTATTAGGCGATTATATACTTCTTCTCTTAGTTTCTTAGTCTAAGTCTTATTCTTACTTAACTAATTAATCTTTTTTCTGTAAGCATCCTTAAACCAGGCCCTTATAAGATGCTAGAGAAATTGCTTTTATAATTTTAGCACTTTAAGTAGATTGTTGTAATATAGTTGAGCATTTTTTATATTTAGTTTATACTTAGTAAGCAAAGCTACTATAACTACGTAATTAAGAGTTTTGTAGCTTATTTAGTCTTTTTAAGTTACTTGTAAACCTAGTAAGTAGGTATTATAGAAATTGCTCTGTAAGAGATCCTTATAATCCACAATTAATACGTTAACACTACATATACTTCTACTCTCTAGTCAATTATTAAGATCTTAGGTTGCATTCTTATACTTACGCCCACTACCTAGCTTATATAGTAAAAGATAACAATTTATAAGCTAATTTAGCTTTTTGCTAGTAATCTAAGTACTATATCTTATAAGTAGAGGTTTAGCTTGTAATTGCTAACTCTGTCTGCTATTTAAGGCCTAGGATCTTACTATATGTAATAATCTACGCTCTGTAACTTACTTATCTAAAATAAAGGTCTTATCTTAATTAGCTAGCGCGTTGGAGTTTTTAGGCACAAACTATTAGACTAGTGATAAGTTATTAAGCTTATTTAAAAAAGGCTTCCTACTTCTAGGTATTAATAGTTTAGCTCTTCTAGGCGAGTGTACTAAGTCTAACTATTAAATACCCTGCGATTAATCGCGTCGTCGCTCCCTAGAGTCTCTAGTTTAGGAGTTAGTTCTAGAGTAGTAAGACTAGTATTCTGCTACTAATTTAAGCAAATTCCTAATAGTGCACTAGCTTTATACTCTATTTGCTTAGCATCTTTTCATCTACTCTTATTTTTAGTAGGCAGGCCTTTCTTACTACTTAAGATAGTAAATAGATTACTCTTAAGACTTTTAGTAGTTAGTTGTATACTCTAATCTGCACTTTCTTAAATAAGCAGAACTTCTAAGGTCGCTCTAAAATCAACTAGCTTCCCTTTATAAAAGATTTCTACAATCTTAATTACTTGATTTTTTAGTAGCTCTTTCTTGCAATTTCCTTTGTAGAACTAACGTTTATTAAAAGTTATATTATAGGTAGTAATTTCCTGATTAAGAGTTAGTACCTATATATAGTATATATTAGAGGTTTAATAACTAACTAAATAACAAATATAGCCGCAAGGATTAATTTTAAATCTTTAATAATTGTGCCTAGCTGCCTTCTTCTTGTTTAAGTAGTAGGCTTAGCAGCTATAGACATAGATTCTACTGTAGTCTAATCGTAAATTAGCATTCTAGAGTCTAATCTTAAGTAGTTAATAATATTAGAAATATTTCTTAAACTATTCTTTAAGCACCTAGTCTAGGAATTAGTAGCTATAAATCCTAGTAGGGCTTATTCTATATATGTAAGCTACCGCATCTATAATTACTAGCTAAAGCTTAGCTAGTAGGTTAGCGCTTGTGCGCATCTTAATAGCCTTTATAATTAGCTCTTAGCTAGCTCTCTCCGCCAACCAGTTAGGCTTATAGGTTTTTAGTAGTAGCGCTTTAATTACTATCTCTTTCTCTATTGCCTATTCCTTATATCTTAATTGCCCTCTCTAAGGCAGCGTAGCAGTGTTGTTATTCTAATAGATTTTTACAATCTTCTACTAATATTTCTTTTTAATTCTTGTAGCAAAGCCTTTCATTACTAGCATAATAGTATTTAATGTCATTAATTAGATATTGTAATTATACAGCTTGCCTAAGTAGTCTTCTTTAATAATTAGTGCCTATTTCTTAAGCAGCTAACTAGTTAGAAAATTAGACAGATTCTATAAGATCCTATAAAAAGGTTATAGTAATTCCTTTTTTAGTTATTATAAGATTACTTGTAAAGCATAAGCTGTTGCGTAGTGATTATATTCTAACAGCTTGTTGCTAGTAATCTTAACGTTCTACGCTAAGTAGACTACAGCTTTAATAGCTTATTGTCCTAAATAGCCTAATTATTAATGCTATAGATCCTTATTAGTAGTGCGTAACTAAGGTTTCCTTAATTATGCTACAGCATTTATACGCAGTAGTTAAGTATTATTATAAGTAAGTTGCTTGTATTCAACAAATAGAAGATTAAAGTAATACTCTAGGTTAATTAAACCAACGTTTTTCTTAATTGCTTTAAATTGTATATTATAATTATATCCTAAATACTAAATGCCTGCCTATTTAAGCCGTGCTTCTAAGACAGAGTTAATATAGAAACTTAGTACAGCCTTAACATTAGTAAGCAAAAAATTAGCTATATTCAAGCTAGCCTTGCTATGTAGAATGTTCTTCAGTAGCCTATTTTCTGTTTTAGCAACTAAAATCAATTAAGCATTTGCTTTAACAGTCTCGTCTTTGATACATTCACTAAAGATACCTAGTACTAGATAATCCTTGCTGTTAACTAAGTAGACTACTGCTCTCCTATCTATAATTATACAAAGGGACGAAGTATGAAGCGTAAAGGCTATACTAAACACGTTTAGACTAAAATCTTTAATAAAGTCTATTAAGTTAATTAGTGCTAAAACTAATAAGCTAGGCTATAATTTACTAGACTTATTAACAGCTAATCCGCTAGTGCTAACCTTCTAGCCTTTTTTCTTAATCTAGGTGCGCAGCGTTGCCTATTTGTCACAGTTCTATTCATTAAGAATCTTTTTTTAATTGTCGTCTAACAGATTAATAAGTATTTTGCTAGTAGAGCATAATCTAGTAACTACAATTTAAAGTTAAAAGTAGTTGCGTAGTATCTAAAAGTACTTGCTTCGCTTGTTAGAGCAAGAGTATAAGTGCTTACTACTTTTGTTTAACTTTAAGTTATTAGCGCTTATGGATTATTAAGCTGTCCCTAATCTTAATCTAGTTTAGAACACTACGTGTCCTTTTTTTTGAAGAAGTAATTAACTAATTCTACAACAAAACACTAAAGATCTTTCTTAGATTATTAAGAGTTAATTAAGCTCTCCTAAGCGCTATTACTTATGCTAGCTTATTGCGCTTTTTGCGAAACTAGTCTAATGCAATCTTTATGCCTAAGGCGTTTAAGAAATTAGTAACTGCTAACGGCTTAACAACTTTAGGTAACAAGTAGATTGTTGCTTGTTAATAAAGGAGCTGCTACTTAGTAAACTAAAGCTTAGGGCCTATTTGTCTTTAGCGAGCCTTATCTAGGTAGGATTTATACTATGCCCTAATTAAATACTATGTATTCTAATCTAGAGGTGCAAGATTCTCCTTTAAGATTTTTACTAGAGCTTAAAGGCTAGTAAGGTTCTAAGTAATGATGCTTATAAAGGCGTCTAATAGCAGGTCTGGATGTATAGTCTTGCTAATCTAGTCCTGAACATTAGTAATCTTAGCGACCTTTTTTATTTATAAAGCAGTATGTACCTTGTACCTATTAACTAGCTTGTTGTAATTATTCTTCTTATACTCAGCATTGATTATATAAGCCTTATATTTATATTAAGTAATCTTGTAGTCTTTTTGTATTTGTGTACTAGCGCTTAGTAATAGAGCAACTAGCTGCTTAACATCTTGAGGCAACTTTAAATACTATAGCTTCTAGTAATTAATTAAGGTCACGTCTAGGAGATTAGGATTAACTTAATTCTAGATGCCTTTCTCTAAGCAGTGCAATCTTGATAGAGCAAACTAGGCTAGCTAGTCTAATTAAGCCTTAAGGATTACCCCTAAGGCGACAAGTAGTGTATTAGTAAGGTCTATCTTAGTAAGATATTTTAAAGAATTACAACGTAGGTTATTGTTAAAGTAAGCGCAAGTTAATTAGTTAGTTAGTAGGTAGCTGTGTTAACAATAAAAGTAGCCTGTAGGTTGTAGGATAGATTAGTAGAAGGTTAATATTTAATTAAGTAGGTAAGAGATATAGCAGCCGTAGCGATTTGCTAGCCGTGCTATAGGGGAGTGGAAGAGAGTAAGGTAATAATTAAACAGTTAACCTTTTAGCTTGCTAATTGCGCAGTAGAAATTAATACTATAATTAAGCGGCCAGGCTTATAACTGTAGGAGCTGAGAAGAAGCAATTGCTTAATCACCTAAGTGGAAAATAAGTGTATTAAGCAACTAAGTGCTATAACTAAGTATCTAATAACTACTAAAGAGACTTAAGACGATCTGGCCTGTATATATAGGCGCTAGCGTGGTCGTCACGTGTTCAGCTTACCAGGATCACCTGATCACCAGGGTGATCCGTATGTCAATACTCCAACAATTATAATTTTACGTTCTGCCTTATAAATGCGATATAAGAAAAATACTAGACAGTTTATACGCTAAGTATTGTTTCAATTGTGTTTAAACTAGTAGCTAAGGTAGTACTTACTATAGTTGTTTGTTGTGTTATATATGCTATACTATTGATAATAATTTTTCTACTTAATTTGTAGCTATATTTAAAAATTAAAAAGTAATTTTTACCTTATTTCAGGTTTTTGCTTACCCTACTAACTAATCTTTCAAAATAGAATAATAATAAATACTATATTAATAAGCATAAGTTGCTTAGCAACATTATTACTTGCTAAAAAAGAAATTAATAGTAGTATAATATTTACTGAAAAGCCTTCTACGCAGAAGCCTTTTCTTAAAAACTGCCGCTCTTAAGAGATGTTGTCTTATAGTTTTGCTACTAGGCTTCTGCTGCCTGCTCCTGCTCTAGTAAGCGTCTTTAATCCAGGATATAATGATAAAGATAATTCACGCTAGATATAGCTTGCTTAGCAGATTATAAGTCTTAATTAAAGTTTTTTTTTAGATAAGAGCTTTATAATACGCAGCCTTATACTACTTATACTTTTAGTTAACTTGCGTGGCAGCTTGCTTAATAGCTAGCTTATAATTAACAATAGCTGCAGTAATAATAGTAATAGAAATAGCAGTAGCAGCGTCCTCCGCGTTGATTCAATATTTAAAAATAGCATGCTTGCAGAATACTACTCTCTCTTAGTCTTTATAATTACTCTTGTATGTACTGTCCTAATCACTATATAATTTATTAGTAATCTAACCTTTTCTTAGTAAGCTTTAATCTTTTACTTAGTTTCTTCGCTAGTATACTTAATTAGCTCCTCTAACAGTAGTAAAGTCTTTAGAAAGCTACTATTTTTTAGCTTAAACTTCTTAATAATCTTATTTATATATATTTTATGTATAAGCGTAATTACTTACTTCTTACATTCTCTAACTGCTTAGATACTAAGGAACTATTTAATTAATTTTTGTTCCTATATCTTATACTTGTCTATAATTTTTAACTAAAGATCATTTGCTTTCTACTTATAGTCCTTCATAAAGAGCAATAGGATATTATTTATAAATAATAAAACTAAGATTTTCTTTTGTAAACTAAAGAATAGATAAGGCTCCTCTAGCAAGGCAATTAGTAAAACCTCTCTTAGTAATCCTAAAAACTCTTTATACTATAATAGTAGCAAGTCTTGCAGTTTATATAGTGCCCAGTTAAGCTGTATACACTTTTTAGGCTTCTTAAAGCTATCTAGCATTTTAAAAATTACCAAGTTATCTGCTATAATTAATGTAATAAGTAATGCTTTTATAATATTATATTGTTGAACTTTTAGATTACTCTTAGCAGCGATCGCTATTGCTGCTTAAGATAACTTAGCTATTAATATAGCAGCATATATTAAGTTAATTAAGTTCTTTTCTTAGAAATTACTTTTTACAATAATCTGCGCCTTATATTTAAAAAAGAAGCTGTTTCAATTAAACTTATAAGTCCGAACTTACTTCATAAATAATAGTTAATTATTTGCTTATTCTCTTAATATCTTAGTCTAAGTTTTATTTTTACTTAGTGTCGCATATATCAGCCACGAGCCTCAGCCACGAGGCTTCTCTCTAAGCTTTACAACTGTCTTTATAGACTATAGTATTTTCTTTTTTATTTATAAATCGTCTTAGACGCTAGTAGAAAGATAGAATTAACTATTTATTCCTTCTAAACTACTGTTACTAGCTCCTTATTCTTTATAGTTATAAGCCTAGCGCTTTAAATTGTAATTTAGATTCTCTCTGCGCAACCTAGAGTACGCTAGCAGTAGTTTAGACCCTTTAATTTATTTAAACATACCTCTTAACCTACTAACTAATTGCACGTATAATAATAGTAAGCAACTTCCTGCAAATTACTAACTTAGCGCGCCTCTTAGGCTACGCAAGCTAGACTTACTAGTACACTTAGCTAAAGTATAATACTAAATCTAAAAGAGTCTAGGAATATATTAACCTAAAGGCTATTAAAACTGTTGATTATATTAATAAAGCTGCCTTTAAGGCCCTTAGTGCCTGTAGAGGACTCCTCTAAAGAAAAGCTTAAAGCCTATAATAGAAAGATTAACAAATACTACACAAGGCACGTAGACTAGGCTGTAAACGCGCGCGCCTTATAGCACATTTAGGATTAAGTCTATGCAACTATTAATAACTAGTTCCTAGCTCTAATTATAATAAGACTTATTAATAGACTAATCTAAACTCTTAATAAGCTTATTAAGCAATTACAGCTTAAACTAGCGCTAACAAACGCTGTTAACTAAATAGTAACACGCTAAAAATACTATATAAGCCTTAAAAAGGCAAAGCTTAGTACTATAAAGCTACAAGCTTAGTACAACAAGTAGCAGATAAGCTAACTAAAAGCTAAGGAGCTAAAGATCCCTAAGGTAGACAGCGCGCTTGCTGTATTTAACTTTCTAAACGCTATAGAAGCTAAATACACTCCTAACTAGGCTAGCACTACAAGGACGCTTTACTAGCAGCAGTAGATGCTTAAGAAAGATCATTCTAATCTAGACTAATCTACTTGAGTATTCTTAGAAATACTCTACTAACGCTTAATTAGCTTACTAAGCTTAGCTAAATTTTTAGAAGCTTACGCTATATTAAGAAGCTTAAACCTTATACACTAAAATAAAGCGCTAAAGGCGTAGGCTAGAAACACAGCTACAAGTGCCCCTAGAAAGATAGCACTAAAGAAATACATTACGAGGAGCTAGTAGAGTGCTACGTACTTGAGCAGCAATTAAGGCCTACTTGAAAAGTAACTATAATATTTGTAAAAAAGGGGCTAGAAGGATTAAAAATTACTTACACACTAACTAGTACAAAAAATCATGTAAAGAGCTTATAATAGTAGAATATAAGCTCTTTTAAAAAAAAAAAGTTAAAAGCTTTTTTAACTAGTGTAGTTATATTTTCAATTAACTTAGCGCTTCTTAAAGAAAACAACAGCCTAGGTGTATACTACACTAGTGACTTTAACGCTTATATACTATTAAAGAGCACTATACTAGACAGTAGAGCCGCGTTACACATAGTAAACAGCAGGGAACCGCTTGTACTAGGCTTCTTCGAACCCGCTAGAGAGGTGGAGTCAGTAGAGGTAGGCACTTAGGCCTTCTTTATTAGCAGCTAAGGAACTTAAATTTTACAACAAGTTCTAAATAGAACATATAGTAAGAGAACTAAAGACTTTATACTTATAAATGTAGTAGTTGTAAAAGGTTTTTATTTTAATATTATTTTAGAAGCTTGCCTACACAGAAAAGATGTCTAGTACTTAGGCCTAGATAATACTCTCCGCTAAAATACACTAGGTAGGAACGTTGTACTAGTAACGCTTAAACGCTATTTTAACTTCTTATTTTTTAAATATAAGCCTTTATTCTTTTATCTTAAGCTTATTATAAATATAATGCTTTTAGTTAAAAACTTATAGGTAACTTATCTAAAAAGCAACTTAAAAGACTTTTAGTATACTTACGCAAGGCACTTAGGCCTTAAAGTACTAAAAGGGCTTATAAACGCAGCTTAAGAAGTAAGAATTAAAAAAATAGCATATATTAAGTGTAAGCACTGTGCTCTAACTTATGTAAAACAGGTTATCTCAAGACAACTAAAGAAGTCCTCTTCTTAACTATACTAGAGGATCTTATGGGACCTATTTAACATGCCTTAAGGCTGTTTAGGAGAGCAATAAATACAAGTAATTAGGAACGCCTTTAGTAGCAAGCTTTATTTATACATTTTATAGGCAAAATCTATTTTAGAAATTATAAAAGCCTTCTACTATCTTAAGGTACTGCTTAAAGCCTGTCACAAGCTCTAAATAGTTAAAATTGCACAAGATAACAACTTTTTAACACTTCTTTAGCAAAAGACATTGCAGTACTAAATATAATGTTAAGAACGTAGTATTACTATTAAGCCTTCTCTACTAAATATATATAACTAAATAGAGCTGCTCAATAAGCAGGACAAGAGCTAATAACTTAATTAATTAAATTATAGGCAAGTACAAACCTGCTTAAAAAACTCTAGCTAAAGATTATTAAGGCTGCGGCCTAGCTTTACAATATAAGTCCCTTTGATACGCATAGCTTGCGCTTACTAAATAAGCTTTTTAAGCAATAAAGCAGAAAGTACTTTAAGTACTATAAGCCTAAGCCTCTTAAGAGCTTTACAACCAACATAAAACTAAATTAGAGCAGTCTATATACTTATAGCTGCCGCGTCTATCCCTTAAACAAGAATAGAGCAGCTAGGCAATATAAAAAGAGCTTTAAGACTTTTCTTAAAGGCTATATAAGTTACTTAGTAGGCTATAGAGCCTCTAACATATACTATATAGAAGTCCTAGCGCTTAACTAAGCTATTATAATATGTAATGTTACATTTAACAAGACGCTGTACTACTAGAGACTAGCTTAAGAGCTGCCTAGGCAGGGCGCGGTCCTTATAGTAAATACCCTTAATAAGAACAAAATTAGTAAGGCTAGAGAAGTACTTAAGCAGCTTACAGGTATTAGTTAAGTACAAGTAGCAACACAGGAGGCCTTACAGCTAACAAGTAATTAGCTAGTAATAAAGACTATAGAAGGCCTATTATAATTTCTAATAAGTAGTACGCTAACAGCACGTAAAGAGCGTTAGGCTAACGCTTCTTAGAAAATTTATGCAGGGCAGAAAAGTCCTCTAGGATAGCTACTAACGACTAAAGCAACGCTAGCGCCTTTTTTACTAGAAGCGCAAATACTAGAGCAAGGCACCTTAGCTTAAAAAGCTATAAGTAGTAGTAATAAGCTGCTTAGCTTTTAAGAATTGCAAACTACTAGTAAATTAGGCTTAATAGACACGCTAAGACTTTTATAGTCTTAAAAAGGAGCAGGGATTACTTCTAAAGACGCCTAGCGTAGTGCTAAAAATTCTACAATACTTACTAGAGCCCCTTCAAATCCTTTAGCAAAAAAACCTTATAAAAAAAGTATAAAGACCTCCTATAAGGAGTTCCTTAAGGCTAAAGAATAAGAATTAACGCAGGTCTAATATAAAGAGTGTAGGCGTATATTGTCTATTATATAACTTCTTAAAAGATCCTAAGTTTAAGGCACTACTCTCTTAGTCTTAGAACTATAATAGAGAGGTAATTATAGTTTACGCTATAATAGTAGCAGCTGTTAGAAAGCTTAATTAATTTTAAACGCAATTTAATAATCTCCTAAAGCTTCTAAATAAATAGAAAGACCTCTACAACTACTAATATAGAACTCTATTTAAATAGGCTAGACAAAAGAAGATTAATACTCTAATTTTAAAAGGCACCTAGATAAAGAAAAATCTTAGAAAACTCTAAGCCTCTCTATCTTAAATAGGTATTTACCTATAAGCTTAATAAGAACAGCTACTTTCTTAAATACAAAGCACGTCTTGTAGTAAAAGAAACCTTTAAGTAAAGAAGTTACTATACTTAATATATACAGCAACACTAGCTGCGTAATCCTTTAGGCTTGCAATTACAATTATAGCTAAGTTTAACATAAAGATATAGTAGCTGAATATAGTAGGCGCGTTTCTTAACACTAATATTAGTAATAAAACAACAGTCCTATGCAACCTACTAGACAGTTACAAGCGCCTAGGCAAGTGCGTTAAGCTTAAGAGAGCTTTATACAGCTTACAAGACTTGCTATAATTATAGTATAATAAGTTCTTAAGCATACTAAAGAAGCTTAGCCTATAGGCCTTAGCTAAAGAGCCGTGCTTTTTCTTTACTAAGGACTACGCGCTTCTTCTAATATTCTATATAGACAATATACTCTTTATGTATTATGGAACTCACTAAACTAGAGCCTATAAGCTCCTTAAATCTATTAAAGACATCTATAAGGTTAAAGATAAAGAAAAGACAAGCTAGTTTCTAAGAATAAGGATTATAAAAGATTATAAAAAGCGCACAGTATTACAACTACATTATACCCATATTAACAAAGTTACTAAAAGGTTTAATTTAGACACCCTTAGCAGGTTCTCTTAGACTCCTTTGCCCTTAAAGGAGCTAGTTAAAAATCTAGAAGAGGCCCTAAAGCCTTAAACTAAGGCCTACTAAGAGCGCGTTAGCAGCGCGCTGTATATAGCTATTATGCTACGTCCTAACGCTGCCTATATAGTTTCTAAGCTCTCTTACTTTCTTACTAACTCTTTAGAAGCTTACATAAAGGCTGTAAATTATCTTATACAATACCCTTTACTATATAAGGCATAAAGGGATTACATATAGCAATAACAATAGTAAGAAGCTTACTATATATAAAGACGCGTCTTTTGCAGATGTTTTAAAAACTTATTAATCTTCTTAAGGCTACATTATTATGCTTTTTAAGGGTCTAATTGTTTAGAAAGCAGCTTGTTAAGCTACAGTAACAACCTTAATAACAGAAGCTAAGCTTCTTACATTAAAGTATTTAGCAAAAAAATCTATAGCGCTTAAGAGGCTATTTAAAGAGCTTAAGCTTATAGTCTTAAAAGCCTAAAAGATCTTCTACAACAACTAGCAAAATATACGCCTAGTTGTTAAAGGACAGGAAAGAATTACTTCTAAGCTCCGTTATATTAATATACAAAACATGTAGCTTTGCTAAGAACACTCTAATGGCTTGTTTTAAATTAAGTATTTACTAACAGCTAAAACGCTAGCTAATGAACTTACGAAGTACTTATTAAAGTAAAAGCTTAAGCACTTTAAAGAGCTTATTAATATAAAACGCGTGTCATATAAAGAATTATAAAAAAGATAGAGCACAAAAAAAAAGAGATAGATGTTTCATTATTAGAGTTAATTAGCTTTTTACACCTAGAGAACTTCTAAGATTTTAGGAGGAAAACCCCCTTCTAATAGGTATTTAGGTAACTAGGAGGTCTACTAGCTTGTCTAATAGCTCTCTAACGCGTTAATAATGCGTAGGGAGACTGTTAGCCTTACTAAAAGATCTCTCCTAGTTATTCTTACTAGCCTACTCCTTCTTACTCTTAAGGCCCTCCCTAGACTTCTTCTCCTTAGCCGCTTTCTCTAAAAGAATGCGGACGGCAGCTTATAGGCTTTTTTGCATACTTACTTTATAATTTATTAGTATAAGGAACTTAAAAAAAAAAAAAAAAACTTATAACAGCGTGTTTTTTTTAGAGCTTAGCAAGAAGCTTCTTAGCTAAAAAGATAGTAATTTAAGAGCTTTAATTATTAGTAAAAGCTTAAAATTTAAAGAAAAGTTATATATAGGACCTTGCAGGTCTTCCTATTAGATTACTACTAGCAGCGCGTCTTAAAGCTAAAGGCCCTATCTTAACAAGCTTTATTAGAGCTGCTAGACAAAGCGCTCTTAATGCACCTAAGATAAAGCACGCTGTAATGTGCACTAAGTACACTTTAACAACTAGGAGTTGCTGCTAAGGTCTTACGCCTATAGGCAGTCTTAACTAGAGTTTTAACCTTGCCTGCATGCTCTTTAAACGTGCAGGCTAGTGCTGTACTTAAAGTAGCACTAGTAAACTTAGCGTAAGAAGCGCGTTTTAGGGACAGCTATACTACTAGCAAAGGCAGCAATAGTAGTAGTAAGGGCAAAGGCGCAGGCAAAAATAAGAGTAGTAGGGCGGTAGCAGCATGCGCAGAGGCGCAGGTAGTAGCGTAGGCAGTAGTAGCTTTTTAAAGTTTTAATTTCTATATAAAGTTAGTAACTAAACAAAAAAAAAAGCTAAAACAAAGCTAGAGGCTACGTAGGAGTATAAAAAAGCGCGCAATAGCCTAAAAAACTATATAATAGTATAGTAGTACGTATAAAAGTAATTAGTATTGCTTTTAAAAAATTTGCACAAGTTACTAGGTAATACTTGTAGTAACTATAGTAGTATGAAATACTAAACTTGAACGGCTTAAAAATTTATTATTATGTTAGCGCCTCGCGCTAAGCTGCGCGTGCGCAGCGTATTATAAAACGTACTATAACTACATAGAGCACTGTACAGCTAACTAAAGTTTTAGTTACTTAAGAAGTGTGTTGCATATATTAGCTACGCGCCTTAGCTACAAGGCTCTAGCTTTAAGGCTCTACGCCTAAGCGTTAAGGCCTACGCAGCGCGCGCAGCGCTAAGCACTAAGGCTTAAAGCCTTTACGCTAAGGCTTAGACACTTTACGCTAAGCTTAGATATATGCATCTAAGCTCTACAGAACACTTGCCGTGCTTAGAGGTATCCCTCTAAGCTCTATAACCGTCTTTACAAACTACAGTATTTTTCTTTGTATTTATAGAGCGTCTTAGACGCTAGTAGAACGACAGAATTAACTATCTAGTTCTCTTAAACTACTG
This sequence comes from Alternaria sp. 'sect. Undifilum', assembly GCA_024321975.1. Classification (NCBI taxonomy): domain Eukaryota; kingdom Fungi; phylum Ascomycota; class Dothideomycetes; order Pleosporales; family Pleosporaceae; genus Alternaria; species Alternaria sp. 'sect. Undifilum'. Next base: position 5,754,976 of record JAJJZI010000003.1, read on the forward strand.
TTACTAGCTCCTTGTTCTCTACACTTAGCTCATTAATATTTTTCCTGCAAGTATTTTTAAATAAGGCCCTTATAGGATGCTAAAGTGATTACTTCTATAATTGAGGTAGTTTAGGTAAATGGTTGCAATATAGTTATATACTTTTTATATTTAGCTTATACTTAGTAAGTAAAGCTGCTATAAATATATAATTAAAAGTTTTGTAGTTTACTTGGTCTTTCTAAGTTACTTATAAACCTAGCAGTAAGTGTTATAAAAGTTAATCTATAATAAATTTTTATAGTTTATAATTAATATCTTAACACTACTTATACTTTTAACTTTTACTAAATTGCTAGAATCTTAGGTGGCGTCTCTACACTTACGCCTGCTACCTAGCTTATTTAGTAGATGATAATAATTTATAAGCTATTTTAGCCTTTTACTAGCAATTTAAGTACTACGTCTTATAAGTAAAGGTTTAGCTTATAATTGCTAACTTTATTTACTATTTAAGGATTAGGATCTTGCTATGCAAAATAATTTACGCTCTACAGCTTATTTACTAAGAATAAGAGTCTTATTCTAATAAGCTAGCGCATTAAAGTCTTTAAGCATAGAATATTAGACTAGTAATAAGTTATTAAGCTTATTTAAAAGAGGCTCTCTCCCTTTAGGCATTAATAGTTCAGCTTTTCTAGGCAAGCTCACTACTATTTAACTATTAAATACTCTGTAATTAATCAAGTTGTTGCTCCCTAAGGTCTCTAGTTTGAAATTTAGTTCTAAGGTAGTAAGACTAGTACTTTGCTGCTAAGTTAAGCAAATTTCTAATAGTGTACTAGCTTTGTACTCTATTTACGTAGCGTTTTCTAATTAACTTTTATTTTTAGTAGGTAGGCCTTCTTTACTACTTAAGATAGTATATAAATTACTTTTAAAGTTTTTAGTAGTTAGCTGTGTGTTTTAATTCGCCCTTCCTTAAATAAGCAGAACTTCTAAGTTCTTTTTAGCATGAACTAGCTTGCTTTCATAAAGAATTTTTATAATTTTCATTACTTAATCTCTGAGTAGCTTTTCCTTGCAATATTCTTTGTAGAATAACTATTTGTTAAAGGTTATATTACGGGTAGTAATTACCTAATTAAGTGTTAGTACCTATATATAGTCTATGTTAGAGGCTTAATAACTAACTAAATAACTAATATATCCGCAAAGATTAACTTTAAATCTTTAACAATTACGTCTAGCTACTTCCGCTCTGTTTAATAGATAGGCTTGGCAGCTGTACGCGTAAATTCTACTATAGTCTAGGCGTAAATTAGTAGTCTAGTGTCTAATCTTAGGTAGTTAATAGTGTTAAAAATATATCCTAAACTCTTCTTTAAGCACCTAGTTAGGGGACTAGTAGCTATATATCTTTGTAAGGCTTATTCTATATAGGTAAGCTGCTGTATCTATATTTACTACCTAAAGTTTAGCTAGTAGATTAGCGCTTGTACATATCTTAATAGCCTTTGTAATTAGCTTTTAGCTGGCTCTCTTTAATAAGCTGTTAGGCTTATAAGTATATAGCAGTAGCGTTCTAATTAGTATTCTTTTCTCTATTACTTATTCCTTATATCTTAATTGCCCTCTCTAAGGCAATGTAGTAGTATTATTATTCTAATAGATCTTTATAATCTTCTACTAATATTTTCTTCTAATTTTATAGCAAAGTCTTTAATTACTAGCATAATATTATTTAATGTTTTTAATTATATATTTTAATTGTATAGCTTGCTTAAGTAGTCTTTTTTAATAATTAGTGCCTATTTCTTAAGCAGCTAACTAATTATGAAGTTTAATAGATCTTATAAGATTTTGTAAAAAGGTTATAGTAATCTTTTTCTTTAGTTATTATACAATTTTTTACAAGGTATAAGCTGTTATATAGTAATTATATATTAATAGCTTTATACTAGTAATTTTTATATTTTGTAATAAGCAGACTAGAGTTTCAATAGCTTTTGGTTCTAAATAGCCGAATTAATAATGCTAGAGATTTATATTACTAGTGCGTAACTAAGGTTTTTTTAATTGTGCTACAGCATTTATAAGCAGTAGTTAAGTAATGTAATAAGTAAGTTACTTATAATTAATGAAGAAAAGACTAGAGTAATACTTGAAGTTAATTAAAACAATAGTCTTTTTAAAAATTATGAATTATATAGTATAATTATATCCTAAGTAGTAAGTGCCTGCCTGCTTAAGCTGTGCTTCTAAGATAATATTAATGTGGAAACCTAGTACAACTTAAACGTTAGTAAGCAAAAGATTAGCTGTATGAGGGCTAGCCTTGCTATATAGAATATTCTTTAGCAGCCTATTTCTTATTTAAGTAACTAGAATTGATTTAGTGCCTGCTTTAATAGTTTTGTTCTTAATACATTTGCTAAAGATGCTTAGTACTAGCTAATTTCTACTATTAACTAAGTAGACTGCTGCTCTACTATCTATAATTTTACAAAGAAATAAAGTATAAGAAGTAAAGGCTACACTAAAAACGTTTAGACTAAAATCCTTGATAAAGTCTTTTATGTTAATTAGTGCTAAAACTAATAAGCTAAGGTATAATCTACTAGACTTATTATTGGCTAATCTGCTAGTGCTAGCCTTTTAGCCTTTCTTCTCAATTTAGGTGTGTAGCGTTGCCTATTTGTTACTATTTTATTAATTAATAATTTTCTTTTTCTTGTTGTCTAACAGCTTAATTAGTATATTGCTAGGAGGGTATTTTCTAGTAACTATAGTTAAAAGTTAAAAGTAGTTGCGCAGTATTTAGAAGTGCTTACTTATAGATCTCTTACCTAGCTTACAAGAGTAAAAGTATAATTACTTACTACTTTTATTTAACTTGAGGTTATTAGTGCTTATGGATTATTAAGCTGGCTTCGGCCTTTTAAGACAACATTTTGACGTGACTACACATTTTGTAGACAACTTTCTGGTAAAAAAAGATTTATTACTAATAACAGGTATCCGGGCTTATTCCCCCTTTATAGCTAGCACGCAATTAGTGTGTTGTATATTTAGACAAAAACAAAGATGTGCAATATTTCTCTAACTAACTATCTTAACTAATAACTATTTACTGCTAACTGCATTTCTATTATTCTATTAATATTTTAGTAGTGTTGCATTTGCAGCGTTTGGTGCCTATTCTTAGATATAAATAAATAACAACAGCATTACTATCTATATATAGCTCTTTGTAGGAGTACTAACATACGGATTACTCCGGATCACTCCTTTGACATCCGGATCACCCGGGTTATCGGGTGATCCTAGTGGGATATCACGTGACGGCGCTAGTAGCGTGCATATAAAACAAGCCGGATTGTCAAAAGTCTTTTTAGTAGTTATTAGACATTTTGTTGCAGCACTTAGTTAATCAATATACTTATTCCCCTCTACTGATTATTTAACTACTCCTTCTTAGCTCCTACAGTTTTAAACCTAGCTGCTTAATCATAGTATTAATTCCCACTGCGTAATTAGCAAGCTAGAAAATTATTTGTTTAATTAGATTTTACTCTCCTCTTTTCTCTCCTACAGCACTAGCTAGCAGATCGCTGCTGCTGCTGTACCTCTCTTACTTATTGATTATATGATTAATCTCTTTCTAACGTATCCTACAACTTACCTACTAACTAACTAATTAATCTTATTGTTACCTTAACAATAACTTACGTTATAATCTTACAGAAGCATCTTACTAATATAGACTTTACTTACACACTGCTTGTTGCCTTAGTAGTAATTCTAAAGACCTAATTAAACTAGCTAACCTAGTTTGCTCTTTTAAGACTGCACTACTTAGAGAAGAGCATCTAGAATTAGGTTAATCTTAATCTTCTAGACGTGCTTTGAATTAACTACTAGGAGCTACAGTATCCTAAACTACCTAAGAATATTGAGTAACTAGTTGCTTCTTTACTTAACACAAGCGCACAAGAACAAGAAAATTATAAAATTGCTTAACGCAAATACAAAGCTTAAGTTCTTAATACTAAGTATAAGAAAGATAATTATAGCAAGCTAGTTAATAGATACAAAATATACGCAGCTTAATAAATAAAGAAGGTCGCTAAGATTACTAATGTTAAGGACTAAATTAGCAAGACTATCTATCTAGACCTGCTTTTAAATGCTTTAAATAAGCATAATTACTTAAAACTTCACAAGCTTTTAAGCCTTAGTAAAGATCTTAAAGGAGGATCTTGCACCTACTAATAAGAATACTTAGTATTTAATTAGGGCGCAGTACTAATCCTACCTAAATAAGGCTTACTAGAGATAAATGGGCCCTAAGCAATAGTTTACTAAGTAGCAGCTTCTATATTAATAAGCGACAATCTACTTACTCTCTAAAGTTGTTAGGCTACTTACCATTACTAATCTTTTAGACGCCTTAGGTACTAAAATCGCACTAGACTAGTCGCGCGAGAAGTAAAATAAGCTAGTATAAGTAATAGCGCTTAGTAAAGCTTAGTTAACTTTTAATAATTAGGAGAAATCTTAAGTATTTTATTGCAGAATTAATTAATTATTTCTTTGAAAAGAAAAGGACACACAGTGTTTTAAACAAGATCTAGATTAGTGTTAGCTTAATAATCTACTAGTACTAACAACTTAAAGTTAAACAAAAGTAGTAAGTAACTCTACCTTTGTCCCTGCAAGGCTAGTAAAAGACTTATAAGTAAGCACTTCTAGACACTGCGCAACTGCTACTAACTTTAAACAGTAGTTTCTAAATTATGCTCTATTAGTAATATACTAATTAAGCTGTTAGACGAGGACAAAAAGAAGATTACTAAGTAATAAAATAGCAACACTTAGGTATCTCTGCGCACTTAGATTAAGAAAGAAGGCTAGAAGACTAGTACTAGCAGATTAGCTACTAATAAGCTAAGTAGATCTTACCTTAAATTAATAGTTTTAGCACTAATTAACCCAAGTAACTTTATTAAAGAAGTTAGGCTAAACGTCTTTAGTATAGCTTTTACTTTTTATGCCTTGTCCCTTTGTACAATCCTAGATAGTAGAGCAGCAGTCTACTTAGTTAATACTATAAATTACCTAGTACTAGGCACTTTCAGCAAATGCGGTAATAATAAGACCGTCTTAGCAGGCACTTAATCTATTCTAGTTGCTAGAATAGGAAATAGACTGCTTAAGAACGTCTTGCATAGCGAGGCTAGCCCTAAGATAGCTAATCTACTACTTACTAACGTTAAGCTTATACTGTGTTTCTATACTAATATTGTGTCAGAAGAGCGGCTTAACTAATTAAGTATTTAGTATTTAGAATATAATTACACTATGCAATTGAGTACGCTTAAGAAAAATATTATTTTCATTAACTTTAACTATTATGTTTATTTTTTATCTATTAAACATAAACAAGTCTCTTATTATTTTGCTTAACTACTACTACTTGTAAACGTTGTAGTGTAATTAAGGATACTAAAGTTGCGTACTAGTAATAAAGACTCGTAGCATTAACAATTAAATTATCTAGAACAACAGGCTATTAAAGCCTTAGTCCGCTTAGCGTAGAACGTTAAGATTACTAGCAAGAAGCTATTAGAATATAATTACTATGTAATAGCTTATGCCTCGCAGATAATCTTATAGCAACTAAAAGAAAGATTACTACAACTTCTTAATAAGATTTTATAAGATCTGTTTAATTTCTTAACAGGTTATTTACTTAAGAAATAGGCGCTAATTATTAAAAAAGACTACTTAGGCAAGCTGTATAATTACAATATCTAGTTAAAGACACTAAAGAATATTATACTAGTAATTGAAGGTTTTGCTAAGAGAATTAAGAGGAAATATTAGCAGAGGATTACAGAAATCTATTAAAAAAACAATACTGCTACACAGCCTTAAAGAGGGCAATTAAGATATAAAGAATAGGTAATAGAAAAAGAGATTGTAATTAAGACGCTACTGCTATACACTTATAAGCCTAATGGCTTAGCAGAGAGAGCTAGCTAAGAGCTAATTATAAAGGCTATTAATATGCCTATAAGTGCTAACCTACTAGCTAAGCTTTAGCTAGTAATTATAAATACAGCAGCTTACCTATATAGAATAAGCTCTACTAAGATATATAGCTACTAATCCCCTAACTAGGTGCTTAAAGAATAGTTTAGGAAATATTTCTAATACTATTAACTACCTAAGATTAGGCACTGGACTGCTAATCTACGCCTAGACTAAAGTAGAATATATGCCTAAAACTGCTAAGCCTATCTTTTTAATAAGAATAAGGCAGCTAAGCATAATTATTAAGGATTTAAAGTTAATCCTTACGGCGATAGTAGTTATTTAGTTAGTTATTCAGCCTCGAACATATACTATATATAGATACTAACACTTAATTAGGTAATTACTACCTATAAAATAACTTTTAATAAATAGTTACTCTACAAAGAAAATTGTAAGGAAGAGCTACTAAGAAATTAAGTAATTAAAATTGTAAAGATTTTTTATAATAGCGAGCTAGTTAATCCTAGAGACAACTTAGAGATCCTCTCTCCTTTTGAAAGAAGTGCGGATTAAAATACATAACTATCTACTAAAAACCTTAGAAGTAATTTATCTACTATCTTAAGCAGTAAGGAAGTCCTACCTACTAAAGATAAGAGTAGATTAAAAGACGCTAAGCAAATAAAACACAAGGCTAGTGCGCTATTAGAAACTTGCTTAGATTAGCAGTAAATTACTAGTCTTACTACTTTAAAACTTACTTCTAAACTAAAAATCCTAGAGAACAATAATTTAATTAATTATATAGTTATTAATAGTTAAACAGCAGTGTAACTACATAAAAGAGCTAATTTATTAAAACTTATAAGTAGAATACTTTATTTACTAGTCTAACAGTCTATGTCTGTAATTTCTAACGCGCTAGCTAATTATAATAGAATACCTGCTTGTTTAAGTAGAATAGCAGGGCGTAAATTATTTTATAAGTTAAGATTTTAGATAACAAATAGTAGACAGGGTAAGTAATTAAAAGCTAAACTTCTACTTATAAAATATAGTACTTAGATTATTAACAAAAGCTTGTATTAGCTTATAAATTAATATCTTCTACTATGTAAGCTAGGTAGCAGGCGTAAGCGTAAGCGCGCAACTTAAGATCCTAACAATTAACTTAAGGGTAGAAGTATAGGTAGTGTTAACGCATTTATTACAGATTATAAGAATTTATTATAAAATAACTTTTATAATACCTACCTGCTAGGTTTGCAAGTACCCTGGGAAAACTAAGCAAGCTGTAAAACTTTTAATCATGTAGTTATAGTAGCTCTGCTTACTAAGCATAAGCTAAGTAGAAATACTTAACTACATTGCAATAAACTACCTAAACTGCTAAGATTATAGAGGTAATTACTTTAGCATTTTATAAAGGCCTTTTTTAAGGAAGCCTGCAGAAGAGAAATTAATTAGTCAAGTAAGACTAAGACTTAAACTAAGATATTAAAAGAAGAAGCAATTAATTACCTAATACTTATAAAGTAGGTTTAGACCTACAAGTTTAATTAAAATAGCTTCTTTTTAGTATACAAGGCGCGGATTGTTGTAAAAGGTAATCTTGAAAAAAAAGATTTAATTAATTTAACTTATGCTGCTACTTTAGCAGCTAAGTTCTTCTAAGCAGCAATAGCTATTGCTGCTAAAAATAATTTAGAGATTAAGTAACATAATATTATAGGAGTATTCTTTAATGCGTTAATTATAGTAGATAACTAAGTAATTTATAAGATGCTAAATAGCTTTAAGAAGCTAGGGAAGTGCGTACAGCTTAACTACGCACTATATAGATTATAAAACTTACTACTATTGTAGTATAAAAAGTTCTTAGGATTGCTAAGAGAGATTAGACTAATTGCCTTACTAGAGGAGCCCTGCCTATTTTTTAATTAAGAAAGGAGGATCCTAGTGCTGTTTTATCTAGATAATATCCTACTGCTTTTCGCAAAAGATTATAAGCAGAAAGCAAAAAAAATTTAGTTAAAGATTATAGATAAATATAAGATATAAGATAAAAGTTAGGCAACTAGTTTTTAAGTATCTAGATAATTAGAGATTGTAAGAACTAAATAATTACGCTTGTACATAATATGTACATTAATAAGATTACAAAAAAGTTTAAGCTAGAGAATAGTAGCTTTCTTAAGACTTTATTACTGTAAGAGGAGCTAATTAAGAATACTAGCAAAGCAACTAAGTAGAAGATTAAGGTCTACTAAGAAAGGGTTAAATTAGTGCTGTATACAGCTATTATGCTACAACTAGATGTTACCTACTTAATTTTAAAGCCCCTACACTTCCTTACAAACTCTAGCAATTAGTATATAAAAGCTGTTAAATAGGTAATTATATACCTATATTAAACAAAATAGAATGCGATTTAATATAGAAACTATAATAGTCTAGACCTAATAATTACAGGCAATGCTTTCTTTGCAGTTAATTAAGAAACTTATTAATTGTTTTATAAATATATATCTATCTTATATAGTAGTTTAATATTTTAGGAGGTAGCTTAGTAGACTATAGTAACTATATCAACTACTAAGGCTAAGCTGCTCGCCCTTAAGCACACTACTAAAGAGGCTATAGCCCTTAAACGCTTTTTTCGCGAGCTGTCTCTTAATCTAGGAGACGTTTAGACAGTTTAGTGTAATAATTAATAAACAATTAGGCTTGTAGTTAAAGAGAACAAGTAGGTTAGCACTTAATTAAGATATATAGATATACAAAATATGTAGCTGTAGTAGGAATTTACGAAAGGATTATTTAAAGTTAAGTACTTAAAAACAGCATTTATACTAGCTAATAGACTGACTAAGTTGCTTACTTAACAACAGTTTAAGAATTTTAAGCAGTTACTTAACCTTTAGCAAGTTAAGCACTTAATTATAAAAAATAATAATTAACAAACAGAGAATTTATATTAAGTAGTAACATTTATATACTAGGCTAAGTCTCCTCTTAATAGCTTATTTTATTAAGTAGGAGAATGTAAGCTAGACTATTACACTAAACTAAGACCAGGAACCTTATTACTAATAAGTATTAGACTTATTATACTTGCTAGACTCTATTATAGCATTACGCTTAGCCTAATTAGCTTTAGCTAGCTTAAGAGCAATTTGGGCTATCTAAGCTTAAAAAGCAAGAGTCTAGAAGTAAGCAGCATTGCAGCGCGATTCTAACTTATTACTTCTATATATAGTATTACTAAATAATTGTCTTCTTACACTAGCGTAATAATTGCTGTTATATAGTTAATCTGTATATTAATTAGGACGACGAACTTAAAGGCAATTGTATAAGGCAAGCGGGGGCAACATTCTGCGGGCAGCCTGCTCTTAAAGCAGTAACCTTTAAGCAGGTTGCTGCTAAGGCTACTTATGTTGCTGCTGTTGCTGTGTATAATAAGCTGTCTGTTGCAGCTATTAAGCGGGTTGCTAACTAGGTTGGCTAAGTTGTGCCTAGCGAATTTGACCCTTAGCATTATATCTAGGGTCGAAAGCGCTTATAGAAGTAGGAGGCTAAGCGGCAAAACCGCGATACAACACTTCTTAAGCGCAATAATTGTTAGCAGAAGCTTTTTGCGCAGAAGGCTTAGTAGTTATAACGCCGCTATTAATCTCTTTGCGGCGAGCAATAATGTCTTTAAGTAGTTAAGCTTTTAAAGCTTAGCATATTTTATTATTGTTCTATCCTTAAAACTATTTAGCAAGCTAAGCAAGAAGGTTAACAGGTTAGAGACTTACCTCTTTATCTCTATATATAGCTATAAATTAATTAGCGAGATTAATGTTAACCGTGTAGTAGGTGTAAGACGAGTAACTGCTACAGCGTGAGCTGCTCTAACTACTAGTCTAAACGCGATTAAAGCAGTGTTTAGCGTACAAACTATCTAGTATCTTTTGTATACAGCGCTTACACGGCAGAACGTAAAGGCGTAATAAATTAGCAGTAATCTTTAAGAAACTGCTAGGCGCCTTTTTCTAAGTAGAGGAGGGCGCGGTGCGCTTAGTAGACAGCTTAATAAGTGTTTTTAGCCTATTGCTGTTGCCGTGTTGCTGTTCACGCGTTACTACTTAAGTAGTAATCTGCTGTGACTTTTACTTTAGCTCTTAAGGAGCCTTACCCTTACGCTAGCTTAATTACTTAGTTAGACTCTTATTTAGATTTAAAATTAAATAAGAACTTAACAGCAGGCTTAATTTAGCAGGTAAAGCAATTATTCTTTAAGTAGAGCTACTAAATGTCTTGCAGTAAGCGTACAGATTAATAGGCAGAGGCAACTAATTCTTATTATTTTAGAGATTAGCTGCTTACTAAATCTTATTATTAAAAAGGCTTTAGCGCGCTTAACGCTTATGCTTAGCACTGTTCTTACGTTGCTAGTGACGGCTTTCTAATTAACAATTACGTTGTTAACGATAGCTCTCTAAGCTTTGCTTATTGTTGCTTAGGGCAGACAACACCAGAACGATTAGTAGCTAATTAGTAAGAGAACAATAAGGCAACACTTACTATGTTAGTGATAGTAATTAAGACAGGATTAGAAAGACTTAGTAATTAGATTAATTGAGGTTAAAGAAAAAAGGTTTTAGAGGGGCAATAGACGCAATTAATTTTGTTGTGGCGATTGCGCAATAACTATTTACGCGATACTTAAGGTCTATCTAATGTTTTAATATTACTTAGAGCTGCTGGATCAATTTAAGCAACAACACGCAGCATTACTATAACAACAGAGGATTACGCAGAGGAGCTATAATTATAAAGGCCCTTTTAATTAACAACTTAGATTTATTATAATTACCTAGTTGCTTACAGCTTAGATTAATAGTATCTCACTAACCTAGGGGGTGTGTTAGAGTACTAACATACGGATCACTCCAGATCACTCCTTTAACATCCGCATTACCCGGGTTATCAGGTGATCCTAGTGGGATATCACGTGACGGCGCTAGTAGCGTGCATATAAAACGAGCCGGATCGTCCGAAGTCTTTTTAGTAGTTATTGGACACTTTGTTGTGGCACTTAGTTGATCAATATACTCATTCCTCTCCACTGATCATTCAACTACTCCTTCTCAGCTCCCACACTCTTTTATTTCTAAAAGCATCTTATAAAATTTTCCTACTTGTTAGTTTGTTCTAGCTACTTAATAGCTATCTTAACACGCCTTTGCTCTTTGCTAAGCTACTTTTAAGTTTCTTTACTAAGGTTGCATTCGCGCAGAAGAAGATTGCAAAAGTAATATACTTTTACTACACCTAGACTATTAACATGCGTATTGTATATAGTATACTAGCTAAACTAGCCTTTTATACTCCTTATTGTAACCGTAACATCCATAACACTAGACGTATCAAAGATTTCTTAAGTATAGTTATATTCTAACCTCTATACTAACTTAACTACTAAAGAGACTATTACTACTAGCTTCTTTTTAACTAACAGAGGTAGCTGCTTAACAACAGTAAACGCCGGCTTTGTAATCTACTACTATAGCTTCTAGTATAGTAACTTAGTAAAGTCTAAATTTACTTAATATAAGTTATTTGACTTTGTGTTAAAAAGAAAAAAGAATAGTCTAAGTATTATATTGTTTATATATAAGTTGTTTGTATATAAGTTATTTGTATACAGTACTATGTAGTGTAGGAAATCTTAAAGGTAAGAAGCAGTAGGTAAAAAGCTTCTATAAAGAAGTATTGTAGGCTCCTACTGTAGTAACGTATATATTTTTACTCTTCTCCTTTATCTTTATTACAATCTTGTTGCTAGCTATAGGCTAGCAATTGCTGTTAAACACGTTTTAATTAGTGTTGTTTTTTAGTACATTTTAGCAAACTTCTGTACTCTAATTTCACTTAGTAGTCTAAGCTTTTCTGCTCTAAGCGCTTAGCGCGTAGACCTTATCCACTCACCGTTAGAATCTCGTTAACTACACACATTTTTTTTTGACTTTGGCAACTAATTAGTAGAGAGTAGCTGCTTTTCACTTTTTAGAAACCCCATTTTAACTACAACAACTACCACCACCTTTGACACCTTAAAAATAAATATATTATTAATCTATTCTTAATTTAGATCTACTTTATAATACTAGATGTTTTTTTTCTTTTTAAAGAAGTAATTAACTAATTCTATAATAAAATATAAAGATCTTTTTTAAATTATGAAGAGTTAATTAAGCTTTACTAAGTGCTATTACTTATACTAGCTTATTACGCTTTTTACGTAACTAGTCTAGTGTCATTTTAGTGCCTAAGGCGTCTGAAAAATTAGTAACTACTAATAGCCTAATAACTTTAGAAAGTAAGTAGATTATTGCTTATTAATATAAGAACTGCTAATTAGTAAACTATTACTTAGAGCCTATTTGTCTCTAGTAGGCCTTATCTAAGTGTAATCTATACTACGCCCTAATTAAATACTAAGTATTCTAATCTGTAAGTGCTAGATCCTTTTTTAAAATGTTTACTAAGGATTAAAGACTTGTTTAGTTCTAAGTAATTATACTTATTAAGACGTTTAAAAGCAGGTCTAGATATATAGTCTTACTAATCTAGTTTTTATTATTAGTAATTTTAGGAACTCTTTTTATTTACTAAGTAGTCTATACATTGTACTTATTAATTAGCTTATTATAAATATTTTTTTATACTTAGTATTAGGTATTTAAGCTTTTTATTTACGTTTAGCAATTTTGCTGTCTTTTTACATTTATATGCTAGCGCTTAGTAATAAAGTAACTAGTTGCTTAACATTTTTAGGCAGCTCTAAATACTATAGCTCTTAGTAATCTATAAAAGGCACGTCTAGGAGATTAGGATTAACTTATTCCTATATGCCTTTTTCTAAGTAGTGCAGTTTTAATAGAGCAAACTAGGTTAGCTAGTCTAATTAAGCCTTAAGAATTACTTTGAAGATAATAAGTAGTGTATTAGTAAAGTCTATTTTAGTAAAATACTTTGTAGAATTACAACATAAGTTATCATTAAAGTAAGCAAAATTTAATTAGTTAGTTAGTAAGTAGCTATAAAGTAATGATAGTAGCCTATAAGTTATCAGATAAATTAGTAAGAGGTTAATTATTTTAATTAAGTAGGTAAGAAGTATAGTAGCCGCAGCAATCTCCTAGCTATGCTATAGGTAAGTAGAGGAAAGTAAGGTAATAATTAAATAGTTAACTTTCTAGCTTGCTAATTGCGTAGTATAAATTACAACTACAATTAAGCAGCCAGGCGTAGAACTGTAGAAGCTAAGAAGGAGCAATTGCTTAATTACCCAAGTAGAAAATAAGTGTATTAAGCAACTAAGTGCTATAACTAAGTATCTAATAACTACTAAAGAGACTTAAGACGATCTGGCCTGTTTATATAGGCGCTAGCGTGGTTATCACGTGCTCAGCTTACTAGGATCACCTGATCACCAGGGTGATCCGTATGTCAATACTCTAACAAAAGTATTGTTACTAACACCTGTACGTAGCTGTTTAGGGACAGATAAATAGAAGACATTATTCTATACACTTTTAAGATGTATTTCTCTTATTTATAATATATAGATAGAAAGCTAAACTTTAAATAGTTACGTAATATGTACTTCTTGCTTATTTAATAAGCTATACGCAATAACTTAGAATAGTAGTAATAATACGTAATGCTTTACAAGAAGTATACCCTAATTTCTTACTTTTACTATGCTAAATACGCTAAGAAAGGCAATTAAACATACTTTAAGTATATTAACCTTAACGTTAAGCATGTAATGAAAGAAGGCTTTAGTGCTGTAATAATTTCAGGCAGTGTATTATATAATAATAAATATGAGAAGAACTGTATAGAGATACTACTAGGATTTTATAAGTATGTGCTAAAGTACCTGCGCTAATGCAAAAATGGAGGTATTGAATTATTAAATATTTATTAAAGAATAAGAAGATAAAACTAATTAAACAGAAAATATATTAGAGGCTGTTTTTAAATTTTAATAAATAAAATAAATTTACAAGAAGAAATAGGTTTAAATTTTATTACTTCTTCTACTTTATATATCTACTAGGCTAACTAACTATAATTGTTGCACTATTCTTTTTTAGTTTATTATAGTTTAAAATAGTGTAATAGAGGTGCCTGCTATAGAAACTTATAAGGAGATTTGTAAGGCGTACTACAATTTTACTGCTACTTTTTATACTTCTTCTAGTTATTCTAATTAGTTTAAAGGAATTAACTAGCTATTTCTTGCTAATGTTTATATTAAGTATAAGTCTTAGATTTATAAGGCCCTTCTTAGACAAGCTAAGTAATATAATTCTCTTATTTATAAAGAACTGCACAACATACTATAAAGCGCTAAAAAAGAATCAATTATTAATTATATTAAAGAATATTATAATTACATTCTATAGCAAATCACTAACTTATAACCTATAGTATAGAAATTAAGAAAAAATGCTTTTTATACTAATCTCGCCTAAGGTGTTCTTAACTAATTATTCTTTTTTACTAATAGAAAAAACTCTCTACACATAATAAATGACTAAAATAAGTAGAATACTAATTTCTTTTAAGCTGGTTCTTTTTAGCGCCTTTAAAAAGCGCTTAGCCTAAAATTAGATAAGCGCTAAGTCTTCTAAGAAAGTAAGAATTTAGTTATACTTTTTTTTATAGCGCTTTCTTTACACTTGCTCTTAATTTAGTATAGTTATTTTAAATAATATCTTAGTGCTAATAGCTTTAACTAAGTAGCTGCATTATAGTTACCTCTAGTTAATTTTAGAAACTTAAGCTTTAGTTAGAGAAGGCTTAGGCAACCTTGACAATATATACTATCCTGGACAATGATCAGTAGTTTACTAATCATATCTACCCTTTTGTAGTTGTTTGGCGTAGTGGTGCAGGGCTGCGTTCTGACATTATAATTAGTGAACTGCTGACGTGGCAAGTTGAGAATACCGCCGAAAGGTAGGCCGAGGCTGGTAGTTCGATTCCCCACGAGGTCGGTTCAGCATAAGCCGGCTAGGTAGGCTGAGATACGCTCGTAATAAGGTATCGTGAGCTGCTAGAGGGTCTAGTACCTGCCTGTCTGTTATAGGCTTGTGCCAAGAAGGCCTGCGTTATAGCGCTAAAGAGGGCTTAACGTGGATAGGGCCTACGTTTAAAAGACGTTAGCGTATGCTAAAGAGCTGCGCTTGAGGACAAGCGCTATAAAGAAGGAGGATATTGTTAGAGAAGGCTTAGGCACCTTGACGATATATACTATCCTGCACAATGATCAGTAGTTTACTGATCATATCTACCCTTTTGTGGTTGTTTGGCGTAGTGGTGCAGGGCTGCGTTCTGACAGCTTTTACTACGTTTACTACGATATCTGCGCTTAAGCTAAGTATATTAACTATTACTACTTAAGAACTTCATTCAAGTAAGCGTTTAAAACAGTAAAAGATAAGCTTAAAGTAGGAATATATCTAGGTTAAGTATGTAGTAAAAAAATTGCTAAGCTTACAAAATTTAAGTGCTTACTACATACTTATATTCTGTAGCTACTATATAGAAATGCGTTTTATTAATACTAGGCGGCAACTTAACTAATTAAGTTATATTTTTTTTTCTGTTATTCTGCTGTTTTTTCTTCCTTTTCTTTTTGTAGAATAAAGAGCTTAATAGGGCTAAGCTTGCAGGAAGAGGAGGTTTATACTAGTGCATAAGGTAATACTCTACTGCACACTAGGTTAGTGCTTAACTACCTAATCTTAAGGTATATAACCTCTTCTATGTATTGCGGAAAGGGGTTACTATTTTTTAATTATCTACTTACTTTACAACTCAACTCCTGCACTGTACTATTAAATAGGCGTCTCCTTCTACTCATAGTCTTTTATACTTAACCTATAATAAGATCATTATCTTACTAACCCTGTTCTTGCATGATCTAACTACTGGTAAATTTCTGCCCTCGTAGCAGTATGTCTTTATACACGCCAACACCCGTACACTATGCTGTAATATAGTATATAACTTCTGCGGCGAGTATTTTTTTATTTTAAGCTCTCTTCTAAAAAAAGCATCCTTTACTACTATTTACTTAGTACTTAATCTAGTCTAACTTAAACTACTTATACAGACCCCTAGGTTTATTAAGTATTTTAAAACTTAACTACTTAGCTAGACTATTAAGTTTATAAAAAATTTAAACATGTTCTTTATTAATAAATTTTTTATAGATAAAAAGATTATTAAGCTCTAATTTAGCTAGTTATAGAAGAAATACATAGTCTTTAGAGTATTTGCTAATACTAGCGTACCATTTAAAATTTATTATTTTAGTATCTTATTCTTCCTATTTATTGTATAAGAAATAAGTACAGAAACTAGAACTTAGCTTAGATAGCTATTACAAGACGTTAAATTAGCGATAAAGGAAAAAAAGGTAGAAAAGAAGAAGTAGGCTTTCTATTATCGCGTCTATAAGTTAGTAAGTAAAGTAATAATAGTATTACCGCTTTACTTTATTTAGGAGTGTCTAGTAGTAAAGTAATAAGAATAAGCAGAATAGAGCGCTTTAAGTTAGAAAGCAATTCGTGTCTTTGTCTTGCTTATCTTTATTTTTGTCTAAATATACTAGAGCAACACACTAATTGCGTGCTGGTAATGCTAAACCTAGGGGCATAAGCCTAAATACCTGTTGTTAGCAATAAATCTTTTTTTATTAAAAAGATGTCTACAAAATGTGTAGTTAGATAAAAGGTTATCCTAAAAGGCTGAAGCTAATACAGCATATATAAGACAAATAACTACTACAGCAACTGCTACCTTATCTACTTATTTAAACGTAGTTAAGGCACTACTTAGCATATAAACTATTAAGCAATTTCTTTATACAGCGCTTACAAGGCAGAACACAAAAATGTAATAAATTAGCAGCAATTTTTCAAAAGCTAGTAGGTACTTTCTTTTAAGTAGATAAAGGCGCGTTGCGCTTAGTAGACAGCTTAATAGGCGTAAAAAAGCTTTTTACTGTTACTATATTACTGATTACGCGTTGCTGCTTAAGTAACAAGCTACTATAATTTTTACTTTAGCTTTTAAGCAGCCTTGCCCTTGCACTGCGTCAATCGCTTAGTTAGGCTCTAATTTAGATTAAAATTCTAATAAAAAGCTAAAAGTAGGCTTAATCTAATAGGCGAGTTAGTTGGCCTTTAAGTAGAGCTACTAAAAGTCTTTCAATAAGCATATAGATTAATACATAGATAGAGGCAACTAATACTTATTATTATAAAAATTAGCTACTTGCTAAATCTTATTATTAAACAGGCTTTAGCGCGCGTAATGCTTATTGTCGCAACGTGTATATGTATCCTCTAGCCGGAGTACGATTTATCGATCGGTCGGTATTTTGTTTCCGACAGTTATGAGCCCGGTGACGGTGAAACTGCAATAAGCAATTTTGATGTGGTCGCTTACCTAGGTGGGTGACCACAAGCAAGAAATAGCAGCAAAAATAAGCCTAGGGGATACAACATAGACAGCCCGCAGAACAAGGTAGCTTCGCTAGCCTTATAAGGTTGGTGCGCCTCTATTAAGCGCTAGAGCCAGCGAGCCAGTATCCTAACCTCCTGCTCAAGAGAGCGCCAAGAGAAGAGCTCTTAGGTAGATTACCTAGCTGGTTGCTAGTAATCTAGGGGGTGTGTCGCAACGTGTATATGTATCCTCTAGCCGGAGAACGATTCATCGATCGGTCGGTATTTTGTTTCCGACACTTATGCTAAGCACTGTTTTTACATTGCTAGCGCAGGCTCTCTAAGCAACGCTTACGCTTGTTACTATTAAAGGCGGACTACACTAGAAAGATTAGCAGCTAATTAGTAAGAGAATAATAAGGCAACACTGCTTACTATGTTAGTAGTAGTGGTAGTGCGGTGGTGATTAAGAAGGCTTAGTAATTAATATTAAGTGAGGCTAAGGACAAAAGTTTTAAAGAGGCCGCTGACGTAATAAATATTGTTATAGTTACTACGCACTAACTAATTACGCAATATCTAAGGTCTATTTATTATTTTAATATTGCTAAACGCTGCTAGCTTAATTAAAACAAGCAGTATTACTACAACAACTAACAATTAAGAGGAGGAGTTATAACTATAAAGAGCTCTCTGAATTAACAGCCTTTATTTGTTACAATTACTTAGTTGCTTACAGCCTAGATCAATTATATCTTACTAACCTAGGGGGTGTATTAGAGTATTGAAATACGGATCACCCTGGTGATTAGGTGATCCTAGTAAGCTAAACACGTAACGACCACGCTAGCGTCTATATATACAGGCCAGATCGCCTTAAGTATCTTTAGTAGTTATTGGACACTTAGTTGTGGCACTTAGTTGCTTAATACACTTATTTTCCACTCGATTGATCAAGCATTTGCTTCTTCTTAGTTCCCATATTAGAATGCGTATAAATTAAATCTAATTTATTCTTTTCTTAAACCCGACTATAAGAAGATAGCTAGCCTAAATAAATTTAATTAGCTAGAACAAAAATGCGCTAGTACTAAAATGCGCTAGATTATACTATTTGACTAGCGTACAACCTTGATTCTTAAGAAAGTAAAAACGGCAGCAGATAAGATTAGTAAAGCATATAAAAAGATAAGTACGCTAGTAGATATAGACTTAGAGGTAAAAGACCTTATTAAGTCTCTAATTGATTTGAAGCTTAGGCTATTAACCATTAATATACTTATAGCTTACTTTACGACTGAAAAAACTTTTAAAAAAACTTACTAAATATGCAGTCTTTATTGCACAAGTAACTAATACTGAACTTTCTAGTAGAAAATATAATAGTTCCTTTATTTCTAATGCTGAAAAAAAACTACTTAATTAGACAAGTATAGTATACTTACATAACGCAGAGACAAATACCTTCTATTATATATAAAGTGTTGTAGGGCAAATGCTTAAGGACTATAAGCTATACTACACCCTAAAATAAATAGAATAAGTTAGTGTTCACTATGTGTTGGAGTATTGACATACGGATCACCCTGGTGATTAGGTGATCCTGGTAAGCTGAACACGTGATAACCACGCTAGCGCCTATATATACAGGCCAGATCGTCTTAAGTCTCTTTAGTAGTTATTAGATACTTAGTTATAGCACTTAGTTGCTTAATACACTTATTTTCTACTTGGGTAATTAAGCAATTGCTCCTTCTTAGCTCCTATAGTTATAAGCTTAGCTGCTTAATTGTAGTTTTAATTTATACTGCGCAATTAGCAAGCTAGAAAGTTAACTATTTAATTATTACCTTACTCTCCTCTACTTACCTATAGCATAGCTAGCAGATTGCTACAGCTGCTATACTTCTTACCTACTTAATTAAAACAATTAACCTCTTACTAATCTATTCTACAACCTACAGGTTACTATTATTATTAATATAGCTACTTACTTACTAACTAATTAACTTGTGCTTACTTTAATAATTACTTACGTTGTAATTCTATAAAGTATTTTACCAAGATAAACTTTATTAATATACTATTTATAACCTTAAGGGTAATCCTTAAAGCTTAATTAGACTAGCTAACCTAGTTTGCTTTATTAAGACTACACTACTTAGAGAAAACTATTTAGAATTAAGTTAATCTTAATGTCCTAAACGTGCCCTTAATAGAGTACTAAAAGCTATAGTATTTAGAGCTGCCTAAAGATATTAAGCAACGAGTTGCTTTATTACCTAGCGCTAGCGCATAAATATAAAGTGACTACAAGATTACTTAATATAAATATAAAGCTTATTTATTTTTAAGGTATCAAAGGTGGTGGTTGTTGTTGTAGTCAAAATGGGTTTTCCAAAAAAGTGAAAAGCAGCTGCCCTCTACTAATTAGTCGCAAAAGTCAAAAAAAGATTGTGTGTAGTTGACGAAATTTGAACAGTAAGTAGATGAGGTCCACGCGCTAAGCGCTTGGAGCAGAAAAGCTTAGACCACTGAGCGAAATTAGGGTTAAAAAATTTGCTGAAGGTACTAAAAAACGACACCAATTGAAACATGTTCAACGGCGATTGCTAGCCTATGGCTGGCAACAAGATTGCGATAGAGGTGGAGGAGGTGGAGGTGGAGGAGGGTAAGGACACATACGTTACCGCAGCGGGAGCCTGCAATACTTCATAATAAAGCTTATATAATTAATACTAAGTAGTAAGAAGATAATTATAACAAGCTAGTTAATAAGTATAAAGTATAAACTACTTAGTAAATAGAAGAATTTACTAAAATTACTAATGTTAAAGATTAGATTAGTAAGACTATACATCTAGACCTGCTATTAAACGCCTTATAAGTATAATTACTTAAAGCTTTACTAGCTTTTAAGCCTTAGTGAAAATGTTAAAGAAAGAACCTGCACCTATAAATTAAAATACTTAGTATTTAATTAGAGCTTAGTATAAATTCTACTTAGACAAGGCTTGCTAGAAGTAAATAGGCCTTAAGTAATAGTTCACTAAATAGCAGCTTCTATATTAATAAGTAATAGTTTACTTGCTCTTTAAGGTTGTTAAGCTATTAGCAGTCACTAATTTCTTAGACGCCTTAGGCACTAAGATTGCACTAGACTAGTTGCGCAAGAAGTGTAATAAGCTATTATAAGCAATAGCGCTTACTAGAGCTTAATTAACTCATAATAATGTATAAAAGATCTATAGTGTTTTGTTATTTATTTTTTTAAGGTATTAAAAGTGGTGGTTGTTGTAGTAGTTAAAATGGGTTTCTAAAAAAGTGAAAAGCAGCCACCCTCTACTAATTAGTCGCAAGTTTAAAAAAAAAGATTGTGTGTAGTTAATAAGATTTAAACAGTAGGTAGATAAGATCCACGCGCTAAGCGCTTAGAGCAGAAAAGCTTAGGCTACTAAGCAAAATTAGAGTTAAAAAATTTGCTAAAAGCACTAAAAACAACACTAATTAAAACATGTTTAACAGCAATTGGTAGCCTATAGCTAGCAACAAGATTGCGATAGAGGTAGAGGAGGTAGAGGCAAGTAAGGATACGTACGTTACCACAGCAGGAGTAGGCTAGTAAATGGGTATAGGTTGGGTTGGGGTTGTGGTCTGACGTAAGCTGACCCAACCCCAACCCAACCACAACCCAAGGATTTCACGCTAAATTTAGGTATAGGTTGGGTTGGGGTCGCACAGACTAGTGGTTGTGGTTGTAGTTAGGTCGCACAGACTAGTGGTTGGGTTGTGGTTGGGTCGCACAGACTGTGGGTATAGGTTGGGTTGTAGTTAGGTTAGGGTCGCACAGACTAGTAGTTGTAGTTAGGTTGTAGTTGTTATTATAGTTAATTATTACAGCCTTAAAGTTAATAAAGAGAGCATATTAAAATTATTATATACAGAAAAAAGCCTAACTACTATGCAATCTTTTTGTAGAAAGCTGGAGGAATGTAAAGTCAGTACTAAATTTCTTGTAGTACCTAACAGCTATCTTTAAATCTTTAGCTTAAATAGTAACTCTCTTTACATAAATAGCATTAACGTTGCAGTCTATATTTATTAGTTAGTATTAAATTTAAGAATAATAAGACAATTATAATACCTTTAAAGTAGCTAACTAGAACGCTTCAGCTAACTCTTAAAGAGCATAAATTGCCTCTACCTAAAAGCGTAGATTAGAGTAATAAGTGTGCGCAATCTTGTAAACAAGACGGCTAAATAGGAGTTTAAGCAGTAATAGTTTAGTTAACTTTTACTGCTTCTTAATCTCTCTTAGCGCAACAGCTATACGCTATTAGTGTTTAACTATTATAATAGACTGTAATAACGTACTGCCTTGCTTGTATTAACGTTTTTTCTTTACAGCCTTAACTTTTGTAAATAATACAGGCAGCTTTTAACTAGCCTTTGCATGCAAATTCTTTATAGGCGCCTTGCCACTAGTTAAAGCTTGCGCAGTTTGCTTAGTGCGCGCTATTATTGTAGTTATAAAGTCGTTAAAGATTGTATTAAGCGTATAGGATTATTACTGTTTTTTTGGCAGCAATAGGGTGCGCAAGTAGACGTGATAAAAAGCTGTTATAATGCGACGTGCTAGGGTGTATTGTTAGTTTGTAGTTAATTGGCTAGGTGTGTCTAAATATAGGAAAAAATTCAATTCTTAGTTAGCTTTAATAAGGGCGCACAGGCTACACTAGCTATAATACAGCAATATTTCTAAATCTCTACTTACTATTTAACTACCACAACTAAAATTAACTAATTACAGTTAATTATTACGTCTATCACAATAATAACAATTAAAGAAGAGCTAAGCAACAGTCCTAAAGGCCTAGTTCCGCGCACTCTAATTTTAGTGCTATTAGGTTTTAAACGCGATAAGTAGGAAAAGCTTATAGAGGTATTGAACACAGCTGTTAATTATAGCGCATGCTAATTTGTAAAGAGTTACAAATGCGAAGAAGACAAAATTAATAATATACTTGCGCGACGCGGCTAAAGCAGTTTAAAGAAAAGTTGCCCTACAAATTTAAAAGTCCTATTTAAGAAATTATTAAGCTTTAGTTCTTAAGCTATTGCGCAAAGAAGTCAAGCGGCTTAATTTAATCTTAAGACAAAGGCCTTACAAGATGCACACGCAGCTAATTGCGCTGCTATATACTAATTAAAGAAAAAAATAAAGGGCAAAGAATAATATAAAAATGCGAGTGTAAAGAGGCACAAAGAAATAATAAAGGCAGCGTAAGAAGTGCTTAACTAAAAGCAATACAACGCTTAGAAGAGTAGTAAGTTAACACAGCTATTTATTACAGAGTTGGACTTACCTATATATAGGTAAGTGGCTATAGACGTCCTTTAATTAAATTTATAAATAATAGAAAGACGCATACTACGAAGTCAATATAAAGCAGCACGCGAGAGTTCTAGATAAGGCGGCGCAGGCAACAGAGAGTTTAAATAATAGTAGCTAGAGTTATACATATACTTGAATTTATAGCTCTAGCAGTGTTCTTAAAAAGATTATGCGTCGCACTTATAATAATAAATTAACAAAGCTTTGCACTAATACTTTTAAAAGCAAACAAGCTAAAAAGAAATAGCAAAACTTTATCAATAGTATAAGTCTAAAGAAGTTAGCTATTGTTACTAATATAAATTAGAAGTATGTTTTATTACATACTTTTAATACATATACTTACTAACTAGTATAAACTATTTAAGCCTCTGCTAGTGTAGGAGTCCTTAAGACTTAGCGACAATACTATCTTACTCAGCGACAAGCTATATATTAAGAGACATAATAGTAATAAATGCGATAAAGAGGTTAACGATAATTCTAATATTAATGCGTACTACAATTAATGTGAGGATAAGTATAAGACTAAGGAGCAGTGGCAGGAACTACAGGCTAAAGTTAAGAACAAAAATAAGAATAAGAATATAGATTCTAGCAATTCTACAGACTTTGAAGGCTTTTTAGATTAATTACAGTAGTAATATTGCTCTAAGTAATAAGCATTAGTTAGCGCTTTTTACAGCTTATTAACACAATTTATATTACGTAAGAATTATTAAAGAACTTAAGAACTGTACTACTTTCATACTAAAGTTTTTTAAATTGATAAGATTTTATTTAAAAGCGCCTAACATAGTACGTAATTAAAGAAGCAAGTTAATCTTAATTCTAATGTATACGCGTCTACTAAAGGCCTGTGTAGTGTTATAGTTGTAGAGCAGATATTCATTTACTGTACGCTAGCAATTGCAATAATTTATTATAGCTTTTTATCACATTCTTAAACTAAATACTGTTTACATACACATTATTATAGTTAAACACGTCTACAATTTTCTATAGACCCTCTACTAATTTAAAATAAGCAGACAACAGGTTACTTAGGGAGAAGGGCATAAGAAATTAAATTTATTAATGTACCTACCTTAAGAAGCATTACAGGAGGAAGGAGGAGATAAGATAGCAACTAATTAGAATAAGTAGTAGAGTACAACTAGCTAGGCTTAAAATCTAGACAGCAAATCTCCCTACTAGAACTGTGCTACTTGTACTAGTAGCGTTTGGCTTAAGTTTAGAGAAGCTGCCTATATTGCAACTAGCTGCTCTTACGTATTCTGTCTTAACTGCGGCATAATTCTGCAACACCTAAGGCTAACAAGAATAGAGACTAAACACCTTATAAACTATATAAATACCCTTAATTGTAAGGGTACCTTAGCTCCTATTTACAATAGTCTACGCACACCAAACTCTATACAACTTTAACTTTAAAAAAGTAGTACATCTACTTTAATACTTAAATATACTTAAGAGGCCTTTAAGAAAGAGCTCGTACAAGTAGTTATTAACAGCAATTAGTTATTCTAAACTATTAAGCGGCTATTATTTACGCGCTTTCTCTAATTTCTAAGGCCTTAGACTGCAATAATTATCTGTTATAAATTTAGGTTAATGTTTTAGAACTAGTTTAACAAAGCAAAAGCCTCTCTTCTTAACAACCTAGGCTCTACAACTAAGATTTTAATTGTACTAGATGCATAGTCTATAGCTAATCATTTTAGTTCTCTTGTAGTTAAGAGGTACTATATTACACAAAACTAGCAACTCTAAAAAAAAACTACTTAATTTTATACTAATACGCGGACAACACACTAGAATTCCAATAGCTGCAGAGGTACTACGTGTACTTTTAGACACTAATACTAGGTCTCGCCTTCTAGCTACTACTTGCGACAATGCTAGCAACAACACAGTATTTAGTTAGACTATTTAGTTAATACTAGCAGATAAGAATATTAGCTAGAGCGCCTTAGAAAACTCTATTCTATGCCTAGCTTATATTATTAACCTAGTAGTTCAAGACATAATCTAACATCTCTAGCTAGCTGCTACTATAGAGGTTAGACTTAGGGAGGTCTTATAGAGGCAACATATTAAAGAAATTAAATAAGAAATGTCCTTTCTAAACTCACTTTGCAAAGTATTTATACTTTTATTATATTTAATTATTACATTCTAACTACTTTTTAGATCTAAGCTATCTGCATTGCTATTAACACGTTACTATAGCAGTACAAGCGATTCCTTGCTACTTAACAACATCTACTACTAAAGGAACAACTTTCTGTTATTCGCGATGTAAAGACTTAATAGAACTTAACATATAATATGTGCAAGCGTGCGCTTAAGCTCTTATATACATTAATAAATAGCTAGTACAAGAAATAGTAATAAAAAGAAGTACTTGTGTTGTTGTTGCTTCTAACAACAACCTAAGAGAGATTAACTTTTGCGACCTTAAGCGTCCTTAACTCTCGTCTATTAAGTAGCACTATATTAAGGTAATTACAGAGATGCTTCAGCAGTTTAAAGACGCTATAAGCTTTTTAAGTAAGAACTAGAAGCTGCAAGTCTAATATATTTAGCTTATATACAACTGTCTTTTTAATTTTATAGACTTAATATCTAACAATCTTAATAAAGACGTAGAAAGTTGCACTACAAAGTAGTCTGCAATAGTATAAGCTGCTGTAAATAAGAGAAAGGTAAAGCTAAGTGTAAAGGGCTGAAGCCTTGATGTTCTCTAGTACTCGGCCTGTGGCCTTCGTTGGCTTTTCTTACCTCAGCATTAGCACCTCAGCACTAGCTGCTGACTATCGGCCGCACTAGTTACGCTAACTGTCAGCTAACCCGACGACCTCTGATAACCTTAGTTAGTCCTAACCTCGGCTAGTCCTAACTATCCGGATTAGATATAAAAACCCACGTAGTCTCTCTATAGTTCTGTATCTAATTTATTCACCGTTTACTTTGCATCTTTAGTCAACCCAACGCACCCTTACAATTAAATTAGATCCTTCTTTAGCTACTTGTGTAGCTACGTCGTACTTAGGAGCCCTCTAGAGCTATATCTAGACGAGAAGCCAGCTAGAGCTATATCTACGCGCGAGAATCTAATTAATTAGAGCACTAATTAATTAGTTGACTATTTAAATCCACTGAAGGATTAATAGAAGAAGCACTAGATTAGAAGTGCTAAGGGATACTTAGTTGTATAAGTCTCTTAGGCGTTTAAATTCGTTAGATAAGCCTACTAAGCGTAGTAGCCCCTACACGAAAGGATAAGCCTACTAAGCGTAGTAGCCCCTACACGAAGGATAAGCCTACTAAGCGTAGTAGCACCTATAACAATTCCTGTCAACAATATAGAGTACTAGCAAGTACCTACAAATACAATAGCAGAACCCTTAACAGCTTTTTTAGTTGTAAGAATAGCAGAATTACACTAAGATAGTGTAAGTAAACCTAAAGTAAAGACTACTTTAGAGGGACTTTGTAGAGCAGGGGGCCTAGACAAGATAGCTACCTCTACAAAAGTACAGGAAGCTTTCTAAGCTTAGGAAGCTATAGGCACAACATTACAACAACAAAGGGAGTCTAAGGTAGAACAACAACCTCTACCTTAGTTACCTACCTTATTAGTTGCCTTAGGAAATTAACAAACGCCTAGGCGTTTTAAACAACTAGATCCTAATACCTTTAACAGAAATAAAAAGATATACTAAATCTTTTAACAACAGCTTACCGCTAAGGTAAAGAACAATAAGGAAGATTTTAACACAGATAAGAGGACTTGTAACTACACCTTTAGTTAATTAAAAGGCTTAGCTGCAACCCTTACTCTGCCTTTCCTTAACTAAATAGGGATTTCTAATTTATAGAACTTTAATAAGCTATTAAACTTCTTTGACTAAATGTTTAGAGATCCCTATAGTGTAGAGAGAGCTAAGAGCAAGCTCTAGTCTATAAGCTAAGGCAAGAAAAGCATACGCAAATATATTATAGAATTCTAGAAACAACTACTATTATCTAATAGTAGTTTAGACGAGGATACAAGAATAATGCTTTTCTAAAAAAGCCTTATTTAGAAACTTTAAGACAAACTTGTAGGTATTACTTATAAGGATTTAGATAGCCTGCAAAACAAAGTAATAGAGATTGCTAATTACCTCTACAGAATAGAGGAGTACTCTAAAGGCAGAGACAACAAGCCTAAGGAGTATAAATCTAGGAGAACTTCTCCTTCTCCTTCTTCTTTAAAAGGAGACTAGATAGAAGGGATAGAATACACAGGAAGAACTGCTAAACCTTAACAGTTTAGTAACTAGGAGTTAGAACAGTTGTATAGAGAAAGACGCTGTTTTAACTATAAATAAAAAGGCTATCTGTCTACATATTATATAAAGAATAAGAGATCTTCTAAAAAGGAGAAAAAGACTTTAGTTAAGTCTTCTAACTCTAAGAAAGATAATAAGCTTAGCGAGAGAAGCTTAAATAAGGACTTAGATTTAGAAAAAGAGTAACTCCTGTTTAAAGTTACTAGCAGAAGCCTCTAATAAGTTAGAATAACTTAGTTAAAGAGTAGGCAAACTTTAAAAAGAATATAAGTAGCAATAGAATTACTTTAGAGGCGCTAGTAAATTGTTACACTTTCGCCTCTACTTTAATTAATACAGGAAACCTTGCATACTCGCTTATTAACCCTTAACTTATTAAGAACGCTAACTTACAGTGCATTTCTGTTTCTCCTAGGAGATTAGAAGGAGTTATAGATAAACCTAGAACTATTAACAAAGTTGCTAGGTTAGACATTAATATTAAAGGCTATAAGAATACTATTTAGGGTTATATGGCCCCTACACACTCTAGTTATAATTTAATACTTAGACGGCCCTAGATAAATAAAAGAGAGGTTACTATTGCTCTTTCTAGAAAAACAATTTACATTTATTCTTCTAGCTAAAGGATTAAGTTACTTAGCACTAAGGATTGCCCTATTAAAGGAGAATAGAGATTAAAACAAATAAGCGCAACAGCTTATCACTCCTATATTAGGCGGGCGAAAAAGGATAAGTCTATTTAGACCTTCGCTGCTTCTCTTAAAGATATTAAAAAAGCCCTAGCTCCTAAGAAGAAAGTAGAGGTCCTACCTTTACTCCCTAAGGCTTATTAACACCTAGCTTAGATTTTTAATCTAAAAACTGTTTCTGTACTACCTCCTTTACGCGGATCTAAGGTAGATCACTGCATTAAACTAGAGAAAGACAATAAAGGCAAAGAAAAAGAGGCTCCCTAGGGACCTCTATATAGTATAAGCCGCCTAGAACTCCTAGTATTACAAAAGGAGCTTATTTCTCTACTTAATAAAGGATGGATTAGAGCTAGTAGCTCTCCTGCCTCCTCCCCTATCCTTTTTGCCAAGAAACCTAGAGGAGGATTACGTTTCTGCATTAATTACTAAGCCCTAAACGCTATTACAAAGAAAAATTGTTATCCTTTACCTTTAATTTAGGAAACTCTTAATAATATTACAAAAGCTAAATAGTTTATAAAGATTAACGTTTCTACAGCTTTCCACAAGATTAGAATTAATGCAGGAGATAAGTAGAAAATAGCTTTTTATACTAGATTTAGGTTATATAAGTAGCTAGTTACTCTATTTAGTATAGCAAACGCTCCTAGTACCTTTTAACGCTATATTAATTAGACCCTCTGCAAGTATATTGACAATTTTTGCTTAGCCTACTTAGACGACGTATTAATTTACACTAATAGCACGCTTAAAGAACACTAACACAATACAAATAAAGTTTTAGAAGCTATAAGTAAGGCTAGATTACTTCTAGACATCTAGAAATGCAAATTCAACGTACAGAGTACAAAATACCTTAGATTTATTATTAAGGCTAGAAAAGGACTTTAAATAGACCCTAAGAAAGTAAAAGCAATTAGAGATTAGTAGGCGCCTACAAATGTTAAAGGAGTACACAGTTTTCTTAGTTTTGTAAACTTCTATTAATTATTTATTAAGAACTACTTAGAGATAATAGCTCCTCTTTTAAGGCTTACTAGTAACATCTCCTTTTTATAGGGAAAAACTAAGCAAAAAGCTTTTAATAAGCTTAAGGAGTTATTTATTACTAAGCTAGTACTAGCTTGATAGGATCCTGACAGAGAAACAATCCTAGAAACAGACTCTTCTAGATATGTAGTAGCAGAAGTCCTCTTACAATACAATAATAAAGGAAGCTTACGCCTAGTAGCTTATTATTTAAAAAAGATAACTAGCACGCAAAGCAATTACAAGATACACAATAAGGAATTACTAGCAGTTATCTCCTGCTTATCTAAGTAAGATGCTATACTACGATCTTTAAAGAAGTTTATAGTTATTATAGACTATAAAAACTTTAAATATTTTAGCAGGCCTAGACAGCTTAGCAAGAGACAAATAAGATAGGCTCAATTTCTAAGAAAGTTTCCTAACATAGAAATATCCTACAGGCCTAGAGTTAATAACTCTTAGGCTAATGCCTTATCTAGGAGACAACAAGATATACTAGCAAACAACTAGGATACTAGGATTTCTAGGAGGTTTCTACAAGTATTTAAACTTACAACTACAGCTACTAACAAAGAACTAGAAAAAGAAGAGGTGCTTAGAACTTTTAGCTGCAACAGCTATCTAGCAGCAGTACTAGAATTACCTTAGGAGCAATTAGATCTAGAAGATCTATAGGATAAAGCTAAAAAAGAGGATAAAATCTACTAAATAGCCTAGAAAGCTATAAGGGATAGTAAACAATAATTTCCTACAGCTTTAGATCTTAAACTTTCTATTTCTAAATGCTGACTAGATAATTCTAGAAACCTCCTATACCGAGATTGAAAATAGGTACCTAATAATAAACCTCTAAGAACTAGAATTATCTATAAAATCTACAGTTCTAGAGCTTTAGGCTATCTAGGAAGGAATATTACCTATTAAGCTATTGCAAGAGAATACTTTTAGCCCTCTATTAGCAAAAGTATTAGAAGGTATATAAGGAACTGCTTAGTGTGTAGAAGAATAAAACCTTAGAGAGACGGCCTACAAGGCTTACTAAAACCCTTGCCTATACTAGAGCAAATATAGAAAGAAATTTCTATAGATTTTATTACAGGGTTACTAGAAAGCAAAGGCTGTACAAACCTTATAGTAGTTATAGATAGGCTTAGTAAGGACGTTGTCCTAATAGGCTTTAAGGACATTACTATAGAAAGTGTTACTAAAACTTTTATTAACTCTGTTGTGGCTTACTATTAGTTACTAAACTATATTACTTTAGACAGAAGTATACATTTTGTTAACTATTTTTAGATTAAGCTTTATAAGTTATTAGAAATTAAGCGACACTTATCTTCTAGATACTATCCTAAAACTAACAGTTCTACAGAGAGAATAAACTCTATAGTATAGGCTTATTTATAAGCCTTCTGTAATTAGGATTAAATAAATTAGAAAAGCAACCTAGGGATAGCTAAGATTGTAGTTATAGCAAGGCAAGCTTAGTCTACTAAAATGTCTTCTTTTTTCCTACAACACGGCTATAAGGTAGATCCCTTATAAATTGCACCTAAATACGGTCCTTAACAACAACTTCTAAGGAGAATACAGGAGGATTATTAAAAGGCAGAAAATATTATTAATAAGCTACGATAAAGTATTGAGCTTACACAAGCTATAATAAGAGAAAGCTAACAAGAACAAGAAAAGTAGGCAAATAAAAGAAGGCACTAATTACCTTAGCTTAAAATAGGCGATAAGGTATAGTTAAAACTAGGCGACTACTACAAAACAAAAAGGCCTAGCAGAAAACTTAACTAGAAGAATCTTAAGTACACGGTACTTAAGGTAATTAGACTAAACGCAGTTAAATTAAATACTCCTAGCCGGATTTACCTAGTATTTAATGTTAATAACCTTAGACTAGCGTCCTTAGACCCTCTACTAAGCCAGCCAATAGATGATAATAAACCTCTACTAATTGAGACAGAGAATAGAGAAGAATACCTAGTAGAGACCCTATTAGAGGAAAGAGGAAAAGGAAGAAAAAAGCAGTACTTAGTTAAATAGTTAGGATATCTAGATCTAACCTAGGAACTAGCTGTTAATTTGAAAGATACAGAAGCCCTAGAAGAGTGGAACTCTAGGTAACAAGATTACTACCCCTACTTTTTTAGGAGGGGGGTATTATAAAGGGCTAAAGCCTTGATGTTCTCTAGTACTCGGCATGTGGCCTTCGTTGGCTTTTCTTACCTCAGCATTAGCACCTCAGCACTAGCTGCTAACTATCGGCCGCACTAGTTACGCTAACTGTCAGCTAACCCGACGACCTCTGATAACCTTAGTTAGTCCTAACCTCGGCTAGTCCTAACTATCCGGATTAGATATAAAAACCCACGTAGTCTCTCTATAGTTCTGTATCTAATTCATTCACCGTTTACTTTGCATCTTTGGTCAACCCAACGCACCCTTACACTAAGCAAGTACTATGCAAAAATATTAGCTAAGCAAGAGTTCTTATTTAATTACGCAGCTATTCTAGATCTGACTTAGAAGCTTACTGTATATAAGGTATAGTTATTATAGTTATTTATTACAGAGAAGTGCTAATTAGCTAACTAGAATTCTATATAGAAACCTTAAGACAAGCACATATATCGCAAATAGTTTCTTAACTATCTTAATTCATATAACAATGGTAGAGGGGCAAATTATACACTAGTCTCTACTTCTTTCTTAAGAAGGACACTTAGCTGTAAATAGTTTTAAAGGCCTGCTCCTTAATTGCCTTTTAACAGCTTTTCTACTTTAAGTTAGACATCTTTTACACAGGAAAGAGAAGAGATAAAAGGCCTTACTTAATAAAAAGGAGAATTCTACCTTAGTACTCCTTGTGTTAAACTAGGGACATTATTTAATGTCTTAAAGTAGTAGCAACAGAATAAAAATACTTATCCTTAACTGTTTTAAGTTGCAAAAGATATTTCAGCAATTCTAATTGCTAGTGTTAGTGTTAAGCGCGTTTTTAATACTGCAAAAGATGTTATTAGCAATTAGAGGTAGTATTTTTTAGCTTTAACTATATAGCAGATTATAGTTTTTAAGAATACTATCCCCCTAAATTTAGAGGCGCAAGGAATCTCTATACAGAATAGGGACGTTAGCCTTAAAGCACTATGTAACGAGATTGATGATATATTTAAGCTCCTAGCGCCTAGAGACAGTATATGTAGTCTAGAGGAGGAAACAGTAGAAGACGAGCTTACAGAAGAGGACTCTCTACCTCTAGCACGGAAGCGGCAGCGCCTTAAGCGTTACTGTAATAACTAGCTGTGATAATTAACTGTAGTAATTAAGTATTATCTCCTAGCATTTAATCCTTTCTAAGATAACTAGTTATAGATACTATAACCTAACCCTAACCTAACTACAACCTAACTAGTGGTCTGTGCGACCTAACCACAACTACAACCACTGGTCTGTGCGACCTAACTACAACCACAACCACTGGTCCGTGCGACCCCAACCCAACCTATACCCAAGCGTGGGTACCCACAACCCATTTACCAGCCTAGTTGTCCTACTTAGTGGTGGTTTACGTTAAGCCTTAATATAGTAATATACTAATAAATCTTGTGCTAATAGCTTTTGTAAAGGGCTCTACAGCCTTATCTTTTTAATCGCGACTTTTTGTTAGGGTGGCTTACATGCTAACCTGGCTCACATAGCGCACGGGCACTGTATAACCTGTCTGTGCGCGTAATGCCTCTGGTCGCGTAATGCCTCCCCCACTAACACCAACCACCTACACAAATAAGGCTGTACAGCCACCCACAGTTACTATTATCACGAGATTTCATGGTGTTGTAGTAATTATAGCATTGCGATCATAATAGGCTACTTGTATTTACTTGGTAGCTTAGTGGTGCGGCCGTGGCGGGTGGTCCGAGTTGGGACGGCTAGTGCAGCCACCTCAGCTTGTACATAAGATAAATTAACAACAACACGTTTTTAATGCTTCTACTTTTAAGAGGAGCCTTGTAAGGCTTTGCACTTACCTTTTTAAAATAATTGTATAGCTTTTTTAGCCTCCTGGGCTGCTTTTTAAGCCTCCTTTTAAGCTACCTTAGCGGCTCTCTCCTTCTCTCTTACCTCCTTAAGCCTTTCTCTCTTAACACGCTTCTCTTAGGCTATTTAAAGCTTGTATAATTAAGCTTGCCTCTTTAACTTAGATCTCTTAGCTTTCTAGAGTTATAATTACTGTTATTCTTGTTGTTGTTCTATCTTATCCTCCTTAGCTTGGCAAAGCTTTTTAAAAGACTAAAAGACAGCTTTTTTATAGTACTCCTTAGGCCTATTAAGTTAAAGCGTGTAGCTCTTCTTTTAGTGTCTCTTTTTAACCTTTAGAGCCTCCCTTAAGCCCTAGTTTTCTCCTCTAAGTATACTATTTTAAGCTAAGAGATGGTAGAGGCTTTAGCAAAGCTTTTTCACCTTCTTATTATTAAAATCCTTCACCTCCCGGCGTATAATAGACTTAATTTTAAGCTAATTATCTCTACTAAGGACAGAAGAGCTCTTATCTAAACTAGAGGCCTCTAGCTAGAACTTTTAAAGAATAACCTTAGCATTTAGTAAGTTAATGCTAGTTACCTTAAAGGAGCTTATAATAGTCTCCTTTCTAAAAGCTGTACCCTAAGCCCTCTAAAAGAGCTTAAAGAAGTCTCCTTTTGCTAGAGAAAGGATTCTATAGCTCTAATAGAGGAAGTTTAACAACTCTTTTAAGTAGGCTAACGCTAGAGGCCTAAACATCCTAACATTAAGAGGCTAGAGCCTATAAGTTATATAAGGAGGATATATAGCAACTAGAATCCTATAGCTGTTGCAATAATTAAGAGAATCTATAGTTATATAAGATAAGTAGCTATTAAAAATAAGTAACTAGTAGCTAGTTTAAGCATAGCGTATAGTCTCTCTTTTAAAGACCTCTTTAAGCTAAGCTAGGCCTATATTATTGTTAGTCTATCTAGAGGGTAATAAGGTAACAAAGACTAAGTGCTTGTTTAGATTAATAGCCTCTACCTAGGCTAATTTTAAAGCTCTAGCGTTTGACTAGAAGATAATAAATAGAGAGAGGTGTACTATCTAAATAGATGCAGGCTAGGGTTGTAACACACTCTCTAGAGCCATCCTATAGGCTAGAGATAACTTTTCCTTTTTTATATTGCCTTTTACTAAGGATCCTTTTAGACCTTCTAAGAATTCCAAGTAAGGTATTATTATTTGTAAAGGAGGTGTACGTCTCTTAGTAAGGAATTTAATGTATTGTACAAGCTCCTTTTCGCGTTGTAGGTGGATAGAGAGGTGGGCGAACGCGCGCGGCTGAGTTTTGCCTTAGTGTCTTCGAGCGAGCGTACGCTTATTAATGCTATATTTTTTTGCAACTTAGCGATATGTAAAAGGTGCGCCTAGTTCGCGCGATTTAATTTCTTTAATTGCTTCCTAGATTGGGTCCATATTGGTGGAGTTATGACGCGTTTTGTGTAGGTGGTTGGTGTTGGTGGGGGAGGCATTACGCGACCAGAGGCATTACGCGCACAGACAGGTTAGCGTAGGTTTAAAAAAAAATTGATCTTAGTGTTGTAATAATAGATAAATAGCTATTTGGTAACACTCATAAGTTATAACTTTTAGCAAAAAAGATTCTCTAAATAAAAAGTTATACTTACGTTTACCTAGTAATTTTTTATCTCTATTTCCACTGCTATGTATCTTCTTTTCTATGCTTTTTAAGTAGGCCTACTAGTGGTCTAACTTAAAAATGAAATTTGTAGCTTTTCGAAACACTAAAAATCATAGTTACATTTTCCGGCATCGCTTCCTAACATATCGTTTTAGAAGCCTAACAAGTGAACAAGCTTACATATGACGGCTTGTCGCTTGGAAGCATTTGTTGCAAAACCGCACAATTTAATCAGGTACTAAGATGCTAACTACATCAGTGTTGTTAAGCATTCTGTACGATGTAAGCCTGGCCATCAATTCATTATTATGTTTACAACAAGTATGTCTTCGTTAGATAGAATGGGCTCCTCTCACCATACAAGAAACTCTTTGATTCTCCGTTGTTCTTATTGTTGGATATACTGTTAGTTCATGCAGCGAATTGGTGAGCAATTTTGTCGAGTTATCTACAAGAAAAGTACCAAGATCGCTCTCGCCCGTCCCTTCGCAAGCATAGCTTGAGAATAGCTATGCGTCAAATACACCGGCTGTAATTGCGGCTTTGGCCGGATTGGCAATGAGATGCGTGCTGTTGTGTACCTGTGCGCCATGACAAATGAAGTAGATCTCACCGTTGACACAGATGAGGCACTAGAGATAGGTGTAACCAAGGCGATCGTTCTTCGACACTAGGTCTCTTACTTCGGTGGTTTAGAATTTATTTAAGGGTTAATTGAACACTTAAAAGGCAGTTATTGGAGCTACTTCTTTATTGTTTGATGACTAGCTTCTGCGAAGACGATCAGAGACATCCAATATGCATGCGGGATGGTCTCGACATGGACATGTATAGCATATCTCTCGTCTAAACCCCCCTCCCCTCCTTCTCCGACTCAGCAAGTTTTTTTCGACTGTTCATTTACCTCGTCTCACACATATTCCAACCCAACAGGAACCCCTATATCCTCAGTATCGTCGTTTAACACGTCAAATACTGGCCCGCTTCTGCTTCCACTTCCCCGCCACACAACCTCAACAAGCTTCCCAAAGACCGTTCTACCAGCACTATTCACCACGAACCAGACCTTCTGCTCGACTTCATTGCGATAAACAGCAAAGCTTGTAATACCAAGAGTCTGTTTCTCGCCCGTGAAGTCGATCTCGAAGAACAGGGGCGATTGGCTTGATGAGAGAAGAGTACCTGTCGGAATCTGAGTGTTCCGAGAACTGATGTGGAAAGCTGGGACAGATAACGATCGAGATATTTGATAGCCGTTGGAGAATTACTCT
This sequence comes from Alternaria sp. 'sect. Undifilum', assembly GCA_024321975.1. Lineage (NCBI taxonomy): Eukaryota > Fungi > Ascomycota > Dothideomycetes > Pleosporales > Pleosporaceae > Alternaria > Alternaria sp. 'sect. Undifilum'. Next base: position 5,790,971 of record JAJJZI010000003.1, read on the forward strand.
GGCGGCCGCCGCCTTCAGCCCAGAACAATGAGTCTTGTACGACACTGATTTGGCCTGGTGTGTTGGCCCCACGGACTAGGATTTGCTCTTCTTCCGACCCGTTTAGATGTATGCGTCGTATACTTCCGTCATCAACATAGCCATGGCCGGAGCTCCAATACAGCCAGCCTCTTTCTTCGTCTACTGCTATTCCTCTTGGGAAGAATTTTGCTGGGGCGTAGGAAGGAATCGAGTAGTCTAGGCCCTGAGACACATTCCGGACCAAAGACTCGTTTGATCCGTCGAAGTTCGCTTTTTTAATTAGTCCCGTATAGGTGTTGCCGTAATAGATCTTCAGCTCTTTCTCTGCAACCGTGATGCTGAGGGCGTGCCCATAGCCATCTTGGTCATCTTTCAAGATAGTCTTCGCCTCACTGCCATCTACATTCGAGCGAACAACGCCTTGACCTGTTCCAGAGAAAAAAGACGAAGTCGACGACGAGTATGCGAGTACAAAGGCACCAACAGGCTCACTATCATGGGTCGCATTCGAATCTGCACGGAATTGCGCAAGGACCGTTGCGTTGGTACCGCGCGCAGTCAGACTCCTTAGTGAGGTGGGTCATCGAGGAATGGGTGTGCTGCGGTGACCTACCCCTGCATCGAGAACGACGAGGAATTGTGGTTGTGGGCTAGGAAGTGCGGTGGAAATCTGGAACAAGATAATCAGGAAAAGTGCAAAGACCATGGTCTCTATTCAGCTGGCAACTAAAAACCATGGATCCTCGCAGTGCGGACAGAAGCATCTCATATCAATTCTCTTCTCCGCACGAGCTCGTGTTTGTACTATAGTACACGACATGAATATTCCTCTAATAGTCTTACTCATTTAAGTAGATCGACGAATGTACAAATGCGGATTAGCCTGCATTTAGAACGAATCCTTCTTCAAACCAGAGGCTGTAATGCGTGCCTATCAGACACAAGCGCAGAGGTTTAGCGTACGCGAACATGTGGTCTTGTGCGCCATTTGATGAACCTATACTGCTCGCTTAAGTTCTCCAAAGCAGGGTCGGAAGAAGACTGGAGGAAAAATAGTTCCGCATTAGTTGACTGTTGTACACGGAGATAAAAATGCGTGTCTATTCGAACTCTTGAAACGCGGGTATCGTAAGCAAATAAAATCAAATACTCCAATGTTTCTGCAATGCCTCGCTTAGCACTCCTTCTCATCGCTCATGGAATAGCTGCAGGGTCCTTAGGCCAATTGGCCGCGAACGCTGTCCATGGTGTACCTCTCATGACCATATTGCCGTCCTTGTCAGGTACGTACAATTGTGGCTCATATCCTTGTACACTCGCCCATGACCAGAACAGCCGTCTCCAGTAGCAAGTCACTGCCGCTGGTGTCAGATACCTTCTGGTAAATGTCTCGTAGCTGTTCTTTGCAATCAGCTCTGCGTCGCTGTCATGCGTACGGTAGTATTCCATAGCCGATTCGAGGTTTCCGAAGTTCCCGGATGCTTCAATATAGTTTACTTCAGGGCCGGTAAGCCTCATGAGATGAGTATGGAACTCTTGCCATTCGAGAGGGTGCGTGATCAGGGCTGAGCGGCATAGTTGAAGATACTTGAGACGGCCGGAGTAAGAGGTGCCTTCGGTTTGGACGGTAAACTTATACCTGAAAGATGATTAGCAGAGGCCTTTGAGTCTTTCGCAGCCTGGTCTCATACCCGCAAAATTGCCTCAGATTCATAACATCCTTGGTATTAGGGTCGCTGGCGTTGTTGATAACCACAGGCTTGACGTCGCTCCATTCTTTCCCTTCGCTAATTCGGACCAGCTCCTTCCTGAGCTTAGCCATCTTGACCTTGCCCCGCCAAACGAGTCTAGGGTCCTTCTCAGCCCACGGCAGTTCAGTCTCCTTCTGCTCAATCTCCCTCCTGATACTGTTCCAGCTCGGAGCATGCGTGTAGTTCCAAGCCCAGTACGCGTAGTTTGGCATCATCCAAATGTCCTTGTACTCGGGCCCTTCCTTCCGTGTGTACCCAAAGAAAGTTCCATGTTTCCTGGATCGCCGTGGCAGATCGTCAAGCGAAAGCGAGAATTCAACGTTTGGAATAGCGGGGTCGGATGTCGAGGCGGTTGTGACGGCGCGGTCGATCTGTGCAAGAGTTCCTAGGATGCGTTCTCTCTCGTTTCCGTTTGTGACGTAGCATTTTTCTGGTTTTCCAGCATCGATAATGAACAACTGTGATAACCAGGTCAGCTTGATCTGGAATTCTGTCAAGCGAACATGAATGTACCTCGCCCTGGTAAACCATAACCCGTAGCATGCATCTTCCTTCCCCAATCTCGATATCCTGGGCGTGTACCTTCCTGCCTTGCCTTAGGCTCACCGCTTGATCTAGACTGTGGTACAACTTTGGAAACGCCGAGTCGCACTGCTCATGGCTAAGTGTGTGCACATTGGCATGCACGTCAGGGTTGAAGTCCCAATCTTGCTGGAGAGCCCTATGGAGCGAGAAAGGTAGGAGACTGTGTTTTGATTGTCCCCAGATGGACCACAATTGCGTCGCGATTACAAAGGTAGAGATATAAAAAACGAGGTGCAAGAAAGTAGGACGGTACGCCTTGGGCATCATAGTTGCATTACGAGTGAACAACGCGCGACTGTATTAACGAATGACTGACGTTAAAGAGAGACAAGAACTCCAAGAGATGGACAAGACTCAAGAGAAAAGAGCAAACCAGACAGTGCCCCATTTGATACGAGCGTCCATTCCAAAAAGCGTCGTCTGAGCAAAGCTAACCACTCGTAGGGGATGCGTGTCCATGCGAACCCCTGGGCTGTCCCCACACCATCACAGACCGGGCAAGGGAGAGCTGACAGGTCGAGCTAGGCCCTGACAGAGAGGCGCTGGAGCCGGATACGATAAGGGCATGGCTTAGAATACAATCGACAGGATCTGGAGGTGTCAGGAAAGAGTGGGTAGGAGTGACTCGCCCGGAGCGTTCAGGGGCTGAAGCTTCAGTCAAACCGCTGCGCTAAGATGCTTTGGGCTCCGCTAGCCTTCTCTGCAACTAGCGGGCGAGGGCACGCGCATGCGAGCGACTCTTACCACCAACGTTCACGCGCATCACCAGCAACCAGCAACCCGACAAATTGCGTTCTGTGCAGTACCACAAAATCAAAAGCAAACAGAGGTAAGAAGGCAATGGAGCAGTCCCTGATGCTTCACCAACAAGCAACGCCATGCAAATAGGGAACTCTTGTTATCCAGCCCGCGCGGCTTAGCGCGGAAGCTTATGTGGGCTTATCCCCTGACGTCTGCAGCTCTATACCCTCTGCTAAGAAGGTGATTAGATGTCACGAGGCGATTGTCATAGTTACGAAGGTGGGATCAGCAACATGCTATGAAGATCAATGCGCCCCAACCTGGACGAGACATCATTAGACCCTGCGCCGTATAGGGGCCTTGGACTGTACTACGTACGCGCCCCCTCTATCTTGCTATCACCGACCTCCGTCCAGGGAAATGCCCCACGCCTTAGCAGTGATCAAGAGTTGTCAGCTACGTGCACGAGACACTCGGCTCTGCCCGACATGAAAACACGGCCGTTCATTTGCCAATACGACATGATCCGACAGAAGAAACGGGGGAGAGCGGCACAAAAGGAAAAATAGATTGTCTGACTGTTAAGACGAAGTGGGCTAAAGCCGGTGCTTGACCACCCTTCTGTCATGACGCACCTAGTTGCCTTGAAAACACCACCCTGGCACCATCGTGCACGAAACATCGTACAACAGTGCCGTTGAATACCAAAGCAAAGTGCTTTAATGCTCTAGAAGCAAAACGTCAAAAGACGCCATCTGTTGATACGCTGCTTCAGCCGGTCTAGCCACTAGCTTTCTCCTGCATGCCGTTTGGCGGCCTGGAACCAAAAAGAACTACGAAACCAGTTTTACAAAAGCGGCAACACGAGGATGCTCCTGCGTATCAAATGCCCGCGCATCAGAAGTTTTTGACAGTCATATGAGACAGCACTTGCAGCTACCGGCGACATTTGGTCTGAAAGTGGTAAGGGGGTGGGGGCAATCAGTTCTTTTTTACCCTTGTTTCTAGCTCTGTAATAGGCTGATTTCCTTTTATGTGGGTATTGTTGATCAATACCTACATTGCTACATTGCATCATTCCCTCCGTTACGCCTCCTATTGGCCCTTAACCCTAGTAGGGCTCCTTGATAATTGGAAAGACAATATACGATTTGCAACATGGGGTACCTCGCGAAGTTGTCGAACTCCACCCATGATCTGACACAGCTCATCGAGCGCTTGGACACGACTCATGTTAACCCCTCACGGTCTTCTCAACACCTGCGGCATTTTGATCATCCTCCAGTCAACGAAAACAATTGTTTGTACCAGCACTTCGTCCGGTGAAGGGACCACCGTGCTCGCTATTCCCAACTCTTACTCTTTTGTTTCTTTGTGGAGCTTCGTTTCCCTCTCCCTTCAGAGGATGAATACTAAGAAACATCTATCTGCACTTTCGTGATGCTTACGGAAATCCCGTCAAGGCTGCTCCTGACTCTGCGACAAGATCCTGAAGATGCGTGTGGTTGAATTGATAGTTATCGTGGGAATTTTTGTATTTTAATTAGTGAGGAGGCTGAGATATCGCCGTTCTACTTGCAAAGATACAGCCCGTCATATGTGCGTTACTACAAGTGGTTGATTGTATTTCCTTTGTTGTCGTTGCTCTTCAAACAATGAGAAACTCCAGCAGGCTTCCAGTGCTCCCTCTTTATCGTCTCACGATAATTCAGCCAACCAATACGTTCCTTCTCAGCAAATGCGTACGCTATGCGAAATCAAGTCGTGCATCTTGCAAAGTCCAGCAACCAAATCGTAACTCATGAAATCATGTCTACTACCGCTTCTTATTCTTCTTACCACCACCCGCAACCGGCTTAAGCGCCACATGTTTAGGATGCTCCTTTAAGTGCTGATGCAATTGTGTTTTGGAGGAAAAGCTGGCGCTGCAGCCAGCGCACTTGTTCTTCATATCGGGCTCTTCACCTTCGGCCTGTTTTGCAGCCTTCTTCAGACGCTTCAATGCAGCCTTACCGAGTTTGGGTTCGGGAGGAGCGACGACTTCAGGTTCTGTAGGATCGTCGGGCTTGAACTCGAGGTCTTCGGTAAGTGCTGTGGAAGGTTTTGTGCTCGCACCGGCAAGTCGAGCCTCGACTTCGGATCGCGGGGCGTATTCGTCGTCTACGTCTGAGCTTGTCTCTGAGTCGGCGGGTGATGCGGACACTGTGTTACCAGATGCAACTCTCTCCGGAGGGGCCTCTTCCTCATCTATACTGTGGTCGTTTATTTTAAACTCATCTGTTTTCAACGCGAGGCTTTGAACCGAGTCAGCAGATCCTTCAGCCTCAGAGGCTTCCGCATCTGTTGCAAGCTCGTCTTCCGCTGGTAAGATCTCATCACTCCCGAGAGCATCCTGATCCAAGTCGAAATGGACATTGTCCTTTTGCATCTTCTTCTTAAGAGCCTGTATCGCTTTCTGATGCTTCTTGCTCTTCTCGTGGGCATCGTATTGTCGCTCGCTCTTAAACGTCTTACCGCATGCTACACATTCGTAGAGATCTTCTTCAACCTCTTCTTCACTCTCCTCATCAACTTCATCCGCCGGACGTGCGGTAGCCCAATGTGGCACTGCTTGCTCCTCTTGCTCCACCTTGGCGATCTGCGCAGCCCTTGCCCGTGCGGCCTGCGCTTTCCTGGCGTCTCGCTGTGCCTTGGCCTTGTCCTCGGCCGTCTGTGTATTTGGGGTGTATCGCGGATCTCGCTTGCGAACGAATGCAACCAGCGTCCTGACCGCGTCGTTGAATGCCCGTCTGCCTTCGTCGCGAATCTTCTGGTTTTCCTTTTCAGCAGCCCGGCGGTAGCGACGGTCAGGTTGTAGAGAAGGGTTGTATTCGTCCAGCCATGCAAAGCTTTTCACCGTGGCGAAGCCATTCCATGCGGAGTAGAAGTCCCGTACAACGCCTTCGTAATCATCATCCTTGTGCCCAAAGGTAGGGTAATCCGGTATATCGATGTCGTCGTAGTCTGCCGCATACTCTTCCTCGCGCGCAAGTTGTTCGAATGTCTCTCGTACGAAGCCAAAGAAGCCGTTGGGCGAGTCTGAAAAGTCCACGTTCCCCCTGAACTTGCCCATCATCTGGGCTATGTCGTCGGATGTCGTAACCTTCATGTCGCCCTGGTAGTGGTCGCCAGTCTCCTCGCCAGTGCTGCCACGCAGTATGTCCCTCTCGTGTGCATCGTACCATGCACGCTCCTGATCATCTGAGAGTACTTCGTATGCGGATCGCACTTCGGCGAAGAGGGCAGTGGTACATTGGACATCGCCATAGTTTCGGTCGGGGTGCAGTTCGAGCGCTTTCTTGCGGTAAGCCTTCTTGAGCCTGGAGCATGTTGTTACTATTGACGCTGCTATGGAGTCGAAAGGGACATACTCGTCTTGTGTGGCATTGCGCTCTACATCCAACAGTTCGTAGTAGCTCGTCTTTACATGGCCCCCACCACCGGGCGCCTCTCCGCCACCCGTGGACTGTGATGCACCCATGCTAATTGCTGGCTCTGACGCGGCTGGTCGCTATGGGCTGAGCTAGGTGCAGTGGCTGGATGCTGTATTGAGTCGTGCGGGCGTGTTGTGCGAGTCCTAGCGTGGGCCTTTGCAGATGAGCTTTCACAGCATTCCCGGTGCGCGTGCGGACAGCTCTATCATGCACCGAGACTACCCCGGCCTTCACATGGTGTGTTATTTCGGTGAGTTGCGAAGAGAGAGCCATGTTGCGTCACAGCAAGCAAATTGCCTGACTGTGCGCTTGGCGTTGATTGGCCACAGGCTGCAGAGGCGTGAGAAGAAGAGCGCTATTGGAGCCACCACAGTCTAGCCAACGCCGAAAGCCGGCACACGCCATGCATCTGTTCTGATTCTTAAAAGAGGCGTTTCCCCGTGTCTTGGTCATCGCATACATGGTAAGGCCATCCTCGATCGAATTCTGGGTCACTGTTTAGCGGCATCCATCCTCCACAGGCAGACAGGCGCATGCTTCGTTGACAAGTCGCCATTCCCCCACTCTCGTCGCTACTTCTCCCCCACCCACACGTCCAATACTCATCGAACCAGCATTTTCAAATCCCACATCCCATCGCCTGCCTACGTAGCCGCATCTGCATATCCCAAGCCCGGCGATCGCTGGACGGCTCCGTTAGCCTGGAGCCCGGAACGGCGGCGGAACCAGCGTGCACGGCACCCCACCAAGGGTTGCAACCACCACTCATCTCCTCCACGTGCGTCCTCTGCGCCTCCTGATCGGCCAGCCTTACCACGCTTCCTTGTCGGCCTTTCCCCAAACATGAAGTTCGGCCATCTGTTCAAGCAGACTCTCCGGGATGAGGGTTTCCCGCCAGAGTGGGTCGATTCCGCCATCTCTTACTCGCAGCTCAAGAAGTGCATCAAGAGGCTTACCGACGAGCTGCAGCAAGTAGGCCTTGACCCTGCCACGCTATCCAAATTGCTGAAGCATGTCGAGGACTACAATGCCTCTACACAAGAAGATGGCCAACAAGAAAGACCATTCGAATATATCCTCAATCCCGAAAGCTCCGAGGGCAGTGCGTCGCCGTCGTGGAAGGTTTTCCACCCAAAGCTACTCTTCTACGTGAATGAGACAAGTGGAGAGGTGCTGAGCGCCCAGCTAGACGACGAGACTAGCCGCAAACTCCAGATGCTGGCTGTTGAGACTGGCATGTCTAGTATGCGCGTCTTGGACGACTCGGGCTCGTCAGTGCAGTCCGCCGACTTTGTAGATGCATCCAATTCTATACCCACTACCCCCAAAATTCCACCTCCCAACCGACCCCGCTACCGTACAGTCGAGGTCCCTATTACCTCGGACACGGAATTCTTCACCAGGCTTACCAGTGAGGTTACAGGGTTGGAGAAACTGCAAGAGCGGGAGCAGACACGAATGAACGTGCAGATTGAAGTGCTGGGGAAACAGGTTGCCAAGTTGACGAATCCAGACCGAAGAGCAAACAGGAAGATGCTCACCATCTGGCGGCAAATCTTCCAAATTTATGTGGAAGAAGGCATCTTCTTTGGGACAACAGAAATCGACCATAAATCGCATGATTCAGAAAATGCCATGGCAAGACTGGCTGGGTTCTCCAACAAGATTGCCAAGGCCGGTCTAGTCGAACAACTGAAGAAGAAGAAGGAGAACTTGCAAGCGCTGAACACGTTCATGCACATCAATCGAGAGATCCTCCAAGGTCTGCGTTTCGGCGAGATTAACCACAACGCCATGATCAAAATCCTCAAAAGTAAGCCTTTCCAAGCACTCTCACACAACAAAAGTCCGGCCCTAACCCAACCCAGAGTTTGACAAACGCACAGCGCTAGGCGTAAAATCCTCGTTTCCGCGTCAAGTAGAATACCCAGAGTTCTCCGAACACCTCGCCAAGGCCGTCTGCGCTGAAGTAAACACACAAATCCTGTCCCACGTCCCGCAGATAGACGACTACTCGTGCCCCATGTGTATGGAAATCCAATGGCGTCCCGTAAAGCTCAGTTGCAACCACACTTTCTGCATCAGGTGCTTGATCGTCATGCAGAACAACAAGCAGTACAACTGTCCTTTCTGCCGCGAGAAGACGGTCTTCGATGCCAACTCAGGTAGGGCATTCTTCCCAATCGTCCCAGCTGGTAGAGTCGAGTTTGGGAACATATGCTAACAGCAGGACAGATAATCTGGATAACGAACAAGCCGCCTTCCTCAAGAAATGGTTCCCAGACGAAGTCAAGAACAAACAGCGATACAATGAGCTCATGGCGGGCGTGGATCAGTACGGAGAGGTCTATGCAACTGAAAAGTGCGTTGTCATGTAACCAAGTGCTATTTTTGATATGTCGCATGCTAAATTCGTTCGTGTCCCAAGGTTCATGCGCGCTGGCTCCCTATGGTAAGTCTACATACACATACACGACCGTCTTGAGAACCTTTATACTAATGCTCCACTATCTAGGCATATGATTTGATCGTATCTGTTGGGGGAAACTGGGCAATTTGACAAAAAGTCGGTTCTTGTTTTGTTGTTTTTTTTTGGTCATTTTCGCCCCACCAAGATACCCCCACCAGCGCAATCTGTGCATGTACAATACCCACAATGGACTAATTCAACCTGTCTCTATCACCCCTGATACCACATTTCAATTAAACGTATCTTGTCATTAGATTCCCAGATCCATCGCAACAATAAACACCATAACGCCAGGCTGCAGTCTAGGAGAGTGTTCTCATGAATCCGCCATCAGCAGTGATGTGTGGAAGCATCGATACGAGGAACAAGGTTCAGAGGTGATGGACTTGGTATAGAAGGAAGCCCATGGATCGAGATATGTAGATGGTAAAGTGGTAGAAGAAGTGCAAGGGAAATCGTGCAAATGTGCTGCTACGACGGCGAAACACGCATCTTTCGATCTGTCTTTAGCCTAGATTAAATATATATAAAAAAAGGAACTCCATCCCTAGATGCAACCAAGGAATACGCTACAGCAAAAAAAAAGAGAGAGAAGAAATGTCAGTCTGAGGCTCGTTGAAGAATTTATACACTGCGCTCTGGGCTTTCACCCTCGGCGACAACGGCCACGCCCAGCCCCCGGTCAGGAGACTGGAGAACGAGTTGTTCGTGCCGCCTTGCTCGGATGAAATCCGAGACACTCTTGATTAGGATGAACCAGCCGACAATCATCAATCCGTAGGCTATCCAGTCGCTGCCTGTAGTCGCACTCGCCGCAGGTGTCATGTCGCTGCCACCCGTGTTTCCACTACCAACCTTGTCCGGGTCAAAATCGTGCGCATTTGGATCACTTGGGACACCACCGTCAAATCCTTGTCCAGGGTTGTCGTTGCTGCCGTTGTTGGGACTAAGTACGGCGGAGCGGAAACCGAACCCAAATTGTACGAGCGTGATGCCGAGACCAGCACGGGATCCGTTCTTTGCGGCATGGGTCGTATGGAGCAGGTAGGTAAGGAGGAAGCCGACGAGTTGGAAGGACATGGATATCATGGCGTTCCAGAGGAAGCTGAAGAGGGAGCCGACGGGAAGACCTTCGACGAAGACTTCATCGCCGAAAGTGCCTGGAGCGAGGATGGTGGTTTCCCAGTAGGGTGGTGTTGCGTCTGCGGCAGCTTGTTCATATGTCTGTTGAGTGTTAGCAGGGCTTCACATGACATGTCGATGACCTAGTACGTACCGGAGGCTTCTCCTCGGCATCCTCCCCTCGGGTGGGCTTTGCGCTCAGATTTGCCCACACACCACCGTTTCCTCCACCGTATACCCGCCCGCTGCTTGGGGCTTGTGTGTTGAATACTGGTAGTTCAGTCACTCTCCTCTGGATGCCCGGCGCCACCGGCTCGTCTTCTGTCCTGGGGTTTCCCCGCATCAACCGCTGCCGATCATCGCGCCCATCGTTCTCGTCCTCGTCATCGGAATCCGAGTCGAAGGTATCAGCGAGTGTGCGGTCTTCCTCATTTGCTATCGGATCCTCGGATAGGAGACGCCGTGATGTGTCGTTTGGTGATGATGCGCGCGAGTGGAATGACGGTGGCGGCGATGCAGGCGGCCACTGCAGGCCAGCTTGCAGCCTCTGGGGTGAGTCTTGTTCGTCCTGGGCGGCTACCTGAATTAATGCGTTAGTCTTGCCGGTGCGAAAGCAATATAGGGGGAGTTGCGCAGGCGCATGATGCTCCGGACGAACTGGGGCAACGCACCCTCTCGTAGCCCTGGCTAGCCATGTTGCGCGGATAACCGGATGTGCGACGTGAAGCGTGCGATGGTATGTTTATCGTATATCGTCGAGGGAAGCGTTCGTAGGAATAGGTAAGGCAGCGAGCGTAGGCGAGAAGGGCGGGCAGTTGTAGAAGGGAAGTGCAGGTGGTGGAGCGTGTCGGGGCGGCAGGTGCAGTGGAGGAGGCGTTTCAAATGCAAGTTGCCTGACTTTGTCGCTTGTGCACACGGGCGCTGCGCCACGGTCCAATAGTGCACGGTCGATGCACCTGGACCCTGGTTACCGAAGCATCATCGACTTTTGGGGCTTGGGACAAGGTGAAGAGCCGCTGTCCTGCACATTCCACACACAACCATGGCAAATGCTGTGAGTTTACAGCAACATATCACGCCGCAGTTGGCTGACAACTCTTAGATCACAAAACAATACACCCGCCTGCTCGCCCTCTGGCCAAAGGACGCTTTGCGCCCCAATCTTCCCTTCACGCGCGCAATCGAGCATCATGGCAAACCATTCGGCGTACAGCCAATAACCCTCACCCCCGAAGAAGGCGCAAAACCTCAGTCTCCCGCATCTACAACGCCAGCCGCATCGTCACCACCTCCGAATCCCAAGCTCGAGCTAGCCCAAGCAAATGCACTGTTCTCGTTATTGGAAAACCGATACAGCACCAAATATGCCCTGTCACCGGGGGTACTAAAGCCGACGTCTGCGCCGGAGCACTATACCAGGTTAATGGAGGAGATTGAGCGGGCGCCTAAGAAGACATGGTGGGAGGCCAAGCTGCATCAGTGGAAGATGAAGATTCGATGGTCATGAGGATTGAAACGGCTTTGTACTATATTATAAAAGAATGTAAATCATGTGGGACACATCATCACTGCGCTAGTATGTCCTCGCTCTCTTCGCTTCACTACGGCAGCATAGGCTTACCCGCTCGTTGTTGGCCATCCATGTACACGGCTACGGTGTCACGTGGAGTTTGAGAAGCCACTTACAGGAGGACCATCACAGAAGAAGGCATGCGGAAACTCGTCATTGCGTTCGTCTCATCTGAGAAGCTGCAACTGAGATTACGATACTCAACCCATCCATACTAGATCCAGATGGCTAACCCGATCCGTGCTAGCTTGTAAGGACGCCTCAACACGGCGCACCACACGTCCAAAGCAGTATCACTCGACTGGTGCTCTCTAACAACATCATGAGCGACACGTTCAGGTATTGTGATGAACCTCTCACTAAGCCTCACGTCTTGCCGGCTTTGCCTACCGAGCTATGGCTCACCATATTTGAGCTTATGGGCACGCACGACACGCACATTTTCGACCAGTCTCTTCAATACAGAAGAGAAAGAACGCATCGTCTACCGAAACTGCAGTATGTGTGCAGATCATGGAGGGTAAAATCATTTCCAGACTAGTACAATTCTCCATGTCTGACACTGAATAGAACATGACAAGGCCGCTTGTTTATCGTCATGTATCAATCAACGGCAATGACGGCCATCCAGGACCCAAAGACGACTACGGTCCAGCAGCAGATCGCGTCACAGCTCTGACCCGTCTCCTGTACCGAAAGACCGATTTTGGTACCCCCAAAGCTTCCCTGGTCCGCTCATTTTGGATCCAAAGAGATGGCGAAAAGAGTGCTAGGCTAGCCTTGACATTGCTACAAGAAGCCATACCCAACCTAGTCTCCCGCATGACAAATCTCAGCGAACTCTGTTGTCGCGTCGTTCTCCATGGTCCGCAGATCGCATCGATTGCACACTCGCACGGGTCGCAGCTCAAAAAACTGGTTCTAAAGTTTGGTGGCCATACCGATATATCAGAAGTACTTCCACTCTTGAGACACTTTACGGCTCTGACAGACCTCCACCTCGGAGTCCACGGCTGGACGGGAAATTCGTACCCAAATGAACCCCCCGACCTGCCAAATCTACGCCTGCTCCAATTAGTCACCGGAGTGTATACTGATGAATGGTTGGCTTGGCTTACGCAGTGGACTATGCCCATGCTTTCGGCTTTTGCATGCTTTACGCCGTCTGGTATCATGAGGACCATACAGCCTGAGCTCAGTGGTCTGACTGCATTCATGGCTAAACATGGCGCTGGCTTGAGAACAGTGACCATTGACTATACTAATCCAACCATTACAGTATTTCCCTATACACCATCTTTGGACATATACAAGACCTTTGGCATGAGGCATGTCCTCGAAGGCCTCCCCATATCAGTTACACGGTTTTTTCTTCGCGGGATCGGTGAGAACTTGGGCTATCAGTTACGGACCCTAAGGTGGCTACTCCAGACTGTGCAACTGCTGCCACCAGAGAAGAGGTTACATACCATTCGCATACTTCCGGAAAATAAATACCAAGGAGGAGCGCCGTATCTCTGGCGGGAAAGGATACAACGGACAGAGATGAGAAGAGTGGAAACGTGGAGGGAATTCAGGAATAATGCCAAAGGGCTGCTAGAGCTGCATGTTTCCATGTTAGATGAGCAAGGTGTCGCTCTTACGGACGTTCTCGAGGAGATGGAGTCATCGCAAGAGTCAACTTGCACGGAGCTTGTAGAGAGCGTAAACGACACATTGCTAGGTTCAGGTCAATAGTGTACGTCGAATTCTGAGAGAAAAACCGCTTCTTCGGCTATTTCATACCATATGTACTCACAAGCCCCTCGCGAAACCCTCACACTCAACATCCCAATGCGATGGCCAGATCGGCCCTTCATACCCGTCCCAGCCACCACACATCATCCCTACAGCAAGCAACAGACCCGCGGCGCTAGGAAAGTACGGCGTGGGCACTCTCGTCCCACCCTCAGGCATACCTACCTCATCAAAAGCATTATTCACATCAAGCAACTGACTGACCGCTCTTTCCGCATCGCCTCTCCTTGCCTCCGTGATGGCCAACAGTGGAAAATCCCAACCGTATGAAAAGGGAAAGTTCCAGGTCTCGTGCACCTTGGCGATGGTATTGTTGAAGATTGTCCTGTTGACACGAGAGTCTGGAGGGAGCCAGCCGTAGATGCCTAACAAACCGGGGTGGTCTTCTGTGTATCCAGGCGTAGACCACATATCTGGTATGCCCTCGTACGTCACATAGGCGTCCTCTTCAGTGGGAAAAGGCGCCAGGTTATCGTGTACATGTGTCCAAGACTCTGGAACAGTTTTATTCTGTCGTGCTCGCCACTTCGACGCTACATCGAGACCGAAGCGCCAATAGGCCAGTTCGAAAGTTGGATTGATAGTATCGTTAGGGTTGGTGTTCTCCGAGACTGGGTACATGGGTGGGCCGAGATCGTAGCGCTTCGTTGTGGAGTTCCAAAAGGCATAGCTCGCCATGAAGTCCGCGACGCCTGTTAAAATGTCGTCCCATTTTTCAAGAGTTTTGTCACTAGGGAAAGATCGATATTCCATCTCGGCAAAGTACACGGGATGTGGTTGTTGCCAGATGAGCAGGCTGTTAATTTCGCCGGGCGCAGATCGACCGCTTGGATCGCTCATCTTGCCGATGCGCGCGCCTTTGTATCCTTGCTTTTTCGCTCGGTCGAAGCTGCTGGGTAGGAAGCGCTTGTAAATGCCGATACTGCGATCATAGAGGTCCCATTTGTCCCAGAACATCCAATGAGCTAGATGCCAGAATACCATCTCCATGTGAAACTTGCCGTACCAGCCATTATTCACCAGGCCAGACTCTTGTGCGGGATCTTTGCCAGCCCCGTTGACGGCAAGGAGGTACTGAGATAGGATTGTGCGACGCTGAAGCTCATTTGCAGAAGAGTTGCTGGCGGAAGGAAGTGACAAGAATGCACCGGTCGACCAGTAGTCTGCCCACCACGTTTGGGCCTTTTGCTTGACCATCTCGGGAGTGCATGGTGTATTAGCTACGTGAGGAGCGTATGTCACAGTGAACGAAAGGTTCTCGGAGTTCTGGCTGGCGGCTAGGATGTACTTGTGCTCATCGCTGTGTAGGCGCGAGAGCCGAGCATACCCTTCCCAAGCGATGTCCGCTACATATGTCGTCGCATCCAGAGTGTGAGTGATTGTCGCACCCCTGTTCCTGTATTCACTCGTCGTGGAATGATTGGAAGTAGCGTTGAAGAGGCCAACGAATGGTGCATCAAACTTGTTCTTCCCGGTCGCATAAGGAAAATCGAAGAAAGCACCAAGCCCCGCTGATCTCACCAGGCTAGACGTTATTTCTACAGCCACAGTGTCCGTCTCTGGGCTTGCAACAGTTGTCACCAGAATCTCTGCTCCGTTGATGGAGAAAGCTGATCTGATGACACCTTCCCAGAGTTCCAACACTTGCTCTTTGCCACTAAGCATTTCCTCTGTGACATTTCCCCCCGCAATGCCGCCGAACCATAGTCCAATTCTTCCCAGATTGATTCGATGTGGATTCGCAATCATCCATTGACTGATATCCTTTTGCTCCACATTGGGCTGCGCATAGTTAACAAGACGATCGTGGGTCCACCAATCAACGCCGGTATAATCCGATGGAAGTGTCTGATTTGGGATTGTTGGCAATGAGGAGTTATGCCACCCCCATGATGAGAGCGTATTGTGCGGAAGGAAGGTCTGCAGTCCGGTAACGTCAACACCAAACGCGAAGTTCCCGTTGCCCACTTGGACTGGACTATATGCGTTCGATTGGTTAAGCTTCAAATTGTACTGCTGGACAATCGACTTGCGATCAATCTTGCTCTCCACTACAGGCGACACAATAGAAAGCAAGAACAGAACTCTGGCCCACATCTCCAGCTGTTTTGAAAACAGTTTAGCTTCGTGATCCGTCGGCAACAGGCACTGCCCACTTGTCTTTATACGGCTTGTGATGGCAACCTACGTGGCGCCCTACTTTGCAGGTTAAATTCCGGCTGATCATGGTCTAGTTGATCGTCGCCATCGGCGGGGTCAAACATGGAACGCATGGCATCGGGGCAACTCAGACCGAAGGCGCGGAACTGTACCATGTACATGGCTGGGCCATACTCCACATCGCCATGAGTAAGACAAAGGATGCGAACAGCGAGCGGCTTAGACTATGGGGATGTGGAGGTGACCTGCAGGACTGGTTGCGCTAACCAGGTTAGGACGCGTTCTTATCGATAGAGATTTTTGGAGCATCGAAAAACTTGACAACACGCAACGCGTATGCCAGTCGCAACAGCGAAAATGTCTAAGGAAAAGAGCAGCGAACTGGGAGTAGAGCGAATGGAAGATCAACCGGTGGAACTGAAGAAAGGAAAGAAGAGAAAAAGAGCTCACACAGCCCAAGCCGCCGAAATCAGAGAGAAGGAACGCGTTGTTAAACCTCTTATTGAGCAGCCAGCGGAGGCGCACAAGCGCAAGGAATCAGAGGTGCCTCAGTCCACCAAACCCCAGCAAAAGCCCAACCAACAAACGCGGCCGAAAAATAAACAGCCCGAAAAAGCTCGAAACTCCCAACAGGACCTTAGAGTACCATCCCACGTGATTCAAAAGCGCGATGAGTTACGGCAGGTCCGTAAGTCGCTTCCAATCTGGCCACAAGCGGACGCCATCAGAACAGCTCTCCAAAGGAACAACGTCCTTGTATTGACCGGAGAAACGGGTTCCGGAAAATCTACACAATTGCCACAGTTTTTGGTCAACGAGTCCTGGTGTACCGGATGTATAGCAATCACGCAGCCTCGAAGAGTAGCAGCAATTTCTTTGGCACGTCGTGTGGCGGATGAGATGGGTAGCTTGCTTGGCGACAAAGGTACAACAGCCAAGGTGGGATACAGCGTTCGTTTTGATACTGCTGCGGGAAAGCACACCAAAGTCAAGTTTTTGACAGAGGGTATGCTGCTTCAAGAGATGCTCAGAGATCCCAACATGTCGCAGTATAGCGCAGTAGTTGTAGACGAGGTTCACGAAAGAAGTGTAAACGTCGACCTGATTCTAGGGTTCCTACGAAATCTTGTGGCCGCCAAGGAAGGGAGCACAGCAAGGAAACATCCGCTCAAGGTCGTAGTGATGAGTGCTACGGCAGACGTGGAGGGTCTTGTCAAGTTTTTCGGAGACAGCCAGCCTGTGCCAGACACGGAGAAGATGGTCACAAAACCTCTTACTGAAACCAAAGGCAACGTCTCGACTTGCTATGTCGAGGGACGGCAGTATCCAGTCAAAACGGTTTACCTGCCACAGCCAACGCAAGATTGGGTCGAAGCAGCTCTAAAGCTCGTCTTTCAGATACACTACAAAGAGCCTTTACCAGGCGACATACTGGTGTTTCTGACAGGCCAAGATACTATCGAAGGGCTCGAGAAGCTCATCAACGACTACGCTGAAGGCATGGACGACGAGGTCCCCAAACTTCTTGCGCTGTCTCTTTTCGCCGCCCTTCCGCAGCATGCCCAGCAACGCATCTTCCAGCCAACACCCTACCGCACACGACGCGTCATTCTTGCAACCAACATTGCTGAAACATCCGTTACTGTCCCTGGTGTTCGCTTTGTGATCGACTGCGGCAAGTCGAAAATAAAGCAGTTTCGGAATCGCCTTGGTCTCGAATCGCTGCTCGTAAAACCAATCTCCAAGTCTGCAGCTATCCAACGCAAAGGTCGAGCCGGTCGTGAAGCACCTGGTCAGTGTTATCGATTATATACTGAAAGCGGCTACAATGCCATGGAAGAACGCACAATCCCCGAGATTCTGCGTTGCGACCTTAGTCAGGCTATTTTGACAATGAAAGCGCGAGGTGTCGATGACGTACTCAGCTTTCCTTTTCTCGATCGGCCACCACGAGAAGCCCTGGAGAAAGCTCTCTTACAGCTCTTAAATCTACAAGCACTGACCGAGACTGGTGAAATCAGCGACACTGGTCTCAAGATTGCTAGATTCCCGCTCACACCTACACTCGGCCGAGTCCTGGTCGAAGCAGCGAAACCAGAGCGTGACTGCCTTCTCGACGTGGTCGATGTCATATCCGCGCTCAGTGTCGAGAACGTCTTCTTGAACCTTGTGACTGAAGAGCGCAAAGAAGAAGCAGAAGAAGCTCGACGCGAGCTGTATCGACGAGAAGGCGACCACCTGACACTTCTCATGGCTGTTCAACGATACGCTGCCGAAGAGAAGTCACATCGCCGAGCCTGGTGTGACAAGCACTATATTTCTCACCGTGCTATGGAGAACGTAATCAACATTAGGAAACAACTGCGCCAGCAATGTACACAACAGAAACTACTATCTGCTGGTGACGAAGAGTCTGAAAACGCACCCTCGGAAGCCAGAAGTCAGGCTATACTGGCGTGTATGTTGCGTGGGTTCATCTCCAACACAGCGAGGTTGATGCCGGATGGGAGCTACAAGACATGGATTGGGAACCAAACGGTAGTGATCCACCCTAGTTCGGTGCTGTTCGGAAAGAAAGTGGAGGCTATTGTGTTTCATGAGTTTGTATTCACGGGCAAAGCGTGGGCGAGGGGTGTTAGTGCTGTGCAATTGGACTGGGTGTCGGAAGTGGTGGACGCCATCATGTAGATTGAGCGATGATATAGTCGTTCGCTGAGTTCTCACAGCCAACCCTCTGTTGTTCTCCTTCACTAAACTTTTGTTCTCAAGCAGAACGTGTACATGTGAAGCTCGCATACCTTTAAGCCTTCGCAAGCTCACCGCAGGCCTACTACCTTCTCCTTCCTGCTCCAGCACCTTCCTTCTCTGCCAGACTAACAACCTCACCAATACCTGCTGCTTCCTGCTCGTCCTCCAGCGCACGAATCTCCTCCCTACAATCCCACCACTTCTCTTCTGATCTTTCAAACGCCAACTTCTTAACTTCCTTGGGGCTCTTTTCAGCGCTCTTGCCCTTCCTATCCAGCTCCTCCAGAATAATATTCTGCCATTGCTCTGACGTGCGGGCGTAGAATTCACGTAAGGATTCGAAGGGACGTGGGTGTGGAAGAGTGTCAGTGAGCGCAGAAATCTCCTCCTGAGGTCCAAGATCTTCAGAATGGATGGGTACGACGGCAGGGGACTCTGCAACGCTTGTCGGGGCTGTCGATACAGATTTGTCGTCGTCGTCGCCTTCTTCCTCTTCTGAATCGTCGTCGTCGTCGTCTTCGTCCGAGTCGGCTTCGTCTTCGCTGCCTTGCCAGTCTTCGAGCTCGCGCTTGAAGACCTCAGTCACTCCGTCCAGATGATTAAGGTTGACAGACCAGAGCTCATCGAAAGTGAACTCGCGATCGCCTTTCTCAAAGGTGCCACCGTAGATGTAGAGCGTATCAGCTTGTACCGTAAGTGCGGCGTTGAATCTTGGGTGTGGGAATTCGAAAATCTTAGGCTTCTCTGGACGCGCCTCTTCCTCTTCCTCTTCTTCTTTAGTTTTCTTAGCTTCGTCTTCGGACTCTGCGTCTGCAGAGACACCGGCCTTCATCTCAAGAGCCTTGAGGTTAGCTAATAGCTCCTCTTCTGCAGCCTTGCCACGATCTCGGCGACTGATGTTCGCCTCTTGAGCAGCCTTCTTGTTCGCATTTAGCTTCGGTCGACGTAGAGTAAGTGGCATGTAACGATTACGCTCAATGTTCCAGATGAAGAGCTGGTTGAAGAATTCCGAATCGATGCCCTCTTCACTTTCCTCCACATCGTGCACACCACCAAAGAGAACACCTCGACCTTTGTGGTAGGCCATTGTTGCACCCGCGCGTGGCGGATTCGGTGCATTCGCTGGTTTCTTTCGCTTCTCCCACGACACGGTTGGAACCGTTGTGGGTGGTTGATCGGCAGGCGGCGGCGTGACACGTATAAACCATGTGTCGTCGTGAACCTTTGGCTTTAGCACCATGCGCGATGCTGGCCCGCCACTGCTGCTCTTCTTGCCCTTGCCTTGCTGCTGCTGCTTGCCACCAGCCTGGGTCTTCACACGAGAGTACCCACCATAGATAACTGCACCTTGCTCATGCGGTAGCAAACTGAAGCTTGATCGCGCGTCTGGTACTGCGCGGGCTGCTTGGAGCTTTGGTGTGTGCCACGAAAAGTTGACACAGTCGTAGATCCAAAGATCGTTCAGGTATTTTGTGGTAGCGGATGTATCCTGAAAACCTCCAAACAGGATAATATACTGTTTAAAGCCAGCCATGCGATGTCCGCTTCGCGCTGGCGGAGCGGCTGTCTTGCTCTTTCCCTCGACGCGCGTCCATTCTCTAGTGACCGGATCGAGTTTCCAGAAATCGTTGTAGTGGTAAAACGTGCCTTGCTTCGGAGAACTGAACTCTCCGCCAAAGAGATAGATTTCCTTCGTATTTGCAGCTCGACACCAGGCATGACCAGATCGAGGCAGTGGCGAGTTCGGACTTGTGACTTGCTTCCAGGAATCTTGCTTAATGTTGTAAATCATGAGGTCGTTAAAAAACTTCGCGGTCGCTCCATTAAAGTACTCGCCTCCGAACAGGAAGATCTCATTTTCGTTTGCTGGATTGGCGATGAGTGTGCTTGAAGTCCGGGCAGAGGGCGGCTCACTGGGAATTTCTGTTATGGCATGGTGTTGTTCCTGCTCTTTCGCGTACTGTGCTAAAATGGCATCTAGGTCGACGTCTTCCATGTCAGAGTCGATCTCCTGCGTCTTTGATGCGACCTTCTTGTCTTTTTTGCCTGCTTTCTTCTCTTGCTTAGCGGCCTTTGCAGCTTTAGCCGCTGCTTTGCCTCCCGCTGCCGCCTTTTTCTTGTCCTTAGCCATGTCCTAATTCAGGTGTCAGATCAATGCAGTTGCAAAACACTGTACGGGTGGCAGCTGTTCGGTCTGCCGATTGAAAGTTCTCCGCGTTTTGCCCCTCAGTTGGAAATTTTCCCGGCGTCGACGTTGATTGTACAGTCCCTAGCTTGCAGTGTTGCAAACGTCCAAACCGATCGCGCCTGAAGCCTACAAATCTGAAGTATCGAAACAAATAAACTCCAGTCTTACAAGTGCAAGTTGTCGTGTGCAGCTTGTTCAACACCACTGATCCTTCGGAGCAGGCGCTACAGTAGCGGGTCAATCAACGCCCCGGGTCAGTCAACGCCCCACCCACAACACAACAGCTTCATGAGTATTGCAGCTGTAACGCCTTAACAAAACGTGATAAAATTGCGCAAAAGTAAATTTATACTATATAATAGCCTGCAAAGACTTTGCGCTAGTCCAAATCTTTTTTTGGGCGGCGGATTGTTCGCGTTCTAGTAGTTTTAGGTGGAACTAGCTGTGCAACTACCCAGGCTCCCACAGAAGCTGTACCACCCCTAACACGTTTCTAACGCTTTGCAGCTAGCTTATAAGCTGTTAAAGCTTTGCGCTTACCCTTTTAGGACAATTATATAAGCTTTTTAGTGTTGTTAATAAGCTCCTAGTGTTGTTTCTTAGCTAGTTTTGCAGCGTCCTCCTTCCTCTTCTCCTCCGCCCGTCTCTCCTGCTTAACACGCTTCACAGCTTTAAGTTAAAGCTTATAATCGCGAGCTGCCTTCTTAATCTCAGCTTGCTTAGCTTTTTAAAGCTTCTCAAGCTCTTGTTGTTGTTGTTGTAATGCCCAACGATCGCGAGCTTGTTGTACACTCCTAGGCAACTATAGTTTGGCTCCCCCGTGGTAAACCTCGTCCTCATCAAGCTAGAGGGTGAAGGACTGCTTTAGTCGCCTCTCCTTAATAGCTAGAGACTGCCTAAGGCCCCTAATCTCTTTATGGAGTATACTGTTTTGAGCTGCGATGTGGCACAAACTTCGTTAAAGCTTCTTAACGTCTTTACTGCCCTAATCCTTCACCTCACGGCGTACGATTAACTTGAGCTTAAGCTAATCCTCACTAGAGAGAACTGACTGGCTGCTCTTAGAATCTAAAGCTTCCTTAGCAAACTTCTTAAGTACAGCGTCTAGGTTAGGTGGGTATATACTAGTAGCTTCAAACAACCTCTAGATAAGTAGAGGTTTAAATATAGAGGTCTAGGACCTCTAGAAGAGCAAGAAGAAGTCTCCTTTAGTCAAATTAAGCAACCCCTAGCTGTCCTAAAGGTATCTAGCTAACTGAGTTAAGTAAGCGTTCGAGAGGGGTTTAAACATCACTATATTAAGTAGTTAAAGCGTATAGGTAGCGTAAGGGGGAAATACAAATAAGAGGATCTTGTGGTCGTAGCAATACTTAATAAACTCCATAGTTACGTGTGATCCGTGGCCATCAAGGAGTAGTAATTAATACCTAGTTAAAGCATGCCGTCTAGTTTCTCTCTCAAACACTCCCTTAAGCTAAGCTAACCCAATATCATTATTGCTCCAGCTAGAGGGTGATAACGTAGTAAATACTAAGTGTTCTCCTGCTTGTACAGCATCAACCCAGCTCAATTAAACAGCTCCGTTGGCTCCCTAGAAAATAAGAGTTAGACTCAAAGCTTTGCCATCCAAACAAATACAAGCTATCACCGTTATCCACTCGCTAGAGCTATCTTTAAGTGCTTGCCTTACCCCTTTTGCCTCGTAGAGCTTCTTGTCAAATACACGATTTATTCTGCCAACCTAGCCAAGTTAAAACCCTTTTTGTCTATATTAAATATATGTGTTAGTTGTACGTTGTACTCCTCCATCTTTTCATGTAACAACTTAAAATACAAGCTGTACTTAGCTCCTAAATTAGCTTTAGTCCGCTCCTTGGCCATGGCTTTGCCTGAGCGAGAGATGAGATAGTTAGGATAACAGCAGAGGAACCGTTTAACCCAGCTTTCAGAGACCGGTTTGCCAGCCAACTAGCTAGCAAACTGCTGTACTATTACTTTTGTAGGTAGCAAACGTCGTTTAGTAAGCGTTTTGATGTATCGTACAAGCTCGGCTTCGTGTTCTGGGTGTAGGGATCGATGGGAGACCCCGCGCCGGTCGTGCACACCCTGGTGCCTTCGAGCGAGCGTACTGCGCTCAACACCAAACTAGGCAGTAACTTTGCTGTACAAGAAATCATCTCCTAGCTCGCGCAATTCGATATATTCAATCGCTTCTTGAATCGGATCCATATTAGTGGAGTTGTGCCGCGTTGAAGTTTTGTTGTTATGGTGTTGGGGTGGGGCGTTGACTGACCCGGGGCGTTGATTGACCCGCTACTGTACGGAGTGCGCCTTCTTATCGATAGCGATGTGTATATTCACTCCCCGCATTACGGCCAACACTAGAAACAATGACGAAGATGATACAAGCAGCAAAGATCCTTGGGCAGAGGAGCCATCTAGTACCTGGTATCATACTAACCTCCCACACTCACCCAAATTCCCTGGCTAATTGCAAACAGGCAAGCTCCGGGTAACTGAGCACTTCTTCGAAGTACCCCGTGACCACTGTACGTTGCAATCATCTCATTTCCCGAGCTCCATTCACTACCTACTATTCATAGCCTCAGGCAAGACCTCTAGCTCGAGAACTAGATAAATTTACAGTATCGTGCTGACACTTCCTTCCTCCTAAGCCAATCCCTCGGCAGGAACAATCCAGCTCTTCGCTCGCTCCGCTCTGAAAGCCGAGAAGCCCGCAGACTACACTTCCATATCCCATCTTGATCGCTCCAAGACCCAACTCCCATGGCTTGTCTACCTGCAGGGCGGCCCAGGCTTCGAGTGCCGCAGCCCCGAAAAGGTGTCCTGGACCCAGACGATTCTCGATAAAGGTTACCAAGTGCTCATGTTAGACCAACGTGGAACTGGTCTTTCAACTGCTGTAAGCCAGTCGAGTCTACAGTTGAGGGGTGACGAGAAGGTGCAGGCAGAGTATATGAAGAGCTTCAGGGCTGATAGTATTGTCAAAGACTGTGAGGCTGTAAGAAAAGCTTTGACGGAAGACTATCCCGAAGAGAAGAAAAAATGGAGCATCATGGGACAGAGTTTTGGAGGATTCTGTTGCCTGACTTACCTGTCTTTCTACCCGGAAGGAGTCAAAGAGGCATTTCTCTTCGGCGGCTTGCCACCACTAAGGGATGGACCAGATGAAGTTTATGAGCGTCTTTACACACGTGTCAAGAGCCGGAACGAAGCATACTACGCAAAGTACCCTGAAGACATCGACCGCGTCAAACGCATCGTGAAACTCCTCTCTCGCTTCGGCGACACCACTGTGCGCGTCCAAGGTGGCGAAGGCTACCTTTCCGCACGTCGCTTCCTGCAACTTGGAATCTACTTCGGCAAACACGGAGGCTTTGATGATGTCCACGAATTTGTTCTCCGCGCCGATACCGATCTGACTCAGTTCGGACATCTGACACGACCTACTGTTCTTGCACTTGAGGCAGCACAAAGCTGGGACACGAACGTCAGTTACGCTCTGCTCCACGAGCCGATCTACTGTCAGGGCAAGGCGTCAAACTGGTCTGCGGAGCGCCTCCTTCTTAAATATCCCGAATTCTCACTCTCCCGTGTGGATAGCGACGAGCCATTCTACTTCACAGGCGAGATGATATATCCTTTCATGTTCGATGTTTACCCAGAGCTCGCGAAGCTCAAGACAGTTGGAAGCCTCTTGGCGGAAGAGAAAGACTGGCCGCAACTTTACGATGAAGATCAGTTGAGAAAGAACGATGTACCGACCTATGCTGCCGTATACATAGATGATATGTACGTCGATCTTGATCTGAGCATGGAGACAGCAAATTCCATCAAGGGATGCAAGACTTTCATTACGAACACGATGTATCACAATGGGATCGGTGCCAAGACGGATGAGGTGCTGAAGCAGATCTTCTCTCTGAGAGACGATGTTATAGATTAGACAGGGGGATCTATTGAAGGCTGACATTTCATGTTGCACTTGATATGGTGCTAGGACGATCCCTCACTATCAAAGCTTCATGATCTTCTGCGCCTGCTCCAATTGCGCTTTCAGATCGATGTCCCAGATCCATCTCAACCTGTGGATGAAGCTATCCTCAATCTTATCAAGGTCATCACCGATTAGCTCGAAATCGTACATCTTGCCAACCTCGTAGCTCGTCTTTACGTTCTTCTGTGTCCTCTCTCGTCTGACCTGGTCGAAGGCACCGAATGCTCGCTGCAACTCATTGACGTTATTCGCGTCTTTGACTAGGTTGGCGAGGATGTAAGAGTCCTCTATACACATCCCCGCGCCAGCGCCTTGGTGGGGCGTTGTCGCGTGCGCTGCGTCTCCAAGTAGGCAGACGCGGCCTTTGGTATAGGTATCACAGGGCAGGTGCTGGTACAGTGCCCAAACGTCTGGCTTCTGCATCGCGCCGACAATCTTTTGAACGTGTGGACCCCATTCTATGAAATCTGCCTCCATTTCCTCTTTCGATGTAGTCACGACCCATTTCTCATCATCCCAGGTCTCGCATGAGTTAAATGCAACCACTACGACTATCAGCAAACGATCTTTTTTAGGCCTTGGTTAACCTTACCGTTCATCGTCTTGCCATGTTCAATCGGGAAGGTGAGCAAGTGGCCGTGGTATCCAAGATACATCTGGCTGTTCCGTGCTACATCTTCGCCCAACATCTCGACGGCCTTTTCCATGGGGATCAGCCCTCGATAGGCGTACTTCCCAGAGAAAACAGCATTGCACGCCGGGTTGTCTCTCCCAAGCAGCCACTTTCTCGTCAAAGACTTTATGCCATCGCATCCGATCACAGCGCTGTGCTGTGCTGTCGAACCATCAGCGAATTCAAGCACCATATCACCAAATCCATCTTGAGCCTCGTTCATTTCCACAAGCCTCTTGTTGAACTTGGCAATACCATCGGGCACATGTTTGACGAGTTCGTCCAGGAAGTGCGCTCTGTACATACCGCCGTGTCTACCGCTCGAATGCATAGGCACCTCAAAGAGTGCATCGCCGACCTTCTTGCCCTTCCTCACATATCCCTCCTTGTCCTCTCTCCTAGCATCTCCCACACGAATAGTAAACAACGAGTCGTACTTGGAGTCGTCCGCATTTTCTGTCTTGCACTTCATAAAAGTCTGGTGTATTTTGGGAGACATGAGCTCCATCGCGCGTCCGGCATTGGGACCCAGCGACACCCCAGCCCCGATTTCGCCAAAGTGTGGTGCGGCTTCATAGATCGCGAGTGAGATATCGTATTGGAGAAGGGTTATTGCGAGGCAGAGACCGGATATTCCGCTGCCTACTATGGCGAGGGAATACGGCTTCGAAGACGAGCTAGTTGAAGCCATTCTGGTTTGTTGAGTGTATGGGCTTGGGATTGAGGAATAAGTGCTTCAGGGGTTGATGTTAATATGGCGACAGCAACGTGACTAGATCTGCATTGGAAGAAGAACACAACGCTTACCAGTCGCTGTTCTGCGCACTTACTTTGATGTTTACCGAAAGTCAATCTGATGGCGCGTGAGATGACAGCTTACTAGACGTCATTGACTGCAGACTTATGCAATGATCCTGCAGTACCCAGATAACGCGGTTCGCGCATGTTAGTACGAAATGGTTTGAGCATTATATGGAAAGTGCACTACCCGATGCTGAGCGTACTGGAGAAGAACTCATCCGAAAAAGCTGACGTCTGGCGATATTGGATAGATCGCTAAGATGTGGGGTACATATGCAAAGATGTGGGGTTAGAGGAACGTCCGGGCACGAATGTCGGCGGTTGTTCGGCGCTAAACCACCTAGAGGTGATTGTGCCGAATCGCCTCCCCAACCTAACCACAATGCCTTTATCATCCTTTATTCCTAGTCGTACATATTCTAGTATGAACCTACGTCGTAGAAATGTATCTTACAAGTCAATGCTTTATAATGCAGACGGTGATGACTATGTATCCTCGACCCCCTTGACATCTTTCGAAAGCCGAAAGTCTTACTTTTACCGTAGGTACGAAGCAATTTGATTACCTATAAACGTGACATCTCCTATGTCTCAATATGCCGTCATCAGATTGCTCCTTCGCAGCTGCATGTCATCGGTACTTGCTGTACCGTTCTCGATGCGTTGACATGGAAACTTCCGCTGCACGTGCCAACATCGTGGTAGGCTCTTCTGCCTAGTTCATCCGGTTTTTTTCTAACTCTAACATCCGCAAAGTCCCGATTATAGATGCCGCTATTGTCCTACACTACTGTGCAACCCCCGAACGAAGAGGGGAGAATCTAGTAATCGTGCTGTTCATTGGGTTCGGTGTATGTTATAATCTCCCTCCATTTCCTACGGCTTCTCTAATGCTCTGATATCCAGTGCGTTTCTTCTATCATGCTTCTAGTCAGACAACCTGGGCACAAACATTGATTAGACTCAATTTTTCTAGCCATTCTTCATGAAAGTACTCAAAAACTCATCTTGGGATATTGTCTTTACACTCCCAACTCTAATCCCATAGTTCCTCCAAAACCAATTTCCGATCAATATCCACATTCAGTACGAATCTATCCGTGTAGCAACGATACCCCGCACACTGGAAATCAAATCTAGGATATACATCGGTTCATAGCAGTAATACCGACGAAGGATGTTCAGACGTGAGTTTCAGCACCGATACTAGGAATCTACTTATGTGGCCTCACATACTACAATAGCTTGGTGCATTAAACCAACGTCAAGGAGGACAAGAGACTTGTCGTATGTCGTATTCCTACATGTACCCGAATTAAGCAGTAGTGAAGATAAGCTAGAAAAAGATGGAAGGCCACGGTCAAGGGGGATAGGAAGGGCGAAAGACGAGAAAACGGCAAAGAGGAAGAGGATACGGATATTAAAAAAACGTAGAAGGATCAAAATGGAGGCGCAGGGTGTATTGGTATTTGGACAAGCATACCACTTTTATCCCAGATTGGTTAGAGCAGAACGCCCTTTTGAGCTCCACATCATTCTTGCGTGTAAGCATGGTGGCTCTTTAATTGGTTATACAATACCTACAGTTCGCCATTCAAGCAAGTTCATGCTAGTAGTGGGTACTCTGGAAGAAAGGGTACTGTGACTCGCAACGGATATGAGTCTGAATTCTGATAAGCCAAGTATTGGCAAGGCCCTCCATGTGGATGGAACAACAACACGTAATCACAAAGAGTCCGTTGGTGTACTCCCACGCATACATCATCCTCTGTCTTCAAAACTCAATCGATAAGAACCAGAAGACAACATCATCAGCACCCCCAGAAAACCAACCGCCCAAACCCTACCAACACCATGTCATCATCACCGCCCTCCCAGCCAGCTACCCACATCCTCTCTCTCGCAAACTACACATCCCACCACCTCGTCCCTCTGACCCCAAAGCCCCAAACTCCACTCCCACCCTCCTCTCTCCGCCTCCGCACCAAGCTCCTCAGCCTAACGACAAATAACCTCTCCTACGCACGCATCGGCCACCTAATGGGCTGGTACTCCACCTATCCGCTCCCCTCTACAACACCAGCTCCCTACAACGATTCCTCAACCTACGGTCGCGTCGCCGCATGGGGCTATGCCGAGATCCTCGAAAGCACCGTCAAAGGCATTGAGAAAGGAATGAGTGTGTATGGCTATCTGCCTAGCAGTACGGAGTGGGAGGATGTAACCGTAGAACGAGCTAGAGATGCACGAGATGGGGGTCTGATGAGCAACCACATTGTTGTGACAGATGCGCATAGACAGCATTTGTGGAAGATTTACAATCGGTTTCGGGTTTGCGATTCGCTTGCTCATGTCGCTGATGGGAGCGAGGGGAGAGATGCATTGGGCTGGGTGGCGCTGATGATGGGCCC
This sequence comes from Alternaria sp. 'sect. Undifilum', assembly GCA_024321975.1. Taxonomy (NCBI): domain Eukaryota; kingdom Fungi; phylum Ascomycota; class Dothideomycetes; order Pleosporales; family Pleosporaceae; genus Alternaria; species Alternaria sp. 'sect. Undifilum'. The sequence continues at coordinate 5,819,500 of JAJJZI010000003.1, forward strand.
GTTTACTGTGGGGTATAACCTCTGCAGTTATGTTTTCCCAGCGCAGGGAGGAAATCAAGGGGACGGGAGAAGAATTCATCCTACAGGAAACGGGGGGTGGAGCGCCGAGAACGCGGACCTGAGAGGTGCGACGGTTGTTCTGCTAAATGCGAGTGGGAAGACAGCGTCTTGCTTCGCATATACGCTCCGTCAATGTCGACCTGTTGAGTCCCAACCTAGTCGTATTATTGGCGTTGGGTCGAATACCTCTGTCGATGCCATCAAGAGAACTGGATGGTACGATGGCGTGGTTCTCTACGACAACTTCGGTGAAACAGCCATGGAAATTCAAAAATCGGATTCAAAATGTATCGTTCTCTTCGATTGCGGTGCCCGACCCGGAGCAAACGCAAACTGGCGATCTGCTTTGTCTTCCTTATCGCCCACTATCCATTTCACATTGGTGACAATCGGTGGCGAAGTTGCGCTCCAGGATCCAGAAAAGGCAGCGCAACGGCTCGCTGACAGAGCTTCCTTGAACATTGTCAACGCAGGCTTGTTGCAAGAAAAGGGTGTCGAAACTGCTGGGGAACAGTATTTCGATGATTTGTATACTAGATTTGAGGCGTTCTGGAGACAAGCTAGGGGAGTAGGCATGTTGAAGTTGAAGTGGGGTAAGGGGTTGAAGGACTGGGAGCGGGGTTGGGAGATGATATGCAAGGATAAGGTTAAAGCTGATGTAGGCTTGGTATACAGTATCTAGGCACCTCCCCTTTTTGCGTACGACTTGTCCACGGAAAAGAGGAAGAGATGTAGCCATTCCTTCCAGAAAATGTGCCTTTTTTTTGGTGAGGATAGAGAAGACAGAGGAACAAGTAAGTTGAGAGTCTGTAAGCTGCCACTTTGGTGGTGAGATTTCATGTAAATCGATACCATGGTGTATAATGAACTGTCAGAGACCAACGTGCACAACAAGGGACTCCAGTCCTGGCCTTTCGCTAATGTTAGCATGAAGTACAAACACAAGAAAACCTTTCCAACTGCTCGAGGTATTCGCTCTGAAATGTGTGCTAAGAAAAAAATTGACGTCAACATGGTCGGTGACGCTCATCACCGCTTGCCCCACAAGCCTTGCTGAGTCTCTCTAATCCTGCGCTCTTGCTCCTGTATCATCTCTTCGGTCTGACCATGTCCGTTTCCTCTACTATCAATTTCCATGGGGTCGTCTGGCTCCTCCGCTGGTTGGGGAATATTGGCGTGAGGAACACCTCTCCGTGGCTCAGTGGATCGCTGGCCATCCATCATACCAGCGGCGCCACCTGCTCTTAGCTGGTTGATAGCACGAATCGTATCGATAGCTGCGTGTAGTGTACGACGAGCGTTGAAGTTCTTTTTGACGGTGGGCAGTAGATCCTCCTCGCCATCAGCGTTGTTCTTCCCAAGCTCTGTGATCCATGGATGGGAAAGCGCTTCGTGGGCTGTCATGCGCGCTGCGGGGTCGACGGTCAAGCATCGGCGGATGAACTCTCGCGCTGTAAGAGAGACACCTCTCCAGTATTCCAGGGGTGTGAATGAGTAGTCTGCGACTAAGATGGCCTGCATCTCTTCGAGGTTGGAGTCGCGATCGAATGGGGTGTAGCCGCAGAGAAGAAAGTACGTGATGACGCCAATAGCCCATATGTCACTAGCCAAAAGTCAGCAAGGAAATCTGAAATCGCGCAGTTCTCCTTACACTGGTTTGCCATGTCCAGTCTTACGGAAGATCTCGGGTGCCATGTAGCCTGGTGTTCCGCATGTTGTCGTCAGGACGTGGAACTGCTCTTCATCCATAATGCGAGAAAGGCCAAAGTCGGCAATCAGCAAATCAGCATTGTCTTCTGGTGTTCGGAATAGCAGATTCTCGGGCTTCAAGTCTCGATGTACAATGCCGTGGTCGTGAAGATATGCGACCGCAGAGAGCGTAGCACGGATAAGGTCGCCAGCGTCAGATTCGTAGTAATTGCCCTTTCGGCAGATGCGGTCGAACAGCTCGCCCCCAAGCGCGAGATCGGTGACAAGGTAAACTAGAACCTAGGTCAGAGAAAGGTTCGACCCAAGAAAGGTAAATACAAACGATTGTTCATAGTTTCGAAGTAATCGACCAGCGTCAGAATGTTTCTATGACCCATCGATACTCTCTTAAGCACGGCGATCTCGTTTCTGACCTAGCACTTGTCAGCCTTGTCGTCAATCAATCGCTAGTACCAAGCTGACCATATGTTCTCGGCCTGCCATGAGCCGCTTGTTGATGACCTTGGCGGCATAATATCTTCCTGTATCAATGTGTACGCACTCCTTCACTACAGAATAGCTGCCCGCACCCAGCGTCTTCCCAGTCTTGTACCTGCAAGGCTGCACCTGTGCTGCTGTCTGTGAACCTTGCGCCCCAGACGCGCCGTTCGAAGTCTTCGTCGCCATTGTTGAGCTGAAGTCGAACTGAAGATGAGTGAGGTGGCCGGGAGTGTTTGTAGCAGGAGTGTTGGTTATTGCGATTACGAGGGCCTAGGGAGGGCGCAGTCGGGCACCAATGCCTCAGGTTGGCTGTCAAAGACTTCAGAAGCGATAGGTGAGCTCGTCAATGCAGCGCGAAGTGAGCTTGTGACAGCCTGTGTCACAGCTTGGGTATCGTGTAGCAGTAGCGAAGGTTTACAGAGACTTGGGGGGTATTGCGACGGCTCCTGATCGACGTCGATAGTGGGTGCGTGGAGCTGCTTGGTGGCACGTGGTGGATTTGGGTTGGTGGTGACCGAGATTGACGCCAATCTGTCTGCTGACAGTAGCAAGAGTCGTGTCTCAAAAGCTATGAATATGGCATAAAAAGCTATGCGAGGGTGGAAGAGAAGGCCATTGTGACCTGAAGTGCGTAAGGAGGGGTCCACACGATTCCCCGCCGGTGACTTTACCCCCTGTTGTTGCCAAGGCTGCCTGTGTGAGAATAGTGGGGAGGGTAGCCGCTCAGCCGGGACCGAGGATCCTAGTATCCATTGCAACATGCATAGCCAGTCGTATGCAAGTGATGCCTGAACTGATAAGCTTCCGAGAGCGACGGCTATGCGCGTCATTACGTTGCTTTTTATTCGTTTCCTTCTACGTAGAGTTTCTATACATCCTAGTCTAGATATGTGTGTGAGGAGAACCTTAAGCAAAGAATGTCGGGACAATGCATTCAAAAGCCGGCTTCTCTACTCTCTCTCTCTCTCTCTCTCTCAAGTGCTTGAAACTCTACGACTTGATGAGCAAACTATGACCATCCATATCTTCAGGCTGCTGAAGACCCATGGTCGCAAGCAGCGTAGGCGCAACATCACCAAGCACGCCGTCAGACTTCTTCAGGCTCCAGTTTTTAGGGGCGTTGGCCATAACAAAAGGCACCTTGTTGGTTGTGTGGGAGGTCTTAGGGGTGCCCTCCTCTGTGAGCATCTCTTCGGCGTTACTTGCACAACGTCAGCCCCATCTTAAAAAGCGCAGATCATGAGGACTTACCCGTGGTCAGCGGTGACGAACAAGACGTATCCGCTTTCCTTGCACTGATCATATACCCTCTTGATGGCCTTGTCGGTCTCTGTGCATGCTTCAATGGCTGCCTTGTAAACACCAGTATGGCCAACCATGTCTGGTGGCGCAAAATTGTTCATGAGGAACTCGAACTTGCCAGTCTGGATGCGCTCGCACAGCTTCTCTGCGACAGCCATGGCGCTCATCTTTGGCTCGAGGTCGTAAGTAGCTACCTTGGGTGAAGGGACCATCTCACGTTCCTCGTTCTCGAATTGCTTCTCGACACCGCCGTTGAAGAAGAAAGTGACATGAGCATACTTTTCAGTCTCCGCAACGTGACACTGCTTGACGCCTTGCTTTCCTAGTGTCTCGGCAAGAACATCTGTCATTCGCTGGGGCTCAAAAGCAACGTTGAAAGTGTATTTGGGGTTGTACGAGGTCATGGTCGTGAGGTGAATGTTCTTTGGGTAGGGGAAGTCGGGCTTGGGCGAGCGGTCGACATCGCCCAACAGCTGAGTAATTTCTCGAACACGATCGGAACGGTAATTGAAGAAGAAGACGGTGTCGTTATCTGGACGAATCAGCAAGCAGACATGCAGGTGCTCAGCATAGTGTTGTACCTTGTATCCTTCGCTCCTTTCCTCCCACAATAATGGGCTTAAGGAACTCGTCGTTCTCGTCTTTCGCGTATCGCTCCTTGATGGTTGCGACTGGGTCACTGCTCTCCTCGCCCTCTCCAGTGACCAGACCCTTCATACCAAGCTCGACACGGTCCCACCTCTTGTCACGGTCCATGATGTAGTATCGTCCGACCACTGTTGCGATGTCGCCGAGGCCGATCTCCTTAGTAGCCTTCAGCAAAGTCTCCATGTATCCGACGGCGGACTTGGGGTCGGTGTCTCGGCCGTCTCCGAAGAAGTGAATGTAGGCCTTCTTGACGCCCTGGTCCTTCGCAACCTGGAGGAGGGCAATGAGATGGTCCATGTGCGAGTGGACACCGCCATCGGAAACCAGACCGCAGAAGTGGAGCCTTCCGTTACCGTCAATGGCGCGCTGGAACGACTGCCTGATGTTTCCCACATCCTTCAACTTTCCATTCTTAATGGTCTGTCCAATCCGGACGGAGTCCTGCCAGACAACGCGACCTGCGCCGATGTTCAGATGGCCGACTTCGCTGTTGCCCATCAAGCCTTCGGGAAGTCCGACAGCGAGAGAAGAGGCTTCCAGCTCAGTGTAGCCCTGTGCCGTCTTGGAGCCTTCCTTTGCAAACTCGTCCATAGTAGGCGTATCGGCTGCAAGGATAGCATCGCCATCTTTGCGCGACTTCTCGGTCGCGACACCCCAGCCGTCGATGACGATGAGGACCGTCTTCTGGTCGACCTTGGCCATGATTGTGGGTCGGTCAAGTGAGTCGGTCAGGTGAGTCTAGGAATAAGGGATGGAGAAACTCGAGAATTCTTCACTCAAGCTGGGATGTTTGAAGGCTGGTGAGAAGAGAATAGGGAGCAACTTGTTGACGGAGGGGGCAGGGTTGGCGGGGCTAAAATGGTCAACTTCGCAAAAGCATCGCCAGTTCACGTCGCAATCTTTTTCGGAACTGGTCCACATGCCCCCCACAACCCACGTCCGGAACCTATCTCGAGTCACAACCAGCAGCCGCGCTATTTGGCGATTCCTTTGACATCGCGAGACTCACATCAGACCATCACAGCGATTATCGTCGACGGAATCGTCGTCCAATCAGCAGCCCTGCCTTCAGCCTTGCCCGTCGAAAGAGCAGGGAGCGTCCTCCCGTGCTCGCGAACCACAACACCACGCGCTAGGCATCTCCAGCTCAAACTCAGAGCCATCTGCGACCATGTCGGGAGCCGCGACACCATATGCGCCTGCCTCAGCGCGAGCCTCGGTTGCACCTACCGCCTCTGCGACGCCAGCCCAGCCGCCTCCTCCGTCTACCACGAGCACCCCAACCCTCCCTGCGCCCTCGACGTTTGATATCCTCCCTGACCTCCAAAAGCTCCTCAAGCGCATCCTCGAGACGCCTGTCCAGCCAGCTGCGACACCAACGTCTGCGCAGCTTGCCGCCGAGGGGCCTCTCGAGATCCAACATGTCGCGACCGCAGCGAACGACATCCGCCTCAAGATACAGAAGGCACGACGCGCAGTGACCGCCTTGCCGGACATGGACCGCACATACGAGGACCAAGAAGATGAGATTGAGCACCTGGAAGCGTATATTGCGCGGCTGAAAGCTTCCTTAAAGGAGCTCGGTCGACCGGTTGTTTAAGCAGAGGATGCAGACGGAGACCAGAGTATGACTGGCTGAGACGCCGTCCGGACTACGATTGATCCATTACAGGAGGCATGTCTGTCGACTGCATGGACGCGCTCGACCTAGCTCTTGCCCAGGGCTCGTGATGGTTCGTCATCGTACGCGGGTTGTTCAAGGTAATTGAACAAGCACTGATCTTCTCGTAGACAGACGACGAAGCCCGACAGACAAAGTGTCGACACTTCAGACACACGCATCACGTGTCTTTTCGCAGAGACGTAGTACTCGCCCAAGTGCCATCGGATCGTGTTATGCGCACAACAATTAGCGTCATGTAGTCCTCAGTGCCTCACATGATCACGCGATAACGCGTCGAGCGCGTATGCGGCTGATAACAGCCTTTGCTTCATAGTCTTGTATGCATCAAAGAGCAAAGCCAAGGCCATTTAACTGCCAGATGGTTTACGTCCCAGGGTTCATTCCGAACACCACGAGCACGTCTTGCGGCATGACGACTACATCAGCGTATCGCTCGGCATGCGTAGCACACAATATGATAGTACTTCCACTCCATTTTTTTATTTTTTATTTTCATTTTTTGTCACCCCAATCACCATTAATTTCTCCTTTTGTCTTTGCCCAACACCGCGATGTCCCCCGTGCTCGTGTATGACCGTGTAGCTGAAGCCGTGCCGTCATTAGACATATCTTCCCCATACTAACAATCACAAGACTCTCTGCCAAGACCAGATCCTCACAATGAAACAAGTGTTTGGAGAATGTGACTATCATTCTAAAATCATATTACTAGTATACTAAGTGGCTTGTACTTCATCTAGAAGCAGTGGTTTTCGCAATCTCGCATCTGTTGTGGAAGGACATTCATCGTTCAACGACAAACTCCTCATCGTCTCTCAACTCGACTCTAGGCACGGAAGGCACGGGAGGTGCGGCGTCCAATGCCAAGGTTGCTCAAGTCGAGGCCTGCGATGCCGCCAGCCTCCTGCTGTTCAGCACCAGCGCCAGTCTCTCCAGCACCTCCACCGAAGAGGCTGCTGAGAAGACCCCCGATGCCACCTGCTCCACTCTGCTCCTGCTCCTGCTCCTGCTGTCCGCCGGCCTGGAGGGCTTCTTCAGCCTCCTGAAGAAGCTGCGAATTGTCATTGCCGTTGTTGTTGTTTTCGTTGTTACCGTTGTCATTGTTCGCGTTGTCGGTACTGTTGGCGGCTGCTCCGGCATCAACTCCTTCGGTAGCATCTAAAACTGTTAGCATTTAAACGGATCACAAAAGACCATGTCACTTACTTCCAACTTGGGCGGCTTGATCGGCAGCAGCTTGGTCAGCGGCATCTTGTTCCATCTGCGCCTGGTCCGCCTCCAACTGAGCTTGGTCCTCTGCATTCTGCATCTGGTCGGCTTCCTGTTGAGCGGCTTCCTGCTCAGCAGCAGCCTGCTCGAGCTCTTGTTGTTGTTGCTGTTGATCTGCCTGGTCTTGCTCAGCGGCCGCCTGGTCGGCTCCCATAGCACCCTCTTGCTCTTGGGCGGCTTGTTGATCAGCTGCATCCTGAGCATCCTGAGCATCCTATAAGAGTCAGTAAGTCGTCTTGATATATGATGGCCTTCAAATTGTACCTGTTGGTCGGCCGCAGCACCATCTTGCGCCGCATTCTGATCATGCGCATTCTGTGCCTGGTCATCCTGCTGCGCCTGTTCGTCAGCAGCAGCTTGATCCGCTGCCTGTTCGTCATTGGCGTCCTGTGCTTGGTCTTGATTTACACCTTCAGCAGCATCCTGCTGCTCCTGTTCGTTATTGCCGTTTTGTGCTTGGTTTTGGTTCATATGCTCAGCAGCATCCTGTTGAGCAGCATCCTGTTGTTCCTGTTCGTCAGCAGCCGCTTGGTCCGCTGCCTGTTCGTCGTTGGCGTCCTGTGCTTGGTCTTCATTTACATTTTCAGCAGCATCCTGTTGACCAGCATCCTGTTGTGCCTGTTCGTCGTTGGCGTTCTGTGCTTGGTCTTGGTTCACATCTTCAGCGGCATCCTGGTCCTGTTCGTCAGCAGCCGCTTGGTCCGCTGCCTGTTGGTCATGAGCATTCTGTGCTTGATCCTGGTTCGCGCTTTCGGCATCGGCAGCATCTTGCTGTGCCTGCTGATCGGCGGCATCCTGGTCTTCTGCTCCCATTTGGTCGGTCGCATTCTGCGCTTGACCCTGGTTCACCATCTCAGCGTCCGCAGCATCTTGCTGTTCCTGATCATCGGCAGCAGCTTGTTGCTCTTCACCTATTAAAGATCAGTAAGTTGTCTAGAGAGAAATATCGCATATCCTACCTGCAGCAGTGTCTTGGGCAGCTTGCTCATCGACGTTCGCCTCCTTGCCCTGAGCGGCATCTTCAGCAGCATCTTCAGCAGTAGCATCCTCATCAGCGGCATCTTCAGCAGCGGCAGCATCCTGTGCTGCCTGGTCTTGAGCGTCATTGTTACCGGCCGCCGCAGCACCTTCAGCATTGGCTGCCTCGGCGTCTGCATTACCATTGTCCTTGCTCAAGCCGCCGCGTGCAGCCAAGAGCGCACCGCGGAGCTCAAGGGCTCTCTCACTAAATTTCTGCACAATGTCCTCCTCTCTGCGGCCAAAGTTTGTGGAAGGAATGGCAACATTCTCAGTCCCAGCAGCGACTACAGGTCCCTGGCCTGCGAAAGGTGCTGGGGCTGCTGCCACGAAAGTGGCTGAAAGAAGGGTGAGAAGGGAGATAGAAGTCTTCATAGTGACGGGATGGGGTTCGATCTGGAAGGATTGAAACAAGGTGTGTCGAAACTTAAAATGAGCACAGCTCTTGAGAATAGAAATAAACAGATGGTGCTCTGCGCAAAGGAATGGTTTGGAAGATTGAAGCTGAGCGTGTCGTCCTATCCGCCTGAAGAGACTGGTTTATATAAGAGCATTGCCTTATATGAGCTACACGAGTGCCTAAACGAGACAGTGTCTAGAATAGATCAGGCCGCGATTGTCGGAGTGCCAGTTTTTTGCCTGCCGTGCATGTCATACATGCGCCGTTGGAGGATGCCTTGTGAAGGCCAGGCTCAAGGGAAGAACGTCGGTCCTCCCCACAATTCTCTCACAGATAGAAAAGCTTCATCTCGCATGACAGCTGTAGAGCAAATTTGTGATGGGATCGGGTCCGTGGCTTGGCTGGAAACGGTCGAATCAAACGCATGAAGCAGAAAGTACGATTACGGAAGAGAGAGTTGATGCAAGCACCATGCCAGCAGAGTCGTCGTCATGGCGAAGATCGAGGCTGGAGATCGAACGTGTGTGGTTTGAGAACATGTTGCAGAAGGGGTAGGGGCGATGTATGCGGAGAGGTACTTTCCTAAACGCATAAGTTTGGTGTATGACTGAGGTTCGTAGGCATACATGGGGCCTGAACCTCTGCCGGTTTCAGGCACGCCGACGCGCCCACTGGAAGTTCCAAGCGAGCTATCGAGTATGCGAAGATGCAAAGGCCTGCTGCCACAGCTTCTGGGAGATTCCAAGTTCTCTTCAAGTTCCACGAGCTCAGCGCTTTTGCTGCACAGTACTTCGTATTGCGTGAGTACCCTACTGTTGCTGTACACCCATCACCGTTCCATCGCCGAGCCATCAACTGGAGAATCAAATTCACGTGGTACCACGCGAGAGTCTGTTACCGTCAGAGTGTTGCTACGAGAGCATTCTCCTGACGATGATGTTCGGATGTGGTGACTTTGACATGTGCGGAGAGAAGGGATGAAGGTGGGCTGGCCAATGACGTGCTCGGTATTGCAATTGCAATCCCGCACCTAACCTTGTAGCCTCGGTTGCGACTTTTGGACATGGTCATATCGAGGTTTGGCATTGACGAAGAATGTACATGTTGGATGCTGTAATGCTGTCGCGTTCCTCATCATTGAGCACTGTCAGTTTAGGCCTGTAGTGCGCCGCCGGTCCGTTTCGTAGGAAGCGCAAAAATTCGTCAGGTCGGTCGCTTTCGCAATCAACACATTTGTGTGCCTCTCCAACACGTCCTACATCATGGCCACCAGGTCAGTCTCCGCATCCGTAACACGGCAGTTGCTCGTAACCTCCCGATCCACGCGCATAGCGTCAAGACCACTCGCGTGCGCATCATTACCGAGACGAAATGTATCCAACCTGTACCGTTCGGCAGTCCGAATTGCTGGTCAAAGAAGAGCTCTTTCCACAACGCCACGCACACGACTCGCCGCCGTAGACGACACATTCGATCCAAAGTCAATAGAACGTGAATCTGACGAGGTTGATGTGCTCATTGTGGGTGGGGGTCCCGCTGGTCTGTCCGCCGCCATTAAGCTGAAGCAGCTTGCGACAGCGGCAGGCAATGAAGACTTCAGGGTTCTGGTCTTGGAGAAGGCGGGCGAATTGGGCGATCACATCGTGTCTGGAAATGTCATAGAACCCTCTGCGCTCGACGAGCTGCTGCCCGACTGGAAGTCAGAGGACAACCTGAACCGCTTCGCCGACATCACCCCCGCCAAGGAGGATCACATGTACTTCATGACCAAGAACAGCGCGATCCCTCTACCCAAGCCTCCACAAATGAACAACCACGGAAACTACATAATAAGTTTGAACCAGATGGTCAAGTGGCTGGGCGAGCGTGCAGAGGAAGTTGGTGTCGAGGTTTACCCTGGGTTCGCGGCGTCGGAGATACTATACAACCACGAAGACGTCGTACACGGTGTAGCTACCAACGATCTCGGTATATCGTGGGAAGGCAAGGCCAAAGACTCGTTCGAGCGAGGAATGGAATTCCATGCACGCGTCACATTGCTTGGTGAAGGTTGCCATGGCAGTCTGTCAAAGCAAATCATCAAAAAGTACGACCTGAGGCGAGACAGCCAACATCAAACATACGGACTAGGCATCAAAGAAGTATGGGAGGTACAGCCTGAGAAATTCAAATCTGGACTGGTGGTTCACTCTATGGGCTACCCGCTGCCAAAAGACACCTATGGCGGCGGTTGGATGTACCACTTTGGCGACAATTTGGTCAGCATTGGTCTAGTTGTTGGACTCGATTACCCGAACCCATGGTTAGCTCCCTACGGCGAGTTTCAGAAGATGAAGCATCATCCATACTACAAGGACGTATTAGAAGGCGGCAAGTGTATTTCGTACGGAGCGAGGACGCTGATTGAGGGCGGCTTCCAGTCCATACCCAAACTCGCCTTCCCCGGCGGCGCGCTGCTTGGAGATGCCGCGGGTTTACTCAACCTGCCGAAGATCAAGGGTACGCACAACGCAATGAGGTCAGGCATGTTGGCTGCCGAGGCGACTTGGGATGCCCTTCAAGCCAATACTGACGGTGGTACCGTGTTCCTATATGACTATGAGGATAAGATGCGCAAGTCGTCGATTTGGTCTGAGTTGAAGACCGTGCGCAATATGCGCCCATCTTTCCACACTCCACTAGGCATCTACGGAGGCATCATGTACTCTGGGCTTGAAGCATATGTCCTTCGAGGCAAAGCGCCTTGGACGTTGAAGCACGGCAAGCCTGATCACGCAGCGACCATGACTGCAGACGAGTGCCCGAAAATTGAGTATCCCAAGCCGGACGGTAAGATCAGCTTCGACATATTGACGAGCGTCAGCCGAAGTGGCACAAATCACGAAGAGGACCAGCCTTGCCATCTCCAAGTCAAAGACTACGATGCACATGCCCAGAAGGAATGGCCCAAGTACAAGGGTGTCGAGAACCGGTTCTGCCCCGCCGGCGTCTATGAGTACGTGGAGGACGACAGCAAAGAGCTGGGCGTCAGGTTTCAAATCAACGCCCAAAAGTAAGTTTGGAAATTGAACGTGCCGAGGAAACCGCTGATAGTACCTAGCTGTGTCCACTGCAAGACTTGCGATATCAAAGTGCCTGATCAAGACATCAACTGGCAAACACCCCAGGGCGGCGAAGGACCAAAGTACGTACTTACTTAATTTGGACGCTGGAATAGAGATCAAGGCTCTAGCCGCGATCCACGCGATCAGAGGATTTGTACACTAGGAAGGATCGCGTGTATATATATATATTATACATCAGCGTCAGCCCGAGACTTGTTGTTGCCCAAGTGACCTTCGGACGTTTGTAGGGCTCGGACAGAGGGATTGATTCAGTCACCATATTCAGAAAGCGATCGACGCCTGGACAAACTCAATCACATTCCCATGCTCTGTTGAGCAAATTGCATTAGATCCGTTTGGAAGAGTCACACTTCACTGGTAGCCCTAAAAGGGTGTGTGGAGGCAAGGCGCACGTGATGTCCGTGCCCGAAGCTTGGAAGGTCAGAGCGAGTGAGGCGTTGGGCGAACTTCCTTCTCCACCCTTCGTCACCGTCCACCCATCAACCTCGCTGGGGCCTGTCACATCAATAGCATTCCGGCCTTCATCTATATTTGCAATCCGTTGTCGCGATACTGGGCTTACTAATTCTCTGCCCCAGAATCGATTACGCGACTTCTGCACTCACCCGGCTCCTTCTTGGTCCTCGGGCTCTCAGGTTCTTCACGGCCATCCTGCTTCCAGCGCCCGACACTATCTCCAAGGTACGACTAGCCGCCTGTATTGTATGCACTGGACATCCCTTGCGCGTCTCCTGGTTCCTGTAGTTTCGCACGTCGCTGGACACTGGCATCCTGGCGTCGCGTCTTTGATACCGAGGCACCCCGTCTTTAGCAGGCACCATGCGCACTCCCTCGATGGCTTCCCGCTTGCTCATGGACATTTGCTCACGATTGTCTCCAGACTAGGTTATCTTTAGGATAAAGCCCTACCGCAACAGCTGTCACTATGACTGAGGTATCGTCTACGCGCCTTTACTTGGGCAACCTCCCTCGCAATGCCACCAAGGCAGATGTCGAGGGCCACTTCCAGACGCACGGCACTGGCGAGATCACTGAGATCAAGCTCATGAACGGATTCGGCTTCATCGAGTACAAGGACGCAATGGATGCTCGTGATGTCGTCCCTGGTAAGCTTCAACTACGCGCTGACTGATTGAACGCACGCTAACTTGCACACAGCATTCCGTACGTAACTTTTTATGATCAGACATGCGAACATACTTCCCTAACTGATTAAAGATGGTTCCGACTTCATGGGCGAGCGCCTCATCGTCCAGTTCGCCCGCGGCTCGCGCGCCCGCAACGAGAACTTCACTCCTCTCGAGCGCGTTCCCCCGCGTCCTAGGCGCACACCATACCGGATGAGAATAGCAAATCTTCCTGTGGAGACCAGCTGGCAGGTCAGACCCCCCGATCCTTGGATTCCTTCAGTTCCCTGTTAGCGCCAGCGTACCGTTCCTGGACCAGTAATGGCTTTGTTCTCGCTTGCTTCCCGTTATACAATCTGGATTTGGGCCTCGCTTAACTTCGAATGTATAGGACCTCAAAGACTTTGCCCGCCAGTCTGGATTGGACGTCGTCTACTCTGAAGTTGGTCGCGAGCGCGATGGCACTGGGTAAGTTGATAACACTGCCACAAGTCACACGTACTAATACATCACAGATTTGTAGAGTATGAGACGGCCGCTGATCTGAAGACCGCAGTGGAGAAGCTGGACCGCCGTGAGTTCAAGGGGCAGGAAGTCACCTGTATCCAGGACGTCTCCGATCCTCCCCCACCTCCACCTTTCAAGCCTCGCGCTCCTTACGGAGGCCCTGGTGGTCCTGATGACCGGGGCCGTGATAGATACCGATCCCGCTCTCCCATGGGCCGTCGTGGTGGTGGATACCCACCTGCGCCGTACGACGATTACTACGACCGTCGCGGGCCCCCTCGTGGCTACAGCCCTCGCCGCGACGACTATCGCCGACGCACACCTCCCCGCGAGTTTTATGACAGGCGTGATGGTGGTTATGGACGTTCGCCGCCTCGTGGTCGCATGCCTGATGAGTATGGCCCACCGCGCGCGCGTTACCCTGACGATCCTTATGATGCTAGGGCCCGACCTCCTCCCCGCGGTTACGATGACCCATACATCAACGGTCATGGACGCCCTTACGAAGGAGGACGACCGCCTTCCCCACGTGGTGCCCGCCCCCGTAGCCCCGGAGGCCGTCCGCCTTACGACGCTGCAGCGGCTGACTACCCACCACGTGGTCGCTACTAGGCCTACGACCGAAGTAAGTTGAATCCATTCCGTGTTCTTTCTAGAGTACTTGCTAACAGTAATTAGGTAGGCGTTCTTACTCTTGAAGACCATTCAGCTCTTAGAACATCTACCCCCGAGACTATTCTACCCATGAGTATGCATTACGCGATGACGGAGCCTAAATGCAAACGGAGGGTAATTGTGCTGTATAAACCCAACGAGACTGCTTACGTGTTTCTTGTTTTCTGGTTTCTTGTATGATACATGTACATGTCGTTTCGTTGCGGTTTCTTCTCGGTTCACTGGCCGTCATGAGAGCGTGATTTCCTTCATGCTGGCTTCCTTACTGCTGTCTCAGCTGCACGAGGCGGCCTAATTTTCTGTAACATTAAAAAGTCCTTTAGGTGCTTTTTTTAAAGGTGTCAAAGTTGTGTGTGGTGGTGTAGTCAGAGTTTTGATCCAAAAATGGTCCTTTCAGTACACGTGGACATCCTCTATCTGATTGTGTGCGGTTATGGATTATCATGTACTCTATTCTATCCGTGGCTCTGCTTGCAGTCTGGCCGCTAAGAAACACGAAACGACGTATCCCATACATGAACACACTTCTTTTTTGCATAATGCGCTTTGTCATCTATGTAGCATGAACTTGGGCCTGTCTCATGAGCCTTGGGGAATTTTCCTGAAAGTGTTGCGTAGGTCTCGAAGATAATCACTGGCCCATGTGTCGTTATAGAACACCTCAGTATTCGCCATTGTAGTGACTGGACTGCTTCTGTGACATGGCGCACATGTATCTTAGAGGTTTCTCTGAGTCTACATTGTCCTTTCTGCCTTTCGCTAGTTCTATGGTCGAGCCGTGGTCCGTAAATGACGCCGCCCATAGGGGATGTCAGCTACATGTAACAGCCCACAATGTGCCCAACAGATCGACTCACAATGAGAAGACGGCGAACTCTATAAGCATTGTATCGAGCATAGTGATATCCCAACCAACACACAAAGGCTTGCTTAAACTTAGGCACCGAACTTTACCTCTTGACGCCAGTTTCAAGCCACCTACAGCTACTGAGTACTCTCTCTTCATCTGTCTTTAACCTCTCTCCAGCCTTCCATTCATTCCCAACTAGTTACAACATATCATCACCACATATCATCACCATATATCATCACCACATCAAACCAGTCTACATCAACCCCGTCTAGAAAATGGGTTCCACAATCAACAAAGGTGTTAAAAACAAGCTTATGTAGCTATGTCCTATGCTGCTCTTCCTCCCCGAAAAAAAAATAAATAAAAATACCCGCTGTACCTCGTTATCACAAGTCTCGGCTCTGAAAATCGCACACTAGGGAATCTATCCCGACGACGACACAAACGGAATAACTGGTACAAAACATGGAGAAGTCAGCTATACAAACCAGCGATCAGACCGCTGCGCCTCACACGTAGACCAAACTATCCCCAGAAATGCTTTGCGCAAGGGCAAAAAAACCACAAACAAAATAATCTTATTAGTTCATGCGAAACAGCCTTTTCCCAGTCAAAGAGTGGATGGAACGAGGAGTAGACTCGCTACGATAATCATACTCGCTGCCTCGACGTTTATGAAGACTAAAATGGCAAAGGAGAGAGAAAGAGAGAGAGTTTTACGAGATTTCAAAAGCGGGTGAGTGATGTTAGAAGGAATGTCGTACTCGAGATTGGAAGCGAGGCTGCAAAGGGGCTCTCAGGTGGTGGGGGGGTTCTGAGGATGGAACTCATTATGCTACGGATCCTGGGAGATACTGAGAATTGGGGGTGTTGGGGACGGATTTCAATGATATGCAGGAGGGAAACTGTGGACATTGGTCACAGTCAGTGTTGGTATTGGTCGCAGCAGAAGCAGCAATAATTGTATTCTGTTGTAGAATTCGTAACTACTGTCCGACTTTTCTAGATGATAGAGACGTGATAAGGAAATTAAAGGACACGCCAAGTCCTAGTATATGCCTGCCGATTTTCCATGCAGAAAATTATATAAACGAATGTCTGTAAACGCAATGTTACACCTGTGCGAGTTTTCCTGTCGTGTTGCGCATAACGCCCCTGCCTGCCCAGTTTGAAGCCAAACCAATACACCTAGATGCCAAAGCAAATGTGAAATTCATAAATTCTTAAGGGACCTCCGTACGCAGCCCAGAAGTCCTCCGAACAACGTTATACCATTTAAGAACCAGAAAATTATCCATATAGAACGCCGTACGGACTTTTTTCAGATCATCTCCCACTCGTTGTCACTGGAGTAATCGGTGCCGGTCGCGGCTAGGATGTCGATGACAGGGATAGGAACCATCTCGGGACTAGACATCAATTCATCGAGCGTAGCCAGCGTGTGTGGTTTGGGTCGAGAGACTAACGTGAAGCCCTGATCTTCATCGGATGAATCGCCGTTTGTTTCCGCAAAGGTAACTTGCCGCGCGACCTTGGGCCGATGCACAAAGGTAGTGGTAACGGAATCGACCATGTTATCCTGACCCGCCTCTTCACGAGTTCCAAAATCGATAGTTGTCATATAGTCGCCACGTGGGTAGCTCGGTTGGCTTGGAATGTCTGCGAGATCGTCGCATATCATCTCTTGTGGTAGATCCCTTGAAGCAAGGACAGTCGGGCGAACGCAAGGCTGGACCTGAAGGGTGTCAAGGCACAATCGTATGATATCCAATGCGCCTACTGAAATTAGCCTAGGTATCGCCGATAGTGTCTGTGTAGCTTACATTCATCCTGGAAATTGCGCTCCATGTTCGTGCGACAGAGGTCCTGACGAAAATCAGGGAGATCAGCGGCGATCTCAAGAAACTCGACATCTTCCCCAAGTTTGTGGGATAAGAAAGTTGAGATGCAGTAGTTGAGGAGTGTGCCAACAAGACCATGTTGTCGGCGGGCCTGCTGACTGGCGTAGTGTCGATAGACGAAACGTATAGTCTCGAGTAAGTCTTGTGAAGGAGCAGGTAGACAGCAGGCAAACTCGAGCTGGCACGAGAGACTGCCGTGGGCAAGAAGCTGCAGCTCCGCAACATCAAAGTCTTCGGCGATCTTGTACGTCTCGGCATGTGGGAGAAGTAATACTGGTCCATACTCTACTTGTGGAGGACGATAACTACCGGTGTAGCAGTAACGAAGAAGGGAGATGACAGCATACTCGGACGGAGCCTCGATGCTGGCTTGCAGGCGATTCTGGAAACCGTATTCGAATGCGTGGTAGAGTAGCGGACACCTGTCCAAGAACTTGAACGGGCAGATGCGATCCGAGATCTCGCGAACCTCCCCGCTAGGAAGGACTATCCTCAGCGTCGCTTCGCTCTGACCTTGCTCGACGCATGCGTCTAGGAAAGAGAGATCATCCATGTTGAATATTAACAGAGAGGACAAGAAGGCGCAAGAGGCTAGAGACCCTGCACTATCTTGGTACGTGCTGTATGCCTTTTTGATTTGTTTGAGGCCTCCAGATGAAGCAACGAGGCAGCTGGTGAGGCGTAGCAGTGGGATCAGGCCCAGTTTGTCGATGTGGGCGACTCGGGACTTTTGCGATATTGCAGAAGGATTTCGAATGGTGTGTTCAAAGCCTGGAGCCCTCGGTTGAATAAAAAAATACTGCCTGCGGGTCTGATAAGGCTCAAGACTCGAAGTGGGTAGGACCAGGCAACCGTTGGCATGCGTAGGGCCAAGCGCCCGTACATTGGGAGGCCACCGGTTAACGGTCAATGTAATCGAGACTTGGCAGCACCAAATCTCCCTGGATCTGACTTCTACTCAGTGTATCGGAGTGTGACTGACTGAGTAAAAAGGGTGGTATGACAATGGAGGGGCATAGAGCCTCGAGCTGTCTCCCTGGAGGGGTCGACGTGCTGCCAGTATGATGGACATGTCTTATTGGCTTCGCAAAGCTAACGCCAAGTTGCCATGCAATCAGTGGAACAAGCATTGTACAGACTCACACATAAGGCTGAGATGTCAGCTGCATCTAATGTTTAGTGGTTGGTGTTGAGGGGTGGTGCTGGTACCAAGCTGGGGAAAGCTTCCTGCTGCAGCCACGACCCACATCGGTCCACTCCGCGGCGGCGGCTTGATGGTGACAGCCGATCTCTCCACCAAACTTGAACATCACACATCTTTGTCACTAGAATTCGGTGTGGGCGATTATCGTCGGCCCAATTGAGACGGTTTTGAATCTCTCCAAACCCTCAGTACTTGTTACGCGACCCGTCATCTCCGCCTCCGTCTCCATCCGTGCGCATCTCCGCTACGCCCCGCCATGGGATTTCTCTCTATTCTACCTGCAAACTTGGCCGTGGTTGAAACCTGGATCACGCGCATGTTCGTGAGTAGAAGATAGCACCTGCGATTGTTGCCCGGCCATCTCACAGTAGAATAGCTCTTTCTCGGCCTCGTAGCCATCGGCCCATGGGCAGCGCTCCTCGTCTATGACCTACTCTTATACTGCTGTCGCGCCGGCGCGTACGAGATACCTTTTGTTGGCGGACGTGCTCGTGGAAAAGCTCGACCTCGCGCGCCAAGCCTCACCGAGCGCCCGAGCGGCCACCGTCGGAAGTTTAGTATTGCCTCTCGAGGTATTGACAGGCCGGTGCTGAGTACAGGGGGCATGGAGACCGACTCTCAGGATGCCCGGCATCGTCGTATAACGGAAGAGAAGATGGTGGATTCTTGGTGAAGACATAGTTGGAGACAAATGTACAATTGAAGCTCGTTGGGCGGAGTGCTGCTGGGCTACTGTGGACAAGAGCTGGATCTCTGTGCATGTGTTTGCATCTGGGTGATTCACGAAGGGTTTCAGAAGCCCAGGTGTCCCGACTTTGACATGGAAGCCCACCTGCAGAATGGTAGACTTCAGGGCACAATCACCACAGTGTAATGTATCCAAGCACTAAAGGACGCGTTGCGCCTCCACTTCGACGGACTAAGATGGGTTGTAGATGCACGAGGATCCGCATGGGATGGCCATGCGAGCGACTGGTCATGGTGGCCCAATGGGTCAACTGCCCTAACAACGGTATCGGGAGTCTGTGAAGACTGCGATATAGCTCACGTCAGCTCAGTGCTCCGCGCATTAGGATCATCTCCTCCCACAAAAATGATGACGCTGCTCCGAAGAGGATTAGGGGCGCAAATTGCTACATGTTTCAAGTGACCAGACGCACCAATCGCGTGAGACCTTGCTTCCAACGTCGCGCTATCGAATCCATCAAGTAGGTTTGTGGCAAGCCGAGTGTAGCTTAGCGCAGTCTGGGTCGCGCCTTCTGTCAATAAACTTCTAGTTCACGCTCACCTCTCATCAACGCTGCAACAACACCTCTGCCTCCACCCTTTTACCCAAACAGCTTTTCTCAACTGACCCATCTAATACAAACTTCCAACAGTATCTGTTACCCACCATGGCCGCTACAACCACTACCAAGACTGCGACGCCGAAGGCCGCCAATGGCGCTGGGGTCAAGAAGGGAGCCCCCAAGGGCGGTCGCGTCGGCAAGAAGAACAACGCGAGGAATGCCATGGTCAAGATGCAAGCATACTGTAAGTCTGCAACGTTTGACGCGTCTTGTCGCGTCATTTGGACGCGTTGGTCGAGGCGCAGCAACAAGACAGCGTGTGAGGATCAGGTGTGCTAACAAAAAGTAACAGTCAAGGCGCACCGCGACGAGTACAAGGACCTGTCTTTCAAGGAGCAACAGCAAGAGCTCGGCAAGAAGGTATGTTGTTTCGCGATGCTTACGGTATCACTGTGCAACCACGAATAATCTTGCTAATGTTTGGCAGTGGAAAGCCTCACCGGAGAACCCCAAGAACAGCGCTTAATCTCTCATGAGATCGCTTGACGGTTTTCGCTTTCTTCGGGTGTCTACGGTTTACTTTCAACAGTCATCACTTTTTGACGTGCTGCTATGGATTGAGGGGATGCGGCTGGAGTTCAGGATGATGGGTGGGAACAATCACGGCGCATAGGATTAGTGGCACGAACCGCTTTACGGGCAATATGGAAGAAGCCGATCCAACTTGTCATCACCATGTGTGCATGTATTGTCTGCGCTGTTCCTGCAGCTTTGGTGACGCAAGGTCTTTAGGCTAATTGGAAAGCAGTGGTACCATTATCGATATATGTAGCGCCAGCTTCGTAGACTGTTGGGTTTGAATTTGATACCCCCAAGCAGCGAACAATTATTTTGGGCTACTTGACACGAGAACGGAAGAGTCTTTAAGAGCAGTGATGTATTTTTAATTCTTTAATAGAACACCTCACAACGAAGAAACAGACCTTGTCCTAGAGTCTGTAGAAGCAGTGATTTCTTATTTGATGGCATTAACGGGTTTTTGTTCTGTTTTTGTTTTGTTTTTCGGAGTGGGGGTGGGGGGCGGTTTTTTTTGTTGTTGTTGTTTGGGACAATGCTCCTTCCGTCGCAATCCGCCTTGGGAGGAACATTGTTGTCGGTAACGCAACTGCTTGTAAGCTCTTGGTAAGCTGGCGCTGGGAAGCTGCCCCGCATCCAGGTGCCGAGAGCCCCTCCGACATCAACCACCTCCGCCTTCTGAACTCTTTGCCGGCGCCTGCAACCCTGCGCTTCGCCGCTATTCGCCCTATGAGCTTCGCGGGATCGTCAGCGGCACTCTTTGGCACGGGTCCAGATGAGGGTCTGTCGCGTTAAGCGTCGCGGGTTCTTCCCATTCGTTGAAGTTTCGGCCGACTTCAAGTGAACTCCATCTACTTCGCATGGCTTCAGAAAGACTGTCGTGTCTTACTCTCTGGCTATATTGAGAGCGCTTTTACTTTGTTGTTGCTATTTGTACCATTGTAATATTTCCATCTCAAACCTGCCCCTTCGCGCCTCCCTATCCTCCTACTGTCTGTCCGTCTCTTCACACAACATCATGGCATCGTCCAAGGGCACAGACGCTTCCACAGTTCCCGAACTCAAGGACCTCACCATCGAAAACATTACCGAGAATGTGCATCGAATAAACTCGCAATGCGCCGACCCGCGCCTCAGGTACATCATGGAGCGTCTGATCTCGCATCTCCATGACTTCGCGCGCGAGACGCGGTTGAGCTTCGATGAGTGGATGGCAGGCATACAGTTCCTCACGCAAGTTGGGCAGATTTGCACAGATGTGCGACAGGTGCGGTTCCATGCGGTCACGGTCCTCCCAGGATATTTGAGTTACACTAACATGTGATAGGAATTCATCCTTCTCTCAGACATAGTCGGTCTCTCCCTCCTCGTAGATTCCATCGACCACCCCAAACCGCCCTACTCAACCGAAGGCACAGTACTCGGTCCGTTCCACACGCATGATGCACCCTCCAATTCAAACGGCACCACCATCTCGGCCGATCCCAACGGAGAGGCCCTACTCGTCCTCTGTACCGTCGAAACTACAACCGGGGAGCCTGTGCCAGACGTCAAGGTCGATGTGTGGGAAACAGACTCCCACGGTAAATACGACGTGCAATACGAGAGCAGGGGTGATAAAGCTGATGGCCGCGCGATTATAACGAGTGATAAGGACGGTGTATTTTGGTTCAAGGGTATCGTACCCGTGCCGTACCCGATTCCCAATGACGGACCTGTTGGCAAGTTGCTTGGCAAGTTAAGGAGGCATTGTTGGCGACCGAGTCACATGCATTTCATGTTTGAGAAGGAGGGGTTTGATCATCTGGTCACGCAAGTCTTCTTTACTGCCTCTTTGTTAATACATGCTAATCGATGTATAGGGCGTTGTATGTCCGTGGTTCCGACTACGAGACTTCTGATGCTGTGTTTGGTGTCAAGGAATCTCTCATCGTCAGCTTAGAGACTGTGACAGCAGAGCAGGCAAAAGAGTATGATGTCAAGGTGGGATCAAGACTGCTCAAATATAACTTTGTATTGGTAACAGATGGGGAAACGAAGAAGCTACGACATGATGAGGCGGTCAAGGCGATGAAGATGTTGGGAAGAGAAGGAATGATGATAGTCAACGGATTGCCCGTCCCCGAGGTCGACTAGCCCATGAACCGAGATTGGATGTTTGGGGTAAACGCAGAGACTTGTCACCACTTGTGTTGGTTTTAGGAAAGTGCAGATTATCGTAACTAAGGTGTAATTGATTTGAAAAAAAAGAAGTGAAAACACATAGGCTTCCAAAGAAAAACATTGCCCTGATGGTTTGAGCCAGAGAAAATATAACCGGGGAATAGCGGTACTGTATCAACCACCCTAATGCAAAATGCTCGAAAAAAAAAGAAGAGAAAAAAACATCCATGTCAACGACCAACCCTTCCCCTACCACTAGCTGGTAACTCTTCTCACCCACAACGCACTTCCATTGGAGTTTGGATCGTCCCTCTCCCTCTTCTTCCACGCGCGATGCAGCTTCAGTCCAATGTCGTGTTCCTCTGCGCGAATCTCATCCAACTCTTCTTGAAACGCCTTCTTCCTCTCTTCCGCCGCCCTAGCCTTTTTGAAGTCGGTAAGCAGCGGGTTCGTCGGCGCAGCATTGTTCAAGTCCTGGAGCAGACGGTACACATTGTTGCGGCGGATGCGCAGGTCTTCTTGTTGCGATTCCAGGTAGGCGATGTGGTCGATGGCGCCGAGGGAGCTGGGGGGTTGTGGAAGCGCCTTTTTGGACGAGTTGGAGAAGGTGGATGAGGCGTAGGGGGAAGTCGGGGTACGCGAATAGACGTTGGCCATGCTGGGCGCGGGAGTCGTGTCTCCGTGTGGTACTGGGCGGCGTCGGTTGAGAATCGACGAGGCGGCCGGTATGGGTTCTGTTACGACGCGCTTCGCATTTGGTGGGGTTGGTGGTGGTGAGTGTTGGTGGGTTGTCCCGCTGTTGTAGGTAGTCCACGAGAATCGGCTTGTAGGTGCTTGCTTGTCCTTCTCTGAAGGAGGCGTCGCATTCCGCAAGGTGGGGTATAGCGTCTGTTCTACTGGTGTTGCAGTGGCCGGGGACTGGTTTAGCTGTGTGCGGCTTGTTGGTGTGATGGGGCTCGGGTAGGATGCAGTTATTCCAAGGCCGTGGTTAGGGGAAGTTGGAGAGATGAGACCACTTCGCAGGGGTATATTTTTCCCTACTTTGAGCGGGACAATCGGTTTAATGCCGTCGTTGTAACGCACATCGTTGTCGCGAGGATCCTTGGGCGCCATCTCGGTTGTTACAGATTGAGTATCAGACAGCTTGGGCGCGGAATCAATAGCAGCTGCAAGCGCGTTTGATCTCTCCTGGTCTGTGCTTGGTGAGATTGTCTTTCGCGGTATTTGAAGTGGTTTGTCTGCAGGCTGGTATTTCAGCGGAGGTGCGATTTCTGATCGCCCCGTAGCTCGGCTCCACGGCTCTACGGGCGGTGGTGAACGCTTCGACCCGAAGCGGCCAACGCGCTCTCCGAAGCTAGTGTTCTTTTTCTCAGGCCCACTGACTGAAACCTGATACCCCATAGGTCTGCTGTCGGACGATGCCACGCCTTTCGCATAAGAGACTGGATCGACTGACGCGGCCTTCCCTGCACTGTTGGGCTCGCCTGAATATTCATCCCATTTTACCTTTGAGTTTGGCGCAAGCTTGCCCTCCCAAAACTTGTGCTTTGGTCCAGATTCAGTGTCGCCATTTCGAAGGACAGATGGCGCTCTGCGTAGAACAGGAATGTGGCTACCCGCGCGGGAATTATCTTCGAGTTTCTTACGATCTTCGTCCATGGGTGATACGTCACGCATCGAGCGGAATCTCCGAGGTAGAAAAGAGGAAGAGTACTGTTCTGGTTCCGGAGAGCTAGGGGGCGATATGTCTTCGTATGCGGAGGGCGATGGTGCGGTGGGGTTGTCGTCGTTGTTGTAGCAGAGTGTGTCCTGTGCGTAAATAGACGAGGCTGTTGGTACTTCTGACGCTCTGTAGTTGGGAGTGTCGTGGGGAGACAATAGACTGCCAGGCCATCAGCGGTGACGCAGAAAATGAGGATTTCAGTACTTACTGTGAGAGGGGAGGGAGGGCATAATTCTGGTGACTGCCATTTTGGACGTCGGTCACTTTGGGATTGCGATTCAGTTGATGCTCGTCATAGGTGGTTTCAAGAAGTACGGGATTGCCAATTTGTGCATGCCTCTCCTTATCCCGGACGGCACCCTGTAATCGTTTCCACATTATTAAGGATTCTGCATGAAACGAGGATTAGCCCGACTCGATACTGGTACAAGTATACATAAGCATCACGAAGTGTGGAATGCGACTTTCTCAGCGGCCCCGAGCTACTTATTTCGACAGAGCCTCTCCTATTCCCAGCCGTCTTGAGGGTACATGGCATGATTGTCCACTGCTTTTTGAAACCCATCGACATGGCGAGACTTGGCAAGGTGCTAGATCTGGTGGAGGCAGCTATCGGTAGGGGCGGTAGGCGAGAAACATGGTCTGTCGATCAGTAGTGTGGGTGGCCACTACCATGGATGCCTCTACTGCAGGGCAGATGGGACTTGCGATATACTCTGATACTGTTGGCAAGTAGGAAAGAGGCGAAGACAGCGACTCTTGCTAGGCCATGTAGCATTGTCTCTCGATTCCAGGATCTGATCCGATGGCCAGCACATGAACTGATGCCGATGGCCGATGTCGACAGCGCAAGTACCCGTGCCAAAGGAGGCGGTGACGAGATAAGGAATATACGTACAGGTTGGAATTATGCGTGGAGCGAGTGTTGAAGACGTGGTTGATGGATGATAGCAAGCAAGTAGGTTGAAGCCATGAACCCTTTGTCGCGCGCAGATGCGAGGGCGTAATTTGGCAAATGAAGGAGGGCGATCAAGTCGACGTCGACAAGTAATAGTGTGCCGGCTCTCTGAGAGGACCAGCACAGCACACCCAAATAGGACCTGCGCCTCGACGCTTTGGAAGCGGCAGCGGCACGAGATGGCACCGGCGCCGCAAGTCTTTGTCTTCACGCAGCGGTTCGACAGCAGCGACTTGCTCTCTGACGGTTGTTTGGATAGGCCCGAGGCGCAAGGTGCGGCGTGGGCGAATCAGCGCGTGCCAGGGCAGCGGAAATGAGTCGCTGTTGCGCGTTTCAGCGTGTGAAGGGTGTGAAGGGTGTGAAGGGGCCTTGTTCCAGAGGGTGAGGCGCAAGGACGGGCTGGGCAGCGCAGCGCAGCGCTCGTGTTTGCGCGCAGGCGGTGGAATCCAACGTGACGAGGCAGGCAAAGTATCTAAGATTGCATGGCGCCTCTCCGGTGAAGGAGGGGATTCGTTGCGCAGGGTGGCTATGCCTGTCTGTGTCACGTGCACCTCAGCTGTGAGAACGGGTGCAGCACCCCCTTTCACAGCAGCCGGCTAAGAGAGGCTGTTTCTAGCACGGCTGTATCCGAAAACGGATGCGCAGGCCGGTGGCACTGGCGACTCGTCCTGATTTGTTCGGTGCATGTCAAAGATAAAGATGACCGAGTACGTGCTGAGCGTTTGGCCGTTGCATCATCGCCTGTCCCCGAGCTCCCCGAGCTCCCCGCGCCGTTGAAACTCTGCCACCCACCATCACAACACCGCCGACTGTCACCTTCTGTAGTACTTCTGCAACACTCACGCCCCCATCATGGCAGATGGTTAGTCCAACCCACTCCCGTCACGTGCATGTAGTCGGGCTGACCGCAACAGCACTCCCATCACCTCTGCCGGAGCCATCGGCAACGTACGCGTAGGCAACACCCTCCGCCACCTAACAATCACCCGGCTTACCCCCTCTCCAGCGCCTCGGTCTTCACTCCAATAAACCTCATCCTCCTCTCCCTCTTCGGCCTTCTCGTCTATCTCCGCCTCAAACCAGCCGCCCCGCAAACCCTCCCACGCGCCCCGCCGCCAACCGTCTTCCGCACCTTCACCCCGCCCTCGCTCTTCCCCTACAATGGCCTGAACAACATGCCCGTCTACCTTGCAGTCCGTGGCCGCGTCTTCGATGTCACCTCCGGCCGCAACTTCTATGGTCCTGGTGGCCCTTATGCAAACTTCGCTGGCCGCGATGCCTCAAGAGGCCTGGCCTGCGGTAGTTTTGACGAGGACATGCTGACCAAGGATCTAGACGGACCACTCGACACTCTAGAGGGCCTGGATGCTGAGCAGATGGATGCGTTGAGGGGATGGGAGGAGAGATTCGAGGAAAAGTATCTCGTTGTGGGCAAGTTGGTGCCTGTAGGGCATCCAGAAGCCGAGGACGCCAAAGCATAAACATAAGAACAGGAAGGTGGCATTGGTTACATCAAGGCTCCAACGAGGTGACGAAAAAATGCTCCACAAAGCCGGGTAAGAAGTGTAGGGGTTGGTGAGACTGAGAGAACGACATCTATCTACTACAAGCCTGTACCAAGTCAGCCAGCTGCAAACGTAGTACCGAGACAGAGTATGTGTAAGGGTAAGCATTGAAGAATTTGCTTAAGAATGCGATATCATCGTGAAATCACAAGAAGGTATTCCTACGTTCCAGTAGCCCTAGACTGCGGATTATTGTTTCCATGGTAATTCACCTCAAAACTAGTCCAATCCAAAGGGCATGTACAAGACTGCATCATTGTGACTTGCTCCGTGGCTACTACGGCACCTTAGCGTAACCGCTCCAATGCGGGGTTGGCTCTGATAGGCAACTAAATCCCACTTGCTTCAACAACTGATAGAAATGCCGTCGCGTTTGCAGCGTCTGTGAGCTTATGAGTCTATCTTCTCTCTTTGATGACTTAATGATGGCTCGTCAATTCAGCGCCCTACGTGCTTGACATGTATTTAATACGCTGAACACAACTAGTACTCGGGTCATCCTGCACGAGATATCTTGAACAGTCGTCGAATATTGATCATGGATCAATTTAGTATTACCAACGAGCCGTTGGCGTGGATGCTCCTGCTAGCGGGAGTAGTCTTCTGGATATTCTTCCAGAGAGTTCGACTACAAAGAACCATCAGTGTACGACTTTAGTATCCACTCAACTTCCATATCAGCACGTTGACACAAGCCCCAACCCAGCAATCCCCAGACCAACCTTCGTCGTTACCAACCAAGCAGAAAGTCGAACCTGTATATTCAGAAGCCGCATACGACGACATCATCCCCCTTCCAAACTTCACTCTCGACACAGAACCACCCCTCAAGCTCCGCCCTTTCACACCAAAGTTCCACATGACAATGGGTACCGTCTCTACCATCACCTACAAAGATTTGAACATGCACTAACGGCGCCACTATGCCAGCTCTGGAGAACACTTCCTTGTCCGATCTGATAGCAATGGACAATACATACCGCGAACGTCTACAAGTCCGATCGCAACTCATCGAAAAGGAACAATACCAAGTGCTCGCCTGCAACCCAGAAGCCGTCCCTGCAGTTCTCGAGCTCTACAAATGGCTCATGGGAACATACCTCCCCCGTCGCTTTCCCAGCCTATACAGCATCACAGAACCAGGAAGCCACTTGCGAAACCACGTTACAGACGCACTAATCCCACTACACATGAGCAACGGGGAAGAAGCGCTAGAAACCCTCGGTTCGAACATCGACACGGAATTCCTGCTGCTCACTCCCTCTTCTTCTTCTTCTTCTTCTTCTTCTTCTTCTTCTTCTTCTTCTTCTTCTTCCTCTTCTTCTTCCTCTTCTTCTTCTTCTTCTTCTTCTTCCTCTAAACCACCCACCAGTCCCTCCCCACCCCCTCCATCTCAAACAAAGTACCGCCTAACAGCCTTCATCAACTGTTTCCCAAGCGGCTTCAACACGCGCTCCAAGCTCAACCAACTCCTCTCCGCCATTCACGCTCCCGTCCCCGGGTACGCGGCGAAATTAGAAAAGAGCATGGATCGCTTCTTTGCCAACCTACCCGTCAGCAAGATCGTCAAGCGGAGCAACTGGAGCATCAGTACGAACGGGGACTTGTTCTGCTTGCAAGGACATCATATGAGTGGGGACTTGACGCTCGAGCAGAAGATGGAAGAGCAAGAGGAAATCGATTTGCGCAAGACGGTGGTGAGATGTGAGAGGCAGACGTTGCATCGCTTACCGAATACGGGGGCGCTGGTTTTTGCTTTCAAGGTACGTTTGCCTGGCTTCTTTTTTTTGTTGTTTGGGGGGGGGGATGGGATCTTCGGAATGACTTTCTTGTCACGCGTCAGTTGACTGAGAAAGGATGCAGACGTATCAATACCCACTTCGCGAATTGAGAGAAGAAGGAAGTGGAGAGGTGCTTGCTGAGGCTATTGACGGGTTGAGCTTTAGTGTACTTGGCATGACAATCTACAAACGCCAAGTCATCTGGGGTAATAAAGTAAAAGCCTTCTTGAGGGGGGAGATTGACGCTTGAAGTATAGTATGTTTGTGTAGCAAGTTGATTATTCTGACTCATATGTGATGCTGCCTGTGTCTTGAGACATCTGAATGTGTACTTTGACGTTCCACCTCATTAAACATATTTGGCTGACAGGAAGTACACCCATAGTCAAGTCGGTGGAATGAGCGCGTCCCATGAGACACAAATGCAGCAACGCTTACTCTCCGATCCGAACCCACAACCACCCCACCCCAATAGTTATCGGACTCAGAAGCTGTATTATGAGTAGCGCCGTAAGAGTGGCATTAGGTCCCGCGGTAAAGAAAATGCAACCCACTCACGTCTTGTTGGAAGGTGAAGATTTTTCTTTCACTTCAACACTTTTTCGTAAACCAGTTGCCCTCGCTCTTGCTGTTCGCAGATGTCATCGCCGATCCTGGAAACCAGTCGGATGAATTCCTGGGAATTTCCTCCATAGCCCGAATCCCATATCAATGCCCTGGTCGCCCTCGTTGGAGACGGCCCATCTTTTCACAATGAAAGCAAGCAAGCAGAACAACGCCGAAAGTCAATAAAACTGCAACGCTGAAATCCATTTTGCAGGGCTTACCGACGAACACCAGGTGTGACGACTGGGGTACCGCGCTTTATCATGGGCGGCTTAACGACAGCAGGCTTTGCAGCTGTGGCCGTCTTGGGCGCAGGGTTCTTGCTAGCAAAGAACTTGTGTGCAAGAGCTTCCTTTGGCGATATGCGTTTCTCGACGTTCATATGTAGGCTTGCGCTCAACAGATCCGCTAAATCGTTCAACTCGCCCACAGTCGGGCCTCCACTGGAGATATTTCGGGCGGCCTCGTGCACTCGCGTCTTCATATCGCGGTTTATCTTCTTCTGCTGCTCAATCTTGCGAACAGAAAGCTGTAAAACATTAGCTATACCTCTCAAAGAGATTAAGAAGCTTACCTTGTTGTACTGATCAACCTCACGACTGATAAACTTCAGCGGTGGTCCCAGCTCAAAGTTATCGAGAATGTTATTGACGAGACCCTTCTTGAGCAGTTTTTCGCTCGGCCATCCTAAACAGTCCATGAAGGATTTGATCATCTGGTTGTTGGACCGTCCAGTGAAGAGAATTTTACCAGTCCATAGCTCATATACAGTACAGCCTACAGCCCACATGTCAACGGGATAGCCAACGTCCATACCAAGTATAATCTCGGGTGCGCGGTAGAACCGACTGACTAGGTACTCAGTGCGCTCAATAACGTCTCGTTTATCGACAGCGGTACCAAAATCGGCGAGCTTGATGGTCTTCTTGTCAGCAGAGACTAAGACATTGTCTGGCTTCAGATCAAGGTGAATGACCTGACAATTCTGCAAGTGCTGGAGACCAAGGAACATCTGGCGCGCATAGATGCGCACAGCCGGAAGTGTGAGACCGTGGCCGTTGGTCTCCTCTTTGAGCAGATCTCGTAAGCTCTTCGACATGTGTTCAAACACGATACACAAATGGCCCTTGTGGTCAAATGAACCCAGCAAGCGGATAATGTGACGCTTATCCTGCGGATCTGCCTCGTTGACCTTGCGCAAGAAGTCCATTTCCTTCTGGCTGGCCCTTCTCATCAGATCATTCCTGCGAATCATCTTAACAGCGACAATTCTTGGATTTGCATCTCCGTTGTCAGTCTTGACCTCCTCAGCTTGTGCGACATTGGCGAAAACACCACGACCAAGGCCCTTGATCATGCGGTAACGTCCGCCATCCACCAGCTCGTTGCTAATCAGCTTGTAATATCCTTCGGGGTCGTCCCAGTTGTCGAGCATCTTCTCGTCGAGTACAGTGCCTTTCGCAGTGACAGCCTCTTCAGTTCCAACCTGTTCCTCCTCATCTTCGTCATCAGAAGCGAACATGTCGAACTCCTTTTTCTGTTTTTTGACAGGCGCTACCTTCTCAGCTGGAAGTGTAGAAAGGACTTTCGGGTCGGTCTCGCGATATGCATCCGAGGATACCTCAGGATTCTGGTTTTTCTTGGCCGCTCGATCACGGTCGTCCAACATGTCTTGTAGCGGGTCATAATCTGCCGCTGATGGACTTGCTGCAGCAGGGCTATGACCGCCACTGAACCCACCTTGCTTGTCGACTATCATTACGTCTGGTGAGGCGGGTACGGAATCGAGGTCGCCGTTGCGGGGTGATGCGAACGGTGAGATGGGACTGTCTGCGTAGGCTGCTGGAGAAGCAACGTAGGGCGTTGTCGCTTCTGACGCATTAGTGAGGACGGCCTGCTGAAGAAGGCTTTCTTTCGGCTTCTGTTGCTCAGCAGCAGCACGTATAGCAGCCCAACGGCGACGCTTCTCTTCGCGTGACTCTTGAGTAGGGACCTTCTCTTCGATGGGAGCTGGGGTGTAACCAGTAGTATCGTCGACGGATGTCCTGTTGCAGAGAGTCAGCTTTTGCAGGGGGATTGAGTGCCAGCTGTTCCACTTACATCTCAACATCTTCCGTCACAATTGCCTGTTTTGCTTGAGACTTGGAGCCTTCGAACGGTGCCTGTTGCTGCGTCTGGCGAGACTTTTCGCGCTGTTGATCACCGTGACGCGAATTCTGGGGCCGCTTGTCGGTAGGCAGAGGCTCTCGGAAGTTTGGGACCGGGTTCGGGTTCTCGACCTCAGCGTATGAAATGGGCTTCGCGTGCGATCGGTCTGGTACATCCTTCTGTTCCTTCACAAAAGTTGCCTGGTGAGGTCCCGGAGCTCGTCGAGGGTCACCGTGTCTGCTACGATCAGCATGGTATCGCTTGTCAGGGCGACTGCGTGGCGGAGAAGCCTTGCGCTTGTAGCCCCTTGAATCATTCCCAGCTTGATCGGCTCGCCTTCGTCGGTAAGGCGATGGCGATCGGTCGGCGGCGCGGCTTCTCCGATATGGCGACGGAGATCGTGATGGCGTGCGCTTGCGGCGGTATGGCGAAGGAGAGCGACTCAATGCGCGGTAGTTATCATAAGCACCATCCAGTCCAAAGGACCTGTTTGAGCCGTTAATCGCAGGTTCGTTGCGCGAGTTGACTGTGTTTGCCTTGTGTCGGGTATCCGAGACCTCGCCCTCTGGAGCAGAGCCTGAGCGAGACATGGTCATGTTGGCTCTTGTTATGATGCTGTACGACGCTATCTTGCTTTAGAGAATGGATTCTAGGCGTCAGCTTGCTTCTTGTTGATGAGAAGATTGAGTGTCTCTATCACTGACTGTGTAGCAGAGAAGAAGAGACAGGCGCAACCACACCGATGTGGTGAGCAGGAACGCGCTGGTGAATGATGAATTCGTGGTGGTCTTATCGCGGTTGGCTTCACCATGCAGCGGGGAAAGTGCGATTGAAGTCAGAGCTTTTGGTGTTACCTAAGCAGTGCACGTGATCTTGGTCGTGCTGCACGTGGGTTCCCAGACACGGATACTAGACATGTCCACCATCAAAACTTCGACTACTTCTATAACTCAGCGCTCAGGCGTCCTGAACATCACTGAATCAGACTGGCGAAGTCTCTTGACAAGAATCAACTAGAGCTCTTGCGGGCTGTATCGACGGGGCGTAACGAAAATTCGAATCCAATTCATCTCGTTTTGCGGTCTCGAGACCATCGCGAGATGTAGGCATCCTGAAATGGCATCTGATAAGAGACCCTCGTACGTCCGAAAGAAAACTTGTGTAGCACCATCCATTCAATCAAATTTTTTAAATTTTTTATTTTTTATTTTATTTTATTTTTTTTGCGACCTCGGTCGTGCCAGAGGCAAAAGCTGTCTTGGTCAGATCTTGATTCATGTTGATCTTCACAGCCAGACATCATGAGTCTTCACACCGGATCTCCACAGAGGGAAGTTTGGCGTGACGAGGTTGTTGTGTCAAATCTCGACATCAACGAGATGCCGGCCACATCCGCCGAAAGTATGCTCATCCTCGCATCGCCATCGCCGTCTACCGAGGCTCTTCGACCCTTGATTGCATCCAAGAGCCTAAGCACTTGGCAGTTTGCGCCTCCATCCGTCTAGCTTCACGCACCCGAAGATCTTCCGCATACAAGATTCGCGAGCGGATCCATGTAACAGTGACATGCCGGCTATAATCCAGTAAGAGAGTGTAGTGTGCGTGGATTGTTGGTTTTTTACATCTCAGCGGAAATATGTCAAGTATGATCAACATCAACAGTACGGACGCCTGTAACTCTTGCCTCGCAATCGTCTAAGCGACTGAGCGCAGACGCTGGAATATACCTCTTGGGCGAAAACGCAGCAGAATACGATGCACTTCCACAACCTGGGCGTGTTGGTATCGAAAGCTCGGTTCGCATCATGCTACGGTGAACAATGAGCTCTGTAGCCGATGTGCACACTAAGAAATTGGAGTATTTTCCATCGAAACACGAACCATACATTTGGCGGTTGTGGGAAACTCATTGTATACTTGGTCTCCGAAACTGGTAAGTATACCTGGATGTTCGACTGTGTAGCGTAATGGAGAAGCTCAAGTGAGATAAACTTCACGCTACATCAAAGCGAAGGGTGAAGCTCGCACATCACGCAGGAGACGGTATCTAGCATAGCTGTTTCACCATAAGAGACGGAACGGACGCGTCGAAGAAGACTGTATCCGAAGGATATTTCTTCTGGTGGCTTTGCTAGCCACGTTTCCAAACTCTCTTTTGTGCTGACTACCGACGTCTGCCACCGAAGATCTTCGGTGGTTGGATGACCCTGTGAGAAGCTGGACGAGCAGTCGAACCAATCATACATGGCGGAGTAACTCCCAGGGCCGCTGACGTGCTGAGAGCACGAAACGGTAGAGACCCTGAAATAGCGTGTGCCAAACTGCCGGAACAAAATGGGGAACCGACAGCAGGGGCCTGAGAGGAAATCAGGTCTGGACCACGGTCTATACCCTCCGCACATTCGTCTTCTACGCCTCTTCGACGCCTGCAAACCAAGCTTTTTTAGTTTTACGGTGCATAGTCATACACAGTTGTCTGTTTCTCCAAGTCGACGAACCATCCTTCGATGCTACACGTCATTGATCGGTCAAAATCGGCCACATCAGGGATACCATGGCACACCTAATAACGAAGTTTGTCATGAACTCCTTAACTCCAACCCTTGCCAAGACGATTCTTGGGCTCCAAGCCTCTTCGACAATAGTGCATAGTAACAGGAAAATATCGGAGGCGTACAATCCTTGGAGACTGTAAGAGTCAGACAGTTGTGCAGGCTAGACCCTATATTTTAGTTCCCAGGTGGATTGAAGCATTACCGAATCTCGATGATCCTCGGTCAGGGTCTCATAGCGTATCAATGGATGGTAGAGTCACTGAATCGGTAGCAATAAAGCACGATCTTAGAAGAAGTCTGAGACGTATGAGATGTCTGAGATGTCGAGACCGTGAGATCTAGCGCAGGTCCGCAAGTAGCCGCAAACCCTGCAATCCTAGGGTGGCTACTCGCATGTTTACAGCCTAAGGTTACAAATAGAATGCAGAGAGCAAATACCGGTGTCATGGTTTGCTTAGCCAGGTTACATCAGACTTGGAAGGCGCGTCCGTTTTCCTTTTCGAGCAAAGCTGAATATCTGCTCGGGCAGAAGACGGCATTTGGACCCCATCAGGACGGCGACGACGACGACGACCCAAAAAAAGTGAACATGGAGTGGGAACATCGTGAGCCTACATTGTGACAGTATGTTTGAATGTGTAGCACGTGGGATGCACCCAGTACAGTTGAAAGCTCGGTGAAATGGCATTACCTGGATCATAGATGCAAACGGAAGTACAATCACACATGGCTAGAGCAATGTACTAGAGAAGCGTTGGCGAAGACTTCCCCGTACCCGGGTCTTATGGCCAGAAGCTAGACGAAAAGCCTCGTGTTCCCGTCCTAGGGTAGAAATACCTTGTTGGGCCAAGTTTAGACTGACTTAAAATAATTGCTGGATGACAATTGAAAAAGTGTCAGGAACAAGCTTGAGAAAGGGGCACTACAATAGCATCAAGACAGATGGTGTCCTGTAAAGGTTGACAAAGATAATCGTGTCGGTAGTTTCAGACTTGACGCTATACCACTATATAGTCTGGTTATAGTGAGTTTGAATGTCCAGCCTTAGTGAAGAGAAGATCTCGGGTTATGTTTTCTTGTGTAGAGTCTAGGTTGGGGCGCAGTCGAAGAAGCATCATACCCGCTGAGTTGATTCCCTTCGCCATAATCTTTCCGTTTCTACATTCTAAAACGGCGAGGAAAGGATAGGCGCATCAACATGACTTCCTGTACCATGCGCATGGCGTGGCTCGGTGGTGGCGCTCTGCACTCTAATGCGCGTGCGGGAGACCTGTCCAGCTGCGTGACTATTGACCCTGGTGGAAGCTACTTTGCCATGTTGGTCTTAACCCCCAGGGGTTCTGAGGGTCTCACATGAAGCGGACATTGGCAAACTTAAAAACTACGTCACACATACTACCATGCTTGATGGTCTAAACATACTGCATTTTTCTCTCGGCAGATCCTGGCCAGGCGCTTCAACGCGGCAGCACAGCAAGCAAGCTTTGGTGGCTATCGGTCCGACTAGATATTACCACTCCGACTTGGGTCAAGAGGAGCGCGCTGCATAGATTCTACGTGTGCCTAGCAAAAATATCAGCAAGCGTCCGTGTTAGATTAAGATCATACGGCATGCTAAGCCATGGAGGCCTGGAACTTCGTTGGAAGTTGATTTGAGACGATCTGCCGCACGTCACTGGACCAGTGAGTGTGCAAGGTGATGATCGACAGGCGTGATCTAACCGTACCTGTGTTTACACCAAGAAAAAGGGTCCGATTCCACATACCAACCTTGATCGTGCGTACGGCGCGCTGGAGACCACTGGCGCAAAGCAAACTACTCTCACGATCGCGTCTTGTACAAAACTAAAAACAATTATGACATAGAAACCATGGGATGGCATATTCGCGTTGGATTCCGCATGCCTTTGCCAACATCTCTTAGGAGCGGCCGTTCTAGCCTAGTCCAACAGTGCCGTCCGCTAACCCGATTTCCCCACGGTCGTTGTTGTGTGGTGCGCTAAAACACTAGATCCAGCTGCATCCGAAAGCTGGTGTTTAGATGGGTGACGCCTTTGAAACCTCGTCCCAGTTCTATGTGCGTGTCAGCAGTTCCGCATAGGAGTTCGCCGGGCACTAATGAACCTCAGGCTCAGTGCTTTAGTAGACGACATACAAAGTTAATGCCCGATATGCATTGCGGATCTTTCATGTGAATTTTGCAGAAGCAAATCCTTCCCTCCACCACCCTACTTCCGACATAGCTCCTTTTGTTGATAACTCCGCCCTGAGATATGCTCGCATTCATGCCGGTACAATCATCGAATTCGTCTCCGGGTACGTCGGCACCATAACCACCTCTTGATCCCCCATTAATATACACCTCAGGATTGAACTACTGGTATGGCAGTGGCAGTTTGCCTGACACCTTAGAAGGAGTTCCGCAAGGTAGCGCAAATCCCCGCTTGATGCGTCGTGCCTCGGGGGCTGTTGGACAAGCTCAAATGTGAGTATGTCAGTCTTAGCAGACTGTCCCCACCGGCCGACAGCAATCCCCCCTTCTCTGGACCGGACTGGACACATCTCGCGCCCGCCTGGCACCCCCTCACGAGCCCTCAAAATTATCCACTGGCGCCTGGAGCGGGGTGGATGGCCTTCCAGTACGACCAGCGACAACGTTTCCTCCCAGCGTGCGGACGGCTCCAATCCACATCATCGACCACGAAGATGGAGCATGTTTCGAAGTACCGGTACGATCCGGCGATGCCAAGGAATAATCGGGAATCGTGAGAGATTGCTCAGGAAGTAATCTTCACAGGAAAGGATCTGCAGTTCGTCTTACGTCTGCCCGTGGCTGTGCGTTTCGGCAAGTCGTACTGGCGACGGAAAAATAAGCCCTCTGTTTGGAGTCTCCTGATTATCATGACGGTAATTTGAGAGACCTGTGCCCATTGCGGCGTCAGGATGACTCGTGCGTTGCTACCTTTCCAAGGATTTCCTTCGGCACTGGTTTCGGGATTGCTAGATTTTGGCTGTGGGCGCGGGGTCCAAAGCACCATCGACGGCGCGCATATCGATGCGGGTTTAACGCATCAAGATGCGCAGACCAGATGCGCCATTACCAGGACGCACCAAGCCCTGATATTTGTAATTTCAGAAGGTCGCTTTGGATATTGCTAACAATTCATCAGCCAGGAGTCCTCTGAATGGGACGAAAGCCAAGTGCCTCTCCACCTCGATAGCAACCAGACGAATCTTGTGATTCGCCCGCTGGCAGCGTCCGCCGCTGCAAACCACAAGGCCCCGCTGGCACCCAAGCAGGGACTTGGGGGCGCCCTTGCAAACGCTCGAGGACAGCATCAGTCTCCAATTGCTGGCACCTATGCGTTACGAACTCCTCGTGGCAAGATCACATCCATAGCATGTGAGAGCTGCAGGAAACGCAAGTCAAAGGTACATGTGCACTCCATCGATGTTGAACTGAGTACACTGACTCGTGCTTTAGTGCGATGGCGTGAGGCCCAAGTGCAACACTTGTCAATCCAAAAACCTCACATGCGTCTACGATGTGGCAGAAGATGGGAAAACAACAACTCAACTGCGGGCCCACGTACGGCGATTAGCCAAGGAGTTGGATGATATGAAGTCCGTCGTGTCGCTGCTGGCAACGGCACCGGATCGTGCGTCGGCAGCAAATTGGGCATCCGAGCTTGAGAAGAATGGGTTTGCTCATCATTCAGCTGAAGAAGTCAAGAAAGCGCTTTCGGTAGGGTTGCTTCCAGCTACTGTTGAGTTGCTGCTGAATGAAGAACAGGAGTCTGTGGGTCCGACACCAGCACTTCCAGACGCCGATTCGTTTGGAACCCCGAATAGCAGCGAGCCGTTTGCTGGTCACACACATCCTATGGGGGGCTCGTCGTACTGTAGTTCGTCCCGAGAAGAGAGGTGAAATTGACCTGGAATATGTCCAGAAACGACTGCTGACGGAGCTTAAGCAGAGAACAAAGCCAGACCTCGCTAGCCTATTCACACGACAATGCCGTTGACGTTGCCGTGACCACGAACCCTTCCTCACTCAGCCTCGAGGCAGCGGCGAATGCCCTGAACAAGTTCGGTTTCGATTGCGCATTTTACCGTAGGACGAAACGAGATCTACTCGCGAACGGGTGGAGTGAGGCACAGATATTCGGAAGGTCGGAGATCGATGTTGACACTCTTTTGCTGGGTTTCATGGATCTGCAGGATGCGCAGCCAGTCTCGACATGGTGTTCCAGAACAGTAAACAAGCTGCTTCCGGCTTCCCCTCTCCCTGTTCGACTTGCGTCCACATGGCTTCTGACCAAACTGATGCGGGTAAGTTCATGTTTTCGGGTGGTGTTGAGTCAGAGCTAACATTTTTCACAGTATCTCATCTGGCCCAGTGTCGAGAATATGAACGCCAGTCCGGAATGGTTGATGCCACTAGTAGGAAAGCAGGAGACGTCGCCGTATGATATGCTTATTGACCTGGTTCCTTGGTACGTTTTCGAGCTCTTTCCACGATGTTGGCTTCGTACTGACAGTGCTACAGGCCTCAGGTACGCCAGCTACTATATCAACATCCCCAGGAATATCCAGTCGGACGCATCGTCGGCCTGATCGGTGTTACGTGGCCATACGCGGACGATGCGTGCCATTACTGGGATATTGAATCAGGGTACACCCGCATGACGCCGCTGTTCGAGAGCACCATCGCCGACCTAAATAACTGGACCGTCGACCCAAAGATTCTTGAGGTTATGCCGCAACTGGAGGGGCACATTCCAGTAAAGCCAGTAGCATAATATTGTCGTAGCCATTCGAGCCGTTCGGGTTGCAATTTCGGGTTTTGGTTCGACGCGGAGTTCTGGACACGACTTGTTTCCGCATCTCGTGGTCACGATCGGTGTCTGTCGTTTAGTTTTGGGGCGTTGGTCATCCCGTAGGGCAGCTGCACATGAAATCCGTACTTGGGCGATTATGTCCCATGATCAATGATCCTGGAGTGGGATCTAGATGTTAAAAAAAATTGAACATAGAAAAGGGACGATACAACGAAACGGCAACATACTTCAAAACTAGCAACAAGTGCAAACTTGTCTAAATAGATTCAAACATGTTCCATGCAGCGCGAGGCCAGTAATATAATAGTCGCTCGAGTCCGCGGAAAACAATCTAGCGCAGAACTCCACTACCAGTCTCCAGCTAGGTGGCTTTCGTAGCTCTACCGTATCCACTTTGATGATTGTGATGCCAAGGCCAGCCCGGAATCAATCATACCCGTGTGGCGATCGATGTAACGTCTCGACTCTTTACAGAGGTAATCCGGTTAAGAACTCTACCACGGCCAACCGTAATCATGATCGAGGTCCTGCTCGAGTCGGTGGATTTTTTGATTGGATAATCGATCACGCCCGCGGTTGTAGCGCGTATATCTCGGTCTCGGAAGTGGCTTTGAGTCAGAGTACATCTCCAAGACGGTGACTGGTTTCCATACCTGAGAACGGCATGTATTGGTTGCAGCTTTGCACCTTACTGCTTCCGGCAATCTAGAAGGCACACGTGGGGACTTCGACTTGTGCCGTGGTAAAGGGACCCACTTGTGACAGATGGCTATTGCGAGCAGGCGTGCGGAACATGTCCATCCTCGGGTCGGAAAGGGGCTTCTGGGGTGTTGTTGTTTGAGCAGGGCAGATGCAGCACAGGGAGCGACGGCTCTGGCCCTTTTGTGAGGTTTGCTCTCCGCGGAAGCCGTAATGGCCGAGCCAAGTATCCTCCCGCCTCTATATCCTGACATTGCAGCCATTGTCCTACTGTGTTCTAGCTTCGACGGACCACTCGCGCGGAACCTAGTGCTTCTCAGATGCACTCCACCTGTTTGGGCTGCTACATACCATCCTACCAGCGGAGAGGAGACTGTCGTACAAAGTGGTGTCGAGCCAGCTGCCAAGCAAAGGCCACGTGTGTCGACGTGCCTTTTCACCAAGAAGATTTGATCCCCTCCATATGAGGTTGCACATCCCACGGGTGTAGCAGTGTGCGTATTTCGATGCGTGTCTCCACGCCCGGACTAATATGCCTTGTGAAATGTTTGATGCTTGAGCCACAACCAAATTTTGATCACTTCATCTGCCAATGAGCACGCGGCGCTCCCGCACTCAACATCACCCAGCATTAACGTCGTGGAAAATACCTCTTCAGGCTAACGCGCATGCAGCCGTGTGAAGAGCGGAGCCCGAACGATACCTATGGTGTCACCCGGTAGACGAGCCGGTGGACAAGTTCACATAGCCTTCGGTTGCATGGAAACGCAAAGACAAATTCACAACCATGCGTGCGTGCCCGTTCCCAACATGCCAAATCAAGTCCTAACTTGCGATACTAGCTCCTCATCATACGCCGGGTCCACTCTATCATGGTTGTCAGAAACAGGATGTTTGCGCAAGGGTAGGGCATGATCCCGATTGGCTCCAAGTCAACTAAAGCGTTCCTCTGCAACCATCACCGATTGTGCGGTTATCTTAATTCGGACCGACCTTTTATCAAGCACACTTCGGCCGTTATTCCCGGCATCCCTGCCATACAAATATGCATCAGTTTGATGCGAAGAATTGATTGCGATGCGTCGGGCATGGTGTCGGCAGGTTGGCAACGCGGTGCCCACGGAAGGCGGCTCAAATTGCTACTTAGCCTCTTGCAATCGAAACTGAAGCTACACTTTGTAGGTGGGGTGGTCGCAATAGCCTTTGGCTTTACCGGATGCGTGAGCTGATTCTGCATTAATTAGTCATTACTCGTACTATGCCTAACAAAAATGGGTATCGTACTATGTCACAAGAAAGCCAACAAGTTGAAGCATTCAGCATACCTGCGAACGTTCGAGACCAAGGGACACGACCCGCCAGAAAACAGCATGCCTTAGAAGAGATCCTCAACTCTCACATGTCTCCCAACTCGTCCTCCACTAAGAAGATGTCCACAACTTCCTCGAGTACGCTCAAATGGATCTGTGCCCTCTTCCTCAGCATCACCGACCAGGTCTATCCCTGTGATCCATTCACTCGAACCAGCCGCCCCAATATCAGCCCTCGTGTCATAAATGATCCTACTGCCTACACGGCCGATATGGCCTCCAATAACCTTGCTCACCCTGACCTCACCCTCAGGATCAAAGACGCGAACGATCATAGCTGCATTTTTTCTAGCAGCAAGGATACGCGACTGCGCTGCGAGGCGCGACCGCATTGGCGTGAGAACGACACCCCTAGGACACGATTCAAAGGTCGGGGAGCCAACTACAGAATCCACTCGTGATGTCAATACTACCCTGTAGGTCGAGAAGCTGTGTATTTTAGGTGAAAATGCGGTAGGCTCCTCTAGCAAGAAGGAAAATCCGTCCGAAGTAGAAATGCGTGACGCAGTTGCAAATTTGGCCGTATCGGACGGAAGAAGTGTTGTTGCGAGAGGTTTACAGAGCGACTGGATGATGCCTTGGGGATCGTGAGGTATGCGAATGCGACGGAGCGATGGGAAGGCGTTGGCCTGAATACCAGCTGCAAGCAGAGAGGTAGTGAGGCAAGCGATCGGTTCGAGACTCGTAAAAGGAAACGGTCGTGATTCTACAAGTTCTACCGACGAAGTCGAAACATACGGAGGCAGTGGAGAAGCTTCGGAGCGCAACTCCCAGTGGATACATTGAAGCGACGGCGAGCAGAAACTAGGCTCCGAGCTTCGACACGGTAAGGTGGGCGCTCTGGTCTGAAAGAGGGAGAATTTTCTTAGACTGGCAAGGTGTGCGGAAAGAATGTTCGCTATGGTGAGGGTGCTTCCAATCTCCAAGTTCATGAGTGTCAACTTTTGAATGGAGATTGCCTGCTGAGAGATAGCGAGGCGCTGAATACCCCTTATCCGTTATGCCAGGGAGGTTCTCAAGGCGCAGCGACTCCAATTTAGCCGGTATGGCATTCAAAGCCATGTTGGTAAACGAATTTGCCGCCAGTCCGGATACCGCAAGATGACGTATATTTGGAGCATTCCTGAAAGTCCCAACGATAGCACGGAAATTGAGATTTGTCGAAGACTGACCCTGCTTTTGATGCAATACCAGAGTAGATAGCGCGGAATGGTTAGAGCTGAGTTCGAGAAAGCGTTCGATTGGGTCGCATTCAGCAATGTATACCTCATCCAAACCCTCTTTATCATCGTCTTCTCCGACATCTGTTTCCGTATCCGCGAATAGGAATACTCGCTCCTTGAGATTTGGCTTTGTTGACAGCGCGTGCGACAGCCGATCAAATGCCTGTGAAGAGTGGACGTGAAATCCTACCAGACGTTCTAAGCGTGGACAAGCCATGACCAAAGAAGCCACCAGGTTTTCGATCTCTTCTCGCTCAATGGTTGCGTTTTGATGAAGCGACTGAAAGTCAGACATGTGTAGTTCCCTTACACGTCGGGCTAACCCAGAGTTGTCGCGAAGCGTCCTCCTTAGTAGTTTCAGTCTACCTGTGCCTCTGGTCTTGAGCTTCGGGAGTCCACCATGTTCTTCACTGGCAAGCACTCGGACTCTATGGTACATGGCTGCACTGGCTGCATTTTCCCATGCACGGCTCGTTAGGGAAAGACTGTGAAGGTCTCGCAGACAGCATGATGGACAAGCTTGGTTGCGATCTTGGTAGATCTGCTCAAGTTGCGCAACTATGCAGTCGTATACCTCTTTAGGGAGGTTCTTGAATGCATGCGCCTGCAATTTGTATATGGGCTTTGAGCGTCTTTGTGTTGGGTTTCCCCTGACTCGTTCGAGCTCCCTTTGTGTTTTGGTCAGGCGTGGTACAGCCCAAGTATCATATGTTGCATC
This sequence comes from Alternaria sp. 'sect. Undifilum', assembly GCA_024321975.1. Lineage (NCBI taxonomy): Eukaryota > Fungi > Ascomycota > Dothideomycetes > Pleosporales > Pleosporaceae > Alternaria > Alternaria sp. 'sect. Undifilum'. The sequence continues at coordinate 5,861,677 of JAJJZI010000003.1, forward strand.
GTGATGTGTGCTCCGAACTGAGCTTTCAGCGTTGATCGAGGGGTTCGCTGGTCGTATAGCTGCCCTGGGAACTGGTACTGATTTGGATGTGGTGAAGGTTCGATTGGTCGACTCAATGACGGGTGTTGGTAGAGAAAACTCGTATCTAAAGATGGTCAGCAAGGTCATCTAAAGCCATATCAGTGCTGAGCCGCCCGCAACGTTTCAAAACACAATCATGAATAAACTTTGGGTTTTGCAATGGTTGCGCATCACCGATTCGACATTGCATGTGTCATGGGTAGATGATATTATTCAATCAAACTTACACGTCGACCGAATGTTTGTCTCTTTTATCTTTCCAAGATCTTGACAGACGAAACATGATGACCGACCGTTACTGACGACACCGCAGCTACTGAAGAAGGGGCAAAAGAATGAGAGTAAGTGTGGAATGCACAGTAATCGATGTCGCTTCAGTTGGTCCATGAACAGCGGGACTCAAGGCCAACGCAGCTCTCACCCAAACGCGTGTACTGTAAGACGGACTGCAACACTTCGGCTCCGGACACCTACCCTGCAGACACTCATATATCTCGTACAACCCCACTTGGATATCACCCGGCACAGGCATCAACCAAGCTTAATGCCGTGGCGAAACCGTAAATTACCCTGCTCTCAAGCTGAACGCCGAGATGGTAAATCCACAGCGGACAAGAGTCACAAGACCAGCGATTCAGTCATGTACGCCACAAGCGAATCGTGGCGACAACACTAAGATTCGACAGGCCCATACCCTTGGCTGTTTCTAGACATTGCAAATCTGAGCTGGGTTGGCAAGGGTTTAGCGCCACCGATCGCGCGGATATGGAAATGGAGTCGGGCGGGTAATGACTGACTGTGGGACCAGGAACGAGACATTGTTTCTTGGTTGCTATCATGTGTTGTGGTTGTGCGACCTTACGACGGCCATTTGCAGCGTGCGCCCTCAACAAATTGCACGGAATGCACGTCGCGAGAGTGCTGAATCCAGTTATTGTCTTAAATCCGAGGGAAGCCCTGATGTAGTTGTGCTGTGGAAGGCTGGGGGAACTGTGAAAGGGATCCTCGGAACCGACCACGGCCCTAGTCGGCGATCCAATTTATGATCTTCGGATTCCTTTCGCCAATCGTAAGCTCGCGCATTACTCAGGACTAGGGCCTGTCCCAAGAAACTGCATGCGCCCGCTGTTGTGGAGAGCTGAATATCAGCTACCTGTCGCTTCTTCTGGTCAGATATGCAGTGACAACAAAACCCTCTATGACACGATGACAGCGCAGTCTCATGTGCGTTTATAGATTGCCAAATTCGTTCCTACATAAACCTTTCTACGGCGTTACGGCGTCTGTGCTATAGAAGGATCAATAACCACTTCCTTTGAAATCTCCACTGCGTCCTGATCATGTTCCACATTACCTCCCTTGCACGATTGAGCAGTATGCCTAGGTATACTAGACCCCTGTAAACCACCAGGCTTTCTCGAGGTGTTGCCAAAACTGAAAATTACCCCATACAGTAGCCATTGAAGGTAGCACTAAAATGTCGACAGTTTTAGCGGTTAAACCCTTGCTGGAGCGGTTCTGAAGCTCGGGGGATTATGGGCACCGAACATGCCGAAACTGTTTTAATGGGGCAACCGGTGAGGTGGCTTGAGCGCTACTTTGTGGCACAGTTCGTGGCAGACCAAGTCCAGCAGGCACAAAACGAAGAAGGGGTCGTCTTATCTTGTGTGCGAGCCCTGATGGACGAATTATCTCGGATGAGCTAAGATTCAACGGAAAAGGTTTCGCGCAAAGACGTGTGCAATCAGACACTTGCCATGGTCTCATCTTTGGGGGGGGGAGGGGCTGGAATGAGTTATTCGTAGATATTTGTGCATATGAAGGAATCATCCCCGGTAAGCAATATATTGCACGACGTCATCATCTCAGATACAGCTATGTGGGTGGTGTGGCATGGTGTAATTATTCCGAGATGAAACGAAATTACTAATCTTTGGGCCGTGTGTAACTATCATCAAGCTATGGATCTCAGGAGGATTGAGAGCAGTTGGCTTAGCTTGGTTACCAACGCTCCGCCTTCCGATCAATAAAGCAAAACAGAACCGTCTAACCGATATTGCGGGTATGAGTTCATATGCACAAACATTCACACCTCGCGATAATTTGTTATGGAAAGCAGGATAATTGAATTCGTGACTGATAACGTAACTAGGTAAGCAAATGCATCGCTCAGGTATATTACATTACTCCATAACGATCGTTCCTCACATGACATCCTTCGGGATATCATCTCCGCGATAACCCTTACATAATATGTCTAAGTCTACATAAAGTAAACGGCAGCAGCACCCAAAAGCGCACCCATGCCAATGGCACCGGTCGGCCTAGGGGCTGCATTCGCACCCGGGCTGTTTGAAGCAGTGCTGATGGGTTCAGAAGTCCCGGTAGCATTCTGATTGATGGTTGCGGTAGGAGTGGGCTGGCCACTGGTGAACGGGACATCAGAAACAGGTGATGCGCCCGGGTATGCAGGCTCTCCTTCGTCAGAAGTAGAATCGGCAATGGTCGCATTGGCAGGATTCAGGACCTCGTCGATGACGTGGACGACACCGTTGGCAATTAGGATGTCAGATGTGACGACACGAGCGTTGTTCACAAAGATGCCATCATCTCCAATAGTGATGGTCAGGTTCACGCCGTTGGCAGTGGTAAGGGTAGTGCCGTTCTCGAGGGTTGAAGAGTAGCCGACACCGCCCTGAGTGACGACGTGATATGTAAGGACGCTGGAAAGGTCCTGAGTGCTGAGGTTACCAAATGCAGATCCGATGTTCTGGAAGGCCTCGTTGTCGGGGGCGAAGATGGTTATGTCGGGGGTGTTGTTTACAGTATCGAACAAATTGGTCGCATTAACAGCTCCACGGAGAGAAGCGAGTCCGGCAGCAGACAATGTGTCGGCAGTGTTCTCGGGGATAGACAAGACGGTGTCGATGATGTGAATCACACCACCAGTGAAGTTTACATTCTAATATAGTTAGCGGACGGAAGAGCCGGAAAAGATTAGGAACCACGTACAGCTGTCGTGACAGTTGAGTTTGTCAAGAGACCGCTGTAGAACACAACCTTGTCATCATCTGTGACAGCCTCTACGACCTGACCTCCAGTGACATTGGTGAACAATGTGTTGGTCAATGCGGTAGGAACGAAAGCACTGGTGTTGGTGATGGCGGTGGAAAGGAACGTGCCGTTCAGGACATGGTACTGCAAAAGGGCAGTAAGACGACCCTCATTGGATGTAAGTCCCGAAAGTGTCTCGTTGTTGATTTTCCCGAAAGCAGAGTTGGAGGGGGCGAGGATAGTGATGTTAGTGAGACCAGCCAGTGACTCCAATACGCTCGCAGGAAAGATCGACTGAAGGGTTGAGAGCTCCTTGGTTGAGTTTAACGCCGCCGAAAGGTCGGGAACGGTCTCATTCTGAGCAAGCGCGAGGCCCGCAAGAGCGAGTATAGAGAGCTTCTTGAACATGTTGTTAAGAGTTCAAGCTGAAGGTACTACGTGATCGATGCTGGGGTGGAGCGTAACAAGGTAATATGAAGTGGATGATTTCCAGATACTGCACACAATGAGGGGAAGTTGGGTAATAAGTACTATGACACCCATGCACAGAGCCACAGACGATTGGTCCCGCCAGGTCTCAGTAAGGTTGGCATTGCTCTTCCAAGCACATCTCGAGCCTGCGCCACTGGCCAGTTCTGTCCGGGAACCCCTGTTGACCAATAAGACGTCCATTCGAAGCACGGTCGTCCAGGTCGAAGCTTGTAGCTCTCAATGTTGCCCAGTGACAACGACGAAGAGTTTGCCAAGAGATCGCGCAAGCGGACCTATGACATAGCTGAAGCTGTAGATGCGACTAGTATATCGTACTCCAAATCGGCTAGCGTTCTCTACGTGCATCTCATGTAGCATGGCATACTGACATTGGGGCTGTTAATCACCCGTGAACGTTTGTTGCATCCAGCTCTTGCTTTTTAGTCTTCTATCAACGGTGCGATTCATAGTGGCCGTTCTTTCTCGGTAGCGCATGATTATTCCAGGCCAGATTGTGCAGTCAGACTGTCAGAGTTTAATTGGCAAGGTCTGCGATGTCTGAACACGGAGTTGACGTGAACGTCGTGAAGTACAACAAGCACCTACGCCGGTCGATCCGATCAAGTGTGGGGTAAACAGTAATAGTGCCTTGGCAGACGACACCATCACCCAATTGAGTTTGTCTCGAAGGCCCGGGCACGTACCTAAACACCGTTTCTTGGGTGCATACGACGCGTACATCGAACATTGCTGCAGCAGATCGCTAGTGAGCTAGGTGGCTACGGAAGCATTGCGCGTCTTTTTTGTCACAGCCTGGGATATTGTTTTCTTTACTCGCCACTGTGGAAGGGGCTAGAGCTGGTACCGACAACAAGCATCAAGCGTGAACAGTTTGAACTATTCCTCCAACTCAACATTCAAGATCCTAGCCAAGCATTCTTTGGTGCTCCTAGGGTTCACCTGTAATAAAAAAACTGGTAAATGACGACATCATCCACAAAAGTGCCTATCAGCTTCGTTGCTTGAATCGTCCATCAAAGTACCATAAAGCCATTTCCAATCAAACCGACATTAATCCGACCGTCACAACAACAGCAAAGAGACCACGGCAACTTTTCGCCGGTCATCCTGCTCCAAGCCCGAAACATGTTCTTTACCCGAAAACCGCGGGCAATACTGCCACGAGCGCTACAGGAACGCACCAGACCAATGTCGTCTCTTGCTTCTCAGCGATTCCGCACTCGTCTACACACACCCCTGTACCATTTGCCCTGAACATCGAGCACCAACTTGGCTGTCACTGGGCTCAGGTACCCATTCAGGTTTGTACAAGTCAGACCCTGATCTGGTAGGTTGACTCGCGTAAGCTGACGGCGCGGACCTCCGTACCACTTTTCCTAGGCATCGTGGACTGTGCTGGTGGGAAGCCTTAGGGACAAGGCGACTCTTAGTATTCTCCCAACCAGTCTTAGTGCCCAGCGCAATATCGTGACTAAATTGCACCATATGAGTTTCCTTCCTATTGCAGTGCGTGTGCGCTTTGTCACGTCATACTTGTTGTGCAGGGTAGTGCTACGCCCGCTCTTCTTGGACATCATGCCAATGGCCGTAGCAATCGCGACACAGCTTGTACGTCATTTCTTCCAAGCTAAGGGTTTCATTCCTTTCCCGTGCCTTCTCGGGGTCCACTCTGATGTACCCATGCAACGTTGCGAACAGGCGACGACCTCAGGTTGCCCAAACGGATAAAAACGATGCACCTTGACCCTCAATCGAACAATCCCCTCAAAGATACAAAATGCAACACTAGATGCCGCTCATTCATCAAAGAACGAAGACCATATCGCTTTCCGTGGTACGAAGCGTTGAAAGTTGTACAGCATTACCGCTCAATAGCTGCCTGTTCAAGGATGCACCTGGACCCTAACTCTATGGTAATAAGTCTCCGATCGATGTCTTCCAAAACGCATAGGAGACGTTCTCTTACGTAGTAACCCACGACCGCATCTTCGATCTGAATAAACATTAGGAATGCTCCTTCAGAAAGAGCGCCTTACGCATGCTTCGGGAGTAACAAATCCGGCCCTGCGTCCCAATCTGTGCATTACAGATTGTATGTTACACGTGTGTCGCTGTATGCCATCCATTTTCGCACGAACGTAAGAACAAGCGGTTGAAGACAAAGGACTAAGAAATGCAGTAGTGTCAGCACATTCCCGTGCCATGGCTCGAAGTTCAGCTTGCATCGTAGAAGTTGTATTGATCAATATTGGTCGGCGCGGAGTCGTCCCTTGTAGTAAAATTCGAAGACTGCATAGGTATGTATTCGCTGAACAAATCAGCCATGTTCGCCTCTGGACCAAAACCTAGGTTTTGCATAAACTGTGGTTGGGTATTTGATCTAGTTGCGCTGTCTAGCGACGCCAGTTCTTCGAAGAAGCTTTCCAAATCGCTGGTGGGCTCTGGACAACGAGGATCGATTTGTGTATGACTAGGACCTGGGAAGAAGGCATGTCGAGGGGGTGCCGCTGGTTGAGCTACAGAATGTGTTTCCGAAAATAGGGACTGCAATGAAGCTGCAGATGACATCTGAACGTCAGTTGCATGTTTTCTGAATGGCATGACTGAGTTCTCAAGCACCTGCGTCTCGTTTAGTGCAGCATAGCCAGCCGCGTTCTTTTCCCGCAGTGTTTGCAGCCGCATGCGATTTACATCATGCAAAACAAGTCGCGCAGCCTGCCTGTTTGCAACGTCTATTAGACACCGGATTGTTGGTGGCAGGCACTGGGAAGCGGGATACTCGAAACATCGGTCTAGAACGTCCAATAGCCTGTGGAAACTTGCATCGGATGGAGTGCAAGCGAAGGAGGCGCAATGGTATGTCGCCAAGAGTAGGGCGGCCGGTGGAGTAAGGATCGTGAATGTGTTGTCGAAACATATGTGAGCTAGTTTTGTAGGCAGCATAGCCCTCCATCTTTCAAGACATTCGACAGTGTCTTTGTATATGTGCCTCGTTGATGGTTGCTCGATGCTGATGAGTAGGTCGACGAGTTCAATAAGACTGTTGAACATGCTGAGTGAAAGCAACGGCGCTCTTCTTCCTGCGTGTGAGGGATCGACAAAGCCAGACCATGGTTGCCACTCTTCCAGGCCGTTTTCATCAATCGTTCCGAGATGTTGCAAATCGCTTCTTCGAAAATGCGGCCGCCGCGTGAGTTGGAGCGCTAACATGCCGTCGAGTAAGAAACAGCCGTAATAAACGTGCTTGTGCCTAGGATTGCTCATGAGTGTTAGCTGGTCCACGCTTTCCAAGACTCTCGAAGCACATCCAACAAGCAGCCAGGCTTCTCCAGCCTGCCCTCGCACCATGTTGAACACAACCAAATTGAGAAGTGCTTTAATGTGGCCAATGTGGAAACGATCCAGTTCGTTAGGTACCAAAGATTTGACACTCTTGTACAATTTAGTAGGTCTTGTTAACGGAGAAGTCGACGGATCGTGCTGCGTCGTGCTTGTTTCATACAGCGAGGCCACCGCTAAGATACTCCACAATTCGGCATACAGACCCGAATCAGGCCAGTCAGATGCGTTGAGGAATTCTTGCGTAGGGTAGTCGTAGGCAGTCTTCAGTACGTCATGCTTCTCGCAGATTGGTAGCCAGGATTGGATATTGGCAAAGTAGACCTCCAAGAGCTTCCAGCTATCTGGTGGCAACGTTGCTGGGACAATCTTCCCCGCTACTGGTCCAGGTGGTACCGATACAAGCTGACCAAGACTTGGAGACTCTACATCGTCTTGTGAGTAGCCACGGTGTTCCTGGGTACGGCTAGTATGTGCATTGAAAGCCTCTTCTGCACCAGAACCCTCATCACTAGCTTGAGGTGAGAGTGTAGCAGTCTGTTCATGGCGTGAAGGTCCTCCTGCAGATAGCAGCTTGTCAACGTCGGTGTAGAATTTTGCTTTCCGCCACCGCCTGTGAAGCTTGTTGGACTCGTTCGAGTCGCCACGACCCAGCAGTAGCGAAGACGGTCCTCCCTGCGCCAATTTCTCATTGAGAGCAGTTTCGTTTTCGGGGTTTTGCTGAAATAGGTACGCAATTGCTAACTCAAGGGTGCGAATGTAGCCAGGCTGAATCCCTCTTTTCTTGGGATTGGCTGTGTACGAGCATTCTCTTGACGTTCCTAAGCAGGTAGAGCACGTCGGTTGTACGCCGTCGCACTTCTCACGCGCGACACGGCATTGGTCACATGCTCGTGAGACTCGAGTTCGTTTAGCAGGTTTCTCTTCCGGCTGGGGTGCGGAACGACGCTTTGCCTGGGCTTGGGCGGGCATGAGCCTGATTCAGACGAAAAGGCGGCAAGCGAGCAAGTACCGAAACTAATCTCGGATGACAAGATTGCCAATGACGTCTCTGCATGGTTCGCGTATTGTTTTCTGTGATAGAATGAGTGAATACGGCAAAGATCGGTAACAGACACGGCGAACCCACCGTTTGACCTGTTCACCAGCGCCGCGGAGCTTAGCAGCTGCAGAGCTGGGAATGTATCATCTAGACGCGACAACTGGCCCGCAGAGAGAGTTCTCATATGTCTTGGAGGCTTGTAAAGGAGTGCAAAGTTGTCATGCGTCCAGGCGAAGTCAGGAAGGCGCCAAAGAGGGGAAGAAAGCTTATCCGGAACTAGCACTGTGCTGTTGCTCATCTCATCAAATCCATCATTCGTCAGCACTCAACCACCATCGCGACATGGCGTCGCGTAAACACAATAGTCGCACGTCTTCCAGCTTTTTTCCGCACTCCCCAAGCTGACTGACAATTCTTGTTTGTTTACGGCCTTACCATGCATACCCGTAGAGGTCGCAGACACATTCGGCTCCGCAACTTACGCGCCTCACCTCTCGCCCTTTGCAGTATAGGAGCTTTGATACAAGCTCAACATCCCAATCTCTAGCTTTCGGAATCAAATATCATTGGAACTACAACTTGCGCACCTATGGAATTCTCGACCATGGGTTCTGTGGCCGTGGGGAAGCGCGTTTTTGCGTCTTTAGGCGAGGACGATGGAGCCACCAGTGACTTCTACCACCAGCACCACAGCTCAATCCCAGAGCAAGCTACTACATCCAGGGCTACTGGATCCCGTCAAAGACGAAAGCTCAGCGAAGACGAGATGAGTAGGAATCAGCCTAGTACCCTGATCAGTCGCATACTGACCGGCGACAGCCTCTACAGCGTCTGGCATCCGTTCCGTCTCCCTCGCAACCCCGGCCCCTGTCTCTCCTGCGAGCTATCGTCGCCGTGCATTCAAGACCAATGCCTCAATTGTGCTCCTTGGTATGCCAGGGACTGGCAAGTCTACCCTGGCTGTCATTGCGTCGATGGCTTGCCGAAGGCGCGTCATCGACGTTGACGACGTGTTTCAAGAAACTACGGGCTTTGTTACTGCCAAATACCGCAAGCAATTCGGTGCGGCCAACTACAATCTGCGGCAGGAAGAACTGCTAAGAACTCTCCTCCTTGAGCATGATCACGGTGCGATACTAATATGCAATGGCGTTTCCCTGGAGAGAAATGGACAAGCCTTACTAAAAGACTTTGGTCGAACGCACCCGGTAGTACATGTGCTGCGCGACCTTCCCAGCCTGCACAGTTACTTGGGGGGACCTGATATGCGGAGACTCAACGACATGCTTGCCTTTACCGCACCCATACTTCGGCGATGTTCTAATTACGAGTTTTACAACATTTCTGAGACGAAATCCCCAAATGTTGACGAGTCCAATGATCAACCGGTGGCTCCGGCGTTTCTCACATTGAAGAGGGCGCAGAGAACCTTCCTCAAGTACTTGTCACTTATAACGACTCCCGAGCTTCCAGATGAGTCGGTCGGAGCGTCCATTCCGCCGTTGGAACCCGGGTATCCGCTTTCTGACGTTGCAACCGAGCTTCGTAGACATACTTTCGCCGTTCAAGTATCCCTTGAAGACATATTGGCTGAAGATGCCGATGTGCAAAGCCTAGAAGTTGGAGCAGACGCCTTTGAGATCACCCTAGATCTGAGTCAACAACGCCCTATGACCCATATCAAGGACGACGTTAGCGCTTGTATATCAAAAGTTCGAAGAAGCACCGTGGTCCCCATCATATATCATGTGCTTCCTACTTCCACATCGGATGGCAGCAGAGCTATGTACCTGGAACACGTACATCACGGGTTGCGACTGGTACCTGAGTACGCATCTATCGACTTGTCGCTAGATCCTGCCGCGCTCGCCAATGTGGGAAACACTCGTGGTACCACCAAGCTCATCGGGCATCTGCATGCTGACAAAGCATGGGATGATCATTTCTGGGTAACACAGTATGAAAAGGCTGTACATGTGGGTTGCTCGGTCGTACGACTCACTCGACCAGCTCGTTCTATCGATGACGATGTTTCGGTTCGCAGCTTCAGTAGTCGAATGGAAACACATGAGGCACAAGTCCCTTTGATTTGTTACAACACAGGACGAGCTGGTCGTCGCTCGGTATGTTTCAATAAACACCTTACGCCTGTTGTTGCGGCCTCAAAAAGAGAAAAAGCCAACCAGACGGCGTCAACGACACAGTACCCTTACGACTCCTGGCTCACTGCTAAGGAAGTAACACAAGCCCTTTACAACTCATTCACGTTTGACCCGATGCAGATGTACATCATTGGCGTGCGCTTGGGATATAGCGTTTCACCAGCGATGCACAATGTAGCGTACGGCGCGTGCGGCATGCCTCACGTTTTCAGCCGTATCGAGAGCCCGTCTGTGAACAAACTCCAAGAGCTAGTACGTAAGCCGAACTTTGGTGGCTCTATTGTCATACAGCCCTTCAAGAGGGAGGTGATGGCGCTGGTTGACTCGCTAAGCCAACATGCCCGGGCAATCGGGGCTGTGAATACTGTAATACCCGTGCGTCGAAGAAACGAAGACGGAAGCATCCCTAGCGACCTCGAACTCTTCCACGAGCGCAATCAGTCTGGTCCGGTTCAAGCTCTCTATGGGGACAACACGGAATGGATTGGGATTCGATCCTGCGTGCGGAGAGGTCTTTCTCCAGCTAATGCAGTGCGTCCGTCAACTTGCGGACTCATTATCGGAGCTGGCGGTATGGCGAGGGCAGCTGTTTATGCGCTGCTGCAGCTAGGGGTTATGAACATTGTGATCTTCAACAGGACCTATAAGAGAGCTGAAAGTCTCGTCGCGCATTTCTCCCGCCTGGCCTCGAGTTCAGCGGACAGTGCCACGGCGTCACCCATGGTGTGCCAGAAGCGGCCGAACTTGACGATAGTGAAATCGCGTGACGAGCCCTGGCCAGAGCACCTCCGAGAACCCACCATAATCATTTCATGTATACCTACTGATCCAATAGATGGGGGCCCTGCAGCTCAGTTTACGCTTCCGCTGCAGTGGATTCAAAGCCCTACGGGCGGCGTGGTGATGGAGACTGCCTACAAGACGCTCAACACGCCACTGTCGCAGCAAGTACGAGATTGCCCAAAGAAGCTGTGGACCTATATGGACGGCTTGGACTTTATACCAGAGCAGGCTTTTGCCCAGTTCGAGCTGTTCACAGGCAAACGGGCGCCGCGAAGGGTCATGCGTGAGGAAGTATTGCGCGCATGGAGAGATGAACAGGGCAATACCGATGTAGAAATGGTGAGGAGGAGGTTGAAAGCCATAGACGACCAGGAGCCATAAGGCTGGCACGATGATGCGAGACGTAATGTTAAATGACGCAAATTCCGACGACAGAGTGCTCGAGGATATGGATGTGAAAGCTGAACACACGACCAAACCATCCCGAGTCCGCTAAGCATGCTCGAGATGGACGCTTCGGAAGCCGGATCCCTGTAGCGATGCTGTGGCGCACGTTCCCAGTGGAAGACGCGCCGGGGTGACAACAACTGCACAAGCTAATGCGCCTACCTCTGTAACCACGTCAAAACATAGAATAGCCCCGCATATATTCAAAGCCAGCGCAGAACAGACTACTATGCACTGTCACGATCGAACCGTTGCACGGAAATGACAACGCGCCAGCCCCTCCAAGCCATTCCCCCGCCGTCGGCCAACGCCGTCAATATACGCTACGCCCACCTCCAACGGCCCACCAAGACCAGAAGCAGCAATGGAAGCGCAGCAGTGGAGGAGCAGCGACATGACCAGGAGGACATGCAGGATGCAGCTTCCGTCGGGTCTGCGCTGAGTGAGCTCGAAATCGATGCCGAAGACGAATTCGAGAAGCGCATGATACAGAATGCGCGCGATGAGCGGCGGCTAAACCAGGCTCTGGGTGGCAGACCCCAAGCCTTTAGGAGGGCGCGAACTCATCCACGTGTCGGATTGACCCTGGACAATCTGGAGAGAAATAATGCTGCAGCTGGGGAGGACGGGCATGTCAAGTTCGAGAGTCCGCCGAGCAGCAGTGGCAGCGCGAGGAGCGACCCGGCAATACGTGCGCCGGCGACCTGGGGGAGGAAGAGCCGGACCAACAGGAGTTGGATGCGGACCATCGCATATGAGGAGGAACAGCAGCAGCAGCAGCAGCAGCAGCAGCAACAGACACCAGCCCCGGCCGACGATACCATACACGACCACTATGATGAAGCTGATGCAAACGTGCTGCCGCGCAGCTCCGTCGAAGACAGTCCGCTTTCGCACAAAGGCACACGACGCAACGACCAATCGCAAGAGTGGGACCTCACTTTTGAGCTCAACGAAGCCTCCATGATCGCATCGACGCCCTACATACCACGAAGCACTGTGCTAGACGACATACGGCAGAGGGAGATTGAAAGCGCCAAGGAGCAAGCGGCTGCACGTCGACGCCCATCCTCTGCGCACACAGTAGACACCGCAGACAACGGTACGAGCACCAGTGAGCCGGCGACGCAGGCATCTCCTTTGCCCAAGAGGAGACTGCGCACGCGGACTCATTCGTGGCAGTCGATTGGGAAGGCGCAGCCGGTCACGGCTATCGGCACCCAAGATGCGCCGGTTGCCATGTACAAGAGTGCTGAGAACATAGCTACTGTAGACCGCGAAGCAGTCGTCACTGCCCAGGCTATCCCTCCGAGACGCATACCGAATCGAAGGGAAGACTCGCAGGATCTATTGCGACGACTAGCGAGAGTCTCCAGCACACCAAGCCCGAGACAGGCAGCACCGTCGAGACCAGAATCGGCGCCTCCGGGACCGCTGAATAGCTCGTCGCAGACCACGGCGACAGACACGGCGCACCCGGAAAGCAAGCCGGCTTCTGTGGACAAGACGCCTGTTCCTGCCGAGATTCCCGACGACGCAGCTGCGGCCTCGGCCGTACAGCAAGAGCAGGACAAGCCAAAGGGAGCTGAACGGGCGTCAGAGCCACCGTCAGAAGCTACAGGAGATGCCCATACGGTAGATGCCACGCCAATGCCCAAAGAGCGACCTGTCTTGAATCCGAAGACGCCAGTGGTGACTGGCGCTTGGGTCGACACACCAGACCCGCGTACTGTACAAAGACCTGATGTGACGTCGGGGTCACGTTCGCGCTCACCCAAGAACGGCAGCCCGCGCAAGCAGAGACAATCCGAGAACGGCCCAGCCCCCACGACAGACGAGCCAGCCGAGGCTGTCACTACAGAGCCCGTTCGTCCACGACCTCCCAAATCCGCCTTGCAGTCTCTTGTCGACGAAGCGAAATCCAGAGGCAGGCGGCCGTCAGCAGACTACGGCGACTCAACCATCAACTCACTCGAAGACCTCATCACTCCATCAGCCGAAAGCCCAATAGAAGAAGATACACTGCAAGGCCTTCAATTACCCACCGAGACTCCCCGGAATGAAGCAGAGCGCCAGCGGCAACAAGAATTGCTACATCTCCACCGCATGAACGACCGCCTCCGTGCAGCGCGGACCAGCATTCGCGATGCAAGTCGTGGCATGAAGCGCGTCGAAGACCAAGTGGAACATGTCGAAGAAGGAGAAAACGGCGACAAGGTCAAAGTGGTTAGTCGCGCATGCCCTTGCGCGATAGATGGCCATTTCCAGAACTTCTCAATGTGGAAGTGGTGGAAGAGTCTGTTTTGGGAACAACGATTGAAGACCCTGCGGTACACATCAAGCAGTCCTTGGAGAGTGTGGGGCGGACTGACGGGCTTGAGTATTTTCCTGATAGTTCTTTTCACTTGGTGGATAAGTGAAGAGATTGCTTGGTATGTACTAGATGATTTGTATCTTCGCGTCGAATGATGCTTGCTGACCTACTGCACAGTGAAATTTACTGCCAACCAATGTACGCTTACTCGTCGCCCTACCCATTTAGCGTCAACGCGAACGCTCCCAAGTACCCCTTTGTTATACCAACGCTCATCTACCGGTCCTTCATCCAAGGCTGGTGGGTACCAATTTCTTCCTTCTTTTCCTGGATTGGCGTCACGATGTGGGGATGTTTCTTTGGTTTCGAGGAAGCGCATGTTGTCAACCATAGCGCCAGCCACATTATAAGAAGTACAGATACCATAAGAGAAAACCGCTGGATTAGTGAAGAAGCGGCTAAACTTGTGGAGGAGAAGGGATGGGATCATAGCATGTTTGAAGATGAGGTTCTGCAAGGGGGCCGGTGAGCATAGGATGTTGCTTGGCTTATTGTCATTCACTACTTTCTTTTGTCGCATTCCTTCAGCGAGGCGTTTTGTTTATTAAGGGTCAGGTTCAGGAAACCGGAGTTGCATACGCCACGATTGTATATTACTATGGTAGCGTGTTGAATATCAAGGAGAGTAGCAAGGATTCGATTGGCTTATCCATAGATCCTCGATTGCTGCAGAAGCAACGAAAATACAGCCTATCCCACCTTCAGCTTCAGCATGCTTTAGCGAAGGGGGGAAATGAGAAGGCGTTTTGCCAGTTCGTAAAACTACGTGTGTATGTGTGTGTGCCTACTTGATGCTTCACCTCATACCTCACTCACAGCAGTAAATACAGTTAGAGGAATTCTTTCAGTTGTCACGTGTCGCAAAACTAACCAAACCACACACACACACACACACACAATCTTGCCTCGGATCGTTAACGCTCGTCGATCTATAGTAGATGACACCAGCGTTTGCTATCTAATCATCCCAGCCGAGTGTGTGTGGCGTAAATACACCCTCGCACCTCTCTTCACAAGCTGCGAACAATGCACCGTCCTCGGGTCTTGAAATGAGCAAGATAAAGAACGCCAACCCTTGGTCCTGGGCCGACACACCATCGCGCCGCTACCGCAGTCGAACTTTCAAACACTTGGTACTCCAGACATCCTTGTAACGAACCAGCTGAAACATGCTGATTAGTTTCACGTACCGCCCGCCAACCCTCCGCCAAACCCAACGATTAATAGTCGTTCGATCATGTCGTTCGCACGGTTGAGGCCGGGTTTGGAACGCGTATCTTGTGGATCCGCGATGTCTCAGTATGCGGCGGCTTATGGGGAGGCGGGGCTTGATAGGAGGGTTAAAAGGTGGAGGGGCTTGCTGTTTGCGCGAAGAAAGGTAAAAGCAAGGTAAAGCAAGCCTAGCAACTTGCGGAAGGCTCGGTGTAACACTATTCTTATCTTTCGAACGCGGGCCCGCACATCAGTTTCGCCCTCTTCTTGTTGACGACGCCGCCGTATTTACGCCGTAGCTTAGGGTCGAAGGGGATTGCTATTGTACATTCTCGGCTGCCGTCCCTCGCTGCTTACGTCTGTTGACTTTGCTCTCGGGCTGGCTCCTACACATACCGTACTACGATTTTTCAAGTCAACCAAACAGTTGACGCAGTAACGGTCACTCGAATCGGCCAAAATGTTCGTCGCAACTATCAAACTCTTTTCCTTCCTTCTAAATCCCGAGTTCTGGACTAAATTCGGCTTTTTCGTCGGCTATATTCTCGCTTTCCTCCTCGTCCTAGAGGTCGTCCGATTAGCAAGCACAGATGCCAATCGCAAAGAGGTGGAAAAGCTTCTAGATGCGTATGCCGCGTCGAAAAACGATGTGCCTGTGAGAAGACGCTCAGAAGAAAATGCCGCGATGAAGGTGGTGAAGATATCTATTGATGAATTGGAGGATATGGAGAGAAGAAGTGTGGTAGCAGAGAAGGAAAGAACACAACAAGAACGAGAACAACGAAAACGGACACGCACACCTAGCCCTGCAGTGGCTCGGACGTCAGAGACCAAACATATCGAGGAGAAGCGCAGACGTAGATCGACATCTACCACCGTATCTCCTCACACCGCCTCCCAATCGCAATCACATTCACATTCACATCCGCAGACCTCCTCCTCCTCCAGTCCAACTCGTCGTCTAAGGAAGCGTAGCGACACGCTCAACTCCTCCAGCAGCGCAGAGGTCAAAGGTGCTGCCGTGCGGAGGCGCAGGGAAACTTCGCCTACAGAGACCAAGACTCGGGAGTCTAGACATGCGAGTCCGACGCCGAGGTCGAGAAGTAAAGAGGCAAAGATCTTGGGTGGCTCGTTAGGGAGGATGCTTAGGAGTAGGGGATGAAGCGGAGGGAGAATTCAAGGCGCACTCTAGGTGTCTGTTTGCGCGTATTAGTCATGACTTTAACGAGCGATGTGTAAATTCGAAATGTTGAACATTTGGGGTATCATTTTTACGTCATGTACGCCTCCCATTCTTGCTTCTTTTTTCCATCGTGAAACTTGACGATAGGTCCAGGCTATGTGCCAGCCATGCCAGCCATACCCCCAATCTCCTTTTCAAACACCCCGAAATCCACACCTTGGTCCTCAAACATTTTCTTCACTTTCTCGGCAGCTGCAATCTGTCGCTCTTGTGTGAAGCCACCCGGCGCATTGCTTTCGTACTGGACGAGCTCAACCCATCTGAAGAACAAGCTCTCTTTGCCCATAGCCGTGAGTCTGTCCTTGAACTGTATGATCTTGTCCCTCGCTTCCGTTTCCGAGCCTTCGTCAAGCTTTACGCATTCCCAGACAGCCCACTGCCCATTTTCTGTCTCAGGGTCGCCGACGTACACAAAGACGCTCTTGCGGAGGTGGTCAAGCGTAATATCCTTGCGATCAAGGAGTTGTGTCGCAGCGACCATGCCGAAGAAATCCAGATCGAAGTCCCCATCCATCAATAAATATCCCGTCTTCTCTCTCAACCTCGTCTTGTCGACGGCGGGTAGAATTTTCGTTTTGAAGAAGGGGCTGTCTGCTCCGGCCCGGCCACTCCCACCTTCGGCCTCCCCAAGCAAGTCTTTGGCTCCAAATCCCCTACTCACTCTCACGTACACCTCGTCATCTCTGAAGCCCACGTTCCAGCGCCAGCTCACTGGGTTTCCTGGCTGCTCAACGAAGAACGTGTACGGCCAGAGTGCAACGAAGCGGAACAGCAGGAAGTCCAGCATGAACATCGTCATGCGTTTTCCTACTCTCCATATCAGAGATGCCCATGGCGTGGTAGCCCAGTATATGGTTGTATCATTATGGTTTCCGAGGACGGAGAGTATGATGGCCCAGTAGTGGGGTCCGATTGCGTAGAGGCGCCATAGTACAAGCGCGAGGATCGTCGTGTTTAGGAGGACGGGGACGGCAAATATACGCCTTTTGAACCATGCCGGATGCACATCGACATGTGTTATGTATACGAGCGAGCGGTCGAAGGTGGAGAGGAGATTTTCGAGTTCAGCTGGGGCCGCGGTGAAGGGCTGCGGGATGACTCTCTTGATGGTAGAGTTGGTGGGCTTGACTGCGCGTTGTTTGGATTTGGGTGGCATTTTTAAAGACTACGGAATTGCGGACACAACGACAGGGAAGCATTGGCCGAAATTGGATGCGGTATGCGGTATTGTTGGGCATAACAGGTAAAGTCAAGTTCCAAGCATCATTCCGAAAAGTTTCACCGCGCCGAAAATCCGGGGTAGCCATCAGCCACACGACACCTTGAGATATCCACTGCCCACCTCAACTACTACCTGCTCCTTTCTGGTTCGACATCAGGCGAAATGACCCAATTCGCTCCTTTATGCAAGTACCACACCACACTTCTCGACTGTCTCTAGGCTCTCACATGCAACTTCTATTTCGGGATAAAAGCAATCGGTCTTTTGTTCTGCATAATGCCCGATGCACGCATCATTCACCACCGTGCCCTAGACAGTGTCCCGGTTTGGGTTCATGTGGTCAGGGCTCGTTTGACGTTTTCGCCGATCTTCCACTCGCGACGGACTTTTGCAGATCTCCGGCATCACTGAGGAGACCCGGTGCTACCATCAGCCGTCGATAACGCCAACAGAGTGGCGCCTTATTGAGGCACAGCAGACTGCGGTAGAACTCAAGCAGTGCTCTAGGTCAAGACAAGAACGCCTTACATGTTGCAAGATGAAGCAACACCTAGACACCTTAGACAGGAGATCCCATGACAAAAAGCATACTGTGCGTTGAGAATAGCGAGGGGTTAGATCAACGGAAAGATCGCTCGCGTCCCACAGGCAGGGTAAGTATCCACTCACCGAAGAAGCCGGCACCCCGATTTAGTGAAGGCGTTGTGCTGGCACATCTAACCACGGTTGAGGATAGGCCGCACACACCATATGGAACTACTGTCCGTCCAATTGGAAGCAAACATGGAAGCTTTACGGCATACTCGTCATCTAGTTTGCTTATCTGGGGCTACCGGTGCTCAGCTCTAAACGATGCATACTACCGTCTAGACCGCAGCAGTTGCGTGGTCGTGGAACCTGATATACACCACCTCTTTCCCGCCTCCCAAGGTAGAGCTTTGTGGTTCTCTCCAACCTCCTCTGCAGCCCAACGTTTCACACGTCCAACATCAAACAGGCAAAGATGTCTTCGCAGCAAGGAACCCAGGGTCCTCCAGTGAGTCATGTCAAGTCCAGTCACCTGCTACGCACTACTAACCATGACCAGTCTGGAGCACCTGGACAAGCCGGACGAGGTCCTCCGTACGCGCCTCAGAATGCCGGCCTGGGTGGAACACCTACGATTGTGCCTGATGTGCCTCTCGCTGTCATTTTTCTTATACTCTACCTCATCTTTGGTGTCATCCACATCAAGATCTTCAAGGGTAACAAGCATCGCGGGCACAAGTTCATTTTCAATGGCGCTATACTCGGTATGCTCTCTCCATTCCCTCCCGTTAGCATGGTCACGGCTAACATGTAGCAGGTCTCTGTAAGATTCGGATCGTTACCATGTCCTTGCGGATAGCATGGTCCAATTATCCCAGGAATGTCGGCCTTGCCATCGCAGCGAACATCTTCGTCTACATCGGTACCATCATCCTGTACGGTGTGAACTGGTTCTTCGTCCAACGCATTGTCCGCGCCCAGCACGCACGTCTAGGATGGTCAGCACCGTACCGCATCTTCCATAGAGGCGGGCTTGTCGTACTAATAACTACTCTGCTCATGCTCATCGTAAGCCAGATCTGGCAGTTCTTCACGCGCGACCAGGCCAAGCTTGATGCTTTCCATGATCTATTCGTCGTCGCGCAGACGTATTTCACCATATTCTGCTTTGCACCAGCTGTTCTCGTTGTCATCTCCCTCCTCGTCCCACGAACAGAAGTCGAGAAATTTGGTGCTGGTCGACTGAGGTATAACATCATTATCCTGCTCATCTCGGTGTCCATCCTCTCGATTGGACAGATATTCCGCTGCGTTTTGGCTTGGATTCCTGCAACTCCAATGCTCGATGTTCAGCGCCAGATTATCGATTTACCGTGGTACCTGACGAAGGGAAGCTTCTACTGCTTTAACTTTGTTACTGAGATCCTCGTCATCATCATGTTTGCCGTTGTCCGCGTTGACTTACGCTTCTACGTGCCAAATGGAGCAAGGAAGTCAGGTGACTACTCTAGAAGTCATGTTGACTTGCACGACGAGAACGAGAAGAATCTGCCTTTACCTGTGCCCGTCCTTCCTATTTCAATGATCCACCCGAACGACTCAAATCAGACACTACACAGATATCAGTCTTCAGTGTTCGAGGATACACAGACACTGGCTGATTCGCTGCAATACCCTCACTCGACACTAGAAGTGGATGATAAGACAGGCAGCTGGAAGGTTATGCGTCTCTCGGGCGATTCCTCCAGAAGTCGGCACACTACCGTTTCTTTCGCGACCTCATCTAAAACAACACTAAACGACAAGGCTCCGTGCGCCGAAGCTAAGGTGCCTCCGGTCCCTGAGCTTCCTGCTGAGTGGCCTTTGCCAGCTTCTACCCCACCACCGAATGCAAGCTCCGTTCTGGAGCATACAAACCCACCCTCGCGCCGGGCTACACCGCAACAGCAACCCTACGAGCTCGAGAATCACCAATTGAACGAGGTAGATGTAGGCGATGCGGTTACCGACGCCTTGGCGAAGTTGGAGATGAACAGTGAAAGACGCAAACCCAACCTTGCGACACCGCCTTCGAAATCTCACCGCAAATCGCCAGTACAGGTCTATACACCCACTCTTCCCTCCAAAAACGAAGGCCGCTCGCCGTCTCGAGTTGCCCGCAAGCGCGTTTCCTTCCCACGAAAAGAGGTCATTCGCAGCCGCGCGAATAGCGCAAACTCCCAGGGTCGAAGAACTCCTGCTGTCGAGGAGATACCCGAAATCCCTATCCAGAGGCCAGCGGAGTCGTTGTCCAAACCCTCTCACCGGCCTGGTCCCGCAAGGACTCCTAGTCTAGAAATTATCTCACTGCTGAACCATATGAGCAGTGATTCTACTCGCATCGTGGACGCATCGCTGCAGCGAACACGTGCCAGCTCAGTCGCGGGATCGGAGGAACCCAAGACACCTGCTTCCTGCATGATAACACGAAAGACGAGTTCAAAGTACAGTAATGATAATAGCTCAACGAGCTCCGATGCAAGAGAAAGAGAACTAGCGAGGGAGGAATTCCGTCGTTTCAGCTCAGAAGCGCTGTACAGATACTGATGGAGCGATTCCTACGAACTGATGACTTTCCTTCATCTCTAATTTGTTACCCATTGTATATCGGCACATGACTGGCGTCTATAGCACGTTGTACCTATGGCGCACAGTAGTCCATACACTGTTCTCTATCGAACGTTTTTCTTCTTGTACATACACACAACTCAGGCCTGAGGATTTCTTTTGCACGTGTGTTAGGCGTTTAGTGTCATTCAATTCAACTTCCGGTGCCTGTTGCCTAAACGGCACGGCATGTTCCCCCATATCCGCTTCCGGTTCGTCATCTCCACCTAACATTTCAGGCAACAACATTCTTGCAACAATCATTCGTTAATGACAGCGAAGACGATCTGAACCTGCACAGCAGGATCAGGGGAGTGAGGAATGGGTATACGTATGTGGTACTGCAGACGGAGCGGAACCTATACATGCATCCGTTGGGCACAGTCAAAGTGTATAAAGTACCTGAACACCGCGAACAACATTTCAAACTACCAACCAACACCACAACCTTGCAACCATAACTCAAGCTTCCCAAGACCATCAAAATGACCTCTACCAAGACTCCCATCCGTGTCGGCGTCCTCTACGAAGGAACTCAAATGACTGACCTCGCCGGCCTCGACCTCCTCGGCAATCTAACCCCCCAAACCATCAATCTCATCATAGCCATGAACCCACAGCTCGCATCAATGGCACCCCGCGCCATTCCCATGGACTTTCTCTACATATCCTCCTCCATGGACCCCGCCCACGTCACTCCAGACATGTACGTGCGTCCCACACACACGTACGCAAGCGCCCCACGCGACCTCGACATCCTGCTGCTTGGTGGCCCGAACCCCGCGACCGTCAAGGAAGCGAGCCTGCAGTTTCTACGGGAGGCGAGTAAGCAGACCATAGTCATTCTTACGACGTGCACGGGGGCCATGTGGTTGGCGAGGAGCGGGGTGTTGGAGGGGAAGAAGGCTACTACGAATAGGATCATGTTGGGGGTGGCTAGCAAGATGTTTCCGGGCACGGAGTGGGTGGATCGCAGGTGGGTTGTTGATGAAGGGTTGTTTGATGGGGCGGAGATCTGGACGGCGGGCGGTGCGGGGTGTGGTAAGTTTTTTTTCTCTTCTTTTTCTTGTCTTGATATGCGGATTAAATGTGGCTTGTGTTGACTGTTCATGTAGGCATCGACATGTTTATCGAGTATACGTACCAGAAGTTTGATAAGAAGATGGTCGAGTTTGGATGTGTGGGGCTGGATTTCGATTTCGATGGGCGTACTGAGTTCTACAAGGGAGAGCTACCTAATATGACGATGGCTTAGGTCTGTTAGTAAGTTTGTTGTCTTGAGGGTTCACTTGGTTGCAGGTGCCTATTCGCCCGGGAGGCTGGCTTACATCCATGAGATCTTTTCGAAAGAGCTTTTCTAGCCTTAACAATCTCTACTCCTTATCCACCACATCAACTGTCTCCTCTTCTTTTGGTATCACAACGCAAAAGCAGGGCCCAGGAGACGACATAGTCCCTTCCATCTTGACAAGAACAGACCGAAGTTAGGCCCATATTTTTCTTGAGGTATGTTTTAGGGAAAGAAGAGAGCAGTTTGATAGAGGAAGAAAAAGGAAGTAAAAGGCTAATCATAATTTACATATCTCGTACTCTGCATGGCAGCATTAGTTTGATATATAGCCGCTTCTACTCGTCTTCAACTGTAAGCCGTGCATCTTTGAGGATACGAGAAGCAGATTGCCAACCATAGCACCCAAATAGAGCCATAGGATTACATTCAAAGCCTTTGAGAAACTTCTGGTAAACGAATCGGGAACCAAAGTGACAGAGAGAAGAAGTCAATTTGGACAGTAAGAGTTTGTATACCTTCCAGACCACAGGCCGGTGTTGTACATGATCGTGTTGATGCTGTTCATCACCAAATTCTTAGAAAGCGGCCATAGAAATCTCCGGCACACTCGTGTTGTACCACAACATACTCAGCTTCATTAACATTCTCGATTTTCCCATGCTGTGTACTTGGTACACGATCGTGCAATATCCTTGTTTATCTGGTCGTACAAGGAGTTTCAACTCAACACAAGCGGCGTCTTCTTTTCCTACTAACATTACTTCGGTGTCGTGACCACGCCTTCGTACTCTCGACTCGCTATGTAATCCAGGGTGCGCTGGAAGTGTTTCCTTGGGTTCTCTAGCGAAGAAGTATTCTCGTTGGATTGTAGATTTGAGTGAATAAGCTCGATGAGACCGTTGAGGTATTTCGTCGTAACCTAATTATTGTTAGGGACATCCATGGAAGGGGGAAGACTGCAACTTACAGCGTCGTTCTCTTGGTCGAAGTAGTAGACGTATCTGTTCAGTATCTCAACAAATAGCTCGACAGAGACCGCAGCGTCCATGCATGCATCAGCCACACGGAGAGCACGCTGTAAACACTCGAGCACACGCTTGCCATCGCGGTAGAGCTATAGCTGTCAGTATTGATCATATGGAAAGTAGGATCAAGATCACTCACATTCTTTGGATCCTCCTCGCCCAACGCCCTAATCTCAGTCGCCCACCACAGGTGACTTGCAAGGTACACTGCACGACACTGATCCGGCTTCTTGAGCAGCTTGCTTCCATGTAAAGCACACTTTGTAATCAGAGTATCATAGTTCTCCTTGCCGAAATTCCTCGTCGTATGTAGGCCGCTCGCGATGACGCATACAGCCTGGAATTGCGCTCTTGAGTCGCTGATCGCCTCCTCATATATCGTGAACGCTTGCGCAAAGAATTCGTACGCAACCTCCTCGAAGCCATTCTGGTCTGCGACTTGACCACATGCGATGAAGAGACGGAGGGAGAGGTCTGCGGAACCCGTGACGCGGGTGTAGAGCGTCGATAGAGTGTTATGCATGAACTTGTAAAGAGCGGATGACTGCGATTGCCAGTTGTCGTCGAAGTATTCGCGCTTCTTGTATTGCCGTGCGAGCTTGAGTGATGCTGTGATAATGGCGGGGGATGTGTACTTGACGCGCTCGTTGCCTTCGGCGAAGGACTTGCGTGCGGCTTGGAGGAGCTGCAAGAGTTGTTAGCACATGTTTACTTGAATATTAATCCTACTCACTTTAAATTGGGTATCGTTGTCCTTGCCGTGAATGAGATGTACTATCCGCGCAAGCCATCCTTGCTCTTCTATTGTCTCTTCTGTCTCCTGTGCCCGTCTTTGAATAGGTCCACCTGGGTATCCTTGCGCTTGTTGTATGCCTTCGCGAATGAGCACCTTCAGGATCTCGAGTACACTTTCGAGGTTCTCTACAGATTCAATGTAGGTCTGATTTCGCATTAGACTCCTTGCGACTTCGCCGGCCACTGCTCTCCGAGTCGGATAAGGTTGTGAGTGTAGAAGAGGGATGAAGTTCGGTAATGCGAGTGCGGTGAAGAGAGAAATGTATGTCGTGATAGGCGAAAGGAGAAGGCTGAGAATCTGGCTTTGGGTCGCTTGCGAGTGTAGGTCGGCACTGTTTTGGTACTCGGCAACCTTTTGATTTGCAAAGGTCAGGACTTGGTCGATGTAGTCGAGTCGCTCGGGATAGATGTTCCTATAAGAATTAGCACCGTTGTCGTCGAAAGTGTTCGCAAAACATACAAGGCGAGATATGCCAGCGACACGAGTAATCCGACGGTGTCTTGTATTGGCAGCCGCTGCATCTTAACCAACGTCTGTACCTGTTCATGGAAGATCTCAAACAACTTGACGTTATTCGGTATGCCTCGTCTCTTCTCAGTTTCACCATCTGTCTCAGTCGCTTGGTTTTCTTCACCCTCAGCAGAGGCATCCGCTAGTTTCGATGATTCCTCGAAGGCTTCCTCTGTGTCTGGCCGCGTCTCCGAGGTCTCTGCTGCGTCTCCATTCTGCAGCGCCGGCGCTGGTTCAGTTCCAGACGCCTTGTTCTCCTTTGCTAACCGCATTTTTTCCATGAGTTGTGCTATTGACTCCTCTTCCGTCTTCTTGCGCTGTTCTGGGCTTTCGGACTCGGCCTCTCTTTGCGCATATGATGATAACCGGTCCATAAGGCCCACAACAATGGCTTTGACGTTTACATGAGGATTCAAGCGTGCGACGGCAGAGAGGAACTGATCGAGAGTGTGTAGGTGGAATTCGTCGGGGAAGACCTGGGTGACAACTGCTATGTGTTAGCGGTTTCCTTATGTGGGTAATTCGATGCATACCTTCGAGTAAATATTCCTGCGCCAGAACGTCCCGGCACTGTACAATCTGCTCCAACAGTGGGTTCAGAATCTTCTTGTAGTTCTCCAAGTCGACCAATTGGCTGAGCCTGACCAAGTTGCTTCCTACGAGAAGTTGCAGTTCCTGGCGCTCCTTGGTCCGCTGCTCGCGCTCTCTGGAATGTCCCTGGTGTTGCAGCCGCACCCACAGCTTGTTCATTTCGACGAAATTGGTCAAGATGAAGCTGATGGAGTCCTGGAGATTGCCCTCTGGTCCCTCACTGTCGCCCGATGGAAGGCAATCGCGTGCTTGACCGGCAAGGTAGTACCGCAGAAACAGGCCGCGGATAGGATGCTGGACACCGCGACTCATTTCCATCATGTCCTTCATGATCTCCTTGACGGGCGCATCCTCAATGGCCATGTACACGGTGCCGACAGTGACCATGAGGTACAGACGGGGGATGATATTTCCGGCATATTGGACAAGTTCGTAGAGGTCGGCGAGGTGATTTACGGGGTGGTTCTCGCGTAGATAGACGGCCAGATGGCGGAGGGCATCGAAGACGGCCATGTAGAGCTCGTAGTACTGCTTCGGGCCGAGGCTGCTAGTCCGCAGTTCGGAAACGAGGGTCGAGCTGTGCATTGGATTCATTAGCACTGCAGCGCATAGCCAGAACTGCCCTCATCGCACGTCATACGCGTACCTGCATTTGAGCGCATCCATCAACTTGCCCGGCGTCTCGAGACACCGCCGCATGAGCATCGTCTGCTGGCGCACCACGGCGAGGGCATCTTCGAGCAGACGAGCTTGGTCTTCTACGGGGGGCGGCGACGCCATTGTGTGCGAGAGAAGCGGTTCGTCCGGGGTAGTGGAGAGCTGGTCGTCGTGGATAGCCACCGCCGCCTTGGGCGTAACCGTTCGCCAAGCAAGCAGGGATGGGAGCTTCCTCTTCGAGCTGCGTCATCACGGAGCCATCACGCTTCCATTTTAAAACTTGGCCTTGTTCATGAATCTATCTTCTAATCTAGTTGTACATGTGCTTTAATCTCAAAGGCGTGTCCAATCATCTTGCTCTAAATATTCGCCGTAATATGCAGGCTTCCGACCATTACTCGTATATATCTCGTAAAACAAAGTGAAAGAAAAGAAAAGGCTAATGGAACCAGTCTACCGCCCATGCGAAATAAAAAGAGAAGTAAGGCCCCATCTGAGGTACCTCATGATAATACCTTCTTGGAATGTGCAAGAGGGCAAGCTCGTACACCAGCTATGGGGCCGGCGTGACAACCGCAGCAGCCTCGAACTTTTTCACAGGGTAGTACGTGTGCCACATGCCATCATCGTAGTACTCAGTAGGACCATCGTCTTCTGATACCGTGACTGTAACGAAGATTGGCTTTGGCGTCTCGATTGGCGTTGGTATGCTACTTGAAGACAAGCACGAGATGGTTGGTGTTGCGATCGATGTTGATGAAGGTACCGACGGGCTGGGAGTCGACGAAGATTCGACTAGTGATAATGTTGATGAGGATGGTGTGGGCGTTGACGAAGACGAAGAGTTCAATGCGCTGCTCGAACTGCAATTAATTGTCGGTGCTGGCGCCGGCTGAGGCTTGACTACGGTCGCAGTGACTTCTTGAGTGACCGTCTCTTCCGGACCTACGACTTCTACCGTCTTCGTCGTCTCGATCATCGAAGTGGCTGTTGCAGGTACTGGGGTTGATGGATCTCCACCAACGTTGACAACCACATAACTCTTGTCGCGTGGAACGAAATTGCGCGGTTTTGATGAGTCGAAAGGCCGTCCAGTAACTAGTGTTGAGAAGAGAGCGGCCAGAGCCAGAGTCTGGACGTTGACAAGCATAGTCTCGAGGATATCAAGGAGGTTTATGGACTGTCCGGCGCCGTTGATAGTCGTGTACACGGGTTGAGCACGGGTTCGGTGTGGGTATGCGCTGGCAGAGAACAGTGTAGGAACTGCGATGTAGGTATCCGTTTATTCGATCCATGTTAGCTGCCATTGTGCTGCGTAATTTCTCCAAGGCTGGAAATGTGGTGGTTGGGTGATGGCTGGTGACGCACGGGCCATCTTTAGCGCGGCGTGGAGATGGCGGCCGCGACAGGCTGGAATCATCCAAAGCTCATACCACAACCTTAAAACCGTCCCAAGCATGTTCTCCGGCCATGATTTTGCATCTGTACACCAACACGCTAACATGGGTGAAGTCTTAGCATTGAACCTGATAGACATCAGCGCCTCTCAACGCCCTCGTTCTGCGTGCTCCCTGGTATTTCCTGCGGCGGGTACCGCTTGTAGCTCAACGGCAGTTCCTGTACATCACGTGTTCCCTGCGCCTCTACTATTGGGCCACCTTGGCACTAGCTACCATATGGATGCGCATTCATCTCCTGGGACTGGTACGGCTGGTACTGGTGCGGTGCGTTTTGAGCCTCGACTTCAGACCTGCCAATCCGACTTCTTCGTCCTGCCTCGTCCACGACTGCGGCGGATTTGTCTGTTGCATCTTCGGCTGCAGCACATCGGCCTGTGTCTGCGCCTGTTGGTTTATCTGTCGCGTTTGTTTCTTGCTATGTCGTCGAAAGGCCCAAAATGCCAGGCTAGCGAAGAGGAGGAACAGTCCGACTCCTACCCCCACTCCTATGCTGATCGTTCTTTGCTGCGCATCCACGGCCTTGTCTGGAATAAAAGTCAGTTGAATTGAACGACTGCAAGTCTTCAGGGATCAACTCACCGAAGCTGTTTCGCGCATCGTTTTGAGCGTCATCTAGCATCCGGATTAGATATTTGAATGCGAGACGAAGTAACAAGATGTACTAACTGAAAGCACTACTCGGATCAGACATGCCGCAAATATAGTCGCCGGATGAGTCTCTTTCACAATCTGAAAGATCTAGTGATGTTGGGGAAGACATGAGGATAGGTGTGTAAGATATTGATTTACAACTCTTCAACAACGTATTTAGACTGAGACCGTGTTGAAGGTGATAGCGGTAAGCACTACCGATACATGCCAGATGAGCGAATTGTTCTACCTATATCGCATCACAGTGATGGCATTTCAAGGCTATGTCCAATTTTGTCTGGATCGAGTAAGATAAGGCTAGCTCCTTCAGGTATAGCGCGTGTGCTCCAGGAACCGCCCCACTCACCGGTATGGCTAGTTAGCAAGCTCACAGAGTGCCAAGTACGCACAGCCTCGTCAGAGTGACCTTCAACCGGACGCCTGATGTGGCAGGAAGATCAATATCCTCTTTTGGGGCGTGTGACAAAGATCATTTCTGGATTTCCGCCTTGCACTACGGGAAATGGGATGTATCCCTACGCTATATCAATTTCCACTCTCGCGTCTTCCGAAATCTATTGACAGTGGCGACAGCAGCATAGCCACAATTCGCGAACGTAACACAGATGTCTGTAAAATACGTATCATTATTCTGCAAGAATGCGAACACCTCCCTAAGTACATTGATCTATTACCTCGCAACACAAGAACCTCAAGCTTCTCCACTCACCAGCCCAACCTATTCAGCCGGCTTTGCCTGGCCATCCGCCAAACTCGGTTTCGGGTTTCCTTCAAAGCTCTTTGCATGTTTCCAGCCCTCTTGCAAAGAATTCGCAAAGAGTCGCGAAGCACCCCAAACATCGAACTGCACAGCAATTGCTCGCATACCTGTCTGAATGGCCATTGGTACCTGATCTAGTCCCAGAACACCACTAAAGATGAATCAGCTGCCTTGCCCGTAGTCAAGGAAAGGGGGGAAAACGCTTACCCAAAGATGGGCAAATCATACTTCGCAGCCGCTGCACTGAACCTGCCCATTGTTTCGAAAAACCTGGGATCAGGGTTTCCCTTCAAGAACCCATCGATATCCATACCAGCCTCGATCATGTAATCTCCAGGGCCGAACATGAGACCGGATATACCCTCTACAGCAGCAATCTCCTCGCAGTTCTCGACACCCTTGATGGATTCAATCTGCGGGATGAGGCAAATGTGGTTGTTGGCTGTTTGTACGTTATAAGGATCGTTGGGGTAGAGAGAAGTTGTCATTCCGGGAGTGAAGGTCCAAGGGCTGAATGAACGGTGGCCTTTGCCGCCTTTGAATAAAGTGTATTAGTATGGTGGTCAAGTTGATCCAGAAAAGAAAAAAATGGACGGAAGGAGACGAACCGCCAAAGTACATTTTCTTCATAAAGTCCCTGACTTCTTGGGCGGTCTCAACATGCGGGATTATGATTCCCGCGCATCCTGCATCGAGCGCTGTTGTAAGGCTGAGCTCGTCGTGTTTTGGTACACGGCAGATGACCATCGATTTGCCCTCTGAGTGGTGCTGCGCGGCGTGGATGCAACTGCATTCGCATCAGATAGCTGTATATTGAACCCCTCAACCTTTTCCTCGTTCACTTGCTTACGAAAATTGCTTACTCGTGTAGTGTCAACCGGTTGTACATGCCATGTTCCACGTCCATCCAGATGAAATCCGGCTTCGCGGACGCGATCAACTTGGTCACAAAGGTACTTGGGATGCCTTGTGCGATACCCATCAAGCTCTTGCTAGCATCAGCCTGAGCGTCTTTGAGCGCTTGCCTAAGGTTTGCAGGTTGGGTGAGCATAGCGGCGCGGTAAGGTGCTTTGGCGTGGAGCTCGGGCTGCTCGCTGTATGGCTTGAAGTCTGCCATTTTGGACGGTGTTTTGGACGTAATGGAGGTAGAAGATGGAGGAATTGTGGGATCAGTAGAAAAAGGTGAATGGAAAATAAGGTTGGGAGGATGAAGTTTTGTCGTTCAGGTACAGGTGCTGACTTAAAATTGTAAGGAGCACTGTGGGTATTTATGTGGATCGATTATTTCTCTACATCGCTATCGTAGATGAGTAAGCGGTAGTGCTGGAAAATCTTACCTGCGACGGCTGCCTTCCTCGTACGGTACAGAACGTGGAGGATGACGGTGGCCTTGTTTGCTTGGCGCTTAGGTATAACTCAACACATTTCGCGCTGGCCATCAAATACGTTGAAGAAGTGCTATCATGATGCCTCATACAGCATTGCTTCGAGATTTGCGACGGAGAACAATCAAATTGCCTTCCCAAGCACGCAGCACATCAATATGAGGCACTAAAGAAATGCATAGAGAAACTTCTCGTAATGTTGTCTTTGTGAAGCGAGGGGTATCGACTTCCTCATTATTAATGTAAGCGCTGATGCTGACTGATTCTACACGGCTGCAATCTATTCCTGCCGTATCTAGCATGGCGATAGAAGAGAAGAGAACTCGGTGCCTAGACCATAGCATGTCGGACGATAGTGGCTGGAGTAAATGTTAGGCCGATGCACGAAGCGGTGATAACCGTTAACGCCGAACAACATGTAAAATAAAAGGTCACGTACTTCGAAACATAACGCCCTGATCTCTTCCCAACAAGCAGTGTTCGAAAGCCAGGGAGATAATCCCTAACGTGAACGCCGAACGTTCAAATCGCCGTATAACGCGGTCCTATCCGGATGGTACAGAAGCGGGCGTATATCGCCAAAAAATTTCATAGAATATATATATAGCGGGCCTCCAACAGCCTCATGATATCGTCGAGGTACTCGAGAATACCGGCGATGAATGTATAACTATCGACGGATGTGCGCATTGACATTCTAGCGACGCTGGCCGATCAACTTGCGTGCTTGAGTATTGGCTCGGGGACCTCATCGAAGTTTTCTCGGTTGTCGACACTTTGAGAGCACCTTTTTCCATCTGATCGATATCCATACTCTTCTTCTCCATCACCTCCGCTGCCATGATGCCTGTGTTCTTCTTCTGCTTCATACGCTTTGGTATATCCAGGATGAAAGCGGTGACGACAATGAGGGTTAAAAGGCCTGCTACGCCACACACGGCAATGACGGCGATTATACTGGTGGAAAGACCACCGATTTTGCCGTCTGGCATTGTGATTGAGGAAAGATGGCTGGCGTTGGCTGATGTGAGGTTGGCCGATGCGATAAAAGATGATGATGATGATGATGATGACCGGAAGAAGGTTGAATGAAAGACGCTTTAGTTGACCGAAGCAGTATATTGTTGAGCTGAACGAGGGTAGAGCAGAACTAGCGTGAGCGTGTTTGTAGCGCTTTTGGAGATGCGGTTACACTTCAACACCATCGCGGCGCAATAGTCACCTTATACAGACCGTCTCATCACCCTGTCATCTACTTCTCCAAGCAAAGAAGCGAGCAAAGTTTCTCACCTCTAGCCATTCTAGCCCGGCAAGCGTCCAGATCGTGCCAGAACTCAGCTAGTGGCTCTTCGACCGAGCAGATACAGCAACACTACAACTTTCCCGAAGCCAGCAACGCAAGCCACTAGACTGGGCGTCGTGGTCATGATGTTTGTCTAGTCAGCCGGCTTCGCTGCCGTGCGAGTAAGAATAGTCGGTTATCCCGAGCGGCACTGGTAGCTGCACGGACTGATTTGCTCAGGGGTGCTAAGGCTGAACGCTAACGCGATGAGGTGTTTCGGGCTTGGTGGCTGTATCGAATTCAGAGTGTGCTCACCTTCACCGGCTTAATTGTGTTCGGAGCGAGAGATGTACTGTGCAGCGCATCGCTTAGAGGCAATCTAGGCTGGTACTTGGTGAGATGTTGTTGCGTGCTTCCTGTTTACAGGCTGTGGACATCTCTTTGTTCGGTCCGGAAGTAAAGTGGCGTCTTAGGCTGGTGTGCTGGTTGGTGTGGTGCTTGTAGAACAGGCACTTGAACTTAGAAGCAAGCAACGATAGAGTCGTAGAATGGTGAACTGATCCATGAATTCTTTAATTTACGCATGGTTTCGCTGGAAGCTGTGTGAACACTAGCCGCTGACTAGGTAGTGTCTTTAGCGCTTGCCTGACTCCACGTTTTTAGGTCGCAGTCGCGGCGGTATTCAACTGGGATCTAGGCTTCGCTTCAGACTGTCTCAACGTGGGAGAACGTGGAGATTGTCACTGGCCTCACTTGTACACTTACCCAGCTACCTTGTCGTTGTGTGATCGTTTAGATCGTTCCTAGTAGATGGTTCCTAGCACAAAAACGTACAAAATGCGAGTCGACAGCGCGTTGTATTCATACAACCCATGATCATCATTCCTCACTAATCTCGAGATTTTGACAGCCCCCAACATTAGCATTGTTTTTCCGTTCGTCGAATGCAAAGCGGTAATCGGAGCCCAGAACAGCCATATTTTCCAGACTGCATCGCATTTTGGATTGTAGACAGCAAAGTCCAGCCGCGAACATGACACTTAAATTTTGCAGTTTCGAGAAGTACAGGAGAGAGTTCTCTCTAACATTACAAAGATCGCGTTTGGGATTTAGATTAAATTGGTGAAAATGTGGAAAGTGGATAAAGAGAGAGAGAGAGAGCGAGAGGTAAAGATAGGGGTTATATATGAAACCCATTAGCTAATGCCAGCAGGCATGACTCATCGCACATGTAAGTACCATCGGGAGACGGGGACGACAAGACGCAAATAGTCAAACGACGACGGTGGTGTTCATAAAAAAAAACCCCCCCAACATTCAATACAATACCCATATGATGAAGCCGAAGCCTGGCGCTACAAGCGAGATATTCCCCCTGACCCGTTGATGCCATGTTGCCATTCTTTCGCTGCGCCCAAACGCCACGGAAATGCAACTTTGCTATACACACACATATGTACATATCTTAGCCGAGTCTATCGCTCGCGCGGTTCAGTATATCAGCCGTCTTCTTGATCGCTTTAGCAGCAACATCCCAGTCTTTCTTCTCGATTGCTTCGCGGGCAAAAGGGAAGACGCTGGCTTCGAGTCCATTGTTGAGGTCCGGGGCGAAGATGACGTGTTTGTATTGGTCGCGGTTGGGAAGCTGTGCGTGTGTTAATTGACGGCAAACAGATTTGTCAAAGGACCAAAGGAGCTTACACCATGCGGCCCCTTGTCATCTTTCCCCCTCGCAAGATCAAGCAAGACGGTCTCGAAACCCGCAATCCTCCCGTTATGCCCCATTCTCTGTATTGTAACGCCGCTGCTCTCAAAGCCACCAGTTGCATAGACTTGATTGTACCAAGTTTGTTCCCACCGCCCAAACTTTTCTGCCTTCTTCTTGAACATACTCAGGCTATCGACCAGAGGTTGGAAAATCTCAATGTCGTACTCTCCACCACCGCTTACTTTCTCAGTCCAGTCCAAAAACTTCTGTCCCTCTTCTTGCAGGGAGCGGGCATAGTCGTCGATCTTCATGGGGATGATGGGCTCTTGGGCGAGCTCAAGGATGAGGAGGACCCAGAGTTGGGCGAGCAGGGTGTGATAGGAGAAGGAGGGGTCAATATATTTGCGCATCCAGGAGAGGGTCTCGTAGCAGCTGCGCGCGATAGGGTTCGACTGGCCTTCTTTGGAGGTGAAGCCGAAGTCGAGCGAGGAGGTACCGACGATGGATTGGAAGGCTACGTAATCACTTCCAGCCCCTAGATTACCAATCTTGGAATCTGACGTGTCCCAGAGTTCCTTCAGAGTCTTGTTCTCGTGGGGATCGGAAAGTCGGTCGATCACGCGTGTCCAAGCGTGTTGAAAGATGGGGGAGCCGTTGGCCCAGAGCTTGTCACCTGTCACACCCACGTCGACATTTAGGTAGGCGATGGCGCTATTGCGGAGAGCTTGGACGTTCGCTTCGACATGCTCGGTGGAGCCAATTCTGTTATACTCACCAGCATCCCAGGAAGCAAACTCG
Organism: Alternaria sp. 'sect. Undifilum'; assembly: GCA_024321975.1. Taxonomy (NCBI): domain Eukaryota; kingdom Fungi; phylum Ascomycota; class Dothideomycetes; order Pleosporales; family Pleosporaceae; genus Alternaria; species Alternaria sp. 'sect. Undifilum'. The sequence continues at coordinate 5,895,216 of JAJJZI010000003.1, forward strand.
ATGGTCCGGAGTGGTCGCCATCCTTGAGAGCGCAGCTCGCCTAGTACACGTACGACTTCGAGCATAACAGCCGTGCCAGAGCCGGGGTCTGCTGCACCGAAGCACCAGGAGTCGCGATGATTTCCGACCACAATCTTGCCAGCTGGGTCTTCGCTGCCCTTGAGGGATCCGAAAACATTGGTGATGCGCTGTTGCTCGACTTCATCCTGATCGTTCTGCAGAAACACCGTTGGGGAAGTGTCTGGATGACCAGAAAACCAATTTGCGCCAACATCCGGTACGCCACCGACCCATTCATCCGGCAGCTGTTCACCTGAGCCTTCCAGCGACTTGAGCAACTTCTGCGCCTCCTTCCAGGAGAGCGGCAGACTTGGGATCTTGGGTAAGGCTGGGTTCTTGTCTCGCGGCATGCGCTCCACCTTGTTCACGCTCGGCAGTCCAGGCGTAAGCACATCTCCCATGATCATGTTTGTCTGTGCGACGGAGCCTCGCTGCACGCTATCTCCAGGTCGCCACTTGCCATCCGGCCAAGGATTACCCTTCTTGAAGCCATCGTCTGCCGGGTCAGAGTAGACCAAAACGCCCACAACTCCAGCATTTTGCGCAGCTTTGATCTTCATGGCTAGATCTGGCTGTGTCCCGTAGTATCGGCAAATAGCGATGGCGCCTTGTACATCCAGCCCGGTATCCCATAACCGCTTGAAGTCCGCCTTGTCGCAGTAGTTGACGTACATCAAGGGTCCGGTGGCGTTTCCAGTTGCAGAGAGGCCGTGGTAGGCGGGTGTTTGCGCTTTGGCTGGATTGAAGACGGACGGTTCTTCGAGTTTGGCCTCCCATTTCTTCTCTGGTGGATCCACGATGGCGACTTTGCGTCCACCCTTCTTCGGATAGTTCATGTATACGTAGTATCTGCTACAGTCAGCGTGGTCCGTAATGCTGGCTCAAATGCCTCGCAACATACTCGTCGTGGGTATATGTATCCATGTGCGCGTCTTTGAACTTGCCCTCAATCCACTGTCCTAGCACATAGCTTCCCTCTGTTCCGCCTATGTGGTCGTAGCTTGTGATGTATTCCAGGTTCTTCTCGATTCTCCAGCTCGCAACGCTCTCCATGGCCGTCGACCGCACCCACTCCGGGTTGAATGGCGTGCCGAATCCACCACCCATGGGCACCACCTCGCTGACAACGAGAAAGTATACGAGAATGATGATTAGTATGAGGCCAAACAGCCGCGCGATGATTGACCATCCCGGTTTGTATTCTTCCGGTATCGTAGGTAGATGGTCCGTCACAGCGCTGAAGTTCGGCCGCCAGCTCGGCCAGGGTATCCGCGGCAGATGCCAGCTCGAGAGTGAATGTCTGATGCTAGAGAAGCGTTTCGAAAACGTCCCTCTTGACCTGTTGCGCCTCGACCGGCCCTCTTCGGCTGCTTCTGGATCCAGTATGTCCATCTCCTCCATTGTCTGGCGCAGGTCCTCGTCCTGGCTCTCCCGCACCGGACTGCCGAGATCCGAGTCATCCTCGCCTACCGACTGCACTGAAGGGGCCTGGTAGTATCCATTGCGCCTGCGCGGGTCCGACTGTAGGCGAACATGCGGGCTCAGGAGGCCTTGCCGCTCGGCATCGTCGCTGGTCTCGTTGGGTCCCAGGCGCGCAGGGGCATTGCGCGAGGAAGTCGCCTCGTCGTATGTGGGGATGGGGGGCGGTGATGGCTCGCGGACGTAGCCATGCTTTTCGTCGCCCATGGCGGGCTAGTGAGACAGAGAGAGGGTGTCGTCGTACACGTGTTGCGCGAAGTCGTGGTAGGGGATGCTCACCCGCGGCGGATAGTCCGCAAGAGCGAATGATGCGTAAGCGTATGCTTCAGAGGGGAATTGGTGGGATGGGCTATCGATTGCGCCTGTACATGGTGGATGGGTGTAAGGAACGATAACAGATGTATCAATATACGCAAGGAGAAAGCGGACGAGGGGCTACGTCTTGTCTGGATGCTGCGGCAGACTGGTGGCAGATGGCATCTGGAGATACCTAGCGGAGCGGAACATGCGCGCCGAGACCCTGTCCAAGAGGCTTGGTAGTTGAAACACTGCAGACTACCTTTGCGACCTCTACCACCACAGCAAGTGTTTGAGCGCTGAAGCAAGTTTAAGCAAGCGTCGCACGAGGCGTGTACATTCTCTACATATTCCGTCCTCCAGTCACCTTGATCGTCTCTCCACTCACATAACTAAACAGCGGACTCGCAACCGCCAACACGGCACTCGCTGCCTCCGTCGCCGTACCCGCTCTCCTCAGCGGAATATCCACATGTGCCTGGCCCTGCGCAGCGCCGGCCCTTTGCGCCTGCGGGATGCCCAGCGCTACTTTCTCGCCGTCCGGTGTGGTAAACCTCAGACCTTGGTCTCGGCCTCAAAATTGTCAATCTTCTTCTCTTCGCGGCATTGTTCTTCCACAATCACATCTGCTGGGATGCGATCTGGTGTCTGATTTACCAGTACCAACATCGGACCCAACGCAACAGCCATCAAACCAAAAGTGACACAGAAGCCGATTAGAGCAGATGTCTTGATTTGCGTGTTCATGCCGTAGGAGATGGCCTGTCCGATAGCCTCGAGACAGCGGAAAGCTGCGCCGTTGCGAACGTTTGCTGTGTGCCGTCAGCTTCTGATGTCCAAGGCCTACTGATAAAAGAGGCATACCTTGAGCGTCTGTTGCGAAAGACGAGAGTAGCCAGTACATATACGATTGCGACAAAGGACCCGTCGTCTGAACGAAGAAATATGGCAAGAAAGAACGCGCATACAGTGACTCGTCCCAGTCGATTTTGCCAGGGTTGTTGCTGTTGAAATAGGCTTGCATAACGATTGACCAGATGTAGACGCCAAGGTTGAGAAGCACAACCGTGAAAAGACCAATCTGAGCGCGACGACGTTGACTGACTCCCTTGAGATCGAGGATGAAGCCTAGACCAAAGCAACCAACGATGCAGAAGAAAGGCGAGATGAGGGAGGAGAGGGCGCGGGCGCGGACGCTGAAGTAGGTACCGAGGTAAGTAGACCATGTACCACTAATGTCTTATCAGCAAGTTATGGTGGCAATATCCAGGCATCTTGACTGACCTGTAGAAGAAAGACCATATGGCCCAGAAAGCAGATAGCAAGATCAACTTTGAGGTCATGGTAATCTTGATCTGCTTGAACTCCATCTTGGTGCCGATCTTCTCAGATACCAGGATACGAGTTCCATCCGAGCGTACAACTCGTTCAAGAGGCGAGATGAGGAAGGCGAAGGGCAAGGCCATACATTCTATAATCAGGAAGGCGACATACGTATCTGGTGATACGCCTCCGACGACGCCCTTCTCGTGGTTCTTTGATAGACTGAACGCAAATGTTAGCTACCGCTATCCAGATTCTGGGACGAGGAAACTCACTTGATTGCACCACCAACCAGTTGTCCTAAGTTCCGAGCAACGATCCAAAGCGCCAAGTACTTTCCACGCGATCCAGATGGTGCAAGAGACATGATTGTACCCGACTCAGCGACATACCAAGTACCGGTACCGATGCCAGTGAAGAAGCCGCCCAAGATCAAGTACCACTGGTTTCCAAACTTAGAGTTGCAGTAGTATGAAGAGCCTCGGATTGGAAATGAGCAAGCACCAATGACCAATGACCATTTTGTTCCAAGCTTGTTGACAATGGGTCCACCGAGAGCACAACAGACAGCCAGCATAGTGTAGTTGATAGCGGTTGCGATGTTCGAGGTTTGAGGAGTGGCGAGACCACCTCCACCGAGACCTGAAGTCTTGTTAGCTTGGATTACTACGGTTTAGTACGATGGTTATGAGCCTACCAGCGATAGCATCGGCCATAGCAGGACCACAGAAGGCCTGTACACTGAGTAACAGCATCTGCGTCAAGCTGTGTTGCCAGATTCTCTTCCATTTGGGCACTCTCCTGGCATACTCCTCCATGTGGATTCTCTCATCGGCAACTTCGTATATCGGAGGAGCGTTGAGCGGGTCGTTGCCCTTTGTGCGAAGGGCATCGTCGTCGCCACCGGTGTGTGTATTAGGAGGAGCAGCGTCGAACTTGGACATCTTGAAGAGAAAACCGGGAAAGAATCGAGACGAGTATGAGCTGAATGCCGAGCTAAAGTGAGATCAAACATATAGCACGCGACCTTTATATGCACGCATCTCATTCCGCATGTCTCCAACCTCCCGTCTAATCACGCATCTAGCATCCCGGCTTATCTGTGGATCTCGGGACTAAATATCCCCAAGCTGGGGTAAAGCAAGTCGTTCCCATCAATGGGTCCAGCTGATAGCGACTTGTGGGGTCGATGGCCTCGGTGACAGACGGGTTTCCGAGGGAAAGGATAGTCTGGATAAGCGTATAGACTAGACTGAATAGGGAAGTGCGAACAGTCGGGAAAGTGGAAGCTGGAGCTAGCACAGTTAAGGTTTGGTAAGCCTGCGCTAGGCAGGGACGGGGCAGGGCATTGCAAGGCTTGGATGTCGGGTTAGGGTGGAGCACACAAGTTAGACGCAGAGTGCTCCGCGGGTTGCAGTCCAGTCACATAGGCCCATCCTTTATCGTGATGTGAAGCATGAAGAAAAAAGTCTTTGCTTGATGCGCAAGCTGGGCGGAGACGGAGATAGCCCTGGCTTTACGCACCGCTGACGTCCGCCAGCCTAACCCTGGTCGGACAATTTAACAGCCGGGTTCACCTAGTGAGTAGGCCGATGATACTTGGGACGGCATGCCTCAATTACTCAATCAAAACCTTCTGAGCTCGCATCTGTCGCGTGGAGAATGATTGGCCATCCTATCATCGCGCCGGTGGCGTGTGCGGCCTTGATTGATACTTAACCGGCGGGATTACATCGTGGGTCGGTACTGATAACGACTTCCGGCATCGCTCTTTGGCACTTCAACACGCGAGCTGTCTTAAGCGTAACAAGCATTGTTACTTCAAAATGGCACCTAACAGAGCCAATACTTCCGTCATCGTCGTGGGCGGTGGCGGCACCATTGGATCTTCAACAGCCCTTCATCTCGTGCGCTCGGGATACACACCGTCGAATATCACGGTTCTGGACACTTATCCCATCCCATCAGCGCAATCAGCCGGCAATGACTTGAATAAAATCATGGGTATCCGCTTGCGGAATAGGGTGGATTTGCAGCTGAGCTTAGAGGCGAGACAAATGTGGACAGAAGACGATCTGTTCAAGGAGTACTTTCATAAAACCGGACGGGTAAGTAATGTTATGATGACGAGAGTAAACGCATGTTTAAGACTAACGGCTTCTATAGCTCGACTGCGCACATGGCGAAAAGGGCCTTGCAGATCTCAAACAAGCCTACCAGGCCCTTCTTGATGCCAAATCTGGTCTGGAGGCGACGACAGAATGGCTGAATTCCGAGGACGAAATTCTGGACAAGATGCCGCTTCTGGATCGTGAACAGATCAAAGGATGGAAAGCCGTCTTCAGCCAAGACGGCGGATGGCTCGCTGCAGCAAAAGCCATCAACGCTATCGGCGGATATCTACGCGATCAAGGCGTTAAATTTGGCTTTGGAGGAGCAGGATCGTTCCAGCAACCTCTTCTTGCCGAAGGAGTGTGTATCGGTGTCGAGACGGTTGATGGGACGAAATATTATGCTGACAAGGTTGTGTTGGCGGCTGGTGCGTGGAGTCCTGCATTGGTCGATCTGCAAGATCAATGTGTTTCGAAAGTATGTTGCTGCAACTGAATTGTTCAGCATTCACGTCTAACGTTTACCAGGCATGGGTATACGCTCACATCCAACTGTCGCCGAGCGAAGCTGCAGAATATAAAAATGTTCCTGTACTTTACAATGGCGACGTTGGCTTCTTCTTCGAGCCCGACGAATACGGGGTCATCAAAGTCTGTGACGAGTTTCCAGGTTTTACGCGGTTCAAGCTGCATCAACCTTTCGGCGCATCGGCTCCAAAGCGCATTTCTGTACCTAGATCTGCCGCAAAACACCCCACAGATACCTACCCAGACGCCTCGGAGGTCAGTATCCGCAAGGCTATCGCGACGTTTCTGCCCAAATTCACAGAGAAGGAACTGTTCAATAGGCATCTTTGTTGGTGTACTGATACGGCAGATGCGGCGCTTTTGATATGCGAACACCCTGAGTGGAAAAACTTTGTTCTGGCCACGGGTGACAGTGGGTATGTCTTAGTCCTGATGCATGTAATGTATATCTTCACGTGTTGCTAACACCATGTTCAGTCACACCTTCAAGCTTCTACCTAACATCGGTAAACATGTAGTTGAGCTGCTCGAGGGTACATTAGCAGACGATCTAGCGCATGCATGGAGATGGCGTCCAGGTACCGGCGATGCGCTGAAGTCGCGAAGGGCGGCGCGTGCGACAGACCTTGTGGATATGCCAGGATGGAGACACGAAGGTGAAGAGCCCAGAGCGAAGCTATAGTGTCAACTTAGATAGTGGTAATACGGTGCTCTCATGACCGACCATGGTCGTAAACTCGTCATGGAGACGCTGATATCTACGCGTTGAGAAAATACATGAATGTGTAATGCCAGAAGAAAACTACTGGCACACTTACAACCAGAACTAGACGACGAGACCTTTCCGACTGCCTACGCAGCAGCGCTACCATAGAATCACAAGTTCGCTGTAGCCGACTCAACGGCCTTGTGATTATCCCGAATGAAGAACTCAAGATTCTTTCGCATGATCCTCATTGTCTACAATCAGTTTTAGCTCGGTCTTTCTACCAGGTATCAGTTTCTTACCCGCTTGCACCGCTGACGAAGCGGCCCCCTTGGCATCTCTTTGATCTCCCTGGCTTTCATGTCGAGCCACTCTTCAGGCATACCGGCAGCAAGGTAATGATTGAGTTGTTCAGAGAGCATGTTCGCATCATCGTCTTCGGTGGTGCTGAAGAAGTCGTAGCCTAGGACTTTTTTGGCTCCGCGAAGTGTCAAGAACACCGGCTTGATGATTTCGAGAGCCTGGTAGAATGCCAAGCTCCATTGCATGTCCGCTTCCAGGTAGATTTCCACGCTAATGTCTCGATGATCTCTCAGCATAAGCAGACTATTCATGCTGTCATCTAGAGCTCTAAAGGCTATCTTTCCTCCCGGGTAGATACTTCAATCATTCTCATGGACCGTGATTACAAGACGCCGGATGTCATCCTTGACCGCAAAAGCCATGGAGCCAAAGTGGTCGCGTTCAATATGGGCACGTACCTGGCGATAATCGTTCTCTGCGCGTGAGAAAATTCTGAAAAAAACCTAGCCGCAACTTCGGATGCGAAGTCCACACCCACAAACGAGGCGCAGGCAGATTCAGTGGGTACATGACGGCTTCATCTGGAGTATACCAGGCAGGGACAGTAGAAATAGCTCTGTCTATGGCCTCAATATGCTCCTCCGTCCAGAGATAGTCGTAAACCTGATCTCGAAGCTCGCGAGGAAGCTTCGCAAGGATAACTGCCGTGAACGATAGACACAGTTGTAGATCTGCGCAAACCACAGCAACGTGATCGATGAGACTGCTTTTGACTTCAAGTTGTCTCTCGAGACGACAGAGCTGGGGATTGGAGTCCATCGAATCCCAGAGTACCGTGAGCCTATGCCGTTCACCTTCAGCTGCAGAATTGTTGCAGTTGTATTCAAGACTCTATGCCTGCATAAATGACATACTCGAAATCATCAATTCCTTTCGCAGATTCCTCGAGCAGCTTTTGCCTTGTCTCAATGTCCTTTTGAACTTTGTTGTAGATTGCTATGAGCAGCCTTCCTTTATCGTAGAGACCATCGACCCGAGCACTTTCTTCGCCGTTCAGGCCCCAGAACCGATGGTCAATGGCTGGGTTTAATACACTACGAAGTCTTAACAAGGCAAGAGGTATCAAACCGGATGATCTATACCTGCGCGGTCGCTTCGCTGCTGTGAGGTTGGAGCGGTATGGTTCCGAAGTCGCCGTACGCTTCATCTCGTAGCCAGATATATGGTAGTTACACAAAATCTACGGAGAGAGGAAGAAACCGAAGGGCGTGAAGATGTTTGTTGGATGGGTTCAAGGGTTGCTGCGACTGCGCCACAATTGCTTTGGCACATTGCATACCACATGTTCGTGACATGTTTACATGCCATGATTATCCGTGGCGTAAACCAGAATTGATATTCCAGGTCGGCGGCTCCCTCTCCCGGCTAAACCCGAAAGAGGCTGAAAGCCTTACGTCATGCAGGAAATGGAGGACGCCGGCACGACACGAGTCCACTGAAGCCCCTCATGGAGCCAGCTGCCAACAGGATTCTTGTGAACCCACACCGACAATGCGCCGCTACATCCTTTGTCACTCTACCGTTGCCCGTCCGCGAGGAGCTGACCTGACACTGCGCATCGCGAAACGCCGTCGACAACATCGGACGGGACCAACACGAAACCGGGATAGCTACGCTTAACAATAGTGGAGCTACCGCAGCCATTGCGTGAGCGCGCATCCTATTGCGACGACAACTCTGGACCACAATATGGCGCAACAATTCCTTGCAGACCGCAATGGCTGGTTGTCGTTCAGAAGCAGCACGCCTATGCTGTATATCACCGCCGAAGATGCCGAGTTCGATATCGAGACTATGAAGGCATGGCGCGATGAGGGCTTCATAGTCGAGTACATACCTTTCGGAAAAGGCGGGAAGCAATATGTGCAGACGCTTCATAAGCTGGGCGAGAACATGGGCATAGGGGAGCGGTACGCGATCGTAGGTATACAACCCATTTCATAATCTGGCGCATGTCTCCTGCGTCATCAATTGAGTAAAGACGTACTGATAATGTCTGTCCAGCCTTCGGCGACGCTGCAGCGGTTTGTCTAGATGTCTTCTCGGAACCTAAAACTGCGACCTCGAAACTCTGCTCCCTCATCGCTTACTACCCAACCTCCATTCCCGACACGCGACATCGCTTTACATCCTCTTTCCGCGTGCTCGTTCATCTTGCCGAAGGAACATCTGGCAACGATACCACCGTAGGTGTGACACGGCGCCCGGAAGTCCTAGGTATACAAGGCAAACGAAAAACGGTGCAGAAGCGCGTCACACGTGGCATTGGCGCAGAGGGTTTACAAGACAAGATCCTATATCCTTGCTTCACATATGAAGGAGTAGATGCAGGGTTCGCAGAGCATGATCTGGATGAGTATGATGCCGTCGCGGATGCAATCGCTTGGAGTAGAAGTCTGAGTACGGTTCGGAAAGGCTTCAGCGCGGAAGTGGATTTGGAGCGGGTATGGGAGGAAAATGAAGAGCGTACGCTGAACTACCCATTGCCGCCGTTCGTGCAGGTACTAACATCCAGTAGAGAAATATCGCGGCAAATCCCTCGATAAACTACTAGAGACCTACACCAAAAACCCCACACCCTACATAAACTTCACGCCAACCATGACCGGTGGTAGCGGACTACCAGATCTAAAGCGCTTCTACCGCGATTATTTCCTCAAAACCTCTCCACCATCGCTGCACATGCGGCTCATCTCGCGCACCATAGGCGTCGACCGAATCGTAGACGAACTCTATATCCAATTCAAGCATACCTGCCAGATGCCGTGGATCCTTCCCGGCGTTGAACCCACTAACCAGAAAGTTGAGATAGTGGTGGTGAGCATTGTAGGATTCAGAGCGGGAAAGGTATGGTGTGAGAGGGTCTACTGGGACCAAGCTTCTGTATTATTCCAGGTTGGCCTTTTGGACCCTGAAGAGGTGCCAAGGGAATTCAAGAAGAAGGATGACGAAGATGGTGGACTGGAGATGCTGCCAGTAAGTGGGAGTGAGGCGGCGAGGAAAGTCATGGATGTGGAGAGTGAGGAGTTTAATGACATGATTGATGATTGGTAATAACTGCTACTCGATGAGTTCGGCTTGTTAATGACCTTGCGTAGAGGTGTGCCACATGCAATGAATTCAGTACAAATCTTTTTCTACGAAAGCGCCGTTCCAACTACTCCGCTGGTGCGCACATGGCCTCACATCACACTTCAAGCAACTGGCATTCACTGCTGCAACCAAAGCCGTCGTGATTTCGGAATACAGGCTTGGAAGATAACTCCAAAACTAATATTGTTCAGTAAGACTCTATCCTGAACATATGCTTCGAATCCATTGTTCTAGTCTTTATCTTTCTTCTCGCTATTCCTCCTTGGGTCTAGAGTTACATCTCCTTTCAACGCTTTACTACGTACACCCCTCGACATTCATCCCGCCCAACCTTCGACGATCCTAGTATAAACCGTAGTAAGGGTCATACAGGTCATGGCGATATGCATCGAACGGAGACCGGTGAGCCTCAGATCCACCATTATATATCACGTGTGCGAGCTCCAGGGCCACATCAAAGGGGTCATCCGTCTCCCAAGTGAAGGCGCATCCCTAGTACACAGTACCTGGTGGTGACTGAGAACGGTAATGCTGGGGGCGATTGGCATGTGTTTGCCCCTCATTCCTTCGGTGTCCGTGACGTGCCCGAGAAGGCGTGGGGTTCTGCCGACCGCTGAGATTAGCGATTCGGTTGTGTTCTCGCTGGACTTGGGCACGGTTGCGACCTCCACTGCCGTTGTGGGCGTTTTCCCTGTTGCTTCTAGCTTGAAGTGCTTCAGCAATTCTACGGTCCTCTCGAACTTGTGGGTGGAGTTGTGGGTTGCTTTGCAGGCGATTTCGAGGCCGAGTAACGTTGGAGCGCTGAGCTGCATGATTCAGTCGAGGCAGACCTAGTACAATTCTAGCCTGCCCGGGAAGTTGCCGTAGAGTAGCTATAAGCCGTTCTGACCTGGAGACTAGTCAAGTCATACGCTGGGCTACTCGTCTGTTCTGAATTGAATTCAGTGACATTACGCGCACAATGTCTGCCAGTGCTTCGACTGGTGGCTGTTGAACTTCTTGGGCCGAGGGAATAACGGCTTCTTCTCCGAACAGTGAGCTGCGGCACGTAGGACACGTGTTGTGATCGCGTTCTACCCACTCTCTCAAGCAATTTTCGCCAAATATGTGCCGGCATTCGAGCATGACGGGAGGGTGGCTGGAGTCGAATGCCTCGCAACAGATGATGCAATCAAGCTGTTCGAGGGAAGAGAGGAAGGCCTGGGCATCTGTTGGCCGCGTCATGGTGTGAGTTGAGTTTGCAGTTAGGTTGAGAGGAGACTACTGGTTGTATTTAGGTGAGAAGTTGGGAATTATTCTAAGGGTCGAATATAAACGCAGCTGGGTGTTTGAGCAACTTGCAATTTCATGGGCGACCATCTTCTTGGAGGAGAATTTCACTCAACTCTACATCGCATCATAGCTCTGTCCAATTCACTGAAACTGGCCGATGCAGTACTTACCTCGAAGAGGATGCATTGAAACAACAGGTACTGATGGGAAGTTGGCTTTCTTGAAACATAGTTGGTTGGGAGTGGACTATAACCCTCGTCTCATTTGTACTTCAGGAAAATCAAAGCGAATGAAGATATCGTGACCCGTGATCGCGGTTGAAAGATTGCATCCCAGGCCATTTGACTCGTAACAGTAGAGAGTGAAAGATCGAAAACTCGCAACGCAAAGACGTAATTATCAAAGACAACGTGGTGAACCGTAAACGAAATGAACCTAGCATGTGAGAACATATGACGGAACAGGTACTCCAAGTTCATCCAGTTCAGGAACACCGAAGAAATCCGTCGTCATATTGAACGTTCAATTCTGTAGACTCACATCGGCTTCAGACATCGTTGTCGATACAGAATACGAGCTTACACGTCCTGGTGTCTCTGTATGCTCGGTATCTTTGTCTACTTGGAGTTGGACGCGTGAAGTCTGTGGTTCTGCACTGTGAAAGGAGGGCGTTTTTTTCAATGATCTCCTGCAGAGACGATTGTTTGCATGCCCCCTCGCTATGGTTATACTCCTAACAGCATTTCCAGTTGCAGCCGAGTCAATCGATAGACGAGCCTCCGCTCTATTCCGATGTATTTGCTGCCAGTCGTTCACGATACTATGCATTGAGAGAGGACGTGTAGATCCTGATCCACGACGATCGCGTTGCAAGCTCTCGGTAAACAGTTGATGTGGCGTAGGGGCGATGTTCATTCGTTCAACAGCGGTGTCGGCGTCCGAAAGGTCTGTTTCGCTCATGCTAAGTGGCCGACCGTTGAGAGTATAAATACTTTCTTGGAGGGCATCCCAGTATCCATTGGTGCCGAATGTGTTTCCAACGTCGGCTAAGGCAGAGTGACGTCTGAGAAGTGGTCTGTTAAGTTGCTGCAAGTCCTCGGAATAGCTCGCTTAAGCTCCGCTATTGACCATGACGGGAACGGCAGCCGGCGTGGTAGACATAGCGTAACGAGCTCTAAAGTCTGTCAATTTGCACACCTCACAACGGACATCGCCGACCTCAGTAGAGTCGCCTGACACACGAACACGCACCTGCACAGACTTGTGGTGATGGTGGTAGCTCGAACAGTTGCCGTTCAGGTTCAGGGCCCAATGACCTTCAGACAATCGAGTTTTCCGGTAGATAACGCTGTGTCATATCTGGCAAGCTCGACCATATGAACAGTTGCTCTAGTAAGTCCAATACTGTTGGAAGGTCCACCCGGGATGATTGAAGGAGCCTGAGAGTCCATTTTGGAGATATATATCCTCGTCGTTGGCTGTGGCTAAGCAGTGCGTCGAGTTCCGCGACTGTTTTGCCCGGGACGATTCTTCGCTTGATTTATGAGATGATCCAGTCAGAGAGAAATGGGAATCGAATTATGGATAGAGGCGTCTGTGTAGGGTGATATGTGTGCCTTGAAGTTGTACAAATGAAGGTTGATTTGTATGAGTACGTTGGAGCGAGGCTATCCAATACTCTTTCCGTACACGGGTGGTGGGAACCTTTAAGAATTAGGCCTATACTTGACTGCAAGGCAGCTACATTGACTGATAGTTTGTGCATGCTTTCAGGCACCATGAGTTCTAGCAAATAACTGGGAGATGCGGAAAAGTGTTGAGGCCAAACTGTGTGGCGTAGCTATCTTGAAGACGCTTCGCCCCCCTCACGAACATGTGGAGGCTGACAGAGATGGGGCTTGGATCACGATATGGTGACATAGCGATTGCATGAGATAACCAGAAGGAAATAACATGTAGAGGTTGTATACAGGCAATTGTGTTGGGTTGAGCGCGTTGAGAAAAAAAATGCAGATTGTTTGGGGACGGTGCGGCTGAACATATCAATCTGGAACTGCAGGTAGCAACTGCGATCGTCACGCGGAAATCTTGCTATCACTGTAATACGATGATGTTCTTCTTCCTGTCTTTCCGTAAACATGCTCGAAAGCGTCCGATGGTGAGCCAGGCAGCATGTCTCTTGCCCGTGCACACAGCCACAGAATCCTCCGTACAGGGTAAATGGAACGGGTGGATATGGAGACAAGAGCGCTGAAGGGATGCGTCATGCGCGAGTGATGCAACTGATAATTTGCGACTTTGAACGATTGCGCAGAGGCGTAGACACTGTATGATTGCGAGGTACAGTATTTGGTGGGAAGCGGAAGTGGTTAGCGCCATGGCACGTGCCGGTTCTCTTGGCCAACACTCGCTTATGTGGGAATTTCGATCATTTTCAATTCCGTCAAAGCATCGACAACACCACATCGACGACGTACGACAAGCCGCCATCATGTGTGAGTATACCCGGATACTGTCGATGTTTTATCACTTGTTGCGACACCGGTGTGATTTGCGCCGAGTGTGCCACATCCAGCGCGCGGAGTGGGGTCGCAACAACTGATGTCGAGACACTTGAAGTAGAGACATGCTGACAATCTTACAGCGCTCGTCTCTGGAGAGAAGTCTAAGTACGTGCAAACAACAGTCTGAGAGTTCCTGGATAGTTTGCTATCTCGCTCGCCTCGATACGCCTGGTCCGATCCGAGCCACACAATATCGCGATCCGCCATTTCAGTCTAGCAGCATTCCGAGGGCAGTAAGAGGGGATAGGATAGATGAAAATACAAAACAAACACTGTGGGCAAGAGGATGAGAATTTATTATGAAGAGAGGACTTTGGCATGCTGTTCAGACTGGAGTGACGAATCGTGGTAGTTGATGGCTTTCGATTGCGGAGGCCTGCGCACAGAGGCGAAACAGAATTGGAGGTACATTTGTATGATCAGAGCAGTGCTGACTTTGACAGCTTCCAATACATCATCCGTTTGTTGAACACAAACGTCGATGGCAAGCAGAAGGTCATGTACGCCTTGACCAAGATTACTGGTGTCGGTCGCCGATACTCCAACTTGGTCTGCAAGAAGGCCGATGTCGATCTCGACAAGCGCGCTGGTGACCTCACTTCCGAAGAGCTTGAGCGTATCGTCACGATTATCCAGAACCCTCTCCAATGTACGCAACGGCCGTTACTGTAGCAAGGATCCAACACTGACACTCCACAGACAAGATTCCTTCCTGGTTCCTTAACAGGCAGCGCGATATCGTCGATGGCAAGAACAGCCAGGTCCTCGCCAACGGTGTCGCCTCCAAGCTCCGTGACGATCTCGAGCGCTTGAAGAAGATCCGCGCTCACCGTGGTCTTCGTCACTACTGGGGCCTCCGTGTCCGCGGTCAGCACTCAAAGACCACCGGTCGCCGCGGCCGAACCGTCGGTGTCTCCAAGAAGAAGGGTTAAAGGTTTTCGCTTGCGCTGGGCAGCTGGGGCTGGAACATGCCTTTACGAAATGGGTGGTGCACTTACGGTGTTTATCAAACGGCATTCATTGGCTTTCACGCTTACACTTCATGCGGCAATGCACGATATGAGGTGAGGTGGTGCGGCACGGTTAGGGCTGGCCGAATACAGCCTGTACCAAAATCACACATTCAAATTTCGACTTGTTCCAACATGATGTGTGTTCGCTTTTGACAGTCTAATGGGCCGTATTGGCCATCTCGGGGAGATTACTGTGTGGTGCCTAGATAGGCCTAGTGATTGGTGATGAAGGACTAACGTCGCGTATGCAGCCATACTTTGCTCACCACGTCACACAACACCACGCTTGTCAGGTCCTCGTGGCGCACTGCGATTTCTCGACTTCTGGTTCTTGTTTTGGTGAGCAGAAACTTTGGCACGATCCGCCAACGGCGTCTGAGTTGGTTGCATTTGATCCCACGAGATACACTACAACAACAACCGTGGATCACTATCCTCATCAAGGCTGCGACCGCTGGCGGATCTGGCGCAAAAAGATCCTCCTGAGTTTCAAATTTTCCGAACTATTTATGTCGGTCCTTTGTGACCTATCTAATTGATAGACCAAGCGCCGAGTGTGGAGTGCGTTGTCCCACGCATCGTGCAACATATCAACCTCTCCCAATCATCAGTATCTGCAGTATCATTGTCTCCTATTCGTCGGTACTACCGTCTTCTCCGCAGTTGACGCCTCTTTCAAAGGACGGGATTCTGCAGACATGTGACTTCCTCCTATGGCGAACGAAGTCGTGGCATGGTTGCATATTTGATATGCAGGGCTAGCGAAACGGCCGCATGTCTGAGGTGACTGCTGTGGATATAATCCTTACGGATGGTGCGGACACTCGGTAGGCCGGCGGAAAGCCTCCTCTTTGCGTTGTCTCTTTTCGTTTGGAAGTTCTCTCACCCAGCCATAGTCAGCGCTCCATCATGGCCACACTCATAGCACCACCACGTACTCCTTCGCCAAAGGTGCGCATACGATCACTGTCATTCGACTCACCGTCATCGCGTATCAGTATTACTCCTGTTGAAGAATCTCCACTGTCAAAATCGACTGGCTCTCTCATCACACTTTCAAGCTATGATGCTATTAAAGCTGCAGCACAAGAAGCAATGCGCTCCGTCAGAATGCTGCTCCCCCTAAACACCAAGATGAGCGAGGAGTCTATTCTCTCCGACGCATCCAGCGCCGCTTCCTTGGCGTCAAGCTCTCCAAACTCGGCTGGAAGCGAAATGGAATTTCCTACAAGCCCACCTTCATTGTCGCATTCGTCGCGACGTCGTCGTCGTCCACGTCCTCACCCTTTATCGTTCGCGCAACAGGCCAGTCACGAAAATGGTATTGTCGCGGGACCAATCTCCCCGTTCCTTTACCAAGACACCAGTTTCCCGATGTACTCGCCGTGGCTGGTTCGCGTAGTACTGGACATGTACGATGTCAGAGGTCTAGATTGGATGGCAATAGCGGATCCGATTGAGCGGGTGTGGGGTGTACAGACGAGTAGTGCTGACGTACTCGGAATCTTGAGTGACAATGGGCGTATCCCTAATAGGCGGTGGTGGGATTAAACAAGCGACTGAAAATGTTGCTACGGAGAGGCGTTCAGCGAGCTGAATGAAATGACCTGGACGGCACGGTGGGGCTGCGTGCGTTTTTCCTTTCGTTTTGTTCTGTAACTTGTTCTCTCTCCACATCTCTTTCTGGCGGCCTTTCATTACCGCATGTTTCAGGTACCTACGGCATTTCGATGGTAACGATCACAACTTACGACTTTCGCACACAAACGCACGACAACAACAGATGCAGATAACAACGAGATATCACGACTGAACGACCATGATTTACGAACTTACAATCAGCGAAGACGCAATGTAATCTACAACCATTGAGTAAAACTCTTTTTCACGTTCATAAAGACCTTCCATGTGATTTCGCAAATAACCATCTGTGAATAGTACCCACTCCGCGCTTTCACAGAAAATTCCAGAAAACCACAGCCCTGTCCTCAGGTCACTCCTGACTCCAATCTCAAGCTCGACTGCCTCACACTACTCACCTTGCATGCAGGGTATTGCAAAATCATGCAGCCCGCGAACAACTATTCCGTAAACACGATGGCATTTATCGAACTAAACCGAGTACGGGGTGCTATATCTGACTGGGCAAGCACTTTGTCGGTGAGACGTCTGAGCCCTAAGGACGAAAGATGTCCGTCGTGTTGTATTGAACTGGCGCACGCTCGGTTGTTCGGAAGCTAAGAAACCCCAGGGGCAGTTGTGCCAGCAGGAAACAAAGGCACTGGTTGCGCGCACTTCGGCGCTTCTTCGGCCACTAAAGGTTTGCTCTATTGCCATACCACAGTACTCCATGTTGCAAAACGTATATTGCTCCTCCAATTAGTTTTTTTGCCCTTGTCTCTAGCTCTGTAATAGGCTGATTTCCTTGTATGTGGGTATTGTTGATCAATACCCACATTGCATCATTCCCTCCGTTACGCCTCCCATTGGCCCTTAACCCTACTAGGGCTCCTTTCTAATTGGCAAGACAACATACGATTTGCAACATGGAGTAGCATTCAATCCGCATGGACGCATGATGATGTGCAATGCTGCCAAAAATACGAGAGTATATTCCAGTCTTCCGTATAATGGAACAGCACCCTTGCTTGTGCTGGGTCCGCGTGTGCTTTCGTGCGATGATCACAGGTCTATCGCACTGTAGAGTATTTTGAACTATGTGTTGCTGTGTGTGTGCTTCTGCAAACGCGCATGAATAGTTGCTCTTTCAATATGGTGCTTTCAATGTTGTAGGATGTCGAACGATTTATGCCAATACAATACCGTTGCTCGGTTTCCGCTCGGCCTGGCTCTACGACCTGGTTCGGAGATTTTCTATGGGACCGGAAGACGATGACGAGCCGTGCCCGTAACGCTTTGACGCCAACTCCAAAAATAACCGGTCTCCGGCCTCATACCATGTATTCTTTCAAGTTAGCACTCACGTCGAATACGAGTGACCTTGGTACAAAAGCCTTGCGAGACTGCTCTCTACGGACATCACTCACACCTCTCCATCACTCAACACACTCGCCACCACTACTCAACCACAACTCTACCACAACTCTACCACGTTCAATCCCATCAAGATGCGTTTCACTATCGCCATTATCGCCATGGCGGCCGCGGCCGCTGCGAACGTCATCCCCCGTCCCGACTACGGCGGTTGGAACGTCACCCTCTCTCACACTGGTGGCAATGACAGAGGCCAGACTGAGACCGTCTCTGGCGACTTCGCCCACCCTGAGCTTAACGACAACATTCCCGTCACTTGCCGCTCCCAGGGAAGGCCCAACGACGACAAAGTCCCCCAGAAGATCACTTGCGATCCTGAATCTTTCAGCTACTCTCTCGACAGCCCTGGCTATGATGATGGCATCCTCTACCGTATGTACAATCAAGTCATCAGAGCAGTCCAAAGTAGTAGTACTAACGAAACATCAGAGCTCACATTGTCCCAGACCGTCACCCTCAGTGGCACCAATGTCACCGTCAAGGGCATTTCCGACCCGTTCAAGGTTATTCCAGACACTGTCACCGGCAAGGCTTTCGAGGCCTCCAACATCATTGTGCAGGTCTCCACCGCCGTTGCTTAGAAATTTCCGAATGGCACATCTATGTACATATATATAAACTAATCAAACCATGTCCATACCCCTGCTTCTTCGCTCTATGCAATACCACTGCACTCGTTCTATCTTCATTCTCTGGGGATGCCTATAGTCCCAATCGACCTGTCGCGGTAATGACATCGTTGCTGGTAGTTTCGTCACCAGCAGCGATGTGGTTTCCGCCTTTATTCATTTCAGATATCCTCAGTTGCGTTCCTTGGCTGTATGTTTCGCAGCCTAAGGAATCTTTCGTGTCGTTTGATCAACTCATGTCAGGAGGACTTTCTATCTTTTCTGTTTGATATGTACTTATTTTTTAAGGTGTCAAAGGTGGTGGTTGTTGTTGTAGTCAAAACAGGGTTCTAAAAAAGTGAAAAGCAGCTACCCTCTACTGATTAATCGCAAAAGTCAAAAAATTATTATGTGTAGTTAACAAGATTTAAACAGTAAGTAGATAAGTTTTAAGAGGAAAGCTTAGACTACTAAGTAATAATTAAAGTTAAAAAACTTGCTAAAGTACTAAAAAACAACACTAGTTAAAACGTGTTTAACAACAATTGCTAGCCTATAGCTAACAACAGAATTACAGTAGGATTGCAATAGAATTGCAACATAATACAATAAAGAAGGGAAAAAACACGTACGTACAGCAGCGGGAGCCTGCAATACTTTATAAAGCTGAAGCTGCTGCTTTTTACTTACTGCTTTTTACTTTTTAAACAGCACTGTAAACAAACAATTTTTATACAATACACTGTACTGCAACATAGCGTGCAACTTTTGCAACAAGCATTTCTTTAACCTTAACTTTTATTTAAAGATAAAAAGCTTTCTTGTTGTATACCTAGTCCTTAAACTAGTCTAGCTTAAGCTAATTATGCAGACACCTGAGTTCATCAAGCATACGCTGGTTGATGGGTAGGGGGCCCCAGGGTTGGGTAGGGGTTGGGTAGCTGATGCACGGTCCTTGGGTAGGGGTTGGGTAGGGGTTACTCTAGCGTGGGCTGTGGTTGGGGTTGGGTTGCACGGACCGGTGGTTGGGGTTGGGTAGGACCAGCTATATAGTAGGTCTGGGGTAAAGTTGCAATTTTTTTTCGCATGGCTTAATTTTTTTAAGCATTAAGTTGCTCTATTACTGCAGGATTTAGATATATAGTTAATGTTTTTATAATTTTTATTTTAACGGGGTTTAGATAGATAGTTAATGTTTTTACAATTTTACAGAAAAAAGTATAATAAATGTTGTATTATTACAATCTTTTATTATATTACATACTTATTTAAATTAAGATAAACTAAATAATAACGCTTACGTTTAGAGTGTTTGCAAAGCTTAGAAGCTACAGTTGTCTAACGCTTTTATATTTGTAATAGAGATGCCTTGTTAACTAGTTTTTTTAACACCTTTACTTTCTTATTGTTCTTGTTATCCTTGTTGTTGTTTGTTATAGCTATATCCTTAACAGGAACTAGAAGTTTAAACAAATTTTTAATCTAGTTACAAAAGATACTGTCAGCTCTAACTCTAACATCTAAAGTCTTTTCTTGCTTTTTTTAAGAAATTAAGTTTTAATAAACAATAACTTGTTGTATAGTTTAAGCAGCAAGTTAATATCTTTTATTACTAATTATATTCTTTGCAACATTAAAAACTTGCTTAATGCTAACGCCTATAATAAAGATTGCTAGTATATCTTTTGCAACTTAAAATAAGCAAGGGTAGGTATATTTATTTAACTACTACTGCTCTAAGATGTTATAAAAGGCTGTTTGCTTAATACAAATAATACTAAGATATTCTTTTTTTTTATATAAATAGGGCTGCTGTTCTTGGTAGCTTCTTAACTGTTGCTATTATTTAGTAATATAAAACTAGCTTCTTGTAATAAAGTTGCAGAAGTCAGCTTTTAAAACTACTTATTAGTTAATAATTGTCTTGCAAAAGATGCTAATTTTAAAGTAGCTTTTACTCTATCCTTGTTGTCATATTAATCTAGGTAGTTAAGGAACTTTTAGCAATATAAATGCTTGTCTTATACTTTATAGCTATTTTCTTATATGCTTAATTAGTTTGTACTGTAATAATTGCATTTAATAAACAGTACCTTATAAATAGTAAGCTTTATAGTTAAATTAAGAACTGTTGTATAGTAAAATATAAACTTGTGTTAATTATCTGTCCTTGCATAGTACTTGATAAGTTTTGCTTTACTACAGAGGGCTGCGTTCTATACTACTTCTAGCTACTTTATTAACTTTTAGTTCTTAAGTTCTTTGTCTAACTTAACAGTTATTTAATTTAAGAAGTTAAACAGTTTGTTGTACATAAGCTAGATAAACTAGATTAAAGGCTTGTTATTCTAGCTTAAGAAGTTAGTGGCGTCTTTAAACTTTGTAAGCAGCTTAGTTATAAAGTTAAGGTAGTGCTACTTTGTATAAGACAGTTAAAGCTTCTTAATATTACAGAAGTTTATTTCTGTAATACTAGAATTACTAAAGACAGTAGCTTTACTAGTTTGTAGCTTTAATACAACTTTATATTATAACTATTTATTAATGTATTGCTTAACTGTAATAGCGTGCTTACATATGTTGTATATTAAGTTTTACTAAGTTTTAATGTTGCATATAAATGTAAAACGGTTTTTTGCTAGTAAGTAGTATTGTATAGTAATAAAGCGTTGAAATTGTTAAGGGGATATGTTAATAGTAATATAGATAGCTTAGAGCTAGATTTTGCTTAGTATATACAGAGGGGTGACAAAAAAAAGATGTCAAAAAAGTTATAGTTTTCAAAGCTTTATATTTCTACAACTAGAAGGGCTATACCCAAAAAAGTTAGTGATTTGGAAAGCCAAGATCTTCTTCTTTAAGTTAAACCACTTAGTAAGCTGCTTAGTAGGCACCTTTGCGCTCAACTTCCGCAGGGAAAATTAAGATAAAAGAACTCAAGAATAAATAACAAAATAATTTTTTTTGAAGGTGTAAAAATCGCTATAAAGTATATATATTGAACAATACTAGTTGAACTCTTTTGTGTGTAAGTTTGAAGGTAATTGTAAAAAAACTATTAAGTAGTAATAAAGAGCTTGTTTTTAGGATTTTTTTTCCAGATAAATAACGAAAAAAGCTTACTAATACTTAGTGTACCAGCCTTCAGCTTCCTTAACGTCTAAATAACGCCTTAGTAAAGATAGAATACAATTATTAATCGCCTTTTAAGGTAATTAATCCCATTCCTCTCTTATGGCAGCCTTTGAGGCTGCTATACTTTTTTTACTCTTTCCTATACCTAAAGAAGTAATAGGCCTTTTAGCTAAAGCGTTTTTTTAGTAAGGCCAACCCGTTTTCTATAGGATTTAGATTAGGACTATAGGCAAGATGTTTAAAAAGCGATATCCTATTCCTAGAAAACCAAGATAAAACTTCTAGAGTTTTATGAATCTTAGCGTTATCCTGCTAAAACTTCCAGCCTATATAGAGGTTAGTAAGTCCTTTAATTATATAAAAAAAGATTGCTACTTTATAATTTAAATATAGAGTAAACACTCTCTAAGTAGGATAAAGAAGTATATGTAACTTACCATTTTTTATCGCAGGTTTTACTATAGGAATAAGGATCTTTTTAATATAGTCTAAACTCCTAAAAGGAGTAGTAATTAAAGGGCTTTTAATTACTACTGATTTGGATCTACCACCTATCCAAATCGCTTCCCAAACTTAGATAGAAATATCTTAACCTATAACTTGATTAGTAAGCGTGCTAAAAATAGATTACAATAATAGAAAAATAATAGATATATTAAAGTTTTTTTTTAGTTAAATAGAGTTTTTTTAAACTTACTTGTGTTAGTTGTAGAAACTATTTTCCTTCTAACCCTATTATTTTGCCGTGTTTAATAGTATTCTGTCCTAGCACCGTGCCCTCGCTTAATAGCAGACTCTTCTGAAAATATAACTTTATTCAAGTTAATATTTTTAAGGTTTTAAAGTAATTGCTTGGCGTAAATATAACAATTATAAGCCTTTTCAGCGTCTAAAGGCGTCTTTTTTTAAGAAATGTTAACAGAATAGTTCTCCTTTTTTAAAAAGCGTTGTAAGCTTCTAATAGAAAGATCTAGACTATTTTCTTTTAAAAGACGTCAATTTGTCTTTTTAGGGCTTTTAGTAAGGTCTCTATTAAGCACTCTTTTTGCTTTATTTAAGATCTTTGTAGGACGACTTTTTTAAGGCCTAAAAGTAGATAATAGAGCCTATTTTTTGTTTTATTTGATAAATAGTATTAGTAATACTTCTAGAAGACATTTCTAGTATATTACTAATTAAAAGAATAGGCTTGTTTTGTAAATATAAAGTATAAACTTCTTGCTTAAATTAAGAAAGATTGCAAGACATAGAGGAGGCATTACAAAAAAAGCAAGTTAGGATAAACAAGAGAAGTTAATATACTAAAAGCTTACTAAGCTATTACGTAATTAGCTTTTACGTAAGCAACCCCTATTTTTTCACACTTTAATTAAACTCTAAGGAAATAAGATATAAGCCTCTAAATAGCTTCAGCCTTTTAAGACAACCTTTTAATGTAACTACACATTTTGTAGACACCTTTTTGGTAAAAAAAAAGATTTATTGCTAACAACAGGTATCTAGGCTTACACCCCCTTATTTAGCATTACTAGCACGCAATTAGTGTGTCGCTCTAGCATGTTTAGACAGAAATAAAGAAAAGCAAGACAAAGACGCAAATTGCCTCTTAACTTAACACGCCTTATTCTGCCTATTCTTGTTACTTTACTGCTAGGCGCTCCTAAATAAAGTAAAGCAGTAATACTATTATTACCTTACTTGCTAACTTATAGACGCGATAATAAAAAGCCTACTCTTTTTTTTTACCTCTTTCTTCTTTATCAATAATTTAACGTCTTACAATAGCTATTTAAGCTAAGTTCTAGTCTCTATACTTAGCTCTTGCATAATAAATAAGAAGAAAGAGATACTAAAGCAATAAATTTTAAGTACTGCGCTAGTAGTAGTAAATACTTTAGAGATTGTATATTCCTTGCATAACTAGCTAAATTAGGGCTTAATAATCTTTTTGTATATAGGGGTATTGCAGATAAAGGACTTATTTAAGATTTCTATAAACTTAGAAGTCTAGCTAAATAGTTAAGTTGTTAGATACTTAATAAATTTAAGTGTCTATATAAGCAGTTTGAGTTAGACTAAATTAAGTGCTAGGTAGACAGTAGCAAAAGATGTTTTTTTTAGAAAAGAGCCTAGAATAAGGAGATGCTTGCTGCAGAGGTTGTATGCTATTACAGTATGTTATATACAAATTGTTTGTATATAGTGCTGTTTAAAAGGTAAGAAGTAGTAGGTAAAAAGTAGCAGCTTTAGCTTTATAAAGTATTGTAGGCTCCTGCTGCGGTACGTATGTGTTCTTTCCCTTCTCTATCGTATTATGTTGCAATCCTATTGCAATCCTACTGTAATCCTATTGCTAGCTATATACTAGCAATTGCTGTTAGACACGTTTTAACTAGTGTCGTTTTTTAGTACCTTAGCAAGTTTTTTTAACCCTAATTATTGCTTGGTAGTCTAAGCTTTCCTCCTAGAACTCATCCGCCCACCGTTCAAATCTCGTTGACTACACACTATCTTTTTTTTTGACTTTTTCAACTAATTAGTAGAGGGTAGCTGCTTTTCACTTTTTTAAGAACCCTATATTAACTACAACAACAACAACCACCACCTTTAACACCTTAAAATAAATAAGCCTCTAAAATATGCTCACGTTATACTTATGTAAGTTTATTAAACTTTGTTTTTTCTTAGCGATTTTTTATAAATTTATAAAACAGTTATACCAATTTTTTTTTATCTCATTTCAAGCAAGAATACAGGGACAACCGTGCTGACTTAGCAGCTTACTAAGCCATTTAACTCAAAGAGGATGATATTGGCTTTCCAAATCACTAACTCTTTTAAGTATAGTCTTTCTAGTTGTAGAAATATAAAGCTTTAAAAACTATAACCTTTTTGACATCTTTTTTTTGTCACCCCTCTGTAATTTAAGAATTTAAACTTAATTCTTCAACCCTTGTGTTATTACATTAATTTTTTAATTATGCTAACACACTTTATACTATTACATTCATCTTCTAGTTGTGCTAGTACACTAACTGTTTATTATACTTACTTATTTATTTTTTAAGGTGTCAAAGGTGGTGGTTGTTGTTGTAGTCAAAATGGGGTTCTAAAAAAGTGAAAAGCATCTACCCTCTACTAATTAATTGCAAAAGTCAAAAAAAAGATTGTGTGTAGTTAATGAGATTTATAATAGTGGGTGAATGAGTTCTAGGAGGAAAGCTTCGACCACTAAGCAATAATTAGGGTTAAAAAAATTTGCTAAGGTACTAAAAAACAACACTAGTTAAAACGTGTCTAACAGCGATTGCTAGCCTATGGCTGGCAATAGGATTATAGTAGGATTGTAATAGGATTGCAACATGATGCAATAGAGGGAAAGGATATGTATGTACCGCAACGGGAGCCTGCAAAACTTTATAAAGCAGCTACTTCTTACCTACTGCTTCTCACCTACTGCTTCTTACCTACTGCTTCTTACCTACTGCTTCTCACCTTTTAAACAGCACTGTATACAAACAATTCGCATATAATACACTGTACTGCAACATGGCGTGCAACCTCCGCAGCGAGCATCTCCTTATTCTAGGCTCTCTTCTAAAAAAAGCATTCTTTGCTACTATCTACCTAGCACCTAATTTAGTCTAACTTAAACTGCTTATGTGGACACCTAAATTTATTAAGTATCTTAAAACTTAACTACCTAGCTAGACTTCTAAATTTATAAAAATCTTAAACAAGTCCCTTATCTGTAATATCCCTATATACAAAAAGATTGTTAAGCCCTAATTTAGCTGGTTGTGCAAGGAATACACGATCTCTAGGGTATTTGCTGATACTAGCGCGGTACTCAAGATCTATTGCTTTGGCATCCCCCTCTTCCTGTTCGTCGTGCAAGGGCTGAGTACAGAGACTAGAACCTGGCTTAAACAGCTATTGCAAGACGTCAAATTGGCGATAGAGAAGAAAGAGGCGTTTATTATACTTACATACCTCTTAAAAACTAACTTAAGTTGTTTTTAGACAATTTTTACACTTTAAATACTTACAAAAAGAAGTAATACTACTATAAATACCTCTCCTAATTCCTACACTAGAGGAACTACAAGCCGCGCTAAGAAGCCTAACAATTATTATAGCAATTATAGCAAGCTTAAGGCTTAGCTTTTTTAGGTTAATAGATACTTCTATATTAAAAAAAGCAAAATTTAAGACAACAATAAAGTAGTCTTAGCTTTTACGTATCTTTAAGAAGACGCAGAGAAGTAGGCTAACTTAATTCTATAATAGTATATAGATATTTTTATTGTAGACACTAAGAATACTGCTTTAGTTAAAGACTAGGACAGTTTTAAGACAAAAATGTTATAATAATTTCTACTTTTTAAAGAATCTGTAGTTGCAGAACAAAAGATCTAAGAATTACAACAAACTAAATTTACTACTAACAACACATCTAAGTTCTAACATTATGAAAAAGTTATTAAATAGGACAACAACGCTTTAATATAGATATACTAACAAAGCTTTAAACTAACTGTACGCTAAGAACTTATAAGAAGTAAATTTAGCTTTAACATGCTTAACAAACTTATAGCTAAAGCTATTCATGTAGACAATAAACTCTATAAGCTTATATTAAAATAAAAATTATTTATACAGAGAAATTGCGCACTTAAAAACACAGACGCTCAATTACGTTAAATATTTTAACGCCTCTACTCTAACTAAAGACATTAGTAAAACTATGTACCTAGAATCTTAAAGCACTATACAACTAACAGTTATAAGCTAATACACTTTAACAACATTAACAAAGGACTAAAAAAGAAAAAGTTTACATATAATAAAGTAGCAAGAAGGTTGTTTATTACACATATAGCAAAAAAGGTTACGTAAAACAAAACTGCTAAAGCTAAAGTAAAGTAACTTAACAACTAAATATTATTTACTGTGCAGAACTTAATAACAATCTAAATTAAAAATAAAATACTATTATACAACCTTCTATTATAGTTTAAGGACAGGACTAAGTAAGTATTAACAATTTAGATAATTTTATTATTATTACCCTAAAAGAAGCTTTAGATAACAACATTTTTATAATAGTGCTAGACAAAAGTATAGACGCAATCTTAGTAGAATAAACTAAGCACAGCAAAATAGCTAAGTTTTCTAAGAAAACTATTAACCTGCTATACTAATTATATTAAAAGAACTGTTAGCTTACAACAAGAAGACAGTTCTATTAGCTATTTAAAAGCTTTTTGCCTCTTTTTTAGTACTAAGCACAGACCTTATAGAGAAGTAGATAAGCTTACTAGATAGCCTTTGTAGTTCTTTATTTAATTTACTACTATTTTCCTTATATTTTTAGTTAATCTAATATACTCTTATATTTAAATTAATTTTTTTTGTAGCGCTAACGCTGTTACGTTAAATTAGAAGCCTCCTAGAGCTATATCTAGACAAGAAGCTAGCTAGAGCTATATCTACGCACAGAAGCCCCCTAGAGCTATATCTAGACAAGACTCTAATTAATTAGATTACTATTCTTAGTTAAAGCTATTTTAAATCTACTAAGGATTAATAGTAAAAGAAGCATAAAGAGTACTAAGAGATACTTAGCTATATAAGACTCTACCTAGAACGTTCCGCAATATAAACTATTAAGTAAGCCTACTATATTACTAGCAGCCCTAGAAACTAATCCTTGCTATTAGATAATATAAGTACTATTTAGTTAGTATTTAAATATAATAATAGCAGAGGTAGAGATTATATCTAGAAGCTTTGCTGTCTAGATAGCAAGACTGTCTAAGATAGTATTAGCTAGACCAAGATAGTAAATATACTAGAGGGTCTCTACAGAGCGAGCGAACCAGATAAAATAGCAACTTTAATAATAATTTAAGAATCCTTTCTTATGTAAGAGACTATTAACTTAGCCTTAAAAGAAATAAAACTAGAATAAGAATAGCTACTTACTTAGCTACTAACACTACTTACTGCATTAAAACTAACTTAGCAGCTAGTAATAATACTAAAGCATTTTATGTAACCTAATCTAAATACTTTTAATAGAACAAGAAAGATATACTAAATCTTTAAGAAGTAGCTTACTACTAAAGTAGAAAACAACTAAGAAGACTTTAATATAGAAAGAAGGATATATAATTACGCCTTTAGCAGGCTAAAAAGTTTAGCAGTAACTTTAACACTACCTTACTTTAACTAAATAGAATTGTTAGACGCCTAGAACTTTAAATACTTATTAAACATCTTTAATTAAATGTTTAGAGATCTATACAGCTCTAAGAGAGCTAAGAATAAACTTTAGTTAATATCTTAAGATAGAAAGAGTATCTATAATTATATAATAGAATTTTAAGAATAGTTACTACTGTTAAACAGCAACTTAGATAAGAATATCAAGATAATACTTTTTTTAAAAAGCCTTACTTATAAGCTTTAAAATAAGCTTATAAGTATTACTTTCTTAGACTTAGATAATTTGTAGAACAAGTCTATTGAAATTGTAGACTACTTATACTAAAAAGAGTAGTATTCTAAAGGCTAAAATAAGCCTAAAGAATAATACTCTAAGAATAGAGACTAGGAAAGGCTTAAGGAATATAAGCTAAGATATACTTCTCCTCCTCCTCCTACAGGAGACTAGATAGAAGAAATAGAGTTTACTAGAAGATTAGCTAAGCTACGCAGGTTTAGCGATCTAGAGCTAAATAAGCTAATAAGAGAAGGATATTGTTTTACTTATAAGTAGAAAGGATACTTAGCTATAAATTATACTACAGAAGAAAAGATGCTAAGAAGGAAGAAGAAGAAAAAGAAAATTAATATATTAAAGTTCGGTACGTACGTGTCCTTTCCCTCCATCGCATCATGTTGCAATCCTATTGCAATCTTACTGTAATCCTATTGCTAGCCATAGGCTGGCAATCGCCGTTGGACACGTTTCAACTGGTGTTGTTTTTTGGTACCTTAGCAAATTTTTTTGACCCTGATTATCGCTTGGTGGTCTGAGCTTTCCTCCCAGAACTCACCCACCCACCGTTCGAATCTCGTTGACTACACACAATCTTTTTCTTTGACTTTTGCGATTGATTAGTAGAGGGTAGCTGCTTTTCACATTTTTGGAACCCCATTTTGACTACAACAACAACCACCACCTTTGACATCTTAAAAAATAAATATATTAAAGTTCTTAAAAGCAAAAGTAAGAAAGCTTAGTAAAGAAAGCTTAAGTAGCAAAGATACTCTAAAAGATCTAGATTCAAATTTAGAAAAGGAATAGCTCTTACTTAAAGTCACTAGCAAGAGTTACACGTAAGTTAAGAAAACTTAATAAAAAATAAGTTAGTTTTTAAAAAAATATAAGTAGTAATAGAATTACTATTAAAATATTAGTAAATTATTATACTTTTGCTTTAACTTTTATTAATATAGGAAATCTTGTATACTCTCTTATTAGCCTTTAACTTATTAGGAACGCTAGTTTATAGTGCATCTCTATTTCTCTACGCAGATTAGAAGAAGTTATAGAAAAACCTAGAACTATTAATAAAGTTGCTAAGTTAGAGATTAATATTAAAGGATATAAAGATACTATCTAGGGCTATATTACTCTTATACACCCTAGATACAATTTAATACTTAGACAGCCCTAAATAAATAGAAGAGAGGTTACTATTGCTTCTTCTTAAAAGTTAATCTACATCTACTCTTCTAGATTAAGGATTAAACTACTAAGCACTTAAGACTACCTTATTTTAGAGAACAAAAAGTTAAAGTAAATACATGTAATAGCTTATTACTCCTATATTAGACAAGTAAAAAAAGATAAGTTAATTTAGACTTTTACAGCTTCTTTTAAGGATATTAAGAAGGCTCTAGCTTTTAAAAAGAAAGTAAATGTTTTATTATTACTTCTTAAGGCGTACTAATATATAGCTTAGATTTTTAGGTTATAAACTGCTTTTATACCACTTTTTTTACGTAGACCTCAATTTGATTACTAAATTAAGTTATAAAAAGACAAAAATAGAAAGGAAAAAGAACCTCCTTAAGGCCCTCTATACAATATAAGTAAACTAGAGCTTTTAGTTCTACGCAAGGAGCTTATATCTCTATTAGATAAAAGATAGATTAGAGCTAGTAGCTCTATAGCTTCTTCCCTAGTTCTATTTACTAAGAAACCTAGAGGAAGATTATAGTTCTGTGTTAATTACTAAGCTCTTTATACTATTATAAAAAAGGACTGTTATCTTTTACTATTAATCTAAGAGACGCTTAACAATATTACTAAAGTAAAATTGTTTACTAATATTAACGTCTCTATAGCCTTCTATAAAATTAAAATTAATATAAGAGATAAATAGAAGACTACTTTAAAAATAAGATTTAGATTATACAAATAGCTAGTTACTCCTTTTAGTATAGTAAATACTCTTAGCACTTTTAAATAATATATCAACTAGATACTACATAAGTATATTAATAATTTCTACTTAGCTTACTTAGATAATGTATTAATTTACACAAATAGCATGCTTAAAGAATATTAATATAATATAAATTAAGTTCTAGAAGTAATAGGCAAAGCTAGGTTACCTCTAGATATTAAGAAATGCGAATTTAACGTGTAGAGTACTAAGTACTTAAAATTTATTATAAAAGCTAGAAAAGGACTTTAGATAGACTCTAAGAAAGTAAAAGCTATTTAAGAATAAGACGTACTAATAAATATTAAAAGAGTATATAGTTTTCTTAAATTTGTAAACTTTTTTATATACTTCATTAAGAGCTACTCTAATATAGTTACCCTACTTATAAGACTTACTAGAAACATCTCCTTTTGATAGAGAAAAATAGAACAAGAAGCTTTTAATAAGCTAAAGAAGCTATTAATTACTAAACTAATACTAGCTTAATACAATCTTAATAAGGAAATAATCTTAGAGACTAATTCTTCTAGCTATATTATAGTAAGAGTCTTTTCGTAATACAATAATTAAGAAAGATTATAACTAGTAGTATACTACTTAAAAAAGATAACTAGCGCTTAAAGCAACTATAAGATACATAATAAGAAATTACTTACAGTTATTTACTACTTATTTAAGTAAAATACTATGCTACGTTGTGTAAAGAAGTTCCTAGTTATAATAGACTATAAAAACCTAGAGTATTTTAGAAAGCTTAGGCAGCTTAGTAAAAGATAGATAAGATATGCCTAATTCCTTAGTAAATTTCCTAATATAGAAATCGCCTATAGGCCTAGAGTTAATAGCTCTAAGGCTAATGCCTTATCCTAGAAATAATAAAATAGGCCTATAAATAGTTTAGATTCTTAAATTTCTAGAAAGTTCTTACAAGTCTTTAAACTATCTACTACAATAACTCTAGAAATAGAAGAATAAGAAGAAGAAGAGACTTTTAAAACTTTTAGCTATAATAGCTATCCTGCAATAGTACTTTAAGAACATATAGATCTAGAAGAGCTTTAGAACAAAGCTAAAGAAAAGAATAACACGTACTAGCTAGCCTAGAAAGTAGTTAATAAGAAAGAATGCTAATTTCTAACAAAGCTAGACTTTAAGCTTTCTATTTCTAAATACCAATTTAATAATTCTAGAAACTTACTATACTATAGTTAAAAATAGGTACTAAACAATAAACTCTTATATGCTAGAATTATCTATAAAATTTACTGTTCTAGAGCTCTAGAGTATCTAAGAAAGAACCTTACCTACTAAGTAGTTGTAATAGAGTACTTTTAGCTCTTTATTCGCTAAATAGTAGAGTAATATATTAGAAACCACTTAGTGTGTAGAAGAATAAAATTATAAAGAGATAGCCTATAAAGATTGTGTAAGCCTTTACTAATTCTAGAGCACATTTAGAAGGAAATATTAATTAACTTTATTATAAGATTACTAGAGAGCGAAAGTTATACAAACTTAATAGTAGTTACTAGTAGGTTAAGTAAAGACGTAGTTTTAATAGGGCCTAAAAACATTACTATAAAAAGCGTAGCTAAAGCGTTGATTAACTTTGTAGTAGCCTACTACTAGTTACTAGACTATATTACATCTAATTAAGGTGTATAGTTTGTAAGCTACTTTTAGACTAGACTTTATAAGCTACTAGAAATTAAATAATATTTATCTTCTAGATATAACCTTAAAACTAACAGCTTTATAGAATAAATAAACTCTATAGTACAGGCTTACTTATAAGCTTTCTATGATTAGGATTAAACAAATTAGAAAGGTAACTTAGAGATAGCTAAGATCGCGATTATAGCAAGACAAGCATAATTAACTAGAATATTACCTTTCTTTCTATAATATTGATAAAAGGTGGATCCTCTTTAAATAGTAGTAAAGCATAGACTTTAAAATTAAGCTTAAAGAAGGAGAATATAAGAGGACTACTAGAAAGTAGAAAAGATAGCTAACAAACTCTAGTAAAGTATTAAGTTAGCTTAAGCTATAATAGTAGAATCTTAACAAGAACAAGAACGCTAAGCAAATAAGAGAAGAAAATAATTACTTTAGCTTTAATTAGGTAATAAGGTTTAGTTAAAGCTTAGAGACGACTATAAGACAAAGAGACTAAGCTAAAAACTTAATTTGAAAATCTAAAGTATATAGTACTTAAGATTGTTAGACTAAATGCTGTAAAGCTAAATACTCTTAGAAAGATATATCTAGTATTTAATATTAATAACTTCTAACTAGCTTGCTTAGATCTTTTTGTAAGGGTGCGTTGGGTTGACCAAAGATGTAAGGTAAACGGTGAACAGTGATGAATTAGATGAAGGACTATAGAGAGACTACGTAAAGGTTTTATATCCAACCCGGATGGTTAGGACTAACTAAGGTTAGGACTAACCGAGGTTTATAGGAAGTTTGCTGGGTTAGCTGACAGTTAGCGTAAATAGTGCTGCCGATAGTCAGCTGCTAGTGCTGAGGTAAGAAAAGCCAACGAAGGCCACAGGCCGGGTACTAGGGAACATCAAGGCTTCAGCCCTTTACAATACCCCCCTCCTAAAAATATAGTAAGAGTAGTAATCTTGTTACCTAGAGTTCTACCCTTCTAGGGCTTCTGTATCCTTTAGATTAATAGCAGGTTCCTAGGTTAGATCTAGATATCCTAACTATTTAACCAAGTACTGCTTTTTTCTTCCTTTTCCTTTTTCTTCTAATAGGGTCTCCACTATGTATTTTTCTCTATCCTCTGTCTTAATTGGTAGAGGTTTATTGTCGTCTATTGGCTGGCTCAGTAGAGGGTCTAAGGACGCTAGTCTAAGGTTATTAACATTAAATACTAGGTAAATCTAGCTAGAAGTATTTAATTTAACTGCATTTAGTCTAATAACCTCAAGTACTGTGTACTTAAGGTTTTTCTAGTCAAGTTTTCTGCTAGGCCTTTTTGTTTTGTAGTAGTCGCCTAGTTTTAACTATACTTTATTGCCTATTTTAAGCTAAAGTAATTAGTGCCTTTTCTTATTTGCCTACTTTTCTTATTCTTATTAACTTTCTCCTATTATAGCTTGTGTAAGCTTAATACTTTGCTGTAGTTTATTAATAATATTTTCTACCTTTTCATAGTCCTCTTGTATTTTCCTTTAAAGTTGTTGTTAAGGGCCGTGCTTAGTTACAATTTATAAAGGATCTACCTTATAGCCGTGCTGTAGGAAGAAAGGAGACATTTTAGTAGATTAAGCTTGCCTTGCCATAACTACAATCTTAGCTATCTCTAGGTTACTTTTCTAATTTGTTTAATCCTAATTGCAGAAGGCTTATAAATAAGCCTGTATTATAGAGTTTATTCTTTCTGTAGACCCGTCAGTTTTAGGATAGTATCTAGAAGATAAGCGTTACTTAATTTCTAATAACTCGCAAAGCTTAATCTAAAAATAGTTAACAAACTATATACCTCTATCTAAAGTAATATAGTTTAG
Organism: Alternaria sp. 'sect. Undifilum'; assembly: GCA_024321975.1. NCBI lineage: Eukaryota > Fungi > Ascomycota > Dothideomycetes > Pleosporales > Pleosporaceae > Alternaria > Alternaria sp. 'sect. Undifilum'. Next base: position 5,928,811 of record JAJJZI010000003.1, read on the forward strand.
TAACTAATAGTAAGCTACTACAGAGTTAATAAAAGCTTTAGCAACACTTTCTATAGTAATATCCTTTAGGCTTATTAGGACAACATTCTTACTAAGCCTATTTGTAACTACTATAAAGTTTGTATAGCTTTCGCTTTCTAGTAACCCTATAATAAAATCTATAGAAATTTCTTTCTATATTTGCTTAGGTATAGGTAAGGGTTTTAGTAAGCCTTGTAGGCCGTCTCTCTAGGGTTTTATTCTTCTACACACTAAGTAGTTCCTTACGTATCTTCTAATACTTTTACTAATAGAGGGCTAAAAGTATTCTCTTGCAATAGCTTAGTAGGTAATATTCCTTCCTAGATAGCCTAAAGCCCTAGAACTGTGGATTTTGTAGATAATTCTAGTTCTTAGAGATTTATTATTTAGTACTCATTTTTAATCTTAGTATAAGAGGTTTCTAGAATTGTCTAGTCAGCATTTAGAAATAGAAAGTTTAAGGTCTAAAGCTGTAGGAAATTATCATTTACTATCCCTTACAGCTTTCTAGGCTATTTAGTAGGTTTTGTCCTCTTTTTTTAGCTTTATTCTATAGATTCTCTAGATCTAACTACTCTTAAGGTAATTCTAGTACAGTTACTAGATAGCTGTTGTAGCTAAAGGTTCTAAGCACTTCTTTTTCCTCTAGTTCTTTGTTAGTAGCTACAGTTATAAGTTTAAATACTTATAAAAACCTTCTAGAAATCCTAGTATCCTAGTTGTTTACTGGCATCTCTTGTTGTCTCCTAGATAAGGCATCTGCCCTAGAGTTATTAACCCTAGGCCTGTAGGAAATTTCTATATTAGGAAACTTTCCTAGAAATTAGGCCTATCTTATTTGTTTCTCGCTAAGCTATCTTAGCTTACTAAAATATTTAAGGTTTTTATAGTCTATAATAACTATAAACTTGTTTAAAGACTGTAGCATAGCATCCTACTTAGATAAGTAGGAAATAACTGCTAGTAATTCTTTGTTGTGTATCTTGTAATTGCTTTGCGTGCTAGTTATCTTTTTTAAATAATAAGCTACAGGGCGTAAGCTTCTTTTATTATTGTTTTGTAAGAGGACTCCTGCTACTACAGAGGGGTAACAAAAAAAGATGTCAAAAAAGTTATAGTTTTCAAAGCTTTATATTACTACAACCAGAAGGGCTATTTCCAAAATAGTTAGTGATTTGGAAAGCCAAGATCTTCTTCTTTAAGTTAAACCACTTAGTAAGCTGCTTAGTAGGCACCTTTGCGCTCAACTTCCGCAGGGAAAATTAAGATAAAAGAACTCAAGAATAAATAACAAAATAACTTTTTTTTGAAGGTGTAAAAATCGCTATAAAGTATATATATTAAACAATACTAGTTGAACTCTTTTGTGTGTAAGTTTGAAGGTAATTGTAAAAAAACTATTAAGTAGTAATAAAGAGCTTGTTTTTAGGGTTTTTTTCCAGATATATAACGAAAAAAGCTTACTAATACTTAGTGTACCAGCCTTCAGCTTCCTTAACGTCTAAATAACGCCTTAGTAAAGATAGAATACAATTATTAATCGCCTTTTAAAGTAATTAATCCCATTCCTCTCTTATGGCAGCCTTTAAGGCTGCTATACTTTTTTTACTCTTTCCTATACCTAAAGAAGTAATAGGCCTTTTAGCTAAAGCGTTTTTTAGTAAGGCCCACACGTTTTCTATAGGATTTAGATTAGGACTATAAGCAGGATGCTTAAAAAGCGATATCTTATTCCTAGAAAACCAAGATAAAACTTCTAGAGTTTTATAAATCTTAGCGTTATCCTATTAAAACTTCCAGCCTATATAGAGGTTAGTAAGTCATTTAATTATATAAAAAAAGATTGCTACTTTATAATTTAAATATAGAGTAAACACTCTCTAAGTAGGAAAAAGGAGCATATATAATTTACCTTTTTTTATCACAGGTTCTACTATAGGAATAAGGATCTTTTTAATATAGTCTAAATTCCTAAAAGGAGTAGTAATTAAAGGGCTTTTAATTACTACTAATTTAGATCTACTATCTATCCAAATCGCTCCCCAAACTTAAATAGAAATATCTTAACCTATAACTTGATTAGTAAGCGTGCTAAAAATAGATTACAATAATAGAAAAATAATAGATATATTAAAGTTTTTTTTTAGTTAAATAGAGTTTTTTTAAACTTACTTGTGTTAGTTGTAGAAACTATTTTCCTTCTAACCCTATTATTTTGCCGTGTTTAATAGTATTCTGTCCTAGCACCGTGCCCTCGCTTAATAGCAGACTTGTCTAAAAATATAACTTTATCAAAGTTGATATTTTTAAGGTTTTAAAGTAATTGCTTGGCGTAAATATAACAATTATAAGCCTTTTTAGCGTCTAAAGGCGTCTTGTTTTAAGAAATATTAATAGAATAGTTCTCTTTTTTTAAAAAGCGTTGTAAGCTTCTAATAGAAAGATCTAGACTATTTTCTTTTAAAAGACGTCAATTTGTCTTTTTAGGGCTTTTAGTAAGGTCTCTATTAAGCACTCTTTTTGCTTTATTTGAGATCTTTATAGGACAACCTTTTTAAGGTCTAAAAGTAGATAAAGGAGCCTTTTTTTTTAATTTAATTTAATAAAGAGTATTAGTAATACTTCTAGAGGACTTTTCTAGTATATTACTAATTAAAGAAATATGCTTGTTTTGTAAATATAAAGTATAAACTTCTTGCTCAAATTAAGAAAGATTGCGAGACATAGAGGAGGTATTATGAAAAAAGCAAGTTAGGACAAACAAGAGGAGTTAATATACTAAAAGCTTACTAAGCTATTACGTAATTAGCGCTTACGTAAGCAACCCCTATTTTTTCACCCTTTTATTAAACTCTAAGGAATTAAGATGTAAGCCTCTAAAATACGCTTACGTTATACTTATGTAAGCTTATTAAACTTATTTTTTTCTTAGCGTGTTTTTATACAATTATAAAAAAGTTATACTGAAATCTATTTTTACTTTTTTTCCATCTCATTTTAAGCAAGATTACAGGGACGACTGTGCTGACTAAGCAGCTTCCTAAGCCACCCAACTTAAAAAGGAAGATATTGGCTTTCCAAATTACTAATTCTTTTGGGCATAGTACTTCTAGTTGTCGAAATATAAAGCTTTAAAAACTATATCTTTTTCGACATCTTTTTTTTGTCACCCCTCTGTAAGTAGCAACATCTATATACTAGGCTAAGTTTTCTCTTAGTAGCTTAGAATAAGCGGGAGAACGTAAGCTAGACAAGCAGAAAACTAGAAATAAAACTAAAATTACTATTAAGCATTAAAAAAATTGTAATTGCTTAACTCTATTATTAAATTATACTTAGCTTTTTTAGCTTCAGCGAGCTTAAGAGCATCTTAAGCTAACTTAGCCTAAGCAGCAAGAGTTTAGAGGTAAGCAGCATAACAGCGCAAATTTAATCTATTACTTCTATAAATAGAATTGTGATATAATCGCCAGCTTACCCTAGCGTAATAATCGCGCCTATATGTATAGGTAGTATAGCGATTAGGACAGCGGACCTAAGGGCAGTTGTACAGAATAAGTAGAGAAAGCATTTCTTAAGTATGCTGTTCTTAAAGAGACAATTGCTAGAGAGGTTATTGTTGTTAAGGCTGCTGCTGTTGCAGCTGTTGTTAATTATATGCTGGCTATTAAGCTAGCTGCTACACAGGTTAACCTAGAACGTACGCAGCATAAAGCTGCGTATTATAAGGCTTTTGTTTATATAAACAACCTTGACTTAAGCCTATAGCCTGCTAAGCAGGCTGTGTCCGGCGCAAATAAATTTTAGCATTATACCTTAGATTAAAAATGCTTACAGGAGCAGGAGCAGAAGCGGGCAGCAGGGGCTAAGCAGCAAAACTATAGAACAACATCTGTTAAGCACGGCAATTATTTGCAGTAGGCTTCTGCGCAGAAGACTTCCTAGTAGATATAATGCTGCTGTTAATCTCTTTGCGGCGAGTAATAATGTCCTTAAGCAGTTAAGCTTTTAAAGCTTAGTACAGCTTATTGTCGTTCTATCTCTAAAAATAAGTTAGCACCTTAAGCAAGCTTAAAGGATTCAAGACTTACCTCTTTATTTTTGTACATAGCTATAAATTAATTAGCAAGATTAATATTAACTGTATAGCAGGTGTACAACATGCAACTGCTGCAGCGTAAGCTACTCTAACTGCTAGTCTAAACGCAATTAAAGCAGTGTTTAGCATACAAACTATCTAACATCTTCTTTATACAGCGCTTATAAGGCAGAACGTAAGGACGCAATAAATTAGCAGTAATTTTTAAAAAGCCATTAGGCGCCTTTTTTTATGTAGATAGAGGTGCGTTGCGCCTAATAAATAGATTAATAGGCGTTTACAGCCTGTTGCTGTTATTATGTTGCTGTTTACGCAACGCTGCTTAAGCAGTAAGCTACTGTAATTTTTGCTTTAGCTTTTAAGAGGCTTTGCCTTTGCGCTAGCTTAATTGCTTAGTTAGACTTTTATGTAGATTAAAATTTAATTAAGAACTTAACAGCGGGCTTAATTTAACAGGTAAGGCAATTAGCCTCTAAGTAGAGCTACTAGATGTCTTGTAATAAGCGTATAAATTAGGAGGCAGCAGTAACTAACTCTTATTATTTTAAAGATTAGCTGCTTATTAAATTTTATTGTTAAACAGGCTTTAACGCGCGCGACGCTTATACTTAGCGCTGTTCTTATGTTGCTAACAACTGCTATCTAAGCAATTCTTACGCTTATAACAGCAGCTTACTAATTAACGCTTGCGCTTATTACTACTAGGGGCGGACTACAAAAGATTAGCAGCTAATTAGAATTATAAGGTAACGCTGCTTACTATGTTAGTAATAGTGGTTAAGACACTCCTAAAAAGCTTAGTAATTAATATTAGAGTAAGGTTGAGGACAAAAAAGGTTTAGAGGAGCAGTAGACGCGATTAATATTGTTGTAGAGCTGCGCACTAACTAATTACTTCTATTTTTTAAGGTGTCAAGGGTAGTGGTTGTTGTTGTAGTCAAAATAGGGTTCTAAAAAAGTGAAAAGCAGCTACCCTCTACTAATCAATCGCAAAAGTAAAAAAAAAAGATTGTGTATAGTTAACGAGATTCAAACGGTGGGTGGATAAGTTCTAGGAGGAAAGCTTAGACTACTAAGCAATAATTAGGGTTAAAAAATTTGCTAAAGTACTAAAAAACAACACTAGTTAAAACGTGTCCAACAGCGATTGCCAGCCTATAGCTAACAACAGGATTACAGTAGGATTGCAATAAGATTACAACATAATACAATAGAGGAGGGAAAGAACACGTACGTACTGCAGCAGGAGCCTGCAATACTTTATAAAGCTAAAGCTACTACTTCTTACTTACTACTTCTTATTTTTTAAACAGCACTATATATAAATAATTCGTATACAATACGCTGCACTACAATATAGTATACAACCTCTGTAATAAGTATCTCCTTAACCTTAACTCTTATCTAAAGACAGGAAGCTTTCCTATTGTACACCTAGCCCTTAAACTAGTCTAGCTTAAGCTAATTATGCGGACACCTAAGTTTATTAAGTATTTACAAACTTAGCCTCGTTAGGACTTTATAATTATATCTCTTATAAATAACTCTAGAATCTACAATATCTTTATATATAAAAAGAATGTTAAGCCTTAAATTAGCTAGTTGTAGAAGGAATACAAGATCTATAGGGTGTTCGCTAATACTAGCAAAGTACTTAAAATGCTCTGCTTTAGTATCCCTCTTTTCTTGTTAATTGTGCATAGGCTAAGTAAAGAAACTATTAATTAGTTAGGCCAGCTGTTGCATGACGTCGAAATAGCGATAGAGAAGAAAGAGGCGGGAAAGGAGGAGTGGGCGTTCTATCGTCGTATGATTTAGAGTCTATCTAACGTTTTAATATTAAGGCTACTAGATTAATTAAAACATTAACAAGCAGCATCACTACAACAACAGAGAATTAGGCAGAGGAGCTATAATTACAAAAGGACCTCTTAATTAACAACCTCAATTTAATAATTGCCTAGTTACTTACAGCCTAGATTGATAGTATCTCACTAACCTAGGGGGTGTGTTAGAGTATTAACGAGCGCAATATGCGGATCACCCTGTTAATTAGGTGATCCTAGTAAGCTGAACACGTGACGACCACGCTAGCGCCTATATATACGGGCCAGATCGTCTTATTCCTCTTTAGTAGTTATTGACCACTTTGTTGTGACACTTAGTTGATTAATACACTCATTCCACTCCTCCTGATCAAGCAATTGCTCCTTTTCAGCTCCCACAAAACGTATCTAAACATGCTTAGCTATAAATATAACATTATGTAACAAAGCAGTTTACTCTTTTATGTACACTAGAGGAGTGTTAATAATGATAGGAAGCTAAGTGGGAGGCTATGCCTACTAAAGCGATCAATAAGTAGGTAATAGGGGTTCTTTAGGTGGTGCGCAGGATCTTGCAAAATAAGGGCAGAAACAGCTTTTATAAGTAAGGCGCAACTCTAAAAAATTGCTTTATTAATACATTTACATATAAATAAATAGCCTTATCTTTTTCAGCTTTAAAATCAAGTGCGTTGTGCTGTTGCTTCATTGATTTTGGTGGGCGCCCAGCCAAATAAGTGAAGTGGGGACACACTAAAAACGAGCTCCTTCGTAAGCTACACTTCGAAATCTTCAGGCAAACTATGTGACTACAGAGAACCTTTCAGATCGCCAAATCTGGACTTGCCTTACTGCAAAGAGCGATCTAACATCATTTTCAATGACGTTGTCTCTTCAACGACATACTAAGCCGAGCATGTATTAAGAGACAGCAAAGTGCTTCGCTGACAGCTGTACATGTAGGGCGCTGTACTAATGCAGTGAGTATGCATTTACGTTACAGGCTTTTACTGGGGAGTTGATCAGTTGATCCAGCACCTCCACATTGCAACTCAGAAGCAATACCAAGACCTTACGCAGCAAGTCCTGCATGCGTGATGTAGGAAGAAAAAAGCCTTTTTTTTCTGAATCCGGCCAATTGTGTTGTTCACGATCTAGCCTATCTTGCAAAAAAGAAAACAGAAAAGGATTGATGGTCTTGGAAGAAGCAAAGAGTTGGTAACGCTGAGTGGAAAAGCAAAGCATCAAGTGGGACACGGCAATTGACAGAGATGCCCGCTTGCATCATAAGGCTTTTGGACCGTTCAACGGTACAGTAGTGAGATGAATCATCTATAAAGCGGTGTCACTCCTCAGCAAACCTACACAGACACTATCATTCTCATTCCAGTTACTGAGGTTTCAGATCTTTGAAACGCTAAATTCTCCGAAATTTGAAAAATAAAATAAAAAATAAAATAAAAACTTTCAGACGCTCCAAAACAACATGTCTGAGAAGCAAATAGTTCTTGGTGAGTTGGATACCTTACAAATTTCAGTTACGTTTGTTGATTTGTTAGGCTCTGTCGTTGAGCTTACGCAAACGGAACCTGGTATCTATCGAGCGGTTCAGGTTGACACTGCTCATGGCCTTCCACCCGTGGAAAACCATGAGAATTGAAAGGAAGTAGAATGGAGTTTTGGTCCAGTTAATGTAATTCGCTATCTACATTTGTCGACAATGTTCTAACGAAGACTCCAGGTCTTTGGCTATGTCGATACAAACACGCTTGATATAGCTGTCACGGTATCTATCCTGGGTATATCTCTTGGAAACCAGTATGGCTCCTTGAAGAACGGCCTCAAAATTAAAACCGACCTGGCTCTCGCAGTAGGCTCGGTGCAATTTTACCTCAAGAACGGTAACGAATTAAGGGTGCACATGGACATCAAAGTGAAGTTTGATGGATCGTTTGAAGGGGATTATAAGATCCAATCGTTCTGATCAGGCACCTTGTAAGCTTCTATCGTCTACCGAGTAGTTTGAAGCCAGAATGAATAGGAGAATAGAAGTCTTGGAGTCCTCTTTTGAAACTCTCAAAAACTAGGTTGTACACAGAGCCTTAAGAGAATCAACAGACGTGCCGTGACAAAACCACGCGTGATAGCTAGGGTATTGTCTAGCTATAGATCTGCATTTCTCTAGGGCGCCAATGCCCTGGCTGACGGCAGTATGTAGTGCTTTAGGCGAGCCTGGTGGAACTGGTCCGGTGGCGGTCTTTTGTGGAGTTGAGGAGACGTGCGTGAAGATCATGCTCGTCTTGTTCCTTGCCGTACATTGAAGCAAGTGCTTCATCCTCAAAGGGCACAGGAATCAGCCTTTTGAACGTTATCCTTTGTCCTAACGCTGCTGCAAGAGAGGGCGCGACGTGTCAACACTCAGTCGTCGGCACCGACAGCCATCTCAAGAACTTCAACATTGCCCCTTCCTTTTGTCTGGCCCTCGATGAGCTCGTTCAAGCCCTTGAAGGCTCCAGGCTCAACAAGACCCACTGCCTCCCACTCGGCGCCTATTGTGTCTTGACTCTCAAGATTCTCCATGAAACCGAGGATCGCATCCTTGACTGTGCCGGTAGTTCCCTTCTCTTCCGTGCCTGCTTGCGCCTTGGGTGCGGTCTTTATGGCTTGCTTGAGGACGGATGTCGGGCAGGTAACGCGCAGCTTCATCTGCATACGGGCGACCGGTATCGGCTGGTGGGCAATAAGTGCCTTCATAGCAAACAGTGCCTGCGACTTGGCCGACTTGTTCGTAACGATGCCCGACCACTTGGGCAGTTCCTTGGCCTTGGCCTTATCCTCACCATCGTCCTTGTTTTCGCTCTTATCTCCCTGTTGCGTCGCCGCCGCCGAGCTCAGTTGATCCAGCGCCTTCTCAATCATGCCAGTAGTATAGACGCGCTTCGTCTTTGGATCCACGAGCTTCCCTGCCACGATATCGATGACCTCATTCTTGGTTCTTTCCAACTCAGCGTTGCGCTCCTTCTCGCCTACTTGTAGCTCGCCGTGGTCTAATATGTCGGTAATGATATCTTCTAGCGACTTCTTGGGGAAAGCCTTTTCGAGATCGGCTTTCGGTGCGACTTGGCCTTTTGATACGTTGAGAAAAACGTTTTCGATTTGCAGAACGTTGGACAAATCCTTCTCGATCTTGTTGCGCCACTCGAGGACTTTGTTCTTGTAGCACGCGATTTCGAAGCGCTTCTTGCCTGTGGCTTGTTAACGTGCAGACGTTGCAGGTTCTGGCGGGGTTTGCGCACCCTTCTTCATGCGCACCAGCGAGACATTGGTGAGCTTGATTTGATTAGACGGTTGGTTGATTCCGACAGGCATGTTGGCTAATTATGGAGTGTGATGCGGGTCTAGTCGTGGTTGGAGTGTAGGTGTTGGGCGCAAGCTATTCAAGTTGCAGGACATTTTGGTGGGGTCTGCGCAGGTTCACTCACTATGGCTCGGATAATGCGCTAGGCCCAATGCAGAACATGCAGGTCCAGCTCTAGCTTCCCAGGACAGCCACGTGACAGCTCGGCGGCAGCAGCCTCTATCGTCTCGCCACGGCTTCCATCTCAAGACGCCCGGAATGAGGCTGCAAGCGTGGTGACGTCGATGATACTTACATGTCCATGGCCGTCTGGTGTCCTGCCAGAAGCGTCGATCAAGGCTGTCGTGAAACGCTGAGCCCATGTGATGCTGGAGCTCGGACTGTCCAGCCACTCTGATAAGCTGCTGGGATGCGTCATGCTCCGTTGCCTAGACAAGCCGCGTCTGCTCCACAAGAGCTACCCGTACCTCCACCCATCCTACTCATCTTCCCCATCCATCATTGCTCTTCCCCATTCATCTCTCCTCTTCCCCATCCATCATCGCGTGCTTCTTCACTGAATTGTAGAGGTGCTTTTCTTCATCCACTCATCGACCGCAGAGCTCCGGAAGCTTAGCAACCCCCATCATGAAGGTAGCCGCATCGGCGCTCCTCGTTGGAGCAGCTTCGGCTGCCGTTGCGCCCCAGCAGCAGCAGATCCTCAAGTTCCCCGACTCGTTCAGCGAGCTCAAGGAATCTTCATGGAGCAAGCCTCTCCAAAACCTCGAGGAGAGCCTCAAGTCGCTCACCAGCGAGGCTCGCGCCGTCTGGGACGAAGTCGCCATGATGTTCCCTGAGAGCTTTGAGAAGGCCGCTTTCTTCTCTGCACCCAAGCCGCACACGCGCAAGCATGACAGCGAGTGGGACCACATCATGAAGGGTGCTGACATCCAGAGCGTCTGGGTCGAGAACGAGAACGGCGAGAAGGAGCGTGAGATCGACGGCAAGCTCGAGCAGTACAGCTTGAGGGCCAAAAAGGTCGATCCCAGCGTGCTCGGCGTCGACAAGGTCAAGCAGTACTCTGGATACCTCGACGACGACGACGAGGACAAGCACCTCTTCTACTGTGAGTACCCGCATGGCCATTGTGCACATCTCGTGTATCTAACACTGCCCAGGGTTCTTTGAGTCGCGAAACGACCCCAAGAACGACCCCGTAGTGCTCTGGCTCAACGGCGGACCTGGCTGCTCTTCGCTGACAGGTCTGTTCATGGAGCTTGGCCCTGCCTCGATCACCAAGGACCAGAAGGTCAAGCACAACCCCTACTCTTGGAACGCCAACGCCTCCGTTATCTTCCTCGACCAGCCCGTCAACGTCGGATACTCATACTCGGGCGGCTCGGTCAGCAACACTGTTGCTGCTGGCAAGGACGTCTACGCCCTGCTCACGCTCTTCTTCAAACAGTTCCCCGAGTACTCCCACCAGAGCTTCCACATCTCCGGAGAGTCGTACGCTGGTCACTACATCCCCGTCTTCGCCTCTGAAATCCTGTCCCACAAGAAACGCAATATCAACCTCCAGTCCGTCCTCATCGGAAACGGTCTAACCGATGGTCTCACTCAGTACGAATACTACCGTCCCATGGCCTGCGGTGAGGGTGGCTGGCCCGCTGTCCTCGATGAATCTCAGTGCAAGTCTATGGACAACGCCTACCCTCGTTGCGCCAGCCTCATTGAGAACTGCTACAACTCCGAGTCCGTCTGGTCTTGTGTGCCCGCATCAATCTACTGCAACAATGCTATGATCGGCCCCTACCAGCGCACTGGCCAGAACGTCTACGACATCCGCAAGCCTTGCGGCAGCAACTCCCTATGCTACGACGAACTTGACTGGATACAGGGCTACCTCAACAAGAAGGACGTCATGAAGGCTGTCGGCGCTGAGGTCTCCAACTACGAGTCCTGCAACTTCGACATCAACCGTAACTTCCTTCTCCAGGGTGACTGGATGAAGCCCTTCCACCGCGTCGTTCCCGGTATCCTTGAGAAGATCCCTGTCCTGATCTACGCTGGTAACGCCGACTACATCTGCAACTGGCTCGGCAACAAGGCCTGGACTGAGGCGCTTGAGTGGCCTGGTGCCAAGGGTTTCAAGAAGGCTGAGATGGAGGACTTCAAGATCAACGGTGACGGCAAGACCGTTGGTCAGGTCAAGTCCAGCGGCAACTTCACCTTCCTGAAGCTCAATGATGGTGGTCACATGGTCCCTTACGACCAGCCTGAGGCGTCGCTTGAGATGCTCAACAGGTGGTTGTCTGGTGACTTCTGGGAGTCGTAGATTCTTTCCATGTAGATTTAAGTGGTTGAAATTGGCATTGACAGAAGAGATTTTTCTGTAACTGGGAAGGCTTTCTGCTCGTTGCTTGTATCGTAGACTTGACTTGATTTTGTGTCTATTAGCCATCTATACAAAGAATCATACAATTTTCTATCGCAGTAACAACATAGTTTTTGTGGGCTGTGCCTTGTCACGCTCAGCCTAACCTCGCAGCTCGCGTCGTTGACGTCCATTAGCGCCATCTGAACGCTATCTCGCCCATATTTTCATGAGACGATTGTGCTCAGAACGTCAAACAGGCCTAAATATTTAACTAGAGGGATGCTAGATGCAACCATTACCTTTCGGAACTTTCGGGCATCTCGCGAGATTTTCCGTCTCTACATTCATCCGCACAGAGAGAAGAGTATCTCGATGCAGCTACTATGCGAGAAGAGCTTTTGCGCGCAGTATCACCAATACCGCTCAGACTCAGATGCTTGCTACACGCCCCACTCAGTTCATTCGACCACCACTATCATCGAAAATCTCTATGCTTCATCGTCCCCTGAAAGAATGGGTCCATCTCTCCGACGGACTTAGCTCAGCAAGCAGCCTGGTTAATACCCTGTACTCTAGCACTGGTGATGTTAGGAAGCTGAAACATGACAACTCGGCGTGTCTGATGCCAGAAACAGAAAAAATGGTATTGGTAATGTAGTGTCGTCTGCACGAGGCAAGGAATGCATTCCGGAGGGCGCGGGAAGCTAGTGAAGCAGAGAAGAGGGCCGCCACAGTTGAAGCGAGCAGGGTCGCGTGGGCGATGTACAGTCATGCGCGTTACTTTGTGAAGGGATTGTGGGACCCTAACAAGTGAATTTTGTTAGAGTCGTTCATAGTATGGCGATATGCTAGAGATCGGTACGTTTGGATGTCAGATTTCAAGTCCAGTTCGATGTAAGAAATTACCTATAGAGCCGTGTGATACGAACAGACGTAAAGAAGAACAGCATAACCTTTACTGCGAGTGGGGACTGGCAAGATGAGCGTGTTTGCAGATAATGATAGATTCATCAATCTGACAGAAGGGTATCGCAAGTTCAGCTACCACTAAAGTATCGAATACGCAACCTTGCATAAACGCGTGACCTGTACAAAGTTTGCTGATAAAACGAACGATGGATCGCTTAGATCTTCTCGATTTCAAGGATATTGCCCTGTGCGTCAGTGGCGAACTTCTTCTTGACGAGCGAGGCGTTTCTCGGGTTTGGCGCGTTGAAGATATCGTCAATCTCCTCAAGCGTGCGGTTTTTAGTCTCGGGAATGAAGAGCCAGACAACGAAAGCCTGGATCGGGCACCAGCAGGCGAAGACAATGTACAGCCTCCATCCGATCTTCTCCAGAGCAATTGGGTAGGCAAATTGATTGATCATCATAGCCGATGTGAGCGCCAAGTTGGAGAAGGCCATGCCCTTGGCACGCATCTCGAATGAGAGCACCTCAACAGGGTATAGTTGCTGAAGCGGCGTGATGCCGAAGGCGAAGACGGCGTTGAAGAGGAAGACCAACGCAACGAAGGCATTACCGGCAGGAATACTCTGGGTCTTATTCTGGTAAGAGACAGCGCCGATAGCTCCGGCCCAAATAACGGTTACAGCCGAGAATGCGCCGATTAACATGGGCCGACGACCCAGTTTGTCGACACAAAACGCGCCAGCAACAGCCTGCGTATCAATCTTCAGTGATCATCTCATATAATTCCCAAGCAAGTTTACTTACGAAAGCAAGCTGCATACAGCTCTTGCCCAAGTTGATGTTCATCTTCTTGATCTCGTCCGTGACGCCCGCAGATTCAAGAACACCGGAGATAAAGTAGTCGACAGCACTATTTGATGCAAATCCATAGTCAGCCTCGTCTCTCCTTACACAGCATCTGAAAGACCAACTTACCCGTTACCTGCCCATTGACCAAAGATAGCAACGACGCAATTGCATGCAAGGCGGTAGCGTGCTGGGCGGGTCTTGAAGAGAGAACCGTAGTCCCACCATCGTTTGTCACCACCATCCATGTTAAGGTACTCCTCATACTCGCGGATCTGCATGGAAACCCAGATACTGTCTTCGTTGCCGCAACCATGGTATTTGGCAAGAATTTTCTTGGCTTGAGAATGTTTACCGCGGGTGTATAGCCTACATCAAAGTCAGTATACCTTCGCACCTATGGCATGCAAAGAAAGCAGTATGATACTGACCAGCGAGGACTCTCCGGGAGGAGAAGGGGTAGTACGACGATCAGGGCTGGGAAAAGCATCTGAAGCCAGACGGGAATCGTCCAGGATTGGTTGCCTGAGAGATTGGCTGCTCCACGTGTGACACCGGCTGCAAGAAGCGATCCAACAAACCAGAAGGTATTGTAAAGACCAGTAATGATGCCTCGATGAGCTGGATGCGCAGTTTCGATAACGTGAAGAGGTCCAGCCGTTGTCATGATGGGCACCGCGAAGCCGAGCAAGAAGCGGCCACCCATGACTAATTGATAGAGTGCGAAGTTAGCAAACATTAAACGAATTGCATCTGATATGGGATTTGCTTACATTGGCCAACAGGGTTGGACGCAGGAGCAGTTGACTGGATGATTACACCAGTGCAGCCAAGGACTCCTCCAATCACCATACCAATCCTACGGCCCCAGGTATCACATGCAGGGCCGATGAAGGGAAGGGCGACAACACCACCAATCTGGTACATTGAAGTCACGATGCCAGCCCACGCTCCCGTACTTTCGACGTTGTAATACTCCTTGAATGTGTTGTTGGTGAGGAGGGAATTGAACATGGATCCGTCGAAACCATTGCATGTCGAGCAAAAGAAGCCAACAAATGCGCAGACATAGAGTAGCATAGCAGAGCTAGAGAAACGGACTACAGGCTCCTTCAACTTAGCCTCTGCTATGGCTTCAGAGCCAGAGATGATGGCAATGTCAGCCACGGCACCTTTGTGGTCCTGCCAAAGTGTAAGTAAAGTCGACGTTTTATGATGTGGAGATGGTCCTTACGCCATTCTCTGAGGTCGTAGTGACATTGCACTCCTTGATGTCCGACATTGCTGCGGTGGAGATACTCCAGATGAGCTGTGTTGGATACAACTGGGATGCAGCTGAGCTATTAAACAAAATCGGAGATGCACAAGGGTATGCGTGCAATGGTCAGATTGCCGGGCTATGGCCCGCGATGTCCGGCTAATGCTGCATCCCAGCAGCTTGCTGTCAAAGTCGCAATTCTGGAAACATGTTTCCGAGCTAAATGACCACGGACCAGAGCCCTCCGTGGCCATTTAGCTCCAGCATCTCAAACAAGCCTCAACCGTCCCGTCTACGCGCAGACGCCACACACTTGGAAAAAAAATAGTCAAGTGTTCTGACCGCTCTGTGGCAGCTGCCACTAGTTGAAGCCGTCTCCAGCACACCGACCACATTCCTGATAGCGATACCGTAAAACGCGGGGGATCTCATGGGGCCCCGAAACCCGGGACATATCCTGGTTCAGCAAGGGTCATCCCACTTTGCTGCCCTCGGCAGGCCTGCTCCAATGAATGCGCACCAGCGTTGAAGGTAGATCTTCCACTCCCGAGTATGCCTCTCGCCTGAGAACTAGAAGGGTAATCCTTAATATGAGCAGGTAACATCCAACACACGCTGCAACGTAGATCGCTTGTACCAACAAAGGCGCTGAGCGATCTCAGCACAAGGCTATCAGCATAGTCGCACTGTATGAAGAAACGAACGCTGGCGTGCGAGATCGCCTCAGGTGAAAGCAGGGCCCATGTTGAAAGTAGCGGTTTTATCCGCGAATGAGCTTGAATGATTGCCGCGAGCGCATGGTGCAGCATAACCTAGAGCGTTTGCTCACAAGTCGCTGATGCTTGATCCCGCGTGATAGTTGATTGGAAACGCCTCGCCACATGTCAGGGGTCTGCAGTGGAAGTCAATTCGATGTGAGCTAAAGGTTTTTGCATTAGTGTGCTATGGACGAGTGATGGGGGTGAGGATATGGTGTAACGGAGGAATTCCCATCCCTCACTTGTCCAGCCGCAAGCGACGGCGCTACTGTGACCTTCCCGAGGTTTTCACCAACGGGGACAAGCACTACGGAGAGGTCGTCTCCGCGTCGACTTCGGTCAAGTCAGCACCTTAAACTAACTGTTCCACAACGCCTTCATTGCTCGCCTCGAAACGAACCGTGACTACTTGGCTGAATAGCGACGTGTGGTGTGCGATGGGTGATTATTGATCCTGCCAAGGTGAAGTCAGCATATCTTCTATCTTCTGGCTAGCGGTAACCCGGGCCGGTTTGATTTCGCGCTAGATGCTTGCACTAAGATCCTTCGAACTAGACACATGCTATTGAAGTCTCGTGGTTTCTCTAAACTTCGTTGCGGATGCATCTTCTTTGATTGACTCTCAAGACTTTCAGCAAAAGGCAGTTCTGTTCCGTTTTTCACACTTACATGCTGGGCTAGATGTAGTACTCCAAGGGACTAGCTGCACCAAAATCACTCCAGTATCTCGGATTCGTTCGCGACTTTTTCGTAATCTATACCTCGTTCTACCTCAGAAAGATTCTGGTCGCTAGGACCCGCGGAAAGACAACAGGTAGACCGCAGAGCACCCAGTTTCTAACGGAACCACGACAAAAAGGAACCAACAGACGAAAGGTACATCGTACGTTTCCGTGGCGTCGAGCTATATCAAGCATCTGGATACCTACGAGACGAATGGTTCCCAGGGCTCTCATCTTGTCGAGCTCCGTCTATATTGGTACCGACCAGCATTTCCGCAGCGGCATCTAGCCGCGTCCCATGGTCATGCATAATTCACACAGAAGCTCTTGCCACTACGTGCTGGATCTCGGCGATCAGTTCTACATTGCACTCGCCCATCTCGACAAGCCAACTGGCCAGCCCCGCAGTATAAACGGTTACGGCCCAGAAATTACGCGCTGGGTCCTCATTGCGGGTGCTTTCAAAGAGCAGGTTGAGATCTTCAAGACCTAGATTCACCTCGGCATTTGTCTCCGCCAAACGACGCCACAGAGCCAATACCAGCTCACGAACATGGCCATCTTCGAGCTGCGTAGCGAAGCAGTACAGCTTTATGAGTGAGCTGCCGTCGCGAAGAACATGTTCTGGAAGTTCAGTCAGCCCTTTAGATGGGACGCAGTTTAGGTTTGATTGGGCGACCGCAATAGACGAGCAGTGAAGCTGCACTTGTACTTCAGTATGGTTGTCTGCCGATCGCTGGAACACAGCAGAGCTCCTGAGAAGGTCCACGCGATCAGCCATAGGATTTCCGAGTGATAGGTTATGCGCATCCACAACCTCCGTTACAAAACTTTCGATTTGTGCTGACCGTAGTTGATCTATGTACCTGTTCATGTCTGCCCGATTGCGAATGACGTCTGGCGGCACCCACCCACCGATACGGTCGTTGGATATGCGAGCCTCAGACGGCCCGGCATGCGTCTGCATCTCGTTAGAACTAACGACTTCTCCTGTACGACGAACTTGTTCTTTTTCGGCGCTGTGTTGCACGCGACAACGACGAGGCTTTGTAGCCAGAGCCTCCGAATGCCGAGCTCGCGGTGCCTTGGGCTTCTTCGTATACAATATGTTGATTGGATAAGTAAGATGTTTTGCCATCCAAGCACCTCGATGTTGTCGTACACGCTTCTCCATTGCTGCTGGACCGACGCACCGCCCATACTTCTCGTTGTATGCTTTGGCGACACCCGGCCATGGAAGTGGGCCGTACGTTTCCGACGAGGCACCAAACGCATCTGGCTTGTTGTTGTCGCGTGTTAGAATGATAAAACTGATCTGCTCGTCTGAATGACGCTGCTTTGCTTCTTTATTTGTGAGAGCCATGGCGTAATGAGCACTATTGTGCGCGTCCTTTAGTGTACCCATCATCATTGTGTCCTCATGATCGTGCTCGTCCTCATAATCGTCCGGCTGATACTCATCTGCACTGTCATCTTCACTGTCACCTGCCGCGTCTACGGCAAGTGAGCTGATCGAGTGATGAGCTGGAGATGTGCCTTCGTTAGACGTCAGCTTCTTCATAGCGCGCGACAATGCGCTTTTGGGATTTCTTATCATAGCATCATGTTTATTTGAAGACACCATGACGATAATGAGGGCTATTGTGAAGTAAGATTTAGTCAATGGCAGTATGGAAGAGTGTTTTTACACTTGAATAGTCTTTTTGTGTGTAACTGACGTAAAATTCATTTACTGGACGTTATGTGTTCATACCGAGAGCTTGCTACTACTTACCATCCATGTGTCAGCAGGAGGACACTGTTACACGTCGCAAGTGACTTATTAACTTGAGTGCACCAGAACCACCTAGGCTTTTCTAGCATTCACATGAGACGTCGAAGTGGTGGAAGCACCCGAATTCGGGTTAAACGTAGGGATGCGCCAGTACGCTGTAGGTGCACAGTGTCTGCAAGTTTGGTTCAAACTTGATGGAAGTATCCAGAGTAATATAGAGGGCGAAGGAGGCTGTAAGGAAAGACACTCGCGTTCGCTACGATTGTGCGCATAACGATAGAACATATTGAAAAATGAAAAGGTTAAGGAACAAGGGATTACCCAGGGAAAGACGCCAAGTGAATGTTTTTACCGCCTCAGCTAACAGAAAACCTCTTTCCTATCACCTGATTCTTACCAGGTATGCAGAACTTTGTCTTCAAAGCCGCCCACGTCCTTGGCTCTTTCTTCAGACGCACTAAAAAGATTGCAACGTCCCCTTTGATGGAATGCAGACTTTGGAGCATATCGCTCGCGCTCTTCGAAATACCGTTAAGATGTGAACGGATTTGTTCTCCAGCAAGCCCAGCATCTTGGCACACGGTACGATGCACCTCGTTGTAAACGTACAAGTCTTGCATGGCCCCTTCCATAAGCGGTTCTAGCTCAAGCGGTAAGCTGGCTATGCCAAAGGCGTAGGGATCAGAAAGGGACTGGAACAGAACTTGGTAGATGTGCAGCATCTTGAAGGCGCGAGAGAAGAGCCGGTTTAGAGGTGCTACTTCACTAAATATCGCGTTGTACAGATGTTCCATTTTGTGCAATAGAGCGGCCTTGTCATTGATAGAGGCGGCAGCGGATGAAACCTCAGACTCCAGGCTATCGATAAGTGTGGTGAAGGTTTCGTTAAATTGTTCGTTTTCGTTCTCGATTTGAGAAGCGTGTGACAAGATGGAAGCGACTTTAGCTTCATTGGCTGTCATGAGCTTTGCTTCTTGTGCACGGAGGTGAACAAAAGTTTCAGCTGCACGTTCGTTTTCTGCCTGTAGTTGCTGAATCGTGGACTGATGCTGGTCCAGCTCATTCTGCAGACGTTCAATCTTGGTAGTTACTTCATTGAAGGCGATTTGATCTTTGACAGCGAGAGAAAGATCACGCTGATAGCGTTGGGCACGCCGTCGAGAATCCTCGGAAAGATCACGGTAATAGTCGATCTGGCGATGAGCTTGTTGGAGATCGACCTTGAGAGCCTTGAATTCTGCTGGCTGGTCGTGAATCTCAGCTTCCTTTTCCTTGAGTTTGGCTCGTAGGACATCGTTATCGGCTTGGAGATCGTGCTCACGAGCTTGTATCTCATGGATGTATTCGCGCGCTACGTTGAGCTCGCTCATCTCCGAGAAGTGGCTCTGAATATCATTTGGGATGACGTCTTCGATTTTGTAGCCTTTACTTTTGGCCTCCTCAATGATCTGAGATATCTGCTTTTGCATACCGCCTAGCGTAGACATGGTTCTAGTGGTGATAGTGACTTGCTTTCGGCGTTCGGTAGGATCTGCGAATTTCAACCCTTGGAAAAGACCAAGGAGGAGTTACGTACGGGACTCAGATAAAACCTGGTTTTGACATGATTTGCTAACAATGTAGCTGTTAGAGTGCAGTGCAGATGAAACCGATAGAAAAGTGAGTCTGTATCGTGTTTGTACAGCGTACCCATCTGAGACACCGCGCAAACCCAGACCTGTGAGAGTACTTTACGTGTTTCTTACATGAGGGGCTACTCGTGGAGTATCTGCATTTCGAACGGAGAAAGTTACGGAATTATCTTGGGATTAGGCTTGATGTGCGCGTAACCATGCTATAGGCCTTCAAATAGACCGCTGTATCATAGCTACCGACCCCAGTTTGTTATTCTCTGGATATCCACTCTCCTTGTCTTTCATCCCGGAAACTACTGGCAGCGAGATAGACTGGTAGCTTGTCGTGAACGCGAAACGCGACAGGTATCTGTACCATGCTTGGGTTGATCCCGTAAGCGGTCTGTAAATGATCAGCAGTTGATCCGTAAATCCATCTTTTATCTATCTAATCTTGCGCCAAAAGACATTAACTTGATGCCCGCTCGGTAGCCACCCGCGCAACTTAGATGCACTGTTAAGCTATGCAGATAACACTGCAGACGTATGCTTCCGCAGAGTTTCAATGATTTCTGTAACCCTGATACTATCATCAGTACGTAGGCGCAACCGGCTCTGAGTCTCACGAGTAAGATATAACCCAATGACGCGGTAAAGCAAAGAGTATTCGACGGTGCCGTGTGGTCGAAAAACGGTGTGAATTTTGTCAGAATGATTTCCCTTAACGTTGTCGATTGCAGATTTGGAAGGACGCCGTCAAACCGTGACACGTTCCACCCCGAGATCTGTGCCTCAGGGCCGGCAAACCGGAGAGGATGTCGAGCAACTCAGGTATCTGTAAGAACCAATGTCCGTGCAAAGTGGTGGAGTAGATAAACTCCGCGCTACCGTGTCCGTGCGCGCAATGCAACACCCCACCAAACTAAGATTTTAGAAAAATAAGGCTGTAGAGCCACTACTAATAGCTAATATCGCGAGATTTTGTAGAGTTGTAGTATATATATTATTGCGATCAACTTGTACTACTTATATTTACTTAGTAAGTTAACGTTACGCCCGCAGCGGGTGGTGCGTGCTAGGGCAGCTAGTACAGCTACCTTAGTATTAATATAAGATAAATTAACAACTTTACATTTTTAAAGCTTTGCACTTACTTTTTTTATATAGTTGTATAGCTTTTTAAGCGTTACAAGCTAATTTCTAACGCTTTTTTTTTAGCTGCCTTTTTAGTTTTTTTTCTCTTTTACTTCTTTAAGCTTTTCTTTTTTAATACGCCATTTTTTAGCTTGTTAAAGCTTCTATAATTAAGCTTGCTCTTTTAAGTAAAACTTCTTAGCTTTTTAAAGTTATAGTAGTTATTATTTGTGTTATTAAACTATTTTATTATTTTAAGCTTAACAAACTTTTTTAAGTAACAAGGAAACAGTACTACTGTAGTACTCCTTATTGTTATTATCAAGTAAAAGAGTAAAGCTCTTTTTTTAGTATTTTTATTTTTTAAAAAAACAGAGCTTTTTTAAGCCTTTAACCTCTTTATAAAAGATACTATTTTAGGCTTAGATGTAGTAGAGACTTTAACAAAGCTTTTTTACATTTTTAGTGCTTTAATTATGCACTAAACGGCGTATAAGAGTTTTTACTTTTAAGCTAATAATCTTTACTAAATATAAAAGCTCAGGATTGATTGAAACTAAATGCTTTTTTACAGAATTTTTATAAGATAACTTTAGAATTTAGTAGGTAGATTTTAGTTACTTAAAAAGACTTCTTAATAGTCACTTTTTTAAAAGCTGTTTTCTAGGCCTTTTAAAAGAAAGAAAGAAATTCTTTTTTTCCTATTAGTAAGAGCCCCTAGCTTTTATAAAAGTAAGATATAGCTTCGGCCTTTTAAGACAACCTTTTAATGTAACTACATATTTTGTAGACACCTTTTTAGTAAAAAAAAAGATTTATTGCTAACAACAGGTATCCGGGCTAATACCCCCTTGTTTAGTATTGCTGGCACGCAATTAGTGTGTTGTACGTTTAGACAGAAATAAAGATGCACATTATCCCTTTAACTAACCTTCTTAACTAATAACTATTTACTGCTAACCGCAACTTCTGTTGTCCTGTTGCTATTCTAGCAATGTTGCAGTTGCGGCGTTTAGTGCCTATTTTTAAATATAAATAAATAATAACAGCATTACTATTTATGTAAAGCTCTTTTATTTTTAAAGGCAACTTATAAAATTCTTTTGCTTATTAGTTTGTTTTAGCTGCTTAATAGCTGTCTTAACACGCCTTTGCTCCTTACTAAGCTACTCTTAAGTCTCTTTACTAAAGTTGCATTTGCGCAGAAGAAGATTGCTAAAGTAATATACTTTAACTGCACTTAGGTTATTAACATGCGCAGTGTGTATAGTGTACTAGCTAAACTAGCCTTTTACAGTCCTTGTTGTAACTTTAACATCTATAACACTAGATATATTAAAGATTTCTTAAATATAGTTACATTTTAACTTCTGCACTAACTTAACTACTATAAGGACTATTGCTACTAGCTCTTTTTTAACTAACAGAGGTGGCCGCTTAACAACAGTAAACGCCGGCTTTGTAATCTACTACTATAGCTTCTAGTATAGTGACTTAGTAAGGTCTAACTTTACTTAATATAAGCTATTAGTCTTTGTGTTAAACATAGAGAAAAACAGTCTAAGCATTGTATTATTTGTATGCGAGTTGTTTATATGCGGTACTGTGTGGTGTGGGAAATCCTAAAGGTAAGAAGCAGCAGGCAGGGAGTGTCCTTACCCTCCTCCTCCATCTCTATCGCAATCTTGTTGCCAGCCATAGGCTGGCAATTGCTATTGAACACGTTTTAATTGGTATCGTTTTTAGTACCTTCAGCAAATTTTTTCGACCTTAATTTTTGCTCAGTAGTCTGAGCTTTTCTGCTCTAAGCGCTTAGCGCGTGGACCTCATCCACTCACCGTTTGAATCTTGTTAACTATACACAATCTTTTTTTTTGACTTTTGCGACTAGTTAGTAGAGGGTAGCTGCTTTTCACTTTTTTGGAAACCCCATTTTAACTACAACAACAACAACCACCTTTGACACCTTGAAGAATAAATAAAAGTAAGATAAAAGCTTAGTTAAGTAGGCAGTAAAAAGAAGCTTAAATAACTTATTGTTAAGCATTTAAGGTGTATAAGTTGTATAAAGAGGAAAAACAGCTAATAAGATTTCATAGTTGTTATAGTAATTAATAAACTTTATAGTAAAGTAAAATTTATAGCTGTTTAAAAAAAGTAATTAGTATTTTAAGTAAGTATTTTAAATAGTTATTCTCCTAAAAACCTTATGCAGCTAGGCTAGACTTATATTATTGTTAGTCTAGCTAGGAGGAGATAAGCTAACAAATACCAAGTGTTTTTTATTATTAATATTCTTAACCTAGCTTAATTGTAATGCTCTGACAGCTAACTAAAATATAAAAGCTAGAGATAGAGCTGTACTGTCTGAACAAACGCAGGCTAGGATAGTTACTTACTCTCTATTACTGTCCTAAGTTGCAGCTCTAACTCCTTTTTAGTCGTATATTCTCTTATTGAACACCCTTTTTAACCTTCTAGTTGCTTTAATTATAAAGCCTTTCTTATCTATATTAAGATTTAAGAAGGCCCTATATTGTATTCCCTTATCTTCTTATGTAGTAGCTTAATTTATTTATTTTTAAGGTGTCAAAGGTGGTGGTTGTTGTTGTAGTCAAAATGGGGTTTCCAAAAAAGTGAAAAGCAGCTACCCTCTACTAATCAGTCGCAAAAGTCAAAAAAAAGATTGTGTGTAGTCAACGAGATTCGAACGGTGGGTGGATGAGTTCTGGAAGGAAAGCTCAGACCACCGAGCGATAATCCGGGTCGAAAAAATTTGCTAATGTAGTAGCTTAAAGAAGAGCCTATACTTGGTCTCTGAATTAGCCTTGTGGCGATTGCGGTCTATTCATGCCTGCCAGCGCGAGATGAGATGGGTAGGATTCCTGTTAATGAAGCGAGTAACCTAGCTTTCTAAAACCTCTCTACTAGCTAAAAATAAGGCATTGTTGCATATTATTGCTCGTGTAGGTGGTGTACGTCGTTCGGTAAGCGTAGTAATATATTGTAGGAGCTCAGTTTCTTGGTGTGGGTAGAGGGAAAGGTGGGCAAGTTGGCGCGACTGTGTTTCTCCTCAGTGCCTTCTGATGAGCGTACTACAAGTAACACTATATTTTTCTGCAACCTTTCTATACGAAAAAGTTGCGCTAGGTGCGCGCAACTTGATTTCTTTAATTGCTTTCTGAATTGGATCTATGGTGGTTGAGTTATGACGCGATTTGTGTAGGTGGTTGTTGTGGTGGGGTGTTGCACTGCGCGAACTGTTGCATTGCGCGCACGGACACGGTAAAGCCCCACATTTCGGTAAAACCTTCCGCCGCCCAAAATCTCGAGCCGTCCCAGGAACTTTGCTGCGCAACTACCAAGTCTCACGTCATTACCTCCTGCTTGCCTCCAATCGCTCGTCACAATGTTCGCCGTTCCCGGATGGAATGTTGCCGCGCAGGTGAAGACTCAGGTCGAAGCACCAAAGCCGAAAGATTCCACCAAGCCTGGGAAGAAAGCACACAAGAGGAAAGAGAAGCGCGAGGAGCAGCAGGTCAATACAGATAATCTAGTTGAACAATGGAACATAGCTACTGGAAAAGGCACGCAGGAGAAGACCAAGAAGTTAGAGGTGGATGGTGTAGAGGCGACAAATGAGGCAGCGCAAGAGAAGCGCGGGAAGAAGAGGAAGCGAGGAAAGGCTGGAGGTAACAAAGATAAGGACGTGGATGGAGAAAGCGAAAAGGGAGTTGAAGTTGAGGCTGCGAAGGTAGTCGAGCCTTCAAATGCCAAAGCAGATGCTGCGAACACCACTGAAGAGAAGCCTACAACGGCAGACAGCGAGTCAAAACGTGAGAAGAAGAAGCGCAGGAAGGAATCCAAAGCCGGCAAACTACTCGCTGCGAACGCAGCAGACACAAACCCTACCTCTACCACCGCAGTCTTAGAGAACCTCCTTCCCGAACCCAAAGGCCTAACACCTCTCCAGCGATCTATGCGCAGCAAGCTCGCCAGTGCGCGATTCCGCCACTTGAATGAAGCGCTCTACACGAAGCGCTCTGCCGACAGCGCGTCTCTCTTTAAAGAAGACCCATCGATGTTCGAAGACTACCACCGCGGATTCGCACAGCAGGTCGAAGTATGGCCATCGAACCCTGTAGACGTGTACGTGAACAGCATATTAGTACGAGGCAAGCTACGGAACAAGGATATGCGGAAGGACAGGAGAGGGCCAGCAAAGAACGGAGTTCGCCGAGGTCCAGGTTTTGAGGAAGAAGAGACTACAGCCATAGCAGCTCCCCGAGGCGACGCGAAACCATTACCCAGAGATTTCAAGGGGCACAGCACAATCGCAGATCTAGGTTGCGGAACGGCTTCGTTATCGTACCGCCTACAGCCACACCTCAAGTCCCTAAACCTCACATTCCACTCCTTCGATCTGTCCAAACCCACCGGTCCCTCCGCCGATCTCGTAACTGTAGCCGACATCTCCGCCCTGCCCGTGCCCGAAAACAGCGTCGACGTAGCCATCTTCTGCCTCGCCCTCATGGGAACAAACTGGCTCGACTTCATTGACGAAGCATATCGCATCCTCCGCTGGAAAGGCGAACTCTGGGTCTCGGAGATCAAATCGCGATTCGGACGCGTAGACAAGAAAAACAAGGGCGGCGTACCCATCAACTCGATTGGGTCCCTCAAGAAACCCATGGACAAGAAGCCCCCCAAGGCGAAGAAGGCAAAGGCGGATAAACCACCCGAGGAAGGTCCTGTGGACTCTGAGGACGAAGCAGAACTCGCGGTCAATGTAGATGGCCAGGAGGGCAAGG
Source organism: Alternaria sp. 'sect. Undifilum' (assembly GCA_024321975.1). NCBI lineage: Eukaryota > Fungi > Ascomycota > Dothideomycetes > Pleosporales > Pleosporaceae > Alternaria > Alternaria sp. 'sect. Undifilum'. The sequence continues at coordinate 5,954,302 of JAJJZI010000003.1, forward strand.
AGGGAACGGATGTTTCGGCGTTTGTGGAAGTGCTGCGGAAGCGGGGTTTCATGCTAGACGCTTTACCGGAGAGAGCGGGAGATGCGATTGATTTGAGCAACAAGATGTTTGTCAAGATGCAGTTTGTCAAGGCGGCGCATCCGAGCAAGGGCAAGAATGCCAGGGAGGACCAGAAAGCGGGAGCTGTGGCGCAGAGAGGCGGGGGTATGAAGTTTGGGCTCAAGGGGAAGAGGTTTGATGCGGGAGAGGGGGAGAGCGAGGGCGATGAGAAGGAGGGAGCGGTGTTGAAGCCTTGCCTATACAAGATCAGGTGAGCGCCTCGAGGCGTATGATGGGGACGAAATGGGAGAATACTGTCACAACAAGAAGCGCGTGAGGGTGCGTGTGAAGCCTTTGATCATTCGATCTATCTGATCTTCGTAAAGCTACGTTAATGCATATGAAGCCCTTCGGCTCCAATTCCTGTTCAATGGTAATACATGCATGCTAGTGGATGCCATGTCGTGAGCTCATCAACTCATTGCCTTGTCATCTAAAGACACCATTGAACTAGCCAGGTCTTTCCAAATGGTGGAAAATCTTGCCGAGTACGTCTTAGGCGGAAGACAAGCAAGCGCCATGTCGTGTGGTACTGTAAATATTGGGCTGTTATCCCCACATTCACTAACCACCAATGAGAAAACTTGCAGCATGCTCGACGTTTCCTCCAAACATCTCCAGGGCTTGTATGGCTTCCTGTTCTGAGCAGCCAAACATGCCGGTGAGTTGCTGGATGTGCTCCTGGGGGAAGTTGCTGATGGGTGCAGACGGTACGGGTGCTTTGGGTGCTGTGTGTGCTGTGGGTGCTGTGGGCTGGGCTTGCGGCTGTGCGGGTTGAGACGATGAAGATGAAGCACCGGCATTCGAGTGGCCAGCTGCAGCGCTACCTTTTGGTCGTACAGCACCAGTTTTAGCACCAATCTCTTCTCCATTAGGACCGGAAACAGTCGGCTCGTTCCTTTCAGCCTCCTCGAAGCTCCTGGGAATTTCCGACTCGTGCAAGAAGGGTACTTCCTGACCTTCAAAGCACAGGGCGTTCTTCTCGAGATCGATCTTGGCGCGGTAGCGCTTGAGCATGTCCAGACCGAAGAGTAGATCAACGTCCTTGCCTTCCATGACTGTGAAAGCGCAAGGCATGACTGCGCCTCCAATCTTGATCTCGGCGTGATGTACACGACCCAGGATACGTGCTGTACCGACACCACGTGCCATGCCGGCGTATCGGACGTCCATTAGTCGCATGATACCACATCGTTCTGCGCAGTCGGGGGACATGATGGTGGCCTGGGCGCCGGAGTCGACGAAGGCCTTGACGGGCACGCCGTTGACTTCGGTATTGACGTAGAGCATGTGCACGCGCGTGAATACTGCGACAGATTAGTCTCGGTTCGGCACAGCTCCCACGTATCTGCCGGCTGCAAATGATGTGATGTCATACCTTCAGGGTTCTCGTCGTATGCCTTTTGCAGATTTTCGACCACGCGGTCCTGGCGAATGATGTCTTCTATCTTTCGTTGCGCCTCGACGTTGAATGGGTCCTCGTTGAGCAGGGCGATCTGGTTCTGACGCTCGCGCTCCGACTCCTCGGCTTGCCGTTGCCTCGCGGCATATGTATCTCTCCAGCGGGTGGGGTCGTTGGCGGCGGCGGCGAGCTCCGGGTCGCCCTGGCGCAGCTTGTTCATCTGCTGGGGGTCGTTGAGGACGAGCTGTCGCACGCCCTCTGGATCAGGTTGCGCCGGCCTGCCCGGCTGCTGGAGGTTCCTGTTTTGGCGGGGCGCGGCGCGCATCACGACGGCCAGCATCTCGCCATCCCGTATCCCGGCATCCTCTAGTGTCTGTGTGTCTATCGCCACCGGCTGGCCGTTGAGATAGAGGCTCTGTGACGCCGAGGGGAGGTTGGTGTCGGCCTCGATGAAGCCCTTGAGGTCCTTGACGGTGCTCCCGGGGGGCAGTTCCAGTGTCAGCAGGTCCGTGTCGTCCTGGGTGCCGGGCGCGGCGATAGATATGGTGACGCGAGGCCTGGCAAGCGGTGGGTTAGCAGTCTGCTTGGGGGGGTGGTGGCACAACAACGGTTCCGGTAGAGACTCACATGGTCGTCCGGAGCGGGTCTTGGGGCGTATGCGGGCAGGTCTAGATGAGGCCAAAGAATGTGACACGATGGGTGGTCGAGGTTGGGTTGGGTTGGGCCGGGTCGGAGGTGACTTGTGTCTCGGTGCGCAGTTGCTTGTCGGGAAGGAGGCACTGGGCCGTGGTGGGCTTGTGGCAGCCTTGGGAATGGGCCGGAGGGTTGCTCGTGGTGAGAGAGTGCACGTCGGCCGCTGCCTGCGGGCTGGAAGGGAATGGAACGTAGTGGAGCCGCGAACCCAGGGCCGGATGAATCAGCGGTCAGAGAGCACAGGCTGCATGTTGTGAGCGTTTCGCCTAGGGCACCAAGGCTGTCGCTCGTGATATACCAGCGACGTTTGGGCTGGGGCGGGCGTAGGCGGGCGTAGGCGTGCGTAGACGCGCAGTCGAAGGAGTAGTATAGGTACTACGGCCCGCCGGCATGTGAAACCACGACGCTGGCGGTGCAAGGCCCCAAGCACGGCCAGAGTAAGCGGGGGCAGCCGACTGACTGAACTGGCTGCGACTTGTGCGTGAAGGCCCGACGATATCTACAAGGCTATTACTTTGCGCATACCCAGGCCGTGCTCGACCTGCCGGGATATGTAGCACAACGTCTCGGGCATGGCTTCGACGTCTGCCCAACGCATGCAGGAGGAATCGTCTGGCCGCTGCACCTTGCAGCTAGACCCGGCACAGGATCCTGGAAGCTGTACTGTACCATACATAGTAGGCTGCTGTACTATAGTAGGCTGCTGCAATATAGTAGGCTGTAGCTAGATGCCCTTTGCGTTGCACTTCCCCACCAACACCATCCCACTGCACGTCATTCGTAAATCCATTGCCAGTCAGGGCATCAACAGAATCGAACAGCCCCACTAGCAATGAGTAGCTGCTCCTGTGAGGAACCCGATGAAAGCGTAGAAGGAGCACATACTACGTGTATACAACAGTCAAAGTAACCCCCGCCTGCTCTCTCGGGTCAGCTACCGTCCCCAGCTAACCCGGAACCATGTGCAACGGCAACGCGAAGCGAACCGCTAGTAAAGGCGGGGGCTTAGGTAGGCCGCAGAGTCTCGTGAGTCTTCCAGGAACTTCGGCTTCCTACAGTTGCATCGACTTCCTACAGCTGCATCGACTTCTTACAGTTGCATCGACTTGGCTTCTTGCCGTGTCGTTACAACACCAACTCATCCAACCTTTCGCCCTCGACCGCCAAGATGCCACGAGACTTGTTAGCAGACAAAAGGACGCTCGATGCCTTGCCCCAACTATCAAGAGAGCCGGAGACCGTCTCTAGCCCGGAACTCGTGGAGCAGTCTAGTCTGGTTCCGCATCGCAGCTCCAACATCGCCCAGGAAGGGAGACTCAAGCAAATGGGCGTCCGACCATACGCATCACTGTTGAACATCGACGACCTTGATGACTGCGATTGGCTTGAGCATGCCGCCTTTGATCCGGTTGAAGCTGCATCGCGGGACAAGGTGAGCACAGTAACTTTTTCATCCGTCTCATCTGCCTGTCCAACTTCATGTTCAATGCCTGGATTTCTTGCTCAGTACTACCGTTGGGCTCCGCCAGGCCTCGCGCCATGCGCTCTTCTCCATCACCATGTTACTCAAACATCAACATGTCTCCTAGATCCATGATTGGGATCAACTGGCTTTGTCGTGCGCTAGCTGTTCGCTCTTTCCCTTTTCGCCCGCTCACTCTTTCCCCTTTCGCTCGCTCGCTCCTGTGCCGCGCCCCTTCCTTCTCTCAACTCGACAGGATAGACCCTGGGCTTACAAGCACGACCCCGGCATAAGGCGCCTTCCAGCTTAACGCTAACCAACTGCAGCTCGAATACCGTCTGCGAACCTGCGGTGAACTCTGCAGCGGCCTCTTCTCATCCGCCTACCCCACCACATCAGGGCCATTAGGCGAAACCATCAAGTTGCACTCCTTCCCCTCAATAGACTCATCCGATGCAGACCGGAAGCGAGTCATAATTGCCCACATCATCTCCACCAAAGCAAACTCACCTCTTGTCACTGATGACGCTATGGACTATCCCAAGGACTGGAAGACCAACTACCAACTCACGCCAAATGTAGGACATAATGAAGACGGTCAGACGATATGTCTGCATTCGCTATGTGTGCATCCCAACTTTGCCCGCAAAGGGCTCGGCTCGATACTACTGCAGAGCTATGTGCAAAGGATCAAGGATTCAGGTGTGGGCTCCAGGATAGCGCTCATCTGCAGAGACCGATATATAAAGTTCTACGAGAAGGCAGGGTTCAAGAAGATTGGTCCGAGTAAATGTCAGTACGGTGGAGGAAACTGGGTGGATATGGTGCTGGACTTTGAAGACAGCAGGGACGATGGATGGGAGTACTGAGTGGAATTGGCACATCAACTCGATTCTTTGCACAGTAGCATATACTTTCCTTCACCACTATGGGAGCAAGTCAAGGAAAATATCGCGGAAGCACCACCAAAAGTACAAGACTTGGAAAAAACATGCATATGATGTACATCTCCGAGCCTGTCTGTGTAGTTGGTTGGACTAACAACACCATGTGCAACCAGACACATGGAACATTAACCAGTGTTCGACGCTGAATGGTAGTACGACCAGAAGAAGTAGATAGAGACGGCGTTCATGCCTTTCGTCGTGAACTTCTGGAAGACGTCAAGCCATAGTTCAGGAACAAGGAGGCGAGCGTAGTCTGAGAGGCGCAAATGCAAGACTCAGTATGTCTTTCAAGTACAATCTGTTCGTTCTATGTCATTAACGTACGGAACCTCCCACTCATAATCATTACACGCTCGCCATTGGCCATGGGCAACCCATTATCCTGTTCCACGTCCGTTTGGAGGCTATTGTCGGTAGCTAGTACACTAAAGAATAGCAAGATTGTAATAGGAAGCAGGTAAAAGAACTGCGTCTTGGCTTCCTTAGTAATAGAAAAAGAATCTAATATTTAACGCTACGCGACTGTTGCTTAATAGCCCTGCCCTTAAGCTCGCCATCGACCATGAGCAACCTATTATCCCGTTTCACGTCCGTTCGGAGGCCATTGTCGGTAGCTAGTACACCAAAGAACAGCGAGATCGCAACAGCAAGCAGGTGAAAGAACCGCATCTTGACTTCCCTAGTGACGGAAAAAGGATCCAATGCTCGACGCTACGCGACTTTTGCTCAATAGCCATGCCCTCGACCTCGCTCACCCGCAACTAGCCCGTAGACTTGCGTCGTGGCAAAAGATCGTCATCCGTATCTGCGCTTCACAGAACGATATTATTGACGGTTTACCTAATGCTTGCCAGGAAAAAACAAAGGCCCGCGGGTCATGTGCAAGTACTAGTGACTCGAGATGTAGCGCGGTGGCGTTTGCGGAGGCAAGCGGGACATTCGTCCGAGATGCCAGGTGCTTATTATTATTATTATTATTATTATTATTATTATTATTATTATTATTATTATTATTATTATTATTATTATTATTATTATTATTATTATTATTATTATTATTATTATTATTATTATTATTATTATTATTATTATTATTATTATCCATTAACGTCCTTTTCCAGCCGAAGCCTATGTAGGACGGTGGCGAAGCCGTTCTATGTAGTGTTTATATACATTATTTCTGTAGTGCTGTACAATATTTATGGCATGTACATAGCGTGCTCCTGCTGCTAGCTATGTAGTAGCTATAGTAGCTAGTAGTTACAGCAGGCGCTAGTGCTAAAGAGTAGTTTAGAGAACAGGAAGAAATGTAACAGCAAGCTCTTTTATAAGAAAAAAACAAAAAGGAGACAAGTCGTATATAGTGTAAAAAGCAGGTATAAAGAGCTAGCGTGCTAGTCTAGCTTTTTTTGCTTCTAGTTGTTATTGTAGGCTGTGCTAGCTGCTTTCTTGTACCGAGGTGGACGGGCCAACGCGTAGGACGGGCCAACGCTTACTCCACCAAAATAACACCACCTTTTAACACCTAATAACTTAACTAATATAGATCTAATCTAGGAAGCAATTAATGAAATTAATTCGCGCGCACTAGGCGCATCTTTTATATATACAAAGTTTACAGAAAAGTATAGTATAGTACAATCTACGCTCTCTTAGAGACACTAAAGTGTTTTAACCTTACGCAACCTTAAGTCTTAAAATTAATAGGCCCTCTACCTATAATAGGAGCTAGAGCTCCTATAGTATATTAAACAGCTTACTAGGCGAGGCCTTCTACCTACATAAGCTATAATACGAAATTTTGCCTTATAGATTATAAGAAGAGAAGTTAGATTACATTAGATTAATTGCTTTATCTACTAGTACTCTAATAAGCTTATTTTGAAATGAATAATAGGTATTAATAACAATTACTATAAGGCTAATTTAAGAAGAAAGTATAGCCTCTACTTTAATCTCCTACGCGAGAAAATAGAGTAGTATTACATTAAGGCGTCTTACATATATAATATAGATAAGAAAAGCTTCTTTCTTAGTATTTTAAGAAGATTAAAGAGGATCTTTAGTAAGCCTTTATATAAGTAAAGAAAAAGAAAAAGTACTATTTAAAATAGCTTGCAAAAGTAAATAACACTCCTAGCCTACATCTACGCTAATAGATCTTACCTAGCGCCTACCCTTATATATTAATTAACCTTAAGATTAATACAGGATACCTAGTTATAAGCCTTTAATCTTAAGACTTATTAAGTTTATATCTACTTATTACTCTCTAGCTAGATAAATAATAATATTAGTCTTACGTAGCTTAAATAGGTGTTTAATTATAATACTAAAGTAAAAGCTTAATTCTCTTATTAATTACTTATTCTAGATAGCTATAGATCTTACCTTACTATAGATTTTTTTAAGTACTATAATTAGAATAGGATTCTCCTTATAGTTTATCCTTTTTATTTAACTTACACGCTATAGCCTCTTAATATTGCCCTGTTTAAGCCTCTCTTATTAGCTTACTAGGCTAAGATATTTAGATTTCTAGAGAGGAACTAGGGCCTTACTTTAATAAGTAAGAGGGATTTCTTTCTTTTCTTTTACTAAGCCTAGTAGACGTCTTTTAAAGAAATAACAATCTTAAAAGCTTTTAAGGCTAGAAGTCTCTTACTTTTTAATTTTAAGGTTATATTAAAAAGGTTTAGTATTAAGAGCTCTTTAAGTAATAATAGTAAGTCTTTAGGCTTAAGTACTTTAAATTAGAAGAAAGTTAAACGCCTCTTGCATAAGGTAGTTAAAGATTAAAGTAATAAATAAGCTTAAATGCTAAGCTAAGTTTATTACAAAATCTTAACTTAAAAGACTTTTCTTAAGCATAAAGTTAAGTGCCTACGCAGGGCTCTAATTAATAAAAAAATACGCAAGAAACAAGGCAGGCCTCTCCTACTCTAGGAGCCTAAGGAGTACTAAGGTAGAGCTATAGTCTAGTCTTTAAAGAAGGTAAAGAAGGCACGTAATTACTAGTAGCTCTAAGAGCGCAAGAAGGAGTAGGTACAACACTAAAAAGCTAAAATAAATAGGCATTATAAGGAGATAAGGTAGGTAAAGGTAAAAGAGAAGAAAATAAGGCAATAAGTAAGAGCTACAGCTTAATTAGTAAGGGAGAAGAAGAAGGCTAAGAAGGCTACTAAACAGGCCTCTAGGGTAGCTACTTGCAGGACTATAAAACAACTCTAATAATTAATAAAAACTTCTTAAAAGAGTAAGAAGAGCAGCCTTAAGGCTCTTAAAAAGGCTACTTAAAAAAAGAAGCTTATTATAAGGCCTACAAGTAGTAGAGAGCCTTAAAGTAGTATTACAGCTTAACTAGCATCTACCTTGCGCACAGGGCGCGCGATTAAAACTCTAACTTAATTTCTATAGCTATATATATTATTTAAGCCCTCTAGATTTTACTACTAAAAAATCTCGCGATAGTAGCTATTGTGTAAGGCTCTACAGCCTCAAGTTTAGTGGTGGTTTTGGTGTTCAAACCGCGCGTTGGCCCGTCCACCTCGGTATATATTGCTCGTGCAAGTACTGCTAAGCGCTTTAATATAGGAGGTTGGTATATTAAGTTAGTAGAGGGGTTTCAGTGTAGGTAAATAGTTAGGAAGCCTAGCTATCGTTCTATTGTGTGTGTTCAGTATGGGGGTCGGTATATCGAGTCGTTTGGGGTATTTCGGTGTAGGTAAATAGCTAGATGCGCTAGACCTAGCTATCGTTCTATTGTGTGTGTTCGGTATAGTTCTATTGTGTGTTTTCAGTATAGGGGGTCAGTATATCGAGTTCGTTGGAATCGTTCGGTGTAGGTAGAAAGCTAGATATATAGCTTTATTGCTTTACTAAGGCAATAGAGCTATATACTTAAAAAGGAGCTGTTGCACTGTTAATTTCGTGTGGAGGCCTTCAATTAAACATCTAGAATTAGTTAGCGCAGACTAGGTACGCCGTCCACCTCGGTATTTGCAAAGTTTTTCTAGGTTAATAACTCCTAAACAACTGCAATAGCCTGCGCGCCCGCCACAACGCCTGCGACAACAAAGCAGGCGTTAGAAACTAATCCTAGGAAGGCATTCAATGTTTTGGAGGCGAGAAAAGAGGCTAACCAGACCTTTCGCTCGCCTCGATATGTTAGTGTTCGATGGGGGGGAAGGTGTAGTCACGGTTCTGGGCCATGCATTACCGAGGTGGACGGCGTAACGCGCATGACGGCGTAACGCGCACCCCCACCAAAACAACACTACCTTTCAACACCTAATAACTCTACTAATATAGATCTAATTTAGGAAGCAATTAATAAAATTAATTTGCGCGCACTAGGCGTATCTTTCTTGTATACAAAGTTTGCAGAAAAGTATAGTGTAGTACAATCTACGCTCTCTTAAAGACACTAAGGTGTTTTAACCTCGCGCAACCTTAAAGCTTAAAATTAATAGGCTCTCTATCTACAACAGGAGCTAAAGCTCCTATAGTATATTAAATAGCTTACTAGGTAAGGCCTTGCACCTACATAAGCTATAATACAAAATTTCGCCTTACAAATTATAAGAAAAGAGGTTAAAGTACACTAGGTTAATTGCTTTGTCTACTAGTACCCTAATAAGCTTATTTTAAGATAAACAACAGGTATAGATAATAATTGCTATAAGGCTAATTCTAGAAGGAAGTACAGCCTATACTTTAATCTCCTACGCAAGAAAATTAAGCAGTACTATGTTAAGGCGCGTTATATATATAATATAGATAAGAAGGGCTTCCTCCTTAGTATTCTAGGAAGATTAAAGAGGATCTTTAGTAAGCCTTTATACGAGCAGAGAAAAAGGAGAAGTACAATTTAGGATAGCTTATAAGAGTAGATAATACTCCTAGCTTACATCTATGCTAATAGATCTTACCTAGCGCCCAACCTTATATATTAATTAACCTTAAAATTAATACAGGACACCTAGTTATAAGCCCTTAATTCTAGGACTTATTAAGTTTAAATCTACTTATTACTTTCTAGCTAGATAAATAATAATATTAGTCTTGCATAGCTTAAACAGGTGTTTAATCGCGATACTAAGGTAAAGGCTTAAGCCTCCTATTAATTACTTATTCTAGACAGCTATAGATCTTACCTTACGATAGATTTTATTAAGTACTATAATTAGAACAGGATTCTCCTTACAGTCTATTCTCCTTATTTAACCTACACGCTGTAGTCTCTTAATATTGCTCTATTTAAGCCTCTCTTATTAGCTTACTAGGCTAAGATATCTAGATTTCTAGAGAGGAACTAGGGCCTTACCTTAATAAGTAAGAGGGATTTCTTCCCCCTCTTCTACTAAGCCTAGCAGGCCTTCTTTAAGAAAATAATAATTTTAAAGGCTTTTAAGGCTATAGGCCTCTTACCCTTTAATTTTAAAGTTATATTAAAAAAAATTAGTATTAAGAGCCCTTTAAGTAGTAGTAGTAAGTCCTTAGGCTTAAGTGCTTTAAACTAGAGGAAAGTTAAACGCCTACTACGCAAGGTAGTAAAAGATTAAGATAATAAATAAGCTTAAATACTAAGCTAGGTTTATTACTAAATCTTAACTTAAAAGACCTTCTTTAAGTATAAAGTTGAGGGCCTACGTAAGGCTCTAATTAATAAAAAGACGCGTAGGAAATAAGGTAAGCCTCTCCTACTCTAGGAGCCTAAGGAGTACTAAGGTAGAGCTATAGTCTAGTCTCTAAGAAAGGTAAAGGAGGCACGTAATTACTAATAACTCTAAGAGCGTAAGGAAGAGCAGGTACAGCACTAAAAAGCTAAAATAAATAGGTATTATAAGGAAAAAAGCAGGCAAAGGCAAAGGAGAAGAAAATAAAGTAATAGGTAAGAGTTACAGCTTAATTAATAAGGAAGAAGGAGAAGGCTAAGAGGGCTGCTAAACAGGCCTCTAAGGCAGCTACTTGCAGGGCTGCAAAACAACTCTAACAATCTATAAAAACTTCTTAAAAGGGTAAGAGAAGTAGCTTTAAGGCTCTTAAAAAGGTTGCTTAAAAAAAGAAGCCTATTGTAAGCCCTATAAGTAGTAGAGAGCCTTAAGGTGGTGTTACAGCTTAACTAGCGTCTACCTCGCGCACAGGGAGCGTGATTAAAACTCTAACTTAATTTCTATAGCTATATATATTATTTAAGCCCTATGGATCTCACTACTAAAAAATCTCGCGATAGTGGCTATTGTGTGAGGCTCTACAGCCTCAAGTTTGGTGGTGGTTTTGGTGTTCAAACCGCGCGTTACGCCGTCATGCGCGTTACGCCGTCCACCTCGGTAAGTCATTGACACAAACATGTCTGCGAGGGTGTCTTTTGAAAGACAGGCCTGCGTTTCACCAATTGGAGAATTTTCGAAGAAAAACTCTCCTGGTATCATACACGCATTGTACAAGCGTAGTTTTAAGTGACTTTGTCCCTCTAGTCTTATCTCAATACTCTCAACTTATTAGAGGACTTCGAAGCAATCCTCCGTACTTCTCTATGGATAAACTAGACTCGGAAAATTATGATCACGTCAACCATGCCGTCGGTGTACGAGTAGTTGGCTGATGGCTATATCATGGACAGAGACTTATATCAAGGTGGCGTACCAAGCATGTAGGCCAAGCAACTCATTTACTGTTTCAAGCTCGTCTCCAGCATCAATCATCTCTCACAATAGTCGCCTTAACTCTTGGTATCTTCTTCACGTCGCTGGCGGTGTCTGCAGTGGCAGCCCCAGCCAACAATCCTACACCCAAACCCGACACCGTTAAACGTGCCTCCAGCTGCACTTTCTCGGGCTCCAACGGAGCTTCTGAGGCTTCCAAGTCACAGTCGTCATGCGCAACCATGATCCACTTCAACGTTGCTGTTCCTCCAGGCACAACGCTGGACCTCTCTAGCCTGGCTGACGATACCACTGTCATCTTCGAGGGTACCACCACCTGGGGTTACACTGAGTAGGAGGGTCCTCTTCTTGAAATTCGCGGAAACAGGATCACTGTCAAAGGCGCCAAGGGATTCGTTCTCAAGGGTGACGGTGCTCGTTGGTGGGATGGTAAGGGTGGCAATGGTGGAAAGATCAAGCCCAAGTTCTTCGCCGCACACGCGCTCACAGACTCCTCCATCACTGGCATTACCATCACAAACCTCCTGTCCAGGCTGTTAGCATCAACGGATGCGATGGTCTGACTGTAACTGATATGACTATCGATGCCTCGGAAGGCGACAAGAACGAAAAAGGCCACAACACAGATGGTATTGACATCGGCTCAAGCAACAATGTCATTATCGATGGCGCCAAGGTCTACAACCAGGATGATTGCGTAGCTGTTAACTCTGGTACCGTAAGTATTGGCCTAGTATGATTATCCACACCTGCTAACAAGACGACCAGAAAATCACCTTCATGAATGGTTTTTGCTCTGGTGGACACGGTCTATCCATTGGCTCTGTCGGTGGTCGTGCCCACAACACTGTCGACACTGTTACCTTCTCCAACTCCAAGGTCACCAAGTCTATCAACGGCGTCCGCGTCAAGGCTCGCTCTGGCACAAGGGGCAAGATCAACAAGGTGACCTACAAGGACATTACCCTGTCTGATATTTCCCAGTACGTGATTCCCACTTCTTACTCGTCACCAGATACTAACGCCTTCTAGTTACGGCAGTCTTATCGAACAGAACTACGATGGCGGTGACCTTCCCGGTGACGCGGACATCGGTGTCCCCATCACCGGCTTGACGCTTAACAACGTCACTGGTCATGTCTCCAGCAGTGGATACGACGTCGTTGTCACCTGTGGTAAGGGCTCTTCCACTGAATGGACCTGGACTGGTGTCGATGTGACAAGTGGCAAGACCTATGGCAACTGCACCAACGTGCCCAGTGTTACCAAGTGTTCGTAGTTGCATGGCGGTACGCAGGGCTTTCCATGGGAACATTACGAATCTGGTTAGATTGAGGCGATGTGTAGTTCTTTCTTGGATCTGGCATGTTGCTAGTTCCCTGCAATGTTTCCTTGTGCTGCGCTGTAAATGGGGGTTTTTTTCTCTTGTAGATTTTTAGAAAGGTAAGGGCCTTTTGCTCTTGCCTCCAAGTCGTATAGGCAATACATACGTTTCCGCGAATGCATCGTTTTTCTTAATGTTCCGAAAGTTCTGGTATTACGATTCTATCTGAATTCTAAGGTCGGTACTAGTGGATCACAGTCTTGCTCTGAAATCATGATAGAAGGTATCGCGCGATCTGCATGACCCCTAAAGATAGTCGCTAATACGGCAAAGGGCTGTTACTGTATGAAAACGGAGCAACGATTACGTAGTGTTAATTTAGCGTGTTGGCCAACCTCTTTCTTCTGGTCTTCGCGCTCGCGACCCGTTAAACCTTGCCTGCGAGACTTTACCTAGTAGAGAGAGTACTTTGTGATCAACTTTCAGTTCAGAACTCAACATTCCTCAGTGATTTAGATCTTCCAACCACATGATCAAAATAAAAGTTGGCAAGTTTGTAAAAGAGAATGGCAGTGGCTGCGATCAAGCGGTGGTTGCGCTGAGTCATGCGCCTCCAAGCTTTTACTGTAGTTTACAGTGCCCGTGCGCCATGTGAGCCAGGTCAGCATGTGAGCCACCTGAACATCACAACATCAAAATCATCCTAACTTTAACGCGTTATAACTCTACCACTATAAACCTAATTTAGGAAGCAATTAAAGATATTAAATTGCGTAAAGACAGCGTAATTTTTTTATACTACAAGTTACAAAAAAAATTCAAGTTAATAGAATAATATTATTGCGCCGCTACTAAGGTGCAACATGCTTAAATGCATCCCAGGGACAAGCGCAGCAGTTACTTAGCCTATAATAAGAAATAAAACTAGTAAATTACATAGAAAGATGTATAAAGCAAGGCTTACTACCTATATAAGAAATTTTATAAAATTTTAGCAGTGTAGTTACAAAATAAAAGGCGTCTAAAAGCTAGGTAACTTAGTTTTTATATTGCTATTCTAATAAACTTACCACTAAATAGAGCATAGATATTAATTGTAACTAGCACAAAGCTAATAATAGCGTTAAATATAAGCTCTACTTTAATCTCCTTTACGTAAAGATACAAGAGTACAGTATTAATCAGCAAAATATATATAATATAGATAAGAAAGGCTTCTTTGTTAGCTATACAACTTGCTTAAAAAAAGTCTTTAGTAAGGCTTTTTTAACTTAAAAAGAGCGTACTGCGGCAGTATAAAATAGTAATAAAAAATAAGTAATACTACTAGCCTGCGTATGCACTTCTAGTAAGGCATTACTACCTGCTCTTATCTACTAGGGCACTACTAGGATTTAATTAAGCTAGATTAATAATATTATAGCTAAGCAACACTAGGTTTTTATCTTCTACTTGCCCTTAGAATAAATAAATAATAATCTTAGCCTTACCTAGCTTAAACAGGTGTTTAATTGCTATATAAAGGTAAAAGCGCGACGTAAATAGCAACTTCTAATTCTTAATAGCTATAGTAGCTATCCTACTACTAATTTTATTAATTTTTATAACGCTAATTAAATCTTATTAGCTTTCTTTTTACCTTACTTAACTTATAGTCTTTAGCTGCTTAATATAGTGCTGTTCTTACTACTTTCGCGAAACTATACAACACAGCTTAACTACTATACACAGTAATTATAGAGTATTATAAGAGTTATAAAACGCAACTTCTTTATAAACTTTTAGGCAGCTTAGAGCTCTATAATAAAGTAGAATACTATTTTAAAGAGTTTTTAAGCTATAGGCGTATAGCTAATAAATGTAGAGGTTATACTAAAATGCTTTAACACTACTACTTTAGAGCAAGATAAGGCATTAGAACTTAGATAGTATAGTAATAGTAATAGCTAGATTTAGCTACAAATTTTTTTTAACGCTATAGTTACTAATAAGGTAAAAGTTAAAGCTAAATAGCTATTATAGAGTATATAATTACTATAAGTAAATAATAAGCTACTTTATAACTAAAATAAGAGCCTTTAGCACAAGCTTAACACTAAACAAAAGCGCTAGATAAAACGTACAACACTAGCTATAGAAGATAGCAATAAGTACTACAGCGGCGTAGTTTTTTAGAGTCCTAAGAAGCTTCGCGCAGCCTGCGCGCGTAAGGCAACAAAATAAGACAAAGCTAAGTAGCTATAACTTTAAAAAACTTATAATAAAGACCTAAAAGTAGCTGCAACTTTATACAAAAAGCAGCAGGTAGAGGAGGCTGTAGTAGCTTAATAATGTGCTAAAGAGGAGCGTAATTGTGAGCAAAAAGCAAGGGCTAAGGAACTAGCTACGCGCTAGGCGCTTAAAAAGCAGGAACGCGACGCTATAACCTTATAAAAATCTTATAATATAGGTAAAAAGGCTAAATAAAAAGCCTTACATAAAGCTAGTTAAAATTTAATAAAGTGTTATTGTGTTGTAGTTGTAGCAAGTTGTGCTAACGCTAGTCCTCTAGCTGTGTCTCCTCTACCTAAAACCAGCGTGCGCGGACGCCAAATTAAGACACTAGCGAAATTTAAATAGCATAAAAGACGCGCAAGCCTTAATATAGTAATACACTAAGAAATCTCGCGATAATAGCTTTTGTAAGGGGCTCTACAGCCTCATCTTCTCAATCGCGACTTTTTGTTGGGGTGGCTCACATGCTGACCTGGCTCACATGGCGCACGGGCACTGTACCTAGGGGCTACCTAACGTGCGAGCGCGGCGGCAGCAGCTACAGTTAACCCCTCACTCTTCACTCCTCATTCCGCATACAACAGAATGTATACACTATGCTCCGGAATCCGATCGCCTTGAAGCGCACGTCAACAACAATTCCATACCTTGCCCAGATGCCGTCTAGCCACCCAAATGATCGGTTAAGAACCAAGAAACTTCTATGTTTCACCCTGTCAACGTGAGTTCACATACCGTGCTTCTTCTAACCCCTTCCTGCCAGAAATCTTCCCATTTATCGAATAGCGATTTAACGCTTCTTGCGACCCAAAATATTCTACAGTCTTTGTAACGAGTCTCGCACTGCCATAATCTCATTTTTCGTATCAGGTGTAGCCTCTTGTAATGTCCGGCTCAGCCGCTTTAGATTTTGGATTTGCAGCTCGATGCCGTGTAGGCTGGAATGGATGATGAAGCCCAGGGTCTCTGTGGGATCTGGTTCATGGCTAGAATTATCCGTCAGCACCATCGCGCTCGACATTCCACTGGCACGTACCTGTCGTCATCTCCATCTTCGAACAAGCTGTCGTCGTCGACCTCAGGAAGCGCTCTGAACTTCAGATCCCTCGGCTTGGCCCTAGAACAAGCCTCGTTCAGGTGCGTTATCTGGCAAAGTAGGCGATCTAGGCTTAGCGATGCAGCGTCCACGACCTCCCTCTTGCGTGAGTCGATCCTCGCCATACCCTCAATGTTCGCAAGATGAGCCCACACTTGCAAGTCGAAAGCAAATGCTCTCGTCTGTTCAGTTATCTTCTCAAATGTGAGGTCTTGAGGCTCTGCTGCCTCGACATCGATATACGGCGCGCATGTGCTGCTGATTTGGTCGAGCTTATTTTGTAATGTCGCATACTGATGCTGAAGTTGAGATTGTGCGGTAGGTGATCTTGGGCTCGCGCTTGGGCTCCCCTGTGGCGTGAAAGCCATGCCGCTCGTCGACGAGGGAGGGTTATCTTGATGGATTTCCACTTTGATACTTGGCTTCTTACGGTGCTGCGGCTTTCGTTGACTAGACACGATTGGCTCGCTGGTCAGGTCGTAATCGACCACTTGCGTAACGCTAGGTCGCACCTCCTGTGTGTTGTATCCTCGCTGTGATTCTCTGGCCCTTCTGCCAGCTCCTGAACTTGATCTTGTCCTTCCTGTTGTTTCAAAGACAGGAACGCCGAGTCGACCAGACTTTGTGGGTTGATTAGAAAACCTTGAAGTGGAAGCTGTACCATGCCGGCTGTCATGGTAGCGTTTCATCTCTCGTTCCCGAATCCTCCGGTCCCATTTCGTCTTCTCTTCTATGTGATCGACATAGCTTCCTGAACGCGACCGAAGGTGGCTCGGATTTCGATTATGTTCGTCGACTTCTAGGAAGCCAACTGAAGATGTTGCCATAGTGCAGAGCAGCACCAGGAGAAGCAATCGGGTTGGTCAAGAGCGTATTCTATTGCGCCGGTCGAGACGCGCCTGTGTCGATAACGAAGTACTGCAGCAGCCACCGGTATGCAATTAATGTTTTTTCTCGCACTGCCTCCTACTGTCGAGAGGATTTGTCAGTGAGGTGGAGAACTCAACAGAAACGAAGAGATGAAGGGAAGTCATGCACATGTAACCAGTGCGACCCAAATGCCTGATTAGGCAGTGCGATTCTGACATCTTTGGGGGCCGTTGGGGGCTGAGTACCACTAATCGGTAAGTGCGGCTGTGCATACAACCAATGTTCCCACGACACTCCACACCAATGTCAACGAGCTGATGTTCGCATTAGTTCAGCCACATTAGCTCGTGGGTCATGAGGCCACCTATCCAACATCAAAGATCACTTCAGCTTTGATGCTCTCTTTTGATACATCACATCGCTCAGCCTCCGTGTAACCAGGCTCGTACTCAAGACTCGCACTACATCTTATACGACATCGCGAAATATACTTTCTGCTCTCTGCAGTTGCAGCGGTATTATAATCGGGTCGCGCATAGCTCAAACGTTCTTCCCGACTACGCCGTATGCGGGCTTAATGCTGCTGCGTCCTCGAAATTGCATCTCAACCACACCTTTAAGATAATCCAGCGTTCATTCTAAATACTCCATGGCTGAAGTTCTAGGTGTCATCTCCGGCCTCTACACAGCAGTAGAGGCTCTGCGTACATTTTCAATACAGATTAAACCATGGCGGCTACTATCCGAGCGACTATTCGACATCATAGATGGCCTCGATTTTGCAAAGCTCTCTCTTGACAGTTGGCAATAAAAATACGACATCCAAGTGCATCGACCTGATATTTATACCAAAATCTTATTCGGAAACGAGGGCCATGAGCGCATTACAGCAACAATCGGTACCATCAGCAGGATCACTGAAAGTATCAAGAGTGATACCAGCCGAGTTAGAGGCCTTGCTCTGAAGGTTCAATACAAACTAGGCTACTATGGGGATAATCAGGGTATCGGCAACGAGGAGCGAGCCAAGGAATGCCTCAAGACGATACAGCGTAACAACGCTTGGTCACGCAGGTTTGTCTTGAGCGTTCTAGGGAAAGCGAACGACCTTGAGATACGCCTCAATCAGCTGCACCAAAAGCTCGCCATGTTGGAACGCTTTTCCGATTTCTTCTTCGAAAAAGAACACGCGGACATTTTCTCAGAGATAAAACGACTCCCTGGACGGCGTGTGATAGTCAAGATCGGCGATGGAAGGACGGACACAATTCAGAGCAGGCTCCTAGATGCTGTTCGTGTCCAGAAAGACGCCGAACGGCTATACCGATGTAATAAATCCAGCCAAGATAGTCGACTTCACATTGGTATCTCAGTACCTCGTATACATAAGCGCGACTTTGCGTTTCTATTTAGTATGAATGGGACGAGCCATGAAGTCATTGTCCAGCCTGTGACCATCAAGGCCGTCCACGATCCATCTATGGTCCTAAATAACCTCGCTACTGCCGTGTCAACTCTTGCGAAAAGAATGCAGGACAACTGCTACATCGTACCACCGTTTTTGACATCGGCAGGCTTCATCGTCAAAAACCCACCAACAACCCTTCTTTCTGATCTAGAGTACAAAGAAGCTTTATCGAGTGTAATCCGTGATAAGAATGCCTATCTCAGCTCACAAATGCTATATTCACAAGATCAAAATGCGATAGCGACTGGAATTGCGCAAGGCTGTTTTCGACTAATAGGGAGCTAATGGCTGTCTTTCCTTGACTGTTTGAACATACGCTGGCGGAGAACTAAGGATAGAAAGTGGACTAGCATGCTAACCGCAGCGCCTGGTCAGTCATTGACGACACGCATCCTGGAGCAATGCCACGAAGTAAACCCTGAGAGGAGAAACAGCTGTGACCTCTCTAAACACGTTTAAATCTTCCGCATCGGACTTGTTCTCGCTGAGATAGCGCTCAAAACACTATTCTCCTACATTGATTTCGACACAGCGACACACAAGACGAAGTTGTTTATTAATGATGGCGAGGAGGTCAGTGCCTATGAAGTCGCATCGCAAGTTGACATGAAGAGCAATGTTCTCTTAGGAAACATGGTGTTTTTCTGCCTTAATGTTCTTTAGGATGACAAGGTCATGGATGAAAGGAGCATTGAAGGTAGTTATTTCCAGGACGTACTCAAGCAGGCGGAGGAACTCGAAAGGATCTTTGGAGCTGATAGGCGAAGAGGTGGCTTGAGTCCAGGCTCAAGCCTAATGGGAAGTGGGTCAAATACACTAAGATCAGCTGGGAGCACATATGTGTATTGATAAGATACTCGAAGTCTCTGTAGCAATACCTGCCTAGAATCCTCTATTCGACAGAGCCATTTAATGCAGACGGCGACTTTGAATTGAACTTGAACACGACAAAACTTACACCGAAAATTTCAAGCGTCGCATATCATTCTGTTTCCGAAGAGCGTACGGGGCTGAAATGAGCCGTGTGTTGGCGTCTCTATGCATGAATTGAGGTGCTAGCATTATATGACTTCTGCCTGGATGGCCTAGGGAGGTGCAAATTCTAGTATGCTACTCAGACTAAGACATCAGAACGGTCACACCAGGTTAACTTTATAGGGAAGATTTACGCCAATCCTGAGAAATTGTTGATAAGCTTGCCATCACGCCTGAACTCGCTAATTGTTAGAAACATAGCTTCGGACCCTAGAGATCTGAAATGCGCCCATCTTGGATGAGTGATAACTACTGTGGGATTTGATATGATGACTCCAAAAACAAGACCTCCGCAGACGCTTCGCAGATTCAAGTGGGGAGACGTATAATTGACACGGGTGCCAAATCTCGCTCAGTTGGGCTTAGGTACGTAGAGAGCGAATCCTAGGTCATAGACTGGCGAGAAACGCCAGATTCCATAAAAATTATTAACACAACACCTATCGATCCGGATATTAACACATTGCTACTATTGATTGTAACTAACTATTGAGACAGGATACTGTGTATACGAGGCAGCTGTTAAGGGACTCTACATTCGTTTGTTGAGGACCTAGGTAAGCAAACGACCTCCTGAACAATAGAGGGAGAGAACATGGTGCCTCGTGGCGATTCTCAGATTGGAAACGAAGCCTGGATGATGTGTGAGGCCGCCAATCTTTATATGTTCCGACGTTACAGGTGGTACCTCGAGCTTGTTGCAGTGGCTTCTCGTCTAGGTCGAAAGTACGTGCCCGGTGTGGTTTCTCATCGAAACGAGACTATCGCGTCGCACGAAGCAAATGATCCTTCTATTCAGGAGATCGAAATTGCTGACCTTCGCTTGTCATGCTGAGCAGACTTGCCAACAATTAATGCAGATCAAGCTCATCAATCAAGCTGGACAAAATATGTAGATTAATCAAGCTAATCCAGTCCCTCAAAATTTTGTGTCAATCAAGCTGAGAGGAGCTAGATTGATTGATAAGATTGATGAGATTGACAACTGTGCGTGAGGCTGTTGTTGTTGCAGTAGGAGCAATCTCACGATACTTTTCTAGGGTTGAGGTTCGCAACAATATCTTGAAAAAAATACTACAACGCCACAACGCCCTATAAGTATATATATATATATATATAAAAGCTTCATAATCTTTGTGTATTAGGCTTGGTTCAAATATTACAGCAAGAACTCCTTATATTAGCGTAGTTATACGACCACAACACAGTATTTTTAACTATTTTAATATGCGCGAATGAACAAACAAGGTATGCTAAGTCTAATGCTACTCTTAAAAAATAATAAATATCGCGTTGTTGTAGTTGCCTTTAGACATAGCAGGTAGAAGTGCCAAGCAATACATTAAGGCACTGTTATCTTATGTTGCAACTTAACAACAACTTAGCTAAGCTACACTATCTTTTTAGCATTGTATCTATTGCTAGTATTTTACGCGCTAATTAACTACTACTTTTATACGTCTATTTCTCTCCCGTAATCGTAAGCATGCCGCTAAAAAGACGCGCCTAAGGCGCTGTTAATGCGTTAACAAAGCGCCTCAAAGGCAGCCCTCACGGTACCGAGGTGGACGGCGTAACGCGCATGACGGCGTAACGCGCACCTTTTGCCATAGTAATCTCTAATATTTTCTAATATTAAAATAGCAATAACTTCTTTAAATACTCACCTTTTTTAAAAATTCGTAAATATTAAGAATCTAGAAACCTAGATCTATAACTCTAGAATTTTACTCTAGTTTAATATAGTTTAGTTTTAGAGATATTAGCTCCCTATACAAATATAAACTTTTTATTTATAAAGATTTCAAAACTTCTAAATAGGCTAAAAGTTTCTGTTTCTTACTTATAGTCTTAAATATAAGTAATAGTACTTAAAAGTATTATACTTAAGAAGATATAAGAGAAATTTTAAAATTACATTATGAAAAAATATTATTTTTAATATAAATTTCTTAAATGTTAACTTTCTTTGAAAATTCTTTTAATTTTAGTATTTAAAAGCTTAGCTTTATAAACTTAGAATTTTACTTTAGTTTAATATAGCTTAATTAAAAAGTTTATATTTGTATAGAGAGCTAATATCTCTAAAACTAAGCTATATAAAACTAAAGTAAAATTCTAGAGTTATAGATCTAAGTTTCTAGATTCTTAATATTTACGAATTTTTAAAAAAGGTGAGTATTTAAAGAAGTTATTGCTATTTTAATATTAGAAAATATTAGAGATTACTATGGCAAAAGGTGCGCGTTACGCCGTCATGCGCGTTACGCCGTCCACCTCAGTACCGTGTCTGTGCGCGAGATGATCATGTTCGAGTGATGATCACCCCACTAACATGAAGATTTTAGAAAAATAAGGCTGTAGAGCCACCACCAATAGCTAGTATCGCAAGATTTTATAAAGTAATACTAAATAGAGCCCTGCAATTAATTTGTGCTACTTATATTTGCTTAGTAAGGTACCGCGTCTGTGCGTAATCCGAGCCAGTTCGCAATCCGAGCTACCCCACTATCCCAACATTGCGCGTCGTCCCATCTTCAACACGTCATATCTCCACTACTATAAACCTAATTTAAGAAGCAATTGCATATATTAAATTACGCGAACTAGGAGAACATTTCTTGTACTACAAAGTTGCGAAAAAATTTAAAGTTAATTAAATAACACTATTACAGCAGCACTAAGGCACACAGTAATTAAATAAGACCTAGGGATGTAATAAGCAATTACTTAACCTATAATAAGAGTATAAACTTGTATTATATATAGAAAGATGCGCAAGGCGAGGCTTACTACTTATATAAGAGATAATATAAAATTTTGCTTTAACAATTACAAAGTAGGAGGTTTCCTAAAGCTAAGTTACTTAGTTTCTCTACTGCTACAAAGACGTCCTTACTATTAAATAGAGCTCTAGAATTTATTGTAATAAGTATAAAGCTAACTTATGATTTAAATACAAGTTATACTTTAACTTACTGTATTTAAAAATGTAAGAACATGACGTTAAAGCCTACAACATGTATAATATAGATAAGAAAGGCTTCTATATTAAGGTTGTAAAATAGTCTAAAGGAATCTTTACAAAGGCTTTATTAACCTCTAATTAAGCTAAGGCAGCTGTACAAGATAGTAATTATAAATAAGTTACGCTGTTAGCTTGCGTATACGCTTCTAGAGAGTTATTACTGCTAGCTGTAAGGGTGCGTTGGGTTGACCAAAGATGCAAGGTAAACGGTGAATGAATTAGATATCGAACTATAGAGAGAGACTACGTAGGTTTATATATATCCAACCCAGGTGATTAGGACTTAACCCCGGTTAGGACTAACCGAGGTTATCGGAGGTTGTCGGATTAGCAGATTAGTTAGAAACTAGCGCAAATAGTGCGGCCGATAGTCAGCTACTAGTGCTAAGGTGCTAATACTAAGGTGCTAGTGCTAAGGTAAGAAAAGCTAACGAAGGCCACAGGCCGAGTACTAGAGAACATTAAGGCTTTAGCCCTTTACAATACCCCCCTCCTAAAAAAAAATAGTAGGGGTAGTAATCTTGTTACCTAGAGTTCTACTCTTCTAGGGCTTCTGTATCTATTAGATTAATAGCTAGTTCCTAAGTTAGATCTAGATATCCTAACTATTTAACTAAGTACTGCTTTTTTTTTCCTTTTCCTCTTTCCTCTAATAGGGTCTCTACTAGGTATTCTTCTCTATCCTCTGTCTTAATTAGTAGAGGTTTATTGTCGTCTATTAGCTAGCTTAGTAGAGGGTCTGAGGACGCTAGTCTAAGGTTATTAACATTAAATACTAAGTAAATCTAGCTAAGAGTATTTAATTTAACTGTGTTTAGTCTAATAACCTTAAGTACCGTATACTTAAGATTTTTCTAGTCAAGTTTTCTGCTAGGCCTTTTTGTTTTGTAGTAGTTGCCTAGTTTTAACTATACCTTATTGCCTATTTCAAGCTAAAGTAATTAGTGCCTTCTCTTATTTGCCTGCTTTTCTTGTTCTTGTTAGCTTTCTCTTATTATAGCTTATGCAAGCTTAATACTTAGTTATAGCTTTTTAACAATATTTTCTACCTTTTAATAATCCTCCTGTATTCTTCTTAGAAGTTGTTATTAAGGACTGTACTTAGGTGCAATTTGTAGAGGATCTACCTTATAGCCGTGTTATAGAAAGAAAAGAGACATTTTAGTAGACTAAGCTTGCCTTACTATAACTGTAATCTTAGCTATCCCTAGGTTGCTTTTCTAATTTGTTTAATCCTAATTACAGAAGGCTTATAAATAAGCCTATACTATAGAGTTTATTCTTTCTGTAGAACTGTTAGTTTTAGGATAGTATCTAGAAAATAAGTATTACTTAATTTCTAATAACTTGCAAAGCTTAATCTAAAAATAGTTAACAAACTATATACTTCTGTCTAAAGTAATATAGTTTAGTAACTAATAGTAAGCTACAACAGAGTTAATAAAAGCTTTAGCAACGCTTTCTATAGTAATGTTCTTAAAGCCTATTAGGACAACGTCCTTGCTAAGCCTATCTATAACTACTATAATGTTTGTACAGCCTTTGCTTTTTAGTAACCCTGTAATAAAATCTATAGAAATTTCTTTCTATATTTGCTTAGGTATAGGCAAGGGTTTTAGTAAGCCTTATAGGCTATCTCTCTAGAGTTTTGTTCTTCTACACACTAAGCAGTTCCTTATGTACCTTCTAATACTTTTGCTAATAGAGGGCTAAAAGTATTCTCTTATAATAGCTTAATAAGTAATATTTCTTCCTAGATAGCTTAAAGCTCTAGAAATGTGAATTTTGTAGATAATTCTAGTTCTTAGGAGTTTATTATTAGGTACCCATTTTTAATCTTAGTATAGGAGGTTTCTAGAATCGTCTAGTCAGCATTTAGAAATAGAAAGTTTAAGATCTAAAGCTGTAGGAAATTGTCTTTTACTATCCTTTACAGCTTTCTAGGCTATTTAGTAAGTTTTATCCTCTTTTTTAGCTTTATCCTATAGATCCTCTAGATCTAACTGCTCTTGTACTACTACTAGATAGCTGTTGCAGTTAAAGGTTCTAAGCACTTCTTCTTTCTTTAGTTCTTTGTTAGTAGCTGCAGTTGTAGGTTTAAATACTTATAGAAACCTCCTAGAAATCCTAGTATCCTAGTTGTTTACTAGCATATCTTATTATGCCCTAGATAAGGCGTTAGCTTTAGAGTTATTAACTCTAGGCCTGTAGGAAATTTCTATATTAGGAAAATTTCCTAGAAATTAAGCCTATCTTATTTTTTTCTTACTAAGCTGTCTAGGCTTGCCAAAATATTTAAGGTTTTTATAATCTATAATAACTATAAACTTCTTTAAAGATCGTAGTATAGCATCCTACTTAGATAAGCAAAAGATAAATACTAGTAATTCCTTATTGTGTATCTTGTAATTGCTTTGCGTGCTAGTTATCTTTTTTAAATAATAAGCTACTAGGCGTAAGCTTCCTTTATCATTGTATTATAAGAGGACTCCTACTACTATATATCTAGAAGAGTCTGTTTCTAGGATTGTTTCTCTGTCAGGATCCCATTAAGCTAGTACTAGCTTAGTAATAAATAACTCCTTAAGCTTATTAAAAGCCTTTTACTTAGTTTCTCCCTATTAAAAGGAGATGGTACTAGTAAGCCTTAAAAGAGGAGCTACTATCTCTAAGTAGTTCTCAATAAATTGTTAATAGAAGTTTACAAAACTAAGAAAACTGCGTGCTCCTCTAACGTTTATAGGCGCCTGCTAATCTCTAATTGCTTTTACTTTCTTAGGGTCCATTTAAAGTCCTTTTCTAGCCTTAATAATAAATCTAAGGTATTTTATACTCTATATATTAAATTTGCATTTCTAGATATCTAAAGGTAATCTAGCCTTGCTTATAGCTTCTAAAACCTTATTTGTATTGCGTTAGTGTTCTTTAAGCGTGCTATTAGTGTAAATTAATACATTGTCTAGGTAGGCTGAGCAAAAATCGTTGATATACTCGCGGAGGGTCTAATTAATATAGCGTTAAAAGGTACTAAGAGCGTTTGCTATACTAGATAGAGTAACTAGCTACTTATATAACCTAAATCTAGTACGAAAAGCTGTTTTCTACTTATCTCCTACATTAATCCTAATTTTGTAGAAAGTTGCAGAAACATTAATCTTTATAAACTATTTAGCTTTTGCAATATTGTTAAGGGTTTCCTAAATTAAAGGTAAAAGATAACAATCTTTCTTTGTAATAGCGTTTAGGGCTTAGTAATTAATATAGAAACGTAATCCTCCTCTAGATTTCTTAGCAAAAAAGACAGGGGAGGAGGTAGGAGAGCTACTAGCTCTAATCTATCCTTTATTAAGTAGAGAAATAAGCTCCTTTTGTAATACTAAGAGTTCTAGACGGCTTATACTATATAGAGGTCCCTAGGGAGCCTCTTTTTCTTTGCCTTTATCGTCTTTCTCTAGTTTAATTTAGTAATCTACTTTAGATTCGCGTAAAGGAGGTAGTATAGAAGCAGTTTTTAGATTAAAAATCTAAGCTAGGTGTTAATAAGCCTTAAGGAGTAAAGTGTTGGAGATTAAGCTACTCAGCTGTTTCTCCACAGAATTCAGGTGCTCAAAATCACACCTGAAATCTAGAATTGATTGATTACTAGAAGCTATTACGCTACTAGTATTACTTATCATTGTTATCAATTAATTGTTATTATTAATGACGTTTAAGATTACGCAATCTACTATAGATTACGCAATCTACTACGCAAGCTATTACGTAATACAGAACTTTCTAGAATGCAAGTTACAAGTATATATAGACTGTAATTAGAAGACAAGATAATCAAGACAATACAATTGCTATCTTCTACAACACTGTCCTCCCCTAGTCTCTATTATTTTATTCTCTTATCCTTATCCTTCACCCTGCGCACCTCCTCCTGAATCTCTAATAGGTTATAAGCCTGGATTAAGCTGCCTCTAAGTCTACTACAAACAAGTAGAAGGCAGAGACCTCTACCTCTAAGTTGATAGTAGAACAAGCAGCGACTACCTAGAGATTAAATCGCTATAGGTTATAAGCCTAGAATAGCGAATCCGCAACAAGTTATAAGCCTAGAGAATCAATAAAGATTACGCGATAGGACGAAAAGATTTAAGAAATTTCTATTAGCCTAGATTGCGAGCACACGTAAGAACTAGTACTATTTTAAGCTAGTTTCTTAGTAAGAGCTAGGGTAACAACACTAACACAACAACTTAACAACGCTAGTTAAGGGATCTAACTAGACAAATAATTAATTTGTAGCAAGGAGGATCTTGCTATAATCTTTTAAAGGTTAGAAATAAGCTAAGGCTACAAGCTAAGAAACTCTAATACGCTAGTAATAGAAGATTAATTTAATTGGCAGCTAGAGTTCTTTATAGTAAGGACAGTAACTGCAACTAGACTAGACAATTTATTTATTATCTACTAAGCCAATTATTCTAGGCTTAGGCTAGTAGATTAAAATAGCTAATAATAGTATTTTTAGAGTGCCTAAGCTTAAAGGCAGCTCTAACTACAATATATAGGCACTTAGGATTTAATTAATCCTTGTTTAACAAGACTGTAAGGAAATAATAATAATTAATCTTACTAAATTAACTAAAAAGGATTACTTAAAAGAAGCTCTTTAGACGCTTAAAAATTAAGAGGTAAAAGCCTTATTAATATTACGTCTTAGCCTCAAGGATAGACCTTTATTACAGTTAAAAGATATTGTTAATCTCTTTTATCTCTAGAATTACCTAGAGAAATTGTATTTACAAAAGGGATTTAGTTCTAATTTTTTAATGTGTAGAGATCTTATTAATACTACACTATCTTAATGTTAGAACAATGTAGAGACTTATCTACAGAAGGTTAATAGGCTTGTTCTAAGCCTAGAGACTAGAAATATTAAATTGCCTATCAAATTTGTTGCAGCTCTAATACTTAATGATTTAAAATTTAGAATTTAACTACCTAGTTACTGCAATAACTTAGGACTTTAGATTAAATAAAGAAGATATTAATCTAGAAGCAATGTGCAGCTAAATATTAGACGAGTCTAGACGTCTAAAAGCCTTAAAGAATAGCTCTAATTATACGAGCTACTATAAGTCTAATTAATATAGATCAGAAAGGCTATATACACAAAAGAGCAATTATAGCTTACTAGCTCTTTAGTCTTAGGACGTAGAAATGTCCTTATTAACCTAAAAATTAAACAAAAAGGGTCTAAAAACTTGCAATTACTGCAGAAAACTAGGACACCTAGAAGATAAATGCTAGAAAAAAGATCCTAGTAAAGCTCTAAAAAATTAAGTTAATTAAATATCTATTACAGATACACCTAAACAAGCTCTTACAACTATAGTATGAGTAGATTAGAAGATTGCTAATATTAATACTACTAGATCCACAGAAGTAATTAAGTAGATACTAGATAGTAGAGCAAGCGCATATATTTGCTACAATAAGGATCTATTTTAAAACCTTAATAGTGTAAGCAATACCTATATTAAATAGGGAAATACAGCTACACTACTACTAGCAATTGCAAAAGAAGACGTACTTATTACCTTTACTAGCACAAATATTACAGTAGTGCTAAAGGACGTACTCCTAGTACTAGACTTTAAAGTAAATTTACTTAGTCTGTACTAATCAATTTAAAAAGGAGCTAAATTTTAATTTACTAAAGCTAATAGCCTAATTATTCAATCTTGTAAAATACTAGCTAAGGGACAGTACACCAGAAAAATCGCAATATTTACTATAACTAGCAGTATTAAAAGCGATTAAACCTGTGCAGAAATCAACAACTTAGAAGAAATAGATTAAAAAGATTAAATATCTCTCCTACACAGACGCTTTAGCTATATTAGTAAAACAAGCTTAAATAAGCTTAGTAATAATACGTATAGCATTAAACTAGAAATAAAGACTAGTAAAGCTTTTAGCAACTGCGAAGTTCGCTTAAAAAGCAAATTTGCTAGCAAAATTAGCAGAGATCTAATTACGACGTCTATAAATAAATTTGGCGATCTAATTTACTGCGACCTAGGAGGACCTATTAAGCCTAGAACTAATAGAGGCTATAGGTATTACATCACCTTTCTAAACTCCAAAACTAAATATCTAGAAGTTAATCTTTTTACTTCTAGATTAGAGCTTATAAATCCTGTTAAGGCTTTTATTAAAAGAGCTGAAGTACAGGATAAAAAGCAGATTAAGCTTATCTAATTAGATAATAAGCTTAATACTCTAGATCTGCAAAAGCTCTTAAATAGAAAGAGATTTAATTGTAATTTACTCCTCCTTTTAATCTAGAAGGCAAAGGCGGTGCAGAAAGAATTAATAGGACACTGTTTAACAAAATAAGAGCTCTACTTTTTAAGTTAAATATGCCTACAAAGTTATAGGCAGAAGCTCTACTTGCAGCAGTGTACTTATATAATAGGACTCTTTATAGTTCTATAAACTACTAGACGCCTTTTGAAGCTAAGTATTACTATAAACTAAATATTAGCAATATTAGAATCTAGGGATCTCTAGCATACAAAAAGGAGCTAAAAGAATCTCTTAGCAAACTTAATTTTAGAGTTTAGCTGTATTTTATTATTAGCTACCTTAGCAATAATTTATATCACCTTATTAATCTTAAATTAAACAGGATTACAACTGCAAGAGACGTTTAAATATTAGAAGAAGTATTTAATAATTAAGTCTCCTCTAATTCTAAACTGCAGTTAGAAGACAATCAAAATCCTAATTGAGCTAATTAGGATAAACAATTAAATAATAATTAGAACACAAACTAAAAGCCCTCTAACTTAATAAGAGTAATAGGGAGAGATCTAATTATTCTAATAAAAAACAGAGCTTGATTATTAAGATTAGCTCTAACTACAGAAGCTGCTAGTTTTAAGGATTTAATCCTAGAAGATATTTACTTTACTTCTAAGGATATTAATGATCCTAAAAATTACTATTAAGTGCTTAAACATAGAGATAAAGAGCACTATTTAGCAGCAATGAAAAAGGAACTAGATCAATTGCAGAAAAATAACACTTAGTCACTGGTACTAAGGCCTGCAGATTAATTAGTTCTAAAAGGTCGTTAGGTCCTAAATAAAAAGTTGTTGGAGTATTGACATGCGCAACATGCGGGTTACCCTGTTGAGCAGGTGATCCTGGTAAGCTGAACACGTGACGATCGCGCTAGCGCCTATATATACGGGCTGGATCGTCTTATTCCTCTTAAGTAGTTATTAACCACTTTGTTGTGGCACTTAGTTGTTCAATACACTCATTCCACTCCTCCTGATTAAGCAATTGAACCTTCTTAGCTCCCACAGTTATAAGCCCAGCTACTTAATTATAGTTTTAATTCCTACTGCGCAATTAGCAAGCTGTAAGGTCAACTATTTAATTAGCATTTTACTCTCCTTTATCTCCTACAGCACTAGCCAGCAGATTGCTGCTGCTACTGTACCTCTCTCACTCATTAATTATACGATCAACCTCTTTCTAATACGAGCTACCTAACAACTAACTAATTAATTCATCGTCACCTTAACAATAACCCACGTCGCGATCCTACACGTAGCATCTTATCTTAAGATAGACCTTACTAATACACTACTTATCGCCTTAGGGGTGATCCTTAAGGCTTAATTAGACTAGCTAACCTAGTTTGCTCTATTAAGGCTACACTGCTTAGAGAAAGGCATCTAGGATTAGGTTAATCCTAATCTCCCGGACGTACCCTTAATAGATTACTAGGAGCTACAGTATCTAGAACTGCCTAAAGATATTAAGCAGCTAGTTACTCTATTACCTAGCGCTAGCGCTTAAATACAAAAAGACTATAAGATTGCTTAACACAAATACAAGGCTTAATTACTTAATACTAAGTACAAGAAGGATAATTACAACAAGCTAGTTAATAGGTATAAAGTATAAGCTGCTTAATAGACGAGAAAAGTCGCTAAGATTACTAATGTTAAGGACTAGATTAGCAAAACTGTCTATCTAGACCTGCTTTTAAACGCCTTAATAAGTATAATTACTTAGAACCTTACTAGCCTTTAAGCCTTAGTAAAGATCCTAAAGGAGGATCTCGCACTTACAGATTAAAATACTTAATATTTAATTAGGGCGCAGTACAGATTACACCTTAATAAGGCTTACTAGGAATAAATAGGTCCTAAGCAATAGTTTACTAAGTGGCAGCTACTGTATTAATAAGCAACGATCTACTCGCTCCCTAAGGTTATTAGGCTATTAGCAATTACTAATTTTTTAGACGCCTTAGGCACTAAGATTACATTAGACTACTTGCGCGAGAAGCAAAATAAGCTATCATAAGCAATAGCGTTTAGGAAAGCTTAGTTAACCCTTAATAATCTAGGAAATATCTTTAGTGTTTTGTTGCAGGATTAGTTAATTACTTCCTTAAAAGGAAAAGGACACGTAGTATTCTAAACTAAATCTAGATTAGGGGCAGCTTAACAGTCTACTAGCGCTAACAACTTAAAATTAAATAAGAGTAGTAAGTAATTGCACCTTTGCCCCTGCAAGGCTAGTAAAGGGCCTATAAGTAAGCATTTCTAGACACTGCGCAACTACTATTAACTTTAAACTGCAGTTACTAGATTAAGCCCTCCTAGCAGTATACTAATTAAACTATTAGATAATAACAAAAAGAAGATCCTTAAGCGATAGAACAGCGACAAATAGGTAACCTTACGCACCTAGATTAAGAAGGAAGGCTAGAAGGCTAGCACTAGCAGATTAGCTACTAATAAGTTAAGTAGATCCTACCCTAGCTTATTAGTTTTAGCATTAATTAACCTAAAGGACCTTATTAAGGAAATTAGACTAAATATGTTTAGCGCAGCTTTTACCTCTTATGCCCTGTCTCTCTGCACGATTATAGATAGTAGGTTAGCAGTCCACCTAGTTATTACTATAGATTACATAGTACTAGGCACCTTTAGTAAATGCGCTAAGGACGAAACTGTTAAGGCAGGCACTTAAATTATACTAGTTGCTAGTATAGGAAACAGGCTGCTTAAGAACGTCCTATATAGCAAGGCTAGCCCTAAGAGAGCTAATCTTCTGCTTACTAACGTTAAGGTTGTACTAGGTTTCTATGTTAATATTGTATTAGAAGCACGGCTTAAGCAGGCAGGCATTTAGTATTTAGGATATAATTATACCTTACAATTTAAAATAATTAAGAAGAACGTTGTTTTAATTAACTTTAAGTATTACTTTAATCTCTTGTTTATTAAATACAAGCAACTTACTTATTACCCTACTTAACTACTACTCGTGAACGCTGTATCGCGATTAAGGAAACCTTAGTTGTATACTAGCAATAAGAACCTATAGCATTAATAATTAGGACACCTAGGACAACAAGCTATTAAAGCCTTAGTCTACTTAGCGCAGAATATTAAGATTACTAGCAAGAAGCTATTAGAATGTAAACACTACGCAATAGCTTATGCCTTGCAAGTAATCTTGTAGCGACTAAAGGAGAGATTACTATAACCTTTTTATAGGATCTTATAGGATCTGTTTAATTTCCTAACTAGTTAGCTACTTAAGAAATAGGCACTAATTATTAAAGAAGACTACTTAGGTAAGCTGTACAATTATAATATCTAGTTAAAGACACTAAATAATGTTATGCCTGTAATTAAAGGCTTTGCTGTAAGAATTAAGAGGAAATATTAGCAGAAGATTGTAGAGATTTATTAGAATAATAATACTGCTTCACTGCCTTAGAGAGGGTAATTAAGATATAAGGAAAAGGCTATAGAGAAAGGGATTATAATTAAGACGCCACCGCTATATACTTATAAGCCTAATAGCTTAGCAGAGAGAGCTAGTTAAGAGCTAATTATAAAAGCTATTAAGATGCGCATAAGCGCTAATCTACTAGCTAAGCTTTAGCTAATAATTATAGATGCGGTAGCTTACCTACATAGAATAAGCCCTACTAAGATCTATAGCTACTAATCCCCTAACTAGGTGCTTGAAGAATAGTTTAGGAAATATTTCTAATATTATTAACTACTTAAGATTAGACACTAGACTGCTAATCTACGCCTAGACTAGAGTAGAATTTATACCTATAGCTGCCGAGCTTATCCTTTAAACAAGGAGAAGGCAGCTAAGCATAATTATTAAGGATTTAAGGTTAATCCTCGCAGCTATATTAGTTATTTAGTTAGTTATTTAGCCTCTAACATATACTACATATAGGTACTAACACTTAATTAGGTAATTACTACCTGTAATATAACCTTTAATAAACGTTAATTCTATAAAAGAGATTACAAGGAAGAGCTGCTAAGGGATTAAGCAATTAAAATTATAAAGATCCTTTATAATAGCGAGCTAGTTAATCTAAGAGAGGATTTAGACCTCTTGCCTGTTTAAGGAAGGGCAGATTAGGATACGCAGCTAACTACTAAAGACCTTAGAAGTAATTTATTTACTATCTTAAGTAGTAAGGAAGGCCTACCTACTAAAGATAAGAGTAGATTAGAAGACGCTAAGTAAATAAAGTATAAGGCTAGTGCACTATTAGAAACTTGCTTAGATTAGCAGCAAAATACTAGTCTTATTACTCTAAAACTAACTCCTAAACTAGAGACTCTAGGGAGCAACAACGCAATTAATTGTAAGGTTATTAATAGTTAAACAGCATTGCGTATACTAAAAGGAGCTAATCTATTAATACTTAGAGGTAGGGAGCCTCTTTTAAATAAGCCTAACAACTTATTACTAGTCTAACAGTCTGTGCCTAAAGACTCTAACGCGCTAGCTTGTTATAATAGAACACCTGCTTAGGTAAGCAGGATAGCGGGGCGTAAATTATCTTAAGATTTAAGATCTTAGGCCTTAAACAGCAGATAGGGTAAGTAATTATAAGCTTAACCTCTACTTATAAGACGTAGTGCTAGAATTATAGGCAAAAGTCTAGATTAGCCTACAAATTATTATCTTCTACTACGTAAGCTAGGTAGCAGGCGTAAGCGTAAGGACGCAACCTAAGATCCTAACAATTAACTAGGGGGTAAAAGCATAGATAGTGTTAATGCATTAATTACAGATTATAAAGATCTATTATAGAATAATTTTTGTAATACCTACCTGCTAGGTTTGCAAGTAACCTAGGAAGACTAAGCAAGCTATAAGACTCTTAATCACGTAGTTATAGCAGCTTCGCTTACTAAGCATAAACTAAGTATAGGAAATACTTAACTGTATTGCGATAATCTACCTAAACTGCTAGGATTATAAAAGTAGTTGCTCTAGCATCCTATATGGGCCTTGTTTAAGGATGCCTATAAGAGGAAGATTAATTAGTTAAGTAAGATAAAGACTTAGACTAAGATATTAAGAGAAGAAGCAATTAATTACCTAATACCTATAAAGTAGGTTTAGACCTATAAGTTTAATTAGGATAGCTTTTTTCTTAAATGTAAAGCGCGGATTATTATAAGAGGTAATCTCTAGAAAAAGAATTTAATTAATTTAACTTACGCTGCTACCTTAGCAGCTAAGTCCTTCTAAGCAGCAATAGCAATCGCTGCTAAAAATAATTTAGAGATTAAGTAATATAATGTTGTAGGAGCATTCCTTAATGCGTTAATTATAGTAGACAACCTAGTAATCTGTAAGATGCTAGATAGCTTTAAGAAGCTAAAGAAGTGTGTACAGCTTAACCGCGCACTGTATAGATTACAAGACTCGCTACTATTGTAGTATAAGGAGTTCTTAGGGTTACTAAAGGAGATTAGACTAATTGCCTTACTAGAGAAGCCCTGCCTTTTCTTTAATTAAGAAAGGAGGATCCTAGTGCTATCTTATATAGATAATGTCTTACTGCTCTTCGCAAAAGATTATAAGTAGAGGGTGATAGACCTTTAGTTAAAGATTATAGACAAGTACAAGATAAAGGAACAAGGATTAGTTAAATAGTTCCTTAGTATCTAGATAATTAGAGACTATAAGAAGCAAATAATTACGCTTGTGTATAATACGTATATTAACAAGATCGCAAAGAAGTTTAAGCTGGAGGATAGTAGCTTTCTAAAGACTCTATTGCTGTTAGAGGAGCTAATTAAGAACACTAGCGAAGCAACTAAGCAAGAGATTAAGGCCTACTAATAAAAGGTTAGATTAGTGCTATACACAGCTATTATGCTACAACTAGATGTTGCCTACTTAATCTTCAAGCTCTTACACTTCCTTATAAACCCTAGCAATTAGTATATAAAAGCTGTTAAACGGGTAATTATGTACCTCTATTAAACAAGATAGGATGCGATCTAATATAGGAACTACAATAGCCTAGACCTAATAATTACAGGCAATGCTTCCTCTGTAGATAATTAGGAAACTCGTTAATTGTCCTATAGATACATAGCTATCCTATATAGTAGTTTAATATTTTAGAAGGTAGCTTAGCAGACTACAGTAACTACGTTAACTACTAAAGCTAAGCTGCTCGCCCTTAAGCACACTACTAAGGAGGCTATAGCCTTTAAGCGCTTTTTTCGCGAGCTGTCTCTTAATCTAGGAAACGTCTAGACAGTCTAGTGTAACAATTAACAAACAATTAGGCTTGTAGTTAGGAAAAATAAGCAGATTAGCACTTAATTAAGACATGTAGATATACAAAATATATAGCTACAGTAGGAATTTGCTAAAGGATTATTTTAGGTTAAATACCTAGAAACAGCAATTATGCCGGCTAATAGACTAACTAAGTCGCTCACCTAATAACAGTTTAAAAAGTTTAAGTAGTTACTTAACCTTTAGCAAGTTAAGCATTTAATTAAAGAAAATAATAATTAACAAGCAAAGGATTTGTATTAAGCAGCAATATCTATATACTAGGCTAAGTCTCCTCTTAATTGCTCACAATAAGCAGGAGAACGTAAGCTAGACTATTAAACTAAAACTAAGAACCCTATTACTAATAAGTATTAGACTTATTATACTTGCTAAACTCTATTATTATATTACGCTTAGCCTACTTATCTTTAGCTAGCTTAAAAGTAATTTAAGCTATCTAAGCCTAAACAGCAAGAGTCTAGAGGTAAGCAGCATTACAGCGCGATTCTAACCTATTACTTCTATATATAGAGTTGTTAGATAATTGCCTTCTTACTTTAGCGTAATAATTGCGCTTATATAAATAAGTTGTATAGTAATTAGGACGACAAATAGAAGGATAATTATATAGACTAGAAGGGTGCAACATTCTGCGGGCAGCCTACTCTTAAAGTAGCAACCTTTAAGCAGGTTACTACTAAGGCTACTTATGTTACTACTGTTACTACTAAGGATAATAAGCTAACTATTGTAGCTAGTGTGCGGGTTGCTATGCAGGAGCAGGAGCAAACGCAGGTATAGGGGCAGAAGTAGAAGGCTAAGCGGCAAGACTGCGATACAATATTTCTTAAGCGTAATAATTATAGACAGGAGGCTTCTACAAAGAAGGCTTTCTAGTAGACGTAACGCTGCTCTTAATCTCTTTGCGGCAAGCAATAATATCCTTAAGTAGTTAAGCTTTTAAAGCTTAGTACATCTTATTGTTGTTCTATCCCTAAAACTAGTTAACAAGCTAAGCAAGAAAGTTAACAGGTTAGAGACTTACCTCTTTATTTCTATACATAGCTAGAAATTAATTAGTAAGATTAATATTAACTGTGTAGCAGGTGTAAGACGAGCAACTGCTATAGCGTAAGCTGCTCTAACTGCTAGTCTAAACGCGATTCAAGTAGCATTTAGCGTACAAACTATTTAGCATCTTTTTTATGCAGCGCTTATAAGGTAGAAGCGAGGGCATAATAGATTAGTAGCGATCTTTAAAGAGCTATTAGGCGCCTTTTTCTAGGTTAAAGGGGGCGCTATATGCTTAGTAGATAGATTAGTAGGTGTTTTTAGCCTATTACTGTTGCTATATTACTATTTACGCGTTACTGCTTAAGCAGTTATCTACTATAACTTTTACTTTAGCTCTTAAGGAGCCTTGCCTTTGCGCTAGCTTAATTGCTTAGTTAGGCTCTTATATAGATTAAAATTTAAATAAGAACTTAACAGCGGGCTTAATTTAGCAGGTAAGGTAATTAGCCTCTAAGCAGAGCCACTAGATGTCTTGCGGTAAGTAAAAGGATTAACAGGTAGAGGTAACTAACTCTTATTATCTTAGAGATTAGCTGCTTGCTAAATCTTATTATTAAATAGGCTTTAGCGCGCGCAATGCTTATGCTTAGCACTATTCTTACGTTGTTAGCGAAGGCTTTCTAAGCATTAATTACATTATTAACAACAGCTCTCTAAGCTGCGCTTATTATTGCTAGGGGCAGACTACACTAAAAAGATTAGCAGCTAATTAGTAAGAGTACAATAGGGCAACACTTACTATATTAGTAATAGTAGTTAAGACAGTCCTAAAAAGCTTAGTAATTAATATTAGAGTAAGGTTAAGGACAAAAGTTTTAGAGGGGTAGTAGACGCGATTAATATTGTTGTGGAGGCTGCGCACTGACTAATTACGCGATATTTAGGGTCTATCTAATGTTTTAATATTCGGACTGCTGAGATTAATTAAAACATTAACAAGTAGCATCACTACAACAACAGAGGATTAGGCAGGAAAAGCTATAATTATAGAGGGACCTCTTAATTAACAACCTTAATTTATTACGATTGCCTAGTTGCTCACAGCTCAGATTAATAGTATCTCACTAACCTAGGGGGTGTATTAGAGTATTAACATGCGCAACATGCGGGTTACCCTGTTGAGCAGGTGATCCTGGTAAGCTGAACACGTGACGATCGCGCTAGCGCCTATATATACGGGCTAGATTGTCTTATTCCTCTTAAGTAGTTATTGACCACTTTGTTGTGGCACTTAGTTGTTCAATACACTTATTCCACTCCTCCTGATCAAGCAATTGAACCTTCTCAGCTCCCACAAAAGTACTAACAAAACAACAACTATATATTTAAAGCACGTTAGGTAGCGAAAGGCTTTTAACAAGAGTTTGGCGTTAATTACAAAGAAACTTTCGCTAATACTACAAGGCCTAATTTAATAACGCTACTAATCTTACTAGCTACTACGCTTAGCTAGCTAATTAAAAGCTAGGATATTAAACAAGCGTTTCTAAACGCTTGAATTAATATAACTATTTATATTAAACAACTAGAAGGTTTTTAAGATTAAAAATATCCTTAGCACGTCTACTTACTTAATAAGGCTTTATATAGTTTAAAACAAGCCAGCAGACAATGGCAAAAGCTATTAGCTAGCCTACTAGGCCAACTACAATTTAAATCTCTGTCTATTAATACAGCTACATATATTAATACTAAACAGAAGATCATAATTGTAACCTACGTAGACGATCTGCTTATATTTAGAGCAAATAAGCATAAAATAGCTTAATTATTTAAGGATCTTTTAAATATATCAGACCTTGAAATTAAAGACCTAGGCAACGTTTCTGAGTTTCTAGGAGTACAGGTGATTAGATTAAATTAATTAACCTTTATTACTTAGAGGAATTACACTTAGAGACTACTAGCTAAATATAATAAGCTAGAAATTAAGCCTAGAAAATTACTACTCTAGCAGAATATAAAGCTAAAAAAGAATAATTAGAAAGCTACGCTAAAAGACATTAAGATATTTTAACAACAAATTGGCTCTCTAATTTATTTATTGCTCTTTACTAGGCCTAATATAACTTATGCAGTAGATCTACTATTAAGATTTATGGCTAATCTAAGTACTTAGCATTTTAGCAGTCTAGATTATCTATAGGGCTATATAGCTCAAACTAAATAAATAGGCTTGCTATATTATTCTGCATAATCTGCATTATTAAAGACAGAGCCTAAAATTAATTTAATAGGCTCTAGTAATGTAGATTAGGGGGGTGATAATAATAGCAGGAGATCTACTTTAGGATATATATTTCTGCTCTAAATTGACAAATCTTTTAGCGCTATTTCTTGGCTATCAAAGTTGCAACTAACAGTAGCTTTATTAAGCGCAGAGGCTAAGTTTATGGCCTACAAAGAAGCAACTAAACAAAGTATTTATTTATCTTAATTTATAAATAAGATAAAGCAGCTATTCTAAATTAGATTAACAGAAGTTGCTACAATTTACTCTAACAGCCAAAGCACAATACAACTATTAAAAAATCCTGCCTACTACGCTAGAACAAAGCACATTGATATACAATACTACTTTATACGCGAGAAGGTAGAAGTAGGACAAATTAAGCTAGCATATTAGAATATAAGCTGCTTACTAGCAGATAGTCTTACAAAGGCTACAAGTTCTAATAAATTTAGAGATTTTTTACTAGGTGCAAATCTAGTTAATATGTTTTAAATTACTAGCAATACAGCTTCCTAGCTTAAGGGGGCGTGTTAGAGATTAAGCTACTTAGCTGTTTCTCCACAGAATTCAGGTGCTCAAAATCACACCTGAAATCTAGAATTGATTGATTACTAGAAGCTATTACGCTACTAGTATTACTTATCATTGTTATCAATTAATTGTTATTATTAATGACGTTTAAGATTACGCAATCTACTATAGATTACGCAATCTACTACGCAAGCTATTACGTAATACAGAACTTTCTAGAATGCAAGTTACAAGTATATATAGACTGTAATTAGAAGACAAGATAATCAAGACAATACAATTGCTATCTTCTACAACACTGTCCTCCCCTAGTCTCTATTATTTTATTCTCTTATCCTTATCCTTCACCCTGCGCACCTCCTCCTGAATCTCTAATAGGTTATAAGCCTGGATTAAGCTGCCTCTCAGTCTACTACAAACAAGTAGAAGGCAGAGACCTCTACCTCTGAGTTGATAGTAGAACAAGCAGCGACTACCTAGAGATTAAATCGCTATAGGTTATGAGCCTAGAATAGCGAATCCGCAACATAAAGGTAGGATCTCTACTTTCTTCTTAGGAGCTAGGGCTTTTTTAATATCCTTAAGAGAAGCAGCGAAAGTCTGAATAGACTTATCCTTTTTCACCCGCCTAATATAGAAGTAATAAGCTGTTGCGCTTATTTGTTTCAATCTCTAGTCTCCTTTAATAGGGCAATCCTTAGTGCTAAGTAACTTAATTCTTTAGCTAGAAGAATAGATGTAAGTTGTTTTTCTAGAAGGAGCAATAGTAACCTCTCTTCTATTTATCTAGGGCCGTCTAAGTATTAAGTTATAACTAGGGTGTGTAGGGGCAATATAACCCTAAATAGTATCCTTATAGCCTTTAATATTAATGTCTAACCTAGCAACTTTGTTAATAGTTGTAAGTTTATCTGTAACTCCTTCCAATCTCCTAGGAGAAATAGAAATGCACTATAAGTTGGCGTTCTTAATAAGTTAAGGGCTAATAAGTGAGTATGCAAGGTTTCCTTTATTAATTAAAGTAGAGGCGAAAGTGTAATAATTTACTAACGCCTCTAAAGTAATTCTATTGCTGCTTATATTCTTTTTAAAGTTTGCCTACTCTTTAACTAACTTATCCTAACTTATTAGAGGCTCCTACTAGTGACTTTAAACAGGAGCTACTCTTTTTCTAAATCTAAGTCCTTATTTAAGCTTCCCTTACTAAGCTTATTATCTTTCTTTTTCTTAGAGTTAGAGGACTTAACTATAGTCTTTTTTTCCTTTTTAGAGGATCTCTTATTCTCTATATAATATGCAGACAGATAGCCCTTCTATTTATAGTTAAAACAGCGTCTTTCTTTGTACAACTGTTCTAACTCCTAGTTACTAAACTATTAAGGTTTAGCAGTTCTTCCTGTGTATTCTATCCCTTCTATCTAGTCTCCTTGTAAAGGAGAAGGAGGAGGAGAAGTTCTCCTAGATTTATACTCCTTAGGCTTGTTGTCTCTGCCTTTAGAGTACTCCTCTATTCTGTAGAGGTAATTAGTAATCTCTATTGCTTTGTTTTGCAGGCTATCTAAATCCTTATAAGTAATACCTACAAGTTTGTCTTAAAGTTTCTAAATAAGACTTTTTTAGAAAAGCATTATCCTTGTATCCTCGTCTAAACTACTATTAGATAATAGTAGTTGTTCCTAGAATTCTATAATGTATTTGCGTATGCTTTTATTGCCTTAGCTTATAGACTAGAGCTTGTTCTTAGCTCTCTCTGCACTATAGGGATCTCTAAACATTTAATTAAAGAAGTTTAATAGCTTATCAAAGTTCTATAGATTAGAAATTCCTATTTAGTTGAGGAAAGGCAGGGTAAGGGTTACAGCTGAGCCTTTTAGTTAACTAAAGGCGTAGTTACAAGTCCTTTTATCTATGTTAAAATCTTTCTTATTGTTTTCTACCTTAGCGGTAAGCTGTTGTTAAAAGATTTGGTACATCTTTCTATTTCTATTAAAGGTATTAGGATCTAGTTGTTTAAAACGCCTAGGCGTTTGAGCTTGTTAATTTCCTAAGGCAGCTAATAGGGTAGGTAACTAAGGTAGAGGTTGTTGTTCTACCTTAAGCTCCCTTTGTTGTTGCAATGTTGTGCTTATAGCTTCCTAAGCTTAGAAAGCTTCCTGTACTTTTATAGAGGTGGCTATCTTGTCTAAGCCCCCTGCTCTACAAAGTCCCTCTAAAGTAGTCTCTACTTTAGGTTTTCTTACACTATCTTAGTGTAATTCTGCTATCCTTACAACTAGAAAAGCTGTTAAGGGTTCTGCTATTGTAT
Organism: Alternaria sp. 'sect. Undifilum'; assembly: GCA_024321975.1. NCBI lineage: Eukaryota > Fungi > Ascomycota > Dothideomycetes > Pleosporales > Pleosporaceae > Alternaria > Alternaria sp. 'sect. Undifilum'. The sequence continues at coordinate 5,995,465 of JAJJZI010000003.1, forward strand.
TTGTAGGTACTCGCTAGTACTCTATATTATTAACAGGAATCGTTATAGGTGCTACTACACTTAGTAGGCTTATCCTTCGTCTGTTTTCTGGGGCTACTACGCTTAGTAGGCTTATCCAACGAATTTAAACGCCTTAGAGATATTAATCCTTCGTCTGTTTTCTAGGGCTACTACGCTTAGTAGGCTTATCTAACAAATTTAAACGCCTTAGGGACTTATACAACTAAGTATCCCTTAGCATCTTAGTGCTTCTTCTGTTAATCCTTCGGTGGATTTAAACAGTTAACTAATTAACCAGCGGTCTAATTAATTAGGTTTTCGCGCGTAGATATAGCTCTAGCAGGCTCCTAAGTACGACGTAGCTACGCGAGTAGCTAAAGAAGGATCTAATTCAATTGTAAGGGTGCGTTGGGTTGACCAAAGATGCAAGGTAAACGGTGAATGAATTAGATATCGAACTATAGAGAGAGACTACGTAGGTTTATATATATCTAACCTGGGTGATTAGGACTTGACCCCGGTTAGGACTAACCGAGGTTATCGGAGGTTGTCGGATTAGCAGATCAGTTAGAAACTAGCGCAAATAGTGCGGCCGATAGTCAGCTACTAGTACTGAGGTGCTAGTGCTGAGGTAAGAAAAGCCAACGAAGGCCACAGGCCGAGTACTAGAGAACATCAAGGCTTCAGCCCTTTACACTAGCTCTTATGTACTAGGGATTATCTAGGCTTTAATTGAGCTAGCTTGACGCTATAGAGGTTAAGAAACACAAGGTTTTCTTCTTAAACTTACTAATAGGATAGAGCAACAACAAGATAGGTTTAGCATAGCTTTAACAGGGTTTTAATTGCTTTACAAAGTAAAAAGCGCGTTGTAATTACAGACTTCTAATTTAACATAGCTATAGTAGCTATGTTACAGCTAATTTTATTGATTTTTATAATAGTCATTAAATTCTTCTTACTATCTTTCTACCTTATTTAATCTACACTTTACAGCCGCTTAATGTTGTGCTTTTTAGACTTCTTTCGCAGTACTACTCTTAAGAACTTAATATACTACTTCTACTAATTACAAGGCATTACAAAAGTTACTAAATGCAATTTTTTTAACAACTTTTAGCCTGCGTAGAGCTCTATAATAAGGCTAGATCTTATTAAGAAGAGTTTTTAAGCTATAGGCGTATAGCTAATAGATGCAGAGGTTGTACCAAAACGCTTTAACAACTACTTACAACAACAAGATAAGGCTTTAAAAATTAGGCAGCATAGTAATAAAAATAGTTAGAGAAAGCTCTAAAAAATTTACAACGCTGCAGTACTTAATAAGTTAAAAGTTAAAGCCTAGTAGTTAGAAGCTTTATTACACTTTCTATAAGTATAAAACGAGTTACTCTACTACAAAAATAAGAGCTTATAATATAAGATTAACACTGAAAAAAAGCTAACAATATAGTAGATAACTTTAATAATTTAAGAGGGTAATAAGTGGCACAGCAGGGCTGTCTTTATAAGTTCTAAAAAGATTTGTATAGTACGCGCCTATAAAGCTATAAAATAAGATAAAGCTAAGTAACTACAACTTTAAAAAACTTATAATAGAGAGGTTAAAGTGGTAGCAACAGCTTACAAAAAGAAGCTTTAAGAGGAAGTAAAGATTACTTAACAACAGGCTAAAATAGAGCGTAATCACGAGCGAAAAGCGCAGGCTAAGGAACTAGCTGCGCAGCGGGCGCTTAAAAAGCTGCAACGTGACGCTGCAACTGCATAAAAATCTCGTAATATAGCAAATATACGTAAACAAAAAGCTTTATATAAAGCAGTAAAAAATCTAATAAAGCGTTGTTGTGTTGTTGCTGCATTAAGTTGAGTTAACGCTGGTCCGCCGGCGGCGTCTCCCCCACCCAAAAACAGCGCGCGCGGGCGCCAAATCAAGACGCCAGCGAGATACAAGTAGTGCAAACGCTGTAGAAGCTTCTATATAGCAATACTCTAAAAAATCTCATGATAATAGCTATTTGGTGTGGCTCAATAACCTCATTTTTGTAATCGTCCAATATTGGTGGGGTGGCTCGGATTGCGAACTGGCTCGGATTACGCACAGACACGGTAACGTTGCGCCCGCGGCGGGTGGTGCGCGCTAGGGCAGCTGGTGCAGCAACCTCAGCTTTAACATGAGATAAATTAACAACAATACGTTTTTAACGTTTCTGCTTTTAAGTAGAGACTTGTAAGGCCTTGCGCTTACCCTTTTATGATAGTTATATAGCTTTTTAAGCGTCGCGAGCTAATTTCTAACGCTCCTTTCTAGCTGCCTTTTTAGCCTTCTCTTTCTGCCTTACCTCCTTAAGCCTCTCCTTCTTAACACGCCTCTCCCTAGCTTGTTAAGCTTTATATAATTAAGCTTGCTCTTTTAAGTAAGACCTCTTAGCTTTTCTAAGTTGTAGTAGTTATTATTTAAATTATTAAACTACCTTGTCGTCCTAAGCCTAACAGACCTTCTTAGACAACTAGAAAACAGCACTATTATAGTACTCCTAAGGATTGTTAAGGTAGAGAGTAGAGCTCTTCTTTTAGTATCTCTTTTTAACTAAAAGAGCCTTCTTTAAGCCTTAAATCTCTCTACAGAGAATACTATTTTAAGCTTAAATATAGTAGAGACTTTAATAAAGCTTTTTTACCTTTTTAGTACTCTAATCTTGCACTTAACGGCGTATAAAACTCTCTATTTTAAGCTAATTATTTCTACTAAGTATAGAAGCTAAGAATTTATTTAAACTAGAGGCCTCTTTGCAGAATCTTTAAAAGATAACTTTAGGATTAGGTAGATAGACTCTAGTTACTTAGAAAGACTTTATAATAGTCTTCTCCTTAAAAGTAGTACCCTAGGCCCTCTAAAAGAGGAGAAAGAAGTCTTCTTTTACTATTAGTAAGAGCCCCTAGCTTTTATAAAAGTAGGATAAAAGCTTAGTTAAGTAGGCAGTTAAGAGAGGCTTAAATAATCTAATATTAAGTAGTTAAAGCGTATAGGTTAAATAAGAAGCAAATATGGCTAATAAGATCTTGTAGTTGTTACAGTAATTAATAAAATCTATAGTTAGGTAAGATCTATAGCTATTAAGGAGGAGTAATTAGTATTCTAAATAAGCTTTTTATCTAGTCTCTCTCTTAATAACCTCCTTAAGCTAGGCTAGACCTATATTATTGTTAGTCTAGCTAGAAGGAGATAAGCTAACAAATACTAAGTACTTTTTATTATTAATATCCTTAACCTAGCTTAATTTTAGAGCTTTAACAGCTAACTAAAAAATAAAAGCTAGAGATAGAGCTATACTATCTAAACAAACGCAGGCTAAGATAGTTACTTACTCTCTATTACCATCTTAAGTTGTAGCACTAACTCCTTTTTAGTTGTATATCTTCTTATCAAACACTCTTTTCAACCTTCTAGTTACTCTAATTATAAAGCCTTTCTTATCTATATTAAAGATTTAAGAAGGCTTTATATTATATTCTCTTATCTTCTTATGTAGTAGCTTAAAGTAGAGGCTATATTTAGCTTCTAAATTAGCTTTGTAGCAATTGCGATCTATTCCTGCCTACTAGCTAAAGATAAGGCAAAGTTGCGTTTTGTTACTTGTATAGGAGGTGTACGTCGCTTAGTAAGCATAGTAATATACTATAAGAGCTTAGTTTCCTAGCGTACGTAGAGGGACAAATAGGCGAGTTTATTTAGTTAAGTTCTGCCTTAGTTTCTGCGAGCGAGCGTACAATAATTAACACTATACTTTTTTGTAACTTATGTGTACGAAAAAGATGCGCCTATCTCGCGTAATTTAATATCTTCAATCGCTTCCTGAATTAGATCTATAGTGGTGGAGTTATGACGCGTTTTGTGTAGGGTGGTAGAGTTAGTAGAGTAATCATCACTCGAACATGATCATCTCGCGCACAGACACAATACTAAGGTGGACGGCGTAACGCGCATAACTGCGTAACGCGCACCTTTTGCTATAGTAATCTCTAATATTTTCTAATATTAAAATAGCAATAACTTCTTTAAATACTAAACTTTTTTAAAAATTCTTCAAGATTAAGAATCTAGAAACTTAGATCTATAACTATAGAATTTTACTTTAGTTTTATATAGCTTGGTTTTAGAGATATTAGCTCTCTATATAAATATAAACTTTTTGATTAAGCTATATTCAACTAAAGTAAAATTCTAAGTATATAAAGCTAAGCTTTTATATACTAAAAGTAAAAGAATATTTAAAGAAAGTTAACATTTAAGACAGTTATATTAAAAAATTAAATTTTATAGTGTGATTTTAAAATTTCTACTATATCTTCTTAAGTATAATACTTTTAAGTACTATTACTTATATTTAAGACTATAAGTAAGAAACAGAAACTTTTAGCTAATTTAGAAATTTTAAAATCTTTATAAATAAAAAGTTTATATTTGTATAGAGAGCTAATATCTCTAAAGCTAAACTATATTAAACTAGAGTAAAATTCTAGAGCTATCGATCTAGGTTTCTAGATTCTAAACCTTTTAAAATCTTCAAAAAAGGTTTGTTTTTAAAGAAGTTATTGCTATTTTAATATTAGAAAATATTAGAGATTACTATGGCAAAAGGTGCGCGTTACGCCGTCATGCGCGTTACGCCGTCTACCTCGGTACATCTAGCTAGCCTATACCTATTAAAAGCCTGCTATTGTCGCCTCGTCTATTCCTTTGTAAAGCCTTAATTAAAGCGTCTTAAGCATTAACTTTTAAAGCGCAGCTGCGCGAATCGCAAGCTGAAGAAGCTATTACCGAGGCTCACCGCCTGACGCGCACCACCTTGTAACGCGCACCTTTTGCCATAGTAATCTCTAATAATTTGTGATATTAAAATAGCAGTAACTTTTTCCAATATTAACCTTTTTTGAACATTTTTACAGATTTAGAATCTAGAAACAAAGATCTATATTTCTAGAATTTTTCTTTAGCTTAGTAAGCCTTAGTAATAAAGATTTCTCATTTGTATACAAATATAAACTTTTTAACTAAGCTATATTAAACAAAAGTAAAATTTCGGATTTATAGATCTAAGCTTCTAGATTCTTAATCTTTAAGAGTTTTCAAAAAAGATCAACATTCAAAGAAGTTATATAGTAAATCTAGTTCTTTTATAGTATAATTTTAGAATTTCTGTTATATCTTTTAAAGTATTATAATTCTAAGTAATATAACTTCAAAAGAGCAACAGCGAGACAGCACCACCTACGTCGACTTTTCTGGAAATTGATCAGAAACAATCGGATCTTAAGGAAACAACCCTAAGGAATAAAGTGCGATACTTTTCAGAGCCTTCAGGGAGGGCGCTGGCGCGCTAGAGAGGGTGAAAGAGCCACCTGCCCCCTCCCTTTTGAAGGAAAATTTTCGTTTTCTCTTAAAAAGCTTAGACCACATGCTAAGGCATTTAGAGCTAATTATGATTAAGGAGCGTATTAAAGCCTAACTTAACTAAGAAATTACAACAACTTTAAAATACAATAAAAAACAAATTGCTTCTAGAGACTTAGAAGGATTAAATAGAAGACAAATAGAGATAGAGAAAGACAACATAACTACACCTTACTAAAAAAGGCAAAATGTATAGGAACTACAAAGGCCTACCTACGTTTGAACTAGAAGCAACTTTTCTCCTTTTATAAGACTTATTCCTGAATACTCTATTAGAAATAAAACACTAAAATCTACCTTAGTTAAAGAAGCAACTTTTCTCCTTTTATATGACTTATTCCTTAATACTCTATTAGAAATAAAACACTAAAATCTACCTTAGTTAAAGAAGCACTTAAGATAGCTAGAAATCTAGTAATCTAAGCAGCTAATTTAGCTAAAAACAACCTTACCTAGTAAACAAGTCTCTTAGACCTAGTAGAAGTCTTTAGAGACTATACAGAAAAGGGCAATGTAAACAAGAAGAACAACGCTATCTTAGTAAATTGAATATTAAGCCTCTTAAACGTCTTAAGAGAGTTAAGGGAGAAAATGAGACGTATTAAGAAACTAACAATAAATACGCCTACCTAGGCAACACCTCAAAACACGCCTTAAGCTACTACAGCTACCTTTGCTACTATAGCAGGCAACAACAAAGACTAACTATAGACTAATGTCTAAAAGACACAAAAACTAAGGGCTATAATTAGCCTAAAAGATTAACAACTAGTGCTAGTTAGTAAGACCTTAGCAGCCTTTAACGCCTTTAAACTTAAAAATGCCTTTAACAACGCCTTTGCAATAAAAGAAGGCATACAATCTCCTATAGTTGCCTTAATCATAATATCCTTAAAAAGAAAAAAAATAGTTACTGTAAGGGTGCGTTAGATTGACTAAAGATGCAGGGAAAACAGTAATGAATTAAATAAAGAACTACAAAGGCTATCTAGCAAGCTTATCTACTCCTGTATAAGGTCTGTGCTTAGTACTAAGAAAGAGGCAAAAGTAGCTACGTAGCAGCTGCTAACGTAGCTTAGGAAAATAGCGTAGAGCTAAGAGAAAAGTTTAGTAGGCTAGAAAAGTAGAAGAGCTAATACGCTAGACTTATAAATGCTAAGTGTACACAGACACTTAAGATCTATAAAATAACAAAACAAGGCTTTTTGTTAAGTACTAAAGACGTTAGGGTTTTAGCCCTTTATAGTACCCCCCTCTTTAATAGGAGTCTTAGAGTTCTTTTAGTCTTATAGTGCTTCTATATCTTCTAAGTTTAAAGCTAGTTCTTATATTAGTTCTAGGTATTCTACCTATCTAACTAGGTATTCTTTTTTTCTTTCTATACTTCTTTCCTGTAATAGGCGCTCTACTAGGTACTCTTCTTTGCTGTCTACTTTAATTAGTAAAAGTTTATTATTGTCTTGTGGTTAGCTTAGTAAAAGATCTAAGTAAGCTAGTTAAAAGTTGTTTATATTAAATACTAAATATATCCTTCTAAGAGTATTTAGCTTTATAGCATTTAGTCTAATAATCTTAAGTACTGTATACTTGAGATTCTTCTAATTAATTTTTAGCTTAGTCTTTATGTTTTATAATAGTCTCTAAGCTTTAACTTAACCTTATTACCTATTTAAAGCTAAGGTAAATGTTTTCTTCTTTTATTTGCTTAGCGTTCTTATTCTTGATAAGATTCTGCTATTATAGCTTAAGTTAACTTAATACTTTGCTAGAGTTTATTAGCTATCTTTTCTACTTTCTAGTAATCCTCTTATATTCTCCTTCCTAAAGCTTAATTTTAAGGTCTATGCTTTACTACTATTTAAAGAGGATCTACCTTGTATCTATATTGTAGAAAGAAAGGCAATATTCTAGTTAATTATACTTATTTTGCTATAATCGCGATCTTAGCTATCTCTAGATTACTTTTTTAATTTGTTTAATCTTAATTGTAGAAAGCTTGTAAGTAGGCCTATTTGACTTTTGCGATTGATTAGTAGAGGGTAGCTGCTTTTCACTTTTTTGGAACCCCATTTTGACTACAACAACAACCACCACCTTTAACACCTTAAAAAATAATTTGGCTTCAGCCTTTTGAGACAACCTTTTGATGTGACCACACATTTTGTAGACACCTTTTGAGACAACCTTTTGATGTGACCACACATTTTGTAGACACCTTTTTAGTAAAAAAAAAGATTTATTGCTAACAACAGGTATCGGGGCTTATGCCCCCTTGTTCAGTATTGCCGGCACGCAATTAGTGTGTCGCTCCAGCATGTTCGGACAGAAACGAAGATGCGCGATATCCCTCTAACTAACCCTCTTAACTAATAACCATTTACTAATAACCATTTACTATTAACCGCAACTTCTATCGTCTCTGTTGCTATCCTAGCGGTGTTGCAGTTGTAGCGTTTCTGGCATACGCCTATACTTAGATGTAAACATACAACAACAGCGTTACTATCTAAGCACAGCTCTCCTATCCCTAAAGGCGACTCACAAAATCCTCCTGCTTATTAGTTTATCCTAGCTACTTAATAGCTGTTTTAACACGCTCTTGCTCTTTGTAGAGCTACTACAAGGTCTCTCTACTAAGGTTGCATTTACGCAGGAGAAGATTTGTAAGATAATACACTATTACTGCACCTAGACTATTAACATGCGTAACGTATTTAATAGACTTGCTGCTAAACAAGCCTTTTACAACCTCTATTGTAACTTTAACATCTATAATACTAGACGCATTAATAAGGTGTTAATAAATAATAGAAGTTAACCTCTGCGTTTACCTAATTACTATAGGAGCTACTGCCGACAGCTCCTTTTTAACCAATCAAGGAGGCTGCTTAACAAAAGTAAACGTAGGCTTTGTAATCTACTACTATAGCTTCTTATATAGTAACCTAGTAAGGTCTAACTTTACTTAATATAAGCTATTAGTCTTTGTGTTAAACAGAGAGAAGAATAGTTTAAGCATTATATTATTTATATGCAGTACTGTGTAGTGTAGGAAATCCTAAAGGTAAGAAGCAGTAGGTAGGGAGCTTTTATAAAGTATTGCAGGCTCCCGCTGCGGTAACGTACGTGTCCTTACCCTCCTCTACTTCTACCTCCTCTACCTCTATCGCAATCTTGTTGCTAGCTATAGGCTAGCAATCGCTGTTAAACACGTTTTAATTAGTGTTGTTTTTTAGTACCTTTAGCAAATTTTTTAACCCTAATTTTGCTTAGTAGTCTAAGCTTTTCTGCTCTAAGCGCTTAGCGCGTAGACCTTATCTACTTACTGTTTAAATTTTGTTAACTACACACAATCTTTTTTTAACTTTTGCAACTAATTAGTAGAGAGCAGCTGCTTTTTACTTTTTTAGAAAACCCATTTTAACTACAACAACAACCACCACCTTTGATACCTTAAAAAAAAAAGTAAGTAGGCCTATACTGTAGAGTTTATTTATTCTATAGAGCTGTTAGTCTTAAGGTAATATCTAGAAGATAAACGTTATTTAATTTCTAGTAGCTTACAAACTGTATACCTTAATTAGATGTAATATAGTCTATTAACTAGTAGTAGGCTACTATAAAATTTATAAATACTTTAGCTACGCTTTTTAAAGAAATAATTTTAAGAATTATTAAAACTACGTCTTTGCTTAACTTATTAGTAACTACTATTAAGTTTGTGTAACCTTCACTCTCTAGTAATCCTATAACAAAGTTGATTAATATTTCCTTCTAAATACGCTCTAGAATTAGTAAAGGCTTCAATAATCTTTAAAAGCTATCTCTCTATAGTTTTATTCTTTTACACACTAAGCAGTTTCTAATATATTACCTTACTATCTAGCTAATAGAGGGCTAAAAGTACTCTCTTGCAACTGCTTAGTAGGTAAAGTTCTTTCTTAGATGCCTTAGAGCTCTAAAATAGTAGATTATATAGATAATTCTAGTGCGCAAAGATTTGTTGTTTAGTACTTATTTTTAACTATAGTATAGTAGGTTTCTAGAATTATCTAATTAGTATTTAAAAATAGAAAGCTTAAGGTCTAGTTTGTTAGAAATTAGTGTTCTTCCTTACTAACTGCTTTCTAGGCTAGCTAGTACGTGTTATCCTCTTCTTTATCTTTATTCTAAAGCTCTTTTAGATCTATCTATTCCTAAAGTACTATTGCAGAATAGCTATTATAGCTAAAAGTTCTAAGAGTCTCCTCTTTTTCTTATTCTTTTATTTCTAGAGTTATTATAGTAGATAGTTTAAAGACTTATAAGAACCTTCTAGAAATTTAAGAATCTAAACTATTTATAAGCATATCTTGTTGTCTTTAAGATAGGGCATTAGTCTTAGAGTTATTAACTCTAGGCCTGTAGGCGTTTTCTATGTTAGGAAAATTACTAAAGAATTAGGCTTATCTTATCTATCTTTTACTAAGCTGCTTAGGCTTTCTAAAATACTCTAGGTTTTTATAGTCTATTATAACTAAGAACTTCCTTAAAGAACGTAGCATAGAATCCTACTTAAATAAGCAGTAAATAACTATAAGTAGTTCCTTGTTATGTATCTTATTGTTGCTTTAAGCGCTAGTTATCTTTTGTGGGAGCTGAAAAGGAGCAATTGCTTGATCAGGAGGAGTGGAATGAGTGTATTGATCAACTAAGTGCCACAACAAAGTGGTCAATAACTACTGAAGAGGAATAAGACGATCTAGCCCGTATATATAGGCGCTAGCGCGATTATCACGTGTTCAGCTTACCAGGATCACCTGCTTAACAGGGTGACCCGCATGTTGCGCATGTCAATACTCTAACGCACCCCCTAGGTTAGTAAGATACTATTAATCTAAGCTGTAAGCAACTAGGCAATTATAATAAATTGATGTTATTAATTAAGAGGTCCCTCTGTAATTATAGCTTTTTTCTACCTGATCCTCTATTATTGTAGTAATACTGCTTGTTAATGTTTGAACTAATCCTAGCAGTCCTAATATTAAAACATTAGATAGACCCTAAATATCGTGTAATTAGTTAGTGCGTAGCCTCTACAACAATATAAATTACGTCTACTACTCCTCTTAAACTTTTGTTCTTAACTTTACTCTAATTTTAATTACTAAGCTTTTTAAGACTGTCTTAACTACTATTACTAATATAGTAAGCAGCGTTACTCTATTATTCTCTTACTAACTAGCTAATAATCTTGTGTAGTCTGCCTCTAGTAATAATAAGCACGAGCGTTAATTAGAAAGCTGCCGTTATAAGCGTGAGAATCGCTTAGGTAGTAGTTGTTAGTAACGTAAGAATAGTGCTAAGCATAAGCGTTACGCGCGTTAAAGCCTATTTAACAATAAGATTTAACAAGCAGCTAATCTTTAAAATAATAAGAATTAGTTACTACTGCCTTTTAATCTGTACGCTTATCGCAAGGTATCTAGTAGCTTTACTTAGAAGCTAATTACTTTACCTACTAAATTAAGTCTACTGTTAAGTCCTTGCTTAAATTTTAATCTATATAAGAGTCTAACTAAGTAATTAAGCTAGCGTAAGGGCAAGGCTCTTTAAGAGCTAATGTAAAAGTCTTAGTAACTTACTATATAAGCAGCGTCCTATAGTTAGTAACAAGATAACAGCAATAGCCTATAAATACCTATTAAGCCGTCTACTAGGCGCAACGCGCCCTCCTTAACCTAGAAAAAGGCGCCTAATAGCTCTTTAAAGATCGCTACTAATCTATCACGCTCTTGTGTTCTGCCTTATGAGCGCTATATAAAAAAGATACTAGATAGTTTGTATGCTAAACACTACTTTAATCGCGTTTAGACTAGCAGTTAGAGTAGCTTACGCTGCAACAGTTGCTTATTATATACCTACTACACAGTTAATATTAATCTCGCTAATTAATTTATAGCTATATACAAGGATAAAGTAGTAAGTCTCTAATTTTTAAGCTACTTACTTAGCTTACTAACTAGTTTTTTAAGGATAAAATAAAAATAAGATATACTAAGCTGCAAAAGCTTAACTACTTAAGAATACTATTACTTGCCGCAAAGAGATTAATAGCAACATTATATCTACTAGAAAGCCTTCTGCGCAGAAGCCTCCTGTTCATAATTATCACGCCTAACTCCTACTACCTGCTCCCGTAAGCACATTTAATCTGAGATATAATGCTAAAGATTAATTTTATTATACACAACTTAGCTAACCTGATTAGTAATCTACTTAATAGCTGCAAAAATCAGCTTATTATCTACAGCAGTAGTAGCAACAATAGTAACAACAGCATAAGCAGCCTTAATAATAACAACTTCCTTAGCAATTGTCTCTTTAAGAACAGCATGCTTAAAGAATACTTCCTCTACTTATTCTGTACAATCGCCCTTAAGTTCGCTGTCCTAATCGCTATACAACCTATATATATAGGCGCGATTATTACACAGGGGTGTACTAACAAGTATCTTACAACTTTATGTATAGAAGTAATAGGTTAGATTCTCGCTGTTATACTGCTTACCTCTAGACTCTTACTGCTTAAGCTAGGATAGCTTAAGATGCTCTTAAGCTAGCTAAAGCTAAGAAAGCTTAAGATGCTCTTAAGCTAGCTAAAGCTAAGAAAGCTAAGTATAATCTAATAATAGAGTTAAGCGATTACAAAGATTCTAATACTTAATAGTAATCTTAGTTTTGTTCTTCTAGTTTTCCTGCTCGTCTAGCTTACGTTCTTCTGCTTATTCTAAGCAATTAAGAGGAGACTTAGCCTAGTATATAGATATTGCTACTTAATACAAATTCTTTTATTTGTTAATTATTATTACTCTTAATTAAGTGCTTAACTTGCTAAAAGTTAAGTAACTACTTAAACTTCTTAAACTATTATTAAGTAAGCAACTTAGTTAGTCTATTCGCTAGCATAATTGCTATTTCTAGGTACTTAACCTAAAATAATCCTCTAGCATATTCCTGCTGTAGCTACATATTTTATATATCTACATACTTTGATTAAGTACTAATCTACTTATTCTTCTTAACTATAAGCCTAATTATTTATTAATTATTACACTAAACTGTCTAGACGTCTCTTAGATTAAAAGATAGCTCACAAAAGAGGCACTTAAGGGCTATAGCCTCTTTAGTAGTGTGTTTAAGGGCGAGAAGCTTAGCCTTAGTAGTCAATGTAGTAACTATAGTCTACTAAGCTACCTTCTCAAATATTATACTACTATATAGGATAGCTATATAACTAAAAGACAATTAATAAGTTTCTTTATTTTCTGCAAAGAAAGCATCCCTTATAATTATTAAGTCTAGGCTATTATAGTTCCTATATTAGATCGCGTCCTATCTTGTCTAATAGAGGTACATAATTACCTGTTTAATAGCTTTTATATACTAATTACTAGAATTTATAAGAAAGTGTAAGAGCTTTAAGATTAAGTAAACAATATTTAGTTATAGTAAAATAGCTATATACAGCACTAAACTAACTCTTTTTTAGGAGGCCTTAATCTCTTACTTAGTTGCTTTACTAGTGTTCTTAATTAGCTCCTCTAATAGTAATAGAGTCTTAAGAAAGCTACTATTCTCTAGCTTAAACTTCTTTATAATCTTATTAATATATATATTATATATAAGCGTAATTATTTGCTTCTTATAATTTCTAATTACTTTAATGCTAAAGGACTATTTAACTAATCTTTATTCTTATATCTTATACTTATCTATAATCTTTACCTAAAGATCTATTGCCTTCTACTTATAATCTTCTGCGAAGAGCAGTAGGATATTATTTATATAAAACAAAACTAGGATCTTCTTATCTTAATTAAAGAATAGGCAGGGCTCCTCTGGTAAGGTATTTAGTCTAATCTCTTTTAGTAATCCTAAGAACTCCTTATACTATATTAGTAGCAAGTTTTATAATTTATAAAGTGCGTAGTTAAGCTATACGCACTTTCTAGGCTTCTTAAAGCTATCTAGTATTTTATAGATTACTAAGTTATTTGCTGTAATTAATGTATTAAGGAATGCTCTTATAACATTATATTGCTTAATCTCTAAATTATTCTTAGTAGCAATAGCTATTACTACTTAGAAAGACTTAGCTGCTAATATAGCAGCATAGGTTAAGTTGATTAAGTCTTTCTCTTAGAGATTACTTTTTACAATAATCTACGCCTTGTATTTAAGAAAAAAGCTGTCTTATTTCAACTTATAAGTCTAAACTTACTTTATAAGTATTAAGCAATTATTTACTTCTTCTCTTATTATCTTAGTCTAAGTTCTATTCTTACTTAACTAATTAATCTCCTTTTTATAAGTATTTTTGAACAAGGCCCTTATAGGATGCTAAAGTAGCTACTTTTATAATCCTAGTAGTTTAGGTAAATTATCGTGATGCTGTTAAGTAGTTCTACTTAGCTTATACTTAGTAAGCAAAGCTACTATAACAACGTAATTAAGAGTTTTATAGCTTACTTAGTCTTCTTAGGTTACTTACAAACTTAGTAAGTAGGTATTACAAAAATTATTCCATAATAGATCTTTTTATTCTACAATTAATACATTAATACTACCTATACTTCTTCCTCCTAGTTAATTATTAGGATATTAGGTTGTGTTCTTACACTTCCGCCTGCTACCTAGCTTACACAGTAGAAGATAATAATTTATAAGCTAATTTAGACTTTTGCCTATAATTCTAGCACTACGTCTTATAAGTAGAGGTTAAGCTTGTAATTACTTACCCTATCTACTATTTAAGGCCCAAAATCTTAAATCTTAAGATAATTTACGCTCTACTATCCTGCTTACTTAAGCAGGTATTCTATTATAACAAGCTAGCGCGTTAGATTCTTTAGGCACAGACTATTTCACTAGTAATAAGTTGTTAGACTTATTTAAAAGAGGCTCCCTACTTCTAATTATTAATAGATTAGCTCCTTTCAGCATATATACTACTATTTAATTATTAATAACTTTGTAATTAATCACGTTGTTACTCCCTAAGGTCTCTAGTTTAAGAGTTAGTTCTAGAGTAGCAAGACTAGTATTTTGCTACTAATCTAAGTAAGTTCCTAATAGTGTAATAGCCTTATGCTCTATTTACTTAGCGTCTTCTAATCTACTCTTATCTTTAGTAGGTAGGCCTTCCTTACTACTTAAAATAGTAGATAGATTACTTTTAAGGTCTTTAGTAGTTAGCTGCGTATCCTAATCTACTTTTCCTTAAATAGGCGAGAGGTCTAAATCCTTTCTTAGATTAACTAGCTTACTATTATTAAAGATCTCTATAATTTTAATTATTTAATCTCTTAGTAGCTCTTCCTTGTAATCTTCTTTTTAGAGTTAATGTTTATTTAAGGTTATATTATAAGTAGTAATTACCTAATTAAGTATTACTACCTATATATTGTATATGTTAGAAGCTTAATACCTAACTAAATAACTAATATAGCTATAAGGATTAACTTTAAATCCTTAATAATTACGCTTAGCTGCCTTCTCCTTATTTAAAGGATAAGCTTAGCAGCTATAGGCATAGTTTCTACTCTAGTCTAGGGGTAGATTAGCAGTCTAGTGTCTAATCTTAGGTAGTTAATAATATTAAAAATATTTCCTAAACTATTCTTTAAGTACCTAGTTAAGGGATTAGTAGCTATAGATCTTAGTAGGGCTTATACTATGTAGGTAAGTAGCTGCATCTATAATTACTAGCTAAAGCTTAGCTAGTAGATTAACGCTTATGCGCATCTTAATAGCCTTTATAATTAGCTCTTAACTAGCTCTCTTTACTAAACTATTAGGCTTATAAGTATATAGTAGTAGTGTCTTAATTAGAATTCTTTTCTTTATAGCCTATTCCTTATATCTTAAATGCCCTCTCTAAGGTAGTATAGCAGTATTATTATTCTAATATATCTCTATTATTATCTGCTAATATTTTCTCTTAATCCCCACATCAAAGCCTTTAATTATAAGTATAATATAATTTAGTGTCTTTAACTAGATATTATAATTTTACAACTTGCCTAAGTAGTCTTTCTTAATAAATAGTGCTTATTTCTTAAGTAGCTAACTAGTTAGGAAATAAAATAGATCCTATAAGATTCTATAAAAAAGTTATAGTAATTTCTCTTCTAGTTACTATAAGATTACTTGCAAGGTATAAGCTGTTACGTAGTATTTATATTCTAATAGCTTCTTACTAGTAATCTTAATGTTCTGCGCTAAGTAGACTAAGGCTTTAATAGCTTATTATCTTAGGTGTTCTAGTTATTAATACTCTAGGTCCTTATTACTAGTACGCAACTAAGGTTTCCTTAATTACGCTACAGCTTTTACAAGCAGTAGTTAAACAGGGTAACAAGTAAGTTACTTATATTTAATAAACAAGAGATTAAAGTAACACCTAAAGTTAATTAAAATAACATTCTTCTTAATTATTTTAAATTACAAAGTGTAATTATATCCTAAATACTAAATACCTGCCTACTTAAGCTGTGCTTCTAATATAATATTAACAAATAAACCTAGTATAACCTTAACATTAG
The DNA here is from genome assembly GCA_024321975.1 of Alternaria sp. 'sect. Undifilum'. NCBI lineage: Eukaryota > Fungi > Ascomycota > Dothideomycetes > Pleosporales > Pleosporaceae > Alternaria > Alternaria sp. 'sect. Undifilum'. Next base: position 6,011,503 of record JAJJZI010000003.1, read on the forward strand.
TAAGTAGAAGATTAGCTATCTTAGAGCTAGCCTTACTATATAGGACGTTCTTAAGTAGCCTGTTTCTTATACTAGCGACTAGTATAATTTAAGTGCCTACCTTAATAGTCTTATCCTCAGCGTATTCGCTAAAGGTGCCTAGTACTATATAATCTATAGTATTAACTAGGTAGACTACTAACTTACTATCTATAATCGTGCAGAAGGATAGGGCATAAAGAGTAAAGGCTGTACTAATTATATTTAGTCTAATTTCTTTAATAAAGTCCTTTAGGTTAATTAATACTAAAACTAATAAGCTAGAGTAGGATCTACTTAACTTATTAGTAGCTAATCTACTAGTGCTAGCTTTCTAGCCTTCCTTCTTAATCTAGGTACGTAAAGTTACTTATTTGTTGCTGTTCTATTACTTAAAGATCTTCTTTTTATTGTTATCTAATAGCTTAATTAGTATACTGCTAGGAGGACTTAATCTAGTAACTATAGTTTAAAGTTAATAGTAGTTACGCAGTGTCTAGAAGTGCTTACTTATAGACTCTTTACTAGCCTTATAAAGGTAAAAGTATAATTACTTACTACTCTTATTTAACTTGTTAGCACTTGTAGATTATTAAGCTACTCCTAATCTAGATCTAGTTTAGAACACTGCGTGTCCTTTTCCTTTTAAGGAAGTAGTTAACTAATCCTGTAACAAAATACTAAAAATCTTTCCTAGATTATTAAGGGTTAATTAAGCTTTTCTAAGCGCTATTACTTATACTAGCTTATTGCGCTTTTTACGCAACTAGTTTAGTGTAATTTTAGTACCTAAGGTGTCTAAAAAATTAGTAATTGCTAATAGCTTAATAAATTTAGGAAGTAGATTGTTGCTTATTAATATAGTAGCTGCTACTTAGTAAACTATTGCTTAAGGCCTATTTGTCCCTAGTAAGCCTTATTAAGGTGTTATCTATATTATGCTCTAATTAAATACTAAGTATTCTAATCTATAGGTATAAGATCCTTCTTTAAGATCTTTACTAAGGCTTAAAGGCTAGTAAAGTTTAAAGTATTTATGCTTATTAAGGCGTTTAAAAGCAGGTCTAGATAGACAGTCTTGCTAATCTAGTCCTTAATATTAGTAATCTTAGTAACTTTTCTTGTCTGTTAAGTAGCTTATACTTTGTACTTATTAACTAGCTTGTTGTAATTATCCTTCTTATACTTAGTATTAAGGAATTAAGCCTTATATTTGTGTTAAGCAATCTCGTAGTCCTGTTGTATTTAAGCGCTAGCGCTAGGTGATAGAGCAACTAGCTACTTAATATCCTTAGGCAGTTCTAGATACTGTAGCTCTTAGTAATCTATTAAAGGTACGTCTAGGAGATTAAGATTAACCTAATCCTAGATGCCTATCTCTAAGCAGTATAGCCTTAATAGAGCAAACTAAGTTAGCTAGTCTAATTAAGCCTTAAGGATCACCCCTAAGGCGATAAGCAGTGTATTAGTAAGGTCTATCTTAAGATAAGATGCTTTGTGTAGGATCACGAAGTAAGTTATTATTAAAGTAACAACAAATTAATTAGTTAGTTAGTAGGTAGCTAGGTGGCTTGTATTAGAAAGAGGTTAATCGTATAATTAATAAGAGAGGTACAGCAGCAGCAGCAATCTGCTAGCTATACTGTAGGAGAATAGAGGAGAGAAAAATGCTAATTAAACAGTTAACCTTACAGCGTGCTCATTGCGCAGTAGGAATCAAAACTATAATTAAGCAGCTAGGCTTATAACTGTAGGAGCTAAAAAGAAGCAATTGCTTAATTAGGAAGAGTAGAATAAGTGTATTAATTAACTAAGTGCCACAACAAAGTAGTCAATAACTACTTAAGAGGAATAAGACGATCTAGCCCGTATATATAGACGCTAGCGCGATCGTCACGTGTTCAGCTTACTAGGATCACCTGCTCAACAGGGTGACCCGCATGTTGCGCATGTCAATACTCTAACATCTTTTTTAAGTAGTATACTACTAGTTATAATCTTCTTTAATTGTTATATTGCGAAAGGACTCCTGCTACTACGTAACTAGAAGAATTAGTCTCTAAGATTGTTTCTTTGTTAGGATCTTATTAAGCTAGTATTAATTTAGTGACAAATAGCTCTTTTAGCTTATTAAAAGCTTCTTATTTTATTTTTCTCTATTCAAAGGAGATGTTTCTAGTAAGCCTTATAAGCAGGGTAACTATATTTGAGTAGTTCTTAATAAAGCGTTGATAAAAGTTTACAAATCTAAGAAAACTATATACTTCTTTAATATTTGTTAGTGCGTCCTATTCTTAAATAGCTTTTACTTTCTTAGGGTCTATCTAAAGTCTTTTTCTAGCTTTCATAATAAATCTTAGGTACTTAGTACTCTAAATATTAAATTCGCATTTCTTAATATTTAGAGGTAACCTAGCCTTGCTTATTACTTCTAGAGCTTTATTTATATTATGTTAGTGTTCTTTAAGTATGCTATTTGTGTAAATTAATACATTATTTAAGTAGGCTAAGTAGAAATTATTAATATACTTGCGTAGTGTCTAGTTAATATATTATTAAAAGGTGCTAAGAGCGTTTGCTATTCTAAAAGGAGTAACTAGCTATTTGTTTAATCTTAATCTTATTCTAAATGTAGTCTTTTATTTATCTCCTGCTATAATCTTAATTTTGTAGAAAGCTACAGAGATGTTAATCTTAGTAAACTATTTTGCTTTAGTAATATTGTTAAGCGTCTCTTAAATTAATAGTAAAGGATAACAGTCTTTTTTTGTAATAGCATTAAGAGCTTAGTAATTAATGTAGAACTATAATCCTCTTTTGGGTTTCTTATTAAATAGAACTAAGGACAAAGCTGTAGAGCTACTAGCTCTAATTTATTCTTTATTTAACAGAGATATAAGCTCCTTACGTAGAACTAAAGGCTCTAGTTTACTTATATTGTATAGAGGGCCCTAAGGAGGTTCTTTTTCTTTTCTATTTTTGTTCTTTTATAACTTAATTTAGTAAATAACCTTAAGTCTACGTAAGAGAGGTAGAATAGAAGTAGTTTATAACTTAAATATATAAGCTATATATTAATACGCCTTAGGAAGTAATAATAAAACATTTGCTTTCTTTTTAAGAGCTAGGGCCTTCTTAACATCTTTAAGAGAAGTTGCAAAGGTCTAAATTAATTTATCCTTTTTTACTTATTAAATATAAAAGTAATAGGCTACTATATTTATTTGCTTTAACTTTTTATTCTCTAAAACAGAGTACTCTTTAGTGCTTAGCAGTTTAATCCTTTATCTAGAAGAGTAAATATAGATTAACTTTTAAGAAAAAGTAATAGTAACCTCTCTTTTATTTATCTAGGGCTGTCTAAGTATTAAATTATATCTAAGGTGTATAAGAGAAACATTGCTCTAGATAGTATTCTTGTATTCTTTAAATTAATTTCTAACTTAGCAACTTTGTTAATAGTTCTAAGTTTTTCTATAACTCCTTCTAATCTGCGCTGAGAAATAGAGATGCACTATAAACTAGTATTCTTAATAAGTTAAGAGCTAATAAAAGAGTATATAAAGTTTTTTATATTAATAAAAGTTATAGCAAAAGTGTAACAATTTACTAATGTTTTAATAGTGATTTTATTACTATGAATATCTTTTTTAAAACTGGCTTATTTCTTTATTAATTCTTCTTAACTTATGTGTAGCTTTTACTAGCAACTTTAAGCAAGAGCTATTCTTTTTTAAATTAAAATTTAGATCTTTTAGAGTATCTTTACTACTTAAGCTTTCTTTTCTAAGCTTCTTTACTTTTACCTTTGAAGACTTTAATACATTAGTCTTCTTTTTCTTTTTTTTAGCATCTTTTTTTCTATACTATAATCTATTTATTTTTTAAGGTGTCAAAGGTGGTGGTTGTTGTTGTAGTTAAAATGGGGTTCTAAAAAAGTGAAAAGCAGCTACCCTCTACTAATTAATCGCAAAAGTCAAAAAAAAAGATTGTGTGTAGTTAACAAGATTTGAACAGTAGGTGGATAAGTTCTAGGAGGAAAGCTTAGACCACCAAGCGATAATTAGGGTTAAAAGAATTTGCTAAGGTACTAAAAAATAACACTAGTTGAAACGTGTCTAACGGTGATTGCCAGCCTATAGCTAGCAATAGAATTACAGTAGGATTGCAATAGGATTGCAACATAATGCGATAGAGGGAAAGGACACGTACGTACTGCAGCGGGAGCCTGCAATACTTTATAAAGCTAAAGCTGCTACTTCTTACCTACTGCTTCTTACCTTTTAAACAGCACTGTATATAAATAATTCGCATACAATACACTACACTGCGACATAGCGTGTAACCTCCGCGGTAAGTATCTCTTTATTCTAGGCACTCTTCTAAAAAAAGCATCCTTGGCTACTGTCTGCTTAGCACCTAATTTAGTCTAACTTAAACTGCTTATGCAGACACCTAAATTTATTAAGTATCTTAAAACTTAACTACCTAGTTAGACTTTTAAGTTTATAAAAATCTTAAACAAGTCCTTTTTCTGTGATATACCTATATATAAAAAGATTGTTAAGCCCTGATTTAGCTAGTTGTAGAAGGAATATACAATCTTTAGGGTATTTGCTGATACTAGCGCAGTACTTAAAATCTATTGCTCTAGTATCCCTCTCTTCCTGTTTGTTGTGTAAGGGCTAAGTATAGAGACTAGAACCTAGCTTAAATAGCTATTGCAAGACGTTAAATTAGCGATAAAGAAGAAAGAGGCGGGAAAGGAGGAGTGGGCTTTCTATCGTCGCGTCTATAGGTTAGTAAGCAAGGCGATGATGGTGTTGCTGCTTTACTTCATCCAGGAGCGCCTAGCAGTGAAGCAACAAGAATAGGCGGGATAGGGCGCGATAGTATAATCTATAGCTAAGTATTCTTTTTACTTATAAGTAAAATAACGTCCTTCCCTTATTAGCTTGTTTAGCTCTAGATTACTAAACCTACGTAGCTTAGCTAATCTTCTAGTAAACTCTATTTCTTCTATCTAGTCTCTTGTAGGAGGAGGAGAAAGAGAAGAAGCACGTCTTAGCCTATATTCCTTAGGCCCTTTCTAGTCTCTGTTCTTAGAGTATTATTCCTTAGGCTTATCCTAGCCTTTAGAATACTGCTCTATCTAGTACAAGTTGTCAGGATCTGGCGACCTTCCAGGCCAGGTCGGATTAGTGCGGAATGGCTAAGGTCAGACTCCACCATGTTAGGTCCGAATAGGTCATATAACCCTAGATTACCCTAGTATAAGTAGAGATATAATATCGTAGTTAAGATAGTATTAATTTGTCTCTCCTTTACAGGTAATATACTATTATCTTCTTATCTCTAGCATCTTGTATTTATACTTAGTATTAAGCCTTACATTTAAATTAATCTTTTTTAGATACGCTTATGCTATATAATAAGTGCTTAATCTACCTATGCGGACAGCCGCGCCTGTACCCTTGCTAACAACAGGAAAGGATTGTCTAACCTAAGAACCTAAGAGATAAGATTATTAGAACTAGCACTTATCCTTAAAGAGGAACAAAAACAGGCACCTATTAACTAGGAGATAAACAAAGATAAAAAAAGTAATATATCTTAATTCTTAATTATGCTATAACGCCTATACACCTCTAGCAAAAACTAGGATAGCCTAGAAGAGGCTACCCTAGACTAAGAGCTAGCATAATTGCGCGCATAGAAAGAGAAACAACTAAAATAACACAAGTTAGCTAAGCTTAAGAAAATATATAATAAAGTAACCTTAAAAGACCTAAGCGCACTTAATAAGGATCTAAAAACTACAGCCTTAAGTAAATAAACTAACTTAATATTATTATCTAGGCTTCTACGTCTAGAGCTACTATATATGTTCTTAAAGACTAACTCTGCATAATATAATTAATAAAAAAGAGATTATAAGTTATACTTCCTCTGCGTACTACAAAGTTTTACCTTAAAGACTTAGAAAATTAACTTTAAGATAATATATATCTTAGAGTTATTAAAAATGCTGTAGTACGCGCATTAAACTGTAGAAAAATAGAAGTTACCCTCTTAGACACTAAATTAGGTAGACTTAAAAGAAGTAATGTTAAACTTTTTAAGATTACTCTAAGAACGCAAGTAATAAGCTTATAACTACTTAAAATAAGCTTATTAACTCCTAAATTAGAATCCTACAGACTTATTAGACTACATAAGACTATTCTAGGAAGAATTAGGCTTAGATTATACACTTAATATTTAAGTCCTAGAATATACCACAGCATTACGTAAAGATATTAAAAAAAGTCTCCTCTTGCTTCTAGTAGACTAACAGGTAATACTACTATAAGTAGAAAAATACGTAAACTTTATTTACTAGCAAAAAACTTAAAAAGTAGAGCCTAAACTATAATATTCTAAAAAGGAGAGAGTAAGGGCACTGCAAGACTAAGAAAAGTTAAAAGATAAGAAAAAAACCTTAAAAAACACAAAGTATATAAAAATAAGCTATAATAGCCTAAAGCAGGGTAAACTAGGCAAGAAAAGTACTAAAGGACGTACTTTACAGTATTATAAGTGCGGGGAACTTAGATATTATAAGTCTAACTACTATAAGCTAAGTAAGCTAGAGAAGATAGTAGACAGCGCTACTATACCTAAGTTAGGAAAAGACTAAGGGCGGAGGAACTTAAGTCCTACCTTGCCGCCTACATTACTCTCTATTAGGAGAACAAGGACTTAGGCACGCTATATAAGGCAATCTTACTTAAGCTAGTACGCCTTTTAACTATAAAGTGTATAGTTAAGGCATTAAAGCTTATAGAAGCTATAGTAGATAGAGGCTTACAACTAAACTTTATATCTACTATATTAGCAAAGAAGTAAGACTTGCCTATTAATTCTTTACCTAGCCTATTAGTAGAAGAGGTAAATAGAGGCAAGCTTACTATCTATAGCATAACTAAGGTAGATATAACTATTATAGATTTACAAGGACGTGTTAAGACGCAGTATATTTTATTTATAGTATTAGACCTAAAGAGGTACTTAATTTACTTTAGGTTACTGTAGATTAACTCTTGTAACCTAAAAATAAGCTATATAATAAAATGTATGCTTTTTTAAAGTAAGAAGTCCTAATATTTAGGTAGCTTTTAGAAGGTAGGCGTAGAAGACGCTAAAACCTTTCAAAGGAACATATGTAACCTAACAGCAAACGTGTATACGTATATTATATGTTCTATAGGCTAGAATAGCTAAGAATTAGCTAAAATAGGCTAACTTCCCCTATAATACGCTAAATACGTAGATGTATATTTAGAGAAGAACTCTGCAGTCCTAGCAGAGTATAAACCGCAGGATCTAGCAATTAACTTACTACCTAGTATAAATTTACTATATATGCTATTATATAACCTATTAAAGATAGAGTTAGAGCTATTAAGGAAGTATCTTACAGAGTATATAGCAAGAGGATAAATAAGAAGATTTAAGTCCCTAGTAGGCGCACTAATACTCTTTGTAAAAAAGAGAGATAGTATAATAAGGCTACATATAGATTAATGTAGTCTAAATAAGATTATAGTAAAAAATAGGTACTCTCTCCTACTTATTATAGAGTTGTTAGATAGACTAGCGCAAGCTAAGTACTATACTAAGCTTAATATAAAAGAAGCGTACTATAAAGTGCGTATTTAGGAAGGAGATAAATAGAAAACAGCCTTCTATATAAGATATAGCTACTTTAAGTATACTATTATGCCTTTTAGTCTAATAAACGCTCCTGCGCAGTTTTAAGCTTATATAAACTAAACACTAGTTAGCTTAGTTAATGTATCTTATATTGTCTACTTAGACGATATCCTAATATTCTCTAAAATAAAAGAAGAACATAAAACTTATATTAAGGAGGTACTCTAAAAATTACGCAAAGCTAAGCTATACATAAAGCTTAGTAAGTGTAAATAGTACACTTAGCGCACAGAATACCTTAAATACATAGTTACACTAAATAGTGTTAAAATTAACAAGGATAGAATTAGGATAATCTAGGATTAGCCTGTCCTACGCATAGTGCGGGATATTAAGATATTTATTAGCTTTATAAACTACTATAGAAGATTTATTACTAAATTCTTTAAGTTAGCTCTACCCTTAACTATATTAACCTAGAAAAGCCTAGGCTTAGCTAGAAAAGGCTATACTATAAGAAGAGAAGAAAGTCAAACTCTAGATATTAGGGAAGAGGTAAAAAGAGCATTCTAACAACTTAAAGACTCTTTTCTAAATATACCTATACTAGCGCATTTTAAGAGGGATAGAAAGACAAAGGTAGAAGTAGATACCTTTAGCCTTAGCCTTAATAGTAAAGTTGTTACAGAAATAGAGGTTAGGACGCAGATTACTCTTAGAATCTTAATCAAAGCAAATAGCACTATTATAAAGAAAAAGCTTTTCTACCTAAGGCTTGTATTAGCTAAAAGAGGTTAGCAAAGGCAATAATAAAGTATAATAGGCTACTATAGTTTATAAAAGCCTACTTACTTTATAATTTTCTTATTTAAGGCTTAAGCCTGGGTAATTAGCTTAGCCTTAACTAGCTTAAGGTTAGTTGTAGTAAGAAATACCTTCTAGTAAAGGTAGTAAGGCTCTTACGCCTTTCTCTCCTGTAGTTAGGCGTCTAAGTTATAGCAAGGATTCTTAACGTTCTCCTTTTGCTTACTAGTATTAATCTACCTAACTAGGATACTAATCTTATAAGAGAGCTGCATCTTAGCAGTAAAAGGCTATATTATATTAGTATAGGCTAAAATACCCTATAATAACTAATAGTAGCCTATTAACGTACTGCACAACACTCTTAACCTAAGTACTAGTAATAAAGACACTTTATATACTAGATCTTCTTACTAAAGTTAATCTTATGCGTCTAGGTCTTAAAAAGCTCTATAGTATTATTATTAACTATAAGAAACATACAACTAACTTTGTTAAATATATAGATACTTCTGCTAGTAAGGAAGTTAATGTAGTAACTATAATAATGCGTAGAGGTATAACCCTTGATAATATAGAGGTTACTAACTGCAGTAGCGTCTATCTTAAAAGCGGCAACTATTATATAGGCAAGTATAGGCTATTCTGTCTTATAGTACCTTATAGTAGGCTGTAGTAGAGCTAAAATAGGCAGAAACAGCAAAATTTATTAAAGAAGAGCTAATTTAATAGTTTATAAGGAGCTACTAAGCTACAGTTAGCCTTACTAACCTTAGCCTAGCTTATTATAGCCTATAATAGCATATAATAGCCTTTACTAGGACTAACTAGGTTTTTAAGATTTAGGGTAACTTACTAGTTATTGTTAAGTAGAGTGTAGGAGGAAGGGTAGGAAAACCTAGGAGAAGCCTATATAACTCTACTAAGACGCTAGCGAGCCTCCTAGAAGCTTCTCGCGCACAGACACTTAAGGTAAAAGTAAAATATAATATAAGGTCTTTAGAAATTGTATAATTATACTCTAAGAAGAATTTCTCTCCTACTTAATAACAAAGCACTAACTACAGTATTATAGCTTAGATTAGGCTATTCTACCCTAGTCTTACTAACCTAGGAGGATCAGTCCTAAGAAGGGGGATAATGTTAGGATCTAGCGACCTTCTAGGCCAGGTTAGATTAGTACGGAATAGCTAAGGTTAGACTTGACTATGTTAGGTCTGAATAGGTTATATAACCCTAGATTACCTTAGTATAAGTAGAGATACGATATCGTAGTCAAGACGGTATCTATTCGTCTCTCCTCTACAGGCAATATACTATTATCCTCCCACCTCTAGCATCCTGTATCTATACTTGGTATTGAGCCTTACACAAGTAGTCTATAATTTTAATAAACTTATTCTATCAATTATCTAAGTTTCAAAAGTAATATTAATAAGCTTATTTTAAAACTTATAAGTAAGGCATTTTTAAAAAAGCTTTATCTTTATATTCTTATCTAAGTTACTGTTTAAAAGTAGCAACTATTCCTAAAATTCTATAATATAATACATACTCTTTTTATCTTAAGATATTAACTAGAGTTTATTTCTAGCTCTCTGAGAGCTGTATAGATCTCTAAACATTTAATTAAAGAAGTTTGATAAGTGTTTAAAGTTTTAAACATTTAATAATTCTATCTAGTTAAGGTAGAGCAGCGTTAAAGTTACTACTAAACTTTTTAGCCTACTAAAGGCGTAATTATAAGTTCTTCTTTCTATATTAAAGTCTTCTTAGTTGTTTTCTACTTTAGTAGTAAGCTACTTTTTAAAGATTTAGTACATCTTTCTTATCTTATTAAAAGCGTCTAGATTAGGTTACTTAAAACGCTTTAGTATTGTTACTAGCTACTAAGTTAGTTTTAATATAGCAAGTAGTGTTAGTAGCTACGCAGGTAGCTATTCTCATTCTAGTTTTATTTTTTAAGGCTATGTTAATAGCCTCCTAAATAAGAAAAGCTTCTTAAATTATTATTAAAGTTGCTATTTTATCTAGTTCACTCGCTCTGCAGAGGCCTTCTAGAGTGTTCTCTATTTTAGCCCTGTTAACACTATCTTAGTGTAGTCTTGCTATCTAGACAGCAAAGCTTCTAGATGTAATCTCTACCTTTACTATTATTATATTTAAATACTAACTAAAAAGTACTTATATTATCTAACAGCGGGGATTAGTTTCTAAGGCTACTAGTAATATAGTAGGCTTACTTAATAGTTTATATTACAAAACGTTTTAGGTAGAGTTTTATATAGCTAAGTATTTTTTAGCACTTTTTATGCTTCTTCTACTATTAATTTTTAGTAGATTTAAGATAGCCTTAACTAAGATTAGTAATCTAATTAATTAGAGTCTTGTCTAGATGTAGCTCTAGGGGGCTTCTATGCATAGATATAGCTCTAGCTAGCTTCTTGTCTAGATATAGCTCTAGGAGGCTTCTGATTTAATATAGCAGCGTTAGCGCTATAGAAAGATTTAATTTAAATATAAGAGTACGTTAGATTAACTAAAGGTATAGAGAAAATAGTAATAAATTAAATAAAGAACTATAAAGGCTATTTAGTAAGCTTATCTACTCCTCTGTAAGGTCTATGCTTAGTACTAAGAAAGAAGTAAAAGTAGCTACGTAGCAGCTGCTAACGTAGCTTAGGAAAATAGCGTAGAGCTAAAAGAAAAGTTTAGTAGGCTAGAAAAGTAGAAGGGCCAATACGCTAGGCTTACAGATGCCGGGTGCGCACAGACACCCAGGATCTGTAGGATAGCAAAACGAGGCTTTTTGTCAAGTCCTAAAGACGTTAGGACTTTAGCCCTTTATAGTTACAACTACACTAGCCTTTAAGGCAAAATATCTCTTAAAGAATTAAGCTATATAGCAAGATATTACAGCTTTTAAGGCTGCTTAGCTTATTATGCCGTAGTTTAAGGTTGTTATTTACAAGCTCCTTACAAACTACAGCCTTAAGATTGTAAAAAATAAAAATAAAACTTTTAATAAAGGCCTAAAAGTTATAAGTAATCCTTTTTAGCTTACGTCTAAGGATAAAAGAAAAAACTAGAACTTTAGTTTAGCATGCGTAGCCTTTGCTACTAAGGAAGAAGCCTAAAAGGCTATTAAAGGGAAACTCTATATCCTAGGGCAAAGCCTTAGAGCAGAGAAACTACAAGTCATTAATACCTTAAAACAATGCAAGAAATGCTAAGAGTTTAGTTACTTAAAAGTTAAATGCTTAAAAGTAGCTTACTAAATTTACAGCAAAGCACACTACACTAACTAACACAAGTGCAAGTCTTTGTAAAGATCGTCCGAAGATAATCTAGGTTAGTTCTCGGGAGAATGAACGAGTACTAAAGACACTAGGTGTACTAGCACGATTAAAAGATTGATATAATAGCACGAGGTTGAGAATTAAGTCTTAATCCTTAGATTCATTTTCTAAGTGATAACTCTAAGTTGAACATAATAAGCTATAAGGGCATATTGCCTACTACTATATACTAATAAACGTGGTGCTCGTGTACGAGCGTGCGCTCGTAGATAAGCGTGTGTGCGCTTGTAGATAATCATGTGTGCGCTTGTAGATAATTAGTCACGTAGTCGCGCTTGTGTACGAGCGTGTGTGCGCTCGTAGATAATTAGTCACATAGTCGCGCTCGTGTACGAGCGTGCTCGTCAGTGAGCAGTCACGTAACAGCAGCGCGGTTGCCTAGCCGTAATCATTTGCTTATATTGCATAGTCCTCTAAAGGATCGTCCCCTACGTCCCTTAGTTTAGATCGTAACACTATCCTCCTCCTTTATAGATTTGTCCTTAAATTACGTAGTTGTGTTTTGTTGTTTTTTGTTAAATAACTAAGGTTTGCCCTGCGTTATAAGTAAGGTCGTTGTTATGTCTTCTTCCTATTAACGTTGCTTACGTCTTAGTTTTAAAATTATTCGTGCTAACTATCCTGCTAAAGCTCTTTATAATTATTGTTTCCTAGAAGGCTTTATTTATTACGTTATGCCTGATTCTCGTTTAAAGTGTGCTAAGTATACGTAGTTAGGTTAGGCATGTGTAAACATATCTTAAGAGTCTCTAGATTATACTTATAATAAGTATTAAAAGAAAGTTAATAATAATAAAAAATTGCTTGTGACAGTAATTTTGTATTTACTGTAGAATAAGAAAATTTTAAAGCAGGCTAAAGAGCGTGCACGTAAGAAGGCGCTGTGTCTAGCTTCTAATATAGAGGCTGCTAGTAAAATTAAGATAGTGCAGGAAATTAACTGTCCTACAGCATCTATTAGTATAGCCCTTTCGCCTACAATGTAGGCTACTATAAGTTTAATTAATGCTTCTGTTACTAAGCTTAGTGTTGCTAGAGGTGTTGATAATACTGTGCTAGAAGCTAGTAGTAATTTATAAGGTACAGAGGGGTGACATCGAAAAAGAGACTTTTAAAAAGTTATACATTCTAAAGCTTTTTATATAGTTAACTAGAGGTGCTAGGAGTATGATTGTTAAAGTTTTGTAAAGCCAAGAACTTCCATTTTAAGTTAGGCTATTAGTAAGCCTGCTTAGTAAGCATAATAGAGGAGATAAAAAGCAGTAAAAACAGGTGAAAAAAATGGCTACATAAATCTAGCTACAACTTTTTAATAAGCGTATCAAATTCGCTAAAATTAAGACATGTAATACTAGATTATATAAGCATTACGTGAGCAAAGTCTTGGCACAAGTTGATTATTTAATAAGTTTAAAAAATAAAAATATAAAAAAAAGTACACTAAAAAAGTACGCTAAAATTACGTAAGCTTTTTTTAGCGTTAGTCTATATAATAATCTCTTTCTATCCTAAGATTTTCTCTTCTTTATTATCTCTCTATGTCGGTCAAACTTTCTAAGTTTAAAATACAAGTCTATAGTTTATCTTTACAACAAAAATCTACTAGTACTATTAGTACTATACTAGAAAAATCTTACAAGTCTATTTATAATACTTTACAACGTATTAAAAAGAAAAAAAAACACTTTTTTACTACTTTCTACGCCTAAACAGCGCCTGCCTACAAAGGTCTCTAAAAGAGCTACGCAAGTAGTTAATAGAGACCTAGAAAGAAATCCTAAGAAAACAAATAGGCGTATTCTAGAAGAAAATAGTTTATCTTTTTCTACTAGAAGCTTACAACGCTTATTAAAAGCAGAGAAATACTCTATTCCTACTACTAAGAAAAAACAGCTTTTAAATAAGAAAAGAGCTTTAAATCGCAAGAAATACGCCAAGAAGACTATACAAATATTAAAAGATATTAACTTTAGAAAAGTTATATTTTCTAACGAGTCTTCTATTTCGCGTGGACACGGCGCTAGGCAAGAATACGTCCGAAAAAGGAGACATAAGCGACTTAGCAAGGAACAGGTGTCTACTACAAATACGAGTGAGTTGAAAAATATTTTAATTAACCTTAGAATTTTAGTAGAAAATCTAGTATTTTTCTAGTATTTTGAATTATTTATAGCTAGCCTGCTGACTAAGATATAGCTCGCGATATTTCTATCTCTGTTTAGGAAGCTATTTGGCTAGGTAGTAGATCTAAGTTACACATAACTAGATCTCTAAAAGATACTACAACCTTTTTTAATACTTTATATTTAAAAGAAGTTTTAAATCCTATTGTTAAACCTCTTTTTAAAAGAGGTAAGTACAAACTCTCTTATTTTTTACTTTGAAAGGCTATAACTTTGTTATTATTTTATATTTAAAAAGCTTATAGCTAATTTTATTTAGGCTGGAAATTGTAGCAGGATAACGCCAAGATCTATAAAACGCTACAAGTTATCGCCTGGTTTTCTAGAAATAGGATTCCCCTTTTCAAGCATCCTGCCTATAGCCCGGATTTAAATCCTATAGAAAACGTTTAGAGTCTAATTAAAAACGCGCGAGGAAAAAGACCTATTGCCTCTTTAGGCATAGGTAAAAGCGTTAAAGCAGTAGAATTGTTTGAAAAGGCAATTTTAGAAGAGTGGGACCTTATACCACAACAGGCGATTAATAATTGTATTAATTCTTTACCTAGGCGTTATTTAGCTGTTAAAGCTGCTAAAGGTTAGTATACTAAGTACTAGTTACTAGGTTTAGCTACTTCAATTTAAAAAAACCTTAAAACATAACTCTCTTATCTAACTATTCTAGTAATACTTAGAATAATTATTGATATTGATAAATTATAGATCTTACACTTTATATAACATTTCTAACTTTTAGCTAAAAAGATACTGTGAATAAAAAGTTGTAGCTACATTTATTAAGGCTTTTTTTATAAGCTATTTTTACTGCTTTTTATCTTTCCCATGAGGCTTACTAATCAGGCTTACTAATAGCCTAACTTAAAAGAGAAGTTCTTGGCTTTTCAAAACTCTAAAAATTATAGTCCTAGCACCTCTAGTTGAATATATATAGAGCTTGAAAAAGTATAACTTTTTAACAGTCTCTTTTTCGATGTCACCCTACTGTACGTTGTTTATTTTGTTTTTACTACTTAATGTAAAGGGCTGAAGCCCTGGCGTCTTTAGTACTCGACAAAAAGCCTCGTTCTGCTATCCTACAGATCCTAGGTGTCTGTGCGTACCTAGTATCTGTAAGCCGGGCGTATTAGCCCTTCTACTTTCTTAGCCTATTAAACTTTTCTTTTAGCTTTGCGCTATTTTCTTAAGCCACGTTACCAGCGGCTACGTAGCTACCCTTAACTCTTTCTTAGTACTAAGCACAAACCTTATAGAGGAGTAAATAAGCTTACTAGATAGCCTTTATAGTTCTTTATTTAATTTACTACTATTTTCCTTGTATCTTTAGTTAATCTAATATACTCTTATATTTAAATTAAATCCTTTTATAGCGCTAATGCTACTATGTTAAATTAGAAGCCTCCTAGAGCTATATCTAGACAAGAAGCTAGCTAGAGCTATATCTACACACAGAAGCCCCCTAGAGCTACATCTAGATAAGACTCTAATTAATTAGATTACTAATATTAGTTAAAGCTATTTTAAATCTACTAAAAATTAATAGTAGAAGAAGCACAAAAAGTGCTAAAAAATACTTAGCTATATAAAACTTTACCTAAAACGATTTGTAATATAAACTCTTAAGTAAGCCTACTATATTACTAGTAGCCTTAGAAACTAATCCCCGCTGTTAGCTAATATAAGTACTATTTAGTTAGTAATTAAATATAATAATAGTAAAGGTAGAGATTACATCTAGAAGCTTTGCTGTCTAGATAGCAAGACTACACTAAGATAGTGTTAACAGGGCTAAAATAGAGAACACTCTAGAAGGCCTCTGCAGAGCGAACAAACTAGATAAAATAGCAACTTTGATAATAATACAAGAAGCATTTCTTATTTAAGAGGCTGTTAATTTAGCCTCTAAAGAAGAAGTAGAATAAGAACAGCTACTTACTTAGCTACTAACCTTACTTACTGCATTAAAACTAGTTTAGTAGCTAGCACAACCTAAGCATTTTAAGTAACCTAATCTAGACGCTTTTAATAGCATAAGAAAGATATACTAAATTTTTTAGAAGTAGCTTACTGCTAAGATAGAAAACAACTAAGAAGACTTTAATATAGAAAGAAGGATGTGTAATTACGCCTTTAGTAGGCTAAAAGGTCTAGTAGTAACTTTAACGCTGCTTTACTTTAACTAAATAGGATTATTAGATACTTAGAACTTTAAACACTTATTAAACTTCTTTAATTAAATGTTTAGAGATCTATACAGCTTTAAAAGAGCTAAGAATAAACTCTAGTTAATGTTTTAAAGTAAAAAGAGTATCTATAATTATATTATAGAATTTTAAGAATAGTTGCTACTATTAAACAGCAACTTAGATAAAAACACAAAAATAATACTTTTTTAAAAAAGCCTTCCTTACAAGCTTTAGAATAAGCTTATAAGTATTATATTCTTAGATTTAGATAATTTGCAGAACAAGTCTATTAAAATAGTAGACTACTTATACTAGATAGAGTAGTATTCTAAAGGCTAGGATAAGCCTAAAGAACAATACTCTAAGAATAAAGACTAGGAAAGGCCTAAGGAATACAGGCTAAGACGCGCTTCTCCTCTTCTTTCTCCTTCTTTAAGAGACTAGATAGAAGGAATAAAGTTTACTAGAAGATTAGCTAAGCTACGTAGATTTAGCAATCTAGAGCTAAATAAGCTAATAAGAGAAGGATGTTATTTTACTTATAAGTAGAAAGGATACTTAGCTATAAATTATACTATAGAAGAAAAGATGCTAAGAAAGAAGAAGAAGAGAAAAAATTAATATATTAAAGTCCTTAAAGGCAAAAGTAAGAAAGCCTAGTAAAGAAATCTTAAAGAGCAAAGATACTCTAGAAGATCTAGATTCTAATTTAGAAAAAGAATAGCTCTTGTTTAAAGTTACTAGTAAAAGGTACACGTAAGCTAAGAAGACTTAATAAAAAATAAGCTAGTTTAAAAAAAGAAATAAGTAGTAATAGAATTACTATTAAAATACTAGTAAATTATTACACTTTTGCTTTAACTCTTATTAATATAAGAAACTTTATATACTCTTTTATTAGTTCTTTACTTGTTAGGAACACTAGTTTATAGTATATTTCTATTTCTCTGCGCAGATTAGAAGAAGTTATAAAAAAACTTAGAACTATTAATAAAGTCGCTAAGTTAGAGATTAACATTAAAGGATATAAAGATACTATTTAGGGCTATATTACTCTTACATACCCTAAATATAATTTAATACTTAGACAGCCCTAGATAAATAGAAGAAAGGTTACTATTGCTCCTTCTTAAAAGTTAATCTACATCTACACTTTTAGATAAAGGATTAAACTACTAAATACTAAAGACTGCCCTGTTTTAGAGAACAAAAGGTTAAAGCAAATAAACACAGTAGCTGGCTTCGGCCTTTTAAGACAACCTTTTAATGTGACTACACATTTTGTAGACACCTTTTTAGTAAAAAAAAAGATTTATTGCTAATAACAGGTATTAGCGCTTATGCCCCCTTATTTAGCATTGCTAGCACGCAATTAGTGTGTCGCATGTTTAGATAGAAACAAAGAAAAGCAAGACAAAGACATAAATCGCCTCTTAACTTAACGTGCCTTATCCTGCCTATACTACCTACTTATATTAAGGCTTTACTTCTAGGTACTCTTAGACAAATTAAACAAGCAGCACTATTATTACCTTACTTTCTAACCTATATGTACGACAATAGAACGCCTACTCCTCCTTTCCTGCCTCTTTCTTCTTTATTGCCATTTTAACGTTATGCAACAGCTAGCCTAACTAGTTAATAGTTTCTTTATTTAGCTTATACATAATTAATAAGAAGAGAGAGATACTAAAGTAGAGCATTTTAAGTACTTTACTAGTATTAGCGAACACTCTATAAATCTTGTATTCTTTCTACAACTAGCTAAGTTAAGGCTTAACATTCTTTTTGTATATAGAGATATTATAGATTCTAGAGTTGTTTATAAAAAATATAATTGTAAAGTTCTAAAGAGGCTAGGTTTGTAGATGCTTAATAAACTTAGGTGTCTATATAATTAGCTTAAGCTAGACTAGTTTAGGGGCTAGGTGTATAACTAGAAAGCTTCCTGTCTTTAAATAAAAGTTAAGGTTAAGGAGATACTTGTTATAGAGGTTACATGCTATATTACAGTGTAGCGTATCGTATGCAAATTGTTTATATACAGTGCTGTTTAAAAGGTTAGAAGTAGTAGGTAAGAAGTAGTAGCTTTAGCTTTATAAAGTATTGCAGGCTCCTGCTGCGTGTCCTTTCCCTCCTCTATTACATTATATTGTAATCCTATTGCAATCCTACTGTAATCCTGTTTTTAGCTATAGGCTAGCAATCGCCGTTAGACACGTTTTAACTAGTGTTGTTTTTTAGTACTTTAGCAAATTTTTTGACCTTGATTATCGCTTAGTGGTCTCAGCTTTCCTCCTAGAACTTATCTACCTACCGTTCGAATCTCGTTGACTACACACAATCTTTTTTTTTGACTTTTGCGATTGATTAGTAGAGGGTAGCTGCTTTTCACTTTTTTGGAACCCTATTTTAACTACAACAACAACCACCGCCCTCGACACCTTAACAAATACATAAACACAGTAGCTTATTACTCTTATATTATATAAGCAAAAAAAGATAAGTTAATTTAGACCTTTACAGCTTCTCTTAAAAATATTAAGAAGGCCTTAGCTCTTAAGAAGAAAGTAAATGTTTTATTATTACTTCTTAAGGCGTACCAATATATAGCTTAGATTTTTCAGTTATAAACTGCTTCTACACTACCTCTCTTCCGTAGACCTAAGGTTAATTACTATATTAAGTAACAAAAGGACAAAAATAAAAAATAAAAAGAACCTCTTTAAGGCCCTCTATATAATATAAGTAAACTAGAGCTTTTAGTTCTACGCAAGGAGCTTATATCTCTATTAGATAAAGGATAGATTAGAGCTAGCGGCTCTATAGCTTCTTCCCTAGTTCTATTTACTAAGAAACCTAAATAAGGATTGTAGTTCTGCGTTAATTACTAAGCTCTTAATACTATTATAAACAAGAACTGTTATTCTTTACTGTTAATTTAAGAGACGCTTAATAATATTGCTAAAGCAAAATAGTTTACTAAGATTAACGTCTCTACAGCCTTCTACAAAATTAAGATTAATATAAGAGATATATAAAAGACTGCTCTTAGAATAAAATTTAGATTATATAAATAGCTAGTTACTCCTTTTAGTATAGCAAACGTTCCTAGTACCTTTTAATAATATATGAACTAGACACTACGTAAGTATATTAATAATTTCTACTTAGCTTACTTAGATAATGTATTAATTTATATTAATAGCACGCTTAAAGAACACTAATGTAATATAAACAAGGTTCTAGAAGCAATAAGCAAGGCTAGGTTACTTCTAGATATTAAGAAATGCAAATTAAACATATAGAATACTAAGTACCTAAGATTTATTATTAAAGCTAGAAAGGGACTTTAGATAGACTCTAAGAAAGTAAAAGCTATTGAAGAATAGGACGTACTAATAAATATTAAAAGAGTATATAGTTTTCTTAGATTAATAAACTTTTATCAACGCTTTATTAAGAACTACTTTAATATAGTTACCCTGCTTACAAGACTTACTAGAAACATCTCCTTTTAATATAGAAAAGTAGAGTAAGAAGCTTCTAATAAGCTAAAAGAGCTATTTATTACTAAATTAATACTAGCTTAGGAGGATCCTAACAAAGAAACAATCTTAAAGACTAATTCTTCTAGCTATGTTGTAGTAGGAGTCTTTTTGCAATATAATAATTAAAGAAGATTACAACTAGTAGTGTACTACTTAAAAAAAATAACTAGCGCTCAAAGCAACTATAAGATATATAACAAGGAATTACTTATAGTTATTTACTACTTATCTAAGTAAGATGCTTTACTACGTTCTTTAAGGAAGTTCTTAGTTATAATAAACTATAAAAACTTAGAGTATTTTAGAAAGCCTAGTTAGCTTAGTAAAAGATAGATAACATAGGCCTAATTCTTTAGTAAATTTCTTAATATAGAAATTGCCTACAAGTCTAGAATTAATAACTCTAGAGCTAATACCTTATCTTAGAGATAATAAGATATGCCTACAAATAGTTTAGATTCTTAAATTTCTAAAAGGTTTTTATAAGTTTTTAAACTATCTACTATGCTAACTCTAGAAATAGAAGAATAAGAAGAAGAGGAGATTCTTAGAACTTTTAGCTATAATAGCTATCCTGCAATAGTACTTTAGGAATAGATAGATCTAGAAGAGCTTTAGAACAAAGCTAAAAAAGAGAATAATACATACTAGCTAGCCTAGAAAGTAGTTAGTAAAGAAGAATGCTAATTTCTAATAAAGCTAGACCTTAAGCTTTCTATTTCTAAATACTAATTAGATAATTCTAGAAACTTACTATACTATAGTTAAAAATAAGTACTAAATAACAAACCTATGCGCACTAAGATTATCTATAAAATCTACTATTCTAGAGCCTTAGGGCACCTAGGGAGGAACTTTACCTACTAAGTAGTTGCAAGAGAGTACTTTTAGCCCTCTATTAGCTAAATAGTAAGGTAATATATTAGAAACTGCTTAGTATGTATAAAAATAAAACTATAAAAAGATAGCTTATAAGAATTATTAAAGCCTTTGCTAATTCTAGAGCATATTAAGGAAAGAAATATTAATTAACTTTATTATAGAATTACTAGAGAGCAAAAGTTGCATAAACTTAATAGTAGTTACTAATAAGTTAAGTAAAGACGTAGTTTTAATAGGTCTTAAAGATATTACTATAGAAAGCGTAGCTAAAGCGTTTATTAACTCTATAGTAGCCTAATACTAGTTACTAGACTATATTATATCTAATTAAGGTGTACAGTTGGTAAGCTACTTTTAGACTAAACTTTACAAGTTACTAGAAATTAAATAATATTTATTTTCTAGATATTACCCTAAAACTAACAGCTTTATAGAATAAATAAATTCTACAGTATAATTCTGCTTACAAGCTTTCTATTATTAGGATTAATTAAATTAGAAAAGTAACCTAGATATAGCTAAGATTGTAATTATAGCAAGACAAGCATAATTAACTAGAATATTGCCTTTCTTTCTATAATATAGATACAAGGTAGATCCTCTTTAAATAATAGTAAAGTATAGACCTTAAAATTAAGCTTAAAGAAGGAATATACAAGAGGACTACTAGGAAGTAGAAAAGATAGCTAATAAACTCTAGTAAAGTATTAAGTTAGCTTAAGCTATAATAGTAGAATCTTAATAAAAATAAGAACGCTAAGTAAATAAGAGAAAAAAGTAATTACTTTAGCTTTAAATTAGTAATAAGATTTAGTTAAAGCTTAAAGACTACTATAAGATAAAGAGACTAAGCTAAAAACTTAATTAGAAGAATTTAAAGTATACAGTACTTAAGATTATTAGACTAAATACTATAAAGCTAAATACTTCTAGAAGGATACATTTAGAATTTAATATTAATAACCCTTAACTAGCTTACTTAGATCTTTTACTAAGCTAACCACAAGACAATAATAAACTTTTACTAATTAAAGTAGACAGCAAAGAAGAGTACCCAGTAGAGCGCCTATTACAGGAAAGAAGTATAGAAAGAAAAAAAGAATACTTAGTTAAATAGGTAGGATATCTAGAACTAACGTAGGAACTAGCTTAAAACTTAGGAAATATAGAAGTACTACTAGACTAAAAGAACTCTAGGACTCTTATTAAGGAGAGGGGTACTGTAAAAGGCTAAAGCTCTAACATCTTTAGTACTTAACAAAAAGCCTTGTTTTGCTAACTTATAGATCTTAGGTGTCTGTGCGCACCTAGTATCTATAAGCTAGGCGTATTAGCCCTTCTACTTTTCTAGCCTACTAAACTTTTCTTTTAGCTCTACGCTATTTTCTTAAGCTACGTTAGCAGCTGCTACGTAGCTACCTTTGCCTCTTTCTTAGTACTAAGCACAGACCTTACAGAGGAGTAGATAAGCTTGCTAGATAGCCTTTGTAGTTCTTTATTTAATTCACTACTGTTTTCCCTGCATCTTTAGTTAATCCAACGCACCCTTACACTTAAGTATTGCGACACGTTAGTGCGGTTGTAAGGCTTAAGTAGTTATTTTTTGCTAGTAGGTGTGCTAACGTCCTTAGTTTAATTCCTAGTACAGTTTTTGTATCTTTGCAATATTTATTAGCAGTTAGTTAGGTTTGTGTCTAGTTCCTATATATTGTCGCTGTCTAGGTAGCTTAAATATTTAACTAGGTATTCCTTGTTGTTATTGTTGTTCTAGTGTGCAAGGATCCTTTTAATCTTAAATTTGTTTTCTTCTTCTATCTTATAATAGAAGGTCTTCTGGAGTAGCGTTCTTAGGTCTGCTAGTTCTAATATGTTAACATAGAATCTTAAGTAAATTTTTGTATAGGTAGAAGGTTAAGTGTATATGTAACTTGTCCCTTCTAGTTAAGAATTAAAAACAGTCTAACTTTAACATTGTTAAGTCCTTTACTCGGTCGCGTAGTACGAAGATCCTTTGTAAGCAAATATATCTTATCCCTCTTCTTTAGCTAAGGTACTGTTTTTTGTTTCTAGTTAACATATTAAAGGCTTTAGCGTTAGGCCTTCTTAAGTGTTTACTTAAGTAACTTATATACTAATTTTAGCTTATTAGCTATTGCAATAGCTACTTCTATTTTTAAGCTTAGAAGTGTACGTATAAAGAAATTTAGGTATCTCCTATAATTTGCGTAAAATAAAGTCTATCCTATAGACTCTAAAAGCTTGTTGTTGTATACTATTTGTGCTATAGGTAGTAATAATACCTAATTATTCTATTGTTAGTTAACATATATTCTAAGATATGCTTTTATTATACAATTTATTTATTTAGTTTGTCTGTCTATCTGCAGATACTACGCTGTTATTAGCTTTTTTTTTAGTTCTAATTGCGGCGAGTAGTGTTATCTAACAATTTAACGTAAAGAGATAATCTCTATTACTAAAAATTAACTTTAGTATGCCGTAATATTTAAAAACTTAATTATTAATAATATGCGTAAGCTGTACTACTGTAAAATCTTTTTTAAAAGCTATGTACCTAGCTTGTTTTGTAAATTAATTATCTACTATAAGAATTACGTTGTAAGATACCTTTGTAACAAGGTCTTTTAAGACTAGTAATCTAGTAACAAAGTCTATTAAAATGTCTAACTATAGTGTTTTAGGTAGTTCTATTGCTTGTATTTTTCTATAAGGTGCATATGTGCTGTGCTTATTCTTCTAACAGTCTGTATATTAGGCAATAACGGTAACAACCTTGTTCTTTATTCTTAGAAACTTATAATTTATTTTAATAAGTTCTATAGTTTTTATAATACCTAGGTAACTATATACTAGATTATTGTAGTGTTGTCTAATAATTGCTTTCTATAATTCTTCTAGTACGTTATACGTAATATGTATAAGTAGATTAAGTATTCATACTAGTCCTAATAATTTGTTGTTATTAACCTGTAGTATTGCAGAGTTAGTTATCTCTTTAGTTCCTATAATGTTGTATCTTTAGCTAAGAGCGTCTACTCTTCTATTATCTTTTTTTAGTATATACATAATCTTAAATATATGCTATCCTAGTTCCTCTAACTATTAAACCTAGCGTTAGTTTAGTTTTTTAGTAGTTGTAAAATTAACTAAGTTCTTATAATTTATAAATCTTATAAGTTCTAAGCAGCTTTTAGCGTATACTCTCTAATATCTTAAGTAATTAATAATAGCTAGTAGCTCCTTATTGTAAACATTATATTATTCTTCTAATCCTAAAAACTTGCAAGAGGAATATGTAATTAGGTGCTATTTGCTTTTATATAGTTAGCTAGCGTATTCTTTAAGTGCAAGGTCTAATGCGTCTGTCTTAAATTGTAGTAGTTATTCTACTTAGAATTTGCAAAAGCATAGTAGTTCTATGCTTATATTTTTAAGCGTTTAGAAGGCGTTTTCTACTTTTTTTCTCTACTTAAAGGGTGTTTCTTTCCTTATAAGTCTTAATAATAGAATAGCAATTTTAGAGTAATCCTTTATAAACTATTAATTAAAGTTTAGAAATCCTAAAAAGAATTATATTTTCTTAACTATTATTAGTTGTAGCTATTATTTAATTACTGATATATTTTTTTACTTATCTATACTCTTTGTGCCCCTATAATATATTCTAAAAAGGCAACTTTATTCTTATAGAGCTTATATTTCTTAAGTTTTTAATATAAGTTAAACTAGTCTAAGCACCTTAGTACTGTGTAGACATGTTTAACATAATCCCTTAGGTTTTTAAAGTAGATAAGAATATTATCTAAGTATATAATAATAAAAATGTCTAGGTGTACTCTTAATATGTTATAAATAAGTTCCTAAAATATTACTAAGGCGTTTATTAACCTAAACAGCATAATAGTATATTAATAGTATCTATATCTTATTTAGAATGCTGTCTTCTATTCTTTACTTTTCTTAATCCTAATAAAGTAGTACCTGTCTTAGAGGTCTAGTGCTATAAAGACCTTAGCGTAAGATAATTAATCTCTAAGTTCTATAATATTTAGTAGTAGATATCAATTCTTTACTATAATATTGTTTAACTTTTAGTAGTTAACGCATATCTTTAGTAGTCTATTCTTTTTTAGTAAAAAGAGTATAGAGAATCCTACTAGTAATATTAAAGGTCTTATGTAGCCTTTTGCTTAATCTTTATCTAGCTTTTCTCTTAATATCTTAAGTTCTATCTCTAATAGTTAATAAATTAGTCTAAAAGATAAAGTCTTCTCTGCTTCTAGGATAATCTTATAATCCTAAAGTTAATGTCTTAGTAAGGCTTTACTATCTACTACTTCTTTAATACTCTAACTTTGTAATCTAGAGAGACCCTTCTAGTATCTATTAAGTTAAACTCTCTTGTCTTAAGGCTATTCTTAGTTAAGATTTACTGTCCCTTAGCAATATTATTAATCTTCCTCTTATCTACTTTCTTAGTTGTTAGATGTATAAGTTAGCTTATAGTTACATTAGTTTTACAGCACTTAAATAAGAATTTCTTTAACTTCTAGTTAATCTACAAGTTGTATTCTTATAACTAAAGAAGTCCTAATATAATATTGTAGGTAGCTAGTCTAAAAACGTCTAGGTCTATTTCTTCTTAGTGTTCCTAGATGCAGAGCGTTACACTAGTAACCTTATAAGTAATTGTTGTCTTGCCTAGCATAAGCTAACTGTTAGCTATATTAATTTTTTAAAGTGTCAAAGGTGGTGGTTGTTGTCGTAGTCAAAATGGGGTTCCAAAAAAGTGAAAAGCAGCTACCCTCTACTAATTAATCGCAAAAGTCAAAAAAAAGATTGTGTGTAGCAAATAGGATTCGAACAGTAGGTAGATAAGTTCTAGGAGGAAAGCTTAGACCACCGAGCGATAATCAGAGTCAAAAAAATTTGCTAAGGTACTAAAAAACGACACTAGTTAAAACGTGTCTAACGGCGATTGCCAGCCTATAGCTAACAACAGGATTACAGTAGGATTATAATAAGATTGCAACATAATGTAATAGAGGAGGGAAAGGACATGTACGTACTGCAGCGTGAGCCTGCAATACTTTATAAAGCTGCTACTGCTTACCTACTACTGCTTACCTACTACTTCTTACCTTTTAAACAGCACTGCATATAAATAATTTGTATATAATACACTGCACTGCAATATAGCGTGTAACCTCTACAGTAAACATCTCCTTATTTTAGGCTCTCTTCTAAAAAGAGCATCTTTTGCTACTATTTACCTAGCACCTAATTTAGTCTAACTTAAACTGCTTATACAGACACCTGAATTTATTAAGTATCTTAAAACTTAACTACCTAGCTAGACTTCTAAGTTTATAAAAATCTTAAATAAGTCTCTAATCTGCAATATTCTTATATATAAAAAGATTATTAAGCCCTAATTTAGCTAGTTGTACAAGGAATACATAATCTCTAGAGTATTTGCTAATACTAGCGTAGTACTTAAGATCTATTACTTTAGTATCCCTCTCTTCTTATTTATTATGCAAGGGCTAAGTATAGAGACTAGAACTTAGCTGAAATAGCTATTGTAAGACGTTAAATTAGCAATAAAGAAGAAAGAGGTAGGAAAGGAGGAGTAGGGTTTCTATTATCGCGTTTATAGGTTAGCAAGCAAGGTAATAATAGTATTACTACTTTACTTTATCTAGAAGCGCCTAGCAGTAAAGTAATAAGAATAGGCGGAATAAGGCGTGTTAAGTTAGGAGGTGATTTGCGTCTTTGTCTTGCTTTTCTTTGTTTCTGTCTAAACATGCTAGAGCGACATACTAATTACGTGCTAGTAATTCTAAATAAGGGGGTATAAGCCCTAATACCTGTTGTTAGCAATAAATCTTTTTTTTACTAAAAAGGTGTCTACAAAATGTGTGGTCACATTAAAAGGTTGTCTCAAAAGGCCGAAGCCAGTTAGCTATATATAGTAGGTAGAGTTCTTGTTTCTCTAATGCTTATAGGCCTGCTACTAATATTGCTTAAGCAGAAATAAAGTTAGCTTGCGCGCTAAAGTCTACTAGTGCCTATATCTAGTGTTTGTTAAGCTTTACTATAAGCTTAAGGAGGCCTAGGGGATTTATTACGTTAATCTCCCTAGCAGTTCTATGTGTCTAGGGCGTTTGTCTAAAAAAGACTGTGTACTAAATCTGTAGAACTTCTTTATATCAATATATTAGTTGCATTTAATATTACAGCACGTGTGCTATAAGAGTTAGTTATACTCCTATATATTTGTTCTGTTCTTGTAATTCTTCTTCTGTGTTATGTATATTTACAGGTTTTCTTCTAGATTATTATGTCTATAAAAGTATAGGCTATATCTCTAATTTTATATATATACTGCGCATTTGTTATTTAGATAATTATACTATTAGTGTTGATATTTAGGCATCCCCTTTAGTTTCTTAAGAAACTATCCTAATCTATGTTTTTTAGAAGAGTAGACTGTACAGTTGTTGTAAGCACATGTAGTCTATAAGTACTTCACATGTTCTAGGTTGCGCAAGTCTATCTAATAGTACATATCTCTAGCGCGGCTGTTATTTTAAGCCTTATACTACTAGCATGTTGCCTAAAGTTTATTATAAATCTCCTTTGTCTCTTTGTCTAAGAGTTAGTGCGCTAGTTTATTCTAGGAAGCCTTAGCTTCTTTAGTCTATTTCTATACAAAGTTATAATATATAGTTTTATTAATAGTTGCTACTAGAGTAAGCCCTTTCTTCTGCAGTTCCTCTAGTAAATTAGTATACTAGCTATAATCTAGGAATGTTCCTCTGCAGGACTCTGTAAAGATCTCCTTAGGTTATCTAAGTTACTTAAGTAGAGCGTTAACCTTCTCTACTAGATCTATTAAACATCTAGTCTCTATAGTTAGTAGCACCCATATGCTAACATTATGTTTATCTTCTATAGTGTAGGTAAAGAGTTTCTATATAGCTAGTAAAACTGTCTCTTTATTGTACACTACTAGCTCTTCCTATGTAATAAGTGTGGCTAGTTAATAGCTCTCCTAAAACTTAGCTATCTTACTATGTTTAGTTTAATCTACTAGGGTTGCTTCTATATCTTAGTCTAGCACTATTTTAGAAATGTTGTTATCTAAGGTTTCTTCTAGCGTAATTATAACTAGGTTATCTAGACTGTTAATACTTACCTAGTCCTGTTCTTAAACCGTAATAGTAGGTTATGTAATAATATTCTATTTATTATCTAGATTGTTGTTAGGTTCTACATAGTAAATAACATTTAGTTATTAAGTTATCTTGCCTTAGCTTTAGTAGTCCCGTTTTATATAACCTTTCTTACTACATTTATAACAAGTAACCTTCTTATTACCCTTATTATGCGTGAAATTCTTTTTTCCTAGCCTCTTATTAATGTTGTTAAGGTGCATTAGCTTGTAGCTATTAGTAGCGTAATGCCCTAGAACCCTAGGTACATAGTTTCGCTAACATCCTTAGTTAAGGTACAGGCGTTAAGGTGTTTAACGTAGTTAAGTATCTATGTTCTTAAGTGCGCGATTCTCTTGCGTTAATAATTATTCTTCTAATATAAGCTTATTTATTTTTAAGGTATTAAAGGTGGTGGTTGTTGTTGTAGTCAAAATGGGTTTTCTAAAAAAGTGAAAAGCAGCTGCCCTCTACTAATTAGTTGCAAAAGTTAAAAAAAGATTGTGTGTAGTTAACGAAATTTAAATAGTAAGTGGATAAGTTCTAGGAGGAAAGCTTAGACTACTAAGCGATAATTAGGGTTAAAAAATTTGCTAAGGTACTAAAAAACGACACTAGTTGAAACGTGTCTAACAGCGATTGCCAGCCTATAGCTGACAACAAGATTACAGTAGGATTGTAATAGGAATACAATATAATGTAATGGAGGAGGGAAAGGACACGTACGTACCGCAGCGGGAGACTGTAATACTTTATAAAGCTGCTGCTTCTTACCTACTGCTTCTTACTTTTTGAACAGCACTGTATATAAATGATTTGTATATAATACGCTGTAATAGCGTGCAACCTCTATAATAAGTATCTTCTTAACCTTAACTCTTATCTAAAGACAGGAAGCTTTCCTATTATACACCTAGCCCCTAAACTAGTCTAGCTTAAGCTAATTATGCGGACACCTAAGTTTATTAAGTATCTACAAACTTAGCCTCTTTAGGACTTTATAATTATATCTCTTATAAATAACTCTAGAATCCGCGATATCTCTATATACAAAAAGAATATTAAGCCTTAACTTAGCTGGTTGTAGAAGGAATACAAGATCTATAGGGTATTTGCTAATACTAGCAAAGTACTTAAAATGCTTTACTTTAGTATCTCTCTCTTCTTGTTAATTGTGTATAAGCTAAGTAAAGAAACTATTAACTAGTTAGGCTAGCTGTTGTATAACGTTAAAATGGCAATAAAGAAGAAAGAGGCAGGAAAGGAGGAGTAGGCGTTCTATTGTTGTATGTATAGGTTAGAAAGCAAGGTGATGATAGTGCTGCTTCTTTAATTCGTCTGAGAGTACCTAGAAGTGAAGCCTTAATATAAGTAGGCAGCATAGGCGGGATAGGGCGCGTTAAGTTAGGAGGCGATTTGCGTCTTTGTCTTGCTTTTCTTCATTTCCGTCTAAACATGCGACACACTAATTACGTGCTAGTAATACTAAACAAGGGGGCATAAGCCCTAATACCTATTGTTAGCAATAAATCTTTTTTTTTACTAAAAAGGTGTCTACAAAATGTGTGGTCACATCAAAAGGTTGTCTTAAAAGGCCGAAGCCAAATATAAGCTTATAGAGTTTGTTATCTACTCTAATAGCTTTAGCTATAAGTTTGTTAAGCATGTTAAGGCTAGATCTACTTCTTGTAAGTTCCTGTTGTACAGTAGTTTTAAGGCTTTATTAGTATATCTACATTAAAGTGTTGTTGTCCTATTTAATAACTATCTTGTACTATTAGAACTTAGTTGTGTAGTTAGTAGTAGACTTAGTTTATTATAGTCTCTAAATTTTCTATTCTGTAACTACAGACTCCTTAAAGGGTAAGAAAACTTTCTTTATCTTTGTTTTAAAGACATCCTAGTCTTTAACTAGGGTAGTATTGTTAGTGTTTATAATAGAACTGTTTATATAGCGTTAAAAGATTAAGTTAGCCTACTTCTCCGCATGTCCTTAAAGATACGTAGAGGCTAAGACCCCCTTATTATTATTGTTAATTCTATTTCCTTTAATGTAGAAGTATCTGTTAACTTAGAGGAGCTAAGCGTTAAGCTTGCTATAATTACTATAATAAGTCTTAGGCTTGTTAGCGCGGCTCGTAGTCCTCCTAGTAAGGGAATTAGCAGGTGTGTCTATAGTAGTATTGCTTATCTTTAAGGGTGTTTAAAGTGTAAAATCGTCTAAAGATAATCTAAGTTAGTTCTTAGGAGAATGAACGAGTACTAAAGACACTAGGTGTACCAGCACGATTAAAAGATCAATGTAATAGCACGAGGTTAAGAATTAAGTCTTAATCCTTAGATTAATTACTAAGTAAAAACTCTAAGTTAAACACAATAAGCTATAAGGGCATATTGCCTCCTACTATATACTAATAAACGTAGTACTTATGTACGAGCGTGCGCTTGTAGATAAGCGTGTGTGCGCTCGTAGGTAATCGTGTGTGCGCTTGTAGATAATTAGTTATGTGGTCGCGCTTGTATACGAGCGTGTGTGCGCTCGTGGATAATTAGTCACGTGTACGGTGGTTGATGGGTAGGGGTTGGGTAGGGGTTGGGTAGGTTTACGTAATACCACACCCCCTACCCAACCCCTACCCATTTTTTTGGTACTCAAAATAGGTAGAGGTGTAGTAGGTCTAGGGTTAGGTTGCACGGACCACGGGTTGGGGTTAGGTTAGGGTTAGGTTGCTATCTTTCTATATTCAAAGATTAGCTGTTATTACAGCTAATAATAGCAGACTAATACGTACCCTAACACCTTAGCATTACAAACTTTAACCTCTAAATACAAATTACGTCCTCTACTAGTGTTGACACTACTATTTTAGCTGCAGACTAATCCTCTACT
Organism: Alternaria sp. 'sect. Undifilum'; assembly: GCA_024321975.1. Classification (NCBI taxonomy): domain Eukaryota; kingdom Fungi; phylum Ascomycota; class Dothideomycetes; order Pleosporales; family Pleosporaceae; genus Alternaria; species Alternaria sp. 'sect. Undifilum'. The sequence goes on from JAJJZI010000003.1 coordinate 6,042,306, forward strand.
AGTGTCAGCACTACTATTTTAGCTATAGACTAATCCTCTACTAGTTTTATGTACGCGTTATAGATAAAAATCGCAACCCTACCCTAGACCTACTATATAGCTAGTCCAACCTAACCCTAACCACCGGTCCGTGCAACCTAAGCCCAACCACAACCCACGCTAGAGTAACCCCTACCCAACCCCTACCCAAGGACCGTGCATCAGCTACCCAACCCCTACCCAACCCTGGGGCCTCCCTACCCATCAACCAGCGTAGTCACGTGGTCGCGCTCGTGTACGAGCGTGCTCGTTAGTGAGCAGTTACGTGACAGCGGCGCGGTTGCCTAGCCGTAATTATTTGCTCATGTCGTATGGTCCTCTGAAGGATCGTCCCCCACGTCCCTTGGTTCGGATCGTAACAGTCTTGCGCTAGTAAAAGAAAACCTTGTATCTACACTATATTTAAGTGTACTAACTGCAGCAAACCTTATGTAGTAAATAGCTAAAAATGCAAAATCCTACAGGCTAGGACAGCTAAGACCAATTAAACTAATTCGTATAATTAAAGTCCTATAAATAAATGTTAATAAAAGCAGCCCTGCTACAAAAAGCGCAATTAACTTAGCTATTACAGCAAACGCCAAGATTGTTGCAATACAGAAGCCTTAGTTAGTAAGAGGAGCCTATAAGGATACTAGATTAATTGCTTATCTAGACTTTACGCAAATCCTACTAACTTACAAAAGCTTATAACTTAGAACTCTATTCTATATTTAAAAAGACTTAGAAATAGAAGTTAATCCTTATATTAGCGACAACAACAACTTGAAAGCTATTGCAATACTTCTTAACACAAAAAAAATTTACATCTATAACATTTACAACAAAAGAGCCTAAGACAAGGGCTAAATACAACAACAATCTAAAGACGCCTCCTAAAAGGGCCTATAAAATCTTATTTAATTATCCTAGAGGATTTTAATTACCACGACCCTAAATAGAGCCTACAAGAATGCATCCTAAACTAACAAGTAAAAGATTTAGTAAAATAAGTTAACAACTAAAACTTATTATTATTAAATACTATAGGAGTTAGCACCTTCTTTAGAGCTTATATACAAAGAGAAAGCATACTTAACCTTATTTTTTAACAAACAATATAGCTTCTCATATTCTAGACTAGTAGGCTATTCTAAAAGTTAAATTAGACTACTATGCTATCTTGTTTAGTATTGTTAATTAAGGTCAGCTACTTAGCTAGCCAAAGAGATACAACACAAAAAAATTAGATTTAAACCTTTTTAATACTACCTTACAGAAGGTGATAATTTGAGCAAAGCTAGAGGATTAATTACTAGCTCTACTACGCGCCTAAAACTACCTCTTAAGACAACTACGTCTAGGCCTTAACAAACCTTTAGAGAAGAAACTAAATAAAATAGTAGAGAACCTTACTACAGCAATTTAACAGGCACTTAAGATATCTACTTTTCTTGTAAACTAGTAACTAAAACTAAAGCTTGAGTAGACAAGTAATTTAGATCTCTTTAAGGCTAGCCTAAACAGAGCCTTTTAAGAATTTAAGCAAGTAGCAAGAAGAAAAAATAACATGCTATACTTATAGAAAAAAGAGTACCTGCTTGCTAAGAACAAATACTTTAAAGCTATTAAGACAGCTAGGCTTAGCTATTAAGAACAGTTTCTCTAAAATAAATTGCCTAAAGAGATATTAAAAGCAATAGCCTACACAAAAAACAATCTCTTAACAAGAATCTTTAGTATTAAAGGCAAAGAATTATTTAAAAAAAAAGTGCTAAACTTTTAAAAAAGAGCTATTCTCTCTACCTTCTTCTATACTAACTCTATTACTTAACAACTACAAAAGAAACTACAAATAAAAGTAGCTAAGTTTATCTAAAAATAAGCTTTACACTGCCTGCTAAAAAATAAAAGCTACTTTACTAGGCCTTAATAGAATTAGCCAAGAAGTTATCTTAAAAGTATACAATTACTAAATAGGTATTTTTATTCAGATCTACTTAGCTCTATTTAACCTAGAATACTAACTATAGTGTGTTACGATCCAGACCCAGGGACATTCGGGATGACTCTTCAAGAGCTATGCAGCACAGGCAGATGATTACAGCTAGGCAACTACGCTGCTGTCACGTAACTGTTTACTAACGAGCACGCTTGTACACAAGCGCGACTACATAACTGCTTATTAACAAGCACGCTCTTCTACAAGCGCACACTCGTACACAAGCACTACACTCTTTAGTATATAGTGTAAGCACTAAACTCTTATAGCTTAGTGTACTTAACTTAGAGTTTTACTTAGTAATTAATCTATGAATTAAGACTTAATTCTTAACTCTTATGTTATTATATTAATCTTTTAATTGTGCTAACACACCCTTATACTAGTATATTAATTTTCTAATTGTGCTAGTACACTCTGTGTCCTTAGTACTTGTTTCTTCTCTTAAAAACTAACTTAGATTATCTTTAGACAATTTTTACACTTTAAACACTTTTAAAGAGAAGTAATACTGCTATAGACATACCTACTAATTCCTACACTAGAGGAACTACAAGCCGCGCTAACAAGCCTAAAACGTATTATAGCAATTATAGCAAGCTTAACGCTTAGCTCCTCTAAGTTAACAGATACTTCTACATTAAAGGAGATAGGATTAATAATAACAACAAGGTAGTCTTAGCCTCTATATCTTTTTAAAGAAATGCAGAGAAGTAGGCTAACTTAATCCTATAACACTATATAAATAGTTCTATTATAGACGCTGACAACGCTGCCTTAGTTAAAGACTAAGATGCCTTTTAAGCAAAAATAAAAGTTTTCTCACCTTTTAAGAAATCTGTAGTTGGAGAATAAAAAGTTTAAAGACTAGAATAAACTAAGTCTACTACTAACTACACAACTAAATTCTAACAGTATAAGATAGTTATTAATTAAAAAAACAATACTTTAATGTAAATGTACTAACAAGGCCTTAAACTTACTATATAATAAAAACTTATAAAAAGCAAATTTAGCCTTAATATACTTAACAAACACTATAAGCTTATATTAGAAGAAGAATTATTTACGCAAGAGAATTGTATACTTAAGAATACAAACACTTAACTAGGTTAAACATTTTAACGCCTGTACCTTAACTAAAGACGTTAGTAAAACTATGCGCCTAAGACTTTAGAGCATTACGCTACTAATAGCTACAAGCTAATGCGCCTTATTAATATTTATAAAAAACTAAAAAGAAAGAAGTTTACGCATAACAAAGGTAACAAAAAAGTTACTTATTATAAATATAGCAGAAAATGTTATATAAAACAGGACTACTACAGCTAAGGCAAAGTAACTTAATAACTAAATATTATTTACTGTATAGAACTTAACAATAATCTAGACAACAAATAGAACATTATTATATAACTTTCTATTATAGTTTAAGAACAGGACTAGGTAAGTATTAATAGTCTAAATAACTTAGTTATAATTACACTAAAGGAAACCTTAGACAACAACATTTCTAAAATAGTGCTAAACTGTTGGAGTATTAACATGCGCAACATGCGGGTCACCCTGTTGAGCAGGTGATCCTGGTAAGCTAAACACGTGACGATCGCGCTAGCGCCTATATATACAGGCTAGATCGTCTTATTCCTCTTAAGTAGTTATTGACCACTTTGTTGTGGCACTTAGTTGATTAATACACTCATTCCACTCCTCCTGATCAAGCAATTGCTTCTTTTCAGCTCCCACATAAACAAAAATATAAAAGCAACCCTAGTAGACTAAACTAAACACAGCAAAATAGCTAAGTTTTAAGAAAACTACTAACTAGCTACACTTATTACATAGGAAGAGCTAGTAGCGTATAATAAAGAGACAGTTCTATTAGCTATATAAAAAGTCTTTACTTACACTATAAAAGACAAACACAATGTTAGCATATAAGTACTACTACTTATAGAGACTAGATGCTTAATATATCTAGTAAAGAAAATTAACGCTCTGCTAAGGCAGCTTAAATAACTTGGGAAGAAATTAGAAAACTCTACAGAGGAACATTTCTAAACTATAGCTAGTATACTAATTTACTAGAGGAACTGCAGAAGAAATGGCTTACTTTAGTAGTAACTGTTTACAAGGCGATACGCAACAATTTTTTATAAAAATAAACTAAAAATACTAAGGCATTCTAGAATAAACTAGCGCACTAGCTCTAAGACAAAGAAAAAAAGAAAATTTACAACAAACTTTAGGTGATACGCTAGCAGCGTAAAGCTTAAGACAATAGCTGCGCTAGAAATATATACTATTAAATAAACCTACGCAACCTAGAACATGCAAAGTATTTATAAACTATATATGTACATAATAGCTGTACAATCTACTACTCTAATAAGTATAGATTAGGATAGTTTCTTAAGAAACTAAAGGGAATACTTAAATGTAAATACTAATAATATAATTCTCTAAACGACAGATACGCAGTACATATATAAAATAAAAGACACAGCCTATACTTTTATATACATAATAATTTAAAAAAGAACTTATATATATATATATAACGCAGCAGAAGAATTACAAAGATAAAACCTATGTATAAGAGTATAACTAGCTTTAATAGCACACGTGCTTTAATATTAAATATAACTAATACATTGTTGCAAAGAAGTTTTATAAATTCAGCACACAGTCTTTTTTAAATAAACACCTTAAACACCTAGGACTACTAGGAAAATTAATATAATAAATCTTTTAAGCCTCTTTAAGCTTATAGTAAAGCTTAAAAGGCACTAGATACAGGCACTAGTAGATTTTAGCGCATAAGCTAACTTTGTTTCTGCTTAAGCAGTGTTAGTAGCAGGCCTATAAGTATTAAAGAAATAAGAACCTTACTTACTCCACGTAACTAACATTTAGCCTATGCTAGGCAAGATAACAATTACTCACGAGGTCACTAAAGTGACGCTCCACATCTAGGAACACTAAGAAGAGATAAACCTAGACGTTTCTAGACTAGCTACCTACAACATTATATTAAGACTTTCTTAGTTACAAGAACATTACTTGCAAATTAACTAAAAGTTAAAAAAGTTCTTATTTAAGTGCTGTAGAACTAACACAACTACAAGCTAGCCTACAAATCTAACAACTAAGATAGTAAATAAGAGGAAAATTAATAATATTACTAAGAGATAGTAAACTTTAACTAAGAACGGCCTTGAAATAAGAAAGTTTAACTTAATAAGTACTAGAAGAGCTCCTCTAGATTACAAAGTTAGAGTTTTAGAAAAATACATAACTCTAGATATTTTTAAAAAGTATAAAGAATCTTAGCACCTTTTTGCAGAAGTAGTAGATAGTAAAGCCTTACTAAGATACTAACTGTCGGGGGCAAAATATCAACCGATCGATAGATCGCGCTCCGGCTAGAGGATACATATACACGTTGCGACACACCCCCTAGATTGCTAGCAGTGCCCACTGCTAGTCAATCTACCTAAGAGCAACTCGCTCTTCTCTTGGCGCTCTCAATAGCAGGGGGCTAGGATACTGGCTCGCTGGCTCTGGCGCGCTAGGCGCACCTACCCTAAGGTGTTTACCTTGTGTACTGGGCTGTCTCTTGTGTGTTGTATCCCCTAGGCTTATCTTTTTGCTGCTATTTCTCGCTTGTGGTCACCCACCTAGGTAAGCGACCACATCAAAATTGCTTATTGCAGTTTAACCGTCACCGGGCTCATAACTGTCGGGGGCAAAATACCAACCGATCGATAGATCGCACTCCGGCTAGAGGATACATATACACGTTGCGACACTAACTTTAAGATTGTAAGATTATCTTAAAAGAAAAGAAAACTCTACCCTTTAAACTGATTTATTAACTATTAGAGATAGAACTTAAGATATTAAGAGAAAAGCTAGAAAAATATTTAGTAAAAGGCTATATAAGACTTTTAATATTACTAGCAGGATTCTTTATACTCTTTATACTAAAGAAGAATAGGCTACTGAGAATATGCGTTAACTATTAAAAGTTAAACAACATTATAGCAAAGAATTAATATTTCTTACTAAATATTATAGAACTTAAAAATTAATTATTATACACTAAAGTCTTTACAGCACTAGACCTCTAAAATAAATACTACCTTATAATGATTAAAAAAGGAAAAAATAGAAAATATTATTTTGAATAAAATACAAACACTATAAATACACTATTATACTATTTAAGTTAACGAATACCCTAGTAACATTTTCAAAACTTATTAACAATATGTTTAGAGTATATTTAGATATCTTTGTTATTGTATACTTAGATAATATTCTTATTTACTCTAAGAACCTAAGAGATTATATTAAACATGTCTGCACAGTACTAAGGTGCTTAGACTAGTTTAACTTACAGCTAAAACTTAAAAAATACAAGTTATACAAAAATAAAGTTGCCCTTTTAAGATATATTATAAAGGCACAAGAAGTATAGATAAGTAAAAAAAGATATAAGTAATTAAAAAATAGCTGCAACTAAAGACAGTTAAAAAGATATAATTATTTTTTAAAATTTCTAAACTTTAACAAAGAGTTTATTAAGAATTACTCTAAGATTGCTATTCTATTAACAAAACTTACAAGGAAGAAGGTACTCTTTAAGTAGAGTAAAAAAGCAAAAAATGCCTTCTAAACGCTTAAGAATATAAGCATAGAACTACTATACTTTAAAATATTCTTAGTAGGACAACTACTATAATTTAAAACAGGCGCATTAGACCTTACACTTAGAAAATATGCTAGCTAACTACACAAAGACAAATAGCACTAAATTATTTACTATTCTTGTAAGTTTATAACACTAGAGGAACAATATAATATATATAACAAAGAGCTGCTAGCTATTATTAATTATTTAAGATATTAGAAAGTATATACTATAAGCTGCTTAAAACTAACAATATTTATAGATTATAAAAACTTAGTTAATTTTATAACTACTAAGAAACTTAACTAACGCTAAGTTTAATAGTTAGAGGAACTAGGACAGTATAAGTTTAAGATTATGTATACACTAAGAAAAGACACTAAAAAAGCAGACGCTCTTAGCTATAGACATAATACTGTAGGAACTAAAGAGATAACTAATTCTGTAATACTAAAGGTTAATAATAACAGGTTATTAGAACTAGCATAAACGCTTAATCTACTTATGCGTATTATACACAACGTACTAAAAGAATTGCAAAAAGCAATTATTAAGCAACACTATAATTACTTAGAACATAGTTACTTAGGTTTACAAAAATCATAGAACTTATTAAAAGAAATTATAAGTTTCTAAGAATAAAAGACAATTTTACTACTTTTATTACTTAATATACAGACTATTAAAAGAACAAGAACAGCACACATGCACTCTATAAAGAAATACAAGTAATAGAACTACTTAACGCACTATAGTTAGATATCTTTATAGATTTTGTTACAGGATTACTAGTCTTAAAAGATTTTATTACAAAGATATTTTACAACCTAATTCTTATAGTAGTTAATTAATTTATAAATTAAGCTAAGTAAATAGCCTTTAAAAAAGATTTTTGGCAGTACAGCTTACACACATTATTAATAATTAAGTAATTAAATATCACAGCATACTAAAGTTAATTATTAGTAACAAAGATAAGCTTTTTACTTTAAAATTTTAGACAACATTACTCGCTGCAATTAAAACTAAAAAAAAGCTATTAACAGTATACTACTTGCAGACAGACAGACAAACAGAATAAATAAATTGCACAATAAAAGCGTATCTTAGAATATATACTGATTAACAATAAAGTAATTAAGTATTGTTACTATCTATAGCATAAATAGCATACACTAACAAGCTTTTAAAGTTTATAAAACAGACTTTATTCTACGCAAACTATAAAAATACCTAAATCTGTTTATATATATACTTTTGGGTTTAAAAACAAAAGCAGCTATTGCAACAGCTAATAAGCTAAAGTTAGTATATAAGTTACTTAAGAAAACACTTAAGAAGGCTTAACGCTAAAGCCTTTTATATACTAACTAGAAAAGAAAAACAGTACCTTAGCTAATAAAAAAAAAAAAGGGGGGGGGGGATAAAGTCTATTTGCTTACAAAGAATCTCTGCACTAAGCAACCTAGTAAGGGGCTTAACAACGTTAAAGTTAGACTATTTTTAATTCTAGACTAGAAGGGACTAGTTACGTACACACTTAACTTTCTACTTAATACAAAAATCTACTTAAAACTTTATTTAATATGTTAGAACTAGCAGACTTAAGAACACTACTCTAGACAACCTTTTATTATAAAATAAATGAAAAAAATGAATTTAAAGTTAAAAGAATCCTTGTATACTAAAACAACAACAACTGAATAGAATATCAAATTAAACAGTTAAGTTACTTAAACAGTAATAATATATAGAAACTAGATAAAAACTTTACAAATTGCTAAAAATACCTCTAGCAGTACTAAGCTTAGTAATAAAGGTATTAAGTAAACTTATAGTAGCCTATATTGTAAGTAAAAAGGCTATGTTAATAAATGCTATAGGACAGTTAATTTCCTGCGCTACTTTAGTTTTACTAATAGCTTTTATATTAGAAGCTAAATACAGCGCCTTCTTACGCGCTCGCTCTTTAGCCTATTTTAAAATTTTCTTATTCTGTAGTAACTGCAAAATTACTATTGTAAGTAATTTTTTATTTTTATTAACTTTCTTTTAATACTTATTGCAAGTATAGTTTAGAGACTTTTACAATATATTACACACACTTAACTTAACTGCGTATACTTAGTATACTTTAAACAAGAATTAAGAATAACATAATAAATAAAGCTTTTTAGAAAACAATAGTTACAAAGAGCTTTAGTAGGATAGTTAGCATAAACAATTTTAGAACTAAGGCGTAAGCAACGTTAGTAGGAAAAGGATATAATAACTACTTTACTTATAATGCAGGGTAAGCCTTAGTTATTAACAACAAAAAAGACAACTACATAATTTAAAAAAAAATTTAAAGGAGGAGGATAGTGTTACAATCTAGACCTAGGGACATTTAGAATAACTCTTCAAGAGCTATACAGCACAGGCAGATAATTACAGCTAGGCAACTACGCTGCTGTCACATAACTGCTTATTAATAAGCACGCTTCTACACAAGCGCGACTACGTGACTGCTTATTAATAAGCACGCTTTTCTATAAGCGCACGCTTATACACAAGCACTATACTCTTTAGTATATAGTATAGGCACTAAACCTTTATAGCTTAGTGTGTTTAACTCCGAGTTTTACTTAGTAATTAATCTAAGGATTAAGACTTAATTCTTAACTCTTGTGTTATTACATTAATTTTCTAATTGTGCTAACACACCGTTGTACTATTACATTAATCTTCTAATCGTGCTAGTACACCCTGTGTCCTTAGTACTCGTTCATTCTCCCGAGAACTAACCTAGATTATCTTCGGACGATCTTTACATAGTGCTAGCAAAAAGTAAAAGGCGTCATTCTTAAAAAGCTAAACAAACTAGACTACTTAATTCTTAAAGTATACAAAGTTATTTCCTTTTTATGCTGTTTAGGAAAGGCACTTAAGAAGCTCTACTTAAAGAGGCTAGGTACTTTAGCAGAAACAACTAACCTGCTCTACCCTACGCAAATAAGAGGCTAACTAAAGAATTAGCTATTAACGCTAGACTTCTTTTTAACAACAATATTTAACAACAAAAAAAGAAGAACAGAGTTATATTAACAGCCTTTCTAGACATTAAAGGCGCTTTTAACTATTTATCTAAAAACAAGCTTCTTAAAATATAAGCAACTAACAGCTACCTGTCTGCCTCTTATTATAGACAAACTCCTTCTTTATAAAGAGGCTCTTAGAGTTATTTTTTACTAAGCAAACAGAAAAACTACAGAAAGTAAATACTAGTACACCTTAAGAGAGCCTAGCCTCTCCTATCCTATTTCTAATTTACACGTAACCGCTATTCTAGTTAATTACATTAAACAACAATATATACTCCTTATCTTATATAAACAATCTTTAAATCTTAATATTAATAACATCTATTATGAAAAATATAAAACTACTTAAAAGGGACTTAGCAAAGCTTTTTAGCTAAGCAAGAAAGCTAGCTATTAAGTTTAATAGCTTAAAAGCAGAATTAGCAAATTAAACAAGATCTAAAAAAGATATAAACAAATTTCTTACGCTACCTACCTAAAAGACCTTCTATGTAAAAAGACTAGTAAGATGGCTAGGCATCTTCTTTAACAATACTTTTAAATTTAGAGACTACTGCTATATAAAAATACAACAAGCAAACCAAGCCTTTTTCTGCCTAAGTAGGCTAGCTAATATTAATCAAGGCCTCTTACTAAAGGCAATAAGGCAATTATACCTAGCGTGCATTACTAGCGTAGCTAATTACAGATGTTAGCTATTTTAGAAAGGCTAACAACACGTCCTTAATAGCAAGCAAAAACTTCAAAACTAGGCCTACAGAAAAATTTTAGAAACTTTTAAATCTTCTTCCGCAATGCCTAGTAAGATAGAAGCTACTCTATTCTTACCTAAAGTTAAGCTAGACAACACTATAAGAAGATACGCCTTTAGATCTACCTTACTTAATCCAAATCACCCTCTAAAAGCTGCTATTAACAACAACCAAAAAGAGCAACTTAATTAAATTTAAGAATCTATTATCTTAGCCCTCTTAGACAATACTAAAGAAATACAACACTACACTTTTATGCTATAGAACGCTAGAACTCTTTACAAGATCTGTATATTAAACAAGCTAAAAGACATTAAAGCTAAAAACTACTAGAAACTACTAGTAAACAACAACCTCTTATTAATATACTTAAATGCCTTAGCTATAAAGGATAGTAAAAGAATTAGAGTAGGCGTTGCCTTTTACAAAGGAGCTACTCTTATTCAAGTACTACAAGCAAATATAGGAAATAACTAGCTAGTTTATAACAGTAAACTAGAAGGTATTACTTTAGGGCTAAAGAAAGCAGTTAGCCTATTAGACAACTGCTAAAACGTGAAGATATACGCAGATAATTAGGCTGCTTTATTTTAATTAAAAAATACCTCAAGCAACCCTAGTTAAAAGAAGCAGGTTAGGTATATCAAAGCAGCAACTTAACTAGAAGAAAAAGGCATTACTCCTACACTACAATAGGTCCCAGGACTCTAAGATATACTAGGAAACACTTAAGCAGACTCTCTAGCAAAAAAGGCTACAAAATAAACTCCTTTACAAATAAAACAAGCCTAGCAGTAATTAGTTCTTAAATTAAACAATAAGTAAATGTTGACTAGTTAAACCTCTTAGAGAAATACAAGAAGAAAGCTACTAGTAAGAACTTAAGCACCTACTTAGCAACTTTCAAATAGAGAATAAGAAAACAGATACCTATCCCTCTTACTAGGCAAGATATATCTAGCTCTTTCTTTTAACTAAATTTAGGTCATAGCTACCTAAAGAGCTATTTGTTTAAGAAAGGAAAAGTAGAATCTAAAACTTGCCTATACAATTTTAGAGCTACACAAGACACAGCTTATATAATCTTTAAGTGCAAACTATATAAAAATAGTAGAGCTATACTTTAAAACTCCTGTGCAGAGCTAATCTCTTTACAGTATCTCTTTTAAACAGAAGCAGGCATTAAGGCTACTATAGCTTTTATTTAAGAAACTAAGGTTGGTACACAAGCCTGGTACAAAGGAAACTCCGATAACTGAATGCAAACGCCTATGTAGGCGACCTAGCTCTACTCACCCCTCCTCCCCCTCCCCCCCCCTCTACCTCTACACAATAGGCTAAGAGCCTTACCTTTATTCAGATAAACCACTCCTTGTAAATAACCTAAGAAGACAACACTACATAGATACCTGCAGGCCTCGGCCTGCACGTCTTATATAGCCCTTTAGGCTAAGAAAGGACGTTAAACTACAATAAATAAAAAAAAGACAACCTTTTAATGTGACCACATATTTTGTAGACACCTTTTTAGTAAAAAAAGATTTATTGCTAACAACAGGTATCTAGGCTCACGTCCCCTTGTTTAGTATTGCTAGCACGCAATGAGTGTGTTGCATGTTTAGACAGAAACAAAGAAAAGCAAGACAAAGACACAAATCGCCTTTTGTTGGAGTATTAACATGCGCAACATGCGGGTCACCCTGTTGAGCAGATGATCCTGGTAAGCTGAACACGTGATGATCGCGCTAGCGCCTATATATACGGGCTAGATCGTCTTATTCCTCTTAAGTAGTTATTGACCACTTTGTTGTGGCACTTAGTTGTTTAATACACTTATTCCACTCCTCCTAATTAAGCAATTGCTCCTTTTTAGCTCCTACAGTTATAAGCCTAGCCGCTTAATTATAGTTTTAATTCCTACTGCGCAATTAGCAAGCTGTAAGGTTAACTGTTTGATTAGCATTTTACTCTCCTTTATCTCCTACAGCACTAGCTAGCAGATCGCTACTGCTGCTGTACCTCTCTCACTTATTAATTATACAATCAACCTCTTTCTAATACAAGCTACCTAGCTACCTACTAACTAACTAATTAATTTGTTGTTACCTTAACAATAACCTACGTTGTGATCTTACACGTAGTATCTTATCTTAAGATAGACCTTACTAATACACTGCTTGTTGCCTTAGGGGTGATTTTTAAGGCTTAATTAGACTAGCTAACCTAGTTTACTTTATTAAGGCTATATTGCTTAGAGAAAGGTATCTAGGATTAGGTTAATCCTAATCTCCCGGACGTACCCTTAATAGATCACTAGGAGCCACAGTATCTAGAACTGCCTAAGGATATTAAGCAGCTAGTTGCTCTATTACCTAGCGCTAGCGCTTAAATACAAGAGGACTATAAGATTGCTTAATATAAATATAAGGCTTAATTACTTAATACTAAGGTACAAAAAGGATAATTATAATAAGCTAGTTAACAGGTACAAGGTACAAGCTGCTTAATAAATAAGAAAAGTTGCTAAGATTACTAATATTAAGGACTAGATTAGCAAGACTGTCTATCGAGACCTGCTTTTAAACGCCTTAATGAGTATAATTACTTAAAACCTTACTAGCCTTTAAGCCTTAGTAGAGATTCTAAAAGAGGATCTCGCACCTATAGATTAGAATACTTAATATTTAATTAAGGCGCAGTACAGATCACACCTTAATAAGGCTTACTAGGGATAAATAGGCCTTAAGTAATAGTTTACTAAGTAGCAGCTACTGTATTAACAAGTAACAATCTACTCGCTTTCTAAGGTTGTTAGGCCGTTAGCAATTACTAATTTTTTAAACGCCTTAGGCACTAAGATTGCACTAGACTAGTCACGCGAAAAGCAAAATAAGCTAGTATAAGTAATAGCGCTTAGAAAAGCTTATTTATTTTTAAGGTATCAAAGGTGGTGGTTGTTGTTGTAGTCAAAATGGGTTTTCTAAAAAAGTGAAAAGCAGCTGCCCTCTACTAATCAGTCGCAAAAGTCAAAAAAAGATTGTGTGTAGTCGACGAAATTCGAACGGTGAGTGGATGAGTTCTGGGAGGAAAGCTCAGACCACCGAGCGATAATCAGGGTCAAAAAATTTGCTAAGAAAAGCTTATTTAAACCTTAATAATCTAGGAAAGATCTTTAGTATTTTGTTGTAGGATTAGTTAATTATTTTCTTAAAAAGAAAAGAACACGTAGTGTTCTAAACTAAATCTAGATTAAGGGCAGCTTAATAGTCTACTAGCGCTAACAACTTAAAGTTAAACAAGAGTAGTAAGTAATTATACTTTTACCCCTATAAGGCTAATAAAGGGCCTATAAGTAAGCACTTTTAGATACTGCGTAACTACTATTAAATTTAAACTGCAGTTACTAGATTAAGCCCTCCTAGCAGTATACTAATCAAACTATTAGACAACAACAAAAAGAAGATCCCTAAGTAATAGAATAGTAATAAATAGGCAACCTTACGCACCTAAATTAAGAAGGAAGGCTAGAAGGCTAGCACTAGTAGATTAGTTACTAATAAGTTAAGTAGATTCTACCCTAGCTTTTTAGTTTTAGCATTAATTAACCTAAAGGACCTTATTAAGGAAATTAGACTAAATGTGTTTAGCGCAGCCTTTACTCCTTATGCCCTGTCCCTTTACACAATTATAGATAGTAGATTAGCAGTCCACCTAGTTAATACTATAGATTACATAGTACTAGGCACCTTTAGTAAATACGCTAAGGACAAGACTGTTAAGGCAGGCACTTAAATTATACTAGTCGCTAGTATAGGAAACAGGCTGCTTAAGAATATCCTGCATAGTAAGGCTAGCCCTAAAACAGCTAATCTTCTACTTACTAATGTTAAGGTTGTACTAAGTTTCTATGTTAATATTGTATTAGAAGCACGGCTTAAGCAGGCAGGCATTTAGTATTTAGGATATAATTATACCTTACAATTTAGAATAATTAAGAAGAACGTTGTCTTAATTAACCTTAAGTGTTACTTTAATCTCTTGTTTGTTAAATATAAGCAACTTACTTATTACCCTACTTAACTACTGCTTATAAACGCTGTAGCATAATTAAGGAAACCTTAGTTATATACTAGCGATAAGGACCTATAGCATTAATAATTAGGACACCTAAGACAACAAGCTATTAGAGCCTTAGTCTACTTAGCGCAGAATGTTAAAATTACTAGTAAGAAACTATTAAAATATAAATACTGTATAATAGCTTATACCTTGCAAGTAATCTTATAGCAACTAAAGAAGAGATTACTACAAACTTTTTATAAAATCTTATAAGATCTATTTAATTTCTTAACTAGTTAGCTACTTAAGAAATAAGCACTAATTATTAAAGAAGACTACTTAGGCAAGCTGTACAATTATAATATCTAGTTAAAGATACTAAATAATATTATGCCTGTATTAACAAGGCTTTGCTGTAAGGATTAAGAGAAAATATTAGTAGAAGATTGTAGAAATTTATTAGGATAATAATACTGCTATACTGCCTTAGAGAGAACAATTAAGATATAAGGAATAAGCTATAGAAAAAGAGATTATAATTAAGACACTACTGCTATATACTTATAAGCCTAATAGCTTAGTAGAGAGAGCTAGCTAAGAGCTAATTACAAAAGCTATTAAGATACGCATAAGCGCTAATCTACTAGCTAAGCTTTAGCTAGTAATTATAGATGCAGCTACTTACCTACATAGTATAAGCCCTACTAAGATCTATAGCTACTAATCCCTTAACTAGGTGCTTAAAGAATAGTTTAGGAAATATTTCTAATTTTATTAACTACTTAAGATTAGACACTAGACTGCTAATCTACGCCTAGACTAGAGTAGAATCTATGCTTATAGCTACCAAGCTTATCCTTTAAACAAGGAGAAGGCAGCTAGGCGTAATTATTAAGGATTTAAGATTAATCCTTGCAGCTATATTAGTTATTTAGTTAGTTATTAAGCCTCTAACATATACTATATATAAGTACTAACACTTAATTAGGTAATTACTACCTATAATATAACCTTTAATAAATATTAATTCTACAAAGGAGATTGCGAGGAAGAGCTGCTAAGAGATTAAGTAATCAAAATTGTAAAGATCCTTTATAATAGCAAGCTAGTTAATCTAAGAGAGGATTTAGACCTCTTGCCTGTTTAAGGAAGGGCAGATTAGGATACGCAGCTAACTACTAAAGACCTTAGAAGTAATTTATTTACTATCTTAAGTAGTAAGGAAGGCCTACCTACTAAAGACAAGAGTAGATTAGAAGACGCTGAGCAAATAAAGCATAAGGCTAGTGCACTATTAAGAACTTACTTAGATTAGTAGCAAAATACTAGTCTTGCTACCCTAGAACTAACTCCTAAACTAGAGACCTTAGGGAGCGATAACGCGATTAATTGTAAGGTTATTAATAGTTAAACAGCATTATACATGCTAAAAAAAGCTAATCTATTAATACTTAGAGGTAGGGAGCCTTTTTTAAATAAGCTTAACAACTTATTACTAGTCTAATAGTCTATGCCTAAAGACTCTAACGCGCTAGCTCGTCGTAATAGAACACCTGCTTAAGTAAGTAGGATAGCAGAGCGTAAATTATCTTAAGATTTAAGATCTTAGGCCTTAAATAGCAAACAAGGTAAGCAATTACAAGCTTAACCTTTATTTATAAGACGTAGTGCTAAGATTATAAGCAAAAGTCTAAATTAGCTTACAAATTGTTATCTTCTACTACACAAGCTAGGTAGCAGGCGTAAGTATAAAAACGCAACTTAAGATCCTAATAACTAACTAGAAGGTAGAAGTATAGGTAGTATTAATGCATTAATTATAAATTATAAGAATCTATTATAAAATAATTTTTGTAATACTTACCTGCTAGGTTTGCAAGTAACTTAAGAAGACTAAGTAAGCTATAAGACTTTTAATTATGTAGTTATAGTAGCTTTGCTTACTAAGCATAAGCTAAGTAGAAATGCTTAACAGCATCGCAACAATCTACCTAAACTACTAGAATTATAAAAGCAGTTACTTTAGCATCTTATAAGGGCCTTGTTTAAGGATGCCTGCAAAAAGGAGATTAATTAGTTAAGTAAGAATAGAACTTAGACTAAGATATTAAGAGAAGAAGAAAATAATTGCCTAATACCTATAAAGTAGGTTTAGACTTACAAGTTTAATTAGGACAGCTTTTTTCTTAAATATAAGGCGCAAATTGTTGTAAAAAGTAATTTCTAGGAGAAGGACTTAATTAACTTAACATACGCTGCTATATTAGTAGCTAAGTCCTTCTAAGTAGTAATAGCTATTGCTACTAAGAATAATTTAGAGATTAAGCAATATAATGTTATAAGAGTATTTCTTAATACGTTAATTATAGTAGATAACTTAGTAATTTGTAAGATGCTAAATAGCTTTAAGAAGCTAGAGAAGTATATATAGCTTAACTACGCACTGTATAAATTACAAGACTTGCTACTATTATAGTATAAGGAGTTCTTAGGGTTACTAAGAGAGATTAGACTAATTACTTTACTAGAGGAGCCCTGCCTTTTCTTTAATTAAGAAAGAAGGATCCTAGTATTGTTTTATATAGATAATATCTTACTGCTCTTCGCAAAAGATTATAAGTAGAGGGTAATAGATCTTTAGTTAAAGATTATAGATAAGTACAAAATAAAGAAACAAGAATTAGTTAAATAGTTTCTTAGTATCTAGATAATTAGAGACTGCAAAAAGCAAATAATTACGCTTATATATAATACGTACATTAATAAGATTACAAAGAAGTTTAAGCTAGAGAATAGTAGCTTTCTAAAGACTTAATTGCTGTTAGAGGAGCTAATTAAGAACACTAGCAAAGTAACTAAGCAAAAGATTAAGGCTTACTAAAAAAAGGTTAAATTAGTGCTATATACAGCTATTATGCTACAACTAAATGTTACCTACTTAATTTTAAAATTCTTACACTTCCTTATAAACCTTAGTAATTAGCATATAAAAGCTATTAAACAGGTAATTATATACCTCTATTAAACAAAATAGAATGCAATCTAATATAAGAACTATAATAGCCTAAACCTAACAATTGTAGGCAATGCTTCCTTTATAGATAATTAAGAAACTTGTTAATTGTCCTATAGATATATAGCTATCCTATATAGTAGTCTAATATTTTAGAAGGCAGCTTAGCAGACTACAGTAACCACGTTAACTACTAAGGCTAAGCTACTCGCCCTTAAGTACACTACTAAAGAGGCTATAGCCCTTAAGCACTTCTTTTGTAAGCTGTCTCTTAATCTAGGAGACATTTAGACAGTCTAGTATAACAATTAACAAATAATTAGGCTTGTAGTTAGGAAGAATAAGTAGAATAGCACTTAATTAAGATATATAGATATACAAAATATATAGCTATAGCAGGAATTTGCTAAAGGATTATTTTAAGTTATATACCTAGAAACAGTAATTATGCTAGCTAATAGACTAACTAAGTTGCTTACCTAATAATAGTTTAAAAAGTTTAAGCAGTTGCTTAACCTTTAGCAAGTTAAGCATTTAATTAAAAAAAATTAATAAGTAAAGGATTTGTATTAAGTAGCAACATCTATATACTAGGCTAAGTCTCCTCTTGATAGCTTATTTTATTAAGCAGGAGAATATAAGCTAGACTATTAAACTAAAACTAGGAACCTTATTACTAATAAGCATTAGACTTATTATACTTACTAGACTTTATTATTACATTACGCTTAGCCTGCTTAACTTTAGCTAGCTTAAGAGTAATTTAAGCTATCTAAGCCTAAATAGCAAGAGTCTAGAGGTAAGTAGTATTACAGCGTAATTCTAACCTATTACTTCTATATATAGAGTTGTTAGATAATTGCCTTCTTACTCTAGCGTAATAATTGCGCTTATATAAATAAATTGTATAGCAATTAGGATAACGAATAGAAGGACAATTATATAAACTAGGCAGGAGCAATATTCTGCAGGCAGCCTACTCTTAAAGCAGCAACCTTTAAGCAGGTTACTGCTAAGGCTGCTTATGTTGCTGCTATTACTACTAAGAATAATAAGCTAACTATTACAGCTAGTGTGCGGGTTGTTACGCAGGAGCAGGAGTAAACGCAGTTACAGAGGCAGGAGCAGAAGGCTAAGCAGCAAAACTGTAATACAATATTTCTTAAGCGCGACAATTATAGACGGGAGGCTTCTATAAAGAAGGCTTTTTAGTAGACGTAACGCTGCTATTAATCTCTTTACAGCAAGCAATAATGTCCTTAAGTAGTTAAGCTTTTAAAGCTTAGTACATCTTATTATTGTTCTATCTCTAAAAACTAGTTAGCAAGCTAAGCAAGAAAGTTAATAGGTTAGAGACTTACTTCTTTATCTTTATATATAGCTATAAATTAATTAGTAAGATTAATATTAACTATATAGCAGGTGTAAAATAAGCAACTGCTAGAGCATAAGCTACTCTAACTACTAGTCTAAACGCAATTAAAGCAGCGTTTAGTATATAAACTATCTAGTATCTTCTTTATATAGCGCTTATAAGGCAGAACGTAAAAGTATAATAGATTAGCAGCAATCTTTAAAGAGCTATTAGGCGCCTTTTTCTAAGTTAAGGGGGGCGCTATACGCTTAGTAGATAGATTAGTAGGCGTTTTTAGCTTATTGCTGTTGCTATATTGCTGTTCACGTATTGCTACTTTAGTAGTTATCTACTATAACTTTTGCTTTAGCTCTTAAGGAGCCTTACCTTTACGCTAGCTTAATTACTTAGTTAGGCTCTTATATAGATTAAAATTTAAATAAGAACTTAACAGTAGGCTTAATTTAGCAGGTAAAGCAATTAGCCTTTAGGTAGAGCTACTAGATGTCTTGCAGTAAGCAAAAGGATTAACAGGCAGAGACAACTAACTCTTATTATCTTAGAGATTAGCTACTTGCTAAATCTTATTGTTAAACAGGCTTTAGCGCGTGTAATACTTATGCTTAGCACTATTCTTGCGCTGTTAGCAAAGGCTTTTTAAGCGTTAATTATGTTATTAATAATAGCTCTCTAAGCTGCGCTTATTATTGCTAGGGGCAGACTATACTAGAAAAATTAGCAGCTAATTAGTAAGAGTATAATAGGGCAACACTTACTATATTAGTTATAGTAGTTAAAATAGCCCTAAAAAGCTTAGTAATTAATATTAGAGTAAAGTTAAGGACAAAAGTTTAAGAGGAGTAGTAGACGTAATTAATATTATTATAGAGGCTGCGTACTAACTAATTACGCAATATTTAGGGTCTATCTAATGTTTTAATATTAGGACTACTAAGATTAATTAAAATATTAACAAGCAGCATTACTACAACAACAGAGAATTAGGTAGGAAAAGCTATAATTACAGAGGGACCTCTTAATTAATAACATCAATTTATTATAATTGCCTAGTTGCTTACAGCTTAGATTAATAGTATCTTACTAACCTAGGGGGTGCGTTAGAGTATTGACATGCGCAACATGCGGGTCACCCTGTTAAGCAGGTGATCCTGGTAAGCTGAACACGTGATAATCGCGCTAGCGCCTATATATACGGGCTAGATCGTCTTATTCCTCTTCAGTAGTTATTGACCACTTTGTTGTGGCACTTAGTTGTTCAATACACTCATTCCACTCCTCCTGATCAAGCAATTGCTCCTTTTCAGCTCCCACACCTTTTAACTTAACGCGCTTTATCCTGCCTATGCTGCCTATGCTGCCTACTTATGTTAAGGCTTTACTTCTAGGTACTCTCAGACAAATTAAAGAAGCAGCACTATTATTGCCTTGCTTTCTAACCCATACATGCGACAATAGAACGCCCACTCCTCTTTTCTTGCCTTTTTCTTTTTTATCGTTATCTCAACGTTATGCAACAGCAAGGTTAGTTAGTAAATAATTTTTTTACTTAGCTTATGCACGATTAATAAGAAAAAAAAGAATGCTAAAGCAAAGCATTTTAAGTACTTTTTTTTATTGTAGTTTAACGTCCTTGCTCAGCCTGAAGGGCTATTAAGACGTGTAGGTTTAGGACCTACAAGTATCTACGTAGTGTATTCTAATATTTTGTTTACAAGGAGGGGTTTGTCTAAATAAAGGTGAGGCTCGTAGCCTAGGGTAGTTTTAACGAGTATCTCTCTTAGTCCTTTGTTAGGAAGTATGTAGAGCTAGTATGCTAGTCTAGTTATCTCTTTTACTTCTTATATGTTGTTGTAGGCTATGCTAGCTGCTCTCTTGTATTGCTTATATAGATACGCTAAGCAGTTCGGTATAGGGTCGATATATTAGGTCAGTATATCGAGTTGGTATAGGGGGAATTCGGTGTAGGTAGATAGCTAGGGGCAAGGTGCTAGGAGCAAAGTGCTAGTCTAGCTATTAATTCTAATATGTAGGTTAGTATATTGGGTCGGTATATCGAGTTGGTATGGAGGGAATTCGGTGTAGGTAGATAGCTAGGAGCAAGGTGCTAGTCTAGCTATTAATTCTAATGTGTAGGTTAGTATAGGAGGTTGGTATATCGAGTTGTTTAGGGTATTTCGGTATAAGTAGATAGCTAGGTGCGCTAGACCTAGCTATCATTCTATTGTGTGTTCAGTATAAGAGGTTAGTATATCAAGTCAAGGGGATTTCGGATAGTAGATAGCTAGAAAGATAGATTTATTGGTTCACTACGCCAATAAATCTATCTACCTAAGTAGAAAGCTGTTGCTTTGTTAAGTAGGGGTCGAATTGCCTTTAATCAAACTCGAAAATTAGCTTACGCACAGACTACTTGCAGAGTTTTTAACAGATCACTACTCTGTTTCTCTACAACAGCCAGCGCGCACGCTACAACACCTGCACTAGGAAAACAAGTATTAGAAACTGATTTTAAGAAGGCGTTTAAGGTAGTTAAGGCGAGAAAAAGGCAAAGCTAGACCTTTTTCTCGCCTCGAAAAGTTGGTGTTCGATATTTTTTAAGTACTTTGCTAGTATTAGGCTATTAGCAAACACCTTGTAAATCTTGTATTCTTTCTACAACCAGCTAAGTTAAGGCTTAACATTCTTTTTGTATATAAAGATATTGCAGATTCTAAAGTTGTTTATAAGAAATACAATTGTAAAGTTTTAAAGAGGCTAAGTTTGTAGATGCTTAATGAACTTAAGTGTCTACATAATTAGCTTAAGCTAGACTAGTTTAAGGGCTAGGTATACAATAAAAAAGCTTCTTGTCTTTAAATAAGAGTTAAAGTTAAAGTAATACTTATTCCAGAAGTTGTACGCTATGTTGCAGTGCAGTGTATTATATGCAAATTGTTTATATACAGTGCTATTCAAAAGGTAAGAAGTAGTAAGTAAGAAGCAGCAGCTTTAGCTTTATAAAGTATTGCAGGCTCCCGCTGCAGTACATACGTGTCCTTTTTCTCTTTTATTGCATTATGTTGCAATCTTATTGCAATTCTACTGTAATCTTGTTGTTAGCTATAGGCTAGCAATCGCTGTTAGACACGTTTTAACTAGTGTTATTTTTTAGTACTTTAGCAAATTTTTTAACCCTAATTATTGCTCAGTAGTCTAAGCTTTCCTCCTAGAACTTATCCACCTACTGTTCGAATCTCGTTAACTACACACAATCTTTTTTTTTGACTTTTGCGATTGATTAGTAGAGGGTAGCTGCTTTTCACTTTTTTGGAACCCTATTTTGACTACAACAACAACTACCACCTTTAACGCCTTAAAAAAAAATAGCTAGATTTTCTACTGCACTTAGTATGTATAGGACTGCAGGGCAGGTCACGTGTCTTCTTAGCAGAGTCCTTGTTCCTTGTGGCCTGTTAGTTACTATACTCAGCACGGCCGCTCGTACACTCAAAAGCCAACCAGCGCCCACCTCCTGTTCTTTGTTCGTAACACTATTCTCTATGACCTGCAAAAGGTCAAAAATTGACTTGTCCCCTGCCAGACTCGAACTGGCGGCCTTGGGATATCTACTAGATTCTAGCAGTCATACATGAAGATATGAGACCCACGTGATAACCAGCTACACCAAGGAGACACTTTTAGCTATACTTAAGCTGAGTGCTTTGATGGAGAATATCCTATTATATGTATATATAGCCGTGGAGTTGTGTGAGAGGCCGGCAGTCGAACTTGGGGACAGGTCGACAGTCTGGTTGGTGGGGCACAGGAGAAAAGTTTGTTGGATGAGGGGCACCAGGGGCTAGCAGAGCTAGTGTGAGTGGCAAGGCGGACGACGGCGAACCACGGTCGGGAAAGACAGAATTTGCCTTGAAGAACATTAGAATTATGCCGTATCGCGTTAAATCTACATATCTGTACAGAGTGGCCAAATTGTAGAACGACCCCTACAACACACATAAACGCCTGGTCTGACGTAGACCCCAAGCAATGCAAAAACGCCGGTAGCAAACTGTCAGCCTAAATCCCTCGTTCAAGTCAAACACTACGGCCCAAGTCGTTGTCCACCGTCTGGAGTCCTATTACTTAGCGGTACGCTTGTTGTTGGTAATACACCGTATCGGCCGTATGTCTTTTGGTCAACACTAACGTAGTGCGGTAACCTTCCCAGCAGGTTCAGCTTAGTCTCAACCCATCTTAAAATCTTCTCATGCGGTACGAGGAACTTGATGTATCCGGAAGCCCAGAGGTAACCGAGGCCTGCACCGCAGAGGTGGCCTACTAGACTGACGTATGGGACGAGAATGCTGGTCAGAACGATGAGGATCAAGGGCGTGGTCCAGGTAGGAATCTTGTAGGGTCCGACACTGCAAAGAATTAGGTGCTGGGTTGGAGAAGAGGGGTAGTGGATTGTACCTGAAGTACGGGTTCGCCTTGTGTGTCTTCATCACTTCGGCCGATAGAAGGAGGAACACCCATACACTGTTCATGTTAGTATTTCCTTGTACACTCCAGTAAGCCCAAATAGCGTACCTCGCGCCCATGACAGAGGTATTACTCCGCAGTACAAACTTCTCCAGCAATGTGTATACACCCCCCGGTATCGTTCCGAATGCTGCCACAGTCAGCTTGATATTCCTGCATGTCGCCTAGGCTATGTCTTACGCCCCGTGAAAAGCGCCAATGTGACCAGTGTCCCGTATTCGGACTCGAAGCGTTCAATGAGTGGTGTTACAGCGAAGAGATTGAAGATCATATGGATAAAGTTCCAATGTAGGACGGGAAACAAGTTGAGTCGGTGCACTACAAGTATACAGTATTAGCATTATTTCCGTACTAGATCAGACGAGCCCCATGCGAAATATGTCCTCGCTGTTCTCCTTCTTCAACACCAACTCCGTGACTTCCGCGCTCTCCTCAGTCATCGTACGCCTGCGCCGCAATACATGGTAACAACACAAGCACTGTAGCCGACCAAATCCCTCCGGTAATATCAAAATAAACATACTCTGCGTCAAGTCCATCTTGGCCGGCTCCAAGGCCCCAAAATCCCTAATCCACGGAAACGGAATTGTCGCAACCCATAGTCCTACAATCGCCACAACTAGTACTTTTGTGCAAAACGGTAGGCGCAGGATATACGACCGTATACGCGCAGGGTTGATCTGGGGAATCGAGGGCATTGTTGTCGCGAGCACGCCGGGTGTTGGGGATGGCTGTTATGCAGGCGCGTTGTGTTGTGCTAAGATGAACAGACAGGAAGTTTACAATGGGATGGGACTAGGGTCCAGGGTCGACCAGGCGCTAGTGACGATCCTCCCGCTGGAGTCGACTTAGCACCTTCCCAGACGGATTAGGTGGAATGCTGGGCAGAGGGCAAGAACACGACTCGTTTTTGCTTTCTTTTCTCCTACATGACGTGTGATTGAGACGTCAACATGGCTCTTCTGTGTGAGTTCTGGTCTCTGTGTATGCGACGGACGAATCGCTAACATGTGCAGCCACGATTCTGGCGCTCCGGCAAGATAAACGCCTACTCAAGCTACCGCCTTATATTTCCGCTCTCTGTATAATTATTGGCATAGCATGGCTACTGGTACTTCCGTTGAACGAATACTCGCGACGGACATACGTCTCTGAGAATGCGCTTCTCCCAGGACAAGTGCACACTTACTTTACCGGCAGCGAGCACAATGTCTTCCGAGCCTATCGCCATGAGGTCCATGGGTTGATAGATAAGCCTGTCGCAGAGTGAGTATGCATCCCATAGTTGCGACCCAGAATCTAATCATGAGACAGACGCTCACAGCGACTAGAAGCCATCTTCCGTGAACAGAACCTCAAGGTCGCTACCCAGCACTACAACTACACTGTGTCGAACCGGACAATTGCGAATGAAAATGTCTACGCTATCCTTCAAGGCCCCCGCGCAGATGCCACAGAAGCCATTGTATTGATCGGAGCATGGAATAACATGGCAGACGAGGTCAACAACTCTGGTGTCGCATTGGTTCTCACATTGGCGCGCTACTTCAAGCGCTGGAGTCTTTGGAGCAAGGACATCATCTTCCTTATTCCTGGCGATAGCACTATCGGATCGCAAGCTTGGGTCGATGCATACCACGAGGGACACGATACGCGTTATGTCGAGAGTCTGAAGATCAAGAGCGGGGCATTACAGGGTGCTGTCGCGGTGGACTATCCCGCCGGTCCTTGGGGTCATCGATACGATAAACTGCACGTGGTGTATGATGGCATAAACGGTCAGCTTCCCAATCTAGATCTATTCAACACCGCCGTGCAGATCGCCTCCGGCCAAATGGGTATTGGCTGTGTGATCCAGCGAATGTGGGATCACAAGGACTCATACAAGGAGCGACTTCAAACCATGCTTCGGGGTATGCTCTCGCAAGGTCTTGGTCACGCAACTGGACCTCATTCGGCATTCATCCCGTACCACGTCGATGCTGTTACCTTGGTGACAGTCGGGGACGGCTGGCATGACGAAATATCCCTGGGAAAGACCATTGAATCGCTCTTCCGAAGTCTGAACAACCTTCTCGAACACCTGCATCAGAGTTTCTTCTTCTACCTTTTGCTACAGGATAAGCGTTTTGTCAGCATTGGCACATACCTCCCTTCAGCAATGTTGATCGCCATCAACTTCAGCATTGCGGCCATGGGATTATGGGTGAAAAGTGGACGTATTACAAAGCCCATCGCCAATCCCGCAGCCACGAAGCCCAAGAAGGCACCGTCTGAGAAGTCCTCTTCCACAGACATCAAGACGGCCGAGAAGGAAACTACCAAAGACGAGCTCAAAAAGAAGGGCACCGACCCCGAGACGAAGAAACCAGACGGCGAAGAGAAAGCCGGACCAGAACAACCAGCGACCAAACTCGTCGAACAAGACGGCTCCCTCGCCATTGTCCCCATAGCCAGCACGACAATAACAGAACGCCACCTCCTCCGTCCCCTCGTCCTCGTCCTCACGGCGCACGCCTCCGGCCTAGTCCCCCTATACCTGTTCAACAACTGGGACGCCGATCACCTCCCTAACCTCTTCCTGACAGCCAGCAACCTAACCACGCTCGCCCCGCTGACCATAACCTTCCTCTTCTGGTGGTCTGCCCCCGACGTGCTGACACCGCAAGTCCTCTGTCTGCTGCAATGTTTCTCCTTGCTACTGCTAGGCATGTTTCTTGCGGCGCTGGCGACACTCAACTTTAGTCTGAGTGTCTTGGTCGGTGTGCTGTGCGTGCCGTTGAGTTTTGTACGCAGGAGTAAGAAGAGCGGGGTTACGGGGGTGCAGTTGCTGGCTCTGGCCATGTTGAACCCTGTCTTGGTTGTGCAGATGGCGACCAAGTTGCTAGGAGCTAATCTGATGGATGTACTTGTGCAGAGCGCGATTGGATGGCATGTTTGGGGTATGTGGACGCAGGTTGTTGTTTGGTTGGTTTGGTTCCCTGCGTGGCTTGTGGGGGCCTTGGTGGTCTCGGCTGGGTTTTGGAATTAATGGTCAGAGACAAGTTGTAGAGTATGTAATGTACAAACAATCGAGTTGTGTGCAGTGGTGTCATAAGTCTTTTCATTCGTTGACCCTCTATGGTCACTATCTATGATTACATGGAATGCGGGCGTCTTACTTACAGCTGATGCATGCCACACTTGTGAGAGTGGAGACGGCGTCTTCTAAAAGGCAAATACCAAAGGCCTAACACAAGGTGACCCTCGTTCAAGCAGCCCAGACGTCCTTGCCTACACCCTCGATCCAGTTACCCAGCTGGTTAACACTGGCATCCCACTCCTTCAACCTCGTCCTCATGCCCTCAATCTGCTTCATGTCCAGGACTTTGGGCTGCACCCAGTTAATGCGCGCAATCTCCGCAACCTGGTCGATTTGACCCTTCAGCAATCCCAAGCTCAGCGCCTTCATGATCAGGTGCTCGATCTCGTTTGGTTGTACCTTTGTCTCCTGGGAGATCTCAGAGAAGGTCATGGCGCGGTCGTGGGGTGGGCGGCGGAAGACAGTCTCTGTGAGAGCAGATAGCGAGATCTTCTGGTAGAGGAAGGTCTGGTGCTCCTTAAGAAGCGGGACCTTGGTAATGTTGTTCGAAAGGACGTCGTATGCCATGAGGTCGCCGCGGTTGAAGGCGAAGAGGAGATCGCGGAGCCATGCGTGTGGGGTGTTGACGAGCGAGTCGAGGATGGGGTGTAGTAGCAACTCTCCAAAGTTGTAGATGGAGTCTGAGACGAGGGCAGCGATGCTGAGGTCGTAGGCGCGAGACTGGCTTTCGCGGAGTTCTAGGTCGTTGAGGTCGACGCAGGCAAGGAACAGCAGGGCGTTCTTGTAGTAGGCAGCGAATTCGTGCTTGGACTTGTAGTACTCTGCGCTTGCCCGGTAGAATGAGGCATGCACGACAGTTTCGACTGAGTCGAAGGTGTCCAGTATCTGCTCACACTCGTCTAGCTTCTTCTTGGCCCCCTCCTCGTCCTTTAACCGCAGCTGTATGCTGGCGGCAGCGACTGTGGCGTATACGTAGGCATCTTGTGAGGCGGGCTTGTTGACGCTCTTTGCAAGGTCGTTGACAAAAGCAAGGCGTTCCTTATCGTCTGTAAGAGTCAGCTCTTGGGTCTGCCTATCCCACACGGTCATCCTACCCTTGTACTGTGAAGCTGTGTTGAGTCCCAAGGTGACGAGCTTCAACTGGTTGATCTTGTTTGCGAAGCTCTTGATGAAGGTCTCGAAGAAGGGTATCCGCTGCTTGGCGCTCTCTGGGTGGTCGAAGAACTCGATGAGCTTGTCGGTAAGCTCGTGCCACAGCTTTCGCTCCCAGAAGTCCTCAAAGGCGATGAAGTATTCCTGTAGCTCCTCTGGTGCCTCGTCCCGCGCATCGCCCAGGAGATTTGGAATCGTATCTGTGTCCATGGCCATGGTTGCTGATTACGGAATGTGGATGATGTGAAAGAGGGTGGATATCGAGTTGGTGTCGGACAAGTGGATCACGGGACTTGGGCTGTTGCTGGAGGGCGGACTGTGGACTGTGTTGCTCTGATGGCGTTGCGGCGGAAGCTACGATTAGCGCATCATAGCGCCAAGGCCATCAACCACCGACGTCCAGACATCTCAGCTACCTTGCAAGAAAGCTCCTTTCGACATATCAGCAGCCATTGAACGCCGCAACCATGCTGCCACTCCGCTGCGCTCGGTCGCCAGTGGCGCTGTCGGCGCAAATGCCCTTGAAGCGTGTCGCCAACTTGTCCACCTCGGTCTGCCGACAACAACTCAACTCGGACATCAGGATAACTAGGTTCGCCGGACTAACCCCCCACGGACGCCGGATATATGCTGACAATGTCATAGGACTGGAAAGCCTATTTTGACTGTCTCCGGTGGACGATCCTCGCTCGGAGGTACGCTGCGACTCGTATCCGCGTGCTAGATCAATGCTCACACATACATGCAGGATATACCGCGACTGTTTTCGGAGCCACTGGATTCCTGGGACGATACATCGTGAACAGACTTGGTGTGTGGAAACGATTGGAAGCGGTGGGATATTGCGCTAACACCACGAATAGCCCGTTCAGGATGTACAGTGGTAGTCCCCTTCCGCGAGGAGATGGCAAAGCGTCACCTCAAGGTCGCTGGAGACTTGGGCAGAGTCATCTTTATCGAGATGGACCTCCGAAACACTGCGTCGATCGAAGAGAGCGTGCGGCACTCTGACATTGTCTACAACCTCATTGGTCGCGACTACCCCACCAAGAACTTTGATCTGGAGGATGTGCATGTCCACGGAACAGAGCGCATTGTGGATGCCGTCGCCAAGTACGACATTGACCGATTCGTTCACGTCTCATCCCACAGTGCACGCCTGGACTCGCCGTCCGAATTCTACCGCACCAAGGCCCGGGGAGAGCAAGTCGCACGCTCCATTTACCCAGAGACCACCATTGTTCGACCTGCACCCATGTTTGGTTTCGAGGACCGTCTCCTCCACCGTCTCGCTTCCCCATCAAACATCATTACATCGAATAATCTGCAAGAGCGCATTCGCCCCGTCCATGTTATTGATGTTGGCATGGCCCTTGAGCGCATGCTCCACGACGATACCACCGCCGCTGAGACTTACGAGCTCTATGGTCCAACGGAGTACTCCATGGCCGAGATCAACGAGCTCGTTGAGAAGGAAGCCATGAAGCCGCGCCGCCATATCAACATTCCCAAGCGCCTCATGAAGCCTATTGCCTACTACGCCAATAAGCTTCTCTGGTGGCCCATCCACTCGGCTGATGAGGTCGAGCGGGAGTTCATTGACCAGGTCATTGACAAGGATGCGAAGACTTTCAAGGATCTGGACATTGACCCAGTTGAGTTGAAGAGCTTGACCTTTGAGTATCTCAAGGGTTACCGAAGCTCAAGTTACTATGATTTACCGCCCATGAGCGAGAAGGAGAAGAGAGAGGAGAAGAAGTACCTGCATGTTCTTGATGACCAATAGATGGGTACTAGCATGGTTAGAGTTTTGGAAAACTTTGTAAATATCTGTGCCCCTACGCTGGGCGGACATGATCAGTAGAATTGAGATTTGTACCTTTTGCATGAGGTGTAGAGGGTATTCGTATTTCCAGAGTGGGGTATCGTTGCGCTAAAATGCCACCATAAGATGCTCTCGTTCTTTTGTTCAAAAAGCCTATGCATCCACTAACTTCTCCAAATAACTTCTCAGTAACGCCTCGGTACTCTCCGGGTCATCCTTGTCCCTGCATTCATCCCAATGCCGATAAAACTCAAGCACAACTTCTACAGCAATGAGTGCAATAATTGCCCATTCAAGTCTCAACCCGTGTTTCTCACTCAACTGCTCTCTCAACACAGCAGCAATTTCCTGCGCAAATCCAATCTTCTCGTTGAGTACTTTGATTCGTACCCCAACGTCCAGGGCGCGCCCAACTTGGTCGTAGTACTCGCCTAGACCCAGCTCGTGCCGCGAATCCCAGAAGATGTCGGGCATGCTGTCGGTGAGTTCCGAGTATAGGTTTAGTTGAGCGCGGAGGGAGAGTAGTTCCCCGGTTTTACGTAGGATGAAAGAGCGTGTAAAGGGGGCGCTGCGACGAGGGGAGAAGGGTTTGGAGGAGGCGAGCATGTTGGGGATTTCACGCGTAGAGTGTTGGTATGCTGATAGAAGGGTTTCTAGGACGGCGAGTTTGGTGCTACGGGCGAGACCAGAGGAGAAGGCTATCTTGGCTAGGACAGTATCTACTTCGTGGCGTTGGTCGGGCGAGCTGGAAGACTCGTCAGATTGAGACGACGGTGGGTTGTCGGATACGGGCTCCGCTTTTGTGCCGAGAACGATGGTGTCGCCGACAACTTCGCTAGTTTCTTTGCTGGGGTCTTCGAGGTAATCGAGGTCTTCCGTTTCGAGCAAATCTAGATGTGAGCCTTCGGCTGCTGCTGGTAGCACTTGGTTGACCAGCTTCAACGCCTCTCTTTCCCGGACGTTCCATGTGACCACTGTGCCAGACGGGAAGATGAATATTTCGCCTTGTTGAAAGTCTTTGACTTCGGACGGTCGGTCGGAAGTCTGGACATGTATGACCTGCGGGTATAGGCCGGTCTGGAAAGGATCGAGTTCGTAACCCTGGGCTTTGACAAGTCGAGCGGCGGCGGCAATGTCATACGTTTCGGCTGCACAGTACGCAGTTACCGTCTTGGTTTCGGCGTCTGGGTCTATGAAGCGTGTTCTTCCTCTTGATTTCACGAAAGCTCGCGACCTTTGTGCCTCGACCGCAATACTCCGCAGCGACGTCTTGCCAGCATTCTTTCGGGTGCCCTTGCGATTTGCATTTTGCTGCGTCTCTTTCACCGAATCATCTTTCAAGTCTATATCGTCTTGCTTCTGAGTGAAGTCTATCTTTTTCGCACATGTGCTTGTCGTTGAGAACAGTCGGTTTGCCGGGGTGCGCATTAACGGAAGCGTGCGTAGGGTGTTCAGTGGAGTGCGCGCAGCTAGACACCGTGTCAAGCCATTGAATGCGTAGTGTCGGTAAGCCATCATGGCCAGCACAAGTGCATCTCGGACATAGTTTCCAGCAGTGAGCAACTAGCGGGGGCGATCAATCTCGAGAATGGTGGAGCATTTGCGGAGAGCTAGACCCTTGCAAGTCCGCGGGAATGACTTGGCCAGCATCATAGGCCTAGATCGACAGGACTCCTCCTACACTCACGTCTCCACGCGCCGGAGCTATCCCAGGTCTCTACCACGCCCGCCGCAGCTCATGCCGCCAGCATGGCTGCGGAAAACACCCCAGACGAACCGCGTACGCCTGCGCGCGACCCTAACCACGTTAAGAAGGTAGCTAGCGAAGGGAAAGAGGGCGTCAAGCACGACTCAGACGAGGATGAGGATGAGGATGAGGCTGAGGAAGAGCCGAAACTCAAGTACAGTCGCCTGACAAGAGAATTGGGACCTGTATATCGGAATGGCGACGCGACAGCTACCTTTGTGGTTGCGGGAGACAAGATGGTACGGTCATAGCTCCATGTGTCTCGCGCCTGAGTACTACTACAAGCTGTCGAGTAAATGCTAAGATTGTATATAGATTATAGGCACCCACAATGGCAATATCCATGCCTTGAGCATACCCTCTTTTCAAATCCTCCGGACTTACAACGCGCATCCTGCTGCCTCGGTGACAGTGCTCTCGGTATCACCTCTGCTAGCTTCGCAGCCGTTCGTACCCACGGCCTCAGATCTCCGGTCAGCAGACCAGACAAATGCATCTTCTAGGCGAACAGACTCACCAGCGGGCAATGCTTCGTCTCCTCGCACACCACGGCAAGCTCAGGTGCCATCAACGCCCTCGAATCAAATATACATAGCCTCTTCATCCATAGATGGTCATGTATGTGTATCGTCTCTGATTGACCCCAAAGATGTCACACTGCGGAACTTTGGTCGCCCTGTACAAGCAGTTGCGCTTTCACCCGATTACAAGAACGATCGCTCATACCTATCTGGAGGATTAGCTGGTGAGCTCATCCACACTGTTGGAGGTCCAACGGGTGTACGGTCCAATGCCAACACCAGCTCAGCATCACAAACAGCTCAAGGATGGCTTGGGGCGATAGGTCTTGGTGGGCACAGTGGAAAGGATACTATCTTGCATTCTGGAGAAGGTACCATAACCGCCATCAAATGGTCACTATCGGGCAAGTTTGTAGCTTGGTCCAACGAACACGGCATACGCATCATGCGCACCGATCTCCACCTCGATAGTGCCGACTCCGATAACGCTTGGAAGAGAATTGGCTTTATCGAAAAGCCGAACCGTCGGATATGGCAAGAGATGGCCGGCGTATGGAAAGCACGGATCGAGTGGATTGATGACCGATCGCTTGAGTCTGACGATGATGCTATAATGAGCATGAATGGCCACCACCTTGCGGATAAACCCGAAAGCACACTACCACACAACCGCTCACCCCAGGCATCCGGAGACACGAAGAAGCAGAAGAAATTTGAAAAGCTGATCATAGGATGGGGTGATGCCGCATGGGTCGTTCACGTACAGCCTGGTGGGGCTGGCATTGGCCGCGATGTTGGTGAGAGATCGGTTGGAAGCGCCGAGGTGGTTCATTTGTGAGTCCCTCTTCTTCCCATTATCTGCGTCTCGCTGATATAATTTTAGTCTTCGTTTCGACGACTGTATTGTTTCTGGCATTTCGCTCTATACCCCTTCTTTGCTTCTTGTTCTTGCATACCGAACACGCGACGACGATGACAATCCCGTCTCTGGACCCGACACAACTCCCCGAGGAGGAAGGCAACGTCGCACAAATGGTCTTTCTCCTGAGCTTAAACTCATTGATGCTGCAACTTCGGATGAGGTCGAAGTGGACTCTCTAACCGTCAGCCGATTCGAAAGCCTCTCAGCTGCGGACTACCATCTGGGAACCCTGTACGTGCCACACCCAAAGACGATGACCCCTGCACAGAGAGGTGCACTAGAAGCTATTGGAGGCGGAATATGGGATGTTGGTGCTGCCACCGCACGCATATTTAGTTCTGGGGCAAGCGTGATGAACCTCCCCATCGGTCCCGATAAGCCGCCATCGAGGGCGCCGTCCATGTCGTCAGCAAGTGCCGGCAATGTCGCTGGCTCAATATCCGGCAAGCGTCAGCAACAAGTACATCCGAATGCTGCAACGGCTGGCCTAAAAGTCTTTATACAGAGCCCCTATGACTGTGTACTGGCCATTAAGCGAGAACTGTCGGATCACTTCCAGTGGGAACTCGAACACGAAAATTACAAAGATGCATGGGAGCTTCTGGAAGACCACCCTGAGATCATCGCATCTGTCTCTCAGTCAGTCTCAGACAGCTCAGATCCCAGCACCCCAACAAAGCAACAGGGAAGCTTACACGAATTCTTTGCGGATGACAGCGCTTCCCAGACGACCCTGTCTGCTACGAAGGCGAATCAAAATTCGGCGGTAGAGAAAGAGAAGCGTCGCGTCGGGGATCTATGGGTACAGCAGCTTGTTGGTTCTGGTGACTGGAAGCAAGCAGGCAAGGTCGCTGGCCGCGTACTAGGCACCTCCACAAGATGGGAACACTGGGTTTGGAAGTTTGCACAGACGAATCACTTCAACGAGATCTCTCCCTATGTTCCCAAGAAGCCAATGCAACCGCCATTACCTTCAATGGTATATGAAGTAATCCTGGGTCACTACATCATACACGATCGCATACGCTTCAAACACTTGCTTGAGGATTGGGATCCGGATCTGTTCGACATGAACAGTGTCATTGAGGCCATAAAAAGCAAACTCTCTGCTGGCGACGTCACCGAGGAGTCCATCGAGGGCGACATACAAGGCCGAGACTGGCGGATATTGCAAGACGGTCTTGCGAAACTGTTCCTTGCCAGTGGTAGGCAAAGAGAGGCGCTACGCTGCTATATCAGATTGCAAAACGCAGAAGCGGCTATGACTCTCATACGAGACTTCCACCTTGTGGAAGCTGTACGAGACGACATTCCTGGCTTTATCATGATGGGTGTTTCGAAAGAACAGATGAAGTCGGCGTCAGCGAAGTTGGAAGAGTTGGAAGAAGCGTCCGCAGAAGCCATCAACGTTCTCGTAGAGGAGGGTTGCCGTGGCACCATTCCTGCGAGTGACGTCGAAAGCCAACTTCAAGCGAAAGGCCCAGCGTTTAAACCATTCTTGTACTTCTATCTACGGAAGCTCTGGAAGCCGGAAATGCATGAACGAACAGCGAAGACAGCTAAAGAGCGGGTTGCTGAGGACCGCTTGGCAGCTGACGGTAAGATCGTTGCAGAAGAATTTGCAGATCTCATGGTGGAGCTGTTTGCGGAGTACGATCGACCGCTGTTGATGGAGTACTTGCGCAAGTCTCAAAGTTATGATCTGAGCAAAGCCACCGCGGAGTGTGAGAGGAGAGAGTACATTCCAGAGCTTGTGTAAGTCACAACTATTCAGTTATACCAATATATACCCTAATTTGCTAACCTACAACAGACATATCCTCTCCAAAACTGGTCAAACCAAGCGCGCTTTGTACCTAATTATTGAGAAACTCTCAGACGTCAGCTTCGCTATTTCATTCGCCAAGGAGCAAGATGATCCTGATCTCTGGAACGATCTGTTGGAGTATTCCATGGACAAACCTCACTTTATCCGCGGCCTGCTCGAGGAAGTCGGCACAGCAATCGACCCTATCAAACTAGTGCGCCGTATCCCTGAAGGCCTCGAAATTGAGGGTCTGAGGGACGGTATTGGTCGCATGGTGCGTGAGTATGAAATCCAACACTCCATCTCGGAAGGTGTTGCGAGAGTCCTTCGGGGCGAAGTAGCAGCCGGTATGGACACGCTGCGTGCCGGCCAAAAGCGAGGTGTTAAGTTCGAAGTCATACCATGTGACGGCGCAGGTCACGAAAAGCATCGCCGTGTAAAAGGGCAAATCGACATTGAGCCCAAAGGCATTGACCCGACAACCGCAGCAAAAGCTACGGCTAAGGCTGATAACGAGACTACAGCGGTATCCTCAACAACCAACGCACCCAACCTCGATCCCGCTCCTGCAGAAGCACCTAAGGGAGAAGCACCGCCTGGCCACTGTGTAGGGTGCCATCGTCCTTTTACGCTTCCCACCGCCGAAGAAGAGGCCGCTACTGTCGAAGGTGGGCCTATGCCCCTGTCTCGTGACACGCTTGTGGGCTTTGCATGTGGGCACGTCTTTCACCTTACTTGCCTACTACCCAAGACAAGTGCCAGTGCTAGTGTCGCCGCTGGCCTACAACAGCAACTCGCCACCGATGCTCAAGAAAGTGGCGGCAGGTGGACTAGAAGTGTAGGCGCAAAAGTAGCGCATGCACATGTTATTAAGAGTGCAGTTGGTCGGGGCTGTGTCGTCTGTCGGGAACGAGAGGTCGTTGATGACGAATAGATATGAAGGATGGGTGACATGCTACAGGCGACGTATATATGGCAAAGATCTGGGTAGTTGGACGACACGGATGTATATTCAGGTGGATCATATTCTGTATTATCAAATGTCAAGTGGTGAGCTTGTGTCAGCGTAGCATTGCATTGAGGGCGCTGGAAGCTATTTGCGCTGATCGATCTGTACGAGAACTTTCAACCTTGTCTACGATATAGTTTCTGATACTGTTTTTCTGCTTCCTCTGTTGCCTTGGTGTCGCCGTCGCGCTGTCTTTTGTATTGTTGGGAAGTTTTGCACGTGCACCGATGGCTGTGCTATGAAGGGCGCACGGTAGGATTGAGCAAAGGGCATCAAGGAGCACGGCGCTACCTAGATAGTGTCACAAATGTCACGCGCTTATAAGCCAATATTGCCTAAAAGAGTATTTTCGAGAAAGCTGTTGAAGGCTGTGAGAAGGGCGTGGTGACATGTGGTGAGGGGTATGAAGGGCGCGGAATAGACATCTCGTCGGGACGAAGGGCTCGTGCTTCTGAGCTATACATAAACAAGCTATTGTACCCCAAAGATGCTTGTAGGTTGTTTTTTTACTTTGTTGGTTTTCTAGTGCGGGATGATTGTGATAGGTTTTGAGTGCTTCGCTGGAGCGTCTGACGTGTCACTGCGGTTCCGTGGCTGTCCGTGGGTCACAGGGACATGCTCGTTCTTGGGAATTTAACACAGAATACGGAAACACTGCCTTTAAATCAAATCTGCGCAGAGGTATTTATCGATTTCATGTCTTGAGATGCTGCTGCCAGCTCGTGTATAACAATAGATTGCCCTAGACCCAAAGGAGTATCGGTGACGCACTAGCTAACGCCGCTGAATCTCCGGCGACTTGATGGTCAGTCGTTCGCATCAACACTCCGACAACGAACAGTTTGCGCCTCTCTGCACAGCCCTCCACAGCCTTGATCGCTGGAGAGGATGATTGTTGTAAGAGACCCGCGACTACGACATGGCATTTGAGGTGTCGTATGATCTCGAGAATGAGCAACAATTCTGGGATGGTAAGAGAGTCTGGCAACCCCACCAACAGCCTCGACTAACGCGCTACACAGAACTCGACGATATAGTCTCGACGCGCTGTCACCAGCACGAGATCATCGATAACTCCCTCCGATCCTTCCTCAATGTTACTACGAATTATAGATGTACGCATCTTCGACATC
The DNA here is from genome assembly GCA_024321975.1 of Alternaria sp. 'sect. Undifilum'. Classification (NCBI taxonomy): domain Eukaryota; kingdom Fungi; phylum Ascomycota; class Dothideomycetes; order Pleosporales; family Pleosporaceae; genus Alternaria; species Alternaria sp. 'sect. Undifilum'. The sequence goes on from JAJJZI010000003.1 coordinate 6,079,023, forward strand.
TGCTGTCACCAACGTTGACCTCAAGTAGCCGAATACCTCCAAACCGACTTCAGCGTTGCGAAATGCATTTTTCGCATGCTCGAGGGCGACCTCTTCGCTTCGAATAAGGAATATGTACGGCGGCAGATAATATATTGCCTCCTGCAAGTACGTTGGCGAGTGTCTGGAGCACAGGGTCGCTGGCTGAGCGTGAGGCTGACAATCATGATAGGAAGACGATAACCCTACCCTTCACATAGTGGCCGCGTTCCTCCTGTACGATGGTCGCAATAGCAAGGACGGTGACGTCTTTGAGATGATGCACTCGGAGGGCACCTTTGCTAGACTTGTTGAGTTGGTACAGACGCCGAGTGTGCAACAAGAGACTACTTTGCATCAACTACTCCTCCAGCTGCTTTACGAATCTTCACGAGTTCAGCGATTGACTTGGGACGACTTTGGTATGATAGTGGCACCAATCAGTCCTCCTCTTTCCTGAAGCGATTACTAACGCTTGGTGTGTAGCCGCGGTGAACGACGCCTTCATTGTCTACCTGCTGAAGATTATAGAAGGTGCTTCCGACGATGCTGATGACCCATATCATTATCCTGTAATACGCGTTTTGGTAAGTCTGCTCGCATAAACTACCAATTATTAAGCTGACTCCAAAATAGCTGGTTCTGAACGAACAGTACCTTGTAGCGTCTACTAGCCGTCATAGCGATGGACGACCTGGTATAACGAACCGGGTCATCAAAGCTATATCGACTCATGGCATGACCTACAAGACTTTTGGATGCAACTTGATTCTTCTTCTGAACCGCGAGTCGGAGACGTCCCTTCAACTTCTAATCCTCAAAGTGCTTTACCTTCTTTTCGGTAATCCTTCTACGGCCGAATACTTTTACACAAACGATCTTCATGTCCTGGTCGACGTCATCCTGCGAAACCTTATAGATCTACCCCACGATTCGGCCGCTGCAAACGCATTACGACATACCTATCTCCGGGTTCTACATCCAATACTCATGCACAGTCAAATCAGCAAGCCACCGCATTATAAGCGTGATGAACTACTGCGGCTCCTTCATCTCCTTGTCACAAGCGGTAATCATTTCGCACCCGTTGACGAGACTACTGTGCGACTTGTGGACCGATGTACCAGCGTGCAATGGTTACAGCCTCCAGCTGCCACCGCGGAACACGGCTCAACCAATAGTAACGGTACCACACACTCTCCAGTTGACCATATGGCAAACGGTCAAAAAGAGTACGCACGGAGAGCGCTAGGCATGACTGTGCAAGGTAGCAGCGAGAGCTCAACCAGCGTCTTGGAGATCGCAGGACACACTGCGCAACCTGGCGTGCAAACGCCTAGTATGTCGAAGGCGGCGCAATAACTCATCGGAATGTTCTGAAGCTACGTTGAGCGACAGGTGTGTGTGGTGGTCATCATTAATGATTGTACGGAGTTCGGCGATGTCTCTTATCAGCGGTTTCAGAAATTCACGCCTCAGTGAGGGCATGTCGTAGTTATACTTGCATGGTTGGAGTTCTGTGTACGTCTAGCGTTCTGTCACCGATCATGTATCTGGTTCCGTTTTACGACCACCTCGAAGTCTTCTGGTAACAGGTCGCTATGATCGATCTATCTTTGTTTCTAATGCATGCCCTCAAATTGTCTTCGTCCGCTTACGTGGCCGGCCGTAGTATCTACACAAACAAATTGAAGTCTTGGTCGGAACACTTGCTGAACCACAAAGTCTGCATGGCCAAGCCGCGGTTTCAATATCTTACTGCACATGTAGCACCCATATGTTTCCTAGTCATATGACCGTGGTCGAGCCTAAATGCGAATCCGATCTAGACTGTAAATCTATTCTCACTATAAAGATCGACGTTGAGAAATGCCGCCAAGATTGCCGCGCTGCTTGGAACGATGTACATCGACATCATGTACCTGCTCCCCAAGTGGCAAATATCAGATGCCACCAACCACTTACACACGCCAACCACTTCCGCACGGACCTAGATCTCGTACCGACACTAATTCATCTACGTACCATGAGGACCCTGCTGCGACAAGACGAGCGGATTGCTTGGCTTCCCGCTATGCAGATGAGCCACACCCGCTGTTAGTATGAGTACCAAGACTGGGCAGGAAAGTCAAGACGGAATGAGGGATTTTCGAAGCGCTTGTTCGGGCTAAGGCTTTCCTCATGGATCCCTTATGATGGTGGGCATGTCATTTCCGGCTTGGGCGTTACGGTGGTGGGCGAGTGCATGTCGACTTGTGGAGGACCCTTGTTTCATCAGAGCCGACTTTTGAAAGACTGGTTCGCTTTCTATTCCACCGAAACGCCAAGTAGGTAAGCCACACCAAGGTGGGCTTCGTGTTGTTGATCAACAGCAAACACTAAACTTACTCCCACAGATTCAACATGACTCTCGTCTATCTCCTGGCGCATTAGTCAATGTGGCTTCCGCTGAAAGCGCCACAGCGGTGTGACTACCCACCCCCCCCCTTCCTTCAACTTACTCCGTTACATCGCCCGCCACGGCGCGTCTCTTGTGTCCCCTAGTAAAAGCTCCCTTTTCTAGATCTGGACTTGGAAGTTCCCGCGCTTTCCAGCTATCTGTTTCTCTTGTCAACACCGGCTGTACCATTACACGTGTCCGCGGAGCGCACTGCATCGCCTAGTAGCAAAACCAGCGCAATGCACATATAATTACACCGCCCAGTCGTTCCAAATCACGAACCAAATAACCACATGCCTTGGTTACCAAACGCCAAGTAACCGGGATCTCGGCCCAGACTTTTGGTCCAGAGACTGCTGCGGATGGGATGGCTGCGGTATCGTGTCAATCCAAGATGTTGAGGCTGGGTTTCTGGGCCTCTTATCGGGCACTCACTTCGTGCGTTAGTGCATGTAAGATGGGATTGCAAGTGATGGAGTAATACAGAGATGGATACGTATATGCGCGCAAAGTAGTGCCGGCACCCCACGACGCCATTGCCGCAGCGGAGCAAACGCCTTGGACGTCAATGTTGGCGCTTTAAGCTGGCGCGAACACTGTTGTTGCTTGGGCTGACGGCGTGTGTGTTCAGTTCTCGTTCGGTTTGTGATGGAGACCCCGTGCTTTACAGCCAGAACCGAGGCGCACATTACTACGGTGAAGAAGTACGTAGGTAAGATGTGTGCGCAATGCAAATATACTGTTTCCAATCTTGTAAGTGCCGAAGATACTGCATACGTCTTTACAAGGCGGAATGTATGCAGTTTTACGCCGTTCCGAGTGCTTTCCTACCGTGGATGCCATGCTTCCTGAACAGAGATGCTCAGTGGCCAGCTCTGCGTCACCACGCCTACGGTGCCAACGTTCGGTACCACATAAATAATGAGTATTGCAAATCGTCGCCCAAAAACGGCACTGCCTGGGCACAGGATTTTCCGCATAGACGTTTGAACTTGCTAGCCAAGAGACTAAAAGCCTCCACGATGAATCCAAGGTATATCCGATCAAATATCGCGACACTCGGTGCGTCGTTGCAGTACCGAAGTAGAGATGAAAGAAGGCTCTGGCTAAGCAGACGAAACCACAGTCACAAACACAACAGAAAATCGATGCCCGACGATGTGACATGCACCTGTGTTCAGGAAAAAAAGACGCCAGCCAAGCTGCCTTGTTAGCAACAAGTTCGTTGAGACGAAACAGCTTCTTTAAAGTTTAAACCTCGGTCACTCGGACATCGACGCATGCCGACCTTGCTCTGCCGAATCACCCTAGTTTTAGGTCCCCCCCAACCCCCAACCCCCCCAGAACGCGAAATAAAAAGCTTCTGCATATCGATGCGACCACAGATTACGATCTTCAAATTGCTCATCCAAGATCCACGGGACGTGCGTTTTGGAAGCCCAAACTGCCGTGCCGAGCCAGAATAGTGATGATCAATTTGAACCACTGTGACGGGACTTGGTGGGTGACTCGTGCTATGTGGGCGTAATATAGGAAAATGATCTTGTCCGTGGGGCACTTGCTGCCCGAAAGCCCGGATGCCGCGGTATGAAGAGGTGAGTGAGAGTGAGCGAGCGAGCGAGCGAGCGAGCCGCAGAAAGGTTGCGCGGGAATCAAGGAAGCGACCTCTCGCAGAGAACCATCAAATTCAGACAGGTGGAGACATATCACAATTGCAGGCGGAGATTTGGAATAAGATCTGGACCAAGGATTTTGATTCTATCCGTTATAGCTCGTAAACTGATGCTCAACCCATGATCGAGGGAGCTCCCTGCGCCTACGTTGCCTCGAAAAGTAATCCGAGGCGGAAAGTTTTGGTCGGTGGGAACCCTCGATGTCCTCCGTGAAGAAAATATAGGTAAAAAAGACTACCGAAAGGACAAGTGGGTCTAAAAAGAAGAACCCCCACGTGCTAAAAAGTAATGTGCAAGCAGTCATGACTTCGTAAAGGGATGCTCCAGACGCCTCGCAGAAAGCATAATCAAGAAAGAGAGAAAAGAAATCGTTGTATGGATAAGACGCTTTTAGACCATCTGGCCGGCATCGCTAACGTTGTCAGAGGATGCACGCGGTGAGGGAACCCGAGTGGGGGCCTGTGAAAGCGGGTCAGGTGACGAGGTGGGTTCACTGGCCCTACGCTTTTCGGATGTCTCAGCCTTGCTCAGTCTGCGCACGATTGCCTCCTTCGCATGCTCGCCGTTGTCGCACGGTAGATACCATCGAGAGATGGTCATGCAGATACATGAGAGCATCAGGCTGGCACCAGACCACATCTGAACGGTGATGTAGGTGTTGTACTGTGTGATGAGATGACCAGCAATGACGGGACCAGTGAGGGCTGGGATGGCAGCAAATGTGTACATCATACCCGTCCAATGGCCAAGCTTCTTCTTTGTAAAGTGAGTCGTGCCAGGAGCAGTGTAGGTGCAGTTGAGAATGTTGCCAATGGACGCAGGCGGAAGACCAATGACCATGCCGGAGGAGATGCCGAAGACGACACAGAAGGCGATAGCATCAGTCTCTGATCCAGCCAATGTCCAGAGGACCAGTGTGAGCATCGATGCGGTGAACTGAGAGCCGATATGCATGTTGAGGGCGCCGACCTTGTCCGAGAAGTGCGCTAGGAGCATCCGTCCGACAGTTGAAGCTCCGTTCATGATGACTAGGAGCCAGAAGGTTTGGAGGGGTTTGTCGGTCGTGTCGGTCGGGCTCACTGATGAACCAGTTCGGTCGCGAGTGCCAAAGCCACGCACTGATGCCCACTAGACAATATTAGTTACTGGCACGCATGACAGGATGATAGTACTGACCTCTTCAAGGTTAAAGAAGATGGGGTAAAAGCCAAAGAACATGAACGCAACGGCGGCAGTGAACCAGCACCAAGCCTTGTTCTTGAAGGCTTCAGTATCGAACCAAGTCCTGAGCTTTCCCCAGCTTTTTGGCTCATGGTGCTCGTGGGCCGGGTCTGGGATGCAGAAGATGAAAGAGTAGATGCACGTCACCGAAGTGAGAGTAGCAACGTAGCGTACTGCGTTGTTGAAACCAACCGACTGGATCAGATAGCGGAGCATGCTGGGGTAGATCACGCCTGCTACACTGGCACCGCAAGCGACGTAGCCTACAGCAAGACCCCTGCGCTTAGGAAACCATGTTGAAGCAACTGATATGGAGTCAGCATAAATCAGTGTAGAGTGACGATCATGACTCACCTTGAGAGCTGGAAACAAAGAAGGTACCCATGCCCAGGCCCACTACAAGGCCCTGAGTTGCCCAGATGGTGCCGAAGCTTCCAAGAGCCTCAACGTCGCTAGGATGAGCAACAGAGAGCATGAAAAGACCAAAGGGTACAAGGAAAGTCCCACAGCCGATCACTTTGCGAGAGTGTCCTGCATCCAAGAGTCGTCCAACGGCGTTGGAAAGCAGAAGCACGAGGAAAGACTGTGTCGAGCCGATCAGGTTCAGTTCGAGCTGATCCACACCTCGGAGTGAGTGGCCAACATAGTACGAAGACCACGTGCCGTAGGCATTGACGAGTCCCCACGAGTTGAACATGAGGAAGAAGCAGCCCAACAAGCATGCGTAGGCACGCCATGATTGCGGCCAGTTGGGCTCGTCGAGTATGTCAAGACTGGAGTGTCGTGGTTCGTCCCGCATCGAATTGGTTGCGGTTGGTGCCTCAGAGAGCGGCAGCGTTCCTTCGCTGTACTTCAGGCCCTCTTTGTGGGAGGTTTGTGCAGACGGCATGTTGGCGGTGGTTGCTGTATGTGGGGGCCGTAAAGGTGAAGGCGGCAGGAGCAATCAGTTATTCTGGAAAAGCGTTTGATGTATTATGACGCGATAAGGTGCTCAACACAGATAGCACGTGTTGGAGGGGAAGCGCTCAAGTGGGCGCGCACTGGTGATGGAATGATACGGAATCGAACAACTGTCAAAGCGGCGGGGATATGGGGTATAAGTACGGTGCCCATGTGCAAACAGTCACGGAACTGGGGAACGTGCGAGCCCGAGGCTTATGTTGATAGAGGGTTCTTTTACGGCTCCACTCTTGCTAAGCACGCGCGTAACCCCCCCATGTAGATTGTGGCTACCTTTTCCCATAGTGACGTGGTAGTCAAACCGGTCGTGTAATGGAGAACGGATGCCGTAGGGCACAAGCAACGCAAGGGTGCAAGTCCAAGAGAAGCCAAGGCAATACGGGCTTCTGAACTCCGCCGATAGAAGGGTATACTTCATTACTCTGTTAGAGGCTTCAGATGTCCTGCGGCCCAAAGTTTAGTGCGGCGCGTTAATCCGGTGGGAGAGCGATCGGCGGTGGTAGATTCTCCAGCACATCTTGGGGTCGGCCCTTCCCACGCTCGCTCGTTGTCGTGAAAACATGCCAACTATGCCGCCTCCCAGGGAGATTCCCTTTGACTACTGGTGACCTCATCTGTTACAAACCGGGACGTTGCCACCTCTTCTTACTCAACGTGCGTAACAATGGACGGTACTGGACCGCACTGGGCCAGACTACCATGGGTACATGGACCACGCATCTCCTATACCACAATCGCGTGTGCGGATATCGAGATTGCTCATAGGCTGTGCAGTCTTGGCTCGTTCCACCAAAACAAAGTTGCTGGTGGGAGACCACTCGGTAGACGATGATAGGGGTTGATGCGCCTGACAAGGTTGTATAAAATAGCGGAGCGGGCCCTCAACGCTTGGCGCAGTGTCAGCGGGAGACAGAATGGGTGATGGGGCTCGATTTGGGTCGCTGTGCCAAGAATGTGCTCGAGTAGTGATGTACACATTCCGCCTTGGCCGGCTTAGTTGTATTGCAAGGGTCAAAGATGAGTACTCTGGCAGTACTCCCGCTGGGGCTTGTACAACTCTGGGCGGTCTCTGGAACAGAGCGGATGCGACGGCCGATATTCTGTTTAAAGACGCCAAAGCCCATCGAAGGGTTCGACACTAGGCACACAAAGCCGCTGTGAAAGAGGGTCGAGTGTCACCCGCACTGTCTTGAGTACATGACAGAGAAGTCGCACTAGAAGTTGGCGGCGTAACAAGATCAGCGGGCCGGTGCGGTTCGTTGCTTCGTTATCTTCAGTTTCAACACAGCCACAACCGCTTCATGTGCCCAGGGATCGACGGCTAGGGCGCTCTGCCAAGCACCAGCACCCACGCTAACGGCGATGCTTTATTCTTCCCGCCGCAGCAAAGACATGCTCCCAAGGAAACGTATCATGTTGCGAGTTGATTCGGAGGGTGTGGTGGTGGCTGCAGGAGATTCATCACCCTGCATTGCCATGACTCGTCCAGCGACGCACGCCTCTGTCGGTGCATGGCCGTCAGCTAAGACGCACCTTTTTGTTGAAGGACGACGCGCGGAAAGTGGACTTGAACACTCCGAAAGGGTATGGAGTGTGTTGGGGTAGGATGGCGGAAGAGGAGTCAAGGCTGGAGATCAACGACGCCGCCTGCAGAGAGTTTGGTCTGCCAAGGCTCCTTGTCGGCCGGGCAATTACGCGTTCAGGAAGGCCTCGCACGATATCAACCCGATCGAGCGTCGAGACGAGCACCAGGTAACCATCTTCTCGAGCCTGTGCAGATCTCCCCTGTCGGGAAGTGTCAAGAGCCGAGAAGAAACAAAGACGCATCCCACGCAGACCTGCGCTACACGTTACACAAGTTGCAAAGGCCAAAGAATGTCTTGTCTTGCCTGGATTCTAGTAGTCGCCTGGTTGACTAGACGTCAGGGTTGAGGCACGCCACGGTAGCGGTCAGTTGGCGTCTTATCCCTCCGTTGCAACGGCTAGTCGGTGTCTTGTTATGATGGCGAGGCAATATGTTGGGTTTCCGCGGGCTCTATCGGCTACGTCACAAGTGTTCCACAAGAGTCCCATGAGGAGGAGGCCCTTCGAAAACCGGGGGCTTGTCCAACGAGGGAACGAAATTGTTCCGGAGCCGGACGTTGAGCAGTGGGTTTCGTCATACGTGCTACTTTGCCATGCTACATACATGCTGCCGCACTCAGTCCCCACAGCGGAACCATGTCGTGATTTAGCTTCCCAAGGTTGACCTTCTGGGTTGGCTGGATAAGGCCTCCGTGTATCGTCCGATGGGCGGCTGTGACAGCAAGTACGGCGTTTGGGCTGCGGTCGCAGTTGGACGGCTAGATGCTCGGAGATTTCGACCGTCTGACTGATGGTATCAATCGCCTGGTGTTGCCAGCGACATCCGAACATAATTAGTCGGGTCGCTTCTCCATGGTGATTTGCGGAAGCGCGCCCATCCGCTGCCTCGTTGAATGATCATCAGTGAGCACAAGCCAAGTAGGTGGGATTCCGACATTCGTATTTGGTCATGACGGTAGCCAGTGTAACTGATGTGTGTGTTAGTTCATCTGGTGGTGGGTTAGGGGTCTCTTCTCGGTACTCCCGCTGGCGCACACAGCGATGCCAAGTTGTGCACTGGAACGAAAAACTCACCCAAAGAAGCATTCCCATCCACTCCAATCCTTCGAACCACACAGAACAGAGCCCCTGGAAACTCTGTTCCTCCGTCACCGATAGCGCTGTGGAAGAAACAAGCAAATACGAGCGGAACGCCACAGGAAAGCAAATCCCTGTGGAGGCGTACAGTTTCCGTGGGTCAACATCAGACCACTTGGAGATGCAACTCCAAGACGCGATCCCGCACCCACAAAGTTGCGGATTCGAAGCGATGGCCACCCGGGCGGAGCGGAGAGCGGAAGACATTGAAACATGAGAGATGATTTTGTGGCGAAAGCGCTGCGATACCTGCCTCAGATCCTTCTTGTCGTCCGCTGGTCATAACTGGGCAGGGCCGACTCGCCCACGTTAGACGTAGAAACGACAAGCCGGCTCCCAAGACCGACAGCCGCCGCCTCCCATGTCAAAGATCATTTCGAGTCGAACCGCTGCAGCTAGCATGTGTTGAGGCGGAGCGGAAAGCCTAGCACTGTCCGTGGCGCTGGGTTTCGAGTCGCGTGCGAAAAGGGGTTTCACAACCTACAAGAATCCGTGACTCGCAAAGAGACATCCATTCAGGCAATCATGACTGCGCAGACATGCACGCGCAGTGCGCTGAGGCCTCGCGTTGGGCGCCGTTGTGCTTTTCCCATGTAATTCGGTACCCAAGGCACTCCAAGGCAACAGGCAACAGGCAACGAGCAACGAGCGTCTTGCACGTTGACCATCAGCGTGTCAGAGCGCCAGCTCCGAGAGTACCGCGAGTTCAACAAATATAGCTTTGGGCCCATTACAGGTAGGTGCGGTCGTGTCGCAATCAAATGTTCCAAGAGTAAGCATGATCCATCTACTTCGGCAAGCAACAGAACGCAGCCAACTTCATCACCTACGTGGCACGGCGTCTTGATAATACCCAGACACCACCCAGACACCGCTCAGGCAATACCTAGCCAACACTCAGCGCTAGGTGTAATCATGGTTTACCCAGCAGTCACACACTGCGACACCTGACACAAGTCTCTTCTCTTTCCTAGCCTATACACCCACTCCAATCCTCTTCCTCTCTCTCTCTCTCTCTCTCTCTCTCTCTCTCCCTCTCTCTCAAGTTCCTTCCCTTCAATCCCCCTCTTCCCATCATCACACCTTTCCGGTCAGACCCGCGAGCGAAGCGCCTGCGCCTCCACCCGGGCGCATCCGGGGAAAAACATCCAACACAGCAATCATAGTCTTATTCTGGAATTCTACTCTTTTTGTCTTTTTCTCATCTTTCTTTGCCGTGATATATGGTCTATCCCAAACGAAGAGGGAAAGGAAACGTTTCTTTGTAGGTGTCTGCTGGTTGATTCCTTAAACTACTAGGCTTGGGGGAATCTGGTATTTGTACTTGTGCAGTTTTCTCATGTAGAGAAAGATTGGTGAGTTTTTGGTGCAGCGGTATATGGCTATGTTGGTGCGTATTTAATTGTAGTTGAGTCGTATATACTAGTTTTTAAATATGCGCAAGGACCTTTAGATGCATCAATGAGGAAAGAGGCAGGAGGTTACGACTAAGCAACACAGCACAATGTCAATGTAAGCTCAGTAGTAAATACCGCGACAAGCTTGAGTAATTAAGAAAGACAAAGTTGGATCACGCATCACACCGATATCACATGACAGCAAGAAAAAGCACGTCATCAAATATAAAATAGGCCATCATTACTTCTAGCTACAAGTCCAAGTTCGCTAGACGCTACCCTCACAACGCCATGCTCCGAGGACGAAAGATTGCTGTCCCGTATTTAGAATCCAAAAAAAAAGCAAAGCAGCAAGAGTCAAGAGTCAAGAAAAGAAGCTCCCGGCGCCATTGCGTCAGCGCGTGGAGAGCAGAGCTGCAGATGGCTCATGGCCAAATCGCTCGAGGTGAAATCGTATCCGGGCCTCTCAGCCCCTCGTTTAAACACCCTTGATAGCAACGGTGCGCTCGCTGTTTAGCTTATCCGCATTCCGGTCGTGGCTCTCCTTCTTGCAGTCTTCCAGTCCCTCGCACTTGTGGTCCTCGAGCATGCGATGACGGCTGCAGTGCCTGCCCTGGCAGAAGCCACAGTCGCCGACAATGGGTTGCGCGCGGTCCTTGCAGTCCTTGAAGGAGCAGCGAATCTTCTTTGGGGGCATTCCGCCGCGGAGAGGGAGTGCGAGGTGGAGGGTCGAGTTGGGCCCGATGGCGTAATCAGCCAGAGTCGTGTCGGAGGAGGAAAGGTGCTTGCCGGCGTGGACGATGCGCAGATGGCATGGTGTGGAGAGGCTGGTTCGGAGGGCGAGCAGAGAGCGGAGAGTGCTTATGGATGTGTTGGACGGGATTGTGAGGGGAATTGCTGGTGCATAGTGTTAGCCGTGACTTTTTACTATGCGAAGCCTGTTCCGAGGCTCGGAACCGCGGCGCGAACGACTTACTGTTGCTGCCGGAGACGGTCTTGACGAAGATTTGTATCGTCTCCTCGGAGTCGGAGCTGGACGAGCTGATGCTGCTGATGCTTGACGAGCGGCGCATGGTGGCGGTTGTGTAGAGAACTGGGGCTGGTGAGGATGATGTGGTCGCGAGTTGCTGCGGCGCGGCGAATTGACCGGTCGAGGAGGAAGAGAGAGAGAGAGAGAGAGAGTGAGAGAGAGTGAGAGTGAGAGAGAGTATGCGAGTGGTGTGACTAGGAGTGAATTGCGGCGGGAAAGGTCCAACAGCAGCAGCAGGTGGGAGGGAGTAGGTGGTAGGTAGTGGTAGTGGTAGTGGTAGTGGTAGTGGTAGTGGTGATAGATGGGGATCGGGTAGGGAAAAGGTGACGCAGACGGCTTCTTAAAGAGAGGCAAATGGAGGAGCAGCCCCATGCTGTCACTGGTGCCATGGTCTGACCGATGGCACTGCACTGCGCTGCGCTGCGCTGCACACGACTCGAGCCGACATGCGTTCGCAGCGCGGTCTTGCCTCCCCGATGCAGCGCGGCTGCTCCTAGCTGGGCATCTTCCATGGCATTCCATATGGACGGCCGTCCCTTTGCCTCTTCAAAACACTGCTTTCATCGCCAACCTTGCCTTTTCACGCGTCCACGTCCACGTCCACGCCGTCCCTCGCCCGACTTGCCTTTTACGTGGGACACGTATCGGCGACATGCCTCCACTCCTGTCTGGTACTTGTGGCATGCAATCTAGATCGTGTCTCATGCCGCCTGCATATCAGCAACTCGCTTGTTGCCGCTTCGAGGCGTGTAACACGTCGACGACAGCGCCTGGCATTATCGCTCGGCCTGCGCCGGTGTTTGCGATTGGTGGCGCGTGCATGGCCGCCGACTCTTGTCGTAGAACGCTGCAGTGGTCATCCTTGGTGTTGAATAAATACATCGGCTTGCCGCTGACGACTTGCACGTACTTTGCTGCTACTAGACATGCACAAATCATCTCGAGCCACGCTATCATCCGCCCGTCATGTCGTCTGTGCGACGACCGACGACCGCTTGGATCCGTGTGCAGTCAAACCTTGATACTGGAGACACGTCCAATCGATTAGCACCTACGCCTTCCTACGCCTTCCTACGCCTACGCCTACGCCTACATGGTCAAACACCTTCCAAACATGGCCTTTCCCCGCACTTGCATTATATCCAACATTGCCAGTGCTTCGAGAAGCGTTTCACAATCTTCTGAGTCACCTTCAGAGTTCGGCCCCATTTGTTTCTTGCTCCTTCGGCGTGACAGTCTACAACATGCTCTTCGGAAAGTCCTTCATTGCCTGCCTGACCCCCAAGTCGCCCAGTATCTCCTCGGTGCCTCCAAGAATAGCATCGAATTTGTATGTGCGATGGAACTGCTCAATTACCCGCCCCATTCCACCCTGAGTAATCCCGCGACCTCCGAAGATGTTGACGGCTTCATCTGCCATCTCGTGTGCAGAGCGAGTGGCAAACGACTTGAGCAGACCAATAGGTCCGCCGAGCAGTTTCGATTGTTGGGCGTACGACATGTGCGTCATTTGATAGGCGATGGATTCGAGCCACGCTTGATTGGCCTCGACGTGTGAGATCATCTTCGCAAGCCTGGAGTAATGTCAGTTCCGAGCAAGGTAAGTGTGCTGAGGTCTCATCCGACGGATGCACCTGTAGCACAGGGAAACTATCTTTAGACGCAATACTCACTTCTGACGGATGGCAGGTTGCTCTATAAGCTTCTTGCCAAAGACAATTCGCTGGTTGCACCACTTCATGCACTCCTCGACAACAGTTCGCGATTGTCGGATGACGGCGCAGGCCATCATGAAGCGCTCGTGATTAAAGTTACTCATCAAAACAATAAAACCCTTGTGTTCCTCGCCCAAAAGATGCTCTACCGGTACCTGAGCATCGTTGAACTCTACGAATGCGGTGCCCGCCGTTGTGGAGTAGCTCGTCTTGATCAACTTGGTCTCAACGGCCTCGTCGCGTTCGATTAGCAGCACAGAGAAGCCCTTGTCCGTCTTGCAGCCTGTGACGAAGTAGTCGCAGAACATGCCGTTGGTGATCCACTTCTTCGTGCCCCGTACAATGTAATGTTTGCCGTCTGGGGTCAGTGTCGCAGTCGTCCTGATTCCGGCGACATCGGATCCAGCAAAAGCCTCGGTGATGGCTAGACACATCTTCTTCTTACCAGTCAGCACCTCGTTGACCACTCGCGTCTTGAGCTCAGATTCAGGCATCCACTGCAAGACGGCTGTCAAGCTGATGGTCATGCCGGCCATGTTGCCGTCTTGGAATCCACGAGCGTTTGCGCGCACGCCTTCCTGCGCCTGGACAAGATCGTGGAGGTAGTCAAACTCCTCGCCCTTGACCACACCCATCAAGGTCTTGCCGTGGAGATGCTTTCCAGGTCCAAGACGCATGGCTAGCATGTCGTTTGCCGCCATCTTATCGATCAACTCCTGACTGATATATGTTCCATCTTTCTCCTTCTGCTGCGCCTCGGGCGTAACGTGAATGTCGACAAACTTGCGAATCTCCTTCTGCAGTGCCCGGTGGCTCTCCTTGAAGTATGGGCTCTTGAACTGCGGTCGCAGCCACAATGGCTCCGCGTATGGTACCGGGCTCAAATCGCCAGGCTATCCGACAATCACTTCCGACTTCTCGCCCTCGATCGTGCCTATGCAAAGCTCCTGGTACTTCTCCAACACCTCCTGTCGGTGTAAATTGTAGAATGCTGTCGTCGCATCTTGACCAGCGACTTGCTCGAGAACGACGGAGCCGCCAGGGTGGGCATCTACAAAATCGCTGAGGTCGTAGGCTTTGTGGTCGATGATGCACCAGAGGTCTTCGGGCGTGTTGTGCGAAGCGACCGACTCGCGCGTGAGCGTGGCGTGAGGCATGTTGGCGATGGAAGGGATGCGACGAGTCGATGGGGAAAGAGCGACCTGAATGCGCGGTAAGAGGAGGTTCCAGGAATTTAGGATGAAAGGAGAACCAACAACTAGCTCTTCACTACATTGTGCGGGTCTCTAGGCGTTTGGCCTCGGTCTACAACCTGAGCTAGCCGGCTACGCGCAGCTCTCCGTCTTTAGGTGGAGCTGGTGCAGAGAACATCTGGGGAAGATGCCGAGGCACGAAGTATAATCACATCTCCAACACCGCCTATTGGCCGCATGATGCTCACAGCAGTCAAGCGGCAATATCAATTTCCTTTGTTTTCTCCAACAACATCCTTGTTTCGATTCTCCATGCACTCCTGTCGATAACCTACTAGTCTCCAAACCAGCCCTTGATGGATTTCGGCGCGTTGTAACCATTCTTTTCATAATTCGAACTATTCAATTTGCTTTCCGCAGTCATACATCGAATAGAGAGTATGCAATGCTGAGGATGTTATTGTTTGAAGAAGTAGATGTCAGTAGCAGTGAAGCGCAGCCGTTTGTCTTCGGACAGCTTTGATCTGCTATGGACCAACTGACCTAGAGGGAAAAAATTGAACTGAAAGATCGAAAGAGCTACGGCGATAAGCAAAAATTTAATACCTGTTCTATCCCAGGCAGGTGTTACGCACTCCCCAAGCCGACTAAGTTCCCTTCAGTAGACCTTCAAGACGAATTACCCCGTCTTTCTCAACGGATGGCCTCACGAGCTCCAACAGACGTATAGTACCTCTACAAACTCGAAGTCCATATACATGAGAATGGAGGGCGCCTTGCCGGGTAGCGCCAAAACCTACTATCAAGATATAGAGAGAGAGAGAGAGAGAGTCAGTAGTAGCGACACAATTAACAAGCCTTCATGCTAAACCAGCATCGTCAATCAGTCCCACATACACCCCATCAACCAACCACTTACACCTCCCCAAAAACCTCGTTCATCGAACAAAGCAATAATAAAAAATATATCAATAAAAAAGCGAAGACAACAGCTTCATGCCCCTCACTCCCCCATCAGGTTGTCAAGTGAGGAGGAAAGAAAATTGTTTGCCCCTCCACCCCTCCATTTGACCCATCCCACTACAAAAAACACACCCCGCCATGCCCCTCGTTTCTTTGCCCATCCATCTCTTGCCCCCTTCTGCCCCTCCAATAGTGCCGTAATCGACATCGTTTTGCTCAACCTACCGAATCTAGTAACGTCCCATATCGCTTTCCGTGTCGTGCCGCTCACAACAACGCCTGTGCGGGTGAAGGTTGAAGTATGTAAATTTTTTTTATGCGCCCACATAACTATGCAAAACAATAAAAGTGCTTTATCCCAGTTAGTGGATTACTCTAGCTGTAGTTGTTCTTTGATTCGGTTGTTACGATTTTACATGATACCATCTTGAGAGTTATAAATTTGGTATCGTTTGGATCTATATCGTAGGCAAATAAATATGTCTACAGGTCTATCTGAGCTCTTGCACATAGTCTATCCATCTTTAATCAAACCTAAAAGCCACATATGCACGGCCTCGGTAGTATCTATACGCTGCTTCACCCTTTAAGTTTCGCTAACGCCTTCCTCAACTCGTCCTCCCTCTTCCCCAAGACAGGCAGACCTCTATCCACACAAGCCCTCTGAAGCTCCTCCTTGCCAAGAGCCGCCCACCCACCATCTCTCTCAATCAACTTATCGTCCGTCCTCAAGTACTCCAACTTCTTCCTGACGTTGCGCTGCAAGAGGAATTTGGGTGCCGTCAAAGGTAGCCAATCAAATAGCGCAGGATAGCAATCGAGTTGTGCAGCAGTAAGCGATAGTTCAAAGAGCGTCATCTCGTTCCAATTTTTCGTGGTGACTGGTGTGATCTGTCCACTCTTTGGTAAAGAGACGGATGGCGTGTCAGACGATGCGCTACCGATAGGTGGGCGGTCCCTGCTCATCAGTTGCATGGCATCTAGAGCGATCCTTTGTAACCGGTCTTGCCGCTTGTCTTCAAGTTTCCGTAATGCGCGCTGAACTTGCTGTGGTATCCTGCACGCCTCTGGGATTACGGGCGTAATGTACATGACAACAAGTGGTAACCACTCCCCAAGTAACAAGACCAAGAGGCCGAATGCCGGTAATCTCAACGTGTCTGACCTGCTTCTTCTCACTATCTGCCATTCCGCTCTTGTCAGAACCTCGCTTATGTCTCTGTTGGGTATTTGAGCAGCCTTTTGGCGCAGTGTCTTGGCAAGTTTCAATGTTTGTCGGACGTGTGAGATGCCCGTTTTGTAGAAGGTAAGGTATGCGCGACCAGCGCTATATAACCACTTGACAACGTTCTGATCTGGTTTTCGTGCAGGAACAGATATCTCGGGGGCGTAGGTGAAAGATGGTGGGTTTAGCTTCTCCTTCGCTCGCAGTGTCGGGACGGTTGTGGCTTTCGAGGTGGGTGCTTGGGCGGGAACGAGAGGGGAAGATTGAGGGGTTTTCTTCAAAGGCTCAGAATTAGAGCAAGTTGTCTTTGTAGGTACGTTCGTTCTGGTTGTTTTGGGGGGAGGTGGTGGCATGGCACCGCCATATCCTGTCCTCTTCGCTGGCGTTGTCGAGGATGAGGCATGTCGCCTCGTTCGTGTCTCCCACCTCTTTGCCTGCATTCCCCTTTGTATAGTATTTCGGGACCCGTCATGCCAGATCTGACAGCTCAGTGCCGGCGTCCTGGCCAGGATGTGTACGCTGCGGTGGCATTGCAGGTTTGCGAAGACACCGTGCGATCGTGCCGGTATGTTGAATGTGGAAAACATTGGCCGTGGTTTCATTATCGTGTGAACAGCATGTGCGCATTAACCATTGGGCGATGGAGCCCTGTAATAAACGTCGGCTGACGGCTGCTTCTAGTGGTGACGTTTCTCATTCGCAGGCCAACAAAAAAATGGATCAAGATGATCCTGGTCCGCGGGAACACGATGTCATCACACCTCGTGTCTGCGCTAACTCGACTTGGCTAACCATTTACTATCATGATGGATGCGTGATTCAAGCTTGCTGCCGAGTTTGAGTTGTGCAGCTTAATCCGAGTATTTGGATATATTCCCATAAATGCCATGGTTGACGCTACATCCACCTTGTCAAATTAACCGCTTGCGCCTTGCTCATACCAATACATACAAGAACGCGAAAGCGTTGCAAAGCGCCAATCTGCCTCTAAAGACTTGAAAGAAACTCCAAGCATTAATGCTTGGCATGATATTGTGCGCCCGTTAACACCTCGCAGAACGCTAAATCAGGTCAAACAGAAATATGAAGTCACCATACACTGTACCCAACGAGATTCGTAGAAGATAGAGGGACCGGACCTTTACAGGCCAGAGAATATGAACGTGAGTGGAGCAAAACCACAAAGGGAAGTGGTCTATAGTGGTAATGCCTCATCCAGAGTTTACAGCACACGTTGGTCCGAGAGGTAGGTCGTCGCCAGGAATTGGATGGGTCGCGTGGGTAATGATGAAGTCTCCAGGAGATTGTTGCGTGGGTTTTCCATGATGTTGCTGCGCGGAATGGGAACGCGAGGACCTTCGAGACCCACCATTTCAGGGCCAAGTGAAAAGCATGGGTCCGACAATTTACTGTGTTTTCGATGAGCTGGTTCGTGGGAGATACATGGCTATGTTTCAAAAGGATGGCGCAGTCGGGGTTGGTAGGCTGGGAGATACAACATGTCGATGCATGTGCGGATGGAGTGGCATACAGGATATGGGCTATTGTAGTAATGTCGGGTTCTTCTGGTAGTAACCTCCGAGATAGCCCTGTTTGATATCTAGAGTTCTGGCTGTATGAGAATGGATTGCTCAGCGTTGATATTGAGCGAGTTGAGCCATGATTTCAGACATGTCTGGTGGGGGACCAGCCTGGGTAGGTGTCTGCACTGGTGGAGCGACTGCCTGGCTCTGGTTTGCGAAGAGAGAAGCAAGTGCGGGGAACTGGTTGCCCAGCTGCGTAAGATGTGGCTGAACCGGGCCATTGAAACCAGAGGTTTGAACAGGACTAGGCACTTGAGCAAGCAGGCGTGCAAGATCAGCATTCAAGCCTTGGTTCGGCGCGGGTTGCGCATTTTGGGGTATGTTGTTGCCGGACATTGCCCCGAGCAGCTGCGATAAGCTAGCACCGTCAAGGGAGGCTATGAGATTGGAGATGTTGGGCTGAGTGGTCGGCAGAGATGGGAAAGGGTTGCTAGGCTGAGGGAAGTGTGGTGGAAGAGTCTGACCGAAACCGTACGAGGATGATGGTGGCAGAACCGGGTGTGACTGGCTTTGTTTGGCATTGTTGACGAGAAGACCAGCCGTCGTGGGGTCAAGATCGGCATATTCTGGGAACACGAGTCAGTACTCACTCATGTAAATCATGGGCAAACATACCGTTGAACTGGACGTTGTTGGCACCGCCACGTCGGTCGAAGATTTGGACGCTGACCTTACCCTTTGTCAGACCAGTAGTATCGAGCCTTACAATAGCTAGAACTCCTTCGAGGATTTGTCTTCGAACTACAGCTGGTTCAGGGAACCGGCCACTCAATATCAGAACATTACTGCGTAGGTTTTGCGAGCGGAAAGTATCTTCGACGTAGCGAATGAAGTCACTACAACAGTGTTAGCGTCTTTTGTCACGCAGCGAGAACTCGATATCAACCTACCGCGGAAGTCCCTCGTTGAGCACGAGAATCTGGATGTCAGGTACCTCATGGGGTAAGCGGCGTCGAAGATCTAATCCATCTTCTGTATAGTCGCGACGTGGAGAAGGGCTTCTGTGCCTGCGTGGTGGTGTTCTGGACAGGCTACGATATCGCGCGTCGAACCTGTCGCGGCTCCTATCTCGTGATCGTATGCCCCGAGGCGGGGCCCGTGGCGAAGGCGATCGCATAGGTCTGTAATCATCCCGGTCGCGAAAGCGTCGATCCCGGGGCGACATGGAGTTTGGATGGCCTGCATAGCGATTATCCCTGGGCGCCTGTCCCGTCCCGCCCCTAGTGTAATCTGGGGAACGCGAGCGTCGACGCGGTGTCGGGTTCGGTGGTTCTATCTTTTTCGTGTTTCGCTGAGGCTTGGAGATCTCAAGGTCTGTCATGGTTAGCCGACCGCCTAACAGTGGCTTAGAGATGTGGCTTGACATACGCATCTTCCTGCCGCGCACTGCCTGCCCTTGTTCGGCATCTAGAGCTCTGCGACATGATTCCGAGTCCAAGAACTGAACAAAGCCGTATGCCTGCTTGATTGATATCTGCGCGAGCCTGCCATGGCGGTAGAAACGATGAAAGATATCGCGCTTAGTAACTTTTTCGGTGGGGAGGTTTCCTAAGCAAAGGTTAGGCGCATCCTTCGTGCCAAAACAGTCCCATCTCACCAATGAAGAGGCGCGAGCCCATGGGAAATTGGTCCCATTGCCCCTCTGTTACAAACTTCCTCTCCTGATCCAAAAATTCCTCGTATCTTCTGTTCACCTCTGGCGGCCACCTCTGGTCTTCATCGTCAGGCGTTTCGCTACGTGCACCCGGCTGCTGCTGAGCATGACCGGACGTTGCAGAGAAGTCCTGATTCTGCACGTTCATCGGCTGAAGAGAGCCATTTCCTCTCTGCTGGGCATTTGGCGCTTGCTGACTCTGTGGATGATAGAATCTGATATCATCGTTGGGGTTATAGTTGGGGTGCGTAGCTGGTTTATCTTGGGTAGGTGGTCTCGCAGGGAGACTGGTAGCCGACGGCAACGACGAGGCATGGTGTTGTGTCTGCGGCGAGTGGGTGGACATTTGTGCAGAAGCATATTGAGTCGAGGGCGCATTGCTCGCAGCAGGTGTCAGAGAATCCAACAGGGCTTGTACGTCAACATTGAAGCCAGTGTGCGCTTCAGTCTGGTAGTGAGCGCCTTGGGCAGACTGAGCGGGCGCTTGCTGCGCAGCATAGGGATTGTCATGGGAGTATGGGTACGCAGAATGAAGACCTTGACCAGACGCCTGCGGCGCGTCACTGGCCGAAGCAGCGCGCGACTGATGCTGTGAGGTGAAATTCTGCATTGAAGAGGTATCATGCGGCTGCGTACCCATGCTGCCAGCAAAACCAGTCGACTGAGAGAATGGCCCCGGCGCATCATGTCCTACACCCTGTGCGCCTATATTCTGGAAGTTGGCGGTCGAGGACTGGTCGGCGAAGTACGGCGTGGACGTGTTCGCGTTCGCGTTCGCGTTGAAGCTGTGCGCCTGCTGGGGGAAATGTGAAGCGGGAGCTGTAGAGTCGTTGTTGCTGTGTGAGACATGATTATAGTTCGCATCCATGTGCTCTACAAGGATGGGAATGTTGGCGGGTGAAGGGACGTTCTGCGGACGTGGGCTCTCCGGCGTCAACGACTGGTGCCGTACGTGCTCAGCTTCTTGCGGCGGACTGGAGTTGGGTCTCATGTAGACTGCGGAGCCAGAGTGCAGAGCTGGCAGAGCTGGCAGACAGGGCGTGGTGCAGGGAGTCAACTCAAAGCATCTACGGAACGCACCGTCGCGACAAGGGCTGGAGAGCTGCAGACCAGACTGAGCACTGGGAGAAGGAGAAGAAGAGGCAGAAGCTGATGGCGGGGCTGGCTAGGTGCTATACGATGGTCGAGGTTAGATGGGATGGGATGGCAGACGCGCGACAGCCACAGGCACGGGAGCGAGAAGCGGGCCCCGTAAAAGTGGCAAGAGATGTTGGTGCAGTCAGGCAAGGTGCAAGAGGGAGTGTGGTGCAAGAGGGAGTGTGGTGCAGCAGACGTTGGGGACACGGCGCCGTGTCGACTCCGAAGATAGCCTGGAATCTCGAACTTGTCTGGTTAAGCCTCGCACACGTGATGTGCTCTAGTGCCCTTGGAGCTTCTAGCGTCCGTTGCCGTGGTTAAAATGGCCTCCAACATGACCTCATCTTGACAAAGTCCCATGCAAGCCATTTGCGCGACTGGCGATGCCGCCTCGTTGTTTTGCCCTCCATTCGCTCGTCTCGTTGCAGTCTCCAAGATACGCCGGCAGTGCCTCTGGCGACGAGCTCCAGGCTGCGCGAACCTGGCTCGCAAAGCTCCATGCAGAGACGATCCCGTTCAAGAGCATTGGCGAGCTGAGCTTCAGCAGATCATCAGGCCCGGGCGGCCAGAACGTGAACAAGTATGACACACTACTATCCTTTTCAACGTCGCGCTGTGCTAAAGAAAAATTGTGCACCCAAGAGTCAATTCTAAAGCTACTTTGAAGGTGCCTCTGGACGCCCTGCTGCACCATGTCCCTGCAGCTTTACATGGCGCCATGAGACGCTCCCGCTACGCAGCTGCTAGGTCAAATACTATAATAGTCCAGGCCGACGACAGTCGAAAGCAGAGGGAGAATGCGCAAAGTTGCTACAAGCGCTTATACGAAGCCATCGCCCAGGCTGGACAAGATGCTGTGCCCGCCGAGACGCCGACAGCACAGGTGCAGCGTGTCAAACATCTGTATGTTCTCGTCCATTCCGATGGCCCTAGCGACGGCCCGAAAGCTAATAACAGGCCAGACAAAAGTCTGATAACGAGCGCCGCCTGAAGAGCAAGAAGCAGCAGAGCGCTAAGAAAACGTCGCGGCGAGGCCGGGGTGATGAGTGAAGCGGTCTGCGGGGAAGCGGCCTGCCATAGCATCATTGATCAGCTTGACGCGCAGGTGACGTGGTTCGACCCTTGAATCGTAGTTACATCTCACCATAGTGCGAGTATGGCCGTAGCGGTGTAGCTTTTGGCGTTCGATCCGAAAAGAGATAGAAAGAATACTTGATGCAGGGAGTGCTCGGTACGATTGGTCTGCTGACCAAGGTCTCTTGATCCTTCACGATTCCATCGTCGCCGACAATTTCTGGAGCGCTTCGTTTGCAGACCAGTACTTGATGCCTGTCTGAGCCAACAGCTCCGACTCGTCCCTCTTTCCCTGCTGTCGCAACGATTCGGCCAATCTAGCAATCTTATCGCCTTCATCGTCTTCCATCGCCCGTACGTACTTGCGTAGTGCTGCTCGCGACGCCTTCTGCAAGGACGAGTCGCTATCCGCAAATAATCGGTGCAGAGATAAAAGTTGTCGAACAGCGACTTCGGAAACCCTAACAGTCTCATTGGGATGCTGCTGAATGGCAGAGCTTATCATGTCCAGGGCCTTGCTTAATTCAAGGGCAATCTCTGGACTGGTAGGATCACAGCCAAACAGCTGCATGTGGAACCTGCAGATGGCGGTCTCTACAGCATGTGGAGAGTTATCTTGCAGGTAATCTAGCACGTGCTGCAAGATGCGTGGTATGCAGGCTAGCTGACTAAAGTCGGCAAACGTGTCGAAGAACTTCTCCGCGAGTTTGGGTTTGCCCTGGAACTGCTTCATGGCGGAATCGAAGACTGCTAGTGGGATAGCGCCAGTGAGTACTGGTGCAGACGCCAAGTTCTGCAGAGCCACCTCATCCACACCATCGTCCTGCTTCAAGCTGGGGTTCACGTCCTCTGCCGTCACTTCTGGAAGCGCAATCATATCTTCGTCCCCATCCTCATCTATTCCTGACCTCTTTGTGCGATCAATGTCCAGACCAAGAATCTTCCTCCGACCAGCGATCTTTCCAACGTAGATGGTCTCCAGCTTCGCATATTCCAGCCACATGACTTCGGAGTTCTTACAGAAGCGCAATCCTCGCTGCATGTAGCTTCGCGCATTTGTGATGTCCGCCTGTGTGTCCATGAAGTAATTCGCCGCGAGAATCCATACGTCAGGCTTGGTGGGATGGAGTCGAGCAACGGACGTGAAGATGTCATTCAGCCTCTTGTACGCCTTGTCCTTACGCGCAAAGTCGATATACTGCATCCACAGTACCAAGTCACCCGAGAACTTGCGCGTTGCCCGGTTGTAGAGAAAGTAGATTGTCCGTTGACCAGAGCCCTTGTACCGTACTCCAAGTCGCTTTACTCGTTTGCGGCGGAGTGCGTCGACATTCTTCTCGAATTCGATGTATCGCATGTAGTCCTCCGGGTGCGAGCCTCTGGCATTGATAATGTGTTCGAAGTCCGAGCGCTTCTTCGCTATGGAGCTGATCTCTTCCTGCACGTGGTTAGAGAGGATGGCGTTGCGCGAATGTCCGCCTGGCTTACTCGTGTGAAGATTTTCTTGCACTCAAGCTCGTTCAGCTCCGTCGCCGACTGCTCGAGGTAGAAACGCGCCTTGTCACTCGGTCCGGCCATGTTTGCGCGCCTGAGGTGGCTGAGAAAGTTGGGATCAGAAAAGTTAGCCGTCTTCGAAAAAAGTTAGGCTAAAGTTCCTCCCACTGATAGCGCCTTGGCCTATGAACCTCGGAACTGCGAACCCTTGGCCATTCGAACTTCAGGAGACTCGCGTGTCGGAAGACTGCTGGTCATCGATTCACGACACTCTTTTGCTTCTTTCTTCTTTTTCAATGATTGAGGGTCGCTGAGAGGCTACCTAAATCATTTACAATGGTAAAAGACAAGGACGGCGACACTGTCGCTACGGTACGCGCGAGCAGACGTCACCCCCCGATCCGCATGCTCACAAGACGCAGTTCAATGGAAAATGGATATCGTATTCGCATACCGCCATGGCCTACTGTATGTTCCCATGTACTGCAAGAGCCTCATTGTACTAATAACAATGGCAGGTGCCTTCGTCGGAGCCCTCGTAGTCGGAATGTGCGCACTTCATTCTTTACCACCCCACGACGCGACTGAACATCTGCAGATGGCTACACTACCACAAGATCGTACAAAATGAGTTTTATGTTAGTTCTCTGCCAGAAACGAGGCTTGGATCATACCAACAACTTATCTAGGGATATCCTGATGAATGGTTCCCATCCGTGTCCGCAACCATCGGTGACCGCTACCCAGAGCGTTCGGTCTTCATGCTCTTCATCGCTCTCACATCCGGTATGGAACAACGTTCGACATATGGAGGACTATGCTGAGATCTACAGGCCCCCGATTTGCATTGGTCGGCCTTTGGTACATCTTGACCCGCCGACCCAACTCCTCCCTCCCCAAATTCATCGCTGGCGTTGGCATCTTTCGGACCTTGACCTGCGGCGGATGGACATACGTCACTTCTACCGACGACCACAACTGGCACGACATCTTCATGATTTCATACCTCGTCGCGACGCTACCTTGGACTCTGGGCTGTGTTGCTCTTGGCCCCAAGAACCCCACCGCCCTCAAGTATCGAAAAGTCCTGGCTGGCAGTTTTTTTGGAACTCTTGTACCATTGATATATTTCTTTATTCAACACAAGGTGCATCGTGTTGCTGGAGGTACGTCGTCTCGTCGTCCTACTGTGTCCTCGCTAACCTTTTTACAGCGTACACTATTTACGCCTTCTTCGAATGGGCACTGGTCTTGCTCGATGTAGGCTTCGATGCTGTCACCATGATCGAATTCCAACACTTGGAGGTTGTTGTAAAGGATGTTAGAGGTGTATCTCGTCTGTACGTTCCTCGTCTCCCGATATAGATAGACACTTATTACGAATCTATACTTTTTACGATCACCTTCTGATAACACATCTCTTGTAGTGCGGGCTCCAAATCAACCTCCGACGGCATTCAAGAGTAAGTGGTCACTTGCTTTCGAGGTTTGGCGCGTCATTGACAAATGTAGAAAAAACAAGGCGATGAGTGCGACGTTTTCGGGTGCCTTTTCCTGGTTCGGACTCATTTATGCTGCAGCAGATGTGTACAATGGGGTAAGTGGCATCGTAACATGCTAATAGACGCAACTGACTGGTTTGCAGTTTGTCTTCTGGTCCATGCTGACTTCACTCGGCGTCTGTGTCTGGTGTATGTTCAACTTGTCCTTCACGATTGTAGCGCCCTTGCTGATCATCTGCAGACTTCCCTCTTTGGCACATGGGCATCTCTGGCTATGAAGTCTTGGTCATGTCCACCATCTCTCCCTTCTTCCTTGGCATCAAGTCCTTACGCTACCTTGCCACTCGCTATGTCTGGCTCTTCCATTTGCTCTCACTCTCTGGTCTTCTTGCGTTTCTGGTAAAGTCGCCTGTCAATCGACTCTTCGCCGTTGGTTTCGGTCTCTCGATGTCATGCCTCGCATGGTCTGCTACCTTCTTCGCCGAACGATCCCAACCACATCGCCTCGAAGCACGCATTTCTGCCTTTGCCATTGGTTTGATAGCCTCTAGCATTGCGAAGTTTGCCTTCTGGACAAACAACCCGATCTGGCCAATTATGCACGAGGCGAACGGCGGGTGGAACAAGACTGGTCTCGTAGTTGCCTTCGTATCGATGCTTATATCAACCAGATCTACCGCCAGCTCTGGTGCTGATGTGCCAGCTCAGGGCCCTACCAAGGGGTCATCCATTTTTGCAAGCTTTGGTTTGGCGGGTGTCATGTTCGCCATGCACTCGCTGCTCTCCGATTCGAGCACGATGATCTCTTGGGTGTGGGAAGGCTACCCCGTTCGGGGTCCACTGGCCGTTCCCCACGGCACACTGACCTTGCTGGCCATGGGACTAGGTCTTACGATCGGCTTGTTTGCCCCCAATCTTTCAAAATCATGGGCCTTCTACGGCGTAGGTTCTATTGGCGCTGCCGTTCTGACCACCACAAGCAATTGGTCTGGTTACTATGGAGCCCTCGTTATTGCCACGTACACCATGGCAGCAGCACCCATTCTCATTGCCCATGCAGCGCGCCACTCCCCAGGCCGAACTTTCGGTCTTGGATTCTTAGTCTACAACTTCATGGTTCTCTTCCATGCCTGGGTAGTAGCATATGCGTTCGTTCCTGGTGGTCCGCTCGTCCGCGAACATACGGACTGGGTCATGACAGCCATGATGCTCCAAATCGGTGCTGGTGTCTTCAGCGTCTCCACCCAACCACCTACACTCAAGAACTACAAGGGCAAAGCCGTCATCACTGCAGCTGCTGGTAGACAACGGTCCTACTACCTGTATATCCTCGGTGCTCTGGAGTTGATTGCCATTGCTATTGCCTACCTACGCTTCCCATCGTATGACTACACGCCCTACCACCCAGAGACCAAGTCCATTACGGCCGGTATCTGGACCATCCACTTCTCCCTCGACAATGACATGTGGTCTTCAGAGCATCGCATGCGTGACCTGATCAAAGAAATGGAAGTCGACGTCATCGGTCTCTTAGAAAGCGATCTCCAACGCATCATCATGGGCAATCGTGATTCAACGCAGTTCCTCGCCGAAGACCTAGGCATGTACGTCGACTTTGGCCCCGGACCTAACAAGCACACATGGGGCTCAGCGCTCCTCTCCAAGTTCCCAATCGTAAACTCGACACACCACCTCCTCCCTTCGCCCGTCGGCGAACTCGCCCCCGCAATCGAAGCTACAATCGATGCCTACGGCGAGATGGTCGATATCTTCGTCTTCCATTCAGGCCAGGAAGAGGACCCATATGATCGCCGCTTACAGTCAGAGTTCCTCGCTGAGCGCATGAAAGCGACGCCTCGTCCTGCCATTCTCCTCTCGTACCTAGTCGTCAAACCCGGTGAGGGCAACTACAACACCTATGTGGGGGAGAAGAGCGGTATGAAAGATATTGATCCAACGGACTGGGATAGGTGGTGCGAGTACATTCTCTTCAAGGGCTTGAGGAGAAGTGGGTATGCGCGTGTGTCTAGACATACCATTACAGATACCGAGTTACAGGTAAGTCATTCTGTCTTCTTCGATTTCATCGCACCTGTTTTTTTTTTTAAAAAAAAGAAAAAACTCACCCATCGGAGCTCTGCTTACATTTGGCGCAGGTTGGTAAATTCGTCGTCGGCGAACCGGAGAATGGGAATGAGCTTGTGCATGAATCGCAGGTTCCTGCTGGCTTGAGGTTCCCGGATCTGTTCAAGGGACAGGGTGTTAGGGGACATAGGTATCATGTCTTCAATGAGCCCAGATACTATGCTTGAATTGTAAGCGTGGACTGAAGAAAACGCGAAGAGTTAAAAGGAGGCCTATTGAGTAGATTGGTAGTGTGTATGATAGGGGAAACAGGGAAGTTCAGCTGTGGTGTTGATTCATCGTCGATGTCACTTCTTGGATACTACTTGTTGTTCACTACTGATACAGTGCTTCATGTGCTGTTGCCCAGGAACACACATGGTTCTACAAGAGCCATAGCAGGACGTCCATACCCCATGCATGGCAGTGTGCGAGTCTTTCCCACGCCCATTCCGTAAAAACCCCAAATGCCGAACCCATACTTTTCGATCGTTTCCTCATGCATATCATGATCGTCATCACCATCCCCCCAACTGTAACCTCCCCGGAAGCTGTAAACTCTTCCTCCCGCAGTTCAACGAACAAATGCATTCATGGTAACGTGTGCCACGCTCATTTCGCAACGGCAGCGCTCAAGACCTGTGTCCTGAAGAAGCCTCCCTTTGTCCTCTCGATGACTTGTTGATAGACGGACTGTGGTGGGTGATTCATGACGACTGTGCCGGCTTGGTAATCGATCTTTGCGTCTACGCGAGTGTCACGGATAAGGTTGACGATCCACTTCTCGCCCTCATCTTGGGAAAGACCGAGACGAGTTGAGAGGTCCCTAATCATACTTTAGCTTGTATTCTCAAGAGCCTAGAAATCACCAATGACTCACTTGATATCGATCCTCTGGTGGATCTTGCAGTAGCTCTCCGAGATGAGATGTCTTGCCGCATCTACAAACTGTTCCGCCGCACCCAACAAGAAGAAATCGTTCTTCAGAATCTCCTCAGTCTCACCAAGCTTCTTCTGCGCCTCCTCAAAGTCAAAGTCGATGTACAGCGCCTTGATGAAGTCGGTCACGGGGTCGCTGTATTCGTAGCCCTCTTGTCGTACGATCCTGATTAAGTCCTTGAGCTGCTTCTGATACTGGTTCGAGTTCCTGCCACGGTTGCGGCCGGTGATGACGGCGGCCGAGAGGTAACGCAGGATCCATGGGCAGTTTGTCTGGATGGTGTTGATGTAGGCGGGAGAGAAGAACATGTCGGTGAGGGTTTCGCGCGAGGCTTCATGGTTGAAGAGGGGGAAGAGCGACCAGTGGATCAGCCAGGTGCGGTGCTGAAGTTGTGCGAGGGGATTGTTGAAGAGGCGTGTGTCGATGATCTCCTTGAGCTTGTTGATCTCCTCCATAGCCGAGTCCCAGTTTACGGAGAGGATCTCGCAGGCGAGCTTGCCCCAGGTGGCTTCGCGCTCCTTGTCGCCGTCTGTGGTCTGTAATCACACTGGAGTTAGCAACCAATCAGACTGCAAGCCCACCGTTCGCAGACGTACCAAAACCCTGAATCGGTAGAGCAGCTCAGCGGCATGCGGGTATACACCACACGAGTACTGGAACTGTCCAAACTCCAATAGCTGGTTGACCATGTTCATCTCAACGCCATGGCTCTCCTTCAAGTACGCCAAGTTTTGCTGCTTGTCGCTCCTCAGGTTCGTGACAACATTCTCATCGTCGAGCAGGCCACTGATCTTGCTTGTCGCCTCCTCGAGCTGGTCGCGCTTCTTCAGGACCTCCTCGCGCTTTGTCTTGAACTCGTCGGACATGTCGTCGAGGCCGTGGACTTCCTGGTGTAGTTGTCCGACGAAGTCCGTCATGTTGGTGGGCTTGAGGAGTTCGAGCAGGAGCTTCTTCTGCTCGGCCGTCTGTTCGGCTTCTTCATCGCTGGAGAAGTTGAGGAGCGGGTAGACGAGATGCCGGTCGAGGTTGGGCATGAGCTTGGGGAGCAGCGAGTATTGTTCGGCCACGTTGGCGCCGTTTGCCGCTGAGTCCGCCATGGTTGCGTAATGGATGTCGCAGGTATGTCGGTGCAACGTGGTGGGTGAGGTTGGTGGAGCGGGCGAGGCGCGAAATTCGTTCTGTCGGCCGTGGCGGGGTGAAAAAACCCGCGACTGTGCGCAAGCGAGGAACCCTGTACGCTAAACTTCTGGTGTTGAGCCCGCAGGCCCTCGCAGAAAGCTTGCACGTCACCATCCTCGGGGCAGATCTATTCACTTGTTCGTAGCTTTTCCTCTACTGCAATTGACCCCCCTCTTGAACACCATGCCTCGACTGCAATCTCTAGTGCCGCTACCGAGGCCGTTGGCTGCCCCGAGAGTAGTCGCATGCCGACAGCACTTCCGCTTCTCCACGGCGACAACACGGCAGGCTGAGCGTAAGCCAATCGGCCTCCTTTTGACGCTGGGCATGTTGATTGATATTCAATAGAGCCTCCAGCAGACTCCAAGCCCATCGCCCAACCCTCTCTCCCACCAAACGCCTCTTCCAAACACTCATCAACGCCCCAAGAAGCCCAGCGAGCCGCCGACCTTGCAGCAGCAGAGTCTCTCACCGAAGGCGACAGCGCGCAGCCACCAGAGCAGAAGCCCGCACTACCCTCCAAGCACCCACGAGCCGACAACAAGCCAACAAACTCGTCGTCGCAAGCCAAGCCCGCAAAGGCCGATGACGTCGCGCCAACGCCCTCCAGCGCGCCCTCAGACGTAGCAGACACTACATCAACGCTCAAGAAGAAGGCAGCTAAGAAGCCAACGACGTCACGCGCACCAAAACTGTCTCTGCCACCACCCAAATACACCGTGTCGAGGTCAGCGAATAAGAATCTGCCCATCTATACAGACTACAAGCGAGGAGGCAATTTGCATCTGACTACTGTACGCAAGATAACCGGCGATGTATCGGCGCTGAGGGATGAGCTGAGAGTTTTCTTGAACAAGAAGAATGAGGAAGTCAAGATCAACAGCGTGACACAACACGTTGTTGTCAAGGGCCATCATACTGGTGAAATTGCCGATTTCTTGAAGGCACGGGGGATGTAGATAGACAAAGGGGGGAGGTTGTGTCACAAGAAACAAGAGAGCGTAGAAAAGAACATGGACAATGGCATATTTCTGTTGTAGCATCACATGTACCATACGGGAAAGAGGACGGGAGAATGGCTTTGGAAACCAGCAGTGAGTTAGCATGATTGAGTTGCTGCATCGCGTAAACGGCGTCAAGTAACGACGAATGAGCATACTTTAGACCACCTTGACATGTCCGGGTCAAACAAGTGCAGACTTGGTTTTCATTACTATTATGAAGGTCTAATCTATACCCTAGATCGCTGGTAGAAGGCTTCCAGATTTCCCTAGAAACTTCTGCCCACATATCTACAGTGCTGAGCTTTCGCAGCTCCCCTTCTGCTGACAGTTGTAATTGGGGCGCTTGGCAGCACCATCATACTAGTGCAAGTTAGCAAGAAGCTGTAAAATCACGGCGCGCTGGAAATCTTACAATCAAGACCGCTTTACTCGACTGGCGGACGAGGGCAGACGATCCAGCACTTTTCATCGTCACAGCGCTGATGACATGGTGGAGGTGGCGTACCGCGCTTCTCGACCGCGTCTCCTTTGGCGGAAGGAATGCAGCATGCATGGCACTGACCGAAATAGCACTCCCACCGGCACTTGAGTGAGGCTGATGCCACGTCGGCAGAGCCGGCAGCCATGGTTGGAGGACAGACAGTCCAGCACTGGCCATACATACATTCCCAGTGGCATTTGGATTGATGGTATGCAAGGTCGTTCTTCTTGTCGTCGCTGTTCTCATCGACATTGCAGATTAGGCCGCAGAGCGATTCGTCCATGTTGCAGACCTCGTGACAGACCTTGGTTGGAATATCCGGAATGTCCTCGATGCTGATATCGGTACCAGCTACCGCTTCACGAATAGGATCCATCCAGCAAACACCAGAGGTCCAATCGCAATGGTAGAGGAAAGGATTCTGCAGTTGCGCATGGTTCGCACTGACAGAGATGGTGCTGTTAGCTTTCACATCGGCCTCGCCGATGACGAGCGCGCCGCTGGCCTTGTAAGCTACAACGCTATCGTCGCCGATGCACTGATGCGTGCAGTATGTATGTACGCAGACCCAGAAGCAATGTTTTGCTTCCTCGCGCTTGACTGCTTCAGCCACAGAAGTCGGAGAGCTCTCGGCAACGACACTGTTGACAGGAGCGGGATCAGAGCCATCAACTTGATGAATCTCGCGGCAACTTAGACCGCATCGGTAACACTGTAGAGTTGTCAGTTCAAGTTTGCTTATACTCCGGGTTCACCTGATAAATGTGCGCACCAACAGGTGGCACCGTCTTTGCGCGCTACTAGGCGGTAGAGCATCAGGAGAATGAACTTACGTCGGCATCTTTGCATCGCAATGTGAAGCATTGGTCCTCACTCAGGCCAATTCGTTTGCAAAACAAGTCGATGTATACACAGCGATAACAATTGATATCAGCCGAGGCCTCGCTAGAAGTTTCATCCGAGATACCGCTGGGAATAGCAATCGAGACATCGCTAGGGATAGTGATCGCGACATCAGTGGGGGGAGCGACTGTTAAATCGACAGCGAGGTCAGCGCCAACTGCCTGTTCGTTTGGGCAGCTAAGATCTTTGAGGCAGGATTGACATTGCTGTGTGGTTGTTAGACGTCGCACTCTCACCGAGTTCAACTAAACTTACCTCAGAATAGCACCACAGTGACCGACATTGCTGAGCGCTGAGCTTGGTGAACTGACATTTCTTACCGAAGGTGACCATGCAAGAATAACAGGACGTGGCAGCTGCCGAAACAACGTTGGAAGTGGGCATGGCGATGGGTGAAGCGCTGGTCACCAACACCAAGCCAACTAGGAAGAGCGCGAGCATCTTGAAGAGCTGTAATGCAGTCATGTTGGTGGTCGAGCTGCGGTTGCTTTGTGCGAGTTGAGAGAGTTGAGAAAAGGTGGGGTTGGGCAGAGGAAGAAGGAGGAGGAAGAGGTGAAGCAAAGGTCGAAATGGCGAGCACGGGCCGGAGCGGATCAATGCAAACGGGGCGTGACTGAGGAAGGAGGATGTGAGATTCCGCTGAGGGCAGGAGCGTGTTTGTTGTCGGCCGGTGTGCCAACGTGCGGTCTAACACCGCGCCCAAGTACGGACTTGCTCGAGGTGTGGGACGCGATAGCCGAAAATTAAAAGCGGAAGAGAACGATGACGAGAGAGGCATTGGACAGAGTATACGTATGTGACTGACTGAGTATGATTGGTAGCAAGATCTTTGCACTTTTGACACCATCCCATCGATGCACCATCATGACCGTCAAGGGGTTAGAGAATTCTTTCGACAAAAGGCTAATTTGCAAGTACGGTATTTTTTTGATGTTGGCTGTTATTGTAGAACAGTCCCACCGCGCTGCGATGTAAATATGAGAGTCAAACAGATGCTGACGATGTTGAGCTTCCCTGATTGATTTTATTGACGATCGAATTGTCACTTGCACACTGGCTGATCCTTAGAAACCTGGACCAATGACAGTGCTGCAGGTAGTACTTTGTACGCGAAGAACCTGCTCTGATGTACGAACGCGGGTCACGAACGCATGGCGAGCGTGTTCTAATGCTTTTATCACTGCTGTTTATGCCTACACGAATCAGACATGCATACTTATGCCTACACGAATCAGACATGCATACTTACTAACGCAGAAAAACACGCCCAAGGCGTCAAAGAGCACACTGTAGGCTCTGCAAGCCTGTATTGATGGATCATCAGGTGTGATAGAGTCCACATCTTCTGGGCTCGAGTCCGTTCTCCCCTGAGCAGCTGACCCTTCTCTGGCCTTGATGGACCGACGTTGAATTTACCTTTAGGCTATGATCAGCCATACTTACTTGAGATAGTCCGACACTCTGGTTCCTTGTGACAAGAGGCCCGGGTGGTCATCCCCACTGGCAAGCCACAGGGTAGTACTTAGCGCGAGGCAGTGTAGGACCGACTGTTCCGCGGAGCGCGCTTTGGCTGGGCCAATCTCGCTCCGATTTATTTACCTCAGTCCGTCGCGTTCCAGGCGTCTTGAGACCCTTACGGGTACAACGTTCGCGTATCGATCGTCTAAGGCTGCCCAGTTGGTGGCTCAGAATTGCCATCATGGCCCATGCGGTTTCGCTAAAACCCGATCTTGCGAAGACAATCCCATCACACCGCACCCGTGTATGGTCGACTGCCGTGTGGCATGAAGCTTTACGTAGACGTGCAACACGCTCCAAATCTCTAGTTTTCTTTGCCTATTTACACGCTGGTGTGTTCGCTAGGAACTAATTTTTTTCTTACTTTTTCGTTTCATTCTTGACTTTGGCCCTCACAGGGATGTCTTTCCGTCAAGATTTTGGGTTTGTCTCCTTGTGCTCGACTTGGCCAAATGCAACCGTAGATATCGCTGGAGTGGAATTGCCGCCAATCAATAGCCACGTCACAATTCATGGTCTGCTCGTTAAAAATCTTATATCCGAAGAGAACAGGCGAAGAATTCTACTGGTGTGTCGTTCGCATGCTACGCCTTATTGCATTGTATGCTAATACCGTTATATTAAGGATCGTGCCTTGAAAACCAAATTCGCGGTACAGGTTGAATGGTAGTGGTGTAAATCAATTTTGGTATCGTACGCAGACTAGAGTCCACGATTTCGTGTAACCGCGATAATCTACTGTTTACACGTAGGCTGGTCGTGTTGTCGTGCATGTAGACCGCTTTTTGATAAGCCGCGACAGATTTTCGGGCTTCAAAATTCGAAGCTTTTCGTCGAGATCGTAGGATCGTAGGCGACAACAGGTACGTCTAGGGATCGCGTTGTCGGGACCGGCAGATAATGCGTATGTCTAGAAAGATCTCGGCGAGATACAACATGGTATAAGATCGATGGCACCCAAGCTGACGAGACGGCGTTGCGACAGCGGAAATTCCACGTCAGACGTGGGTGGTAACGATACCTTTACGAGTATCGTGCCTTCCTGGCTCTTTTTGTTCCGGCTCAGAGATCTCTGAGTATACAGTGAGGTCTACATATCTCAAGATGCAGCTCCAAACGCATGACAATCTTGCGTTCTTACTAGGAAATGCGCCCACAATTCGGAGAGAGGTTCAGCACAGGCATGCGCACCTAGTCCTGGCCTGCGAGGTTTACGCTCGAGAACGCTCTCACTGCGTTCAGAAGTGGTTCCTGTCGACACCCTGGGTTTGCGGATCTGTTTGTTTTATCTCTGGATTCCGGTGGCCGCGACAGCGTGCGAATTTCGGTGTTTATAGGTACGGCTTGAGGGACCAGCGGGCTGGAGGTATGAATAGTCTCGGCGAGGGTGGATTCCTGTGGTAGGGTTGTTCATGGGCGCATGTGTTGACGACAAAACAGCAAACGCGTTAACAACGGTCGACTGGTGAGGGTGCGGAGTTCTAGTTCCCAAAGTCGAGACGAGATCCGAACTATGCTGATCTGAGCAACTCTTGGCGACGAAATCGAGAGAGGTAGGTCAACATCTCCAATACAGAGGCAATCTATCCCTGCCTACTGGAAATTCTTGAACACAACTGGAGTACACCACTTGTGTAAAACGGACGATTCACTTGTGTCGATGTCCTCCTAAAGGTCGTTATATAGCACGCTGGCACCTCGATACGAATCAGTCTTTTTGGATTAGAAGCATTTCGGCGGTCTTTTGGCCAGACATTTGGCCGACGGGCTGTTGGGCTACACCTTGGGACCTTTGGGCAGAAGCGCCTTTGTTTAGCAATTCGCCGGCACTCAAGACAGCTGGTGCATAGCAAATAGCCAGCACCTGACAGCCACTTACCTAAGCACCTGGAGAGCGTTTGGGATCCGAGCGTCCCTCTTTTGCTGGCTCTGACTGGCTGCGGGATCTTGTCCCGACACCAACTTTCACCTAGTAAGGGTCACCAACATCGACCGGATTGAGGGCAGTATCAAAGATCGGCCGCACCTGACAGCATTGATCGAAATAAGCATGGGCTTTGCATGAATGCCGTATCTTTCAGCACACAATCTGGTATTTGCGAACAGTGTCACGTTGCACTTCGATCTAGCCAGCACCACCGACGCACTCTGGGCATCGAGCGTTTTCGACAGGTGAGTTATAGGCTCAACTCCTTTTTCACCGCGTCAGAGAATCAAGCATATGGTCTGGTAAATGACTAATGTTATCAAGGCTACGTTGGAGAGCTGGCCAGCCTTTCACCCCGTATGATATCTGGCTCACACCTGCCTCGCTTCCACGTGCTTTGCTTGAGCACTATTGGTTTCTATCGAAGATTGTAGGGAGGACCCTACAGATGTCACTGCTTCGGTAAAGTCCACGCGCAAACCCAAGAAGTCGTCGGAAGGATCCCCCATACGACAGAATCACGTAGCCGTGGTACGCACTTCCAACATTAGCTATTGCGTCGATTCATGACGAGCGTTATTGTGTACGGATTGAGCTTGAGGCAAGGGCACAATCCAGGGTACTAGCTAACATGGCGACAGGTACACTTCGATTCGAACGTTGGATTTCGAATTCCTATACATGGGGTATATTCCGGTACCTAACCTACATGTGAAACATATTTCTGACTTCATACAGTAAATTTCGCTCTAGGAGCGGCTGGTAAGTGGATCCACGAGGTTGCGGCGATGAAGTCCGCTGATCTGCACAAGCCTTACATGTCGAGCGCGCCGCGTCAAATGTAGGTTTCCTGTTCAAGGCGTTCACTCCTATGCTGATACTGCACGAAGGCGACGAAACCCGTCCAGTATGCAAAGCCTGCGGCAAGAAGAACCGCCCTTGCCAGTGGGAAGAGCCACATACCAAATTCAAGGATTACCGGCCTGATGGACCCTCCTCAAGTCGATCAGCTGCCGGCGGCACCGACGACGAAACCGATGCCAAGGAGTATATGATGGAAGTTGACGGTGTTGACAGAGTCGACAGCATCGGTAGAAGAGATGAAGCCGTTCGTGCAAGCAGTTTCAGCGAGGAAGGCTTCAGTCGGAACACTTCACCGAGACGCCGGAAAAACAGTCGGACCGACGGGGCATCGGAAGGCCAATCTACCAGTGTTTCCTCACCGTCGGCTCAGTTGTCGCCAGGTTCGCCATACTTTATTCCCAGACCCAAGAGTGCAACGGGTGGCGTTTCGGTGGCGAGTCTGCTGCAGTCGCCCGACCCGGACGGTATGTCAGAGGGCTCGCTGCCGATGCATCACCGTAGGGACATGCCAGAGGGAACGAGAAACTACTCGCTACAGCCTGTTCCTCTGACATATGAAGAGGCATTGCTGGTGCATCACTATACCGAACATCTTGGTCGCTGGCTAGACTGCACCGACGCCACTCGTCAGTTTACGCTAGGCGTGCCGGACAAAGTCAAACAATGCCCAGTGCTTTGCCATGCCGTCATGTCCTTTGCGGCTCGCCACTGCAGAAAGGACGCGATAGCGGAAGCGGCCTATCAGCGCTGCATTGCCCTGCTCATCGAACGATTGAACGAGCAAGCTGCTAGCCACGACGAAACGCTCTTGTGCGCCATCGTCATATTACGTTTCTATGAGCAGCTAAATGGTACGTGCTGTTGTATCCTTTGTGCTTCTTCCTCCTAATACGTACTTCTAGTGCCGTCCAGCACTGGTTCTGATGATGAACAGCACCTCGCAGGCTGCTCTGCCATCATTCGATCCTCTCAAGGAAACCACTACGTAGATCCATCAGCGCCCACCTTGCGCGAAGCTGCCTTTTGGGTTTACGTACACCAGTGCCTCTATAATGCCACCATCAACCAGCAGCCGCCTGATATCGACCTTTCGTTGCAACTACACCCAACCCCAAGCTCGCTACAAGATGCGCACCCGCTGGCCCGATTAAGATTGGAGACAGCTTGGGCAAATCAAATGACATGGAATCTTGCATGTGTTGTAAATTTCTGCTTCGATGGCAAAGAGCCACAGAATGAGAAAACTTACAAGATGTGACGATGGAAGGAGTTGTGGGACACTGTTCAGACGTGGATGCGTGACAGGCCCGACGGTTTCAATGCAATTTTCGAAGGTCCCGCCGGCGATCAGGGCTCGTTTCCCGAAATTCTGTTCACAGCCGACTGGCACAGTAAGTTCTGCAACCTGCCTCTCTCGCGCTGATGCTCACAAACCCATCAGCCGTGTCGTTTGGCTTCTACCATTTCGCTTGTATTATGCTGCTACGCTACAAGCCAGGCCCGAAGTTCGCGATCCGCAATGTTGGAAGCCTTTCTGAAACAGATGTGAGGACCCCAAGCGATCAAGAAGCACTAATATTAACCTAACCAAATAGCGTCAAATTCTATCGCATGCACGCGCTATTTGCGGTGCCTGTAATAGCTCACCGGAAACTGTCCCACTGGCAATTACTGTCTGCCACACCATCTTCATCTGGGGACCTCTTGTATGTGACCCGAGAGAAAGGGATCATGTAGTCCTGCTCTTGAATAACTTCGAAAAAAACCACGTGTGGCCGACAACCTGGATCAGTAACGCGCTGAAATCTGAATGGGGTGTTTCTAGCCCTTCCATCTCTCCAGCTTAGTATTATGGAGCAGGCGTTGAGTTGGTATTGACTCTTCACTCATGGAGAAGGCGATCAAGGCAGTCTCTCGTATTGCGCAATGTCATTCCTTGCCGGTGGTTCCAGAAATTCACTGGAAGGCTACTGTCGTAGAGCATTCTGGAGACCATGGAAGAAATTTAATATAAGGATAGGGGTGCTCCAGCATCAGACAGCCAGTACCATCGTGATTTGCACCATATACATGAATTATCATGATATGAACGGAAGTGATCGTTGAGCACTGTGGTTGGTCCGTTTGATCCAGTCATATTGTCTCCTCCAATTATCTTGTAAGCTCAACGTGGTCATCTTATTCCCTTTTGTGGCACCAGGGTTGTGGCTACGACTCCGGAAGTGTTGGCAGTCAACTGATTTCGTACTTTACGATATTCCATATCTCGAGAGCCAAGTGTTCGGGCAGTTTTGCCGAGTATACCACATGTGATACCAGGGCTAGAGCTTGCTCCAAATAAAAAAAGCCGGTGTATGCCCCAGGAAGAAAGACAGGATCAGGTGCGCTCATGTCCGGTTGGTCTGCAAATTTACATCTTACGTAACTTAAAGGCGTACTCCATGCGATATTTCGTGTTCACATGCATGCGCAATCCGCATATCTGGAACCTTTTCGATACAACGCGATATCCAAGGTCTGTGGGCCTCGGTGAGTTGAACCGAGAGTGGCCTGAGCTGTAACGCATGTAGCCGTGACCAGTGGCTGTAGAAGTGGTAGGCTTGCGAACCAATCCATAATCATGACCATATCTTATTCTACGGTTCGTGACCATTCCATTGAGGCCTATTGTCTATGGTTTGCCAAGACCCTTACTGGAGTCTGAACGACGGCACTTTGTGCCATACCGTATGCATCAGATGTAATCTGTATCTGGACGAATTTAGAGACGTGTAAGAAGCTCGCTGTTCATCTGAACGTGACTATCAGGACCATTAGTGAGGTACGTATTATCAAAACAACAACTTCTCTCTCCATCATTCTAGTCACCCCTGCATCCTCGGGAGGAAGTGGCAATGTATGGCAAACCACCGGTTCATGGCCTGACTTTGAGGACTTCCTGAGTGCCACAACTGCAGTGGGTACCTTTCTTGCCCAACGCACCGTATCTGCACACACTCAATCTGTAGCCAACGGCTATCAGAGAGTACGGCCGATGCGCTCCCCTTTTACAGTCCCCTGTGTATTTCCCAATTGTGGAGGTGTTGATGAGATTTCACAACAATGACTGCCGGGCAGCTACGTCATCTTTGCAGCCGGGTATTTGTTCCGGGCAAATCCTTTTCGCGTAAATCGTAACGAAGTGCAGGATCCTAGGCACGTGACCCTCAGCACAGCGAGACCTCACAGGGTTTGTTGAGTCCTGCAGAGCATGCTTAGCCATTTACCCCTACCCCACAGCTTTCTTTCAGCATGCATCTTCTTATGCAACGTGCCCTATGGGGCGATAACCCGAAAGACCTCTGGCGACGGCTCAGGTATACGCCATTGGACAGGTATCGCCTCCACGACGTAAATGATCACCGCCTACAGGCCTAGGGCACTCGAGTGCAATTCTTGGTCGAATAGAAATCAAGCCTAGCGTGCACTGCAACGACTCAGCAGCAGAATATGACAGCCTACACATTGATATGAGAGAGGGAATGAAGAATTTCCAAGGTGCATTGGACCTCCAGGTACTGGGTGCCTGTTACGGAAGCGGGCTGAACCAGCTTGACTTCGCGCTGGTCCGGTACCGTCAAGCCTCTCCTGATGCTGCGTTGTGCCTAGAGCTCATACACGCTGGTACTGTCGATATCGTGGCTCTTTAAATGCTGATAAAGACAGAGCGGCTCGGTATCTACATGGCCTCCTGTTCGGAACCATATCCTCGCCTCCCTACACGAAGTAGAGCGCAAATCTTTGCCAGTGACACGCCTCAACGCGCTACTCGGTTACCTGTTTTCCAAGGGCATTACGAGCTTCTGCGAGAAGCACGACATACCACTTGTATCCATAGATCTGGTCGGCACACACATCTCGGGATTAAGGCGACCTGGTGTGCCCGAAAACGATGATCTCAACACACATCTACTGGGATGGAACGCCAATATTAGCGCTGAGACTGGCATCAACACCGTCTTCGATTTCGCAGTCATTGAAGCCGGCTTCGAGTATCGGCGAGCTGGCGAATTGCAGCTTCATCCCTCCTCTGTCGGATGAGAGTTCTCGAGGAACAAGTTGTCGCGACTGCGGACCCGGAAGCCTGCTCATCGACTATGCCGTGAAATATTGCACATCAAACGATCGGAATGAAGACAACAATGGAAAGTTTGCGACACCAGGGAAGCCCCACGAAGGCGTTGTGACACAATTCCTCAAGACATACAACTATTCAAGCATCTTGCCTTCGCTCAGCGTAGCCCGGGAAATGTTCGGCGACCACGAAGCGCAACGCCTCATCGATGAGTGCATCTTCTTGAAACTCCCTGAAGCCGATATCATCGCCACTGTTACACGCATAACAGCTGAGAACATCCTGAGGCAGTATCGCAGACTCCTCGCGCTCTGCTTCCCTGCCGGTCAGAACGTAGACGAGCTTTTCATCAGTGGGCCGAGTGCGCGCAACGCGAACATCATAGATTGCCTCGAAGCGGAGCTCCCGGAAAGCGTAATAACGAAGCCGCTGGACGACATAGGCATACCGGGCGATGCGAACGAGGCTGTGTGTTATGCGCACCTTGCGCTGGAAGCTGTGCTTGGACAGCCCGCACGCTGCTCTGCGGATTTGTTATGGCCTAGGAGCCAGCCGGGCCATGATGCTGTAATGGGGAGAGTCGTGCGGGGCGAAAATTGGGAAATCCTCACTGCTTGGCTGCAGAAGTTTGCCGGTGGAAAGCCACGGTGTCTCGCAAAAAACGTGAGGATCATTGGTAGCATCGAGTCTGGCAAAAAAGACCTCGGACTACGACGATAGAACGAGTGAACTCATGTTGAAGGCGGTAAGCTAGGCCACCTAGTGTTGGGCCAACCCAGAGGTGGGCCACCCCACCAAGATTGCGAGTTTTTTTGGAGTCGCGATTACGATAGCACAACAGCTTATATTTGCCATTCTAAGTACATAGAATTAAAACTACAGTTACTAGACAGTAGGGCTGCTTTTTCAACCGCCTTGCTACGCTTTTTTGATAGTTGCGCAGTTA
Organism: Alternaria sp. 'sect. Undifilum'; assembly: GCA_024321975.1. NCBI lineage: Eukaryota > Fungi > Ascomycota > Dothideomycetes > Pleosporales > Pleosporaceae > Alternaria > Alternaria sp. 'sect. Undifilum'. The sequence goes on from JAJJZI010000003.1 coordinate 6,120,023, forward strand.
CTTTAGCTGCTGCAGCGTTTATTGTAAGTTTAATTGCTTTTACGTTTGTAAACCTCTTATTTAAGTTTAGTAAAACTTGTGCTTTTAGCTTTTATATTGTAAGCTGACGTACTTAGTGTTGTAGTGTTAAATTATCTGTATTTATTTTTTAAGGTGTCAAAGGTGGTGGTTGTTGTTGTAGTCAAAATAGGGTTCCAAAAAAGTGAAAAGCGGCTACCATCTACTAATTAATTGCAAAAGTCAAAAAAAAAAGATTATATGTAGTTAACAAGATTTGAACAGTAGGTAGATAAGTTCTAAAAGGAAAGCTTAGACCACTAAGCAATAATTAGGGTTAAAAAATTTGCTAAGGTACTAAAAAACAACACTAGTTAAAACGTATCTAACAGCGATTGCTAGCCTATAGCTAACAACAAGATTATAGTAGGATTGCAATAGGATTGCAACATAATGCGATAGAGGAGGAAAAGGACACGTAGTAGGAGCCTACAATACTTTATAAAGCTACTGCTTCCTACTTACTACTTCTTACTTTTTAAACAGCACTACATACAAACAATTTGTATACAATACACTACAATAGCATATAACTTCTATAACAAGCATTTCTTTAACCTTAACTCTTATTTAAAAATAGAAAGCTTTCCTATTGTATACCTAGCCCTTAAAGTAGTCTAGCTTAAGCTAATTATATAGACACTTAAGTTTATTAAGCATCTATAAACTTAGTCTCTTTAGGACTTTACAATTATATCTTTAATAAACAACTTTAGGATCTGTAATATCTCTATATACAAAAAACATATTAAGCCTTAACTTAGCTAGTTGTAGAAGGAATATGAAATTTACAAAGTATTTGCTAATACTAGCAAAGTACTTAAAATGCTTTGCTTTAGTATCTTTTTTTTTGCTAATTGTGCATTAGCTAAGTAAAGAAACTATTAACTAGTTAGGCTAGCTGTTGCATAACGTTAAAATAGCGATAAAGAAGAAAGAGGCAGGAAAAGAAGAATAGGTGTTCTATCGTCGCATGTATAAGTTAGAAAGGAAAGCAATAATAGTGCTACTTCTTTAATTTATCTAAGAGTACTTAAAAGTAAAGCCTTAACATAAGTAAGTAGCATAGGCGGCATAAGTAGGATAGAGTGCGTTAAGTCAAAAGGCAATTTGCGTCTTTGTCTTGCTTTTCTTTGTTTCTGTCTAAATATGCAACACACTAATTGCGTGCCGGCAATGCTAAACAAGGGGGCGTAAGCCTAGATACCTGTTGTTAGCAATAAATCTTTTTTTTTACTAAAAAGGTGTTTATAAAATGTGTGGTTACATCAAAAGGTTGTCTTAAAAGGCCGAAGCTAATAGAGGTTTATAAAGTGTTGTTTCTAAACTAGCTTTGCGTTACTAACTGCTGCGAGGTTGTGTTACGAACCACACCAGAATACTGCACGTCACAACAAGAGGATTAGTACAAGACTAAGCCACGTGACCGCTCTGTAATCTGTTGTGCTCTTAACCTTAGGATAACAGATTACTATAGAGCAACCTCTATAATTTGTATATTCTCCACCTTAGCATAACAAATTACTATACATCAACCTTTATAGCTCTAAGTATATAGCATAGGCACTAAAATTTTATAGCTCAGTGTGTTTAACTTCTTGTATAAGATTCAAGTATTTAATTCAAAAATTAGACTTGCTTTCTAACTTTTCCTGTTATTATATTGTTCTACTAAACTGTGAAGATCGTCCGAAGATAATCTAGGGTTGGTTCTCGGGAATGAGTGAGTGCGATGGACGGTTGGTGTACTAGCACAATTAGAAGATCGATATAATAGTACGGGGTGTGTTAGCACGGTTAGAAGATTAATGTAATAACATAAGAGTTTAAGAATTAAGTATAATCCTTGATTTACAGAGGGGTGACAAAAAAAAAGATGTCAAAAAAGTTATAGTTTTTAAAGCTTAATATTTCTACAACTAGAAGAACTATACCCAAAAGAGTTAGTGATGTGGAAAGCCAATATCTTCCTCTTTGAGTTGGATAGCTTAGTAACTGCTTAGTCAGCACGATTGTCCCTGTAATCTTGCTTAATATGAGATGAAAAAAAAAGATTTTAGTATAAATTTTTTATAAATGTATAAAAAATCGCTAAGAAAAGACTCAGTTCAATAAGCTTACAAAAGTATAACGTGAGCAAATTTTGGAGGCTTATATCTTATTTCCTTAGAGTTTAATTAAAGGGTGAATAAATAGGGGTTGCTTACATAAGCGCTAATTACCTAATAGCTTAGTAAGCCTTTAGTATATTAACTCCTCTTGTTTATCCTAACTTGCTTTTTTTGTAATACCTCCTCTATGTCTCGCAATCTTTCTCAATTTGAGCAAGAAGTTTATACTTTATATTTACAAAACAAGCTTATTGTTTTGATCAGTAATATACTAGAAAAGTCTTCTAGAAGTATTATTACTACTCTTTGTTGAATAAAACCAAAAAAAGGCTCCTTTATATACTTTTAGGCCTCAAAAAGGTCGTCCTGCAAAGATCTTAAATAAAGCAAAAAGAGTGCTTAATAGAGACCTTACTAAAAGCCCTAAAAAGACAAATTAACGTCTTTTAAAAGAAAATAGTCTAGATCTTTCTATTAGAAGCTTACAACGCTTTTTAAAAAAGGAGAACTATTCTGTTAACATTTCTTAAGAAAAGACGCCTTTAGACGCTGAAAAGGCTTATCATCGTTATATTTACGCTAAGCAATTACTTAAAAACCTCAAAAATATCAAGTTTGATAAAGTTATATTTTCAGACGAGTCTGCTATTAAGCGAGGGCACGGTGCTAGGACAGAATACCATCGAACACGGCAAAATAATAGGGTTAGAAGGAAAATAGTTTCTACAACTAACATAAGTAAGTTTAAAAAAACTCTATTTAACTAAAAAAAATACTGTAAAATATATCTATTATTTTTCTATTATTTTAATCTATTTTTAGCACGCTTACTAATCAAGTTATAGGTCATAATATTTCTATCCAAGTTTGGGGAGCGATTTAGATAGGTAGTAGATCCAAACTAGTAGTAATTAAAAGCCCTTTAATTACTACTCCTTCTAGGAATCTAGACTCTATTAAAAGATCCTTATTCCTATAGTAAAATCTGTAATAAAAAAAAGTAAGTTACATATACTCTTTTTTCCTACTTAAAAACTGTTTACTCTATATATAAATTATAAAGTAGCAATCTTTTTTTATATAATTAAAGGACTTACTAACCTTTAAATAGGCTAGAATTTTTAGTAGGATAACGCTAAGATTTATAAAACTCTAGAAGTTTTATCTTAGTTTTCTAGGAATAGGATATTGCTTTTTAAGCATCCTGCCTATAGTCCTAATCTAAATCCTATAGAAAACGTGTAGGCCTTGCTAAAAAACCCTTTAGCTAAAAGGCCTATTACTTCTTTAGGTATAGAAAAGAGTAAAAAAACTAAAGCAGCCTCAAAGGCTGCTATAAGGGAGGAATAGGATTAATTACCTTAAAAGGCGATTGATAATTGTATTCTATCTTTACCAAGGCGTTATTCGGACGTTAAGGAAGCTGAAGGCTGGTACACTAAGTATTAGTAAGCTTTTTTTGTTATTTATTTAGAAAAAACCCTAAAAACAGGCTCTTTATTACTACTTAATAGTTTTTCTTACAATTACCTTCAAACTTATACACAAAAGAGTTCAACTAGTATTATTCAATATATATACTTTATAGCGATTTTTACACCTTGAAAAAAAGTTATTTTGTATTTTATTCTTAAGTTTTTTAATCTTTATTTTCACTGCGGAAGTTGAGCGCATAAGTGCTTACCAAGCAGCTTACAAAGAGGTTTAACTTAAAGAGGAAGATCTTGGCTTTCGAAATTATTAAATTTTTTAGGTATAGCCCATCTAGTTGTAGAAATATAAAGCTTTGAAAACTATGACATTTTTAAAAAATCTTTTGTTACCCCTTTATAATACATAAGTTAAACTTAATAAGCTGTTGTTGGAGTATTGACATGCGCAACATGCGGGTCACCCTGTTGAGCAGGTGATCCTGGTAAGCTGAACACGTGACGATCGCGCTAGCGCCTATATATACGGGCTAGATCGTCTTATTCCTCTTAAGTAGTAATTGACCACTTTGTTGTGGCACTTAGTTGTTCAATACACTTATTCTACTCCTTCTAATTAAGCAATTAAACCTTCTTAGCTCCTACAGTTATAAGCCCGGCCGCTTAATTGTAGTTTTAATTCCTACTACGCAATTAGCAAGCTAGAAGATTATTTATTTAATTAGATGTTTACTCTCCTCTTTTTTTTATCTCCTACAGCACTAGCTAGCAGATCGCTGCTGCTGCTGTACCTCTCTTACTTATTAATCATACGATCAACCTCTTTCTAATACGAGCTACCTAGCTACCTACTAACTGACTAATTAATTTGTCGTCACCTTAATAATAACCTACGTCGCGATCCTACACGTAGCATCTTATCTTAAGATAGACCTCACTAATACACCGCTTGTCGCCTTAGGGGTAATCCTTAAGGCTTAATTAGACTAGCCAACCTAGTTTGCTCTATTAAAGCTACACTACTTAGAGAAAGGCATCTAGGATTAGGTTAATCCTAATCTCCCAGACGTACCCTTAATAAATCACTAGGAGCCACAGTATCTAGAACTGCCTAAGGATATTAAGCAGCTAGTTACTCTATTACCTAGCGCTAGCGCTTAAATACGAGAGGACTATAAGATTACTTAACACAAATACAAGGCTTAATTACTTAATACTAAGTACAAGAAGGATAATTACAACAAGCTAGTTAACAAGTATAAGATATAAGCTGCTTAATAGACAAGAAAAGTTGCTAAGATTACTAATATTAAGGACTAGATTAGCAAGACTGTCTATCGAGACCTGCTTTTAAACGCCTTAATAAGCATAATTACTTAAAACCTTACTAGCCTTTAAGCCTTAGTAAAGACTCTAAAGAAGGATCTTGCACGTATAGATTAGAATACTTAATATTTAATTAAGGCGTAGTATAGATTACACCTTAATAAGGCTTGCTAAAGACAAATATACTCTAAGTAATAGTTTACTAAGTAGCAGCTACTATATTAACAAGCAATAATCTACTCGCTCCCTAAGGTTATTAGGCTATTAGCAATTACTAATTTTTTGAACGCCTTAGGCACTAAGATTGCACTAGACTAGTTACGTAAGAAGCGCAATAAGCTAGTATAAGCAATAGCGCTTAAGAAAGCTTAGTTAACTCTTAATAATCTAGGAAAGATCTTTAGTGTTTTATTATAGGATTAGTTAATTGCTTCCTTAAAAGGAAAAGGACACGTAGTGTTCTAAACTAGATCTAGATTAGCGTTAGCTTAACAGTCTACTAGTGCTAACAACTTAAAGTTAAATAAGGGCAGTAAGCAACCCTACTCTTGCCCCTGCAAGGCTAGTAAAGGGCCTATAAGTAAGCACTTCTAGATACTACGCAACTGTTACTAACTTTAAACTGTAGTTACTAGATTAAGCCCTACTAGCAATATACTAATTAAGCTGTTAGACAATAAGAAAAAGAAGATTATTAAGGAATAAAATAGTAACACTTAGGCATCCTTACGCACTTAGATTAAGAAGAAAGGCTAAAAGGCTAGCACTAGTAGATTAGCTACTAATAAGCTGAGTAGATCCTACCCTAGATTATTAGTTTTAGCACTAATTAACTTAAATAACTTTATTAATAAAATTAGGCTAAACGTCTTTAGTGCAGCCTTTACCCCTTATGCCTTATCCCTTTGTACAATCTTAGATAGTGGAGTAGCAGTCTACTTAGTTAATACTATAGATTACCTAGTACTAGGCACCTTTACTAAATACGCTGATAATAAGACAGTCTTAGCAGGCACTTAATCTATTCTAGTTACTAGAATAGGAAACAGGCTACTTAAGAATGTCCTGCATAGCAAGGCAGGCCCTAAGACAGCTAATCTACTACTTACTAACATTAAGCTTGTACTAGGTTTCTATACTAATATTATGTTAGAAGAGCAGCTCAACTAGTTAGGCATTTAGTATTTAGAATATAATTACACTATATAATTTAGTACTCCTAAGAAGAATGTTGTCTTAATTAACCTTAAGTGTTATTTTAATCTCTTATTTATTAAATACAAGCAAGTCTCTTGTTACCCTGCTTAACTACTGCTTATAAACGTAGTAGTATAATTAAGGATACTAAAGTTGTGCACTAGTAATAAGGACTTATAGCATTAATAATTAGGGTACCTAGGACAACAGGCTATTAAAGCCTTAGTCCGCTTAGCGCAGAACGTTAAGATTACTAGCAAGAGGCTATTAAAATATAATTATTATATAACAGCTTATGCCTTGCAAGTAATCTTACAGCAACTAAGAGAAAGATTACTACAACTTTTCTATAGGATCTTATAAGATCTGTTTAATTTCCTAACAGGTTAATTACTTAAGAAATAGGCACTAATTATTAAAGAAGACTACTTAGGCAAATTGTACAATTACAATATCTAGTTAAAAATACTAAATAATATTATGCTAGCAATTAAAGGCTTTGCTAAAAGGATTAAGAGGAAATATTAGTAGAGAATTGTAGAAATCTATTAGAATAACAATACTGCTACACTACCTTAGAGAGGGCAATTAAGATATAAGGAATAGGCAATAAAGAAAGGAATTGTAATTAAGACGCCACTGCTATACACATATAAGCCTAATAGTTTAGCAGAGAGAGCTAGCTAAGAGCTAATTATAAAGGCTATTAAGATGCGCATAAGCGCTAATTTACTAGCTAAGCTTTAGCTAGTAATTATAGATACAGCTACTTACCTATATAGCATAAGCTCTACTAAGATCTATAGCTACTTATCCCCTAACTAGGTACTTAAAGAATAGTTTAGGAAATATTTCTAATACTATTAACTACCTAAGATTAGACATTAGACTACTAATCTACGCCTAGACTAGAGTAGAATATATGCCTATAGCTGCTGAGCCTATTCTTTAGATAAAGATAAGGCAGCTAGGCGTAATTATTAAGGATTTAAGGTTAATCCTCGCGGCTATATTAGTTATTTAGTTAGTTATTAAGCCTCTAACATATACTATATATAGGTACTAACACTTAATTAGGTAATTACTACCTATAATATAACCTTTAATAAACAGTTGTTCTATAAAGGAAATTACAAGGAAGAGCTACTAAGAGATTAAGCAATTAAGATTGTAGAGATCTTTTATAATAGTAAGCTAGTTAATCCTAGAGATAACTTAGAGGTCCTCTCTCCTGTTTAAGGAAGGGCGGATTAGGATACGCAGCTAACTACTAAAAACTTTAAAAGTAATCTATCTACTATCTTAAGTAGTAAGGACGGCCTACCTACTAAAGATAAGAGTAGATTAGAAGAAGCTAAGCAATTAGAGCACAAGGCTAGTGCACTATTAGGAATTTGCTTAGATTAGTAGTAGATTATTAGTCTTGCTACCTTAGAACTTACTCCTAAACTAGAGACCTTAGGGAACAACAATTTAATTAATTATATAGTTATTAATAGTTAAACAGCAGTGCAACTGCTTAAAGAAGCTAATCTGTTAAAACTTATAGGTAGAATACTTTATTTACTAGTCTAATAGTCTGTGCCTGTAGACTCTAACGCGCTAGCTAATTATAATAGAACACCTACTTGTATAAGTAGGATAGCAGGGCGTAAATTATCTTATAAGTTAAGATCTTAGGCAATAAATAGCAGACAGGGTAAGAATTATAAGCTAAACCTCTGCTTATAAGACGTAGTGCTAAGATTACAGGCAAAAGCCTAGATTAGCCTACAAATTAATATCTTCTACTACGTAAGCTAGGTAGCGGGCGTAAGCGTAAGAACGCAACTTAAGATCTTAATAATTAACTAGGGGGTAGAAGTATAGGTAGTGTTAACGCATTAATTACAAATTATAAGAATCTATTATAGAACAACTTTTATAATACCTACCTGCTAAGTTTGCAAGCAACTTAGGAAGACTAAGCAAGCTACAAGACTCTTAATTACATAGTTATAATAGCTTTGCTTACTAAGCATAAACTAAGTATAGGAAATGCTTAACTATATTGCAATAATCTACCTAAACTGCTAAGATTATAGAAGCAGTTGCTTTAGTATCTTATAAGGGCCTTGTTTAAGGATGCCTGCAGGAGGGAGATTAATTAGTTAAGTAAGACAAAGACTTAGACTAAAATATTAAGAGAAGAAGCAATTAATTGCCTAATACCTATAAAGTAAGTTTAGACCTACAAGTTTAATTAGGATAGCTTCTTTCTTAAATGTAAGGCGCGGAGTATTGTAAAAGGTAATCTCTAGGAAAAAGATTTAATTAATTTAACTTACGCTGCTACCTTAGCAGCCAAGTCCTTCTAAGCAGCAATAGCTATCGCCGCTAAGAATAATTTAGAGATTAAGCAATATAATATTATAGGAGCATTCTTTAATATATTAATTACAGCAAACAACTTAGTAATTTATAAGATACTAGATAGCTTTAAGAAGCTAGGGAAGTGTGTATAGCTTAACTGCGCACTATATAAATTATAAGACTTGCTACTATTATAGTATAAGGAGTTCTTAGGGTTACTAAAGGAGATTAGACTAATTACCTTATTAGAGGAGCCCTGCTTTTTCTTTAATTAAGAAAGGAGGATCTTAGTGTTGTTTTATATAGATAACATCCTACTGCTCTTCGCGAAAGATTATAAGTAGAGGGTAATAGATCTTTAGTTAAAGATTATAGATAAGTACAAGATAAAGAAACAAAGATTAGTTAAATAGTTCCTTAGTATTTAGATAATTAGAAATTGCGAGAAGCAAACAATTAGGCTTATACATAATACGTATATTAACAAGATTATAAAGAAGTTTAAGCTAGAGAATAGTAGCTTTCTAAAGACTCTATTGCTGTTAGAGGAGCTAATTAAGAACACTAGCAAAGCAACTAAGTAAGAGGTTAAGGCCTACTAAGAAAAGGTTAGATTAGTGCTGTACATAGCTATTATGCTATAACTAGATATTGCCTACTTAATCTTAAAGCTCTTACACTTCCTTACAAACTTTAGTAATTAGCATATAAAAGCTGTTAAACAAGTAATTATATACCTCTATTAAACAAGATAGAATGCAATTTAATATAGGAACTATAATAGCCTAAACCTAATAATTACAGGTAATGCTTCCTTTGCAGATAATTAGGAAACTTATTAATTATCTTATAAATATATAGCTATTCTATATAGTAGTCTAATATTTTAGAAGGTAGCTTAGTAGACTACAGTAACTACGTTAACTACTAAGGCTAAGCTGCTTGCCCTTAAGCACACTACTAAGAAGGCTATAGCCCTTAAGCGCTTCTTTTGCGAGCTGTCTCTTAATCTAGGAGATATTTAGATAGTCTAGTGTAATAATTAATAAATAATTAGGCTTGTAGTTAGGAAGAACAAGCAAATTAGCACTTAATTAAGACATGTAGATATATAAAATATGTAGCTATAGCAGGAATTTGCTAAAGGATTATTTTAAGTTAAATACCTAGAAACAGTAATTATGCTAGCTAATAAACTAACTAAGTTGCTTACCTAATAATAGTTTAAAAAGTTTAAGCAGTTGCTTAACCTTTAGCAAGTTAAATATTTAATTAAAGGAAATAATAATTAATAAGCAAAGGATTTATATTAAGCAGCAACATCTATATACTAGGCTAAGTCTTCTCTTAATAGCTTATTTTATTAAGTAGGAGAACGTAAGCTAGTCTATTAAACTAAGACTAGGAACCTTATTACTAATAAGCATTAGACTTATTATACTTACTAGACTCTATTATTGCATTACGCTTAGCCTGCTTAGCTTTAGCTAGCTTAAGAGTAATTTAAGCTATCTAAGCCTAAATAGTAAGAGTCTAGAGGTAAGTAGTATTACAGCGCGATTCTAACCTATTACTTCTATATATAGAGTTGTTAGATAATTACTTTTTTACTCTAGCGTAATAATTGCGCTTATATAAATAAGTTGTATAGCAATTAGAACAACAAACAGAAGGACAATTGTATAAAGTAGTAGAAGGCAATATTCTGTAGGCAGCCTACTCTTAAAGCAGCAACCTTTAAGCAGGTTACTGCTAAGGCTGCTTATGTTGCTGCTATTGCTACTAAAGATAATAAGCTAACTGTTGCGGCTAGTATACGGGTTACTACGCAGGAGTAGGAGCGAACGTAGGTATAGGAGCAGGAGTAGGAGCAGGAGGCTAAGCAGTAAAACTATAATACAATATTTCTTAAGTGTGATAATTATAGACAGGAGGCTTCTGTAAAGAAGGCTTTCTAGTAGATGTAACGCCGCTCTTAATCTCTTTATAGTAAGTAATAATGTCCTTAAGTAGTTAAGCTTTTAAAGCTTAGTATATTTTATTATTATCTTATCTCTAAACACTAGTTAGCAAGCTAAGCAAGAAAGTTAATAAGTTAAAGACTTACCTCTTTATTTCTATATATAGCTATAAATTAATTAGTAGGATTAATATTAACTATGTAGTAGGTGTAAGATAAGTAACTGCTGCAGCGTAAGCTGCTCTAACTGCTAGTCTAAACACAATTAAAGTAGCGTTTAGCGTATAAACTATTTAGTATCTTCTTTATACAGCACTTACACAGTAGAACGTGAGGGCGTAATAGATTAGCAGCAACCTTTAAGGAGCTATTAGGCGCCTTTCTTTGTGTAGAGGGGGGCGCGGTGCGCTTAGTAGACAGATTAGTAGGCGTTTTTAGCCTATTGCTATTGCTATGTTGCTATTTACGCGTTACGGCTTAAGTAGTTATCTACTATAACTTTTGCTTTAGCTCTTAAGGAGCCTTGCCCTTACGCTAGCTTAATTACTTAGTTAGACTCTTATGTAGATTAAAATTTAAATAAAAACTTAATAATAGACTTAATTTAGCAGGTAAGGTAATTAGCTTCTAAGTAGAGCTACTAGATATCTTGCAGTAAGCGAAAGGATTAATAGGCAAAGGTAACTAACTCTTATTATCTTAAAGATTAGCTGCTTGCTAAATCTTATTGTTAAATAGGCTTTAGCGCGTGTAATGCTTATGCTTAGCACTATTCTTACGTTGTTAGCGAAGGCTTTCTAAGCGTTAATTACGTTGTTAACAACAGCTCTCTAAGCTGCGCTTATTGTTGCTAGGGGCAGACTACACTAGAAAGATTAGTAGCTAATTAGTAAGAGTACAATAAGGCAACACTTACTATATTAGTAATAGTAGTTAAGATAGTCCTAAAAAGCTTAGTAATTAATATTGGAGTAAAGTTAAGGACAAAAGTTTTAGAGAGGTAGTAGACGCAATTAATATTATTGTAGAGGCTGCGCACTAACTAATTACGCGAAATTTAGGGTCTATCTAATGTTCTAATATTAGAACTGCTAAGATTAATTAAAACATTAACAAGTAGTATTACTACAATAATAGAGGATTAGGCAGGAAAAACTATAATTACAGAGGGACCTATTAATTAACAACCTTAATTTATTATAATTGCCAAGTTGCTAACAGCTTATATTAATAGTATCTCACTAACCTAGGGGGTGTGTTAGAGTATTAACATGCGCAACATGCAGGTTACCCTGTTGAGCAGGTGATCCTAGTAAGCTGAACACGTGACAATCGCGCTAGCGCCTATATATACGGGCTAGATCGTCTTATTCCTCTTAAGTAGTTATTGACCACTTTGTTGTGGCACTTAGTTGTTCAATACACTCATTCCACTCCTCCTGATCAAGCAATTGAACCTTCTCAGCTCCCACAGCTGTAAAAGCTTATTACTTATAACTATAAACTAATAAGTGTTGTGCTTATGTACAAACGTGCGCTTGTAAAAGAGCATGTATACGCTTATAAAAGAGCGTGTGGGTCTTGCTTGTTAACAAGCAGTTACGCGACAGTAGCGCAGTTGCTATGCCGTAACCTTTTAACTGCGTCGCATAATTTCTAAGCTGCTGCCCTAAGTGTCCTTTAGTTTAGGTTGTAATACTATCCTCCTTTTTCAAAAATTTGGTTTTAAATTATATAATTATTTGTTGTTTTATTGTTAATACCTAAGGCTTGCCCCGCGTTATAAGTAAAGTAGTTGTTATGTCCTCTTTTTACTAACATTGTTTAAGCCTTAGCTTTAAAATTGTTTATACTAACTATCCTGCTAAAGCCTCTTATAACTATTGTTTTCTAGAAAGCCTTATTTATTACGTTATGCTTAATTCTTATTTAAAGTATGCTAAGTATACGCAATTAAGTTAAGCATATGTAAATATATTTTAAAAGTCTTTAAAATGTACATGCGAAAAGTACTAAAAAAAAGTTTATAATAGTAAAAAGTTGTTTACAACAGTAATTTTGCAGTTGCTGTATAATAATTTTTTTAAAATAGGCTAAAGAGCAAGCGCGTAAGAAGGTGCTGTGTTTAGCTTTTAATATAGAGGCTGCTAGTAAAACTAAAGTAGCGCAAGAAATTAATTGTCCTGCGGCATCTATTAGTATAGCCTTTTTGCCTACAATGTAGGCTACTATAGGTTTGCTTAATACTTCTGTTGCTAAGCTTAGTACTGCTAGAGATGTTTTTAGCAATGTGTAAGGTTTATATTTAATTTCTATTTATTGTTGCTGTTTAGGTACCCTAACTATTTAATTAAGTACTTTTTACTATTACTGCTGTTAGTGTGCAAGGATTTTCTTAACTTTAAATTTATTTTTTGTAATAAAAAGTTTTTTGAAGTAGCGTTTTTAGGTCTGCTAGTTTTAACATGTTAAAATAGAATTTAAGGTAGATTTTTGCATTAGGTAGAAAGTTAAGCGTATATGTAACTAGTCCCTTTTAATCTAGAACATAAAACAGTCTAAATTTAATGTTGTTAAGCTTTTTGCTAGGTTGTCTAGTGCGAAGATTCTTTGTAAGCAAATAATCTTTATTCTATTTTTTTTTTAGCTAAGGTGCTATTTTTTGTTTCTAGTTAATATATAAAATGCTTTAGCGTTAAGCCTTTTTATGTGTCGTTTTAAGTAACTTATGTAATAACTTTAGCTTATTAGCTGTTGCAATAGCTGCTTTTGTTTCTAGGCTTAGAAGTGTAAATATAAAGAGATCTAAGTGTTTTTTTTTAATTGCATAAAATAAAGTTTATTTTATAAACTTTAAAAGCTTATTGTTGTTGTATGCTATTTGTGCTATAAGTAGTAATAATACCTAATTGTTTTGTTGTTAATGAAGATATATCCTTAAGTATGCTTTTATTATGTAATTTGTTTATTTAGTTTATCTATCTGTCTGCAGATAGTATGCTGTTAATAATTTTCTTTTAATTTCAATTGCAGCAAGTAATGTAGTCTAAAAATTTAAAGTAAAAAGCTTGTCTTTGTTAATAATAGTTAACTTTAGTACACTGTAATATTTAATAATTTAATTGTTAATAATGTGTATAAGCTATACTGCTGTAAAATCCGTCTAAAAGGCAATATACTGGGCTTGTTTTGTAAGTTACTAAACTACTACAAGAATTGCGTTGTATAATACTTTAGTAACAGGATCTCTTTAGACTAGCAAACCTATAACAAAGTTTATAAAAATGTCTAACTATAGTGCGTTAAGTAGTTCTATTGCTTGCATTTCTTTGTATAGTGCGTGTGTACTGTGCTTGTTCTTCCAACATTCTGCGCATTTAGTAATTTAAGTAGTAACGTTGTCTTTTATTCTTAGAAACTTATAATTTATTTTATTAAGTTCCATTGTTCTTATAATACTAAAGTAATAGTATACTAAGTTATTATAGTATTGCTTAATAATTACTTTTTGTAATCTTTTGAGTACGTTTAATCTTTTTAGTACGTTTTGCGTAATTTATATAAGTAAATTAAATCTTTTTGCTACTCTTAATAATCTGTTGTTATTGATTTTAGATATTGTAAAGTTAGTTATTTTTTTAATTTTTGTAATATTATGTCTACGGCTAAGCACGTATGCTTTACTGTTATATTTTTTTAGTATATATATAATCTTGAACTTGTGTTGTCCTAGTTCTTCTAGATATTTGACCTAGCGTTAGTTAAGTTTTTTAGTAGTTATAAGATTAACTAAGTTCTTGTAATTTGTAAATATTGTAAGTTTTAAGCAGCTTTTATTGTATACTCTCAGATGTTTTAAGTAATTAATAATAGCAAGAAGTTCTTTGTTGTAACTGTTGTATTGTTTTTTAAGTCCTAAAAACTTATAAGAATATTAAGCAATTATGTGCTATTTACCTTTGTATAGTAAGCTAGCGTATACTCTTAATGTAAAGTTTTATGCATTAGTTTTACAACGTAGTAGCTGTCTTGCTTAAAATATACAAAAGCATAGTAGTTTTATGCTTACGTTTTTAAGCGTTTAAAAGGCGTGTTTTGCTTTCTTACTCTACTTGAACAGTACCTCCTTTCTTATAAGTCTTATTAATAAAATAGCAATTTTATAGTAATTCTTAATAAACTATTTGTTAAAGTTTAAGAACTCTAAAAAGAATTCTATCTCTTTAACTGTCTTTGGTTGTAGCTATTTCTTAATTATACATATATATATATATTTTACTTATTTGTACTTCTTATGCTTACAATGTATATTAAAAAAGTAACTTTGTTTTTGTAAAACTTGTATTTTTTAAGTTTAAGTTATAAGTTAAACTAGCCTAGGCACCTTAGTTCTGTGCAGAAATGTTTAATATAATCTCTTAAGTTCTTAAAGTAGATAAAGATGTTATTTAAGTATACAATAACAAAAATATTAAAGTATACTTTTAACATATTATTAATAAGTTCTTATAATGTTGCTAGGGCGTTTGTTAACTTAAACAGCATAATAGTATATTTATAGTATTTATATCCTGTTTAGTGGCTTCGGCCTTTTGAGACAACCTTTTGATGTGACCACACATTTTGTAGACACCTTTTTGGTAAAAAAACATTTATTGCTAAATGTTGCAATCCTACTGCAATCCTACTGTAATCCTGTTGTCAGCCATAGGCTGGCAATCGCCGTTGGACACGTTTCAACTGGTGTCGTTTTTTGGTACCTTAGCAGATTTTTTGACCCTGATTATCGCTCGGTGGTCTGAGCTTTCCTCCCAGAACTCATCCACCCACCGTTCGAATCTCGTTGACTATACACAATCTTTTTTTTTGACTTTTGCGATTGATTAGTAGAGGGTAGCTGCTTTTCACTTTTTTGGAATCCCATTTTGACTACAACAACAACCACCACCCTTAACACCTTAGAAAATAAATATCTTGTTTAGAACGCTGTCTTTTATTCTTTAATTTTTTTAATTTTAATAAAGTAGTATTTATTTTAGAAGTCTAGTGCTCTAAAGACCTTGGCGCGAAATAGTTAAAGTCTATGTTTTGTAATATTTAGTAGTAGATATTAATTCTTTACTATAATATTGTTTAGTTTTTAAAAATTAATGCATATCTTAGGTAGCTTATTCTTCTTTAGTGCAAATAGTAGAAAAAACCCTGCTAGTAATATTAAAAGTCTAATGTAGCTTTTTGCTAAGTTTTTGTCTAGCTTTTCTTTTAGTATCTTATGTTTTATTCCTAATAACTAGTCAATAGGTCTAAAGGGTAAATTCTTCCTTTTTTCTAGGCTAATCTTATAGTTCTAGGGTTAATGTCTTAGTAAGGCTTTACTATCTACTAGTTCTGTAAAATAGTACTAAAATTCTTTATACTTTTTTAAGATATTTAAAATTATGTATTTTTTTAAAACTTTTACTTTGTTACTTAAACTTATTTTTTGAGTATTTGTTAAGTTAAACTTTTTTATTGTAAGGCTGTTCTTAGTTAAGGTTTACTATTCTTTAGTAGTATTATTAAATTTTGTTATTGTAGTTCAACGTCCTTTCTCAGCCTGAAGGGCTATATAAGACGTGTAGGTTTAGGACCTACAAGTATCTACGTAGTGTTTTCTAATTTTTATTATTTACAAGGAGGGTTTTGTCTAAATAAAGGGGAGGCTCGTAGCCTAGGGTAGGTTTAAAGC
Organism: Alternaria sp. 'sect. Undifilum'; assembly: GCA_024321975.1. NCBI lineage: Eukaryota > Fungi > Ascomycota > Dothideomycetes > Pleosporales > Pleosporaceae > Alternaria > Alternaria sp. 'sect. Undifilum'. The sequence continues at coordinate 6,136,184 of JAJJZI010000003.1, forward strand.
GTATCTCTCTCAGTTAATTTTTCTTTTATTTTCTATTTTAGTTGTTAAATACGTAGGCTAGCTTATAGTGTACGGGTGTTAGAGTGTATAAAAACATACCGCTACAAGGGCAAGAGGTTATTAGCAGCTAAAGCATGCAAGAACAAGGTTAGTAAGATAATAATCTTATTATAGGTTAAGTATTAAAGACTAGTATATAAGTTAAAAGTAGAGATAATAGATAGATTGGTCCTCCTTCTCCCCCCCCCCCCCTCGATAGTTGCGATCCACAGGGCAGGTTATATACCTTAAGATTAAGTAGTTAAGCACTAGCCTTGCAGGCAGTAGGGTATCACCCTGTGCATTAGTATATACCTCCTCTTCTTGCAAGCTTAGCCCTATTAAGCGACTACCTTTATAGAAAGAAAAAAAAGAAAAATAGCTTAAGTACTGCTGTAAGCTTTTTTTTTACTTCTTTAAGCGCTTACTTTAACGAGGTTCTTAAATAGTAGTAGCCAACGTGCTTAGTTTAGACGCAGGGTGTAAGGATGCGTTAGATTAACTAAAGATGCAGGGAAAACAGTAATAAATAAAATAAAGAACTACAAAGGCTATCTAGCAAGCTTATCTACTCCTCTATAAGGTCTGTGCTTAGTACTAAAAAAGAGGCAAAAGTAGCTACGTGGCTTAGGAAAATAGCGCAGAGCTAAGAGAAAAGTTTAGTAGGCTAGAAAAGTAGAAAAGCTAATATGCTAGGCTTACAGATGCTAAGTGCGCACAGACACTTAGAATCTATAGGATAGCAAAATAAGGCTTTTTGTTAAGTACTAAAAACGTTAAGGCTTCAGCCCTTTACAGTACCTCTCTCCTTAATAAGGGTCTTAAAGTTCTTCTAGTCCTGTAGTGCTTCTATATTTTCTAGGTTTAAAACTAGTTCCCAAGTTAGTTCTAGGTATCTTACTTATTTAATTAAGTATTCTTTTCTTCTTCCTATACCTCTTTTCTGTAATAGGTACTCTACTAGGTACTTTTCTTTGCTGTTTACTTTTATTAGTAAGGATTTGCTGCCGTCTTATAGTTAGCTTAGTAAAGGATCTAAAGAAGCTAGCTAGAGGTTGTTAATATTAAATACTAGATGTATCCTTCTAAGAGTATTAAGCTTTATAGTATTTAGTCTAACAGTCTTAAGTACTATGTAGTTTAAATTCTTCTTATTAAGTTTCTAGCTTAGTCTTTTTGTCTTATAGTAGTTTTCTAGCTTTAGCTAAACCTTATTACCTATTTAAAGCTAAAGTAAATGTTTCTTCTTTTTATTTGCTTAACGTTCTTGTTCTTGTTAAAATTTTGCTATTATAGCTTAAACTAACTTAATACTTTACTAGATTTATTAGCTATATTTTCTACTTTCTAATAGTCTTCTTGTATTTTCCTTCTTAAGGTTAATTTTAAGGTCAATGCTTTATAGCTATTTAAAGAGGATCTACCTTGTATCTATGTTGTAGAAAGAAAGGCGATATTTTAGTAGATTGTGCTTACCTTACTATAATTGCAATTTTAGCTATCTCTAAGTTACCTTTCTAGTTTGTTTAATCCTAATTGCAGAAAGCTTGTAAGTAGGCCTGTACTATAGAGTTTATTTGTTCTATAGAGCTGTTAGTTTTAGAGTAATATCTAGAAGATAAACGTTGTTTAATCTCTAGTAGCTTGTAAAGCCTAGTCTAAAAGTAGCTTACAAACTATACACCTTAATTAGAAGTAATATAGTCTAGTAACTAGTAGTAAGCTACTAAAGAGTTAATAAACGCTTTAGCAACGCTTTCTATAGTAATATTTTTAAAGCTTATTAGAACTACATCTTTGCTTAGCTTATTAGTAACTACTATTAGGTTTGTGTAACTTTTGCTTTCTAGTAATCCTATAACAAAGTTAATTAATATTTCCTTCTAAATACGCTAAGAAATTAGCAAAAGCTTTAATAATCCTTATAAGCTCTCTTTCTATAGTTTTGTTTTTCTACATACTAAGTAGTTTCTAATATATTGCTTTACTATTTAGCTAATAGAGGGCTAAAAGTATTCTCTTGTAACTGCTTAGTAGGTAAAGTTCCTTCCTAGGTGCCCTAGAGCCCTAGAACAGTAGATCTTATAGATAATTCTAGTATATAAAGGTTTGTTGTTTAGTACCTATTTTTAACTATACTATAGCAGGTTTCTAGAATTATCTAATTAGCATTTAGAAATAGAAAGCCTAAGGTCTAGCTTTGTTAGAAATTAGCGTTCTTCCTTACTTACTGCTTTCTAGGCTAGCTAGTACGTGTTATCCTCTTCTTTAGCTTTGTTCTAAAGTTCCTCTAGATTTATCTACTCTTAAAGTACTATTGCAGGATAGCTATTGCAACTAAAAGTTCTAAGTGTCTTCTCTTATTCTAGTTTTTCTGTTTTTAGAGTTATTGTAGTAGATAGTTTAAAGACTTGTAGAAACTTTCTAGAAATTTAGGCGTCTAAGCTATTTGCTAGCATATTTTGTTGTCTTTGTAATAAAGCGTTAGCTTTAGAGTTATTAACTCTAGGCCTATAGGTAATCTCTATATTAGGAAATTTACTAAGGAATTAGGCCTATCTTATCTATCTCTTACTAAGCTGTCTAGGCTTTCTAAAATACTTAAAGTTTTTGTAGTCTGTTATAATTAAGAACTTCCTTAAAGAGTGTAGCATAGCATCCTATTTAGATAAGCAGTAGATAACTGTAAGTAATTCCTTATTATGTATCTAATAATTGCTCTAGGCGCTAGTTTTCTTCTTTAAGTAGTATACTACTAGTTATAATCTTCCTTAATTGTTGTATTGCGAAAGGATTCCTGCTATAATATAGCTAGAAGAATTAGTCTCTAAGATTGTTCTCTTGTTAGGGGTCTATTAGGCTAGTATTAGTTTAACAATAAATTTCTCTTTTTACTTGTTAAAAGCTTCTTACTCTGTCTTTCCTTATTAAAAATAGATATCTCTAGTAAGCCTTAAGAGCAGGGCAACTATACTAGAGTAGTTCTTAATAAAGCGTTAGTAAAAGTTTGTAAACTTAAGAAAACTGTGTATCTCTTTAATATTTGTAGGCACCTTTTATTCTTAAACAGCTTTTACTTTCTTAGGGTCTATCTAAAGTCTTTTTTAGCCTTAATAATAAATTCTAGGTATTTAATGCTTTGAATATTAAACTTATATTTCCTAATATTAAGAGGTAACTTAGCCTTACTTATTACTTCTAGAACCTTGTTTGTATTGCATTAGTGTTCTTTAAGTGTGCTATTTGTGTAAATTAATATATTATCTTAGTAGGCTAAGCAGAAATTGTTAATATACTTACGTAGTGTCTAGTTAATATATTGTTAAAAGGTGCTAAGAGCGTTTGCTATGCTAAAAGGATTAACTAACTATTTATATAATCTAAATCTAGTGTAGAAAGCAGTCTTCTACTTATCTTCTGCGTTAATCCTAATCTTATAAAAAGCTATAGATATGTTAATCTTTGTAAACTATTTTGCCTTAGCAATATTGTTAAGCGTCTCTTAGATTAATAGTAAAGGATAATAGTTCTTTCTTATAATAAAGTTAAGAGCTTAGTAATTAATGCAAAATTATTATCCTTTTCTAAGTTTCTTAGCAAATAGAACTAGAGAAGAAGCTACAAAACTGCTAGCTCTAATTTATCCTTTATTTAATAGAGATATTAGCTCTTTGCGTAAAACTAAAAGCTCTAGTCTACTTATAATAAATAAAGGACCCTAAAGAGGATCTTTTTTTTCTATTTTAATTCTTTTGTAACTTAATTTAGTAATTAACCTTAAGTCTACGTAAGGAGGGTAGTGCAGAAGTAATTTATTACTTAAAAATCTAAGCTATATATTAGTGCACCTTAGGAAGTAATAATAAAACATTTACTTTCTTTTTAGAAGCTATAGCCTTCTGAATATTCTTAAAAGAAGCTGTAAAAGTTTAAATTAACTTGTCTTTTTTTGCTTGTCTAATATAAAAGTAATAGGCTATTACGTTTATTTGCTGTAACTTTTTATTCTTGAAAACAGGGTAGTCTTTAGTGCTTAGTAATCTGATTCTTTGTCTAGAAGAGTAAATGTAAATTAACTTTTTAAAAGGAGTAATAGTAACCTCTCTTCTATTTATCTAAGGCCGTCTAAGTATTAAATTGTATCTAGAGTATGTAGAAGTAATATAGCCTTAGATAGTATCTTTGTATTTTTTAATATTAATTTCTAACCTAGCAACTTTGTTAATAGTTTTAGGTTTTTCTGTAACTCCTTCTAATCTACGCAGAGAAATAGAGATGCACTGCAAACTAGCGTTCCTAATAAGTTAAAGGCTAATAAGAGAGTATACAAGGTTCTCTATATTAATAAGAGTTAAAGCAAAGGTGTAACAATTTACTAACATTTTAACACTAATTCTATTGCTGCTTATATTCTTTTTAAAACTAGCCTATTTCTTTATTAAGTCTTCTTAGCTTACGTGTAGCTCTTGCTAGTAACTTTAAGCAAGAGCTATTCTTTTTTTAAATTAGAATTCTAGTCTTCTAAAGTGTCTTTACTACTTAAGCTTTTCTTGCTAGGCTTTCTTGCCTTTGCTTCTAAGGACTTTAATACAGTAATCTTTTTTTTCTCTTTCTTTCTTAGCGTCTTTTCCTCTATACAATCTGTAGCTAAGTGTCCTTTCTACTTATAAGTAAAACAACGTCCCTCTCTTATTAGCTTGTTTAGTTCTAGATCGCTAAACCTGCGTGGCCTAGCTAATCTTCTACTAAACTCTATTCTTTCTATATAATCTCCTGTAGGAGGAGGAGGAGGAGAAGACGCGCGTTTTAGCCTGTATTCCCTAGGCTTTTTTTAGCCTTTAGAATATTGTTCTATCTAGTATAGGTAGTCTACAATATTAATAGACTTGTTCTGTAAATAACCTAAGTCTAAAAAGGTAATACCTACAAGCTTATCTTAAAGCTTATAAGTAAGGCTTTTTTAAAAGAGTATTATTCTTGTATTCTTATCTAAGTTACTGTATAATAATAGCTACTGTTCTTAAAATTCTATAATGTAATCATAGATACTCCTTTTGCCTTAGGAAATAGACTAGAGCTTATTTTAAGCTCTTTTAGCGCTGTGTAGATCTCTAAACATCTAATTAAAAAGGTTTAAGAAGTACTTAAAATTCTAGGCGTTTAATAATTCTATTTAATTAAAGTAGGGCAGCGTTAAAGTAGCTGCAGAACTTATAAGCCTGCTAAAAGCGTAGTCGCAGGTTCTTCTTTCTGTGTTAAAATCTTCTTAGTTGTTCTCTATTTTAGCAGGAAGCTGCTTCTTTAAAATTTAGTAGGTCTTTCTAGTTCTATTAAAAGCGTCTAGATTAGGTTGTTTAAAACGCTTTAGTTATGCTAGCTGCTAGACTAGTTTTAATGCAGTAAGTAAGGTTAGTAGCTAAGTAGGTAGCTAGTTATGTTCTAGTTCTTCTTTAGAGGCTAAATTAATAGCTTCTTAAATAAGAAAGGCTTCTTGTATTATTTTTAAAGTTGCTATCTTATCTAGTTTGTTTGCTCTGCAGAGGCCTTCTAAAGTATTCTCTATCTTAGCCCTGCTAACACTATCTTAGTATAGTCTTGCTATTTAGATAGCAAAGCTTCTAAATGTAATCTCTACCCCTACTATTGTTGTGTAAAAGTACTGAATAAATAGCACTTGTATTGTTTAACGGCGGAGATTAGTTGCTAAGGCTACTAGCAATATAGTAGGCTTATCTAATAGTTCGTATTACAAAACGTTCTAAGTAGAGTCTTATACAGCTAGGTATCTCTTAGCACTTTTTATGCTTCTTCTACTGTTAATCCTTAGTAGATTTAAAACAGCTTTAACTAAAATTAGCAATCTAATTAAGTAGAGCCTTGTCTAAATGTAGCTTTAGGTGGCTTCCGTGCGTAAATATAGCTTTAGCTGGCTCCTCATCTAGATATAGCTCTAGGGGGCTTCTGATTCAACGTAGCAGCGTTAGCGCTATAGAAGGATTCAATTTAAGTGTAAAAGTACGTTAGATTAACTAAAGATGCAAGGAAAACAGTAATAAATAAAATAAAGAACTACAAAGGCTATTAAGCAAGCTTATTGTAAAGGGCTGAAGCCCTAACGTCTTTAGTACTTGACAAAAAGCCTTATTTTGCTATCCTATAGATTCTAAGTGTCTGTGCGCACTTAGCATCTGTAAGCCTAGCATATTAGCTTTTCTACTTTTCTAGCCTACTAAACTTTTCTCTTAGCTCTGCGCTATTTTCCTGAGCTACGTTAGCAGCTGCTACGTAGCTACCCTTGCCTCTTTCTTAGTACTAAGCACAGACCTCACAGAGGAGTAGATAAGGTTACTAGATAGCCTTTGTAGTTCTTTATTTAATTTACTACTGTTTTCCCTGCATCTTTAGTTAATCTAACGCACCCTTACACTTATCTACTCCTCTGTAAGGTCTGTGCTTAGTACTAAAAAAGAGGCAAAAGTAGCTACGTGGCAGCTACTAACGTGGCTCAGGAAAATAGCGCAGAGCTAAGAGAAAAGTTTAGTAGGCTAGAAAAGCAAAAAGGCTGATATCAACACAACACTAACGTCGACTTTTCTAGAAATTAATTAGAAACAACCGGATCCCAAGGAAACAACCCCGAGAAATCAATTGCGATACTTTTTAGAGCCTGCAGCGAGGGCGCTAGCGCGCTTAAGAGGGTGAAAGGGTCACCTTACTCCTCCTTTTTGGAGGAAAAATTGGCGTTTCTCTTATAAGCTTAGACCACATGCCAAGGCATCTTAAGCTAATTGAGATTGTGGAGCTTATTAAAGCCTAACTAAACTAAGAAATCACAACAACGCTAAAAAGGAATAAAAAATAATTTGCTTCTAAGAACCTAGGAGGATTAAATAAAAGACAAATAGAGATAGAGGAAGACAACATAACAACGCCTCGCTAAGAAAGGTAAAACCTAGAGGAACTACAAAGGCCTACATACGTTTAAACTAAGAGTAACTTTTCTCCTTTTATTAGACTTATTCCTTAATACCCTATTAGAAATAAAACACTAAAAGACACCTTAGTAGAAGAAGCACTTAAGATAGCTTAGAGCCTAGTAATCTAAGTAGCTAATTTAGCTAAGAACAACCCTACCTAGCAAACAAGTCTATTAGACCTAGTAGAAGTCTTTAGAGACTATACAGAAAATAGTAGAGTAAATAAGAAGACTACTGCTATTTTAGTAGACTAGATATTAAGCCTCTTAAATGTCTTAAGAGAGTTAAGAGAGAAAATTAGACGTATTAAGAAACTAACATTAAACACGCCTATCTAAAACACGCCTATCTAGAACACGCCTATCTAGAACATGCCTTAAACTGCAGTTACTTTTACTACTATAGCAAGTAACAACAAAGATTAACTATAGACAAACATTTAAAAAATGCAAAAACTAAAGGATACTAGCCTAAAAGACTACTAACTAGTTCTAGTTAGCGAGGCCTTAGCTACTTTTAATGTCTTTAAGCTTAGAAATGCTTTTAACAACGCCTTTGTAATAAAAAGAGGTATGTAATCTCTTGTAGTTGCCTTTTTTTTATTGTAGTTTAACGTCCTTTCTCAGCCTGAAGGGCTATATAAGACGTACAGGCTGAGGCCTACAGGTATCTATGTAGTTTTTTCTATCTTTTGAGTAATTTATAAGGGGTGGTTTATCTGAATAAAGGTGAGGCTCTTAGCCTATTGGGTGGAGGTAGAGAAAGGGGAGGAGAAGGAGGAGAGGGGAGGGGTGCTTAGAGCTTGATCGCCTATGTAGGCGATTGCATCTAGTTGTCAGAGTTTCCTTTGTACTAGGCCTGTGTACTAACCCTAGTTTCTTGAATAAAGGCTATTGTAGCCTTAATACCTGCTTCTGTTTGAAAAAAAATTGTAGAAAGATTAGCTCTGTACAGGAGTTTTGAAGTATAGCTCTGCTATCCTTATATAGTTAGCACCTAAGGATTATATAAGCTGTGTCTTAAGTAGCTCTAAAATTGCATAGGCAGGTTTTAGATTCTACTTTGCCTCTTTTAAATAGATAGCTCTTTAGGTAGCTATAACCTAGTTTTAATTAAAAGAAAGAGCTAGATATATCTCTCCTAGTAGAAGGGATAGGTATCTGTTTCCTTATTTTCCACTTAAAGGTTGCTAAGTAGGTGCTTAGGTTCTTAGTAGTAGCTTTTTATCTGGAGTTCTTAAGAAGGCTTAACTAATTAACATTAGCTAGTTGTTTAATTTGTAAGCTAACAACTGCTAGGCTTATTTTATTTATTAAAGGGTTAAATTTTGTAGCCTCTTTTGCGAGGAGGTCTGCTTAATTGTTTCCTAGTATATCTTAGTGTCCTAAGACCTAATGTAGTGCAGGGGTAATGCCTTTTTCTTCTAGTTAAGTTGCTGCTTTAATACACCTAATCTGCTATTCTTAGCTAGGGTTGTTTAAGGTGTTTTTTAATTAAAATAAAGCCGCCTAATTGTCTGCGTAGATATTAACGTTTTAGCAGTTGTTTAATAGGCTAACTGCTTTCTCTAGCCTTAAGGCAATATCTTTAAGTTTACTGTTGTAAACTAGCTAGTTATTTCTTATATTTGCTCGTAGTTCTTTAATAAGAGTAGCTCCCTTGTAAAAGGCAACGCCTACGCCTATTCCTTTGCTATCCCTTGTAGCTAAGGCATCTAAGTATATTAATAGAAGGTTGTTGTCTACTAATAGTTTCCTATAGCTTTCTGCTTTAATTTCTTTTAGCTTGTTTAATATAAGGACCTTGTAAGGAGTCCTAGCGTTCTATAGCGTAAAGGCGTAGTGTTGTATTTTCTCTGTATTGTCTAAGAGGGCTCAAGTGATAGATTCTTGGATTTAATTAAGTTGCTCTTCTCTATTATTGTTAATAGCAGCTTTTAGAGGGTGATTTAGATCTAGTAAAGTAAATCTAAAGGCATATCTTCTTATAGTATTGTCTAGCCTAACTCTGGGTAGAAATAAAGTAGCTTCTACTTTACTAGGTATTGCAGGGGAAGATCTAAAAGTTCTTAAGATCTTTCTATAGGCCTAGTTTTGTAGTTTTTGCCTGCTATTAAGGACGTGTTGTAAGCTTTTCTAAAATAACTTATATCTATAATTAGCTACACTAGTAATGCACGCTAAGTATAATTACTTTATTGCCCTTAATAAGAGGCCTTTATTAATATTAGCTAGCCTGCTTAGGCGGAAAAAGGCCTAGTTTGCTTGTTGTACCTTTATATAGTAGTAGTCTCTAAACTTTAGGGTATTGTTAAAAAAGATACCTAGCTACCTAACTAGTCCTTTTAGCTAGAAGGTCTCTTAAGTAGGTAGCGTAAGGACTTTGTTTGTATCTTTTTTTAATCTTGTCTAGTTTACTAATTCTATTTTTAAGCTATTAAACTTAATAGCTAACTCTTTTGCTTAGTTAAAGATGTTTGCTAACTCCTTTTTAAGCAGTTTAATATTTTTCCTAATAGATGTTGTTAATATTAAGATTTAAAGGTTGTTTATATAGGATAAGGATTATATATTGTTGTTTGCTATAATTAATTAAAATAGCAGTTTTGTGTAAATTAGAAAAACGATAGGAGAAGCTAGGCTCCTTTAAGGTGTACTAGTATTAACCTTCTGTAGGTTCTCTATTTGCCTATTAAAGGATAACTCTAAAAGCCTTTCTGTAAGGAATGAATTTGTCTATAATATGAGGCATACAAGTAGCTGCTAGTTACTTATATTTTCTAGAAGCATGTTCTTAGATAAATAGTTAAAAGCGCCTTTAATGTCTAAAAAGGCTGTTAAAGTAACTCTGTTTTTCTTTCTCTGTTATTGTATATTGTTATTGAAAAGGAGTCCTGCGTTAATAGCTAATTTCTTTAATCTGCCTCCTATTTGGGAGGGGTAGAGTAAGTTAGTTGTTTTTGCTAGGATACCTAATCTTTTTAAATAGAGCCTTTCTAGTGCCTTCCTAAGGCAGTATAAGAGGGAGATAACTCTATATGCTTTTAGGATTGAGTAGTCTAGTTTGTTAGGCTTTCTAAGGATAACCCCTCTTGCTTTTTACTAGTATCTTAGTTAGTATCCTAGGTTAAACAAGGCTGAGTACACCTTAAAAAAGATACCTAGTTAGTAATTATATGCTTTTAAGATAACTTTTGGCTAATTTTATCTAGTCCTAGTGAGGTAGCTTTTATTTTCTAATAGGCGGTGTAGAGCTCCTCTATAGATAGAATTAGCTACTCCTATTTAAGGTTTCCTTAGTAATTGTTGAGCAATTAAGGAGGAGTAGAAGAAGAGGGCGGAAATAGCTTCTTTTTTAAGGTTTAGCACTTCTCTCTAAAGGATTCTTTGCCCCTAATAGTAGGGATTCTAGTAGAGAGGTTATTTTTTGTATAGGCTATTGCTTTAAATATCTTCTAAGGCAATTTGTTTTAGAGGAATTGCTTCTAATAGTTAAGTTTAGCTTTCTTAATAGCTCTAAGATACTTGTTTTTAGCTAGCAGGTAATCCCTTTTCTATAGGTATAGCGTGTTGTCTCCTCTCCTTGCTGCTCGCCTGTGATCTTAAGAGGTCTTGCTTAGGATAGCCTTAAAGAGATCTAGATTGCTAGTTTACTAAGGCTTTAGTTTTAGTTTTTAGTTTGTAAGAGGGGTAGATCTTTTAAGCGCTTGTTAAATTGTTGTTGTAAGATCCTCTACTATTTAATCTAGCCTCTCCTCTAAAGGATTATTAAAGTCTAGAAGTAATTGTTTTAAGAGGTAGTTTAAGGAGTGTAGTAAGGCTAGTAATTAATATTCTAGCTTTACTTAGGCTATCTCCTCCTGTAAGGCAGTATTAAAAAGATTTTAATTTATTTTTTGGTGTTGTATTTTTTTGGCTGGCTAGGTAGCTGCCCTTAGTTAACAATACTAAATAGGATAGCGTAATAGTCTAATCTAACTTTAGGGATAACCTGCTAGTCTATAATTATAGAAGCTATATTACTTATTAAAAAAAGTAAGGTTAAGTACGCTCTCTTTTTATATATAAGCTCTAAAGAAAGTGCCAACTCCTATAGTATTTAATAGAGATAGGTTTTAGTTATTAACCTACTCTACTAAATCCTTTACTTATTAATTTGTATTACATTCTTGTAGGCTCTATCTAGGGTAGTAGCAATTAAAATCCCCTAGGATAATTAAATGTGATTTAATTAGCTCTCCTAGAAGGCGTTTTTAGATTATTGTTGTATTTAGCCCTTGTCTTAGGCTCTTTTTATTGTAAATGTTATAGATGTAGATCTTTCTTGTGTTAAGTTGTATTAAAATAGCTTAAAAGTTGTTGTCGTCGCTAATATAAGGATTAACTTCTACTTCTAAATCCTTTTAAATATAGAATTAAGTTCTAAGTTGTAGGCCTTAATAATTTAGTAGTATTTGCGTAAAGTCTAGATAAGTAGTTAACCTAGTATCTTTGTGAGGTCCTCTTATTAAATAAGGCTCTTGTATTGCAATAATTGTAGTGTTTACTGTAATAGCTAGGTTAATTGCGCTTTCTATAGTAGGGCTACTTCTATTAACATTTATTTATAAGGCTTTAATTATACTAATTAGTTTAATTGTTCCTAGCTGTCCTAGCCTATAGGATTTTATACTCTTAGCTGTTTGCTATATAAGGTCTGCTGCAATTAGTATAATTAAATATAGTATAGATACAAGGTTTTCCTTTACTAGTATAAGACTTACACTTATATTAGCTAGTATAGTGTGCTTTGCTGCAAATTTAGTAGGCTAATTTTAAGCATCTAACTTTAAGGTAGCTAAATCCTTAGCATTTAGTATATTGCTTTAAGATATTAAGAACTTGTAGTTTCTCTGCTCTAAGGCTTTGCCCTAAGATATATAGTTTACCTCTAATAGCTTTTTAAGCTTTCTTCTCTATAGCGAATGCTACGCATGCTAAGCTAAAGTTCTAGTATTCTCTTTTATCCTTAGGCGTAAGCTAAAAGGGATTACCTATAACTTTTAGGCCTTTGTTAAAAGTTTTAATTTCTTCCTTTATAACCTTTAGACTATAGTTTGTAGGTAGCTTATAGATAACAACCTTAAACTATAGCGTAATAAGTTAGGCGGCTTTAAAGGTTGTAATATCCTACTATATAGCCTAATTCTCTAAGAAGTATTTAGCCTTAAAGGCTAGTGTAGTTGTAATTATTTTGTTGCCTTTAGAGGATAGTGTAATTAAGGCCACTATAGACAATTACATGCCTTTTTTTATTGCAAAAGCGTTGTTAAAATTATTTCTAAGTTTAAAGGTATTAAATGCAGCTAGTGTCTTACTAACTAGAACTAGCTAGCAATCTTTAAGGCTAGTAACCTTAGGTTTTTGTGTCTTTTAGATATTTGTCTACAGTTAGTCTTTGTTGTTACCTGCTATAGTAGCAAAAGTTGCTATAGTAGCAATAGACGTGTTCTAGATAGGTGTATTCTAGATAAAGGTGTTCTAGATAGGCGTGTTTGTTGTTAGTTTCTTAATACGTCTAATTTTCTCTCTTAACTCTCTTAAGACGTTTAAGAGACTTAATATCTAGTCTACTAAAATAGTAGTATTTTTCTTGTTTACTCTGCTATTTTTAGTATAGGCTCTAAAGACTTCTACTAAGTCTAGGAGACTTAATTGCTAGGTAGAATTATTTTTAGCTAGATTAGCTACTTAGATTACTAGGTTCCTAGCTATCTTAAGAGCCTCTTCCACTAAGGTAGCTTTTAGTGTTTTATTTCTAATAGGTTATTAAGGAATAGGTCTAATAAAAGGAGAAAAAATACTCCTTGTTTAAATATAAGTCAGCCTTTAAAGTTCTTCTGTATTTTGCCTTTCTTAGCGCAGCGTTGTTATGTTGTCTTTCTCTATCTTTATTTGCCTTTTGTTTACTCCTCCTAGATCTTTAGAAGCAGATCATTTTTTGTTAATTTTTTAAGTTAATGCAATTTCGTAGTTTAGTTAAGCTTTAATAAGCTCCTTAATCTTAATTCGCTTAAGACGCCTTAGCATGTGGCCTAAGCTTTTAAAGAAAATGAGAATTTTTTCTCTCCTCTAAAGAGGGGGTAGGCGACTCTTTCACCCTCTCTCCTGCGCTGGCGCCCTCGCTGCAGGCTTTGAAAAGTGTCGCAATCAATTCCTTAGGGTTGTCTCTTTTAGATCCGGTTGTTTCTGATCAATCTCTAGAAAAGTCGACGTTGGTGTTGATTATATTAATTTTGTAATCTATCCTTTATTAAGTAAAGAAATAAGTGTAAAGGGCTGTTGTAGTTGCCTTAATTTTAATATCTTCTAAAGGAAACAAAATAGTTATAACAACACTAGCTTTTCAAGCAAAATACCTCTTAGAAAATTAGGCTATATAGCAAGATATTACAAATTTTAAGGCTGCCTAGCTTATTACGCCCTAGTTTAAGGTTATTATCTACAAGCCTCCTACAAACTACAGCCTAGAAATTGTAAAAGAAGAAATTAAAACCTTTAATAAAGGCCTAAAAGTTATAGGAAATCCCTTTTAGCTTACGCCTAAGGATAAAAGAGAAAACTAGAACTTTAGCTTAGTATGCGTAGCCTTTACTACAAAGTAGGAAGCTTAAAAAGCTATTAGAGGAAAACTCTATATCTTAGGGCAAAGCCTTAGAGCAGAGAAACTACAAGTTCTTAATATCTTAAAGCAATATACTAAATGCTAAGGATTTAGCTACCTAAAAGTTAGATGCTTAATAGTAGCCTGCTAAATTTGCAGCAAAGCACACTATACTAGCTAACACAAGTGCAAGTCTTGTGCTAGTAAAGGAAAACTTTATATTTATACTATATTTAAGTGTATTAATTGCAGTAAACTTTATGTAGTAAACTACTAAGAATGCGAAATTCCATAAGCTAGGACAGCTAGGACTAATTAAACTAACTAGTATAATCAAAGTCTTAGAAATAAAGGTTAGTAGAGGTAGCCCTGCTACAGAAAGCGCAATTAACCTAGCTATTACAGCAAACGCTAAGATTATTGTAATATAAGAGCCTTAGTTAGTAAGAGGACTATACAAAGACACTAAATTAATAGCTTATCTAGACTTTACGCAAATACTACTAACCTATTAAGGCCTTTAACCTAGAACTCTATTCTATAATTAAATAGATTTAGAAGTAGAAGTTAATCCTTATATTAGCAACAACAACAACCTTTAAGCTATTTTAATACAACTTAACACAAGAAAGATCTACGCCTATAATATTTATAACAAAAAGAGCTTAAGATTAAAGCTAAATATAATAACAATCTAAAGACGCCTTTTAAGAGAGTCTATAGAATTACATTTAATTATCTTAAGGGATTTTAATTGCTACTACTTTAGATAGAGCCTATAGGAGTGCAACCTAAACTAATAAGTAGAGGAGTTAGTAGAGTAGGTTAATAACTAAAACTTATCTCTATTAAATACTATAAGAGTTAGTATATTCTTTAGAGCTTACATGTAAAAAGAGAGCATACTTAACTTTATTTTTTTAACAAATAATATAGCTTCTAGTATTCTAGACTAGAAAGCTAATCCTAAAGTTACATTAGACTACTACGCTATCCTATTTAGTATTGTTAACTAAGAGCAACTACTAAGGCAGCTAAAGAAATACAACAAAAAAAATTAAATTAAAGCCTTTTTAATAATACTTTACAAGAGGAAATAATTTAGGTAAAGCTAGAGGATTAATTACTAACTCTACTACGCGCATTAAACTACTACTTAAGACAACTTCTTTTAGGCCTTAACAAACCCTTAGAGGAGAGCCTAGATAAATTAGTAAAGGACTTTACATTAGCACTCTAATAGGCACTTAAAAGATCTGCCTTTCTTATAAACTAGAAACTAAAACTAAAACCCTAGTAGACTAATAAGCTAAATCTCCTTAAGGCTACCTTAAACAGAGCCTTTTAAGCATACAAGCGAGTAGTAAGAAGAAGAGATAATACACTATACTTATAGAAAAGAGATTACTTGCTTGCTAAGAATAAATACCTTAGAGCTATTAAAGAAGCTAAGCTTAACTATTAGGAATAGTTCCTCTAAAACAAATCGCCTAAAGAGATATTTAAAGCAATAGCCTATATAAAAAACAACCTCTTAATAAGAATCTCTGCTATTAGAGGAAAAGAATTTTTTAGATAGAAGTGCTATATCGTTAGAAAGGAGTTATTCCTACTACCTTCTTCTACACCTGCTCTATTACTTAATAATTACTAAGGATACTATAAATAGGAGTAGCCAATTTTGTTCAGAAAAGAGCTTAACACAGCCTACTAGAAAATAAAAGCTACCTTACTAGGACTAGATAGAATTAGCTAAGAAGTTATCTTAAAGGCATATAAATATTAACCTAGTATCTTCTTTAAAGTCTATTTAGCTTTGTTTAACTTAGGATACTAACTAAGATGCTAGTAAAAAGCAAAAGGTGTTATCCTTAGAAAGCTAAACAAGCTAGACTACTTAATTCTAAAAGCATATAAAGTTATCTCCCTCTTATAATGTCTAGAGAAGAAACTAGAAAGACTCTACTTAAAAAGATTAGATACCTTAGCAGAAACAACTAGCCTGCTACACCTTACATAAATAGAAGGCAGGCTTAAGAAATTAGCTATTAACGCTGTACTATTCTTCTACAACAATATTTAACAACAGAGAAAGAAGAATAGAGTTACCTTAACAGCCTTTTTAGACATTAGAGGCGCGTTTAACTATTTATCTAAGAACAAGCTTCTAGTAATATAAGCAACTAACAGCTACCTACCTACTTCTTATTATAGACAAACTCCTTCTTTATAGAGAGGCTCTTTAAGCTATCTTTTAATAGGCAAATAGAAGAACTATAGAAAGTTAAAACTAGTACACCTTAAGGAAGCCTCGCCTCGCCTATCCTATTTCTAATTTACACGAAACTGCTATTCTAGTTAATTATATTAAATAGCAACATAAACTCCTTATCTTCTATAAACAACCTTCAGATCTTAATATCAACAACAACTATTAGGAAAAACATTAGACTACTTAAAAAGGAGTTAGTAAACCACTTTATACAAGTAAAAGAGTTAGCTATTAAGTTTAATAGCTTAAAAATAGAATTAGCAAATCAGACAAGATCTAAGAAAGATATAAACAAATTTCTTATGCTACCTACCTAAGAGATCTTCTAGCTAAAAGGACTAGTTAGATAGCTAGGCATTTTTTTTAACAACACTTTTAAATTTAGAGAACACTACTACATAAAGATATAATAAGCAAACTAAGCCTTTTTCCGCCTAAGCAGGCTAGCTAATATTAATAAAGGCCTCTTATTAAGGGCAATAAAGTAATTATACTTAGCATGCATTACTAGTGTAGCTAATTATAGATATTAGTTATTTTAGAAAAGCTTACAACACGTCCTTAACAGCAGGCAAAAACTACAAAACTAGGCCTATAGAAAGATCTTAAGGACTTTTAGACCTTCCCCTGCAATATCTAGTAAAGTAGAAGCTACTTTATTTCTACCCAAAGTTAGGCTAGACAACACTATAAGAAGATATGCCTTTAGATTTACTTTACTAGATCTAAATCACCCTCTAAAAGCTGCTATTAACAATAATAGAGAAGAGCAACTTAATTAAATCCAAGAATCTATCACTTTAGCCCTCTTAGACAATACAGAGGAAATACAACACTACGCCTTTACACTATAGAATGCTAGGACTCCCTACAAGGTCTATATTTTAAACATACTAAAAGATATTAAGCTAAAAGCTATTAAAAACTACTAGCAGACAACAACCTTCTATTAATATACTTAGATGCCTTAGCTATAAGGGATAGTAAAAGAATTAGTGTAGGCGTTGCCTTCTACAAAGGAGCTACTCTTATCAAAGAACTATAAGCAAATATAAGAAATGACTAGCTAGTTTACAATAGTAAACTAGAGGGTTATACTTTAGGTTTAGAGAAAGCAGTTAGCCTATTAAATAACTGCTAAAACGTTAATATTTATGTAAATAATGAGGCTACTTTATTTTAATTAAAAAACACCTTAAACAACCTGAGCTAAGAGTGGCAAATTAGGTGTATTAGGGCAGCAACTTAACTAGAAGGAAAAGGCATTACCTCTACGCTATATTAGGTCCTAGGACACTAAGATATACTAGAAAACTATTAAGCAGACTCCCTAGCAAAAGAGGCTACAAATATAAACTCCTTAACAAATAAGACAAGCCTAGCAGTATTACGACTATCGCTGCCTAGCCCCACTATAGCCACGACCTAGACTAGGGCTGCTCTCACTAAGCGAGAAGACCCGCAGAGCAGAAGAAGTCTTAGCGCTCTTACTAATCTCACGATCTACACAGAGCACCTAGAGTAGAAGAAGTCTTAGCGCTCTTACTAATCTTACAATCTGCACAGAGTACCTAGAGCAAGAGAGTAGCAGCGCTCTTACTAATCTTATTAATCTTATAGAGCAAGCAGAGCACAAAGATTATAAATGTCTACTTACTAGTATATAGTCTTAGGCATTAAACTCCTATAGTTTAGTGTATTTAACTTTAAGTAATAATCTAAGGATTAGTTATTACCTTCTTAACCCTTATGTTATAATATTAATCTTCTAATTATACTAATACACTCTGTACTATTATATTAATCTACTAATTATGCTAGTATAACCCCTCGTCTATCGCACTTGCTTATTCCTAAGAACTAATACTAAGTTATCTAAGGATGACTTTTACACTTTAAACACTCTTAAAATAAGCAATACTGCTATAGACACCCCTGCTAATTCTCTTACTAGGAGGACTGCAAGCTGCGCTAATAAGCCTAAGACTTATTATAGTAATTGTAGCAAGCTTAACGCTTAGCTCCTCTAAGTTAATAGATACTTCTATATTAAAAGAGACAAGATTAATAATAATAATAAGGTAGTCTTAGCCTCTACGTATTTTTAAGGAGATGCGGAGAAGTAGGCTAACTTAATTTTTTAACGCTATATAGATAGTGCTATTATAGACACTAATAATACAGCCTTAGTTAAAGACTAAGATGCCTTTAAAGCTAAGATAAAAGAAGTTTTCTTACCTTTTAAACAATCTATAGTTGCGGAGCAGAAGATTTAGAGACTATAATAAACTAAGTCTACTACTAACTACACAACTAGATTCTAATAGTATAAGACAGTTATTAAATAGGATAATAACGCTTTAATATAGATATACTAACAAGGTTTTAAACCTACTATACAACAAGAACTTATAAGAAGTAAAGCTAACTTTAATATACTTAACAAACTTATAGCTAAAGCTATACCTAATTACTATAGGAGCTACCGCCGACAGCTCCTCTTTGACCGACCGGGGAGGCCGCTCAACGAAGGTGAACGCGGGCTTCGTAATCCACTACTATAGCTTCTTATATAGTAACCTAGTAAGGTCTAACTTTACTTAATGTAAGCTATTAGTCTTTGTATTAAATAGGGAGAAGAATAGTCTAAGCATTGTATTGTTTGTATGAGATACCGTGTGGTGTAAGAAATCTTAAAGGTAAGAAGTAGCAGGCAGGGAGCTTTTATAAAGTATTACAGGCTCCTGCTACAGTAACGTACGTGTCCTTACCCTTCTCTACCTCTACCTCCTCCACCTCTATCGCAATCTTGTTGCTAGCTATAGGCTAGCAATTGCTGTTAAACATGTTTTAATTAGTGTCGTTTTTTAGTACCTTTAGCAAATTTTTTAACTCTAATTTTGCTTAGTAGTCTAAGCTTTTCTGCTCTAAGCGCTTAGCGCGTAGACCTTATCTACTTACCGTTTAAATTTCGTTAACTACACATAATCTTTTTTTGACTTTTGCGACTAATTAGTAGAGAGCAGCTACTTTTCACTTTTTTAGAAAACC
Organism: Alternaria sp. 'sect. Undifilum'; assembly: GCA_024321975.1. NCBI lineage: Eukaryota > Fungi > Ascomycota > Dothideomycetes > Pleosporales > Pleosporaceae > Alternaria > Alternaria sp. 'sect. Undifilum'. The sequence goes on from JAJJZI010000003.1 coordinate 6,155,165, forward strand.
TATTTTAACTACAACAACAACCACCACCTTTGATACCTTAAAAATAAATAGCTAAAGCTATTAGAGTTAATAATAAACTTTATAAGCTTATTTTAGAGGAATAGTTATTTACGCTAGAAAATTGCGTACTTAGGAACATAGACGCTTAAGCATGTTAAATATTTTAACGCTTGTACCTTAACTAAAGACGTTAGCGAAACTATGTACCTAGGACCCTAGAGCATTACGCTATTAATAGCTATAAGCTAATACACCTTAATAATATTAATAAGGGACTAGGAAAGAAGAAGTTTACGCATAACAAAGGTAACAAGAAAGTTACTTATTATAAATATAGTAAGGAAGGTTATATAAAATAGGACTGCTAAAGCTAAAGTAAAGTAAGTTAATAACTTAATGTTATTTACTATGTAGAACCTAATAATAATCTAGATAATAGATAGAATGTTGTTACATAACCTACTATTACGATTTAAGGACAGGACTAGGTAAGTATTAATAGACTAGATAACTTAATTATAATTACTTTAGAGGAAGCCTTAGATAACAATATTTCTAAGATAGTGCTAGACAAAGATTTAAAAGCAACCCTAGTAGGAGAAACTAAATACAGCAAGATAGCTAAGTTTTAGGAAAGCTACTAACTAGCTACACTAATTACATAGGAAGAGCTAGTAGTATATAACAAGGAGATAGTTCCTACGTGTATACAGAAACTCCTTACCTACACTATAAAAGACAGACATAATATTAGCATATAGGTACTACTACTTATAAAGACTAGATGCTTTACAGATCTAGTAAAGAAGACTAACGCCCTACTTAGGCAACTTAGATAAACTAAGGAAATCTTTACAAAACTCTATAGAGGAATATTCCTAGACTATAGCTAGTATGTTAATTTACTAGAGGAACTGCAGAAGAAAGGACTTACCCTAGTAGCAACTATTAACAAGGCTATATACGACAATTTTGTATAAAAATAAACTAAAGAAGCTAAGGCTTTCTAAAATAAGCTAACACGCTAGCTCTTAGACAAAGAGAAGAATAAGACTTACAACAAACTTAAGGTAATAAAATAATAGCATTAGCTTCGGCCTTTTAAGACAACCTTTTGATGGGACCACACATTTTGTAGACATCTTTTTAGTAAAAAAAGATTTATTACTGATAACAGGTATTAGGGCTTATGCCCCCTTATTTAGCATTGCTAGCACATAATTAGTGTATCGAATATTTAAATAGAAACAAAGAAAAGCAAGATAAAGAAGTAAATCGCCTTTTAACTTAACGCGCCCTATCTTGCCTATTCTTGTTACTTTACTGCTAGGCGCTCCTAGATAAAGTAAAGTAGTAACACTATTATTGCCTTGCTTACTAACTTTTAAACGCAATAATAGAAAGCCTACTTCTTTTTTCCTACCTCTTTCTTCTTTATTACTAATTTAACGTCTTGCAATAGCTATTTAAGCTAAGTTCTAGTCTCTATACTTAGCTCTTACACAACAAATAGGAAGAAAGAGATACTAAAGTAATAGATCTTAAGTACTGCGCTAGTATTAGTAAATACTCTAGAGATTATGTATTCCTTACACAACTAGCTAAATTAGGGCTTAATAATCTTTTTGTATATAAAGATATTACGGATAAAGGACTTATTTAAGATTTTTATAAATTTAGAAGTCTAGCTAAGTAGTTAAGTTTTAAGATACTTAATAAATTTAGGTGTCTGCATAAGCAGTTTAAGTTAGACTAAATTAGGTGCTAGGTAGACAGTAGCAAAGGATACTTTTTTTAGAAGAGAGACTAGAATAAGAAGATGCTTGCTGCGGAGGTCGCACGCTATATTGCAGTGTAGTATATTGTATGCGAATTATTTGTATGCGGTGCTATTTAAAAGGTAAGAAGTAGTAGGTAAGTAGTAGCAGCTTTAGCTTTATAAAGTATTACAGGCTCCCGCTGCAGTACGTACGTGTCCTTTCCCTCCTCTATCGCATTATATAATAATCCTATTGCAATCCTACTATAATCCTGTTGTTAGCTATAGGCTAGCAATCGCTGTTAGACACGTTTTAACTAGTGTTGTTTTTTAGTACCTTAGCAAATTTTTTGACCCTAATTATTGCTTAGTGGTCTAAGCTTTCCTCCTAGAACTTATCTACCTACTATTTAGATCTTGTTAACTACACACAATCTTTTTTTTTGACTTTTGCGATTGATTAGTAGAGGGTAGCTGCTTTTCACTTTTTTAGAACCCTATTTTGACTACAACAACAACCACCACCTTTGACACCTTAAAAAATAAATAAATAATAATAGCATAAGGCTTAAGATAATAGCCGCGCTAAGGATGTATACTACTAGATAGACCTACGCAACCTAGATCATGCAAAGTACTTATAAACTGCATATGTACACGACAACTGTACAACCTATTATTCTAATAAAAGTAGATTAGGATAGTTTCCTAAGAGACTAAAGGGAATACCTAGATATAAATACTAATAGTATAATTGCCTTAATAATAAATGCGCAGTACATATATAGGACAAGAGACAAAGTCTATACTTTTATAGATATAATAATCTAGAAGAAACTCTTTAGATGCATATGACGTAGTAAAAGGATTATAAGAATAGAACTAGTATATAGAAGTGTAACTAACCCTTATAGTATATATACCTTAATACTAAATGCAACAAATACCTTATTACAAAAAAGTTCTATAGATTTAGTACATAGTCTTTTTTAGACAGACGCCTTAGACACCTAGAACTGCTAGAGAGATTAACATAATAAATCTCCTAAGCCTCCTTAAGCTTACAGTAAAGCTTAACAGATACTAGATATAAGCACTAGTAGACTCTAGCGAATAGGCTAACTATGTTTCTGCTTAAGTAGTGCTAGTAGCAGGTCTATAACTACTAAGGAAACAAGAACCTTATCTACTATACATAGCTAACAGTTAGCCTATGCTAGGCAAGACAATAATTACTTATAAGGTTACTTAAGTAACGCTCTACATCTAGGAACACTAGGAAGGGATAGACCTAGACGTTTTTAGACTAGCTACCTACAACATTATATTAAGACTTCTTTAGTTATAAGAACACAACCTGTAAATTAACTAAAAGTTAATAAAGTTCTTATTTAAGTGCTGTAAACTTAACGCAACTATAAGCTAGCCTATATATCTAATAACTAAGATAGTAAATAAGAAGAAGATTAACAATATTACTAAAGGATAGTAAACCTTAACTAAGAATGGCCTTAAAATAAGAAAGTTTAACTTAATAGATACTAGAAGGGCTCCTCTAGATTACAAAGTTAGAGTTTTAAAAACATATATAACTCTAAATATCTTAAAAGAGTATAAAAAATTTTAGTACCTCTTTATAGAAGTGGTAAATAGTAAAGCCTTACTAAAATACTAACCCTAGGACTATAAATTATCCTAGAAGAAGGGAAGACTCTACTTTTTAAACTAGTTTATTAACTATTAGAGATAAAACTTAAGATATTAAGAGAAAAGCTAGACAAAGATTTAGTAAAAAGCTATATAAGACTTTTAACATTACTAGTAGGATTCTCTATACTCTTTGTACTAAAGAAGAATAAGCTACTAAGGATATGCGTTAACTATTAAAAGTTAAACAATATTACAGTTAAGAATTAATATCTACTACTAAATATTACAGAACTTAGGGATTAATTGTCTTATACTAAGGTCTTTACAGCACTAGACTTACAAGATAAATACAACCTTATTAGGATTAAGAAAAGTAAAGAATAGAAGATAGCATTTTAGATAAGATAAAGATACTACAAATATACTATTATACTATTTAGGTTAATAAATACCCTAGCAATATTTTAAGAACTAATTAATAATATATTAAAAGTATACTTAGACATCTTTGTTATTACATATTTAGATAATATTCTTATCTACTCTAAAAACTTAAGAGATTATGTTAAACATGTCTATATAGCACTAAGATGCCTAGACTAGTTTAACTTACAACTAAAACTTAAGAAATATAAGTTTTATAAACATAAAGTTACTTTTCTAGGATACATTGTAGGGGCATAAGAAGTACAGATAAGTAAAGAAAAAATATAAGTAATTAAAGAATAGCTATAACTAATAATAATTTAAGAAATATAATCTTTTTTAGGATTTCTAAACTTTAATTAATAGTTTATTAAGGATTACTCTAAAATTGCTATTCTATTAATTGTAAAGGGCTGAAGCCTTGATGTCCTCTAGTACTCGGCCTGTGGCCTTCGTTGGCTTTTCTTACCTCAGCATTAGCACCTCAGCACTAGCTGCTGACTATCGGCTGCACTAGTTACGCTAACTGTCAGCTGACCCGGCGACTTCCGATTACCTTGGTTAGTCCTAACTATCCGGATTAGATATAAAAACCCACGTAGTCTCTCTATAGTTATGCATCTAATTCATTCACCTTCACCGTTAACCTTGCATTTTTGGTCAATCCAACGCACCCTTACAATTGCAAGGCCTGGTAGGCCCGCCCATTATATTACAATAGAGCACCCTAGGGTCTAAAGTCTAGAGGGGTTAAGGGGTCGAGGGGTCGATGGTTCGAGTCTCGACCTGGCTCAGAAAACCTAGCTTAGGTAAACCTGGCTCAGCGATGACTTTGGCTCACACGTGCCGGCGTGGGGGCAGCGCAGTACTTATTTACCTAGCGGAGGGGTAATGTGATGGGCTGAGGCCCAGGGTGGATCCTCGGTTGTACCTTGGTGGTACACCTCACAATACAGGCCGCGCGGCGGCGGACTATAAGTATCAACTACGCAAGACAATCAGACGCTCTATTGTCTTGTGCCAGCCTTTTAGCTAAGTGGTCGGCGTGTGTAGTTGCATGCAAGGCCTGGTAGGCCCGCCCACTACAATTAGGAGGAGTAGAATAAGTGTATTAAACAACTAAGTGCCACAACAAAGTGGTCAATAACTACTTAAGAGGAATAAGACGATCTAGCCCGTATATATAGGCGCTAGCGCGATCGTCACGTGTTCAGCTTACCAGGATCACCTGCTCAACAGGGTGACCCGCATGTTGCGCATGTCAATACTCCAACATTATTTTAATAAGTATTTTAGCTTGTAGAGAATATATAATAAAAAAATTTACTGTAATTATTTTTAAGCACTATAATCTAGAGCTTTCTGTTTTGCCTAATTAGCATGTTAAACAGATCCTATACTATCCTTTAGTATAGTTAAGGTGCTCTCTCTTTTAGTTATCTTAAAATAACCTGCTTTGCGTGTTTTACTGCGCAGTGCTTACACTTAGCATATACTATGCTTTTTATCTTAACATTTTTAGCATTCTTTATTAAAGCTTAGAGTGCTTTAGGTTTAAGGTGTTCTAATCTCACGTGCTAAAGCTCTTTAGTTTATTTTTAAAAAAAAAGCTTTTTTGAAATTGCCTAGAGCGCTAATTACGTGTTTCGCTTATAATAGCAGGGTAAAAATTTCAAAGATTGTATTTAATAAAAGTAAAGTTGTGCTTTTTTTTAACACTGTGCTAATACAAAGCTGTTATTAAGCAGTCCTATTTAGAGCATTAAATCCTTTTTTAAGTGCTAGACTTTAGCTTAGTTTAGTTAAGCTTCTAAGACAATGTTTAAGTAGAAGCTTATAACTAGAGCTACTTTAGTAAGCACAAAGTCTTTAGTGTAAAGTCTTTTTACTCTTATAAAAGCGTTCTTTATTCTGCGCGTTTTATAGCTAGAAATTTTATATTAAGTAGTTCCTGCTTTAACAGTACATAAGAGTATAAATCTTTTATAAGTACTTAGCTCTATTAACATAATGTTGTTCTCTAGATAAAGGGCTGCTTTATTGTCTAGAATAGTACAATTTGTAGGCAGGTAAGTATTCAAATCTATAATAAAATATAAATTATTAATAGGCAGTAAAGTTGTAAGTATAAGTAGGTTAATAAGCATTACTTGAATGCTTTTTAGCTAGTTAGATTTGCTTAGTCCTTTAATCTAAGCTTGTTAGGCAGCTGTTTAGCTCTTCTTAGCTAGAGCTTTTCTAAACCTATTATAGTTTAGGTCCTTAAGAGCGTTTAGAATATTGCTCTTTAGCTTGTTTTTAATTAGAGATTTTCTAGTTAGTGCTCCCTATACTTTTTTACAAGTAGTAGCAGACTACTTATAGTTTAATCTGCAAAAGCATTTCTTTAAAGCAGAGTTTTTTACTTTTGTTTACTAGGGTCTTGTTTTTTTGCTTTTATAGTTGTAAATACTCTTCTTCTACTAACAGCCTGCGTTGCATGCTTGTAAATAAGCGCTAAGAAAATTTATATTGCCTACTTTAAGCTAGTCTAATCTTTGCTTAAAATAAGCACTTTTATAAGCTCTTGCTACATAGATTAGCCCTATTCTAGAGCAAGCCTCTAGCTTACTGCATCTAAGTAATTTTGTGTTGCTAGTGTACGTAAAATTTTATTAATACTGTATACTTTAGCGCTTTAGTGTAGATGCAGCTATTCCTGCTACTAATGCTTTACATTTAGACGTCCTTACTTTGCTTTTTATAAGTGTGCTCTGTACTAAGAGCGTATAAGGGTTTTAGTGTAATTATCTTCTAAAAAGAGCATATGTTTAAGATGCTTAATTAGCGCCTGCAGCGTTGTAACACCTAATGCTAATAGTAAGAGCATAGCAGGGGCAAGGAGCTTTAAGCTAACAGTTTAGTTAACCTAGTTCTAAAAGTAGTTAAGGCGTGCTTCTTTAGCAGTCTAATCTGCTAAGTCTACTCTATAGTCTGTAACTTTAAGTTTGTATAAGTTAAGCTTTATTTAGTCTGCATTTATAAGGGCAGTTAGTTAAACTAGTTCCTTTTTATATATTAATTTAGCAATAGCTTTGTCTAAGTCTACATTACTTTATAATCTTCTTACTTTAGCATTGAATTTAAACTGCATAAACTATTCGAGCTAATGCGCTTTTTTAGTAAGGGTAAAGTTGCCCTGTAGAATAGTATTTGTGTTGCTTATATTAAGCTTTAAGGTATACTCTTGAAGAGCAAAGTAACAAAAAAAATGAAAGTAGCTATACTTAATTGCGTGCCTTTTTGTTGTAAGCAGCAATACAGAACTGTATTAATATCTTAGCACGCTAGACTTATAACTGTAGCAGAAAAGAGCATAGAAATAAATAAGAGATAATTATTAATTCTACAACGCACTGCAAAAGTGCCGCTATATAAACACTACTTAATAAGTAGTGCTTACTATCTTATGTTAGCACAGATCACGTGCTCTTATGTTAGCTTAGCTTAGCTAAGTTATTCGTTGGTGGTAGCGTAGCATGTGGGGCAGTGCTCTGCGACAGCAGGCCTTTCTCACTGCTTAAAATAGTAGATAGATTACTTTTAAAGTCTTTAGTAGTTAGCTGCGTATTCTAATCCGCCCTTCTTTAAACAGGCGAGAAGTCTAAGTCCTCTTCTAGAATAACTAGCTTGCCTTTGTAAAGGATCTCTACAATCTTAATTGCTTAATCTTTTAGTAGCTCTTCCTCGCAATCTTTTTTGTAAAATTGACGATTATTAAAGGTTACATTACAAGTATTAATTACTAAATTTAGTGTTAGTACTTATATGTAGTATATATTAGAGGCTTAATAACTAACTAAATAACTAATATAGCCGCAAAGATTAACCTTGAATTTTTAACAATTGCGCCTAGCTGCCTTCTTCTTGTTTACAGGGTAGGCTTAGCAGCCGTAGGCATAGATTTTACTTTAGTCTAGGCGTAGATTAGCAGTCTAGTGTCTAATCTTAAGTAGTTAATAGTATTAGAAATAATTTCTAAACTATTCTTTAAGCACCTAGTAAGAGGATTAGTAGCTATAGATTTTAGTAAGGCTTATTCTATTTAGGTAAGCCGCCGCATTATTAATTACTAGCTGAAGCTTAGCTAGTAGATTAGCGCTTGTGCGCATTTTAATAGCCTTTGTAATTAGCTTTTGTCTAGCTCTTTCTGCTAAGCTGTTGGGCTTATAAGTATATAGCAGTGGCGATTTAAACACAATTTCTTTCTTTATAGCCTATTTCTTATATTTTAATTGCCCTCTCTAAGGCAGTGTAGCAGTATTATAATCCTAATAGATCTCTACAACCTTTTGCTAATATTTTCTCTTAATTCTTGTAGCAAAGCCTTTAAATACGAGCATAATATTGCTTAGTAACTTTAACTAGAAATTGTAATTGTACAGCTTGCCTAAGTAATTCACCTTAATAATTCGTGCCTATTTATTCAGTAGCTAACTAGTTAGGAACTTAAAAAGATTGTATAAGATTTTATAAAAAGGTTGTAGTAATCTTTCTTTTAGTTGTTGTAAAATTACTTGCGAGGCATAAGCTGTTGTATAGTAATTACATTCTAATAGCTTCTTGCCTATAATTTTAACATTCTGCGCTAAGCAGACTAAGGCCTAAATAGCCTGTTGTTCTAGGTGTCCTAATTGTTAATGCTACAAGTCTTTATTACTAGTGCGCAACTAAGGTTTCCTTAATTGCACTACAGCATTCACAAGCAGTTGTTAAGTAGTATAATAAGAAACTTGCTTATATACAACAAACAAAAAATTAAAATAACACTTAAAGTTAATTAAAACTACGTTCTTCTTAATTGTTCTTAATTATATAGTGTAATTATATCTTAAATACTAAAAGCCTGCCAGCTTAAGCTGTGCTTTTAATACAATATTAACGTGAAAGCCTAGTACAACCTTTACGTTAGTAAGCGAAAGATTAGCTGTTTTAAGGCTAGCCTTACTATGCAGGATGTTTTTAAGCAGCCTGTTTTTTGTTCTAGCAACTAAAATAGATTAAGTGCCTGCCTTAACAGTCTTGTCCTTAGTACATTTGCTAAAGGTGCCTAGTACTAAGTAATCTACTGTATTAACTAAGTAGACTGCTACTCTACTATCTATAATTGTACAAAGAGACAAAGTATAAAAAGTAAAAGCTGCGCTAAACACGTTTAGCCTAGTTTTCTTAATAAAGTCCCTTAAGTTAATTAGTGCTGAAACTTATAAGCTAAGTTAGAATCTACTTAACTTATTAGTAGCTAATCCGCTAGTGCTAGTCTTCTAGCCTTTCTTCTTAATTAAGGTGTGTAAGGTTGCCTATTTATTGCTGTTCTATTGCTTAATTATTTTTTTTCTTATTGTCTAACAGCCTAATTAATATACTGCTAGGAGGGCTTAATCTAGTAACTGCTGTTTAGAGTTAATAGCAGTTGCGCAGTGTCTAAAAGTGCTTGCTTACAGGCTCTTTACTAGCCTACAAGGGCAAAGGAGCAATTGCTTACTACTCTTATCCAACTATAAGTTGTTAGCGTTTATAGATTATTAAGCTGTTCTTAATTTGAATTTAGGTTAAAACACTGCGTGTTCTTTTCTCTTTAAGATAGTAATTAACTAATCATGCAACAAAACACTAAAGATTTTCTTTATATAATTAAGAGTTAATTAAGCTCTACTAAGCGCTATTTTTTTATTGTAGTTTAACGTCATACCTCAGCCTGAAGGGCGATATAAGACGTGCGGGCCGAGGCCTGCAGGTATCTATGTAGTTTTTTCTTCAAATTATTTAAAAAAAGTGGTTTATCTAAATAGAGGTGAGGCTCTCAGCCTATTGTGTAGGGGTAGGAGGGGGGGGAGAAGGGGAGAGAGAGTAATGGGTGTATATAGCTTGGTCGCCTAAGGTAGGCGTTTGCATCTAGTTGTCGGAGTTTCCTTTGTACCAGACCTGTGTACCAACCCTTGTTTCCTGAATAAAAGCTATAGTAGCCTTAATACCTGCTTCTGTTTAAAAGAGATACTGTAGAAAGATTAGCTCTGCACAGGAGTTTCAAAGTATAGCTCTACTATCCTTGTATAGTTAGCATCTAAGGATTATATAAGCTGTGTCTTGTGTAGCTCTAAAATTGCATAGGCAGGTTTTAGATTCTACTTTTCCTCTCTTGAATAGATAGCTCTTTAGGTAGCTATGACCTAGTTTTAATTAAAAGAAAGAGCTAGATATATCTTGCCTAGTAGGAGGGATAGGTATCTGTTTTCTTGTTTTCTATATTAAGGTTGCTAAGTAGGTGCTTAGGTTCTTGCTAGTAGCTTTCTTCCTGTAATTGTCCAGGAGGCTTAACTAGTTAACATTTGCTAGTGTACGTGTGTTGGAGTGTATGAAAACATACTACTACGAGGGCATGAGATCACTAGTGGTTAGGTCATGCGAGAACGAGGGTAGTAAGATAAAGATCTTATTATAGGTTGTATCTAGAAGAGAAGTACAGGAGCTGAGTTGTGAGGTTTTTTCTTAGATGCCCCCCTCTCGCCCGTTTTAATCCCCAAAACGAGCTATATACCTTTAGATTAGGTGGTTAAGCACTAACCTAGTGAGCAGCAGGGTATCACCCTGTGCACTAGCATATACCTCCCCTTCCTGCGAGCTTGGCCCTATTAAGCGACCTACTTAGCAGAAAGAAAAACAGCAAAGCAAAGGAAATAAAACAAAGAAAATAAAAGAAATATAAGTTAATTACTTTATATCTACCCTAGACAGCTTCCTTTACTTCTTTAAACGTTCACTTTAGCGAGGTTCTTAAGTAGTAGTTACAGCACATAGTCTCAGCGCAGGTGCAGTAGTAGGAGCAGGGACAGGAGTAGCAGGCGCTTAAGATTCTAATATTAATTAAAGATAACTATAATAAGGCTGCCTTATTAGAGTTGTTAGCACTAAGACGTTATCTAAGATAATAGTACTTAATTAAGAACAAACGCTAGAAAAGCGTTACGTAAAAAAGAGCATTACAGGATCTTTGCTCTTCTAAAAAACTTAGCACTTATTAGCCTTTAGGCTAAGTTCCTCTTAAAGATATTATAGAGAATTAGCTTAAGAGAAATTAATATTCTACTTATCTTAGTTCTTTGTTGTATAAAGAGTGTTCTGTCTAAGGTTAGTAAAGTATAAATAGTCTAGGAATTCTTAAATAGAATTAGTATAAAAAGCGTTCTTCTCTAACTCTTATATCATAAGCTATAAATTAATAATTTGTTGCAGTATATACTTGCAATATTTCTTAATATAGTTGTTAATTTACTTCTTATTAGCATTCTATAGCATATTGTTTAGCTCCTAATAAACAAGAAGATTGTCCTACTTAGCCTGTCTACTAAGGGCCTTCTAGATCTAAGACCTATACTTAATATAAATATTAGTAGAGAATAGCTAATAAATTCTCTTAGACATATTAGGATAGCCTAAGAGAGTATAGGGAGCTGTAGTAAAGTTATAATAAGCTTTACAAATTTCTTTATAAGTTCTTATAGTAGGCACCTTTATTACTCTATTACAGACTATAATAAACTAAGGAAGAATAGTGCAGCAGTTGCGAGTAGTTAGGCTAGTAGATCTATAAGGTAGTAAAGACAATAAAATTTAAACTTGCCTTTCTATACAAATTTGCTTTATTTAGTAAGTATTAAGAGCTAGTTTCTATACGTTCTCTAGCTAGTCTAACTTGTCTTCTTATTCTTTAATAAGACTATTTAATAATTTAATGCCTGCGTTTATACGCTACCTTAAGTACTCTAGCACATAGTTATAAAAGCCTAGAAGTATCTCTATATAGTTATTCTTATCTTTATTATTAAATAATACGCTGCCCTAGATTATATCTGCACTAAGGCCTTTAGTTATTGCTTACTTAAGGTTAAAGTTAATGTGCTTAAAGTAAGTTTAATTACCCTTCTTAGCGTATTTAGCGTAGTAAAAGTAGAAAATTAAAGTATATTTCTTACAGAGTATAGTATATTATAACTAGTATCCTAAATTAGTGTGTACAGCTTATTAGATAAGTAAGTAGTATATGTTACGTAGCTATCTAAGGTTTAGCTTTCTATCTATACATTATAGATAAAAGCGGTACATCTTAAAAGTTTTCATAATAATATCCTTAACCTAACTATCCTTAAACAGCTAAGTGTAGGTGTTAGTAATAATACTTCTAGTGCGTTAGAATTCCTTAGCTTGTAGTTAAAATTTTATAGTATCAATAACCTTGTCCTAAGTAGGGAGTAAGTAAAGATCAAGTCTAGAGAGTTAATATTAGTAGCTTAGTAGGTCCTTATTCTGCTTTACTAAGCAATACTTACTTGTAAAAAGCTTTAAAATAACTAGATTAGATTAGAATTCTTACTAGCAGCTCTGTTCTATATATAGTAAGAGTAGATACTTGTTAAGTATATTAGACAGCATAGCCCTCTTAAATAAACCTATAACACTTACAGTAGTGCGCTTATAAATAAAGTATACTTACTTATATAATAAGATATTAGAGCTAGGCTATTGTCTAATATTAACCTTGTAGTACTACTCCTTAATAACTTTAATACAGTCTAGATTAGTAATTAGCTTCTTTGCGTAGGCTCGCTTAAGTAGCTTAAAGAAAGCTAAGGTAGAATTCTTGTAATAATACTCTACCTAAAGGATCTCCTGTTCTTAATTAAGAGTATCTAGCTCCTTATCTACATAGAAAGTGTTATTAAAGTTAGTATCTAATTAAGTAGCTGCCTGTTAGTAGGCTAGTGTTGCTTTTAGAGCACAAGAGCTTAGTAGAGGCAGTAGTATAGAGACTTATTAGCTACTAGCGTTAGTCCTAACTTATTCTGCCTAGATGTTAGTAGCGTTACGCCTCTATTATACTATAGTTATTTTATTCTAAAACTTATACAACTTAATTGCTAAGTATTAGTTAGGTCCTTAACTAGCTAACATTCCTGTAAATTACCTTAGATTCTTAGTTATAACTAACAGACTATAAGTCTTTAGAGAGCAAGTCTTAGATGTTATAAGATCTTTATAGCAATTAATAGCTTAAGCCTTATTTAGGGTTCTTCCTAGCTCTATAGTTATAGAGATAACTATACTATATATTAGATATGTCTTTACACTAAGCAGCCTGTACTTATTACTTAAAACATTTTGTGCAGAATAAACTAAACTAGTTTTAAAGTCCTTAGCTTTAGCTATAAGTTAAGAAACCTTTTACTAGAATATATAAAGAGGATTAGGCTTACCTTGCTTATCCTTTGCCTTAGCATTAGGCTATAGCTTCTATAAATTAAACTTAATATCTTTTTTCTAGACTTACAGCTTAGCGCAAATATTTCAAAGCTCCTTTACTTCTTACTTATTAATATTTAGGTAAGGTGCTTAGTTGTAAAAGTTGTTCTAATTAATAAAAGCATAGATGTCCTTATATAGCAGTTTTACTATTACTTAGTTAGCTATTAATATATATTATTCTTTACTTTAGTTCTTAGAGTTAATGTAGTGTACTGCTGTAATATTAAAGAACTAAGTAGTATTCTTAAGATCTATACGCCTTAACGCAAAGGCTATATTAGTTAATCTTTAGTAACTAAGTAGCGTGCAAGGTATGTAGATGCTAATATATTCTTAGATAAATCCTAGAGCTAGCTTCTTTACTATTACAATAGCTCTACCTAGTTCTTTAGCCCTCTTATCCCGCGTTAAGGATACTGCGCTAATAATAAGATAGTGTTTCTAGAAACCTTTAATACTACTATATTTGTCTATAAGCCTAGGGAGCTAAGCACAAAGGTTACTTACTCCTAAGACAACCTTAAGGATTAAGTTAAATTAGTAGGAGGCGTTATTAAACTAACAACCTATAATAATATATTATTGTCTTAGAGCGTTTAAAAGGATCTTGTCTACTAAGTTCTAGATATTAATAACTCTAATGTTATTGCTAAGCTTTGCAAGCTCTAGTACCCTGTCTTAATATTATACAACTTTAGAGATTTAGTCTACAACGTAGTCTTTTTTCTTAGTAATAACTTTAAAGTTGTTAAAAACCCTTAATAGTCCTAGTGTTTGTAGTAGTTGCTACTATAGCTACTTGCCCTAGGCCTTGTCTAACAGCGCTAAAAGCATTATTTAAGTAGGTTAGCTAATGTAAGTTAAATGTTGTCTTTAGCTATTACTAGTTTAAGAGGGGAGGGAGATATTATTATTATTATTGTCTTAGAAGGTAACTATCTTAATAAAAGGTAGTAAAGTTTGTGTAGTAGGAGAGTTAGATAGTTAGCAAGGTTGTAGTTCTAGTTTATGCGTAGTAGCAGTATCCTGCCGGCTAGCAGGTAGAGGCAAACAAGGTCTAAATTGCGCTAAAATAAGCAGGTTTTGCAATTGCAATAGTTGTTGTAATTAGCTATTGCTTTAAAAGTGCGTGAAATTAAGTATAGTATTAGTATAGCAGTAAGCACCTAGAATTAGTAGGATAGGTAGCTTATACCTAAATTTTACATAGGAAATTAGTAAACAAGTAGCTAAAGGTAACCCTCCATTTCCTAAAACTATAGGCCGTCCTATAGCCTATTAGTTGTCTAATGTAAAGGTATCTAAGTTAGAGTCTAAGCTTTTAAAGTCTTATTTATATGCACAACGCTTTTCTTCTGTAAAACGTTTAGTAATAACAACTTAAGGACAAAGCTTATTACTTATTATAGGAGGTAAAGGTAGTTATAGTTCCTTATGTAGCTTAGGCAAGTCTAGCGAGATAGGAATGTCTACTATAGGGCTAGTTTATTCCTAATAATTAAGATCTTATAACTTTATGTTTCCTTAATCTTCCTTAATAATATCCTGTACAAGTCTTTATCTAAACAGCTTTAATTGCTATCTATATGTTGTGTAAGGGAAGCGTGTACTATTAAGGTCCTTAAGATAATAGGTTCCTCTATTAAGTCTAGCTTTATAAATATAGTATAAGCCTAACTATCTTATATTTAGCTTGCAGTCTCGCGACATATTAATTTCCTAAACAGAGTTCTAGAGAAGAAATAAGTCTCCTAGCTTTATATCCTTATATTATATTTCCTTAGTGTTATCCTAGTATTCCTTTTTAGCAGCTCTTATCTAGTTAGTACAGGCAATAGTATCCTTTGTAAACTAATTTTTAAGATCTAGCTATATTGCTTAGATTATAAGTAGCTATATACAGTCCTTTACTTCCCTAAATAGAAGCTTTTACTATATAGGTAGCGCGAGTTTAATAGGAAGCACTAGGTTCTACTCTATAACTAACTAGTATAGTAAGTAACCTGTCTATTCCTGTATTAAGATCCTGTCTATAAAGAGAACTATTAGCAAGTTCTTAACTTAAGATCCTAGTAGCTTTATAAGGGCGTTTATAATAAGCTTATGCCCTCTTTTAATTTTTTCTATAGCTTAAGGGTTATGTCCTAAAGACTAGACTTAGTTAATCCTATATATATTTAATAGATGTAATACTACTTTAGCAAAATTAGGCCCTCTATTAACTATAAGTTTACGCGCTGTGCTCTATTAATATATAATATCCTTATATACGAACTCCGCAATGGTTTTTAACTAGTTGTTTAATAGAGCTTTTGCTTTAGGCTAGCTACTAAGGTAGTCTCTTGTAATAACTAAAAACTTCTTCCTAAAACACTAAGGCATATATACTACATTAATTATAATATTCTCCTAAATAGCAAAACTGTAGGTGTTAGTAAGTATATTAACTTTCCTCTTAGAGGATTGTAGTTAATAGTCTAGATAAGTTACTAGCTTTTGCTGCACGTGCTTGTACATTCCTTTCTACTAGTATTGCTAAGTAAGTATAGAGTACACTGCGTTAACTCTTTTATATTTAATCTAAGTGTGTACGTTCTATACTATAGCTGTTTTTAGGTTAGTATTATCTACAACCCTCTAGATTATAATATTCCTAGACGTTTTTCTAAAGAGTATCCTGTCTTGTACAAAGAAGTTTAAAGCCTACTTCTTTTATACTTGTAGTTCTTGTAGTTCTATATCCCTAAAAGTCTTAAAGTTAACTAAAAATTAAGTGTATTATTCTAACTCTGTTAAGAATTCCTAACAGAGTATCCTTGCCTATCCTACTAGTATTAGTGTATTTATATTTTTAATTATATAATTAATAAACTCCTCTAAATCCTTCTTAGGTTCTAGAAGTAGTTCCTAATTATTAGGTTTTAGATACTTTAATAGTGCATCTGTAACTATATTCTTCTATCCTAGTATATGCTTAATGTTAAAGTCCTATAAAAAAATTGTTAATATCTACTTATTTATAACAGATCCTAGATTGTTAGTAGATAAGTAATTTAGTTAAGCAATAAGAGTTGCCACGTTAGTTTTTATAGTAAAGTAAATATTATAGAGGTAGGTATAAAACTTCTTAAGAGCCTATAGTATAGCCTTGTATTCTAACTTAGTAAAGTGCTATTGCCTTTCTTGCGCTAACTATAGTATGCTTTAAAACCGCACTAGGTGTCGCTTATTATCCTTCTTAAGTTGTTTAATATATGCTTCTGCCCCGTCTTAACTTATATTAGTTATTAGGAATATCTTATAATTCTTAGTATCAGTGTAGTTAAGGTTTGTAAGTGCAGGTATATTATATATAGCCTATTTTAGCTTGTACATTACTATGTCTTGTATATCTCTTTATTTAAAAGGGATATTGTCTTGTAAGAGTGTAAACAAAGGTTTACTAATCTTAGTAAAGTCCTTTACTTATATATAGTAGTAGACGTATATGCCTATAAAGAATTATACCTCTCTTTTATTTTTGCATAGTAGCTAGTTTATAATCTTCTTAACGTTTTTCTAGTTAGGATAACGTTCTTATAGGCTAACCTTATAGCCTACAACCTTAAGTCTTTCTATAAAAAAATAATACTTCTTTTCTAACATAGTACCTTTAGCTTGTTTAATATTAGTTAGTACCTTATCTAGTTGCAAGATATGCTTAAGAATATAATAATAAACACCTAGTATTAATTCTTCTCTGCTATAATTAGTTTTTAGCCCTCTATATGTGATGTTATTAATAAAGGGCATAGTATTAGGCTATTAGTCTCTTAGAATCTTTATTATTACACGTTAAAATGCTGCTACAGAGTTAGTAGCACCTATAACTATTATACATAATTATATAAGCCTAACTAGTGTTTAAAACGCTGTTATGTCTCTACTTTCTAGATATAGTATAATTTAGTTATATCTTAAAAATAAGTCTATAAGCGAGATAATCTTATATTCTATAAACCTTTTAGAAAACTTGTCTACTATTAGTAGTAGGTTTATATCTTATATAGTAACTGCATTTATTTGCTTTGTATTACTAATTTATTAAACGCCTTTGTCCTTCTTAGGTACTAGGTGCTATAAGTTGTAATATTAACTATTACACCTTTCCTATGTTCCTTAATTTAGGCAGACGTTAACTATATCTACTACTTGTAGCTCTAAAGCTTTTAGGATAGTAAAACTTTATACTTATTAAGCTTTAGATAATATTATTTGTATCTTGTATAGTAGACATATATTAGGGTAAATCCTTCTTAATTCCTTAAATTACTAGGAAAGCGCTCTTTCTCTGTTAAGAAGCATATGTATAAATATCTTTTTTTCTAATAGCTATAGGTAGTCTATAGTATATAGCTTATTAAGTTGTTTTTTAGTAAGCCTTATCTTTTGTAAAAAAGTAGCATATCTTAGTTTATATAGATAATTGCACAGCCCCTTATTAGGATTATAAATACTTATTCTAAGGTGTTACTGTTTTTCTGCCTTTTTTTTCTAGTCTTCTTATCTAAATTCTATAAGCATCTCCTACTATAAGATATTAATAGGTTAAACTTTCTTATTTACTGTCTTGTATAGTGTGTAAAGATTATTATGTTGTTAGGCATATTTAAGTAGCCTTTCTTACATCTATTAACAATTAAGCTTATATATAATTAAAAATTTACTAAGTTTACAGTTTCTTATAAGGTCTTTAGACTATCTAGCTACGTGCGTAAATACTTAGTTTATCTAAATTATTTAATCTTTCTTGCTGCCCTTTATATATAGTATATTAAAGTTGCTAAATCTAACTACTAGATTAGACTATGTAGCTTTCTATATATATTTTACTATAGCTGTTTATAGTTTGTTGCCTAATCTATTAGTAATTACATGTAACTATATATTACCTATTATTATTTCTTCTTCTAAGTTATTATTAGAGGCTTTATTTTTAATTGTCTGTGCAAAGTAATTTAAAGATAAGTTAGACGCTATAAAGACTGCGTTTCTTGTACTATCTTTAGATAAGACTTAGCATAAAACTCGCCTAAACGTATTATACTAAATTAATATTCTAGCGCTTGTACACTAAGGTCTTCCTAGAATTATAAATCTAGTAATATTAGTAACAATCCTAAACGTAGTCCTAATAGTAACTGTCTATAATTATATAAGTATATTAAATGTAGTCCTAATAAAAGAGTTGTGCGTGCTATTAGCTAAAGTAATGCTAAAAGAAGGCTGCCCTAGCTAGTGCTTTATTATTTTATACAGTATCTTTAATGCTTGCGCAGCACTTAGTCTTAAAATATTTATTTATGCCCTAGTGTTAATCAAGCACTTTAGAAAGCTACTATTTGTAGTAACCTAGTATTCTAGAAAGTTAGTTTAAGGAAATGCCTACCTATTTCTACGCTAAACTCCTTAGACATCTTTTGTAGGTATATTATTTAACTTATCTATTTAAGAATCTCTTCTTCTGCTTACCTTATAGCATGTTTATATATTAGATGCTTCGGCCTTTTGAGACAACCTTTTAATGTGACCACACATTTTGTAGACACCTTTTTAGTAAAAAAAAGATTTATTGCTAACAACAGGTATCAGGGCTCATGCCCCCTTATTTAGCATTGCCGGCACGCAATTAGTGTGTCGCATGTTTAGACAGAAACGAAAATGCGCGATATCCCTCTAACTAACCCTCTTAACTAATAACTATTTACTAATAACTATTTACTAATAACTATTTACTGCTAACCGCAACTTCTGTTGTCTCTATTACTATCCTAGCGGTGTTGCAGTTGCGGCGTTTCTGGCGCCTATACTTAGATATAAACATACGACAACAGTATTACTATCTAAGCACAGCTCTCCTATCCCTAGAGGCGACTTACAAAATCCTCCTGCTTGTTAGTTTATCTTAGCTACTTAATAGCTGTTTTAACACGCTCTTACTCCTTATAAAGCTACTATAAGGTCTCTCTACTAAGGTTGCATTTGCGCAGGAGGAGATTTATAAGATCACACACTATTACTACACCTAGACTATTAACATGCGCAACGTATTTAATAGACTTGCCGCTAAATAAGCCTTTTACAACCTCTATTGTAACCTTAACATCTATAATACTAGACGCATTAATAAGGTGTTAATAAATAATAGAATTTAACCTCTGCGTCTACCTAATTACTATAAGAGCTACCGCCAACAGCTCCTCTTTGACTGACTAGGGAGGCCGCTTAACGAAGGTGAACGCGGGCTTTGTAATCTACTACTATAGCTTCTCGTATAGTAACCTAGTAAGGTCTAACTTTACTTAATGTGAGCTATTAGTCTTTGTGTCGAATAGGGAGAAGAATAGTCTGAGCATTGTATCGTTCGTATGCGGTACCGTGTGGTGTGGGAAATCCTAAAGGTGAGAAGCAGCAGGCAGGGAGTGTCCTTACCCTCCTCCACCTCTACCTCCTCCACCTCCATCGCAATCTTGTTGCCAGGCATAGGCTGGCAATCGCCGTTAAACACGTTTCAATTGGTATCGTTTTTTGGTACCTTCAGCAATTTTTTTGACCCTAATTTCGCTCAGTGGTCTGAGCTTTTCTGCTCCGAGCGCTTAGCGCGTGGACCTCATCCACTCACCGTTCGAATTTCGTTAACTACACACAATCTTTTTTTGACTTTTGCGACTAATTAGTAGAGGGCAGCTGCTTTTCACTTTTTTGGAAAACCCATTTTGACTACAACAACAACTACCACCTTTGATACCCTAAAAATAAATATATTAGATTAATACAAATTTATTGCATTACAATGCGCGCTCTTAGCAGGTAGTAAATTTAGTAAAATTCTATAGGTAGGGCCTGTGCGCTTGTTCAGCTAATTAGAGGCTAGAATAGATCCTAGGTATAATTTAGCGCACCTAGTATCTGTTAGCTTAGCGTTTTTTACACACGTTATAACATTAAGTATACTTAAACTATCTATAGTACTAACACTATTATTAAGAAAATTACGCAGCTGTTTTTAAATGCTAGCTTGCCTTATAAGGTTTAATACTATAACTCCTTATACTTCTTGTCTAAGTAGAGTAGTTGTGATATAGTTTAGCTGTCCTTATATTATTTCTTTAAGTTCTAAATTAGGAAGAGCGTTAATAAACTTTACAGCCTTCTTCTTTCTTCCTTGCTATAAGTGCTTTAGATCTACTAACATGTTGTTATCTTAATAAGCTAATTAAGGTAGTTTAATAACTAAAAATAGCGTATTATAAGGCTAACTTATAAAAGGTATATTACTTTATATTTCTTCCTATAGATACTATATATCTGTAGGCTGCAAGTTAAGAATAGGATAGTTACCTTATATTATTTAATTGCTTTCTTGTATACTTAAATCCTTGCTTAGCCTTCCTTGCTTCTTTACTCCTCTCTCCTAGATACAATTAATATTCTAGTAGAAGGCAAGACTTTTGCCTTTTAAGCGCGTAGTAGCATTTAACTTAGAAATACTATATAAAGCATTTTCTTTACCTTTGAGTATAATATTAGCTGTATCTATATTATTAAGCTTTTTAACGTATTCTTTAGTAGAAGGAGTGTATAGTTGTTTCTAGAATTACTAGAACTACTAAAGGACGTTACTATAGTAGCCTTAGCTTATTAAACTAGTTACTATATTTATAAAATTAGAGTTTTTCCCCTTAAACTTTAAACCTAGTTAAGAGTCTTCTTTAGTAAACTTCTCTAGTAGTATACTAGAGGCTAGTTAATTAAGCATGTTATTAGTAACGTTATAGAACTCTTATATCTTTGCCTTTAACTATAGCAAGACTTAGTTTAATAATAGTTGCTTTAGAATTTCTTCTAAATGCTTATATAGTAGACTAAAGTAGTATATTCTTTTCTTGCTAGAAATGTCCTAGTTAAAACTAATCTTCTTTATCTACTTTAGGGCGTAGTATTATTTACACTTTTTAAGCATGTGTCTTACTATATTATATATATAGTAGAGAGGGTGTATCTTTATATTACTTATATATGCTGTACTTATCTTGTTAGATAACCTCTTTAATGCCTTAGTAATAAAAGAACTATTATTTCTCTTACTAAGGAATTCTACATTAGTTACTTATGTAATAAAGTACGTATAGTTAAAGGGTTTCTCTAAAAGTCTTTTAGTTGTAAGATAAGCTATAAGCATATTAATAGTTAATAGTCTAAGCTTTAAGTTACCTAAAGACTTAATAAGGTCCTTAACCTCTAAGTTAATATTTACTAGCGTACTTGTCTTCTTATATACTTTGCTAATCTTAATCCCTGCTTCCCTTACATTCTTTAGGGTAAAGGTTACTTGCTAGTTAAATAGCATAATCTAGCGTATCTTAGTATTAGTGCCTCCTTGCTCTAGCTAATAAATCTTATTTAGGCTAGTTATCTTCTTATAGTAGGATTTTAGAAAAGAATAGATCTCTTCTAGTTTATACGTATCCTAATTATCTCTATTTAGGGTAAAATGTATATAGTATATAAATGCCTCTTTATTAGTTTGTAGTAGGCCTTAGAAGAAGAGAATACTTTCCTCTTCTTAAGGGATTTGCCTGTTCTTAATATATACATTAGCAACAGAAGTAAAATATATATAGTACTTTTATAGACTAGGCTAGTTTTATACGCATTTATAGATATAAGCTTAAAAGTATAAGCGTTTACTTATCTTAATAGCTATATTCTTATCTTTTTACTATTCCTTTATATGTGTTTATAACTTAGACTAATCCTTCTTAGTATATCTAAGTAAGCGCTTTAAGATATAAGAGAGAGATTAATTTTTATTAGAAAAGTAGTTTAGTAGAATAGAGACCCTTATAGTATTATAAATACCTCTATTATTAGCTTGTTAGTTAAAGTCCTCTAGGAATTCTATAACATCTTTCTTAGTAAAAACTAATATACTATATTTTAGTTAAATTATAGTTAACACTAATTTATGCGTAGGAGTAGCTATAGTGTTAATAATAGAGCTTAATAAGGTTAATAGTAAATTAGGGATAGTAGTAGTAAGTCTAGATAGAGGAAGCGTTGCGCCTTCCTGCCCTTAACTTGTCTTCTAATCCCTTTTTAACATCTAAAGTATAGTAGGACTTATATAAGTTTTTTATATAGATAGTTAATAAGTGTTAGTAAAGAAATAGACAAGGTATAGTCTTTAGAAGAAAGAATATCTCTTTTTAAGTCTTTCTGGTGTTTGTTTTTTTAGGTGTAGGTGTATTAATCTTTACCTCTTAAGTACTTCTTATTTTGCAAGGTAGGCTTAAATTTATACTTAAAGCTAGTACTTATATATAATCTTTTAGTGCTATCTCTATTTTACTAGATAGCACTTCTACTTAGTATTTCTTTACGTATGTATTACTGTCTCTATTTTGCTAGATAGGTTGTTAACTCCATTTTGCTAGGTAGACTTTAAATTAGCGTTTAGAACATATATAAGACTACCTCTATTTTGCTAGATAGTTTGCTGCCTCTATTTTGCTAGATAGGTTGTTAACTCCATTTTGCTAGGTAGACTTTAAATTAGCGTTTAGAACATATATAAGACTACCTCTATTTTGCTAGATAGTTTGCTGCCTCTATTTTGCTAGATAGACTTCAAATTAGCATTTAATAACACATTCTATTTTTATTAGTAGATTTTATTTTTCTTTATTATTGCTGTTAGTGTTAACTTAAGTAACATCGTCCTTAACGTAGTTTATAATAGGGGATAGTACTAACCCCCTAAAAGTAAGTCTAGTAATAACCCTAAGGATTTTGTACTTACGTAAGATTGTTATATTATTCTTGTAATAATTATGTACTAGTTCCTTTGTGCACTAAGTAGTAGAGTATGTCTCTATAGGCTTCGCTATTTATACGTGTGTTAGAGTGTATGAAGACATACTACTACAAGGGCATAAGATCACTAGTGGTTAGGTTATGCGAGAACAAGGGTGGTAAGATAAAGATCTTATTATAGGTTGTATCTAGAAGAGAAGTACAGGAGCTGAGTTGTGAGGTTTTTTCTTAGATGCCCCCCTCTCGCCCGTTTCGATCCCCGAAACGAGCTATATACCTTTAGATTAGGTGGTTGAGCACTGACCTAGTGAGCAGCAGGGTATCACCCTGTGCACCGGCACACTAGTTGTTTAATTTAAGAACTAACAACTGCTAGGCTTGTTCTGTTTGTTTAGGAGTTTATTTCTATAGCCTCTTTTGCTAGAGAGTCTGCTTGTTTGTTTCTTAGTATATCTTAGTGTCCTAGGATCTATTGTAGCGTAAGAGTAATGCCTTTTTCTTTAAGTTAAGTAGCTACCTTAATACACCTAATTTGCTACTCTTGTCTAGAGTTGTTTAAGGTATCTTTTAATTAGAACAGCGCGGCCTAATTATCTGCGTATATATTAACGTTTTGACAGTTAGATAATAGGCTAACTGCTTTCTCTAGCTCTAAGGTAATACCTTCTAGTTTTCTGTTGTAAACTAGCTAGTTATTTCCTATATTTGCTTGCATTTCTTTAAAAAGAGTAGCTCTTTTGTAAAAGGCAACGCCTACGCTAATTCCTCTGCCGTCCTTTATAGCTAATGCATCTAAGTATATTAATAAGAAGTTGTTGTTTACTAGTAGTTTCTTATAGTTTTCAGTTTTAATGTCTTTTAGCTTGTTTAATATATAGACCTTGTAGAGAGTTCTAGCGTTCTATAAGGTAAAGGCGTAGTGTTGTAATTCCTCTGTATTGTCTAAGAGGGTTAAGATAATAGACTTTTAAATTTAATTAAGTTACTCTTTTCTGTTGTTGTTAATAGCAGCTCTTAGAGGGTGATTTAGATCTAGTAAATTAAATCTAAAGGCGTATCTTCTTATAGCGTTATCTAGCCTAACTCTAGGTATAAATAGAGCGGCTTCTACTTTACTAGACATTGCAGGGGAGGATCTGAAAGTACCTAGAATTTTCCTTTAGGCCTGGTTTTGTAGTTTTTGCCTACTGTTAATAACGTGTTGTTAGCCTTTCTAAAATAGCTAACATCTGTAATTAGCTACGCTAGTAATACACGCTAGGTATAATTATCTTATTGCCCTTAGTAAGAAGCCTTTATTAATGTTAGCTAGCCTGCTTAGGCAGGAAAACGCATAGTTTGCTTATTATATCCTTATGTAGCAGTAGTCTCTAAACTCAAGGGTATTGTTAAAGAAGATGCCTAGCTATCTAACTAGTCCTTTTAGCTAAAAGGTCTACTAAGTAAGTAGCGTAAGAGGTCTGTTTGTATCTTTCCTAGATCTTGTCTAATTTGCTAATTCTGTTTTTAAGCTATTAAACTTAATAGCTAACTTCTTTGCTTAAATAAAGAGGTTAGCTAACTCCTGTTTAAGTAATTGAATGTTTTTCCTAATAAATATTGTTGGTATTAAGATCTAAAGGTTGTCTATATAAAATAAAGACTATATGTTGTCGTTTAATATAATTAACTAGAATAGCGGTTTCGTGTAAATTAGAAAAAGAATAGGCGAGGCTAGGCTCACTTAAAGTGTACTAGTATTAACCTTCTATAGTTCTTCTGTTTGCCTATTAAAAGATAGCTCTAGGAGCCTCTCTGTGAGGAAGGAGTTTGTCTACAATAAGAGGCAGTGTTATGGGCTGAGGCCCAGGGTGGATCCTCGGTTGTACCTCGGTGGTACACCTCACATTACAGGCCGCGCGGCGGCGGACTATAAGTATCAACTACGCAAGACAATCAGACGCTCTATTGTCTTGTGCCAGCCTTTTGGCTGAGTGGTCGGCGTGTGTAGTTGCATGCAAGGCCTGGTAGGCCTGCCCACTACAGGCAGGTAGGTAGCTGTTAGTTGCTTATATTTTCTAGAAGCTTGTTCTTAGTTAAATAGTTAAACGCGCCTTTAATGTCTAACAAGGCTGTTAAGGTAACTCTATTCTTCTTTCTCTATTGTTAAATATTGTTGTAGAAAAGGAGTACAGCTTTAATAGCTAATTTCTTAAGCTTACCTTCTATTTGTGTAAAGTGTAGTAGGCTAGTTGTTTTAGCTAAGATACCTAATCGTTTTAAGTAGAGTCTTTCTAGTGCCTTCTCTAGACAGCATAAGAGGGTGATAACTCTGTATGCTTTTAGAATTAAGTAGTCTAGCTTGTTTAGCTTTCTAAGAATAACATCTTTTGCTTTTTACTAGCATCTTAGTTAGTATCTTAAGTTAAACAACGCTAAATAGACTTTAAAAACATGCTAAGTTAGTATCTGTATGCCTTTAAGAAAACTTCTTAGCTAATTCTGTTTAGTTCTAGTAAAGTAGCTTTTATTTTCTTACAGGCTGTGTTAAGCTCCTCTTTAGATAAAATTAGCTACTTCTATTTGTAGTTTCCTTAGTAGTTATTAAAAAATAAGGTAGGTGTAGAAGGAGGTAGTAGAAATAACTCTTCTTTAAAGCTTTAACACTTTTCTCTAAAAGAGACTCTGCCTTTAATAGTAGGGATTCTTATTAATAGGTTATTTTTTGTGTAGGCTATTGCTTTAAATATCTCTTTAGGCAATTTGTTTTAGAGGAACTGTTCCTAGTAGTTAAGCTTAGCTTTCCTAATAGCCCTTAGGTATATGTTTTTAGCAAACAGGTAATCCTTTTTTTACAAGTATAGTGTGTTGTCTTCTTGTAAGGGTGCGTTAGATTAACCAAAGATGCAGGGAAAACAGTAATAAATTAAATAAAGAACTACAAAGGCTATCTAGCAAGTTTATCTACACCTCTATAAGGTCTGTGCTTAGTACTAAGAAAGAAGCAAAAGTAGCTACGTAGCAGCTGCTAACGTAGCTTAGAGAAATAGCGTAGAGCTAAGAGAAAAGTTTAGTAAGCTAGAAAAGCAGAAGAGCTAATATGCTAGGCTTATAAATGCTAGGTGCGCACAGACACCTAGGATCTGTAGGATAGCAAAACAAGGCTTTTTATTAAGTACTAAAGACGTTAGGGCTTTAGCCCTTTATAGTACGCCCCTTCTTAATAAAGGTCCTAGAGTTCCTCTAGTCCTATAGTGCTCTTGTATCTTCTAAGTTTAAAACTAGTTCCTAAGTTAGTTCTAGGTATCTTACTTATTTAACTAGGCATTCTTTTCTTCTTCTTATGCTTTTTTCTTGTAATAGACGCTCTACTAGGTACTCTTCTTTGCTGTCTACTTTAATTAGTAAAGGTTTATTGTCGTCTTGTAGTTAGCTTAGTAAAGGATCTAAGCAAGCTAGTTAGAGGTTGTTAATATTAAATACTAGATGTATTTTTCTAGGAGTATTTAGCTTAACAGTGTTTAGTCTAACAATCTTAAGTACTATATAATTTAAAGTCTTCTAATTAAGTTTTTAGCGTAGTCTCTTTGTCTTGTAGTAGTCTTTAAGCTTTAACTAAACTTTATTACCTATTCAAAGCTAAGGTAATTACTTTCTTCTCTTACTTACTTAGCGTTCTTATTCTTATTAAGATTCTGCTATTATAGCTTAAGCTAACTTAATACTTTGCTAGATTTTGTTAGCTATCTTTTCTACTTTCTAGTAGTCCTCCTGTATTCTCCTTCCTTAAGCTTGATTTTAAGGTCTATGTTTTACTACTATTTAAAGAGGATCTACCTTGTATCTATGTTGTAGAAAGAAAGGCGATATTCTAGTAATTGTGCTTGTCTTACTATAATCGCAATCTTAGCTATCCCTAGGTTGCTGTTCTAATTTGTTTAATCCTAATTATAGAAAGCTTGTAAGTAGGTTTATGCTGTAGAGTTTATTTATTCTATAGAGCTGTTAGTTTTAGAGTAATATCTAGAAGATAAATGATATTTAATCTCTAGTAGCTTGCAAAGTCTAGTCTAAAAGTAGCTTATAAACTATACACCTTAATTAAATATAATATAGTCTAGTAACTAGTAGTAGACTACTATAGAGTTAATTAACGCTTTAGCTACGCTTTTTATAGTAATGTCCTTAAGACTTATTAAAACTACGTCTTTGCTTAACCTATTAGTAACTACTATTAGGTTTGTGTAACCTTCGCTCTCTAGTAATCCTGTAATAAAGTTAATAAATATTTCTTTCTAAATACGCTTTAGAACTAGTAAAGGCTTTAATAATTCTTATTAGCTATCTCTTTATAGTTTTGTCCTTCTACATACTAAGTAGTTTCTAATATATTACCTTACTATTTAGCTAATAGAGGGCTAAAAGTACTCTCTTGCAACTGCTTAGTAAGTAAGGTTCCATCTTAGGTGCCCTAGGGCTCTAGAATAGTAGATTTTATAGATAATTCTAGTGCGCAAAGGTTTATTATTTAGTACTAATTTTTAACTATAGTAAAGCAGGTTTCTAGAATTATCTAATTAGTATTTAGAAATAGAAAGCTTACGGTCTAGCTTTGTTAGAAATTAGTATTCTTTCTTGCTAACTACTTTCTAGGCTAGCTAGTACGTGTTATTCTCTTCTTTAGCTTTGTTCTAAAGCTCTTCTAGATCTATCTATTCTTAAAGTACTATTGCAGGATAGCTATTGCAGCTAAAAGTTCTAAAGGTCTCCTCTTTTTCTTATTCTTTTATTTCTAGGGTTGTTGTAGTAGATAGTTTAAAGACTTGTAAGAACCTTTTAGAAATTTAAGAATTTAAACTGTTTACAGGCATATCTTGTTGTCTCTAGAATAAGGTATTAGCTTTAGAGTTATTAACTCTAGGCCTGTAGGCGATTTCTATATTAGGAAATTTACTAAGGAATTAGGCCTATCTTATATATCTTTTACTAAGCTGCCTAGGCTTTCTAAAATACTCTAGGTTTTTATAGTCTATTATAACTAGAAACTTCCTTAAAGAACATAGCATAGCATCCTACTTAGATAAGTAGTAAATAACTATAAGTAATTCCTTATTATATATCTTGTAGTTGCTTTAAGCGCTAGTTATCTTTTTTAAGTAGTACATTACTAGTTGTAATCTTCCTTAATTATTATATTGCGAAAGGACTCCTACTATAATGTAGCTAGAAGAATTAGTCTTTAAGATTGTTTCTCTGTAAAGATCCTATTAAGCTAGTATTAGTTTAGTAACAAACAGCTCCTTTAGCTTATTAAAAGCTTCTTGCTCTACCTTTCCTTATTAAAAGGAGACGTTTCTAGTAAGCTTTGTGAGCAGGGTAACTATACTAGAGTAGTTCTTAATAAAGTATTAATAAAAGTTTATAAATCTAAGAATAGCTTCGGCCTTTTAAGACAACCTTTTAATGTGACCACACATTTTGTAGACACCTTTTTAGTAAAAAAAAAGATTTATTGCTAACAACAGGTATTAGGGCTTATGCCCCCTTATTTGGCATTACTAGCACGCAATTAGTGTGTCGCATGTTTAGACAGAAATAAAGAAAAGCAAGACAAAGACGCGAATTGCCTCCTAACTTAACGCGCTCTATCCTGCCTATACTGCCTACTTATGTTAAGGCTTTACTTCTAGGTACTCTTAGACAAATTAAAGAAGCAGCACTATTATTGCCTTGCTTTCTAACCTATACATATAACAATAGAACGCCTACTTCTCCTTTCCTACCTTTTTCTTCTCTATCGCTATTCTAACGTTATGTAATAGCTAGCCTAACTAGTTAATAGTTTCTTTACTTAGCCTATGCACGATTAACAAGAAGAGAGGAATACTAAAGTAGAGCATTTTAAGTACTTTGCTAGTATTAGTAAACACTTTATAGATCTTGTATTCCCTCTATAACTAGCTAAGTTAAAGCTTAACATTCTTTTTGTATATAGAAATATCGCGGATTCTAAAGTTGTTTATAAGAAATATAATTATAAAGTCTTAAAGGGGCTAAGTTTGTAGATACTTAATAAACTTAGGTGTCTGCATAATTAGCTTAAGCTAGACTAGTTTAGGGGCTAAGTATACAATAAGAAAGCTTCCTATCTTTAGATAAGAGTTAAGGTTAAGGAGATACTTATTATAGAGGTTACACGCTATTGTAGCGTATTGTATACAAATTGTTTATATGCAGTGCTGTTTAAAAGGTAAGAAGCAGTAGGTAAGAAGCAGCAGCTTTATAAAGTATTGTAGTCTCCCGCTGCGGTACGTACGTGTCCTTTCCCTCCTCTATTGTATTATGTTGCAATCTTATTGCAATCCTACTGTAATCCTGTTGTTAGCTATAGGCTGGCAATCGCCGTTAGACACGTTTTAACTAGTGTCGTTTTTTAGTACCTTAGCAAATTTTTTAACCCTAATTATTGCTTAGTAGTCTGAGCTTTCCTCCTAGAACTTATCCACTTACTGTTTGAATTTTGTTAACTACACATAATCTTTTTTTGACTTTTGCGACTAATTAGTAGAGGGCAGCTGCTTTTCACTTTTTTGGAAAACCTATTTTGACTACAACAACAACCACCACCTTTGATACCTTAAAAATAAATAAATCTAAGAAAACTGTGTACTCTTTTAACATTTATTAGTGCGTCTTATTCTTAAATAGCTTTTACTTTCTTAGGGTCTATCTAAAGTCCCTTTCTAGCTTGAATAATAAATCCTAGGTACTTAGTGCTCTATACGTTAAATTCGCATTTTTTAATATCTAGAAGTAACTTAGCCTTACCTATTACTTCTAGAACCTTGTTTTTATTGCGTTAGTGTTCTTTAAGCATACTATTTATGTAAATTGATATATTATCTAAATAGGCTAAGTAGAAATTGTTAATGTACTTACGTAGTGTCTAGTTAATATATTATTAAAAGGTGCTAAGAGCGTTTGCTATGCTAAAAAGAGAAATTAGCTATTTGTATAATCTAAATCTTATTCTAAAAGTAGTCTTTTATTTATCTTCTACGTTAATCTTAATTTTGTAGAAGGCTGTAAAGACGTTAATCTTAGTAAACTATTCTACTTTAGTAATATTGTTAAGCGTCTCTTGAATTAACAGCAAAGAATAATAGTCTTTTTTCATAACAGTATTAAGAGCTTAGTAATTAACGTAGAACTATAATCCTCCTCTAGGTTTCTTAGTAAATAGAACTAGGGAAGAAGCTGTAGAGCTGCTAGCTCTAAGTTATTTTTTATTTAATAGAGATATAAGCTCCTTGCGTAGAACTAAAAGCTCTAGTTTACTTATTTATTTTTAAGGTATCAAAGGTGGTAGTTGTTGTTGTAGTTAAAATGGGTTTTCTAAAAAAAGTGAAAAGCAGCTGCCCTCTACTAATTAGTTGCAAAAGTTAAAAAAAGATTATGTGTAGTTAACAAAATTTAAATAGTGAGTAGATAAGGTCTACGCGCTAAGCGCTTAGAGTAGAAAAGCTTAGACTACTAAGCAAAATTAGGGTTAAAAAATTTGCTAAAGGTACTAAAAAACAACACTAATTAAAACGTGTTTAACAGCCATTGCTAGCCTATAGCTAGTAACAAGATTGCGATAGAAGTGGAGGAGGTAGAGGTAGAGAAGGGTAAGGACACGTACGTTACCGCAGCAGGAGCCTGCAATACTTTATAAAAGCTCCCTACCTACTGCTTCTTATCTTTAGGATTTCCTATACTACATAGTACTGCATATAAACAATATAATGCTTAGACTATTCTTCTCCCTATTTAACACGAAGACTAATAGCTTATAGTAAGTAAAGTTAGACCTTACTAGGTTACTATACAAGAAGCTATAGTAGTAGATCACGAAGCCCGCGTTCACCTTCGTTAAGCGGCCTCCCCGGTCGGTCGAAGAGGAGCTGTCGGCGGTAGCTCCTATGGTAATCAGGTAGACGCAGAGGTCGAATTCTGTCATTCCTAGTTTACTTATATTGTATAGAGGGCCCTAAAGAGGTTCTTTTTCCTTTCTTTTTTTGTCTTTTCATAACTTAATTTAGTAATTAACCTTAAGTCTACGTAAAGGAGGTAGTACAGAAGTAGTTTATAACTTAAAAATTTAAGCTATGTGTTAGTACGCCTTAGGAAATAATAACAAAACATTTACTTTCTTTTTAGGAGCTAAGGCCTTCTTAATATTCTTAAAAGAAGCTGTAAAAGTCTAAATTAACTTGTCCTTTTTTGCTTATCTAATATAAGATTAATAGGCTGTTGCGTTTATTTGCTTTAAGTTTTTACTCTCTAAAATAGGGCAGTCTTTAGTGCTTAGCAGGTTAATCTTTTATCTAGAAGAGTAGATGTAGATTAACTGTCTAGAAGGAGCAATAGTAACCTCTCTTCTATTTATCTAGGGCTTTCTAAGTATCAAATTGTATCTAGGGTGTGTAGGAGCAATATAGCCCTAGATAGTATTCTTATACTCTTTAATGTTAATCTCTAACTTAGCAACTTTATTAATAGTTCTAGGTTTTTCTGTAACTCCCTCTAATCTGTGTAGAGAAATAGAAATACACTTTAAACTATCGTTCCTAACAAGTTAAGGGCTAATAAGAGAGTATATAAGATTTCTTGTATTAATTAAAGTTAAAGTAAATATGTAATAATTTACTAATATTTTAATAGTAATTCTATTGCTACTTATATCCTTTTTAAAACTAGCTTATTTTTTTATTAAGTCTTCTTAGCTTACGTGTAGCTCTTGCTAGTAACTTTAAGTAAGAGCTATTCTTTTTCTAAATTAAAATCTAGATCTTCTAGGGTATCTTTGCTACTTAAGCTTTTCTTACTAGGCTTTCTTACTTTTGCTATTAAGGACTTTAAAATAATAGTCCTCTTTTTCTTCTCTTTTTTTCTTAGTATCTTTTCTTCTATAGTATAATTTGTAGCTAAGCGTCTTTTTTACTTATAAGTAAAATAATATTCTTTCTTTATTAGCCTATTTAGCTCTAGATCGCTAAACCTGCGTGGCTTAGCTAATCTCCTAGTAAACTCTATTCCTTTTATCTTGTCTCCTGTAGGAGGAGGAAGAGGAGGAGAAGTGCGTCTTAGCCTGTATTCTTTAGGCCTTTCCTAGTCTCTATTCTTAGAGCATTATTTCTTAGGCCTATTTTAGCCTTTAGAATACTACTCTATCTAGTATAAGTAGTCTATTATTTTAATAGACTTGTTCTGCAAATTATCTAAATCTAAGAATATAATACTTATAAGCTTGTCTTAAAGCTTATAAGTAAGGCTTTTTTAAAAAAAGTATTATCTTTGTGTTCTTATCTAAGTTGCTGTTTAACAGTAGTAACTATACTTATAATTCTATAATATAATTACAGATACTCTTTTTATTTTAAAATATTAACTAGATTTTATTCCTAGCTCTCTTAGAGCTGTATAAATCTCTAAACATTTAATTAAAGAAGTTTAACAAGTGTTTATAGTTCTAGGCGTTTAATAATTCTATTTAGTTAAAGTAGGGCAGCGTTAAAGTTACTACTAAACTTTTTAGCCTGCTAAAGGCGTAATTATACGTCCTTCTTTCTATATATCAAAGTCTTCTTAGTTGTTTTCTACCTTAGTAGTAAGCTACTTCCTAAAGATTTAGTATATTTTTCTTGTTCTATTAAAAGCGTCTAGATTAGGTTACTTAAAACGCTTAGGTTGTGCTAGCTACTAAACTAGTTTTAATGTAGCAAGTAAGGTTAGTAGCTAAGCAGGCAGTTATTCTTGTTTTAGTTCTTTCCTAGAAGCTAAATTAATAGCCTCCTAGATAAGAAAGGCTTCTTATATTATTATTAAAGTTGCTATTTTATCTAGTTCGTTCGCTCTACAGAGGCCTTCTAGAGTGTTCTTTATTTTAGCCCTGCTAACACTATCTTAGTGTAGTCTTACTATCTAGACAGCAAAGCTTCTAGATATAATTTCCACCCCTACTATTATTATGTAAAAGTACTAAATGAATAGCACCTATATTATTTAATAGCAGGGATTAGTTTCTAGGGCTATTAGTAATATAGTAGGCTTATCTAACAGTTTATATTGCGAAACGTTCTAGGTAGGGTCTTATATAGCTAAGTATCTCTTAGTACTCTTTATACTTCTTCTACTACTAATCCTTAGTAAATTTAAA
Organism: Alternaria sp. 'sect. Undifilum'; assembly: GCA_024321975.1. Classification (NCBI taxonomy): domain Eukaryota; kingdom Fungi; phylum Ascomycota; class Dothideomycetes; order Pleosporales; family Pleosporaceae; genus Alternaria; species Alternaria sp. 'sect. Undifilum'. The sequence goes on from JAJJZI010000003.1 coordinate 6,188,374, forward strand.
ACAGCTTTAACTAAGATTAATAATCTAATTAATTAGAGTCTTATCTAGATATAGCTCTAGGGGGCTTCTATGCGTAGATATAGCTCTAGCTAGCTTCTTGTCTAAATATAGCTTTAAGAGGCTTCTAATTTAACGTAGTAGTGTTAGCGCTATAGAAGGATTTAATTTAAATATAAAAGTACGTTAGATTAACTAAAGATGTAGGGAAAATAGTAGTAAATTAAATAAAGAACTATAAAGGCTATCTAGTAAGCTTATCTACTCCTCTGTAAGGTCTGTGCTTAGTACTAAGAAAGAGGCAAAGGTAGCTACGTAGCAGCTGCTAACGTGGCTTAAGAAAATAGCGCAAAGCTAAGAGAAAAGTTTAGTAGGCTAGAAAAGTAGAAGGGCTATTACGCCCGGCTTACAGATACCGGGTGAGCACGGACACCCGGGATCTGTAGGATAGCAAAACGAGGCTTTTTGTCGAGTACTAAAGACGTCAGGGCTTCAGCCCTTTACACTTCTCTTCTTGCTACTTGCTTGTAATCTCGAAAGAATCTGTTTAGAATAGCCTTAAGAAGATCTAGGTTGCTAGTCTACCAAAGTTTTAGTTTTAGTTTTTAATTTGTAGTAAGTATAGACCTTTAGAGTGCCTACTAAATTGCTCTTATAATGTCCTCTGCTATTTTATCTAGTTTCTCCTCTAAAGGTGTATTAAGACCCTAAAGTAGTTGTCTTAAGAGGTAGTTTAAGGCGTGTGGTAGAGCTAGTACTTAGTCCTCTAGCTTTACCCAAATTATTTCTTTCTGTAAATTAGTGTTAAACAAGATCTAATTAGATTTTTTGGTGTTGTATTTCTTTAGCTAGCTAGGTAGCTGCCCTTAGTTAACAATGCTAAACAGGATAGCGTAGTAGTCTAATCTAACTTCTAGGTTAGCTTGCTAGTGTAGAATACTAGAAGCTATATTGTTTATTAAAAAAGTAAAGTTAAGTATGCTCTATCTTTGCATGTAAGCTCTAATGAATATGCTAACTCTTATAGTATTTAATAAGGATAGGTATTAGTTGTTAACCTACTCTACTAAATTCTCTACTTATTAGTTTAGGTTGCACTCCTGTAGGCTCTATCTAAGGTTGTAGCAATCAAAATCCCCTAGGATAATTTAATACGATTCTATAAACTCTCTTAGGAGGCGTCTTTAGATTGTTGTTGTATTTAGCCCTTGCCTTAGGCTTTTTTGGTTGTAAATGTTATAGATGTAGATCTTATTTATGTTAAGTAGTAACATAATAGCTGAAAAGTCGTTGTTGTAGCTAATTTAAGGATTAACTTCTACTTCTAAATCCTTTTAAATATAGGATAAAGTTCTAGGTTGTAGGCCTTAGTAGGTTAGTAAGATTCGTGTAAATTCTAGATAACTAATTAACCTAGTATCCTTATATAGTCCTTTTACTAACAACAGCTCTTGTATTGCAATAATCCTAGCATTTGCTGTAATAGCAAAGTTTATCGCGCTTTCTATAGCAAGGCTACTTCTATTAACATTCATTTGTAGGACTTTAATTATACTAATTAGTTTAATTAGTCCTAGCTGTCCTAGCCTATAGGATTTTGCATTCTTAGCTGTTTACTGCATAAAGTTTACTGCAGTTAGTATACTTAAATATAGTGTAGATATAAGGTTTTCCTTTACTAGCACAAGAATTGCACTTATGTTAGCTAGTGTAGTGTGCTTTGCTGCAAATTTAGCAGGCTACTTTTAAGCATCTAACCTCTAGGTAGCTAAATTCTTAGTATTTAGTGCATTGCTTTGTTATATTAATAACCTGTAGTTTCTCTGCTTTAAGGCTTTGCCCTAAGATATAGAGTTTTCTTCTATTAGCTTTTTAAGCTTCTTCCTCTGTAGCAAAGGCTACGCATGCTAAGCTAAAGTTCTAGTTTTCTATTTTATTCTTAGGCGTAAGCTAAAAAGAATTGCCTATAACTTTAAGGCCTTTGCTAAAGGTTTTAATTTCTTCTTTTACAATCTCTAGGCTATAGTTTGTAGGCAGCTTGTAAATAACAACCTTAGACTCGGGCGTAATAAGCTAGGCGGCCTTAAAGGTTGTAATATCTTGCTATATAGCCTAATTTTCTAAGAGGTATTTTGCTTGAAAAGCTAGTGTAGTTGTAACTATTTTGTTTCCCTTAGAAGATATTAAAATTAAGGCAACTATAGAAGATTGTACACCTTTTTTTGTTGCAAAGGCGTTGTTAAAAGCATTTCTAAGCTTAAAGTTATTAAAAGTAGCTAAGGTCTCGCTAACTAGAACTAGTTAGCAGTCTTTTAGGCTAGTAGCTTTTAGTTTTTGCGTTTTTTAAATATTTGTCTATAGTTAATCTTTGTTGTTACTTGCTATAGTAGCAAAAGTAGCTGCAGTTTAAGGTGTGTTCTAAATAAGCGTGTTCTAGATAGGCGTGTTTTAGATAGGCGTGTTTGTTGTTAGTTTCTTAATACATCTAATTTCCTTTCATAACTCCCTTAAGACGTTTAAGAGGCTTAATATCTAGTCTACTAAAATAGCAGTATTTTTTTTATTTACTCTGCCATTTTCTGTATAGTCTCTAAAGACTTTTACTAGGTCTAAGAGACTTGTTTGTTAGGTAAGGTTATTTTTAGCTAAGTTAGCTACTTGAATTACTAGATTTCTTGCAACCTCAAGTGCCTCATTAATAGAAATAGCTTTTAGTGTTTTGTTTCTAATTAGGTATCTAGGAATAGATCTAATAAAAGGAGAAAAGTTGCTTCTAGTTCAAGAGTAGGTAGGCCTTTATAGTTCCTCTAGGGTTTGCCTTTTTTGGCAGGGCGTTAAAATAATGTCTTCTTCTATCTTTATTTGTCTTTTATTTAATCTTCCTAAGTCTCTAGAAGCAAATTGTTTTTAATTGCTTTTTAAAGTTGTTGCAATTTCTTAGTTTATATAGGCTTTAATAAGCTCCTTAATCTTAATTAGCTCTAAAAGCCTCAGCATGTGGTCTAAGCTTTTTGAGGGAAAACGAAAATTTTCCTCCAAAAGAGAGAGGCAGGTAGGTCTTTCACCCTCTCTAGCGCGCTAGCGCCCTCGCTGCAGGCTCTGAAAAGTATCGCAATCAATTCATCGGGGTTGTTTCCTTAGGATCCAGTTTTTTCTGATTAATTTCCAGAAAAGTCGACGTTGGTGTAGTGGCCCCTATGTCTTTGGTACTTGGCCAAAAGCCTTGTATTCCTAGCTATCCTATAGAACTACTAAGCGCTATTGCTTGTGCTAGCTTATTGCGCTTCTTGCGCGACTAGTCTAGTGCAATTTTAGTGCCTAAGACGTTTAAAAAATTAGTAACTGCTAACAGCCTAACAATTTTAGAGAGCAAGTAGATTGTTGCTTGTTAATACAGTAGCTGCCACCTAGTAAACTATTGCTTAGGGCTTATTTATCCTTAGCGAGCCTTATTAGGGTAAGATCTGTATTGCGCCCTAATTAAATACTAAGTATTCTAATCTGTAGGTGCGAGATCCTCTTTTAAGATCTCTACTAAGGCTTAAAGGCTAGTAAAGTTCTAAGTAATTATGCTTATCAAGGCGTTTAAAAGCAAGTCTAAATAGACAGTCTTGCTAATCTAGTTTGCAAGATTAGTAATATTAGCAACTTTCTTTGTCTACTAAACAGTTTGTACTTTGTACTTATTAACTAGCTTGTTGTAATTACTTTTCATGTAGGTTTAGGACCTACAGGTATTTACGTGGTGTTTTCTAATATATAATTTATTTACAAGGAGGGGTTCGTCTAAATGAAGGTGAGGCTCATAGCCTAGGGTAGTTTTAACAAGTAGCTTTCTCAGTCCTTTGTTAGGCTCAAAGCCTAGAGTAGTTTTAACAAGTATCTTTCTTAGTCCTTTGTTGTGTAGGAGGTATGTAGAGCTAGTCTGCTAGTCTAGTTATCTTTTTTACTTCTTATACGTTGTTGTAGGCTATGCTAGCTGCTCTCTTGTATTGCTTATATAGGTACCTAAGCAGTTCAGTATAGGGTCGATATATGAGGTCGGTATATCAAGTTAGTATGGAGGGATTTTGGTGTAGGTAGATAGCTAGGAGCACTAGCTATCTATTCTAATATGTAGGTCGGTATATTAGGTCGGTATATCGAGTTAGTATAGAGGGATTTCGGTGTAGGTAGCTAGCTAGAAGCACTAGCTATCTATTCTAATGTGTAGGTCGATATAGGAGGTCGGTATATCAAGTCAGTGTAGGGATTTCAAGTAATAGATAGCTAGGTAGATAAATCTATTAGTTTACTACGCTAATAAATTTATCTACCTAAGTAGAAAGCTGTTGCTTTGTTAGGTAAAGGTCAAATTGCTTTTAATTAAACTCTAAAATTAGCTTGTGCAAAGACTACTTGCAGAGTTTTCAACAGTTAACTACTCTATTTCTCTACAACTAGCTAGCGCGCACGCTAAAACACCTGCACCTAGAAAACAAGTATCAGAAGCTAATTTTGGGAAGGCGTTTAAGATAGCTAAGGCGAGAAAAAGGTCTAGCTTTACCTTTTTCTCGCCTTAAAAAGTTGGTGTTCAATAAGTACAAGGTGTCTTAACACAATAAGAAGATTATTGTAATAATATAACGGTTTAAGAATTAAGTTTAATTCTTAAATTACGGAGGGGTGACAAAAAAAAGAGGTTAAAAAGGTTATAGTTTTTAAAGCTTTATATTTCTACAACTAGAAGGACTATTTATTTTTTAAGGTGTCAAGGGTGGTGGTTGTTGTTGTAGTTAAAATGGGGTTCCAAAAAAGTGAAAAGCAGCTACCCTCTACTAATTAATTGCAAAACTCAAAAAAAAAGATTGTGTGTAGTTAACAAGACTCGAACAGTAGGTAGATAAGTTCTAGGAGGAAAGCTTAGACTACTAAGCAATAATTAAGGTTAAAAAATTTGCTAAGGTACTAAAAAACAACACTAGTTAAAACGTGTCTAATAGCGATTGCTAGCCTATAGCTAACAATAGGATTACAGTAGGATTGTAATAGAATTGCAACATAATGTAATAGAGGAGGGAAAAAATACGTACGTACTACAGCAGGAGTCTATAATACTTTATTAAGCTAAAGCTACTACTTCTTACCTACTACTTCTTACCTTTTAAACAGCACTATATACAAACAATTTGCATATAATACACTATAATAGCATATAACCTCTATAATAAGTATCTCTTTAACCTTAACTCTTATCTAAAGACAAGAAGCTTTCTTATTATACACCTAGCCCCTAAACTAGTCTAGCTTAAGCTAATTATGCGGACACCTAAGTTAATTAAGTATTTACAAACTTAGCCTCTTTAAGACTTTATAATTATATCTCTTATAAATAACTCTAGAATCTACAATATATCTATATATAAAAAGAATATTAAGCCTTAACTTAGCTAGTTGTAGAAGGAATATAAGATCTATAGAGTGTTTGCTAATAGTAGCAAAGTACTTAAAATACTCTACTTTAGTATCTCTCTCTTCTTATTAATCGTGCATAGGCTAAGTAAAGAAATTATTAACTAGTTAGGCTAGCTATTATATAACGTTAAAATAGCGATAGAGAAGAAAGAGGCAAGAAAAGAAGAGTAGGCGTTCTATTGTCGTATGTATAAGTTAGAAAGCAAGGCAATAATAGTGCTACTTCTTTAATTTATCTAAGAGTACCTAGAAGTAAAGCCTTAACATAAGTAGGCAGTATAGGCAGGATAGAGCGCGTTAAGTTAGGAGGCAATTCGCGTCTTTGTCTTGCTTTTCTTTATTTCTGTCTAAACATGCAACACACTAATTGCGTGCTAGCAATGCCAAATAAGGGGGCATAAGCCCTAATACCTATTGTTAGCAATAAATCTTTTTTTTACTAAAAAGGTGTCTACAAAATGTGTAGTTACATTAAAAGGTTGTCTTAAAAGGCTAAAGCTACAAGAAGGACTATACCTAAAAAGTTTTTAGTGATTTAGAAAGCCAATATCTTCCTCTTTGAGTTGGATGGCTTAGTAAGCTGCTTAGTCCGCACGATTGTCCCTGTAATCTTGCTTGAAATAAGATGAAAAAAATTGATTTTAGTAAAACTTTTTATCAATGTATAAAAAATCTCTAAAAAAAACTAAGTTTAATAAACTTACATAAGTATAACGTGAGCAAATTTTAGAGGCTTATATCTTATTTCCTTAGAGTTTAATTATAGGTTGAAAAAAATAGGGGTTGCTTACATAAGCGCTAATTACCTAATAACTTAGTAAGCCTTTAGTATATTAACTCCTCTTGTTTATCCTAACTTGCTTTTTTTATAATACTTCCTCTATGTCTCGCAATCTTTCTTAATTTGAGCAAGAAGTTTATACTTTATATTTACAAAACAAGCCTATTTTTTAATTAATAATATACTAGAAAAGTCTTCTAGAAGTATTACTAATACTCTTTGTTGAATAAAACCAAAAAAAAGACTCCTTTATCTGCTTTTAGGCCTTAAAAAGGTTGTCCTACAAAGATCTTAAAAAAAGCAAAAAGAGTGCTTAATAGAGACCTTACCAAAAGCCCTAGAAAGACAAATTAACGTCTTTTAAAAGAAAATAGTCTAGATCTTTCTATTAGAAGCTTACAACGCTTTTTAAAAAAGGAGAACTATTCTATTAATATTTCTTAAAAAAAGACGCCTTTACAAGCTAGAAAGGCTCATAATTGTTATATTTACGCTAAGCAATTACTTAAAAACTTCAAAAATATTAACATTGATAAATTATATTTTTAGACGAGTCTGCTATTAAGCGAGGGCATAGTGCTAGGACAGAATACTATTAAACACGGCAAAATAACAGGGTTAGAAGGAAAATGGTTTTTACAACTAAAACAAGTAAGTTTAATAAAACTCTTTTTGGCTAAAAAAATACTTTAATATATCTACTATTTTTCTATTATTTTAATCTATTTTTAGCACGCTTACTAATTGAGTTATAAGTTAAGATATTTCTATCTAAGTTTAGGGAGCGATTTAGATAGGTAGTAAATCTAAACTAGTAGTAATTAAAAGCCCTTTAATTACTACTCCTTCTAGGAATCTAGACTATATTAAAAGATCCTTATTCCTATAGTAAAATCTGTAATAAAAAAAGTAAGTTACATATACTCTTTTTTCCTACTTAAAAACTGTTTACTCTATATATAAATTATAAAGTAGCAATCTTTTTTTATATAATTAAAGGACTTACTAACCTTTAAATAGGCTAGAATTTTTAGTAGGATAACGCTAAGATTTATAAAACTCTAGAAGTTTTATCTTAGTTTTCTAGGAATAGGATATTGCTTTTTAAGCATCCTGCTTATAGTCCTAATCTAAATCCTATAGAAAACGTGTAGGTCTTGCTAAAAAAACGCTTTAGCTAAAAGGCCTATTACTTCTTTAGGTATAGGAAAGAGTAAAAAAAGTATAGCAGCCTCAAAGGCTGCTATAAGGGAGGAATAGGATTAATTACCTCAAAAGGCGATTAATAATTGTATTCTATCTTTACTAAGGCGTTATTTAGACGTTAAGGAAGCTAAAGGCTGGTACACTAAGTATTAGTATGCTTTCTTCGTTATTTATTTAGAAAAAACCCTAAAAACAAGCTCTTAATTACTACTTGATAGTTTTTTTTACAATTACCTTCAAACTTACACACAGATAAGTTTAACTGGTATTATTTAATATATATGCTTTATAGCGATTTTTACACCTTTAAAAAAAAGTTATTTTGTTATTTATTCTTGAGTTTTTTTATCTTTATTTTCACTGTTGAAGTTAAGCGCAAAAGTGCTTACTAGGCAGCTTACTAAGAAGCTTGATTTAAAGAAGAAGATCTTGGCTTTCCAAATCACTAACCATTTTTGGTATAGCTCTTCTGGTTGTAGAAATATAAAGCTTTAAAAATAACATCTTTTTTGATATCTTTTTTTTGTCACCCCTCTGTAATCTCTAAGTTCTGTAATATTTAGTAGTAAATGTTCATTCTCTACTGTAATGTTGTTTAGTTTGTAGTAGTTAACGCACATCTTAAGTAGCATATTTTTCTTTAGTACAAAAAGTATAAGAGATCCTGCTTGTAATATTAAAAGTTTTATGTAGCCTTTTACTAAATCCTTGTCTAGCTTTTTTCTTAGTATCTTAAGTTCGATATCTAATAGTCAATAAATTAGCCTAAAAGATAAAGTCTTCTCTTTTTCTAGGACAATCTTATAGTCTTAGGGTCAGTGTCTTAGTAAAGCTCTGCTATTTACTACTTCTGCAAAAAAGTGCTAAAATTCTTTTTACTTTTTTAGGATATTTTAAGTTACGCATTTCTTTAAAACTCAAACCTTATAATTTAAGGGAACCATTTTAGTATTTGTTAAGTCAAACTCTTTTGTCTTAAGGCTGTTCTTAGTTAAGGTTTGCTGTTCCTTAGCAATATTATTAATCTTCTTCTTATTTACTATTTTAGTTGTTAGATGCGTAGGCTAGCTTGTAGTTGCGTCTAATTTACATTACTTAAATAAAAACTTCTTTAACTTCTAGTTAATCTGCAAATTATATGCTTGTAACTAAGAAAGTCCTAATATAATATTGTAAGTAGCTAATTTAAAAACGTCTAGGTTGATTTCTTCTAAGAGTTCCTAGATGCAGATCGTTACTTTAGTAACCTTGTAAGTAATTGTCGTCTTGCCTAGCATAGGCTAACCGTTAGCTACATGTAGTAAATAAAATTCTTATTTTTTTAGTAATTGTAGGCCTGCTACTAACACTGCTTAAGCAGAAACATAATTAGCTTGTGCGCTAAAATCTACTAATACCTGCATTTAATGTTTGTTAAGCTTTACTGTAAGCTTAAAAAGGCTTAGGAATTTATTGCGTTAATCTCTTTAGCAGTTCTAAGTATATAAGGCGTTTGTTTAAAAAAGACTATATACTAAATCTGTAGAACTTCTTTGCAACAAGATGTAAGTTGTACTTAATATTAAAGCACGTGTGCTGTAAAGGCTAGTTGTACTTTTATGCACTAGTTTCATTTTTGTCATCCTTCTACTGCGTTATATGCATCTGCAAGGTTTTTTCTAAATTATTGTGTTTATAAAAGTAATAGCTGTGTTGTTTGTTTTATATGCATACTGCGTATTTTTTATTTAAATAATTATACTATAAGTACTTGCACCTAAGCATTCTCTTTAGTCTCTTAAAAAACTATCTTAATTTTTAATTGTTAGTGTAATGAATTGTACAGCTGTTGTGTACACATGCAGTCTATAAATCCTTTGCATATTCTAAGTTGCGCAGGTCTGTCTAATAGTACATATATATAGCGCAGCTGCTGTCTTAAGCCTTACGCTTTTAGCGTGTTGCCTAAAGTTTATTATAAATCTCCTTCCTCTCTTTATTTAAGAGCTAGTGTACTAGTATATTCTAAGATACCTCAGTACTTTTAGTCTATTCTTATACAAAACTATTGTATATAGCTTTATTAATAGTTGCTACTAAAGTAATCTCTTTTTTCTGCAGTTTCTTTAGTGAATTAGCATACTAGCTATATTCTTTGAATATTCTTTTGCAAGGTCCTGTAAAGATTTCTTTAAGTTATTTAAGCTGCCTTAGTAGAGCGTTAATCTTCTCTACTAGATTTTTTAAGTAGCTTGTCTTTAAAAATTGTAATAACTATATGCTAACGTCTTGCTTGTTTAATAAAGTATAAGTAAGGCGCTTGTGTATAGCTAATAGAAGTGTCTCCTTGTTATTTATTTTTTTAAGGTGTCAAAGGTGGTGGTTGTTGTTGTAGTCAAAATGGGGTTCCAAAAAAGTGAAAAGCAGCTACCCTCTACTAATCAATCGCAAAAGTCAAAAAAAAAGATTGTGTGTAGTCAACGAGATTCGAACGGTGGGTGGATGAGTTCTGGGAGGAAAGCTCAGACCACCGAGCGATAATCAGGGTCAAAAAAATTTGCTAAGGTACCAAAAAACGACACTAGTTGAAACGTGTCCAACGGCGATTGCCAGCCATAGGCTGGCAATAGGATTATCTTGCTTTTCTTCGTTTCCGTCCGAACATGCTGGAGCGACACACCAATTGCGTGCCGGCAATGCCGAACAAGGGGGCATGAGCCCCGATACCTGTTGTTAGCAATAAATCTTTTTTTTACCAAAAAGGTGTCTACAAAATGTGTGGTCACATCAAAAGGTTGTCTCAAAAGCCCGAAGCCAGTCTCCTTGTTATAAGCTACTAGTTCTTCCTATGTAATTAGTGTAGCAGGTTAATAGCTTTCCTAAAACTTATATAGCTATCTTGCTGTGCTTAGTTTAGTCTACTAGGGTTACTTTTATACTTTTGTCTAGCACTATTTTAAAAATGTTGTTATCTAAAGCTTCTTCTAAAGTAATTATAATAAGATTATCTAGACTATCAATACCTACTAAGTTCTTTCCTTAAATTGTAATAATAAGTTGTGTAATAACGTTCTATTCTTTATTTAGATTGTTATTAGGTCTTGCACAGGAAATAATATTTAGTTGTTAAGTTATCTTACTTTAGCTCTAGCAGTCTTATTTTATGTAAACTTTTCTGCTATAGTTATTATAAGTAACTTTTTTATTACTTTTGTTATGCGTAAACTTCTTTCTTTTTAGTTCTTTGTTAATATTGTTAAAGTGCATTAGCTTATAGCTATTAGTTGCATAATGCTTTAAGGTTCTAGGTATATAGTTTTGCTAGCGTTCTTAGTTAAGGTACAGGCGTTAAAATGTCTATTGTAGTTAAGCGTCTGTATTCTTAAGTGCGTATTTCTTTTTTGTAAATAGTTGTTTCTCTAAAATAAGCTTATAAATTTGTTGTCTACTCTAATAGCTTTAGCTATAAGTTTATTAAGCGTGTTAAAGTTAAATTTACTTCTTATAAGTTTTTGTTGTACATTTAGTTTAGGGCCTTGTTAGTACATCTATATTAAAGCATTGTTGTTCTATTTAATAACTAGTTTGTACTGTTAAAATTTATTTATGTAGTTAGCAGCAAGTTTAGTTTGTTATAGTTTCTAAATCTTTTGCTCTACAACTATAAATTCTTTAAAAAGTAAAAAGATTTCTTGTATCTTTGTCTTAGAGGCTTCCTAGTCTTTAACTAGGGCGGCGTTGTTAGCATCTACAATAAAATTATCTGTATAGCGTTAGTTAATTAAGTTAGCCTATTTCTCTGCATCTCCTTAAAGATACGTAGAAATAAAACTACCTTGTTGTTGTCCTTAATCTTGTCTTTTTTAATGTAGAAGTATCTGTTAATTTAAAGGAGCTAAGCCTCAAGCTTGCTACAATCGCTATAATAGTTGTCGGGCTTCTTAGCGCGGCTCGTAGTTCCTCTAGTGTAGAAATTAGCAAAGGTGTCTATAGCAGTATTACTTATCTTTAAAGGTATTTAAAGTATAAAAATTATCTAAAAATAATCTAAAGTTAGTTCTTAAGAAATAAGTAAGTGCGATAGACAGTAGGCGTACTAGCACAATTAGAAGATTAATGTAATAGTACAAGATGTGTTAGCAGGATTAGAAGATTAATGTAATAACACAAGGGTTTAAGAAACAAGTCTAATCCTTAAATGAACATATAAGTTAATTTAAGTTAAACACACTAAGCTATAAGAGTTTAGTGCCTACACTATGTACTAGTAAGTATAGCGCTTGTGTACAAGCGTACGCTTGTAGAAGAGCGTGTAAGTCCCGCTTATAGAAGAGCGTGCTTGTTAATAAGCAGTTACGTAGGTGCGCTTGTAAAAGAGCGTGTAGGTCTTACTTATTAATAAGTAGTCACGTGACAGCGGCGCAGTTGCTGTGCTGTAATCCTTTGCTTTGCGTCGCATAAGCCTTAAGGCATTATTCTAAGTATCCCCTAGTCTAGGTTGTAACATTTGCACACATAGAACACTTTTAAACTGTAGTGCTACTAAAAAGCTCTGTAAACTCTGCAAGACAATAGCAATAATAGGTACTAGGCGTAAGTTGTAAATTTAAACTTTTAAGCTGTTTTAGTATAGTAAAGGTAGGCAAAAGTAGACTCTACTTATAATGTAAAAGCAATTTCCTATTATAAGCTAGCTAAAGCCCTATATTACATAATTAACAACTTAGAACTGCATCTTTACACGGCACAGCCTGGGCACTACGCCTTAAAGATAAGACTAGAGAGGGAGAAGGTAGTGTTACAAACTACACTAGAATACTGCATGTTACAAAAAGAAGATCAGTATACAACTAAGCCACGTGACTGCTTTATACAGAGCAGGGGCTTAGTATACAAAGCAGGTGCTCTGTATTCTGTTGTGCTCCTAACCTTAGTATAACAGATTACTACAGAGTAATCTCTATAATTTGTATATTCTCTACCTTAGCATAATAGATTACTATAGAGCAACTTTTATAGCTCCAAGCATATAGCATAAGCACTAAACTCATATAGCTTAGTTTGTTTAACTCTTTGTATAAGATTTTAGTATTTAATTTAAGAATTACACTTGCTTTTTAACTTTTTGTGTTATTACATTAATCTACTAAACGTGCTAACATACCCTCGTACTATTACATCAATCTACCAATCGTGCTAGTACACCAACCGTCTATCGCACTCACTCATTCCCGAGAACCAATCCTAGATCATCTTCGGACGATCTTCACAGGTTGCTAACTTGTTAATAATGTACGGGTGTTGGAGTGTATGAAGACATACTACTACAAGGGCATAAGATCACTAGTGGTTAGGTTATGCGAGAACAAGGGTGGTAAGATAAAGATCTTATTATAGGTTGTATCTAGAAGAGAAGTACAGGAGTTAAGTTGTAAGGTAGAGGATTAATAATCTCGCTCGTTTCGATCCCTAAAACAAGCTATATACCTTTAGATTAGGTGGTTAAGCACTAACCTAGTAAGCAGCAAGGTATCACCCTGTGCACTAGCACATACCTCCCCTTCCTGCGAGCTTAGCCCCATTAAGCGACCTACTTAGTAGAAAGAAAACAGCAAAATAAAGGAAATAAAACAAAGGAAACAAAAGAAATGTAAGTTAATTACTCTATATCTACTCTAGACATCTTCTCTTACTTCTTTAAACGTTTACTTTAGCAAGGTTCTTAAGTAGTAGTTGTAGCACGTAGTCTTAGCGTAGGTGCAGTGGTAGGAGCAAGGATAGGAGTATTAGGCGCTTAAAATTCTAATATTAATTAAAGGCGGCTATAATAAGGCTGCCTTATTAAAGTTGTTAGCACTAAGACGTTATTTAAGATAACAGTACCTAATTAAGAACAAATACTAGGAAGGCGTTGCGTAGAAGAAAGTATTACAGGATCTTTACTCTTCTAGAAAACTTAGTACTTATTAGCCTTTAGGCTAAGTTCCTCTTAGAGACGTTGTAGAGAATTAGCTTAAAAGAAATTAGTATTCTACCTATTTTAGTTCTTTGTTGTATAAGGAGAGTTCTATCTAAAGTTAGTAAAGTATAAACAGTTTAGAAATTCTTAAACTAAATTAGTATAAAAAGCGTCCTTCTCTAACTCTTGTATTATAAGCTATAAGTTAATAATTTGTTGTAGTATATAATTGTAATATTTCTTAATATAGTTATTAATCTACTTCTTGTTAGCGTTTTATAGCATGTTGTTTAGCTCCTTATAGATAAGAAGATTATTCTACTTAGCCTATCTAATAAGGGCCTTCTAGATCTAAGACTTATGCTTAATATAAACATTAGTAAGAAATAGCTAATTAATTCTTCTAAACTTATTAGAATAGCTTAAAGAAGTATAAAGAGCTGTAGTAAGGTTATAATAAGCCTTGCAAATTTCTTTATAAGTTTCTATAGTAGGCACCTCTATTACTCTATTATAAACTATAATAAACTAGGAGAGAATAGTGCGGCAGTTACAAGTAGTTAGGCTAGTAGATCTATAAAGTAGTAAAGGTAATAAAATTTAAACTTACTCTTCATTACAAATTTACTTTGCCTAGTAAGTATTAAGAGCTAGTTTCTATATATTCTTTAGCTAGTCTGTCTTGTCTTTCTATCCTTTAATAAGACTATTTAATAATTTAATACCTGTGTCTTTACGCTACCTTAAGTACTCTAGTATATAGTTATAAAAGCCTAGAAGTATCTCTATACAATTGTTTTTATCTTTATTATTAAATAATATACTACCTTAAATTATATCTATACTAAGACCTTTAGTTATTGCTTGCTTAAGGTTAAAGTTAATATACTTAAAGTAAGTTTAATTACCCTTTTTAGCGTATTTAGCGTAGTAAGAGTAGGAAATTAAAGTATATTTTTTATAGAGCATAGTATATTATAACTAGTATCCTAGATTAGTGCGTATAGCTTGTTAGATAAGTAAGTAGTACATGTTGCGTAGCTATTTAAAGTTTAGCTTCCTATCTACATATTATAAATAGAAGTAGTACATCTTAAAAGTTTTAATAATAATATCTTTAACCTAACTATTCTTAAACAGCTAAGTATAGGCGTTAGTAATAATGTTTCTAGTGTATTAAAACTCCTTAGCTTGTAGTTAAAACTCTATAGTATTAATAACCTTATTCTAAGTAAGGAGTAGATAGAGATTAAGTCTAGAGGGTTAATATTAGTAGCTTAGTAGGTCTTTATTCTACTTTACTAGGTAATACTTGCTTATAAAAAGCTTTAAAATAACTAAATTAGATTAGAATTCTTACTAGCAGCTTTGTCTTATATATAGTAAGAGTAGACACTTGTTAAGTATATTAGATAGTATAGCCTTTTTAAACAAACTTATAATACTTGTAGTAGTACACTTATAAATAAAGTATACTTACTTATATAATAAGTTATTAGAGCTAGGCTATTGTTTAATATTAACCTTATAGTACTATTCTTTAATAACCTTAACATAGTCTAGATTAGTAATTAGCTTCTTTGTGTAGGCTTACTTAAGCAGCTTAAGGAAAGCTAAAGTAGAATTCTTGTAATAATACTCTACCTAAAGAATCTCCTATTCCTAATTAAGGGTATCTAGCTCCTTATCTACATAAGAAGCGTTGTTAAAGTTAGTATTTAATTAGGTAGCTGCCTGTTAGTAGGCTAGTGTCGCTTTTAGAGTATAAGAGCTTAGTAAAGGTAGTAGTGCAAGGACTTATTAGCTACTAGTGTTAGTTCTAACTTGTCCTGCCTAGATATTAGTAGCGTTACGCCTTTATTATACTATAGTTATTCTGTTTTAAAACTTATATAACTTAATTACTAAGTATTAGTTAAGTTCTTAACTAGCTAATATTCTAGTAGATTGCCTTAGATTCTTAGTTATAACTAATAGACTATAAGTCCCTAGAAAGCAGGTCTTAGATGTTATCAGATCTCTATAGTAATTAATAGCTTAAGCCTTATTTAAGGTCTTTCCTAGCTCTATAGTTATAAAAATAACTATACTATATATTAGATGTGTCTTTATACTAAGCAGCTTATATTTATTACTTAAAACGTTTTGTGTAGAATAGACTAGCCTAGTTTTAAGGTCTTTAGCTTTAGCTATAAGTTAAAAAACTTTTTGCTAGAATATATAAAGAGGATTAGGCTTGCCTTGCTTATTCTTTGCCTTAGTATTAGGCTGTAGCTTCTATAGGTTAAACTTAATATCTTTTTTCTAGACTTGCAGCTTAGCGCAAATATTATAAAGCTTCTTTACCTTTTACTTATTAATATCTAGGTAAGGTACTTAGTTGTCAAGGTTATTCTAATTAATAAAAGCATAGATATCTTTATATAGTAGTTTTACTATTGCCTAGTTAGCTGTTAACACATATTATTTCTTACTTTAGTTTTTAGAGTTAACACAGTACGCTACTATAGTATTAAAGAACTAAGCAGTATTTTTAAGATTTATACACCTTAATATAAAGGCTATATTAGTTAATCCTTAGTAACTAAGTAGCGTATAAGGCATGTAGATGCTAACGTATTCTTAGATAAATTCTAGGGCTAGCTTCTTTACTATTACTATAGCTCTACTTAGTTCTTTAGCCCTTTTGTCCCGCGTTAAGGATGCTGCGCTAATAATAGGATAGTATTTCTAGAAACTTTTAATATTACTATATTTGTCTATAAGTCTAGGGAGCTAAGCATAAAGGTTACCTACTCTTAGGACAACTTTAAAGATTAGGTTAAATTAGTAGAAAGCGTTGTTAAACTAACAATCTATAATAATATATTATTGTCTTAGAGCGTTTAAAAGGATCTTGTCTACTAGAGTCTAGATATTAATAACTTTAATATTATTGCTAAGCTTTGCAAGCTCTAGTACCCTATCTTAATACTATATAACCTTAGAGATTTAGTCTATAACATAGTCTTTCTTTTTAGTAATAACTCTAAGGTTGTTAAAAACTTTTAATAGTTCTAGTGTTTATAGTAGTTACTACTATAGCTGCTTACCTTAGGCCTTGTCTAATAGCGCTAGAAGCATTGTTTAAGTAGGTTAGCTAATATAAGTTAAATGTTGTCTTTAGCTGCTGCTAGTTTACGAGAGGGGGGGGGGAGATATTATTATTATTATTGTCTTAGAAGGTAACTATCCTAATAAAAGGTAGTAAAGTTTATATAGTAGGAGAGTTAGATAGTTAGCGGGGTTGTAGTTCTAGTTTATGCGTAGTGGCGGTATCCTGCTAGCTAGCAGGTAGAGATAAACAGGGTCTAAATTGCGTTAAAATAAGCAGGTTTTGCAATTAAAATAGTTGTTGTAATTAGCTGTTGCCTTAAGAGTGCGTGAAATTAAGTATAGTATTAGTGTAGCAGTAAGTACCTAGAATTAGTAGAATAGGTAGCTTGTAACTAAATTTTACATAGAAAATTAGTAAACAAGTAGCTAAAGGTAAAAGTAGGTACTACTAGTATAGTATCTCCTCTCCTTCCTAAAACTATAGGCTGTCCTATAGCCTATTAGTTATCTAATATAGAAGTATCTAAGTTAAAGTCTAAGCTTTTAAAGTCTTATTTATATACTTAATACTCTTTTTTTGTAAAACATTTAGTAATAATAACTTAAGGACAAAGCTTATTACTTATTATAGAAGGTAAAAGTAGTTGTAGTTCCTTATGTGGCTTAGGCAAGTCTAGCAAGATAGAAATATCTACTATAAGGCTAGTTTGTTTCTAATAATTAAGATCTTATAGCTTTATGTTTCCTTAATCTTTCTTAATAATATCCTGTACAAGTCTTTGTTAAAATAGCTTTAATTGCTATTTAGGTGTTGTGTAGGGGAAGCGTGTACTATTAAGGTCTTTAAGATAATAGGTTCCTCTATTAGGTCTAGCTTTATAAATATAGTATAGGCCTAACTATCTTGTATCTAGCTTGCAGTCTTATAACATATTAATTTTCCAAATAGAGTTCTAGAGAAGAACTAATTCTCTTAGCTTTATATCTTTATGTTGTATTTTCTTAGTGTTATCCTAGTATTCCTTTTTAGTAGCTCTTATCTAGTTAGTACAGGCAATAGCATCTTTTGTAAACTAATCTCTAAGATCTAGCTATATTGCTTAAATTGCAAGTAGCTGTGCATAGTCCTTTACTTCTTTAAATAGAAGCGTTTGCTATGTAGGTAGCATAAGTTTAATAGAAAGCACTAGGTTCTGCCTTATAACTAACTAGTATAGTAAGTAACCTATTTGTTCCTGTATTAAGATCCTGTCTATAAGAAGAACTATTAGCAAGTTTTTAACTTAAGGTCCTAGTAACTTTGCAAAGGCGTTTATAATAGGCTTATACTCTTCTTTAATCTTTTTTATAGCTTAAGAGTTGTGTTTTAAAGACTAGACTTAGTTAATCCTGTACATATTTAATAGATGTAATACTACCTTAGTAAAATTAGGCCCTCTATTAACTATAAGTTTGCGTGCTGTGCTCTATTAATATATAATATCTTTATATACAAACTCTATAATTATTTTTAACTAGTTGTTTAACAGGGCTTTTGCTTTAGGCTAGCTACTAAAGTAGTCTCTTGTAATAACTAAAAACTTCTTTCTAAAATACTAAGGCATATATACTACATTAATTGCAACAGTCTCCTAAATAGCAAGACTATAGGTGTTAGTAAGCATATTAACTTTCCTTTTAGAGGATTATAGTTAATAGTCTAGACAGGTTACTAGCTTTTACTACACGTGCTTGTATATTCTTTTCTACTAGTATTGCTAAGTAAGTATAAAGTACACTGTATTAACTCCTTTATATTTAATTTAAGTGTGTATATTCTATACTACAGCTGTTTTTAGGTTAGTATTATCTACAACTCTCTAAATTATAATATTTCTAGATATTTTCCTAAAGAGTATCCTGTCTTATACAAAGAAGTTTAGAGCTTGTTTCTTCTATACTTATAGTTCTTATAGCTTTATATCTTTAAGAGTCTTAAAGTTAACTAAAAATTAAGCGTATTATTCTAACTCTGTTAAGAATTCCTAATAGAGTATCCTTACCTGTCCTGCTAGTATGAGTGCATTTACATTTTTAATTATATAATCAATAAACTCCTCTAAATCCTCCTTAGTTTCTAGAGGTAGTTCTTAATTATTAGGTTTTTAATACCTTAATAGTGTATCTATAACTATATTTTTCTGTCCTAGTATATACTTAATGTTAAAGTCTTATAAAGGATTTATAATATCTACCTATCTATAATAGATCCTAGATTATTAGTAGATAGGCAATTTAGTTAAGTAATAAGAGTTGCTGCGTTAGTTTCTATAGTAAAGTAAATACTATAAAGGTAGGTACAAAACTTCTTAAGAGCCTATAGCACAGCCTTACATTCTAACTTAGTAAAGTGCTATTGCCTTTCTTATACTAACTATAGCGTGCTTTTAAACTGCAATAAGTATTGCTTATTATCTTTCTTAAGTTGTTTAATATATGCTTCTGCCCTGTCTTAACTTGCATTAGTTATTAGGAATATCTTGTAATCCTTAGTGTTAGTGTAGTTAAGGTTTGTAAGTATAGGTGTGTTATATATAGCCTATTTTAGCTTGTACATTACTGTGTCTTATATATCTCTTTATTTAAAAGGGACATTGTCTTGTAAG
The DNA here is from genome assembly GCA_024321975.1 of Alternaria sp. 'sect. Undifilum'. Lineage (NCBI taxonomy): Eukaryota > Fungi > Ascomycota > Dothideomycetes > Pleosporales > Pleosporaceae > Alternaria > Alternaria sp. 'sect. Undifilum'. The sequence goes on from JAJJZI010000003.1 coordinate 6,207,491, forward strand.
AGTATAAATAAAGGTTTAGTAATTTTAGTAAAGTTCTTTACTTATATATAGTAGTAGACGCATATGCTTATAAAGAATTATACCTCTCTTTTATTCTTATATAGTAGCTAGTTTATAATCTTCTTAACTTTCTTCTAGTTAGGATAACGTCCTTATAGGCTAACCTTATAGCCTATAACCTTTAGCCTTTCTATAAAAAAATAATACTTCTTTCCTAACATAGTGCCTTTAGCTTATTTAATATTAGTTAGTACCCTATCTAGTTGCAAGATATGCTTAAGAACATAACATTAAACACCTAGTATTAATTCTTCTCTGCTATAATTAGTTTTTAGCCCTCTATATGTGATGTTATTAATAAAGGGCATAGTATTAGGCTATTAGTCTCTTAGAATCTTTATTATTACACGTTAAAATGCTGCTACAGAGTTAGTAGCACCTATAACTATTATACATAATTATATAAGCCTAACTAGTGTTTAAAACGCTGTTATGTCTCTACTTTCTAGATATAGTGTAATTTAGTTATATCTTAAAAATAAGTCTATAAGCGAGATAATCTTATATTCTATAAACCTTTTAGAAAACTTGTCTACTATTAGTAGTAGGTTTATATCTTATATAGTAACTGCATTTATTTGCTTTGTATTACTAATTTATTAAACGCCTTTGTCCTTCTTAGGTACTAGGTGCTATAGGTTGTAATATTAACTATTACACCTTTCCTATGTTCCTTAATTTAGGCAGACGTTAACTATATTTACTACTTGCGGCTCTAAAGCTTTTAGGATAGTAAAACTTTATACTTACTAAGCTTTATATAATATTGTTTGTATCTTGTATAGCAGACATATATTAAAGTAAATCCTTCCTAATTCTTTAAATTGCTAGGAGAGCACTCTTTCTCTAATAAGAAGTATATATATAAATATCTCCTTTTCTAATAGCTGCAGGTAGTCTCTAGTATGTAGCTTGTTAAGTTGTTTTTTAGTTAGCCTTGTCCCTTGCGGGAAAACAGTATATCTTAGTTTAAATAGATAATTGTACAGCCTCTTATTAGGATTGCGAATACTTATTCTAAGGCGTTACTATTTTTTTACTTTTTTCTTCTAGTCTTCTCGTCTAAATTCTATAGGCATCTCCTACTATAGGATATTAATAGGTTAAACTTTTTTATCTACTGTCTTGTATAGTGTCTAAGGATTATTATATTATTAGGTATATTTAAGTAGCCTTTCTCGCATCTGCTAACAATTAAGCTTATATATAATTAAAAATTTACTAAGTTTATAGTTTTTTATAGGGTCCTTAGACTATCTAGCCGCATGCGTAAACACTTAGTTTATCTAGACTATCTAATTCTTCCTACTGCCCTCTATATACAGCATGTTAAAGTTGCTAAATCTAGCTACTAGATTAGACTATGTAGCTTCTTATATGTATTTTACTGCAGCTACTTATTGTTTGTTGCCTAATCTATTAGTAATTACATATAACTATATATTACCTGCTATTTCTCATTTTAAGTTATTATTAGAGGCTTTATTTCTAATTGTCTGTGCAAGGTAATTTAGAGATAAGTTAGAAATAATAAAGACTGCGTGTCTTATACTATTTTTAGATAGGACTTAGCACAAAATTTGCCTAAACGCATTATACTAAATTAATATCCTAGCGCTTATACACTAAGGTCCTCCTAGAATTACAGATCTAGTAATATTAGCAATAATCCTAAATATAGTCCTAATAGTAACTGTCCCTATTTATATAGGTATATTAAATGCGGTCTTAATAAACAGGTAATGTATACTATTAGCTAAAGTAACACTAGGAGAAGGCTGCCCTAGCTAGTGCTCTATTATTTTATATAATATCTTTAATGCTTACGTAGCACTTAGTCTTAAGATATTTATTTGTGCCCTAGTGTTAATTAAGCACTTTAGAAAGCTGCTATTTGTAGTAACCTAGCATTCTAGTAAGTTAGTTTAAGTAAAAGCCTACCTATTTTTTTGCTAAACCTCTTAGACATCTTTTGTAGGTATATTGTCTAATTTATCTATCTAGAAATCTCTTCTTTTACTTACTTTTTAGCGAGTTTGCGTATTAGATTAATACAAATTTATTACATTACAATGCGCGCTCTTAGTAGGTAGTGTATTTAATAAAATTTTATAAGTAGGGCCCGTGCGCTTATTTAGCTAATTAGAGGCAAGAATAGATCCTAGGTGTAATTTAGCCCACTTAGTATCTGTTAGCTTCGCGTTTTTTATATAAGTTATAATATTAAGCGCACCTATACTATCTGCAACACTAATAACATTATTAAGAAGATTACGCAGCTATTTTTAAATATTAACTTACCTTATAAGATCTAATACTATAACTCCTTATACTTCTTATCTAAGTAGGGTAGTTATAATATAGTTTAGCTGTCCTTGCACTGACTCTTTAAGTTCTAAATTAGGAAGAGTGTTAATAAACTTTATAGCCTTTTTCTTCCTTCCTTACTATAAGTACTTTAAATCTGCCAACATGTTGTTGTCTTAATAAGCTAATTAAAGTAGTTTAATAACTAAAAATAGCATATTATAAAGCTAGCTTGCAAAAGGTATATTGCTTTATATTTCTTCTTGTAGATACTATATATCTATAGGCTACAAATTAGGGATAAGAGAGTTACCCTATATTATTTAATTACTTCCTTATGTGCTTAAATCCTTGCTTGTCCTTTCTTGCTTCTTTATTCCCCCCTCCTAGACACGATTAATATCCTAGTAAAAAGCAGGGCCTTTACCTTTTAAGCGCGTAGCAGCATTTAACTTAGAAATGCTATATAAATAATTTTTTTGCCTTTTAGTATAATGTTAGCTGCATTTATATTATTAAGCTTCTTAACATATTCCTTAGCAGAAGGAATGTATAGTTGTTTTTAGAATTACTAGAACTGCTAAAGGACGTTACTATAGTAGCCTTAGCTTGTTAAACTAGTTGCTATATTTGTAGAATTAGAGTTTTTCCTCTTATACCTTAAACCTAGTTAAGAGTCTCCTCTAGTAAACTTCTCTAGTAGCACACTGGAGGCTAGTTAATTAAGCACGTTATTAGTAATATTATAAAACTCTTAGATTTTCGCCTTTAACTACAGCAAGACTTAGTTTAATAGTAGTTGCTTTAGGATTTCTCCTAAACGCTTATGTAGTAGACTAAAGTAGTACATTCCTTTCTTGCTAGAAATATTCTAGTTAAAACTAACCTATTTTATCTACTTTAGGGCGTAGTATTGTTTATACTCTTTAAGCATGTGTCCTACTATATTATATATATAGTAGAGAGAGTATATCTCTATATTGCTTATATATGCTGTACTTGTCTTGTTAGATAACCTTTTTTAAGCCTTAGTTATAAAGGAACTATTATTCCTCTTACTAAGGAATTTTATATTAGTTACTTGTGTAATAAAGTACATATAGTTAAAGGGTTTCTCTAGGAGTCTCTTAGTTATAAGATAAGCTATAAGCATATTAATAGTTAATAGTCTAAGCTTTAGGTTACCTAGAGACTTAATAAGGTCCTTAACCTCTAAGTTAACATCTACTAGTGTACTTATCTTTTTATATGCTTTGCTAATCTTAATCTCCACTTCTCTTACTTTCTCTAGGGTAAAAGTTACTTACTAGTTAGATAGCATAATCTAGCGCATCTTAGTATTAGCACCTTCTTGCTCTAGCTAATAAATCTTATCTAAGCTAGTCATCTTCTTATAGTAGAATTTTAGAAAAGAATAGATCCTTTCTAGTTTATACGTATTCTAATTATTTCTATTTAAAGTAGAAGGCATATAGTATATAACTACCTCTTTGTTAGTTCGTAGTAGGCCTTAGAAGAAAAGAATACCTTTCTCTTCTTAAGGGATTTGCCTATTCTTAATATATATATTAGTAATAGAAGTAAAGTGCGTGTAGTACTCTACTAGACTAGGCTAGTTTTATATATATTTATAGATGTAGGTTTAAAAGTATAAGCGTTTACCTATCTTAATAGCTATATCTTTATCTTTCTACTGTTCCTTTATGTATGTCTATAACTTAGACTAATCTTTCTTAGCATATCTAGGTAAGCGCTTTAAAATATAAGAGAGAGATTAATCTTTGTTAAAAAAGTAGTTTAGTAGAATAAAGACCCTTATAGCATTACAAATGCCTCTAATATTAGCTTATTAGTTAAAGTCCTCTAAGAATTCTATAATATTCTTCTTAGTAAAAACTAATATACTGTGTCTTAGTTAAATTATAGTTAATACTAAATTATGCGTAGGTGTAGCTATAGTGTTAATAACAGAGCTTAATAGGGTTAATAGTAGATTAGGGCTAGTAGTAGTAGGTCTAAAGGGAGGAAGCGTTGCGCCTTCCTGCTTTTAACCTGTCTTCTAATCCTTTTTTAACATCTAAGGTATAGTAGGACTTATATAAGTTCTTTGCATAGATAGTTAACAAGTATTAGTAAAGAAATAAATAGAGTATAGTCTTTAGAAGAAAGAATATCTTTTTTTAAGTCTTTATAGTAGTGTGTTTTCTTAAGTGTAGGTGTATTAATCCTTACCTTTTTAGTACCTCTTATTTTACCTAGTAGGCTTAGATTTATACTTAAATCTAGTACTTATATGTAAGCTTTAGGTGCTATCTCTATTTTGCTAGACAGTACTTTAGCTTAGTATTTCTTTTTGTATATATTACTATCTCTATTTTGCTAGACAGGTTGCTACCTCTGTTTTACTAGGTAGACTTTAAATCTGCGTTTAGAATACATGTAAGACTGCCTCTATCTTACTAGATAGTTTGCCGCCTTTATTTCGCTAGACGGACTTTAAATTAGTATTTAATAATACATTTAGTTTTTTTATTAGTAGATTTTGCTTTTCCTTATTATTATTGTTAGTGCTAACTTAGGTAACATTGTCCTTAACGTAGTCTGTAATAAGAGATAGTGCTAACCCCTTAAAAGTAAGTTTAGTAATAATTCTAAGGATTCTGTACTTACGTAAAATTATTATATTGTTCTTACAATAATTGTGCACTAGTTCTTTTATACACTAAGTAGTAGAGTATGTCCCTATAGGCTTTGCTATTTGTACAGGTGTTAGAGTATATAAAGACATACTACTACAAGGGCATAAGATTACTAGTAGTTAGGTTATGCGAGAACAAGGGTAGTAAGATAAAGATCTTATTATAAGTTGTATCTAGAAGAGAAGTACAGGAGTTGAGTTGTAAGGTAGAGGATCGATGATCTCGCTCGTTTCGATCCCCGAAACGAGCTATATACCTTTAGATCAGGTGGTTGAGCACCGACCTAGTGAGCAGCAGGGTATCACCCTGTGCACCGGCACAATAATAGCTTTTTTTAACTACAGAGAACGGTAAGAGATCTAACAGCTGTAATAGGTAGAAGGCGTAAGCTAGGAGATAGAGTAGGTGTACATTATTACTATAGCAGCTCTACATAAACTTAATATTAACGTAAAGCTATGCTTGTTAAGTATTAGTAAGTAATTGCGGGGTGGCGACAGTAAAGTTTCTAGTAAGAAAACGCTGCGCAACTACTCTAAACCTATACTATTGCTTGTTTAGCTGTTCTAAAAAGTTATAAAAAGCTAGTTAGGCAAAAATTGCGACTGCAATTTGAACTAGCTTATAAGAATGTAGTTTCTTTTAAAAATTACTACTAGGCAGAGCGTACGCCTATTAGCTAAGACGCACTTAATTATTGTAACCTACTCGCAACTCTTTAGTAATATAACATAAGCTTTATGCTTAGAGGCTAACGCAATAACGCGAGAATTGTTATATACTCTAAGCACAATCTTGGTCTTTTTATTTATTTTTATTGTAGTTTAACGTCCTTTCTCAGCCTAAAAGGCTATATAAGACGTGTAGGTTTAGGACCTACAGGTATCTACGTAGTGTTTTCTAATATATAATTTATTTACAAGGAGGGGTTTGTCTAAATAAAGGTAAGGCTCGTAGCCTAAGGTAGTTTTAACAAGTAGCTTTCTTAGTCCTTTGTTAGGCTTAAAGCCTAGAGTAATTTTAACAAGTATCTTTCTTAGTCCTTTATTTTGTAAGAAGTATATAGAGCTAGTATGCTAGCCTATTTATTTTTTTAAGGTATCAAAGGTGGTGGTTGTTGTTGTAGTCAAAATAGGTTTTCTAAAAAAGTGAAAAGCAGCTGCCCTTTACTAATTAGTCGCAAAAGTTAAAAAAAGATTATGTGTAGTTAACAAAATTTGAACAGTAAGTAGATAAGGTCCACGCGCTAAGCGCTTAGAGCAGAAAAGCTTAGACTACTAAGCAAAATTAGGATTAAAATATTTGCTAAAGGTACTAAAAAACGACACTAATTAAAACGTATTTAACGGCAATTGTTAGCCTATAGCTAGCAACAAGATTGCGATAGAGGTAGAGGAGGTAGAGGTAGAGGAGGGTAAGGACACGTACGTTACTGTAGTAGGAGCCTATAATACTTTATAAAAGCTCCCTGCCTACTGCTTCTTACCTTTAGGATTTCCTACACTACATAGTACTGTATATAAATAATACAATGCTTAGACTGTTCTTCTCCCTGTTTAACACAAAGACTAATAGCTTATATTAAGTAAAGTTAGATCTTACTAGGTTACTATACAAGAAGCTATAGTAGTAAATTACAAAGCCCGCGTTTACCTTTATTAAGCAGCCTCCCTAGTTAGTTAAAGAGGAGCTGTTAGCAGTAGCTCTTATAGTAATTAGGTAGACGTAGAGGTTAAATTCTATTATTTATTAACACTTTATTAATGCGTCTAGTATCATAGATGTTAAAGTTATAATAGAAGTTGTAAAAGGCTTATTTAATAGCAAGTCTATTAAATACATTGCGCATGTTAATAGTCTAAGTACAGTAATAGTGTGTTATCTTACAAATCTCCTCCTACGTAAATGCAACCTTAGTAGAGAGATCTTATAGTAGCTCTATAAGAAGCAAGAGCATGTTAAAACAGCTATTAAGCAGCTAAGACAAACTAACAAGTAGGAGGATTTTATAAGTTGCCTTTAGGAATAGAAGAGCTGTGCTTAGATAGTAACGCTGTTGTTGTATATTTACATCTAAGTATAGGCGCTAGAAACGCCGCGACTGCAACACCGCTAGGATAGCAACAGAGACGACAGAAGTTGTAGTTAGCAGTAAATAGTTATTAGTAAATAGTTATTAGTTAAGAGGGTTAGTTAGAGGGATATTACGCATCTTTGTTTCTGTCTAAACATGCGACACACTAATTGCGTGCCAGCAATGCTAAACAAGGGGGCATAAGCCCTAATACCTGTTGTTAGCAATAAATCTTTTTTTTTACTAAAAAGGTGTCTACAAAATGTGTGGTCACATCAAAAGGTTGTCTCAAAAGGCCGAAGCCAGTATGCTAGCCTATTTATCTTCTTTACTTCTTATTTGTTGTTGTTGTAGGCTATGCTAGCTGCCCTCTTGTATTGCTTATATAGGTACGCTAAGCAGTTTAGTATAGGGTCAATATATTAGGTCAGTATATTAAGTTAGTATAGGGATTTCAGTGTAGGTAGATAGCTAGAAGCAAGGTGCTAAGAGCAAGGTGCTAGTCTAGCTATCAATTTTTAATGTATAGGTCAGTATATTAGGTTGGTATATCAAGTTGGTATAAGGGTTTCGGTGTAGGTAGATAGCTAGGAGCAAGGTGCTAGTTTAGCTATTAATTCTAATATGTAGGTCGGTATATTGGGTCGGTATATTAAGTTGGTATAGGGGTTTCGGTGTAGGTAGATAGCTAGGAGCAAAGTGCTAGTCTAGCTATTAATTCTAATGTGTAGGTCGGTATATTAGGTCAGTATATTAAGTCGGTATAAGGATTTCGGTGTAGGTAAATAGCTAGGAGCACTAGCTATCTATTCTAATGTGTAGGTCGATATAGGAGGTTGGTATATTAAGTCGGTATAGGGATTTCGAGTAATTGATAGCTAGGTAGATAAATCTATTAGTTTACTACGCTAATAAATCTATCTACCTAAGTAGAAAGCTATTGCTTTGTTAAGTAGGAGTTAAATTGCCTTTAATTAAACTCTAAAATTAGCTTGCGCACAGACTACTTGCAGAGTTTTTAACAGTTAACTACTCTGTTTCTCTACAACTAGCCAGCGCGCACGCTACAACACCTGCATCTAGAAAACAAGTATCGGAAGCTGATTTTGGGAAGGCGTTTAAGATACTTGAGGCGAGAAAAAGGCAAAGCCAGACCTTTTTCTCGCCTCGAAAAGTTGGTGTTTGATGACAATCTTAGTCTTGTCTAAATTGTAAATATCGATAAGTTGTATATTAAGGCGGCGTTAGATGGCTTTGTACAACTTAAGAAACTTAAGTGTTTACTTAGAATTAGCTGCAATTGCTCTTAAGGCCTTAATTCTTTAGCTAATAATTAAGTGTACGCGTGGGTTACGACGGAGGAAGCTAGCAACCTAGTTTTGGCCTAGCGGCGTGTTATCGCTGTTTATAAAGAGGATCTAGATTGCTATTTCTTGTATACGTGAGTGAGTAGGCAGTTAAGCGCATAGATCCTTGTTAAAAACTTAGTTAACAAGAAACTCTTCTTGTTTTAGAAATAATTGCTGCTAATTTAAGTAAGCTATTGCATTAGGCGCGCAACTAGCAAGGCGGTGCTGTAGAGTTAATTGCGGCATGCCTTAGGCGCGACAGGCCTCTTGCTAGGATTTAAAAACACTACTATGGTTGGGCACTAGTCGACTCAGGTCGCTACTCGCCTCACCCGAACATCATAACATCGAAATCGTCCCAACTTCAGCGCGTCATAACTCTACTACTATAGACCTAATTCAAGAAGCGATTGAATATTTAGAATTACGTAAAGCTAGAGAACAATTCTTATACTGCAAAGTTGCAAAAATGTTTAATATTAGTTTAACAACGTTAGTGTAGAGGCACTAGGGCAAACAGCGACTAGATGCAACTTACTGCGCTAATAAGCGCTTACTTAACCTACAACAAGAGCTTAAACTTATGTTATACATAGAAAGATGCATAAGAAGAGGCTTGCTGCTAACGTGTAAGATAGTACAAAATTTTGCGTTAATAGTAACAAAGTATAAGGTTTCCTAAAGCTAGGTTACTTAGTTTCTCTATTGCTACGCTAACAAGCTTACTATTAAATAGAGCCCTAAAATTAATTGTAGTAGGCACAAAGCTAATTTATTATATAAATACAAGCTCTACTTTAAATTATTATATTTAAAGATACGTAAACACGCTATTAACACGCGCAATACATATAATATAGATAAAAAAGGCTTCTTTATTAGTATCTTAAAATGTAGTAAAAGAATCTTTACTAAGGCCTTATTGCACTTAAATTAGTTAGTAACTACTATACAAGATAGTAACTATAAATAAATAACGCTGCTAGCTTACGTATGCGCTTCTAAAGAGGCATTACTACTAGCTGTAAGGGTGCGTTGGGTTGATCAAAGATGCAAGGTAACAGTAGAAGGTGAATGAATTAGATATCGAACTATAGAGAGACTACGTAGGTTTATATATCCAACCTGGGTGATTAGGACTTAACCTAGGTTAGGACTAACCGAGGTTGTCAGAGGTTGTCGGATCAGCTAACAGTTAGCGTGAATAGTGCGGCTGATAGTCAGCTACTAGTGCTGAGGTGCTAGTACTGAGGTGCTAGTGCTGAGGTAAGAAAAGCCAACGAAGGCCACAGGCCAAGTACTAGAGAACATTAAGGCTTCAGCCTTTTACAATACCCTCCTCCTAAAAAAAAATAGTAGGGGTAGTAATCTTGTTACCTAGAGTTCTACTCTTCTAGGGCTTCTGTATCTTTTAGATTAATAGCTAGTTCCTAGGTTAAATCTAGATATTCTAACTATTTAACTAAGTACTGCTTTTTTCTTCCTTTTCCTCTTTCCTCTAATAGGGTCTCTACTAGGTATTCTTCTCTATCCTCTGTCTTAATTAGTAGAGGTTTATTGTCGTCTATTAGCTGGCTTAGTAGAGGGTCTAAGGACGCTAGTCTAAGGTTATTAACATTAAATACTAGGTAAATCTAGCTAGGAGTATTTAATTTAACTGCATTTAGTCTAATAACCTTAAGTACTGTGTACTTAAGATTCTTCTAGTTAAGTTTTCTGCTAGGCCTTTTTGTTTTATAGTAGTCGCCTAGTTTTAACTATACCTTATCGCCTATTTTAAGCTAAGGTGATTAGTGCCTTCTCTTATTTGCCTGCCTTTTTTATTCTTGTTAGCTTTCTCCTATTATAGCTTTTGCAAGCTTAATACTTTGTTGTAGTTTATTAATAGTATTTTCTGCTTTTTAATAATCCTCGTGTATTCTCCTTAGAAGCTGTTGTTAAGGACTGTACTTAGGTGCAATTTGTAGGGAATCTACCTTATAGCCGTGTTGTAGGAAGAAAGGAGATATTTTAGTAGACTAAGCTTGCCTTGCTATAACTGCAATCTTAGCTATCCCTAGGTTACTTTTCTAATTTATTTAATCTTAATTACAGAAGGCTTGTAAATAAGCCTGTACTATAGAGTTTATTCTCTCTATAGAACTATTAGTTTTAGGATATTATCTAGAAGATAAGTGTTGCTTAATTTCTAATAACTTACAAAGCTTAATCTAAAAATAGTTAACAAACTGTATACCTCTGTCTAAAGTAATATAGTTTAGTAACTAATAGTAAGCTATAATAGAGTTAATAAAAGCTTTAGTAACACTTTTTATAGTAATGTTCTTAAGGTCTATTAGGACAACGTTCTTGCTAAGCCTATTTGTAACTACTATAAGGTTTGTACAGCCTTTGCTTTCTAGTAACCCTATAATAAAATCTATAGAAATTTCTTTCTATATTTGCTTAGGTATAGGCAAGGGTTTTAGTAAGCCTTATAGGCTGTCTCTCTAGGGTTTTGTTCTTCTACACACTAAGCAGTTCTTTATGTACCTTCTAATACTTTTGCTAATAGAGAGCTAAAAGTATTCTCTTGTAATAGCTTAATAGGTAATATTCCTTCCTAGATAGCCTAAAGCTCTAGAACTATGGATTTTGTAGATAATTCTAGTTCTTAGAGGTTTATTATTAGGTACCTATTTTTGATCTTAGTATAAGAGGTTTCTAGAATTGTCTAGTTAGCATTTAGAAATAGAAAGTTTAAGATTTAAAGCTGTAGGAAATTGTTGTTTACTATCCTTTATAGCTTTCTAGGCTATTTAGTAGGTTTTATCCTCTTTTTTAGCTTTATCTTATAGATCCTCTAGATCTAACTGCTCTTGTACTGCTGCTAGATAGCTGTTATAATTAAAGGTTCTAAGCACTTCTTCTTTCTCTAGTTCTTTGTTAGTAGCTGCAGTTGTAGGTTTAAATACTTATAGAAACTTCCTAGAAATCCTAGTATTCTAGTTATTTGCTAGCATATCTTGTTGTCTCTTAGATAAGGCATTAGCCCTAGAGTTATTAACTCTAGGCCTGTAGGAAATTTCTATGTTAGGAAACTTTTCTAGAAATTAGGCCTACCTTATTTGTCTCTTGCTAAGCTGTCTAGGCTTACTAAAATATTTAAGGTTTTTATAGTCTATAATAACTATAAACTTCTTTAAAGATTGTAGTATAGCATCCTACTTAGATAAGTAAGAGATAACTACTAGTAACTCCTTATTATGTATTTTATAATTGCTTTACGTGCTAGTTATCTTTTTTAAATAATAAGCTACTAGGCGTAAGCTTCCTTTATTATTGTATTGTGAGAGGACTCCTGCTACTACATATCTAGAAGAGTCTGTTTCTAGGATTGTTTCTCTGTTAGGATCCTATTAAGCTAGTACTAGCTTAGTAATAAATAACTCCTTAAGCTTATTAAAAGCCTTTTGCTTAGTTTTTCCCTATTAAAAGGAGATGTTACTAGTAAGCCTTAAAAGAGGAGCTACTATTTCTAAGTAGTTCTTAATAAATTATTAATAGAAGTTTGCAAAACTAAGAAAACTGCGTACTCTTTTAACATTTGTAGGTGCCTGCTAATCTCTAATTGCTTTTACTTTCTTAGGGTCTATTTAAAGTTCTTTTCTAGCCTTAATAATAAATCTAAGGTATTTTGTACTCTATACATTAAATTTGCATTTCTAGATGTCTAAAGGTAATCTAGCCTTGCCTATAGCTTCTAAAACCTTATTTATATTGTGTTAGTGTTCTTTAAGCGTACTATTAGTGTAAATTAATACGTTATCTAGGTAGGCTAAGCAAAAATCGTTAATATACTTGCGGAGGGTCTAATTAATATAGCGTTAAAAGGTACTAGGAGTGTTTGTTATACTAAATAGAGTAACTAGCTATTTATATAACCTAAATCTAGTATAAAAAGCTGTTTTCTACTTATCTTCTATATTAATCCTAATCTTGTAGAAAGCTATAGAAACGTTAATCTTTGTAAACTATTGAGCTTTTATAATATTATTAAGAGTTTCCTAAATTAAAAGTAAAGAATAATAATCTTTCTTTGTAATAGCGTTTAGGGCTTAGTAATTAATATAGAAACGTAATCCTCCTCTAGGTTTCTTAGCAAAAAGAATAGGGGAGGAGGCAGGAGAGCTACTAGCTCTAATCTATCCTTTATTAAGTAGAGAAATAAGCTCCTTTTATAATACTAGGAGTTCTAGGCGGCTTATACTGTATAGAGGTCCCTAGGGAGCCTCTTTCTCCTTGCCTTTATTGTCTTTCTCTAGTTTAATTTAGTAATCTACCTTAGATCCGCGTAAAGGAGGTAGTACAGAAGCAGTTTTTAGATTAAAAATCTAAGCTAGGTGTTAATAAGCCTTAAGGAGTAAAGGTAGGACCTCTACTTTCTTCTTAGAAGCTAGGGCTTTTTTAATATCCTTAAGAGAAGCAGCAAAAGTCTAAATAGACTTATCCTTTTTCGCCTACCTAATATAGGAGTAATAAGCTGTTGCGCTTATTTATTTTAATCTCTAGTCTCCTTTAATAGGGCGATCCTTAGTGCTAAGTAAATTAATCCTTTAGCTAGAAGAATAAATGTAAATTGTTTTTCTAAAAGGAGCAATAGTAACCTCTCTTCTATTTATCTAAGGCCGTCTAAGTATTAAATTATAACTAGAGTATATAGGGGCTACATAACCCTAAATAGTATCCTTATAGCCTTTAATATTAATGTCTAACCTAGCAACTTTATTAATAGTTCTAGGTTTATCTGTAACTCCTTCTAATCTCCTAGGAGAAATAGAAATGCACTATAAGTTAGCGTTCTTAATAAGTTAAGGGCTAATAAGCGAGTATACAAGGTTTCCTGTATTAATTATAGTAGAGGCAAAAGTATAACAATTTACTAACACCTCTAAAGTAATCCTATTGCTGCTTATGTTCTTTTTAAATTTAGCTTACTCCTTAACTAAGTTATCCTAACTTATTAGAGGCTTCTGCTAGTAACTTTAGATAGGAGCTACTCTTTTTCTAAATCTAAGTTCTTATTTAAGCTTCTCTTGCTAAGCTTATTATCTTTCTTAGAGTTAGAAGACTTAACTAAAGTCTTTTTCTCCTTTTTAGAAGATCTCTTATTCTCTATATAATATATAGACAGATGGCCTTTTTGTTTGCAGTTAAAATAGCGTCTTTCTTTATACAACTGTTCTAACTCCTAGTTACTAAACTATTAAGGTTTAGCAGTTCTTCCTGTGTATTCTATCTCTTCTATCTAGTCTCCTTTTAAAGGAGAAGGAGGAGGAGAAGTTCTCCTAAATTTATACTCCTTAGGCTTGTTGTCTCTACCTTTAGAGTACTCCTCTATTCTATAAAAGTAATTAGTAATCTCTATTACTTTGTTTTGCAGGCTATCTAAATCCTTATAAGTAATACCTATAAGTTTGTCTTAAAGTTTCTAAATAAGACTTTTTTAGAAAAGTATTATCCTTGTATCCTCGTCTAAACTACTATTAAATAATAGTAGTTGTTCTTAGAATTCTATAATGTATTTACGTATGCTTTTCTTGCCTTAGCTTATAGACTAGAGCTTGTTCTTAGCTCTCTCTGCACTATAGGGATCTTTAAACATTTAATTAAAGAAGTTTAATAGCTTATTAAAGTTCTATAAATTAGAAATCCCTATTTAGTTAAGGAAAGGCAGGGTAAAAGTTGCAGCTAAGCCTTTTAATTAACTAAAGGCGTAGTTATAAGTCCTTTTATCTATGTTAAAATCTTTCTTATTATTTTCTACTTTAGCGGTAAGCTGTTGTTAAAAGATTTAGTACATCTTTCTATTTCTATGAAAAGTATTAGAATCTAGTTATTTAAAACGCCTAGGTGTTTAAGCTTGTTAATTTCCTAAGGCAGCTAATAAGGTAGGTAACTAAAGTAGAGGTTATTATTCTACCTTAGGCTCTCTTTGTTGTAGCGTGCCTATAGCCTCCTAAGCTTAGAAGGCTTCCTGTATCCTTGTAGAAGCAGCTATCTTATCTAGGCCACCTGCTCTACAAAGACCTTCTAAAGTAGTTTCTACTTTAGGTCTACTAACACTATCTTAGTGTAGTTCTACTATCCTTACAGCTAAAAGAGCTGCTAAAGGTTCTGCTATTGTATTGTAGGTACTTGCTAGTACTCTATATTGTTGACAAAAATTGTTATAAGTGCTACTACGCTTAGTAGGCTTATCCTTCGTGTAGGGGCTACTATGCTTAGTAGGCTTATTCTTTTGTGTAGGGGCTACTACGCTTAGTAGGCTTATCCTTTGTCTTGTTTTCTAGGGCTACTACGCTTAGTAGGCTTATCTAACGAATTTAAACGCCTAAGGGACTTATACAACTAAGTATCCTTTAGCACTTTTAATCTAATACTTCTTCTGTTAATCCTTTAGTGGATTTAAACAGTTAACTAATTAACTAGCGCTCTAATTAATTAGATTCTCGCGCATAGATATAGCTCTAGCTGGCTTCTCGTCTAGATATAGCTCTAGAGGGCTCTTAAGTACGACGTAGCTACGCAAGTAGCTAAAGAAGGATCTAATTTAATTATAAGGGTGCGTTGGGTTGACTAAAGATGCAAGGTAACAGTAGAAGGTAAATAAATTAGATATTAAACTATAGAGAGACTACGTAGGTTTATATATCTAACCTAGGTGATTAGGACTTAACCTAGGTTAGGACTAACCGAGGTTGTTAGAGGTTGTCGGATCAGCTAACAGTTAGCGTGAATAGTGCGGCTGATAGTCAGCTACTAGTGCTGAGGTGCTAGTACTGAGGTGCTAGTGCTGAGGTAAGAAAAGCCAACGAAGGCCACAGGCCGAGTACTAGAGAACATCAAGGCTTCAGCCCTTTACACTAGCGCTTATATACTAGGGCTTAGCTAGACTTTAATTAAGCTAGCTCAACACTGTAGAGGCTAAGAAACACAATATTTTCTTCTTAAACTTACTTACAGAATAGAGCAATAATAAAATAGAATTAGCTTAGCTTAAACAGGTATTTAATTACTATATAAAGCAGAAAGCGCGTTGCAATTACTAACTCTTTATCCTTAACAGCTATAGTAGCTATGTTACTACTAATTTTATTAATTTTTGCAATAGTAATTAGATTCTCTTAGCTATATTTCTACTGTATGCTACCTACAGTCTCTAGCTACTTAATGTAGTAATCTTTAGGCCTCTATCGCAATACTATACTTAAGAACTTAATTACTATATCTACTATACGTAGAACCTTACAAGGACTATAAAACATAATTTCTTTAGCCTCTTTTAGCTTATATAGAGGTCTACAATAACGCGCAATTTTATTTTAAAGAGTTTTTAAGTTATAAGTATTTAGCTAATAGATACAGATGCTATACTAAAACGCTTTAATAACTACTACTAACAACAAAATAAGGCTGTAGAACTTAGGCAGCCTAGTAATAGTAATAGCTAAAGAGAGCTGCAAAAATTTCTAGACCCTGCGCTGCAGTATACTCTAAAAGTTAACTAAGATTAAATTAAGTCTTTATTTTATTCTTTATAGATATAAAACAAGCTTATTAACTATAAAAATAATAGTCTACGCAGCAAGCTTAGTATTAAAAAAAAGTAGAAACTTTAGCGCGTAAAACTAACTACTTAAAATAGTAATAATTATTATAGCAGTGCTATAGTTATAAGTCCTAGAAAGCTCTGCATAGCGCGCGCGCGTATAGCTATATAATAAGATAAAGCTAACTAACTACAACTTTAGAAAACTTACAATAGAGAGCTTAAAGCAGTAGCAACAACATATAAAAAGTAGCTAGTAGAAGTAGTAAAGGTAGCCTAATAGCATACTAAAAAGGAGCGCAATTATAAGCGCAAGGTAAGGGCTAAAGAACTTACTATAAGCTAGGCACTTAAAAAGCAATAACGCAACGCTGCAACTACACAAAAATCTTATAATATACTTATAAGACCTAAGTAAAAAGCCTTACACAAAGTAGCAAAAAATCTAACAAAGCGTTGTTGTGTTAGTGCTAATTAAACTAGTGCTAACGCTAGTCCGCCGGCTACGTCTCTCCTACTAAAAACCAGCGCGCGCGGACGCTAAATTAAGACGCCAGTAAAATTTAAGTAGATAGAAAGTTTCGTAAATAGCTATATATTAATACACTAGAAATTCTCGCGATAATCGCTTTTGTGGCTGCCTCTACAGCCTCATCTTTTTGGTCGTCCGATCTTGGTGGGGTGAGGCGAGTAGCGACCTGAGTCGACTAGTGCCCAACCATAGTAGCATAAAGATTGCAGATAGCGTTTTGTATTGCGGCTTTGCAATTATCTATATTGACGACGTTGTGGTGGGCCACCCCACCAAGATTGCGAGTTTTTTTTTTAAGCTGTACACCTCCACCTCTGGGTTGGCCCAACACTAGGTGGCCTAGCTTAGGGGAGTTGGGAAGTCAGAGAAGTCAACTGTCACGCTTATTTCTTGGGGCAGGCCAGGCAGGGTACCGTACCTAGCGTTGCCCATTCTTCCGCGGAGTTCTACTAATGAGGATCTCCTTACATCACAGAGAGTTTTGGAGCTCAGGATACCACTGGGAGAAATCGCATGAAGAGCAGCGCAAACGCATTGGACCTGAGAGTATAGTTACAGTGCACAGTCTTATTCACCAGGTCCTTCTTTCGCTTTGGAACACTTCTTTCCCCCCCCCCCTCGTAATACCTAGGCGATGTCGTTCCTTCCCCCACCCTCGAGATGCCAATAACTATTTTTTCAGCGCATTCAATCTCCCAACATATATCCATTTACCATACCACATTTTAGCGCACAATACTGACGCGCATCAAGATGCCCAACTTGTCTTATCTCTTCTGTCAGATGGATTTTGCCAGGCCCCTATAGACAACCCCCGAGCAACCAAGTGTCAAGTTCCCCTCCTTCCGACTTTAATGTCATAATCGTTACACATTACGCAGCCGAAATGAGATGTGATCACCAAATATTGAGTACATAGGGTAGCAAACAATAATGCCATGTGTACGCCTTACGTAGGCGTAGCACAACGTATGTCACACAGCGTCCGCTTCGCGTGGAAGAACAGCAAGAAGCCGCCTGATATGTATCACGAGACTGTTCCATCATTCTATCGATTGTATCATGCGCATGCCTACCATGCCCAATGAAAGCATAGGCCTTGGACACGAAGAGAAAGCGAGGGGGCGTATACCGGAATGTATTTTGCAACGACGAGTTGACCAGGCTAGATAGAGCCCGAAAGAACTGGGAGCAACACGAGTCTGACGATTATGCGCTTGCGAACAAAGCTGTTGGAAGAAATTATTTGTATCTATTGATTCGCTTATTACACAACGGGCTTGCGATATAATCGATACGACGTTGTCGCTGCATTCCCGCCTAAGGAACTGCAGCCACAGTTTTGTTTCGCTTGCCTTCCACAATATCGCGCATGATGCGAGCCTTTTGTTGCTCTTCCGCCTTACTGCTGACATCCTTGAACACTTGGTCCATCTCTTCTAGTGTCTTGCCAGAGGTCTCCGGCACGACAAAGAACGTGAAAACGAAGGCGAGCAGACAGAAGACGGCGAAGAAGGCAAAGGCCCCGAAGCCTGTGTTTTGGACGAGGGGCGGAGTAATAAGACCCTGATACTGTAAGTCGCTGGTCACAGTGGTTACAGAGGAAGTGTGGACCTACGATGATAAAGTTGTTGAACCAATTCGAGCATGTTGATAGTGCGACACCCTTTGCTCTCAAGGAAGACGGGAAAATCTCTGAAGGCATGGCCCATGGAACTGGTCCCCAAGTTGCGCCAAAGTTGAACATGTAGAAGAACAGGAAGGCGACAGCAACCCAACCTTCCACTGCGTAGTCTAGCCATTGGCCACTAAACTTGCCAACCAGGACAGCGATGATGAGATGGCAGATGAACATGAGAGCGGCACCGACAAGGAGTAGCGGTCGGCGTCCGAACCGATCCATAGTCCACAGACTTGTTACGACACCAACGAGCTGCGTGCAGTTGATGATTCCAGAAAGTAGAAGCTGCATCTCGTAGTCCTGGCCTAGCGTTTCGAAGAGAGAGGGCGAGTAGTAGATGAGAGCGTTGATGCCTACAGCCTCGTTAGTCGTTTCTCATGCTGAAGCTGACGAGATACATACCAACAAACTGCTGGAAGAACATGATGCCCACTCCAACGACAGTGCGCTTCCAACATCCACGCCTAAAGCAATCGAGCCAGGATTGTACTTCCAGCTTGAACTCATTCGTGCGGTTTTTGGCCTGCAATTCGGGATGCCTCTCAACGCTGACTTCATGGTTGAAAGTAACTTCAGCACGGATCTCGCACCATTCTTGAAAGATACGCGGGTCGTCGGTAGGGAGCTTGCGAAGCTTGCCTAGCACGACCAATGCTTCGTCGTCGCGCCCTTTGCTAGCGAGCCATCGTGGAGAGAACGGTAGAAATACAATGCCAACACCCAATACAAAACCGGGAATCATCTGGATGAGGAAAGGAAGACGCCATGACCACTCGCCGGCCATGAAGCGGGTACCGTAGGTGGTCCAGAAGGCGATCACGATGCCGAGAACAATGCTGAACTCCTGCAAGACAAGGAGAGCACCGCGGATCTCTGGAGGTGCGATTTCGGAAATGTAGAGTGGGGTGATAGTTGCAAGACTACGTGAAATCAGTATCCGTTCCATGAACAATGATGGCTAACTTACGCTCCAATTCCCCATCCAGCAATTAAACGTCCGATTGTCAACATCGCGTAGGCCATTGCCGCTGTCTGCAGAATACTTCCGATGGTGAAGATGATGACTGCGACGACAATAGAGTACTTCCTGGACAGTTTGTCTGCGATCCAACCGGCGAAAAGAGCACCAATCAAGGCACCAAGCTCAAGCATAGCAGTCATTAATCCTTTCCAGAACCCAGCTCCTGATGCTTCACTCGAGACACGTGGGAATCGACCAAGGAACTGGTCCATGACAAGGGTCACTGAAATGACACCTTGGTCGTATCCAAAGAGAAGACCACCGATCGTAGCGAACGCTGCACACATGGCAACGTATTGGTTGGAGAAGAGACCACGGAAGCCTAGGACTGAAGTTAGTTTCCATGTGCATTCCAGTATGGTTTGAGTTCTGGTTGGTGACGATGCATACCTGCTGGTCCATAAGGCTCCCTAGTCACCATTCCCTGTTCGCTGGAATACGGAGGCATCGCCTCGCGCTGCTCATAAGGCGTACTCTTAATCGAAACTTGTTCACCCATGATGCGGTTTAGTGGTATGGGTCGTGGTGTGTTAAACTCGCCCGGTGTAATGGATGGCTCTGCCTGGAGGAAGCAGTGCATGATGGGAGGCAAGACAGCTTTATGTGCTTTCAATATCTCGCTTGATACCGCGTTAGCTCTTCCCCGGTGGGTCCACATCATGTACAGTATCTGCCAACGCTAGTGTCAGTCGTATGATTGCTGTTAGGCGCAAATCCAACTATTTCCTGAAGCAAACACCAAGATGAACGGGTTGAATGCTGGGAAAAGACAGTGGACAGCGTTTCCTGAA